>VSWD01000008.1:62357192-63685226 GCA_033119305.1 Pinctada imbricata
AGCTATGACATGACAAATTGACACCTTTTGCTTTTTATAAAGAGCGATAGATCATAATTATTTACATGTTTTTACTTTTTCCATATTCTTATCGAATGAAAAATATGTAAAATTTGTCTTGAAATCAGTACCGAACATGCGTCTACATTTTGAAATTGTGATAGATCAAGGACTTTATGTACGTCAAATTGAAGTCAAGAACAATTCGAATCATTCAAGGGTTTCTTTACACTAAATGTCACGACAATGCAAGGAAAGTTGAATCGAGTAAGAAGCGACATAATTGTACGATGAGTTGCACTATGATTTATTCTGATCGAAAAACAACCTGAATGACTACTAGACTAATGTTAGACAAAAGTGACGATTTGGTTTTTAGTATCTTAACCTAATATCGGCTGAAGAAACTAAACCTTGCAAACAATTTTTGGAAATAACGGGTCATGCCAATGATAAGTGTATATGGTAAAGAATCGAAAGCAAGTGATTCAACAGCAAAAAGAAACGAGAACAAATATTATGCATGTATTACAGAAACATGTGCAAGATAGTACATCGGAGACAGATACATATTCAATATTCAGTACTCTCTGGGTAACTCTACTTCGACAGGACTAAATAAACCTTATAAAGTATTTTGATTTTTGTAATCTGACTTCATGCATTCATTATCTGGATTTTCCCTAATTTGGCCACTAGCTTAACTGATGAGACATTACTTTTTGAAATGCGCATATGGTGAACTGTACATGTATATTACTCTTATATTTTTTCTGTCGATATCACTGTACAATTTCGGGTATGTAAAATATAATTCTAATTCATTCTGTTTGTTTCACGCATTCTAATTGGTTCACAGGATTTCTACAAGCATGTTTAACGACGATTTACATGCCGCAAACCGACTCACTTGACATACTTCAAAATGTATCCCTACGTAAATTTGCACGTTACAAGCTTTAGCGCACTTTATGACGTCATGCATCCCTTTGTTCTTCGCTCCTGTGACGTCATACTGTGACGTAAAACTACAAGGTATGAGCTTGTAAATGGCGTTATTCACATGTAAACAACAGAGCAAGTAAGTTTGTTATTGATAACACTTTGATGTTTCGCCATTGTAATAAATACGAAGCAGTTGTATTTCATATTTTGCAGCGCAATAATTTCTGTTAGTCGTTGTTAGTCCTCCGTAGCAACGACACCTCTAAAACGATGCGTGAGACCATCTGAGGGGTATAAAAAGTTAAAATATGTCACATGAATTAGAATAGGGATAAACGTACTGTGTTTTGTGGTTCCGACAGGTATATGTTGGATATACTGTTGGAAACGCAGTTATACCGTCGGGGCTTGTCCCCGACGGTTAACGTATGTTTCCAAAAGTATATCCAACATATACCTTGGATATACTTTTGGAAACATACGTTAACCGTCGGGGACAAGCCCCGACGGTATAACTGCGTTTCCAACAGTATATCCAACATATACCTGTCGGAACCACAAAACACAGTACGTTTATCCCCTAAATGGTGTCATTGATGTATTCATATGAAATCCAGAAAAGGTATTTTCAGCTATGAGCTGATTCGTGAATGAGGGAATCCCAGGTTCCAAAATATGTGCTATAAATTGATTCAGGGAAAATTAAGGATATTTATCAATAAAAGTGATCATTGATCAATTTTTTTTCACTGGCAACACGACGGCACTGTTATTTTAGTGCAATTAAATCATACATCTTCAATTAAGACGGAGCAAGATGATAAAAATGAGTTAAAGAAGATCCTAACACCAATCTCAGTATCACTCACTATAGAGCAAGAAATTGAACATTGATGGACCGCTAGCAAACTAGAGGTGGGACCACACAAGGAGCAGATCCCATACATGAGGACGTTGTCATTATTACAATGGAAACACACAGATGATACCAAAAAGGAGAAGCCAAGAACAAAATACATAATGTCATAATCGAAACATGAAGGACAACGCAATTTATATTAGCAATCTAAACAGGGTCAAATTTTTACAATGGAAATTGTTGTAGGTGACATCACTCAAATAGATTTGATAAGACGCCGTCTAAATTCAAAATGTTTCAAACAATAAAAGCCCCCCCCCCCCCCAAAAAAAGAAAAGAAAATAGAAACTATAATTATACTGTCAGATGTAATACCGACTCAAATAAAGTGAAATCAATTCAATCTGTGTGTAAGAATAAAACAGAAAAAAAATCAGAAAAAAAAAAAATCATGAGCAATGGGTAAAAACTTCAAAAATAAGAATTCTGATAAATGAATAAACATTCTGCGAAGGAGTAAAGGAAGAGTTAATCCCCAATGGACACCCAACTCCTACTGGCTAAGTACACCCGACATTTTAGCATTGTGTGAATGGTAAATTTCAATTTCGGTTCTAACCTAAATATCCTATATCCTCGACGACGAGATGGTATAGTTTTTTTTTTAATAATTTTATTGTTTCGTCCATTTTTTTTCTATTGATAACTTTAGACGCTTAGGAACATACCATTGCCCTCAGAGCGAAGTCGTTGTAGTTTGAGCTTGCTCTGGAATAGCATATCAATTGCGACGTTGATACACCATAAGCAGGGAAAGGAATGTGATGTTGAAGTCGATAGATACCCGAATTGTGACATCAACATTGTAGACAACGAAACGATATTATAATATTTCATATTTTCATTGTATCGTCCAGAACGTTTTGAGCTGACATATGCAGTCTCATAAAAAAAAAAACCCGTGGTGGAAAAGCTTCTGACCTACTCAACCTGTGGATTGTGTATTGAGAGCATGTCATTAAAATGTATTAGTCTTGTATGTAGCATTGAATTGAAGTTCTAAATAGTTATTACCATAATGGAGAAATGAAGAACAAAACCTGTCTATAATAACATCATCCAGAAGTGGAGCTTATCATTTTTTTTTTTGCAGTTGGTTCCCATTGGAAATCTCACAGTTTGCTGAAAATTTCATATCTGTCGTCCGTCAAAAAGTTCAATATCTTGCACTGTATATTCATAGCTAGAATACATCACAAAAAGGCAATTTTAGGCACTACTTCAAGAAAGGACAATTTATTATGCTCTATTCAAATCAATTACGTTAGTCGTATACGAAAATGCCCAGGGCTTAATACAATTGATATAGGATAGAAAAAGGCGTCAATCCTTTTTGTGTCAAATGTTAAACGTCTTCAAATTCAAGAGCATCATTTAAGAACAGAAAAATTTGTAACATGGAACAGACATGCACGTTTCGGGTACTGAACCCTCGTCAGTGATCCTCATTCTAAACAATGTAATATGGCCAAAGACTGTGAAAGCTTTTATGTCCAAAATGTACCGAAAGACGTAGCAGAATGGATGGGATATGATGCTACAGGACCCACGTTTCAGAAATTTGAAGAAATTTTAATAACAGAAATTTTCGAATGCGACGAAGTTGATCGAACATGGCTACATGTGCCATTACGTATAGAAATGAAAAAAAAAACGAGCAACTATCACTGAAGAGCAAAACTATAAGAATATTTAAGTAAAAAAAAGAATTATGTAATAAAACGATAAAATCTACAATTTTCAGACTTATTTTTTTTCTTTTATTGCTAAATGAATAATGATATAATTGTTTAGAAGTTTTTCACCAACAAATGTCGTAAAATTTTATTTTACTTCAACTAATCTGAGGCAAGGTGAAATAGAAATTGTTTGTAATGGTGAGAAACATGAGCTGTTCGTGAGAAGGTAAGGAGAAACTGCATCTTATTTGCTGCCACTGTAACACAATATAAGTGTTCCTTTATATAGACTGAATGATTTTTTTTTTCACAAACAATTCGATATAACTATGTTATGACGCCTTTTCTTTTGGAGTTCAATTTAACGCAAGAAGCAATTTCGCTTTTAGGGATTTTTTGGCATGATATTTTGAAATATTAGATCAAACATGATGGCAGTTGCCATACAGAATTATTAATAAATTATTGACAGATCCTAATTAGTGAAACCAAGAATCGCATCATTAGACAATCAAGAAAATAAAATATTAAAGCAAACTTGTTTCGTAAATCTTAACATCAGTATGTGATATTTGAAGTTGTAGAGAAGAAAGTCATCAGCTCTTCCATGGAACAAGCATTACTTCTTTCCAGCTCTGTCCCCTGAAAGAAGCTTTGTTTTGGCCCTTTATCAATTTGACATCTTATATATCATTTTGCTATTTCGGAAACTTGTCATTTCATCCAAAAATATCATCGAAATTAATGGAAGTTAACATATTAGCAGTATTCCCCCAATGCTATTTTGAACATAGATTTTATTCGGACATGCTACTGAATCGACCCTACAGGAAATTTGGAGTCGCGCACTCTCTGCAAATTAACACCAGATGGCTGTACTGAAATGAATTTTGGATGTATCTGAAAATCGCTTTGACTGGAAGCATCGCTGATGAGGCTTGAATATCCGAAACTTGTGTCTGATGCATAATTGGTGTGAAATTTTCTTCATGTAGGGATGGATGATGGTTCTATGCAATTCTTAACTCTGATGGGTGAACATGATGAAGACTGTCGTTTAATAGTGATCATTATCATAAGTTCGGCGTTTCAGGTTTAAATATAAAGGATCTTTATAAGCATGTAGCTAAAACTTCTTCATCGCCAAATATAACCGGTATATAAATATAGTATAGAATTCTAACTAAAGAAAAAGCAAATTCAAAAGTATGTTCTCTTCAGATTCTTGACATTGAATTTGGTAATATGATGAAAAGAATGAAATAAATTAAATCATGCAATTAAATTAATGAAGCGTTATATAACAAAACAAAGCACTTGACAAAAAAATTAATAAAATGAATATTTCAAAATAGCATTGTACTTACCTGTAGCCTGACATCAAAGGGAACTGATTGTATGGGCTGACCTGGTAGACTAAACAAAAACACGGGTATTTAATTATTAAGTGTTTGTGTAACGTCTTGTTTGATCCACGATAAAACAATTCATAAAATCAATGGAGTAAATTGGTATGTTTTTTTTTCACAAGCAATTGCAAAAAGAATAAATCAAAAACCTAATGTCTTTGTTTATAAGTTTCTCCTGATATATAAAAGATCACTCTATGACATAGATGAGTCTTTGATTAAAAGCATGAAATCTTTAGTTTGTAAAATCATTTATGGGAATTTTTTTTTCTTCGTGATTTTTAAATAACCTTTTAGTACCAACTGCAGATTTGACATAATCAAGATATAAGTAAATGGAATAACAAAAGATTTTACAATAAAAGTAGTTAGTCAAGACCAAGTATTTCACATGTACGAAGAGAATGTCATAGTGTTTTATCTATGGATGCAGTTGTCTTTTTCATGAATAGAGGTGATCTCCAACTTGGCTGCAGCACCTGTATGAAAACACCCCCACCCCCTATATGAAAACACAGAACAGATAAGCACATCAAGAGACAAAAAGGGAGAAAGGCCACCAAATACGACATTAATACACAAAACAATGCTAATTTTTTTCTGTCCAAATCTAATGCATTGCCTGGATTCATTTTTTTTTCTTCATTTGTTTTGCACAGTTGAAATGACGGTTGTTGAAAGTAAGAAGGGAAGGCTTACTCTCGCCGGGTTCTTATCTCGTCTCCGTTATGAAGTTTGTTTTATTATTTTGCAGCATATGAGTTTGTGAAATGTTTGGTCTTCAAATAAGTCACAAATCCGATGAAGAATCACGAAAGTAAAAGGGGAAACCAGACCGGGAACCAGTCTAGGGAGATACAACCTAGTTTAGCACGGCACATTTTAATAACGCCACCTTAACAGTGTATTCCTCACTTGCAATGGAATCTGGAGATTGTTCATTAGATAAAATTGTCATTCGTGTTTCTGTAGAACTGTGTCACTGTCTCCGTCTGTTTCTCCAAATTTTCTTTTCGCGTGCCTAGTATTTTTCATGAATTTGTAAGCCTTTCGATTTTAATTTTTGCAATCTGATTTCGAAGACGTTTAACATAACATAGCAACTTTCATACTTTTTGGCATATTACATTGTTTAGATTTGAGGATCACTGACGAGGGTTAAGTACCCGAAACGTGCATGTCTGGTCCATGTTGCCAATTTGTCTGTTCTTAAATGATGCTATTCAATTTGAAGACGTTTACATTTATACCACTTGGTGAGTGTCACTGCTGGTGGACCAGAAACCCCGAGGGCACATGTAGCCAAGTTCGATCAATTTCGGTTGATCGTTTCTTCAACGCATTCTAAATCTCTGTTATCAAAATTTCTTGAAATTTCTAAAACGTGGGTCCTGTAGCATCATATCCCACCCATCCTGCTACGTCTTTCGGTACGCTTTTTCGACATAGCAACTTTCATACTTTTTGGCAGATTTGAGGATCACTGACGAGGGTTAAGTACCCGAAACGTGCATGTCTGGTCCATGTTGCCAATTTGTCTGTTCTTAAATGATGCTGTTCAATTTGAAGACGTTTACATTGTACCACTTGGTGAGTGTCACTGCTGGTGGACAAGGAATTTCCGAGGGCACATTTAGCAAAGTTCGATCAAATTTCGTTGATCGTTTCTTCAGAGTTTCGAAAATTTCTTTTATCAAAATTTCTTGAAATTTTTAGAACATGGGTCATGTAGCATCATAATCTACGGTCCTGCTACGTCTTTCGGTACATCTTTGGACAGAATAGCTTTCACCCTCTTTGGCCATATTGCATTGCTTAGATTGAGAATGACTGACGAAAGATACGTACCCGAAACGTGCATGTCTGGTCCATGCTGCTAATTTATCTGTTCTTATATGATGCTATTGAATTTGAAAACGTTTAACATTCGGCTTTTGTGTTTTACTTTCATTCAGTTATTTACTCAAATTTGTGTTGGAGAAACTAGGAGAAACACATCCTCGGGGACTAACAGTCCATTAGCAGAGATACATAGCCAGTGGTTGAAATGTTCAATATTGGAATATATGTTATATGACACACTTTGCTATTTGTGAAGAAAGTATCTGTCGTAAGTCGAGTGAGTGGGAAATGCCTATTGCTCATTATGTTTAATAGTTTCAATGTAACTTTTGTTGTGGTAGGTTTGGCGGTCCTCTTGTTGGTTATATTATCTTCATGAGGACAGTTTCTTTGAGTGTAATGCTTGTGTGATTACATGCGATCATTACAATTATTGACAAAAGACAGTACGTTCTGTTTTTCCTATGGTACACATGATGTCGCTCTTTTTTGGAAGATAACTTTGAATCATTTTATGAATAGAATCTTCTGAAATGATAGATCACAAATTGAAAAAAAGCGAACGACAAGTCGATAACCCGCAACAAATGAATAAAACGGGAGACCAACCGTGAACGTTACAAACTGCGCATACCCACACGTCATTTAGTCACTGGAACTTGTGTTTCTTTTTGTCATTGTTGTTGATATCCCCTGATTCATTTCTTTAGTATCTAGCGTGTTAATTGTTTTGACAATCAAGTTGAGAATCTTCTATCTAATGGTTCTTGTGATGAACTCCAAGAAAACACTTCTTTATCAGATATGTAACCTCCACAAAATGTAATTAACCGGACAATGGTAGAGTTTAAAATATAAACCAATACCGTTCAATGGTTCAATTATAGGACCTCTTATCATTTGTATGCGTATAATTTACTTGAACTCTGTGAATTGATGTATATGAACTACTTTTACCTCTGAATATAAAGAAGATGTTATCGATCCAATTATCTACTTTTACATTGTTGATTGATAAGAGAAGGAAAACTATAAACCATAATTGACTAATGTATCCTTAGAGAGTCTGTCTCAATAAAACAATCGAGACGAATCCTTGAATAGTTTTGAAAAATAAGATTGTACTTAAACATGTTAAAAGGTTTCGTCTCTAGAGAAAACACATGAGATTAAAAACTGGGAATGAAGGCAAAAAAAAAAACCCCAATGAAATGATAATAATATTAGATTTAATAAAAATACAGAATAGAGATAAAAACGTTTATATATAGATAATATATGGTTGTTTATTTTGTCTCCAGAGGAATGGATAAGTTTTTCCTACTTACAACCGGTTGAAAAAACAACAACAAAACAAAAAAAAAAAAAAAAAAAAAAAAAAAAAAAAAAAAAAAAAAAAAAAAAAACGAGCAACTCTCCGTTCTTTATTCGGGATTAAGTCGGGTCTGCAGCCTACAGTAGATTGAACGTGTTGGACTGGAGTCTATTCTACTCTCTTACCACGACCTAAAAAACCCTGACGTCTTTTGTCCAAAATGTGAGCCTTGGAAATAATTCAAGTCATAATAAGAAATGTGAAGCATTGTTGTAACCAAAATCTATATACTAGTAATTTTTTTTTTTCGCATTTCGAAATTTCGTATTTTTCAAATGTTAGGCCTTCATCTAAACAACTCTTTTATTTGAATATTCAAAATACTTGTTCATTCGATTTTGAGGTATAGCAGTTTAACTTCGAAATATCTTCCATTCCAAACAATTTGGTTTGAACTATTAAAGATTCACCGATCGGTCAATATAAAAAAAGCTATACTGATGGGTGATGATTATTTGTTTTAACTTAAACTTAAATTCTAACTTAAATTGCTAATATAAAAAAAATTAAACTTTATTTATTTTACAACGTTTAACAAACAAGTTACACAACTTATATTAATGTCTCACGTAGGCTCAAATGTTTGCGTGAGGGGGTCCAAGGAGCAGGAGGAAACCGGAGTACCCGGAGAAAAACCTCCTACCGAGGCCTGGGCGGGGGACCACCTACCCTCCCACATAAGACCCTTTGCCGAATCTGGGATTCGAACCCGGGACCTTGGAGGCGAGAAGCGAGCGCACTACCACTGTGCTAACCCGGCCTAAAATGGCTAACAAATGATTCAAAATCATGGCAATGAACCTTAACATATCGTGATTCAGTAGTTCGATGTAGTTGTTGCACGACCTTTTAGCCAATAAATCAGTATGTAATAAAAATAATTAACACTATAGAAACTAGACTGGTTATTTTTTAAACAACAGCAGCATTGTTTGTGACCTTGGACATGACTGGCATCTTTTATTCACGAAGGTGCCAGTACATTTGTATCGAATTTTGGATGTAGACAAGACGTGGATAATGAGGGATAGGTTTAATTTACGTCCATCCAACTGCCAGTTACCGTCTACACGAAGAAACCAATTGATAAAAATCACATTAAAATGAATGCTGAAAATCCCGATTGTTTGTCCACTTGACGTACAATTCGGGTTCAATTTAAGTTTTTTTAAAAAGATTTAAACTCCATGATAAAGGGATGTAAATGAAGCAGATATTTACAATTGCGATAAGCCCATTTATCGTAACCGTTACTTGACTCCTACATTGTATCAAACTTTATAGATGTAAAGGTATACGGCAATATAAGTTAAGTACCAGTCTACGTAAGAATCATGCAAAACCCTATATAAGGGTGATACATCGAGGTCAACAGATTGTAACCATTTTTTATATATTAATTGCCTATTCATAGATATTCATCAGTGCAAAAGGAAAATTAAATCCATTCACCCGTTTTCTTCCTACGTGGACCAGAACTTCACACTGCATTTTTCTTTTTCCTATCATTTCTATACAAATTCAAAATTTTCAAGTCCTTCAAAAAATATCCTTCCTCGATGGATATGCAAAAACATGTGTATTATTAAAAACATGATATCACCATTTACAACATATCAAAAATTCACCAGATGCAAAGTACCTAGTTTTCGAGATTATTCCCCCTAAAGTTACCCTTGTTTCGCTGAAATCTCTATGTCAAGAAAGATAACTCTTACAAAAAATAACGTACTTGACGTCACCATGTGTGAATATGTAGCTGCGATTATAGCTTTTAAACGTTATTTGATCTCATTTTCATTTTGAAACATTTTCAAACAAAAAGTATAGATACCCGAGACAATTTGCTTTGTAAAACATTATTGAATAGTAAGGCAGCTGCAGATTTAGGTCTACTTTCATTTTCCATGTACTTTACATATACGAAGTTTGAATTGCTTTTAACATGTTGAAATAATGAAGAAATGCATCGAATATTAAGTAAAGACGTCAGTGGGATGCAGAACATAATATTTAAATGACTTTTTTGATTTTGTTTTTATTTTTTGTTGGGGGATCAACGTGGGTGCGTTTTTTAGGGGGGGGGGGGGTTCAAGGGCACGGGACTTACGACTTACAACTGCGTAGGGAACTTAAAATTATGTGAGCCAAATTAAAATGTTTTTCATCATGTTCATATTTTTAGAGCAAGATTATTTTTATTTAATATCAGAGCTCAATTAATTTTATTCTATCACTTGGAAAATAAATAATTTAAATATACGCCAGAGACTAGGCCGGGGAGGACAGGGAAGTTCAGTAAAGTCATATTTATAAGGTGAATGAGGCAAAAAGAACAACGCCTCCTAACCCAACCCATCCTGAAGATACAAAAACCCCCCTCCCCCCCCCCCCAAAAAAAAATTTGTCATAAAACTAATTAAGATTATATTGTGTGTTGAAGATAAGGATTTTTTAGACAGTTATTTTAAAGATCCTTAAAGAAATGTGTGCATAAAATCATATATGCTCTCCAAAAATAAATAAATAAATAAATAAATTCCATCATCGTCTGTCCATGCGCCTGAGCTCATATCTCCTTAACCATTCTTCAGAATTAATTATATTTTACACAATTAGGATATATTAGAATATAGATAGTTGTGCTGGATTCGCCATGGCCGTCAATGTAGGCGAAAGCTTGTCATGGCAACTCCTCCAAAATCAATCGATGGATATGACAGATCATGATGAAGAAAGTAGATTGCTGTCGAAAAGGCTAGACCTGAGTTATGGCCCTTGCACTTAGATTGTTCATGCATTTTCGATGTCAAACCTTGCCATCGCATTTCCTCCCAAAAATTCGATGGATTTCCATGAATCTTTACACAATGAAAGATCATGATGATCATGACAGTACTGTAGATGTGCACGAAGAAAGAGGATTGCAGCTGAAAAGTTTTTACCAGAGACATGGCCCTTGGACTTCGATTGTCATTGCACATCTCAGGAGGCTATCATATATATCATAAAACATTTAAACATTTAACAACATACTACATATGTAAGTATCTTATTGGATATACATGTAGTGACCTAAACACTAAATGATGACCTTATATGAGAGAATATCCGTATAAATCGGATCTGCTCAGAAAAAAAAAATTATGCCACGGAGGTATAATTCATCCCTTTAGGACAGTTTTCATTTGGATATACTCGAGAGACAAAACAGCTAGGATGTGCAATCACGGATCTAGAAAGGGGGGGGGAGTCCGGACACCCCCCCCCCCCGAAATTTTCGAAGCATCTATTAGCTTTATTTTCATAAATATACATAAGATTAAGATTAGGTCGCGATTCCCCTTTTGTTGTCATAATATTTGAAAACTCTAACGTGAATTTGTATTGGGAATCTTTCATTTTGATTATATTTTGCCGTCAGCATTTCAAAAAATTTCTTTGGCTCGTTTCCGCCTGCCAGAATTTATTACATACATGTACGTTATTTTCAGATGATGCTGCGCTTTCGTATATACAACCCATGTGTCAACAAACAGGAGCACTAAGAGTAATGAAACTGAAAAAGACGCGAATAGCGAATTTTATTCAAATCCTCGGAAAAAAAACCATTCATTTGCTTGCTATCGCTCGCCATTTGTTTTATTTACATATTAGAACTGACAATCAATAATCAAGTACTATGATGTGAAATTTCGATCAATTTATTTGCTCGCTAAAGCTCGCCAGTCATCTATTTCATTTACATTTGTATAATTAGAAACAGAACTGAATTAATCAAGTTCTTTTTTTTTTTTTTTTTGGTTTGCTCTTCAAAATTTCGGACTTTAGGACACCCCCCTCCCCTGAGAAAAAAATCCTGGATCCGCCCATAATGTGAGCTCATTATCAAAGGTCACTGAAAGTTATTCATTTAAGGTCAAGGTCATTTTTATAGAAACATCAAGAATATATAAAAATGAATATGTATAGCGCTTAAATTAATGTGAAAAATAGGCGTACCTACGTTTCTAAAATGTCGAGACAAAAAGTACCCATCGGTTTTACTGATTAAGTTCATCTTTATTACTTTCAAGTTTTAAAAAGTAAATTACCATGGAGTCGCAATATAAGTGGACCAGCTGATCTCGAATAATGTCCTTGACATTCAGTTTTGATCGACCTTGAAAGAAAGAATTATGTGGATGTGATCTATATTGTACAAAGTCATATTAGATTTTGGCATGGAAATACAACAACATAAGAGGATCTAATATTCTATTTTCAGCTTATAATTTGACATTGCAATTTGATCTTGAGATTTTATCATGAACTTCAAATTTTGAAATACATCTGTAGTTGGCCATAGACATATTTCTGTTCCTAACTCATTCAAATAACAGGAACTTGTAGTCAGGATTCTTTTTTTTTTATATAGTATACTACCATCAAAATGATACAGTCCCCCTTCAATAAACTACAACGATTTCCTGCGGATTCTATATAATTTATATACTACACAGAATAAGGGAAAGGGGGAAAGGGGTGGCTGGGATTTGATTGAAGTATGGTTTCATGGAAATAGAAATCTTTGCAAAAAGCCCCTGGGATTCCAAGTATTGTTAAAAAAAAGTTTGGTTACACCCAAGTTTCATAATAGGTGAAAATTCAGGTTATGTCACACGTTTCATGTTTTAGGATAATCTTTTGGATAGATTTTTTTTTTTATTATTTTCTAAAATGATTAAGATATCAAAGCCAATATTAGGAGGGCCGTTCTAAATTTTGAGAATTTGGAAGCTATTTTGCAGCCATCCTTTACTTGTACACGTACATGTATGCTTATGTATGTGAATAATGCAAAAAAAGCGTATATACCTTCCTTCAAATGAAATACTGAAAATACACCCTCCTGTAAAGACTCGAACCAGGGTTATCGAGAATGCAAATCGAGGGCTCCATTGGATTGACTTGCCCAAATTGACTTGCTCAAATCGTACGCCACTGGATTGACTTGCCCAGTATGGGCTCATTACAAGATCACACCATCAAGATATTTTAAATTATGAAGATCGGAAATCTTCAGTATGGAGATTTCTTAGAAATTCTCATCTAAGGGAGGCTACTGAAACGTCAGCAGGGTTAAGAAAAACTTCGAAATGTGACTTATTTTGCCTTAGCTTAGCCTTTGTTTGATGAATTTAGCTCGCCAGGACGAAAGTCCGGGGAGGACATGATATACCCTAGGCGCCATTACTGAAGCCACGATCGCGACCTACTGACCTTGAATTTCGTCTACATGTACTTTTTAAAACTCTATTCAAAAACTCGGCTGTATTTCTTGAACAATAAAGGATAACAGCTACAGTATAGTATATGTACATGTATATGCTCTCTTTAATATCTTTGATTTCAAGGGCTTAAAGGGTCTGTATGTTACCATGGATACATTAACTAAGCAAGATATGCTATTAAATATGCAAATACATGTACTAGTACCTCGTCCATCATTACACATGATAAAGTTATCATATTAGCAGGTATGTTACATAGAACTGCTTCGTAACTCAGTAAATGAGACTAATGCAATGGTTTCTACGGAATATTAAAATCGTTTCTATGGTATTCAGAACTACAGCTGTTCAATTATCAAACCCCTAAAACTCATTTATGAAAGTTTGTGAATTGTATCTGTTGTTTGCTGCAACAAAGTAAGATTGTCTTGTGCTCTTTATTCTGAAAAAATACATGACCCACGGGAATAAAATCGAACAGTTGCTATGGGATTAAGGTAGTTGCTATGGGGTTTCTGCACGTTTCATATGATAACTGTACAGAATATTTTGTCAGAGGTTTTACTTATCAGATTTGTCCATAATTCTGCATTGTTCTGACTCAGATATCAATTACATATTGATTGAAGCAAAAAATTGGACAATTTCTGAACGGTTGCCAAGGAATATATTTCGTTGCTAAGGTAATTTTGCTTTTGTTACAGAATCATATAAGTTAAATATCTTTCTGAGCAAAATAGCTTTCTTCTCATATTCAATCTTATTATCAATCATCAAACAAAAGATGAAAGGAACAAGTTATATCAAAAAGAGAAAAATGTGCGTTTTCGAGAAAAATAAAAAATAGTCAATTTTTAGCCTCAAATTGTCAGAAATCTAACCCATGTGTATCTGGTGATTTTTTCATATTTTGTTGTGTTAATGTTGTTTTATTTCTTGCTGATAAAATAATTTCAAAAGCATCGAGGAAGGATATTTATTTTTTGAATTAAAATACTTGTATTTTTATGTGTTGAGCAAATCTCTGTTGCTAGGGAAATTATCACCTAGCAACCAACTTTAAATATGAATTTTATATGAAAAATTTCTTTTCAAGTATGAAACTAGACTCTTTCTTTATAGTCTTAATTAAGTTTCAATTTTAATTTCAGTTAAGAACAGCTTCTTTTAGGACCTGAAACTATGGTAATTTCACATGTATCAAATCATCATTTTCGATCGCAGTGACCATGTAACTAAGTAGCCTCTGTATCTTAGCAACGGGGGACACATTGATGAAATGAATTTTGAATTTTATCATAACTCAACATAATCAACAGCATGACATAAAAATTTTGAAAATCTGTGACATAGAGTGTATCACTTTTTGCATGATTCTTACGAAGACTGGTACTTAATTACTGTGAATTTTGAGTGTCATATGATGACCTTTGTATATTTTAACCAGCTTATCTAAATGTTTTGATGATTTGATTGAGCTGATAATTCCCGACCCTGTGTATAATGTTTATTTGTATTTACCAAGACGTACATATCTTACGACTGACATCCTTTGTTATACCGATTTTCGTGAACTTTTCTCTAGTCGTTTGTATTTAAATGCAGATTGAATTGTTTCCACCATTGTATATAATAAGCCTTTCGTATAGTGATTTCATATTGTTTTATTCATAATCGGTGACAAGAAGTTGTCTTTTCTAAAACGTAGTATATGTCTGATAAAATTGTCCAAATCGTTGTCGATGTTGGCGATGATGACAATTTCATTTCGAGTTTGTGTTTTACATGCTAGACATATCAAAATGGCAAATTCTAACTTAGGTTTTGGTAAGCTGTTTTTACTGGTCAGATTCCAAAAATCACAACTAATCATACACACATCTCAAGAGTCCAGTACAAGTACGAAATGCATTGTACATGTCCGTAGCACTGTCAGAAACGGTGCCGTGCTTTTTAGTACAATTTAAACTTATTCAAATATTACGTGAATCATGTTACGTATATGATGTGAGTCATAGTAACCAAGAAAGTCGGACCAAAAAGGAAGATTAAAGCTTATTTAATTTCTCTCGCTGAAATAAAAACGAAGCAAGGAATGAGGAGTTTCGTTCATTTGGTGTTTTTATCAGAACCAAGATTATGAAAAATGACCAAAAACCATTGGAAGTGGCACCATCTTGAATAGATTCAAATAGGAAATTAGATGTTCACTATAATTTATAAATGCAATTCCAATGATCACAAAGCCTGCCAAAAATATAAAAAATACTTGTGGGATCTGTAAATACAAAATAAAAACACATCAAACACCGAAGACCACTACACCGACAAAAAGTAAGAACACAGAAAATATTTTCACAACAAATAATACAATCAGTGATGACATCAGGTGCCGTCACGAGAGTACGCATCTCCTGTTTGCTAGCAACACCAATCACTTAGGTCGTGCAGAGAAGGTTATCAATATTGAGGTACATAAAAGAAATTCATATCCCGTATTTGTTTAATTCGGTGTTCTGGATGGCTATAACCTAAAATATCTTCCAACATGTAGGACAACGAAATATTTTCAGGTTTAATAGCGAGCGGAGCTCGCCCTTATGGTAACGCGTATACACATATCTTATTGAGAAAATATGCTGAATCAAAGAATGAGAATGTACTACTATGCTTTCAAAAACTTTCGTCCCCTCGCAGACAGAGTTGCTGCGGAGATGCTGGATATATTGCCATTTAATTTTTTTTTTCGACTCCAAGTAGACGTATTTGTTATACTCAATTTTTGTTTATAAGTTAAATTTATTGAAAATATTTTTCGTAAATCAGGTAACGATAAAGCATCAACAACGCGGCGTAACCACGGGAAATCCGACATTTCCGGTTTTAAACGAGACGTTTCGCTCTGATTGCTTTTCTCGTCTGTGTGGCGTAATGACGACATCGGGTCCGGTCCAGATCTGACCCTTATACTGACCAGTCATGACCTTCAAGATATTATATTGATACCACCACCCCCCTACTCCCCATCCCTTCTCCCCGGGCTATAATGTACTCATCGAGACCTTTCATGGTTTGGGGTCATTAAGTGCAAAATAACAAAGGTATCGTAAATATACCATGTGACATATCAAATGAAAGGTCTCGCAGAGTAGAATACAGCCCGGGGGTGGTTCGGGGTCATTAAGTACAAAATATCAAAGGTATCGTAAATATATCGTGTGACATATCAAATGAAAGGTCTCGCAGAGTAGAATACAGCCCGGGGGTAGTTCGGGGTCACAAGGTGCAAAATAACAAAATTATCATACGTATACCGTGTGACATATCAAATGAAAGGTCTCGAAGAGTAGAATACTGCCCGGGGGTGGTTCGGGGTCATTAGGTGCAAAATAACAAAGGTATCAGAAGTATACCGTGTGACATATCAAATGAAAGGGTTCGAGGAGTACAATACAGCCCGCGGGTAGTTCGGGGTCATTGGATACTAAAAATTAAAAGTTATTGTCCAACCCGAGGCCAGAATACGTCAGGATGAAAAATGTTTCTATATCCAGCAGCAGCAGCAGCAGCAGCAGCAGCAATATTTCAATATCCAACAGCAAAAGCAGCAGCAGCAATGTTTCAATATCAAGCAGCAGCAGCACCACCACCACCACCACCGCCGCCGCCGCCGCCGCCGCCGCCGCCGCCGCCGCCGCCGCCGCCGCTTGAAGTACAATTTGAGAGGACAATTTTTTTGTAGTGTGTTTTATATTCAACATTGAATATGCTTAATCTCTGGGCGGCGGCGGCGGCGGTGGTGGTGGTGGTGGTGGTGGTGCTGCTGCTGCTGCTGCTTGATATTGAAACATTGCTGCTGCTGCTTTTGCTGTTGGATATTGAAATATTGCTGCTGCTGCTGCTGCTGCTGGATATAGAAACATTTTTCATCCTGACGTATTCTGGCCTCGGGTTGGACAATAACTTTTAATTTTTAGTATCCAATGACCCCGAACTACCCGCGGGCTGTATTGTACTCCTCGAACCCTTTCATTTGATATGTCACACGATATACTTCTGATACCTTTGTTATTTTGCACCTAATGACCCCGAACCACCCCCGGGCAGTATTCTACTCTTCGAGACCTTTCATTTGATATGTAACACGATATATTTACGATACCTTTGATATTTTGTACTTAATGACCCCGAACCACCCCCGGGCTGTATTCTACTCTGCGAGACCTTTCATTTGATATGTCACACGGTATATTTACGATACCTTTGATATTTTGCACTTAATGACCCCAAACCATGAAAGGTCTCGATGAGTACATTATAGCCCGGGGAGAAGGGATGGGGAGTAGGGGGTGGTGGTATCAATATGATATCTTGAAGGTCATGACTGGTCAGTATAAGGGTCAGATCTGGACCGGACCCGATGTCGTCATTACGCCACACCTACGCCACAGGGATAGTGTGGCGTCCCATGTTAGGTATCTGTCCCAGAACTCTGGTTTTTTATCTACTATCAAGCTTAATATGCACCGGAAGTCCTCAGAAGGTCATGTGCGATACCGACCATCCATACCACATTGTAAGGATACCTAAGACGGTGCATGGATGAATCCAAAAAGTTTTACTAGATTGAAACAAGAAATATTGGAACTAGCGGAGGTCAAATAGGCATAATACCTTTGGCAAATATGGGTAATGACCATATCACAATATACAGCACAAAATCGATTATTCAGAAAATCACTAACCGAAGGCATATTTCAACCATTGATGATGACGTCACATGTACGTCAGTTTATCAGGAACTTATCAAAATCGAAAATTGAAAGAACATACAGTTTATCTCAAAACTTGATTTCAAAACGAAGTTTTTGGGGATACCTAGTCTACACAAAGTTTAATTAAACGTGTCGTATAAAACATAGGAATAATTGGGTATTTTCTCTTTTTTAGTATATATATCATATGGGACACTGTCACTGCTCAAAATGCTCATTTCAATGAGCATTAATGTCCAATAATGATCCTGAGATGTGTGGAACAAACGAAGAGTGCAATTCTCTTTTAAATCTATATCGAAGAAAACGATACGGACTGAGCTATGCACTACTTAGTTTAAGAGTGAATTATAAAATTCAAATTGGTAGATCTCAAAATAAATTTCTAGTCTAGTGTCGAAACACATTGAAACTAAGGGAACGTGTCCGGGAGGATAAACAGTCCAAAAACACATTGGTTGAATGTATCAATATTGAAATATAGGTGATGAGACAATGGACAATTCTCAAACTAGTTAACATTTCGACAGAGATACATGCGTATTTTCATTTTCGTATGTACAAGTGTAGTTTTGAATTCAAATAACATTTCAAGGGCCTATCTAAATACAAAAGAGGACGGGGTGGCATATTCTGAAAATGTATGTAAGAAAAATAAAAAAATGTACATATCATAATATCAGTGAATGTAAGTAAAACACGAAACCCGAAAAAAGAATCCCAAAATCACAACAAAAGGCTTATCAATTATTGACAAAAAATAAAACAGACTTGCTCACGAAAAAAGAAAAGACGGACAGACAGACAGAGACAATGATACAGCACCATATAAACACGAAAAACAACTTTATCTTATGAACAATCTCCAGAGTCCAGTCTCCTTTATGCTCGAAAGAATTGCAGATTGTATTATATTATCAGTATTGAAATACAAGTCTACTGTGCACCATATGCGCATTTTCGCAAAATATGGATCAACAGTGACGCCAATGACAAATTAGAAGAAATCGGAATACTAAATAAATGAAGAACGTAAAAGATACGTCAAAGAGCCATCTAAGATGAGGTCTTTGAGTCAGGGAGATAGTTCTTGGTTGTTGAATAGATTATCAAATACGGCCATAGAGTGTGAAAATTATTATGTTTAAAACTGTACCGAAAGACGTAGCAGGATGGGTGGGATATGATGCTACAGGACCCATGTATAAGAAATTTCAAGAATTTTTTTTTTTTAACATTTATTAATAGATTATAATATACCCTTTTACAAATTCAAACCGATCCCGGGTCAGGAAAGGTTGATAACATGAAGTATACTAAAATATACGAGATATACTACTTGAATGTTTGAGTTAAAAATTACCATTAAAGTAGACATTGTGTAATCATGAACTCAAAGAATTTGCTTTAACTTACCAATGACGTTTTTGTATTTCACCAATCTAGAATTCGGATTATAAATATATAAAGAATCAATTCTTTTCTTTAAAAAATTTAACAGTGAATTTTCATTTTCTATTGATTTTTCAAATCGACTCTTCATCTTAAATTTGTAAATGATAAATGCTGTAAATGATATAATTTCATTAAAAAATGATATTTTATCATTTGATTCAAAATAAAAACCAACAGCTATATGTTTCCAATTAATATCAAATTTCATTTTTTAAAGATAGTGTCAAATCATCCGCGTGTTGTATTGTCTTTATTTCATTACCATTTATGTTTATACCTTCTATATCTTTATTTTGAGAGATTTTAAGTGCCAATATTTCCGCTACAAATAAGTATGATATCGCAGAGACAGGGCAGCCTTGTCTGATTCCACGGTCCATATGACATGTTTTTGTTATCCATCCATTATTTTTCAATCTGAATATTGGTTTAGTGTAAAGAATTTTTATCCATGAAATAAAAGTTTCTCCAAAGTTAAATTTTTTCAGTGTTTTAAATAAGAAGTTCCATTCAACTGAATCGAATGCTTTTTGGAAATCAAGAAAAAGCAAAAGACCTTCATTATCATCAGATTCACAATGTTCGAAAAGATCAAGTACTAATCTTGCATTCTGACTAATCGTTCGACCCTTAATATATGCTGATTGTTGATCACCAATAAGATTATCTATAATATTTTGTATTCGCTTTGCCAAAACAAAAGCAATGATTTTGTAGTCTGTGTTGGTAAGACTAAGAGGTCTGTAGTTTTTTAACAGATTTCTTGAAATTTCAAGAATTTTGATAACAGAAATTTTCGAATGAAGAAGTTTTCGTTGAAGAAACGATCGACCGAAGTTGATCAAACTTGGCTATATGTGCCCTCGGAGACTCCTGGTCCACCAGCATTGACACTCACTTAGTGGTACAAAGGTTGAACGTCTTCAATTTAAGAACATATAAATTTGCAGCATGGACCAGACATGAACGTTTCGGGTACTTAACAGTCGTCGGTGATCCTCAATTTAATCAATGTAATATGGCCAAAGAGTGAGAAAAGTATTATGTCTAAAAGTGTATTGAAAGACGTAGCAGGATGGGGGTCCATCATACGTCCATTAAGTATAACTATAGCGTAAAAGGGAGAATTCTCGTTAGGAAGCAAATTGCAGAGATTTTTGCAAATAGATGTATTGCATGTAATAAACATATAAACGTCTCGTATATTAACTACGTTGTCTGACATTGCTGATAATTAGCATGAATAACTAATAGCCTCATCAATCTTATGGATCAATACTCTTAGGGATAATAAATTGTGTGCATGGATATAGTATAACAATCAATTTGTATTATCAATTACCAAAAACTTTACCAATTTGCATTTGAAGACTAAATAACTACGGTATCCTCCTGGTTAACAACTGACAATTTCAACTTTTTAGCATATGATAATAATTCTAATATGACTTGAGATGTTCTCCCTGTATTGTCTATTCTCCAATATATTCATGGTCAGATAAGTCACGACTTCTCACGTGCATACTCTCATTTTCTGAAAACTCGCATGAACCAATCAAATTATCACCGAGCCGAGACGGTTCATGCGACGAGGCTAGCTAATTGTCATTTCTTAAACATCGAAGAAGTGAATACACATCAGTTATTAAATCTCAAAGTCGAGAAGGTAACGCAAACTCATTAAAATTTCCATTGGAAAAGTTGCAAAGTGCGACCAGGTGCTCGTGGAGAGCCAACGTCTCCTGCTTACATAGAAAAGGTGAGTATCTCCAGCATGTCCACCCTGTACACACCCAGCGAAACAAACCCTCAAGAAAGTGAAACATTAATGACATGAGACAAAACTACAAACCGCAAAAAGACACACTATTCACTAGAACATCATACAAAGCAATCGATTTTATTAGCGTGGTCATCCGGATTACGTGCGCAAAACCCTCCAACTCATCCGGATACACAGAGGTCTCCATAGACACACAATCGTTTTATAAACATAAAACTTCTCACTGTGAGGTGAGATAACAAACGAGATAGTTGAACGCAGAGGAAATTCAGGAACCAGTCTTCTCTGACGAGATTTTAAAAATAAGGTCCGTCGTGGACCAGTGTGCAACGTTGGGAAAGACAGTGGTACAAAACTGTAGTTGCCCAGTGTTTTTTTTTTTAAGATTTTAGGATCATATCCTCAGTAAAGAAGGCGACAGACTATTTTCTTACATTTGTAGTTGAAGTTTGATCTGCCTTTTAATATTGACAATTTCAACCACTAGGCTGGTATCGCTGCTGGTGGACTGTAAGTCTCCGATGATATCGCTCACCTAGTTTTAGTGTTTACGCACTGCATTGAAATATATTCTATTTTTTCTGTCATCAAATTAGACCTAAATTTCTAAAAGTAAGGGGTATCTCCCTCATTGCATAGCTCTGTCCTTAGCTGAGGTTTCGGCGTAGATTTTCCGATTATGTTTACAATTAAGCTCCTTGCACCTACCCTCCAACGATTTATGGTCATATTTTTCACTTAACTACGCTTTTGAATAAACCCTACACAAAATTTGGTGCCACTCATTTTGGCAAGAGGATATAAAAAAAAAGTCTGTATTGAGATGGCGCCAGGAAAATTCACTTTCGCTTTATTTAAACTGTTTAACATGAAACACTACTGACGAGGATTCAATAACTGAAACACGTGTCTAGTACAATAAAATTGGTACTGTAGAACATATATTTCAATATTGACAATTTGATTCATCTGAATTTGTTTATTAGGTCACCGTAAAATAAACGCAATGAAATTCCCAATGATACATACTCTGATGCTTGAGTTGTCCCAAATTTTGAAAGAAGTTCAGAATAGTTATGGAAAAATTTCCAAATAGATTTTAAAAGTTTATGATATCTAAATCCTTGACTGATAAGTTTTTATTGTAATTTGTTTGTTTTTATCATGGAGGTCCGAAACATGGGAGCAAGCTCTAGCGCATCTGATGAGCTGAGATATGTAAATGCCGTACGATGGCAATCTTGAAACATCGCCATCAAGCCAAGGAAAGTTACTTGCAATGAAGCCAGTCTTCTTTTTGTAGTATATCTTTGTCTGAATTTCCCCTTCATTGATTTTGATATTAAGATCTAAAAATGATGTAGCCCTTATCATCTGTGTTTACTTTATTCAACTTTAACTCTGGTGGATTTTGATTTTTGTAATGGTCAAAAAGAGGGTTATCAATATTCAAAATATCATCAAGATACCTAGAGGTTCCTTTGAAAAATTTCAATCAGTTAAATTTCTTGATTTCCATGAATTCTTTTTCGTATGTGTATAAAACGAATCTGCAACCAGAGGCGCATAATTAGTACCCACAGGAATTCATTAGTACCCATGCAATTCATTAGTACCTATAGTACGCATAGGAATTCATTAGTATCCATGCAACACCCGTCGCAACAGTTCCATGTCTCGATGTACATATCAAGCAAAGATGTCTTGTTTGGTGATTTTGACAGTCAGTCAAACGCAATCCAGAATATCTCTGATTCTTCTGGAAAGAGGGATATCATATACAAGGATGCGTAGACACGATTTATCTTGACAAAATACAAGCATCTCTGGACATTCCAGTTTCCGGACAAATGTTACTATCTTTAGATGCAGGTACATTTGTCCTACACTACACTACTTCTTTCCCAGTCAGCAAGGTTCATAGGACCCATACAAGCCATGTAGTGTGCAGTATATGGGACCATCGTAGGTAGCCAATATGGAAGCATAATGATAATAATTAGAGATTAGGAAAATAATAAGTGAATGAAAGTCAAACACAAAACCCGAAATCAGATTAAAAAAAATCACAAAGGCCTACAAATTCCTTAAAAAATATAAAACAGAACTTTCCCACGCGAAAAGAAAAATAGCACAAAGAGAGACAATGACTCAACTCTGTAGACACACGGACACACGGACACCAGCTAAAGTACGTAATTTATTGTAGGTGGCGTTGTTAGTATTAACTTTAAACTGCCAAAATCAATCAGACTGTACTCAGTATGGAATTAATTCAGAGAATTTATTTTGTTAGGAATTCAAATGTATCACGACATAATGATCTCTATTGTAAAAATATAATTTTGTTGAAGGTGGTGCATCTTGATAAGTTGAATGAATAAATGAAAACATGCAATATAATTTAACAATACAATTCCAGTGATTTCAAAGCCTATCAAACATAATAGTTTCTTGTGAAACCTGCTATTTCAAGATAGAACACGATGGACACTGAAGAGATCTCAGCAACAAACAGTAACAAACATAAAAGTACTCCTACAAGAGAGGCATCCTAGAGACAATGTGTAAAAAAACGAATTTCCATGGACCTTCATAATTCATACTCAGGCTGCGTGGAACCATTACAGAAGTTGTACTCTGTGGAGGAAATATAGCTATAGGATCATTGCCTCAAGAAATAAATCAGTCGCTTATACATATATCCTTGAATGGGTAATTTCTCGGTTCGTCGCCTTGTACTCAGGCTGGCCGTGGGATCTCATGAAAAGACCTGAATACCATCAAACTCTTATTTTTTATGAAAAACAAATCAGCCTATTACTTTGTAAGCGTCCTAACGACCACGCATTTGTTGTAGTAACTTTGCATTATAATTATCTTTCTTAGTATGATTTCTTCCCTTCTCTTTTAAGCTCCTCATGCATAAATTAGATTCCCATATACATTTCATGAAGATACTTTCATTTCAGAGAGCCAATTTGCTAAAATGTTTTAAACAAATTACTTACAAGATTGTCGATCTTCGAGTGATATAATGGCTGCCTTGAAGAAATAGTTGGACATGGATCTTTGCTTTTTTGGTTTCTAAAATAATTAGCATACCGATTTTCATTTGATAATGTTTTCACTGTCATTACCCGCTATAAATTGATGCCATGACGATAATGAGCTACTTATAAAGTCTAGAATTTGGTAGGTAAGGCAGAAGAATATAAAAATCAAAAATATAAAGACAAAATCATTAAAACTGATGGATGCTCCCCGAATATGGTAATTTTGATACCAAAAGATTGATTTTCTGAGTGTCTTTGACCTTTCAGAAATGATCATAATGACCTTAACCATTAACCCTAATATGACCTTGAAGACCTTTGTTTGAAAGCCCACAAACTGCAAAACAGTTTGTTAATTCCCAATACGTTATATGTTAAGCACCCCTCCCCCTTTTTTGGTAAACACTTTTTCATCAATGCATTTTACTATTGATAACCAAATTTCAGACCAATTTGAATTGAAATATATTTTAAATGACTTTGTAAACTTTTTCTAAAGCTATTTTTAGCTTGAAAATGACCTCGACCTTTACGAATGACCTTTGTCTTAAATGTGCTATTGTGGAATATATGATGAAATTCTCATAAAGCAGCCTATATATACACATGTACATTGTACATACTGTGCATTCACCTAAAGTTGTGGGTAACACCTCCCTTTTTGAAGCAAAGGAGGGGATCTCCAACAACACTAGGTTGCAGCACCCACAGCAAAACACCAAAACATCCAATGCAAAAACACAGAGCAGACACACATAGAAAGAGACACAAAATTGACAAGGAACACCAACGCACAACATAGATTCATCAAAGACAAAGGACCATACATAAACCAACGAGACCAATGGGCAACTGGTGCCGACTTTGGACGGCCATCTGGCTACAGGATCCGTCAATGAGTCCAGCGAGAGTGCCATTCTTAAGTATGCGCTGGTACAAGGCTGTAGATTTGTCCAGTACCAAGCCAAGTATACCCACGGTATAAAGGCATTTGATGTTTCTAACACAATTTCAATGGTAATTCTGTCTATCTTTGATCCCTCTTATTTTGTTAATCATATCACCATAAAATCCAGGTTGTGAAATACCCAATGTAATATACTCTGTTGCTTGTAAGGGTACGAATTTCATAGGAAGTTGACCATAATTTTTGTAAAATTTCCAGAAAATTTTTACTAGTTTGTGTAAAAGTTTTTTAGACACACGATTTCTTGTGTGCGTAACAACAAAAATCTCAAAACCCGTAATATATGTAAAAGATTATGCATCTTTCTATCATTATTTAAAATTTCAGATCATTTGGACAAAATACTGATTTTTAATAAACTTTGGAAATCTTGTATACAGGAATAGCTACTTTTAGCCTGAAAATGACCTTGACCTATATGAATGACCCCAAGTGACCATTTTTTCCTGAAGGTGCCATCCTATAGTAAGAAACAATTATAGGATATATGATTAAATTCTCATGCGCAGCCTTAATATATACATGTACATTGTATTTATTGGGACAAAACACTTATTTGTGAATATTAATTCTTTTTAATTATTTCTTGCAAAAAGCTATTTTTGGCCTGGAAATGACCTTGACCTTTGACGATTGACCTTTAATGACCTTTGTCCCAAAGGATCTATCCTAAGGAACATAAATTTGTGTTATCTAATGAAGGATTCAGGAGATATGAGCTCGGACGGACGGACGGACGGACGGACAGACAGACAGACAGACGGACACGACGGCGACTATATGTTCCCCCGAAATTTTTCGGGGAGCATAAAAACACAGACGTACAACAAGTTCATTCAATATTCCCAAGAAATCGGATAATGTAATGTACATATAAGACAAAATGAAACCAATTGAGCCGCGTAGTTGTAAAGCGCCAAAAAATGAATGAGCGGAGAATTTTTATAAACGTTGCAAGTCATTCAAACAGATGAGTTATGCTACTAGTACTTTAAAAAGACTTTACTAAGTAGTTACAGTTCTAAAGGCTGCATTACAAGATGCAACGTATTATAAATACATGTAATTAAAATATGATTGTAATCATTACTGATTATCTGCTCAAACTTGCTTAAACCAAGGGGGGGGGGGGGGTTTATTAGCAGTTTTTGGCATATTAGAAATACGGTTTTCATCGTTTTGGTCTACTCTCATCGTGTGGACCTCCGCCTCACTATTCCTTCTCTCACAATTGAAGAGTGATATCTTCCATCCAGCCCCTCCATCCAGCCCCACCATCCAGCCCGAGCTTCAGCCCCGAGCTCCACTGATGAGACATAAATTGTTGAAATACGCATTTTGTACACTGACTTTATTTAGAATACAATTGAAAATCTATTGATATGTCACATAGCTTAAAACAAGTTGTACTACAACTTTTGAAAATTACACTAAACATTTCTGAGAACATGTTTTATTCTAAATGATATTTTCCGTGCCACTTAAGGGCCAGTTAGTCAAAATTATTATTTCAACCCCTGATACCTATTTAGCTCCGATGCCAATATAGCAAATAACAGTTTTCCTTAAAGAATATCAAGACTCTTACATCTATAGTATGTGTTTCATCACCGAGAAAATAATGTTTTGACTACTGAGGATATGTAAAAAGCCGTCTTCATCAAATCTCGTGTGACTTGTGAGAAATATTCTTAAAAGAATCCTCTCTGATGTAAATTTGAAACTTATTACATAGGACATTCAGTAAACAACAAATAGGAAGATCAAAAAAATAAAATTAGGTACAAAATTTGGTAATGATGGGGTTACACCGCCCCGTTGACCTTGAAGATACATTTATTTGAATGATATGCATTTTTGAGTTGTTGACAAGTATAAGAAACGTGAAGAAATTGAACATTTCATTGTATGACAAATCATATTCCACATCAGTACACTAAATGTGTTCGATAATACGAGTAGAAATGGTGATTTCATTTATAAAGAATGAAATTGATGGGTTTTGATTTTGTACTTGATGGATACATTTTTATAACGATGAACATTATCATTCCTGTCACAGACAATTAGCCAGTTCTGTTGACAACGTCGCTATACAACAAAGTAAAACATACAGAAAATATCACTTAGCATGGAAATGATAAATATTTAAATATCAGTTAGTATTATTGGTTGTCATGATAGCCTTTTCGACTATGAGACTAAATAACTGACATGATCTTCTTTGATGCTTATTGATGCGAAATTCTAAGTGCATAAAGTTTAAGGTAAGGACATACCAAATTAATTAAATGTTCTTTGGATTTCCCACACCATATTTTTTAAAATTAAAAAATAATATTATACAAATAAAATGCTCGCCCGCACCAATACATTTCTGGCTCAAGAATTTTTTAGGGTCGGTTCTGATTTCTGCAAATTTTAAAGCTTCTAGAAGTCTCAGATTGTGCAAATTTCGAAGAAAATGATACTTTTTGTGTTTGAAAAATTTCGTTGGGAGAAAATTTGTTGTCCCAAATACATGGCACTGAAAGTCAAGGAGGGGGAATGTTCGAAAATCTTTTCCATACTGCTATGTGCCAGGCTTCCTAGTCACCAGATTCCTATGGGTATTCCTTTGTGAGTACGGAAAACAGCAGAAATGTATTATTTCACTCGCTCGCACCTTAAAAGCTGCAATATTAAAAAAAATTATATTTTCGCTCGCTCGCACTCTTTTCTTCACAAGAAAATCCAAAGAACATTTAATTAATTTGGTATGGCCTAAAGGTTCTTTTTATTTTTTCATTAAAGACACAGGAGTACTAATGTCAGTATTGTCTAATAATGTTTAACGTCTTCAAATTCATCAGCATCATTTTAGAGCAGATAAATTTACAGCATGGACCAGACATGCACGTTTCGGGTATTCAACCCTTTTCAGTGATCCTCAATCTAAACAATGTAATATGACCAAAATCTGTGAAAATTATGTCCTAAATATACCGAAAGACGTAGCAAAATGGCTGGGATATAATGCTACAGGACCAAAGCACAATATAGAAACATCAGTCACAAAAGCTCTCACATAAACCATCGAGACATATTGGCAATCGGTGCCGACTTAGGAGGGCCATCTGCCAAGCAAGAAGCAAGTGATGTGATAATGGTGTGAAAAGTGCACTATAAACAATTATGAAGATTTACTAGAAGTTGATTTCAAATGGTATCCTGTCATTCAACAAGAAGAAAGAATCAGAATATCATTCATTGAAATATCCATATAAGATCCGACACAAACTAGATATCAAAATAACATAGGATCAAACCAAGGTGTTTTATTTGGCCACTTGACACGTAAGGTTCAGGTAAGCTCGTACCAAGAGGTGATCCGCGGAACAGGTAACCCTGGCTTAAGTCGGGCTAAAGCTATGCTTAGATGAGAACTAGTTTGGTTGCAGACCTGTGAATCCAAGCTTACTTACTTGAGTACACCCTAAGCCTGAATCACAAAGCAAAGAGTACCACATAACTTTTAAAATTCTCAACACGTTCGGGATTTTCAAAAAGAATTTATCACATTTCATAAATACATTCGAGAAAATAAGATAATCAGAATTATACTTATTTACTTAAACAAAATGACTTAATATCTTGAGAGATTCTCAGACGGGATACGTGACAAGCAAAGCCAAGACTTCGAATTTGTTGCACACTGACAATCGCTATAAAGTCAAAGAAAGCATCCAGTTCTGAGGTGCTTGAATATATAGTTGTCAGACAACTCCATTTCTACTCCCTATCGATGTGAAATTCATCATTTTCAATAATCTTGCATCTTGAAAAGAGAAAATTTGATGTGAGGATGTGAGATGCATAATAATACGGAAGTGTTCCAACTCTATACCTTCTTGAAGAAAATTTCAAACCAAAAAAACATGTATTGCTTCAAAATGAAAATCGGTAGCGAGCCCGAGATAATAATATACATGCTGATCAAAAAAGCCGGAAAGTTAAGGAATTCAAAACAAATTCATACCATGCTTAAGCATGTTGACCGCACTGCAAAATAAGAGGGGGAGGGGAGGGGGTATTTCAACCATACATTAAATTCAAGTATCTACAAATGTTTATTTTACCTTAAGGCCAGTTATTGTTTTTATTCTGTTTCACGTTCTTTGGAATTTGAGAAAGCTACCAGCCAGACAGGGAGAAAAACAAACAAGCATATAAAAAAAGTTGCAATTTCATATAATGTGACTATGTGACATATTTTAGTCAACAGAAGAATGAAAGATAATGCAATGAGTTGAATTACTGCAGTATTTTTACATTTTCACATGTAATATGAAAAAATTAAACAATGTTAAACGTCTTCAAATTCAATAGCATCATTTAAGACCTGATAAATTTACAACATGAATCAGACATGCACGTTTCGGGTACTAAACTCTCGTCAGTGATCCTCAGTCTAAACAATGTAATATGGCCAGAAAGTATGTAAATTATTATGTCCAAAAAATGTACCAAAAGACGTAGCAGAATGGGTGGAATATGCTGCTACAGGACCCACGTTTTAGAAATTTCAAGAAATTTTGTCATTTCTCTTTAACTTTTGTAGAAAACACATTTTATTTGAAAAGATTTTATTATTTTGTTTTGTTTTATAACATTTGGCTCAAAACCTACCAGCACGAGGACGAAAAACAGAACATAAAGAAATGACCTAATCTATCTTTCTACAATATCCGAATTGCTCATTTTGTGATAAAAACCTTAACTTGAACCTAGGCCTAAACCTTCATCACACCAGCGGACAAAGCCTAAAATAATTACACATTTACTTGCAAAAAGTACTATTTCGACAGTCTAGTTAAAGAGTTGGGTTTAAATTCTACACCTTGAAATTTCACTTACATCCCAATAAACCTTTCTGTCTCTGAAGTAATAGATAACCACAAATTAGCTCTTGCTCCTTTGGCTTCGACACTAACAATTTAGATTTAGATTTACCATACTTATACTGCATACCTAAAATGCATAAGAATCAGTACAAACAACGTTTCATCGCTGGTTCCTTAAAATGTTCTACCAAATTTGTATCGATCTTACTCACCAAAGTTTTATCTGAAATCAAATCTGGGCTTCAAAAATATTGTTCGACGGTATATTCTCGCAGAATTCGAAGGAACTTTTGGAACATCTTAAATACACTCATTTTAGTAGAGTCCATTCGATCAAATTCGATCAAAGCCTTTGATTTTTCGACACTTTACACTACAATTCCACATTCTAAATTGAAAGAAAGACTCGCAAAAATTATAAGTAATGCGTTTACAAGTAAGAACGGTAATCGCAAATACAAATTTATTGTTGTTAACTATGACAAAACCTACTTTGTAAAAGAAAAGTCCGATTGTGAAAATAAGTACACTGAAACAGATATTATTCAGATGTTAAACTTTCTGATCGACAACAATTTTGTGGTGTTTGGAGGAGAGGTCTTCCAGCAAATTGTCGGAATTCCAATGGGGAGCAATTGTGCTCCACTCCTTGTCGACATTTTCCTATACTCGCACGACATTTTCCTGTACTCGTACGACGCTTAATTCATTCAATCTTTGGTCTCTGAAGGGAAAAGATACTTAGCTTCTGACTTCAACTTCACTTACAGATACATAGGCGATGTCCATCAATAATCCAAAATTCGAGGATTACCTGAGCAGTATCTATCTTTCGGAGCTTGAAGTCAACTACAGAGACAAATAATTCAGCATCCTATTTGGACATAATGTTGTCCTACGACACTGATGGTCACATGAACACCTCACTCTATGACAATCGTGACGACTTCAATTTCAGCATTACAAACTTTCCTTTTCTGAGTAGCAACATCCCTTCATCGCCTGCTTGTGGCGTGTTCATATCTTAGTTGATTCGCTTTGCAAGTACCAAATACACGGATTTCGTTCTGAGACCTAGGCGTCTTTCAGATAAGCTTCTCAGTCAGGGATATGTTTGTGACCGACTAACATCGTCACTGAGGAAGTTCTACGGTCGATATTGGGAACTCGTCATACACTATGATGTCCCACTCTCCAGAATGGTGGATGATATTCTGTCATAGACCATTTAAACCATCCAACCAAAAATTGTACTCTATGTCTTCCGAAATGGAAGTAACCGGATGTGACAGTTCTATCGAATTAAAGCGGCGGGTGTTACATGCCAGCAGGAGATGCTTACTAGTACTCTTCCTGGGCACCTGGTCTCACTCCCATATCGGGAGTTCGCTTCTTTTCATATGGTGGAAGTTTTTGTTTGTTTGCTTTGCTTCCTGTTTTATCCTGATTTTGTATGCCTTCGGTTTCTGATTTTCTGAATTATCGATTTTGTGCTGTATACAGGGATATGGTCATTAGCCATATTTGTCATTCCTTATTCCAGGATATTTGCTCAAATCTCAAGTTAGTTATGGAGATGTGCAAACGTAATAAAAATTGTAAGCTAGGCTTTAGCCTGACTTGCGCAAGCGGTCATTAGTCTCTAGGAAGAATAAAGAAAAGATCTCCGTAAAGACCGTCATTAAAAGGTATTTTAGTTTGGCATTACGTATAGGCATTCCTTCGTCCTCTGTCTATGCTTTATTCATATTTCAACATTATTTTTGGGGTCATATATATGCTATTAAATACAGACATACATACACACAGACAAACAAGTACAAGTAATATCACATCAACACAAAGGTCATGCATAGACAGTTTACCAATACATATAATTGACATTACCGTACAACATTCATACATTACACAAAAAATCAAATCACTTAATCAATTTCAGGTTGAATTAATGAAAAACTAAATGTGAATTTAGTGAGTGGAAAGGTATTAGAATTAAATAGAAATGAGTTTTTCCTGAGTTTAATGTAAAGCTCCCCATTTGTTGTAAAAAATAGATAGTTTTTGATTTCTGTAAAAATATTTTTTCTAGTCTTTTATAGAAAAGGATCTCTTGTCTAGCACCCTCTATGTAGGATAAACATTTCCGTTATAGATATATGACTTTACTATAAGAAAGGTCAAATTAATTATTTTATCAGGATAGAATTTTCCCAAGATAAATTCATACTTTTCAACATGTATGTTTATGTCTTATCTTTCGTTTAACAAAGAAACAATACCTTCCCAAATTGGTGTTACAAATTTACAGTCATAAAAAGATGTTCAATTGTTTCACTTTCAGTTTTACAAAATGTAAACGCATCATTATCTTGAATTTTAATTTTAAATTGTAAAACATTTGTCCCAAGAATTCTGTGAACAATTCTGTATTGTAGCCATTGTAATTTTTAATTTATCTTTCTACAATATCCAAATTGCTCATTTTGTGAAAAAAAACGCCCTTAACTTAAACCTAGGCCTAAACTTACCTTATACCAGGATATTTGCTCAAATCTGTGCTCCTCTCAAGTTAGCTATGCAGATGTGCAAACGAAATACAAATTGTAAGCTAGGCTTAAGCCTGACGTGCGCAAGTGGTCATTAGTCTCTAGTAATAATAAACATTAAGAATAACGAGACATTAAGAATACGAAACATTAAGAATAACGAGAAGAAACATTAAGACAAAGGAGGGGATCTCCAACAACACCAAGTTGCAGCACCAACAGCAAAACCCCAAAACACTCAATGCAAAAACACAGAGCAGACAAGCACAGAAAGAGACGCAAAAGGGGCAAGGAAAGTCAACGCACAACACAGAAACATCAATTACAAAGGACTACACATAAACCAACGAAACCAATGGGCAACCGGTGCCGACTTAGGACGTCCATCTGCTACGGAAATAGGAGGCGGTGTGGTTATCCTGGATTACGTACGCACAACCCTCCCACTTTTCCGATTACCCAGAGGTCTCGAAGAACGTACAATTGTGGTGTAAAACAGCCTCCTCACTGCCAGATGACCACACACAAACAAGACCGCAAAACGCAGGGACCCAAGCAACACAGATGAATATGACCAATTTATCTGTTCTTAAATGATGCTATTCAATTTGCAGACTTTTACATTTATACCACTTGGTGAGTGTCACTGCTGGTGGACCAGGAGTCCCCGAGGGCACATGTAGCCAAATTCGATCAATTTCGCTTGATCGTTTCTTCAACGCATTCTAAATTTCTGGTATGAAAATTTCTTAAAATTTCCAAAAAGTGGGTCCTGTAGCATCATACCCAACCCATCCTGCTACGTCTTTCGGTATACTTTTTCGACATAATAACTTTCATACTTTTTGGCATATTACATTGTTTAGATTTAGGATCACTGATGAGGGTTAAGTACCCGCAACGTGCATGTCTGGTCCACGTTGCCAATTTATCTGTTCTTAAATGATGCTATTCAATTTGAAGACGTTTACATTTATACCACTTGGTGAGTGTCACTACTGGTGGACCAGGAGTCCCCGAGGGCACATGTAGCCAAGTTCGATCAATTTCGCTTGATCGTTTCTTCAACGCATTCTAAATTTCTGGTATGAAAATTTCTTAAAATTTCTAAAAAGTGGGTCCTGTAGCATCATACCCCACCCATCCTGCTACGTCTTTCGGTATACTTTTTCGACATAATAACTTTCATACTTTTTGGCATATTACATTGTTTAGATTTAGGATCACTGATGAGGGTTAAGTACCCGAAACGTGCATGTCTGGTCCACGTTGCCAATTTATCTGTTCTTAAATGATGCTATTCAATTTGAAGACGTTTACATGTAAATGGATATAAAAAGAGGGCGTACGTAACAATCAGTGCTCTGCCGCCGCGAGCTCATGTATGTTATCACCCGAGGAGTCCGACTGACATTCAGAGAGGACAGGTGGTCATGGCCCTGTCTTCTCTAGAGAGGTTTGTACAGGGCCCGTCATGGAGTCGCGTCGTCACAGTCATTCAGAGTGCACGTTTTAAGAATGCGCTGGTACAAGACTGTAGATTGGTCAAGTACCAAGCCTAGTGTCCGTCTTGTGGCATTAGGATCATATCCACGGTATAAAAAGCGTTTGATGATTCTGACGCATTTTCGATAGTAATGTTGTCTATCTTTGATCTTTCTTATCTTGTTAATTATGTCACCATAAAATGCAGGTTGTGAAAATAACGAGAAGACCTCCGTAAAGACCAAAACGTCATTAAAATGTATTTTAGTTTGGCATTACGAAGAGGCATTCCTTCGCCCTCTGTCTATGCTTCATTCATCTTTCAACATTATTGAAGGAAAGCTCAAATTACATATAACGACTTTGTTCGGATGACAATACCTGACAGACCACCAAGGAAATATTCGTGGGCGAGATACTATTATTTGGACGATATAATGATGATACAATATAAAACAATATAACATCTTATTGTACATAGTATTGATATTTTAGGTTAGAACCAAAACCCGAATTTGTCATTCTCGCCTGTTTTGACCGTTTTATGTAAAGCTTTCATTGGGAATTCACATGTTTCGTTTAGTTCGATTTTTTTACACATGTATCATTATTTTTGGGATGATAATTTTGGGTCCCGTATGACTTTCATTCGCTGATACCCCCTTTAAAAATGAGAAAGGAGAAGATTTCTTAAATAAAATTTAAAGAACTATAAAAAATACAACTTACCACAAACTTTTGTTTACTAGAATGTATATAAATTGATCCCTACAATACATGTACCTCATTGAATACAACATTAAAAAAGTAAGCTGACAGACGCATGAAACGACACCCATTCTAACGGACATCCGACCAGACGACCTAAATCTTACTAAGCGTAGATAAAGACAGATCAAAAGACAAAATGGACAACGACCTTTTCACATAGACTAGGTTTTTCAGAAAGTTTTTTTAAGGCTGAATTTCTTTAAGTTCTGGCTCAGATCGCGAATGATGTTATATCCGGTATCTCTACAGCGCACATCATGTACCATTGACGAATCTGAAGCTATCTGTTGCTAGTAATTGACTCTCTTGTGGAATTGTAATTTTGCTCTGCGTATGATGACATTAGGAATGTTAAACGACTTCCAATTCAATAGCATCATTTATAAACAGAAAAAATTGCAGCATGGATCAGACATGCACGTTTATTATGTCCAAAAATGCGCCGAAAGACGTAGCAGGATGGGTGGTATATGATGCTACAGGACCCACGTTTTTGAAATTTTAAGAATTTTGATAACAGAAAACTTTGTTATGCGTAGAAGAGACAGACGATCAACAGAAGTTGACCGAACTTGGCTACATGTGCCCCCGGGGACTCCTTCCACCAGCAGTGACACACACCAAGCAGTACAAATGTTAAACGTCTTCAAATTCAATAGCATCAATTATAAACAGACAAATCAAATTTGCAGCATGGACCAGACATGCACGTTTCAGGTACTCAACCCTCGTCAGTGATCCTCAGTCTAAACAATGTAATATGGCCAAAGAGGGTGAAAATTAGTTTGTCCAAAAATGTACCGAAAGACGTAGATATGGGTAAAGTGACGGGTGTTTCTAGTGAGCAGGAGATGCTTACAGATACCGTGCTGTCTGGTAGCAGAGTGGAGGAAAATTTCCTCGGACATCTCATCTCCATAAAGAATTCACTCTTGCTCATTTGACAGAAGGTTTTGATTGTTTTGTTCTATATTTACCCTGTTTTCGTTTGTCCAGAGTTTGCGCTTTTAAATTATAATTTGGACTTTGTGTTTAGAATTAACTCACTCATTTTTGGAGAGAAACTTCTTCTTTGGGGGCTTCGCTTATCATGTTTTGTGTGCTCTATGAATATGAACATAGGCATCTGACAAAGACATGGAAAGCAGTTTAACATATACATGCGGCACCTCTTTTCATGTTTGATACCCAAACCTTAATGTTTCTACATTAATACCAATGCTGTATAAGTCAAGTCAGTCACAATGTTTAGTCATAGATCCCTTAGTTCCTGATACGTTATTCAGTCTCAAAGTCGAGAAGGCAAGGCCAAATCGTGAGAATTCCTATCGGTAGGGCTGGAAACCCCGGAATGAACAACACTCCGAAGTGAGACCAGGTGCCCGAGGAGAGTCAGCGTCTCTTGATTGCGTGCAACACCCCTCGCAACAGCTCCATGGGAACCTGTCAAATTCGGTGATTGTCTCGATGTACATTTTGATGTACAGATCAGGTAAGTATGTCTTATTTGGTGATGACTACAGTCGTTCAGTCACAATGTAGAATGTCACTGATCATTCTGGAAAGGGGGATCTGATATGCTTTTATCACATCCCCGTAGCGACCGAACAACTTCCTCAATGATGATTTCAGCCGTTGTGTGATATATCTTACCTTCAAATTTGCACTCTGTGTGTTCTTGCATTCATTTGTTATATCATATATCAGTTTCATTGTTCCAAGAAATACCCGTAATATATTGCATTATTTATCAATTGTTTTAATACTAAAGGTATACATTTCCATATTTCTGAAATTCTATATTGCTAATTTTAAAAACTTAAAACTGCTACAAATTTCATTTTTGTGTACCCTAAATGAACAATAAGATACACAATCCTCTGGTTTTATTATATACCATCCCGTTTTCCCTTGATACGTGATCGTCACTGGGACATTTGCAGCGTGATTGAGTGTCAAAATTGACACGAAGTAATTTATCATTAATGGAAACATACACTATGGGACCAGACACTATTGAATGGATTATAAAGGATGATTTAGGTGTGTACTTTTCGGATGAAACTTCAATATGATATAATCCTGCAATTTGCAGTATCAAACGCTAACATGTTGCATGAATGATTTCATCAAGGGATATGAAAACATTTCAGCATTATTCTAATTTGAGGACATACATATTGTATAAGCAAGGAGGCGAGAAGATAGAGAAAATACATGTATCTTATATGATAACATTTTGATTTTCCTTCTTAAGAGTTTACAATAAAATCATTATAAACTTTTTATATTTTAGATCGATTGATCTGTCATTTTTATATATTATACCTCATATTTCTGCAGATCCATACATTACTTAACTTGGATTTACTTCAATTTTCGTAAGAAATCTTTAGAAATTAAAGAATTAATCTGAGTCAAATAAAGGACATACTACATTCGAATTTACATGTACTTACTCGGTGCTTCCACAAACAATAGATGGAAAATGACCCACTGGTGCCATGATTGGTTTATGTTGTATCAATATTGCGTTATTTATGTTTAATTCATAATGAACCGACAGTTTCATTTCCCATGTATGAATACTGTGCACATAAACCTGCAGGCATCCGACATATTTTTATTCATGTAAAGTAGAAATTACGATATTATTAATATAAACCAATCGATTAAAATCAGCATGCATAGAATTGCGTAAACGTCTAGAGGGTTTGTGACCGCTTTTATTATTTTCTTCCTCTTTAAGTGTTGCTACATTAATTTTCAATTGCAATATATATCCAAATCTCTTACGACTGAAAAAGGAAGGAAAATAATAAAAGCAAAACTACATTAATATGAATGAGCTAATCTTGTATGGAACAAAGTACATGTACAAGTATCCGAATATAATTCCTAAATAATTATGCCCCTACCTAAATATCAGGTGTTTTCAAATATGATTGCAATCTCCCCTCGTCTGCTCCGATCTTTCATTATTAGTATACCAGTTATGAAAGTACTGACCAGAACTATTTTTGTTAGTACTTGTGATATCAAACATTATGACTTTCTCCATGGACAACTGAGTTCTTCATAGAATCTAGCTTTATACTACGCGATCAGGAAAAAAACTCTTTGATTGTACAATAAGACTTCAAGATAAGTTGTGCTTTTACATTTTCGAAATCCCTTTGGTGTTGTTTATTTTTCTTCATTGCTCATTTACTGATATGAGATACTAGTATATATCATTTTCATGAGTATATTTGAAATTGTTGAGAAAAAATAAATCTGCTACCTTTGAAAAAAGAATGATAACTCTTTAATGCTTATGTGGCCAAACTTCAAAAGGAAATATAATAATTCCTAATCATTGATATTTTGCTCTGTTTTTGGTGTTTTGCTATGGGTGCTACATTCGAGTGTTCTTTGACCTTATTATCACGTACGCGTTTAACACTGTCACACAAAGTAAGGATATTAAGTATCCAGTACGGTGAAATTTTAGGATGAAAAGGACAAGTTTCAAAAATAGCAAAGGAATATATGATGTCAAATTGATACAAAACAATGTCTCTTTCAGGCAACAGAGCTGGAAAGAACGTAAAATACGTTTAAAGTGCAAGTGTTGCACTAAGTTATTACTATAGCACATATATATTTCAATACACTAGGTTGGTATCTCTGTCCGTGTACTGTTGGTCCCTTATCATTCACCCAGTTTTACTGTGCTAAATACATTTGCAAATTTTCTTATACTAAGTTTGATAAATCTTTCTGAAACTAAGGAGTACGTCCCTCAGGGCATATACCTCTGTCCTTAGCTGGCTCTTTTGGCATACATATTTTAGGTGATGTGTAGAATTTCGCTCTGCTTAATTCTATTCATGATCTGGATTCCCTCTCTTTCGGTCTCGAGAATCACTGATGATACCTTGCTGAATGCGCATATGGTGCACTAAATTATTTCAGTAGAACATTTATTTCAATATATTAATAAATTGAAACACTCAATCATGCGGATTGTATTTAAGTGCTCTTAATGAATTGTATACCACTCACTAGATGCGAATTCCAAATGTGGTCTTACTAATGACTTAAAAAGGTTCAGAAAGGAAATTTTGTCCTGATAAGTGAAATTTCATATGATGAAACTAATCTTCTGATTTCCTTATATGATGGAAAGCAGTAGGGACCCTATGTATCCGGATATGTGTAAGTACTGTACTCATGTAATCCGGATAACTGCATCAACCGCCTCTATAAAGTGGATGTAACTGTCTGCACCGGGTTAACATTGTTCTCATTGTATTGCCATCCATGGTTCCTGTTTCGGTGTACCTACTGATTTTTGTTTGTTGGTCAATCCAGTGTGAATGTTTCTAATCGTGCTCTGTCATTTGTTGAAGATGTTGCATTACTGTGGATCATGTTCTGTTGTGGTCAGTGCAATATATATACATATTTTACATATCTTAATCAGAGTGTTTCATATGTGCTATTTTTTTCTACTTTTTTATGGATGTACATTTTGTATTGGGTAATTTGTAATTATCTATTAGGTATAAAGAGAGTATGTGTACAATTAAAAAATGATGACCAAGAAATGACATACATGTACAAAAGTAAATCCAAAATACGGATGATACCAGGTGTACAGGTACAGTATATATAGCATCTCTTTTTCTATGTCTCTTTTCGTGTCTCTTAGAATATAATTATAGTAATTATTCGTACTTTTACGATAAAAAAGTTTATCTCATGCTTTTGTCAAGTTTTGCTCAGAGTTTCTTGCACATTGGAGTCGTTATCAATATGTGAAAGATATGTTCTACTGATAAATTTTAATTCACCATATCATGCGCATATCAACATGATATATATGTATCATCTGTGATACTTGAGGAGGAAATCCACACTCTTTGTCCATATTACATTGTTCATAATGAGGATCACTGACGAGGGTTAAGTACCCGAAACGTGCATGTCTGGTCCATGCTGCAAATTTATCTGTTCTTAAATGATCGATGCTATTGAATTTGAAGACGTCTAACAATTCTAAACGGATATCGTCACTGGATAGAAATCACTTTGTCCACTATGATCTACACTGGTATAAACTGACGACGGTAATCTAATTAAATACGCCGGGTTTCATTTCTAATTTGAAAGTAGCACAATCTGTCTGGATTTTTCTTTGAGGACAGGAATAACATGCTCCACGGTGACATCACCAAAAAAGTAACATTTTCACGGTTGTTTTTGCTATCTGGTAAAGATACCTTCCTCTCTACTCCAAGAGGTATCTTCTGAAGAAATAAAAAATTTCGAAGCATAACTTTGAAAATTGTGCATCGTGTTCTTCAATAAATGCCCATTTAAAACGTTGCTGTTGAACGATCACAAGTCCTTCAGTTTTGATGATACTCTCTCGCAGACTCGAGGATTTATCAATTTATACTTTGGAGTCCTGGTGACCTCGCCTTTTTTTCTGACATCCATATTTACTAGTATATGAATTCCTAATCTCATTTAAAACGTATAAGGTTAACAAATATTCTATAAACGAATAATTCTAAATTTAATATGAACAGCGGCGATGGTCAACACTAATGCGTGGATCTAGTGGGGGTAGGGGCGGGGCAGGGGCGGGGCAGGTTCCCTTTAATGAAGATATTAAAATATCTAGAATTTTATGTTTGTCATTGTAGCTGAATGATCAATTTCGATGTCCGCAAGTCGCGATCTACAAGTCGCAACTACATCAAAGCTAATCAAATATATATAAAATAAATACATGTCTTCAAACGTAACTTTCTTTGAGTTTTGTTTGATAAAATATCCAGAAAAAGAAACAATCTACAATACATGAATACCCTCTACACTGAACAAAGAAATCCGAAGGTCGCGGTTTTGGTATTTGAAAATAAAATTTGCGGCTCGCTTTGCTCGCCGCGAAGGTTACCTCATTGTCTACCTCAAACTAGAGAAAAACGTAATTATAATAACTTTAAAGGCAGTTAAGTCTGGAAAAGGAAGGGATGGGTCATAGGGCTAAAAGACACCTTTTCAATCTTGAATTCTATGGGTTTTTTTTTAAATTAATTTAAAAAAAAAATTTAGCTGGTTAATTAGTTTGGATCCCCTCTGAGGTAAAATGCTGGATCCGTGCCTTCGAATAGATCTTTTAAAACACTATTCACCTGTAAACAGACAGGCTTAACGAGTGAAATGGACAATTCTAAGGTCTGATTCGGACGAGGTTTTTTCTTCATAAAATCAGGGTGGGGTGGAATATCGGATTGAGTTATCGCTCTTTCGTTTCATGAAGGATAACTCTGAATAGCAAAGATGTATCGAGCAGTTTGATTGGTTAAGAAATTTGCAAGTCAAACTAATGATTGTAGCACAGTATAAGTTTATAGAATCTTAGTTAAAGTCTTTCTTGGTTATTTTCTAATAGAAATTGGCAAGTCTCACTCCTGTTTCTAAAGAGAGAGCGTATTTTGACAATAAATGAATGCCAAAGTATATGCTAAAAATAACTCGTTCCGTCACGTCCAATAGAAATTAACGTTACAAAATGCTTCGGTATTTCTTAAGAAGAAAAGTCCGGCATTTTGTTTGATCCATTTCAATCGTGTTGAGTAAGACCAAACCAGTATTTTCCATAAATTTAAATGAAATGGCCACAGAGTTGAGTACCAAAGGAAGAAGCAACTTGTTCAAAAACAAAGGAAAAGATGCAGAGGTCCGTTGATCACACCCTAATCTCATTTTCAACAATATTTAGATCGATCACATGGCATGTCTTTGATATTGCGTCTAATAATTTGACAACGAGGGAAGCGAGTATGTCGGATGGGTTTTATTATCCATGTTAAACCCTCTCATTAATTTTTCAAACTCAAATTAAACATCAAATTCAGATGTAGAGCACATTAGACTTCTGTAATTTCTTGCACATTTATGTCCATGAATGGAGGTTTTGGCAATTCTTGAAGGGAGGCGATTACAAACATTCCTTTAAAGGGTTTGTTGAACATCTCTTGTAAGAATTGTGTTTTTTTCTGATTAGTATCAGAACCGCACCAGACCAAATAGAGGTTGGGTCCAAAGCTTAAAGAGCTACAATAGCCTGATTTGGCTATACAGACATGGTGTTTCTCCGCTTTAAAGCGGAATTGACCCTTCCGAACGCGGGAAAAATTTGAGAAATTTCATGACGTCACAATGCAATTTAGATGTTTGACCGAGGTTCGAAGCTTGTTTGTCCGAGGTTGATGTTCTCAATAAGTTGAACTTGCTCTGTAACTATCCAAGGCCAAGCTATCCATCAAACTATGAGTTACAAAAAGATAGTCAAAATTCCGGAATTTATTAAAGAGCAGAAATTATATGAACAAGTGGAATCAACCGATTCTTGAAGCCAAATTGACCCGTCCGAATTGCGGGAAAATGATGCAAAATTTTGTGATATCACGCTTTTACCTCGGACAAACAAGCATACAGTCTCGCTAAAATGAACATAGAAAACTCCCCAACTGAAAGCATTTTCTTTGACTGTCAGCATATTGCTGGTTGTACAGATGTATAACTTACACCATTATTTATGAGAGTTCAAGATCTATCCACTAAATTAATTGTTTGTTTGGAAAAAAGTTGATAAAGGAGATAAAACCTCAGTTATCTTATTTCTGTACGGACAGTAAGTTTAAATTCATGTTTAATTGAAGAGTTCTAGGCAGAGTTTTAGGACATAAATTTATGCTGATAGGGGACTTGTATTGCTCAGTGATCATAATTTTATCATGACATATTGTCAAGAAAGGAAAGTCATATTTCACATATGTTTTCAGTATGGAATCATTACTTTTACTTTTGACACTGTAATTTTTATCTTAAACATTAGCCAGTAAATTTAATACATGTACATGATATGATGTATTAGAATAAAAAGATTTGAATTTTAGCAGATACCATTTATATGTGTTAAAGCTTAATCATATTTAACAATACTTAAAACTAAGTTAAAGGTATATCTTCAACATTTTGTGCTGAAATTACTGTTATAGTATTCGCTATTTTCGAAACCAGAGGTACATGTACTTCTCATTTGAGATGGTATCTGACGTAAACTGATTATGACGTCATCAAATTCTATGGAAACAGTCCTTAAACTTTGGGAAATGACGGTATAAAATTGACGTTCCCATACCATTTTCATGACGTCACAATGGTATTACTTTAGATACCATCTGTAAGGGGAAATAACTCTGTTTTCCTCAAAGACTAAAACATGTATGCACATAAACAAAAAAAGAAAGTCTTAAATATTTTGTAGGAAATGCGAAGACGTAGACAGGAGGTCACAGTAGAATTACGGAAGGTAAATTTTTCAAGTAATATTCTTTTGCATGTCAACTTTCTTTTAACATGTTTTCCTTCTATTTTCTTTCATGGATGAATCCATTGAATAGAAAAGACACAGAGATTGATTGGCTAATGGTTAATTTTCCTATAAGCATGATAAGTCTGATATGTTTCAAAATTGAATGCCAAAGTGCCAATGGATATTTAACTCTGATCAGTTAATGATGGATGTTTAAATTCATGTACATGTATATGAATATACATGTACTTGGAAATGACTGATAAAAGTATTTCATGAGAATGATTATTTTCTTTTGTAGAACAAACGTGAGCAACATGTATTGAAGAGGAGAAATGTCCCAGAGCAAGAGAGTACAGATTCTGATGATACTGAAAAACCTACCAGTCAGTCTTTACAGTCCATTGTAGAAAATGCTGCTAGCAATGAACCTCAGGTTCAACTCAGTGCTGTTCAAGCTGCAAGGTACATGTATAGTTCAATAAATCTCTTGTATTCAGTGATTGTTTCTGATGAAAGACAGGAAATTTATACATGTACATAATGTGAACCAAGTTTAGTTTAAGAAAAGTGTCAAAACTTGATTGCTATTGGTAATATGTAGTAAAGTATTGTACTGATACTTGATAGTCTGATGTAGTTTTTCATTGAATAATTAGATTATTTTTCATTGCAGAAAACTTTTATCTAGTGACAGGAATCCCCCAATAGATGATTTGATTTCCTCTGGTATCCTGCCCATATTAGTGGAATGTCTTCTCAAAGATGATAAGTATGTATTATACAATGGTGGAGCCATTTTCTGAATATCAAAATGTCCATTGTCCAGACTTGATACTACAAGTATGTTTTGGCATAAACCAAATTGCTATATAATAAAGTTCAATGTGATGTAGACATTATTTTGGAATTTACCATTCCGTATTTCAGTCCATCCCTTCAGTTCGAGGCTGCTTGGGCTTTAACTAATATAGCTTCAGGAACATCTCAACAGACACAAGCTGTGGTCAATGCCGGTAAGTGAAGATACTCAATCTGAATTACATGTATAAACACATCTATTGCTGAAATATATAAAAATACTACTGAGAAAAGACTAATACCGTACGACCTTTCTAATTTTCCTCGTCTTTGTAGGTGCTGTACCTTTATTTTTACGACTTTTGACATCAAACCATCAGAATGTGTGTGAACAGGCTGTGTGGGCATTAGGAAATATCATAGGTAAGATGTTTATTGAAAAAGATAAAAGAATACATACTTACACATGACAAAATGTAACGATCGTGTTTTTCATGAAGTATAGGTGCTTTTTACCAAACTTCAATTATTCTGTTTTTCTCATATTTTACTATTTCTTTTACAGGGGATGGCCCTCAGTGTAGAGACTATGTAATAAATCTTGGTGCTGTAAAACCATTGTTATCTTTTATAAACCCAGAAATACCTTTACCTTTTCTGAGAAACGTTGCATGGGTCATAGTAAATTTATGTAGAAATAAGGAACCACCTCCGCCATTAGAAACGATACAAGAAATTCTTCCTGCACTTGGACAGTTGATACACCATACAGATATAAATGTAAGTCAGTATTGATGCTTTATTTAGATAGCTTTTGTTATGAAACAGGGTGGCCATGGACTCTGGAAAACCGGGAAAATGCCAAATAAAAATTCTTTGCAGGGAAAAATCAGGGAATTTGAAAATTTCATGAAAATCAGGGAAAAATCAGGGAATTTTATAGTTAATGTTTAAAAATAAAACATGTACCTGATGGAATTGACAATATAGATACAAGACATTTCATTGTTGATGTACATGTATTTTCTTAAAAAAAAAATTCTGGCTTGCTGCGCTCGCCAATGAACTCTTTAAATGCAAAGATGAATACAATTTTTTAGAAATGAGTAAGTACAGTAAATATATTTTAACATAAACAGTGTAAAATTAGACTTGTATTTGTGCGCATTTTGTCAGGGAAAATCTTGTACGAGTCAGGGAAAATCATGGAAATTTCAGGGAATTTCATTTATCAAAATCTTTGGCCACCCTGGCCTGTGAAAATCGTCAAAATTCGACAATGCACCTACCAGGGTTTTTTCTAGCCCCTGATGTCAGGGGCCTGGGCCGATGAAATTGGGAATTTTGCAACATTTCAAGCTAAATTGGGAAATAAATTTCAAACAACAAAAAGATATAGTCATGCAAATCATCCCTTATCATATCAAATGTCTATACATTTGTATTTTTAATCCCTCCAAGAGTTAAACTAACATGACATGTTTCTTCTACTTTCACTTTCCTTTCAGTTAATGATATGTTAATTGGAAATGAATTTCTCGTTTTGGAGAAAAGATTGAATTGGGAAAGTTTGGGTCTAAAATTGGGAAAAAGCACCACTTTTTGGGTTGGGAATAGGGCCGAATTTCGGCCCCCTACAGACCCTAAAAAAATCCCTGCCTTCATATGTGACTTAAATGTAATAGCTTGAGACGAAAAGGAATACCTCACTGGGTGCATGTCAGACGGACTCACTGTCCACTTTGTAAGGTGTGGGATGTCAATTCTTTGTGAAACTCACAATTTTTAGCTCTACTGGTCTCTGACCAGTCGAGCTTATGCGATACCCCGTCGTCCGGCGTCCGTCCGTCCGTCTGTCCGTCCGTCCGTCCGTAAACAATTCTTGTGCTCGCAACTCCTCTGAAACCATAGGAGATAGAAAGCTAATTTTTTTTGCATCTTACTTATTATGTGGTCTAGTTGTGCACCTGACATTTGGTTTCAGCCCCTGACCCCCAGGGTCTTAGAAAATGGGCGTGGTCATGAAAATCTATGAAATCTTGTGCTCGCAACTCCTCTGACACTATAAATGATAGAGACTTGATTCTTTTTGCAATATGATGGGTCTGTGGGCTAGTTGTGCACCTGATATTTTGTTTGAGCCCCTGACCCCCAGTGTCTTAGAAAATGGGTGTGGTCATTTTCTCTTATATAACTCTAGGTAATCTTGTGCTCACAACTCCTCAGACACTATAAATGATAGAGACTTGATTCTTTTTGCAATATGATGGGTCTATGGTCTAGTTGTGCACCTGATATTTTGTTTGAGCCCCTGACCCCCAGGGTCTCAGAAAATGGGTGTGGTCATTTTCTCCTATGTAACTCTATGTAATCTTGTGCTCGCAACTCCTCTGACACTATAAATGATAGAGACTTGATTCTTTTTGCAATATGATGGGTCTGTAGTCTAGTTGTGCACCTGATATTTTGTTTGAGCCCCTGACCCCCAGGGTCTTAACAAAAGGGTGTGGTCATTTTCTCCTATATAACTCTATGTAATCTTGTGCTCGCAAATCCTCTAACACTATAAATGATAGAGACTTAATTCTTTTTGCAATATGATGGGTCTGTGGTCTAGTTGTGCACCTGATATTTTGTTTGAGCCCCTGACCCCCAGGGTCTTAGAAAAAGTTTGTGGTCATTTTCTCCTATATAACTCTATGTAATCTTGTGCTCACAAATCCTCTGACACTATAAATGATAGAGACTTGATTCTTTTTGCAATATGATGGGTCTATGGTGTAGTTGTACACCTGAGATTTTGTTTAAGCCCCTTACCCACAGGGTCCTAGAAAATGGGTGTGGTCATTTCTCCTATATAACTCTATATGTAATCTTGTGCTCGCAACTCCTCTGACACTATAAATGATAGAGACTTGATTCTTTTTGCAATATGATGGGTCTGTAGTCTAGTTGTGCAACTGATATTTTGTTTGAGCCCCTGACCTCCAGGTTCTAAAAAAATGGGTGTGGTAATTTTCTCCAATATAAGTCTATGTAATCCTGTGCTCGAAACTCCTCTGACACTATTAATGATGGAAACTTCATTCGTTTTGCTATTTGATTGGTCTGTGGTCTAGTTGTGCACCTGAGATTTTCTTTGAACCTGTTAAACCCAGGGTCCTAGAAAATGGGTGTGGTCATTTTCTCCTATATAAGTCTTTGTAATCCTGTGATCGCAACTCCTTTGACACTATATAAATGATGGAAACATCATTCTTTTTGCAATATGATTGGTCTGTGGTCTTGTTGTGCACCAGTATTTTGTTTGAGCCACTGACCCCCAGGGTTCTAGGAAATGGGTGTGGTCATTTCCTCCTAGTATATAACTGTTTGTAATGTTGTGCTCACAACTCCTCTGACACTATAAATGATTGAGGCTTCATTCTTTTTGCAATATGATTGGTCTGTGTTCTTGTTGTGCATCTGATATTTTGTTTGAGCCCCGATCCCCAGGGTCTTAGAAAATGGATGTGGTCATTTTTCCTATATAATTGTGCTCTCAACTCTTCAAAGCTATTTATGAATGTGAGTTGTTGTAATTCTAAATCAATATGATGGATATGTAGTTTTGTTATGTCATTGATACTTCATTTGAGCTAGCAGTCCCTGCCCTCTGGGATCTTGGAAAATGGGTGTGGCATTTCTTTTTTTTTATTGGATATTATGAATTATATGATTGATATTCTAGTTGCAGTCTATTGGATATTTTGTTTTCTTGTGCTACTTTTAATTTGTTAGAATGCCTACTCCCTTTGGTTTTAAAAAATGGAAATTGATGTGTATGTATCTTATTCACTTGTCAATGAGTAAATAAAAAACAAATATAAAACAAAACAACCAGGAGAGCTACAGTCTCGTCAGAGACTTCTGGTTATGAAAAAGTCATTTTCATACAAGAGTTTAGCCATATTTTATACTATTTTATTTAATTATGTCATTGTATATGTATGTTATTTCAATTTCATGAAAGTTTCATTTGTTAGGCTGTAGATGATGCTCTTTACATTTAAAATTTGTATAAACTTGTACAGGATGGCTGTCTTTGTATAACTTCCTCAATTGTAAAGAACTGTTGCTTTGAATTTCCTTTTAAATAAGTATGAATCATAAAACCTTTATATAACTTTCAGATCCTTGTGGATACAGTATGGGCGTTGTCGTACTTGACAGACGGAGGAAATGAACAGATCCAGATGGTGATAGATTCGGGTGTGGTCCCCTTCCTAGTCCCTCTACTTAGTCATCCTGATGTCAAAGTCCAGGTTTGAAAGCTTACAATTGTATTATTTCTGTTCTATAGATACATGTATTATTATTAGATATAAAGTCAATAATTGCATGTAGTTCTAAGCTTTGTGAGATGTCAGAGTTATTCAATATTTGTCGGAAAATTGATATTTGGAACATACGGTAGCAAAATTCCAAGCAATTGTGACTTTCACAGAAAAATTTGAGGATTATTGCCTTTGTTTTGGAACATAAAAGATTATATTCCTAGATAAAACTTAATCTTACTGATTAAGTTTTATCTAGGAATATCATCTTTCACTGATTAAATTTTATCTAGGAATAGCATCTATCACTGATTAAGTTTTATCTAGGAATATCATCATGACAAGTCTTCAGTAGGACCTGTCGTAACCTTGTTGTTTGTAAGTTTAGTTACACTGTACATGTGGTATAAACATATGCTTTGATATTTAACATTACAGACAGCAGCTCTGAGGGCAGTAGGTAACATAGTGACCGGTACAGATGATCAAACTCAGATTGTCCTCAACTGTGACGCTCTCTCACACTTCCCTGCTCTCCTCACACATCCAAAGGAAAAAATCAACAAGGTAACAAATTGTTTCAAAGATAAATAAAAAAGTAATCAGCCATTTGACACAAGCCTCATTTGTAATTTCACTGCAAAACAATGTAAATTAAATTCATTTAAGTTCCTGCACATGTAGTACAATGTATTAAATTAAGAATTTCTAGGTCAATGTTTTTGTTAGAATAATTTTTGGGTAAAATATATCTGAAGTTGTCGATACTAAAAGGTTTCAAAATAATTGCAATCTTATATAGATATTTGTTAAAAGGATATGACTGAATCCTTGTAGGAAGCAGTATGGTTCTTATCAAACATAACAGCGGGAAATCAGTCACAAGTACAAGCTGTTATTGAAGCCGGACTTATACCACTTATTATACACCACTTGGTCAGGGTAAGTCAACAGTTCAGGTTTTAGTAAAGGATCTGAAATGAAATGGAATGTTGCTTCCATAAATGTTAATGTGATAAGTAATACATGTGTTTAGAATATCACAAACATGTAGATTTTGAAAATATCAACATTTAGTTGTTTCAAAAGTACCTGTACAAGATGTAACTAATATACATCAAAGAAGACATATTCAGTGGTAATAAATCTTGATGTGAACTGTTTACATACATGTACTTAATCCAAACATTCCTTAGCTCTCTTCTGCAGTGCTTATGGGATGTTGTGTTGGTGTTGCCTTTGCTACATGCTACAGATTTTTACCTAAACTATAAGTACAAGTACATGTAGATCCATAAATAGTGATTTGTCTATCAACAAGTTTTAATATTTCAGGGCGATTTCCAAACGAAGAAAGAAGCAGCTTGGGCTATTAGCAACTTGACAATTAGTGGCAATAAAGAACAAGTAAGTGTACCATTGTTATCTATTTCCTTCATATCCATTCTTTGACATGCTTCCTATCCAGAGCTAAAGCATTAGAATGATCCAGAGGGATGTCTTAATTTGTTAATGTTTAACATGCATCCCACTCTGAGGTCAAATTTTTGATATGTTTTGAATGTCTCTGTGGAAATCCTTCTTTTTTCATTACACTGTTTTGAGTATTCATGATGATGTTAAAAAGGAAGAGGAAGGCGTACCAACCATATTCTTGTTAGATTTGTCTTCCCTTATTCGAGTGAATCTTTTCTGCTAAGATTTGTCTTTTAACATATTTAATGATTACTTTTATAACAACAGCAGATCTTACTATCATTACCATAGAATAGTTTTGTACATAGTAAATACGTGTACAAATTTGACATTTAATTTGTTTGTTTTGCAGGTATCTTATGTGGTAGAAAATGGTGTGATATCTCCGTTTTGTGACTTATTAACTGTGAAAGACACTCAAGTTGTGAATGTAGTTTTAGATGGAATAAACAATATTTTAAAAATGGCAAATGATGATGTAGATCCAATATGTCAAATGATTGAAGAGTGTGGAGGTATGTTTAATCTTACACATTTATTCTTTAACTTAAACACAAATGACAATTTGCCAATTGAATATTTATCCAATTTAAGATATACATGTACATATATATTCTGCATTGTTGTGAATTTTAAATTTTTTTAAGAAAGATGAGATTTCTATGACATGTACATTTGTTAATGCACTTACTGGAAGCTATTATGATTCAAACTTATATTTCACATGTAGATTGTATTTAATTATTTCAAATTCTTTCCAGGTCTCGACAAGATCGAAAATCTACAAAATCATGATAATGAAGATATTTATAAACTAGCATTTGAAATAATAGATCATTATTTCTCAGATGATGTAAGTAGATCCTTTCAGACAATTTTTCATGTCATTAATTTCAAATTCTGTAGCCTACAAATACCAGATGATGAAAAGAGAACTCTGCCTTTCTGGTGCTAGTAAATTTACATGAGAGTGCTGAGAGGATGTTTGGTAGAGTGTGTAAGAGAGTATTCTTAATAATTTAAATCCAGAATGTGATTCCTATAGCCAGAATTGTCACTGTTGACTCTCGGAGTGCATCTGAAACTGCTGTATAGCGGTTAATGATTAAGCTGAAAATGCTGTAGGAATTCACATAATAGGCAATGTTCTCATACAAGATTCTCGGGAATACCTGATGAGTCTTGTAACTCTGAAATACTACATAGAATAGATATTTATCTGAAGAAAAAATATCAGTGAGTTGTTTTAATTATAACACATAAACTTGGAAATACATGAATATGCAGAGTGTTGTTTTGAAATTTTAACTTGATATCACAAACAACAGCATTATTGTACTGATCATAACTTCTGGATTGTTAAAAATTTTGTTTGACATGGAGAAACATGTAACTGTTATCCTAAACAGCATAAAAAATGACAGAAATCTAATATGTGCATAAAGCACAGGTACTTATGAAAATTCTTTTGAATATTTAAAATAATTTGTGAAGTACAAAGATTTTCCTGTCATTGTTTTACAGTTAGAATATTTAAAATAATATGTGAAGTACAAAGATTTTCCTGTCATTGTTTTACAGTTAGAATATTTGAAATAGTTTGTGAAGTACAAAGATTTTCCTGTCATTGTTTTACAGTTAGAAGAAGACCCGTCGGTGAATCCAGATGAAGGTTATCAGTTTAATCCTAATGCTACCGTACCCCAAGAAGGATTCAAATTCTGACAGGAGCCATGCGGCAGTGATTTACTATCTTGGTACGTTTTGTAGGGAGACCTGAACTCTAATCCTCTTGTTAGGTCAGAGATGACTGTTCATTTACAACATGACAACTCTGTCATTTGTGGCTTGTCTATTCATTATTACCCCTCTGTCATGTCATTGCAAGCCATGACTAGGAGTATCTCGAGATGTGACTTCGAGTATTAGGATCGGATGATTTGCCCTCGTTGTGATATTTCATCCGTTTGGCCCCTCAACCAATGGGTACCTTTCATCATGTGTTCATTCATATGAATCCATGGCTGTCCGGATTAGCCAGTTCATGGATCTGCTCTGCGCAGGGAGCAGAAACTGCATGCTCATGTAGCAGTAAAAAAAACTCCAGATTCCCGTGTACACGAGGTAGTGTCGGACCCCCAGTGTGACATTGTCACATTACGCACGATAGAAAATAATCAGTAACGGTGATTATTATGTAAGAAGTGGAGATGTTACATAAAAACAGTCCAACTGTTTTATGGATTAATTTTGTTTATGATTTGATAGAATGTTTTCTTTAGTTTATTGTTATTGAAAGTGAAAATTTGAAGACTTCAACAAGTAATAGATTTCATGTGTACTTGCATGAATTTTATAACTAATCATAATATTTTAGTAAGTCACATAGCATCTGCATTCAAAGGATAGTCACTAAAGAATTGTCACTTGCACTGTATTTTAATAAAATAATTGGTGAGATGTGATTATCTTTAAATGTAGCAATGTCTAGAGGGTATATTTACTGAAATGTTGTTTTAGAAAGCCTCCTGCATTCTTTCTCAGAAGAGTGAATTTTACATTTTGCACAAATGGCAAGATAAATCGGATGTAAAAAAATTTAGGGTTCATTAATGAAAAAAATTATATTCTCTCTAAACAAACACTGACGGTAGATTTTTACTTATAATAAACATCGGAAGATTTAAGGCATCCTTGTTTTAAAAAGTTTTAAATAGTATCAACAGTTTGTGTTTTATTTTGATAAATATTTTAGTGATCACCACTTTGTATGGTTGAAATTTATCAAAATAGGCATTTTTGTTCTTTCCTTGTTGCTTATGCTAAATTTTTGTCCAAATCTTTCAGGTATAAAAATTTTAAAGTTTCAATAAAATAAAAAAAAAGCCTAAGAGTTGTACTTATGTGTTTGCTTGAATCGCCGTTGGTGGTTCAATAGAGTTTTGTTGGTTATCCCCTTCTTCCCTTTAGTACATAACTCAGAAATCAAAATCAGGAAAGTCTCATCCACTTTAAGTTACATTTAGCATATAATCTAATTAATTACATCTAACAAAGTACAGTCTTTAAAAAAAAAAATTCGCGTAAGGAATTTTTCATGTTTTTAATTCTTACAGCAAATAGTGAAAAATTACATGTATACCAGTAAATATATCTGGATGTTTTGTTCCTATCTTATTCTGGTCCGTCAACCTGAGATTTGTGTCTGAATGACTGAGGATGAGGTTATTTTGTATCGCAGTAGGATATGAGGTATTGCTATATACACTATGCTCTATTTGTATGATTTTTGGACACTCATTCATACTTCACCATGCTTAACATGTATAGCTATTCCCTTGTATGTGTGCTAAAAGTCTTTCAGTGTTATTTCTGCCATTAAGAAAATATTTTCTTTTGATATATAAAAATGTATTGTTGCTTTGTTGTATTGGATACATGTAATTCTGGTCTTGTATCCAAAAGCAAGCAGTGAATTATGTATTTATCTTGTCCAGATTTAACCAGAGCCTGATTATGCTTTCTGTCTTATCAGTTAGCAATGTGGTACATGTATATACATGTACATGTAATTCTTTCTCTCAGCTCACTCTCATTCTCTCTATCTATTTTCTTTGTCCCATTTTCTAACAACTGTGACAAGTACAACACTGCTCTCATTGTATATTAGATATACATGTATTGTTTTTGCCAGATGTTAATTATTAAGTCATTCCATATTACATGTAAATTCAGTCAGTGGTGTGATTTCTCAAGCTATTGTAACTGGACATGTATTCTGAGCCTGGTTCACTGAGCATACTCATCATACAAGGACAGTTCCTGAATGTTATTTTATTGATGTGTTATAAGTATGATTTTGAAAGCATTTATCATGTTTATATACACACTATAATGTACATGTGTACATGTATTTAGGCAATCTAAGGATTACATGATGATGTACCGTTAAACTGGAATGAAATATATCACACAGTCATATGAATATCAGTGTAAAAAATCCATTTTAAAGATTAATTTAATTACTAGTACCTTAAATTTGATAACATAATGTGTTTATGATGGCTAAGTCTCTTTTATCACATGGAGCTTATGCCTATCCTGTTAAAATTCAGCTGGCATAATGCAAGATAACCTCATGTAATATACATATACATGTTTATGACAATGTAAGACAGAATTTTCATAATTGTCAAATTTTGTTTCAAATGTAATACTGTGTTCATTGTTATTTTTGTCTTAATCATATGTTTAAATCATATGCTCAAACTTGATGGACAATTTTAGTTTTGAACAGCCAAACGGTGTGTTCCAAAGACACCAAAAATGTTAAAATATGTCACTTTCACATATAAACCTTTCGATTTTGCGTGGTATGTTTTCTTCCAATCTCATGTGGCTTTTTAATTTATGAAAGCTTTTTTAAATGATATCACAATTTGGAATACAAGAAATGTCAGTGTAGATGATTTTAGTGGGTAATGAATAGGTTATAATGAAAATTGAGTATTTATCTTGACTCGTGCTTTGTAAATATTTTTATGTCACCATGTACATATGTAGATTTCTCAATTCCATGGGCCACTTTAATTGTAAAAATATTGTAAATTTGTAAATAACTTTTGAAACTGTGCAATTTGTACTTGAAAAAAAATCAGGTGATAATGTATACCTGAGAAAGGACCTTATCAGTGAAGATTAAAAAAACCAATTATAAATCGTTATATTTTTAAATTTGTTGAAAATTCTTTGGTACGAAAATCAAAGGATTTTTTTTATTAGTTGGCATTCTTGTAGCAACAGGATGTCAACAAAAATATTCCATTGAGAGGGTCCATAAAATGCGATAGTTTAACGCAGAAATTTGTTCACATGTTTGAATTTTGCACTGCCGTGATTAATGTTTAATGTATTGTTATATGCAAATTAAGGTGGCCCAGTGATCATACGTGTATATTAAGCTTGGGAGTTGATGTATTGAAAATTAAAGAGACCAGACTTTTCATCTCCAACCCCCTTTTTTGTGGAAAGTAATTGAAAATTGACATGAAAATGTTTTATGCAAACCTATTGATTCACTTGCCAATGTGACTGTTTTGAAACTATGAAAAATTCGGAACATGAAGGAAATATAAATGTAATAAATTATAGAAATGAGAACTTTTATCTATGAGAAAAGTTCTCATTTCGAAAAAGTCTCATACTCAATTGTTTGTATCTTTGTTTTGTTCAGCTCTGATGATAATCTCCCTCCATAAATAGAGTAATCCAAGATTATGAAGCTCTTATTAATGATAGCATTGTCAAGGATGCAAGTTTAGAATACATCACTCTCTGCCCTCAACAGCGTTCAGTATTTTCTTCGAATTAATTAGAGAAATAAAAAAAAAGTTTTTGTGAAACACGAATGCCCCCGTTGGCATCTTAGTCAGTAAACAGCTGAAATGTCAAAAGTAGGTCACAGTTCAAGGTCACAAGGTCAAACATTTTGGTATCCATGGAAAGGTCTTGTCACAAGGAATACTCATGTGAAATATGAAAGCCCTATCGCTTACCATTCAAAAGTTATAGCCAAGGTTGAAGTTTTTCAAAAGTAGGTCAAATTGCAAGGTCATTGTCAAAATATTGGTATCCATGGAAAGTTCTTGTCACAAGGAATACACATGTGAAATATAAAAGTCCTATCACTTACCATTCAAAAGTTTTGACAAAGGTTAAAGTTTTTCAAAAGTACGTCAAACAACTAAGGCTGGTATCCATGGAAAGGTCTTGTCACAAGGAATAATCTTGTGAAATATGAAAGCCCCATCACTTCCCATTCAAATGTTATGACCAAGGTTAAATTTTTTTGCAGACAAACGGACTGACCAAAAACTATATGACCTCGAATCTCCGATTACATGGGCATGAAAAAAGTAATTTTGTAATGCATCCAGTTTGGAGGAGAACATTTCAGCCGAGTTTGAAAACTTTGCTCTTAATTTGATTTGAGGTGTGCAGACATGCAGGCACTGGTCAACAATTGATTTCCTGACCTTTAGGGGGGACCCATTTATGGAATCCTGGGACCTATAATCACAGCATAGTTACATGTATAATGTAAAAATTTAAAGTTTTTACCAATTTAGATACAGAAAAAATTGGTTACTTTATTGACCTTATATTTACATTGAACTCTATGGGAAAAAGTTAATTTTTCCTAAAATTTTCAATAGAATGATGGGCATCAAATATTGATTGGTCAAAAATTTCTAAAAAATGTATTTACCGTAATCAAAGGGTCATTTTATGAGTCATCTCCCCTTGTTGGAAATTATAGAAAAATACTTGTTTGGTCAATTATTTCTAAAAAATGTATTTACCTTAATCAAATTTCGGATGAAAAATCAAATGTTCACCAATTACTTTTTCTGCAATTAGTATTTTTCTATAATTTCCAACAAGGGGAGATAACTCATAAAATGACCCTTTTCAAAATATTATTTCGATATCAACTAGGCTAGTACAAAAATTTTTTAAAATATATGACACTGAAATTCAATGATGAATATTAATTTGAATGTTTTTGGCACAATTTCTTTCATTACCCATTGAATACCTCAAGTCTGATATGTTAGTACTATTGCAATGAGAAACTAGTTATGACCTACTGTCTATGGTCTAAATGTCATACTCACTGGACTTTGAAGCTTGAAAATGGTTTCTGGATCATAATGGAGTGTGAATTGCACTAATAGTCATAAAACTTGCCAGATATGTTCCCTACGAGTGGGATACTATTCACTCATTCACCTTTTTTAAACTGAACAGTTTGGTCTGCAAACAGTTCAGCAAAAGAAGCCATGCAGTTTAATGTAGATGATCAGGAATTTAAATCATTTTCCATGTGTGAATGATTCTGATTGCTTAAGATACTTTATCTAATCTGTTTATAGATATTGTCATACAGTATTTACTGTCTGCGAAGCTCACGAAGGAAATGGTATAAACACGATTCATGACTACTTCATAAAAAAGATTGGGATTTTCACATTCAAATTTGCAACCCTGGTAATATGACAGATGATCATTGATCCATTTATCAAAATTTCTAGTTCAATCTTTCTCCCAGGTCAAAGGCTAGGATTTAATGTCATAAACTTTGACCAAGTTCAAACTTGAGACAAACTACTTGTAGGTCACTGGGAGTCAGCATGGTTATACAATATTGCTATTTGTCATACTAGGAGTGTTACTCTAATTTGATGTGTGTTCCATTGGAATACTCTAATAAAATACTTCCAAACCTGACTTAATTGTATCTTCTCGATAGGATTTCCTTATGAGTATATTCTAGGGTTTCTCAATGTATCTCAGATATGACCTTGAAAACTAGTATACCTCTGCTTTTCAAAAGCAACAGATACATGTCTATAATGCTTGACAAATTTGGATGAGAGAAAATCACAGTTACACATACATGTAACTAGGGTGCATACATAAACCAAGACATCATACCTAGTCAGTGGCCAGATATCATAAACACAATAAAATCATTCCAAGGAATGCATGTGTCGACTGCGAATCATAGCGACACTTAGGAATCACTTTTATATAGGGTGTGGCACTCAAAGTGTGACAGACAGACGGACGGACAAAGTGATCCCTAATTGTCTCTATTCTAAGCAGGCGACACAAAAACTGTAAAAATTGAAACAAAGTCTTAAAATCAAAAAGTTCTTTATGACAAATTAAGAATGCATCATAGTACAACTTCATGATTGTGATAGCATGATAATATCTAATAGTTAAGTTAATGTACCTCACTTAAAAAAAAATAACGTACCTAAGAATAATCTAGGTACAAGAATAGTTAATCAAGAACTGATGTGAGGTAATATTTAATTATGTGACACTTACATGTACTACTGATTATCATTTTGTATGCATTGAAACTGCAACAGAAAAAGCACTATTTCAGAAGTCGGAGATACACCAGAATGTGAACTTCATAATCAAAATGCATTTCTATCCTCTCCACTTCAGGAATCCATTAAAATAATTTGGTGAGAACATCGTTTCTGAAGTTCTCTTGTGATGAGAGACAATTTATTACGATTTAAAGCCTCCGCTGATAAAAACTGAAAGACTTGTTGGTTATAAGGTCCCATATAAGATCAGTAACAGCACTATAGTGTAGACCTAGACTGCTCTATCATCTCTATGTCCTAGGTGCCATCCGCCTGTTATTTATCTATCACCTGAAAAAGGAGATGCTGAATAAATAAACAAAAGCTAAAAAAAAATACAAGACAAAAACAAGATGTGTTCATGAATCACTATGCCCCACATTATGTATTTCAAGTACGATAAATCATAAGACTCCTGGCAAACCAGGTCAAACCAAAAATTCTTGAAACAAAAAACATACATGTGAAGTATGAAAGTTACCTAGTAATATACAAGACTTTAATAACAGAAATAGAAAATAAAGCCTGTGTTTGTGAAACACGAATGCCCCCGGTGGCATCTTTGTTAGTATGAACACTATTTTCTGTTAAGTACATGTATGTGAGGTCACTGGGTTAAAAGGTCAAAGGTCAAGGTCACGAGGTCAAAAATTTTGGTATCAATGGAAAGGTCTTGTCACAAGGAATACACATATGAAATATGAAAGCCCTATCACTTACCATTCAAAAGTTATGCCCAATGTTAAAGTTTTTGAAAAGTAGGTCAAAGGTCAAGGTCAAGGTCATGAGGTCAAAAATTTTGGTATCAATGGAAAGGTCTTGTCACAAGGAATACACATGTGAAATATGAAAGCCCTATCACTTCCCATTCAAAAGTTATGCCCAATGTTAAAGTTTTTGAAAAGTAGGTCAAAGGTCAAGGTCAAGGTCACGAGGTCAAAAATTTTGGTATCAATGGAAAGGTCTTGTCACAAGGAATACACATGTGAAATATGAAAGTCCTATCACTTCCCATTCAAAAGTTATGCCCAATGTTACAGTTTTTGAAAAGTAGGTCAAAGGTCAAGGTCAAGGTCACGAGGTCAAAAATTTTGGTATCAATGGAAAGGTCTTGTCACAAGGAATACACATGTGAAATATGAAAGCCCTATCACTTCCTATTCAAAAGTTATGTCCAATGTTAAAGTTTTTCCGACAAACAGACAGACAAACAGACGGACAGGCCAAAAACTATATGCCCCCGAATCCTTGATTCCGGGGGCATAAAAAGTTATTTTTACGGCCTCTTTGGTTAAAACTAAAATGGAAAAATAAGATTTCACTTCTGACAGATTTTGGACTGCTTACCTGAACATTACTAATTTGATTCAGTGCCCCCTCTGGGCCTCTTTTGCTGCTAGGATCAAGGGTTGTAGATTTGCTAGTGGCTTAGCCAATCGTAAAAAGGGATGCTGCAAAGGAAAATATGGTACATGACACAAACTTGGAAATACTTAACATCTTATGGAAACTTTATACATGTAGCTTATAGAATGCTTTGTAGCTTATGGAATGCTTTAAAGCTTAAGGAATAAGTTATAACTTGTGGAGTTCTTGATAGCTTAAAGAATACTTTATAGCTTATGGAAGTAGATAATGACATGTAATTTAATTAAGTTCCTCCTAGTCAATGTTCATGTACCTGTAAGTTAAACAATTGTAGTTTGCTGGTTACTTAACTTGAAGTCAGTTATATGGTCAAACCTCTCGGGTACTAAAATTTACTCTTTTTGAACTATAAAAATAAAATTTATAAACACCAATTTCCAAGCCTGAGTGCAAGAAACAACAATTTTTTTCGACTAAGTAAAGCAATTTTTTTTCTAAATTTTGAAACAAATGATGACATGCAAAAGAAGGATTTAATCAAATTGAAAATGCATTGTTGTTTCTTGCAATTGATAAAGCCAAGACCAAAGGCCAAATGTTTGTACATAAAAGTTTTTATATCTGTAGAATTCCTTCTTGTATATGGTAGTGTTTCTAACAAAAATTACCTTACCTTGAGCAATTCTGATGCGGAAGCTCTCTTATCTACATCCACTTTCATTGAGCAGTTCTGGTGCAGAAACTCTCTTATCTTCATCCACTTACCTTGAACAGTTCCGATAAAGAAGCTCTCTTATCTACATCCACATACTTTGAGCAGTTTGGATGTGGACATCCACTTACCTTGAGCAGTTCTGATGCAGAAAATCTCTTATCTACATCCACTTACGTTGAACAGTTCCGATGAAGAAGCTCTCTTATCTACATCCACATACCTTGAGCAGTTCTGATGCAGAAGCTCTTTTATCTACATATATCCACTTATCATGAGCAGTTCCGTTGAAGAAGCTCTCTTATCTACATCCACTTATCTTAAGCAGTTCCGATAAAGAAGCTCTCTTATCTACATCCACCTAACTTGAGCAGTATGGATGTAGACATCCACTTACCTTGAGCAGTTCTGATGCAGAAGCTCTCTTATCTACATCCACTTCCAGACATTTGTCTAGGAAGTCTTGGAAGACAGGTGATAGTTTATGTTTTTCCTTTATCTCAGGTTTACCATTTGTGGCTATCAGGTATAAAGCCTGAAATTAAAACGCATAATATCTAATTAAAGATTTATACATACTGCAGACTATTACATGCATATAAACTTATACAGTTTCATAATATTATTGAGGCATTACTAGTGAGATTTTTAGGTGGTGTAGAGATTTTCAGACGACTTATTGACACGATCAATTTCTAGTAAAATAACATTTAGCAATTTCACAATTTAAAACTTGGCAACTTTGTAAAGTTATAGGTCTTATTAAATTTTCCATTTTTGAGCTTCATGAATGTGTTGTTGCAAATTGTAAATCCCTGATTACATACTAGAAATTTACTTCAAATACTTCCATGACACAACTAAGTACATGTAAATCAGTAGTTACACATGTAGAGAGTAATATGCTTTTACACAATTATTGATCATAAATACTTACTCTCAATGGATTTTCATTCAGATATGGAGGTTCTCCCTCTATCATTTCTATTGCCATAACCCCTAAACTCCATATATCTACTTTTGGACCATATTGTTTCCTGTACGATGAGAAAATAAGTCAACACTGGAGGAAAAGGTTTTTTTTTTTTCGTATACATGTACATGCATTTACAATTTCAGAACAAACACTTAAAAAACATATCTAAAGGTGGCAATAAAATTTGTTCAAAAATACTGTTAACCATATATTACGTATATGAAAGAACTCTCAGACATAAAAACTGAAGCAAACACAGATGGATGTAACTGAATCTTTGGCAAGCAATAGAAACATAAACAATACCTCTGCCATTCAATAAGGTGTGACTAACCCCCTTCCCCGAATACAAACATCCCCTCTAAAAACATTCCCCTCTATAGAATCATAAACAATGATACCTTGTGACCACCTCTGGAGCCATCCAATAAGGTGTGCCTACCATAGTGGACCTCTTACTCTGCTCTGGAGACAGCTGGGCACAGAAACCAAAATCAGCTGTAATACAAAACATTCCGCATCAGTATTACCTATTAGTATTAGATGTAGGTATAAAATGTAATAATCAACAGATGACTTGTCTGTGCTGAAAGTTTTTTTTATTGCATCTTTTTTCATCGTTATACACCAATACCATGAAAGGATAACAGTGCCGCCTTCAATCATTTATGTGAAAAACAGAAGAATTTCAGAAGAAATGAACTTTAAAGATGCACAGACACTATTTTATGTCAGTTAAGAATTTCAGAAGAAATGAAAACTGAAAACTTACTAAGTTTGACACTTCCATCCATTCCTAGGAGTATATTATCACTCTTTATATCTCTATGGATTACTTGGTTTTCATGTAAAAATTCTAAGGCTTGCAAACACTGAAAACAAATGTATAAAATTATATTAATACAAGGAAAATCATAAAAAAAGAGAGGTAATACTAGTTTCTGCTTTTTTTCTTTCATTATTTCTTGTAAATACATGTATATATGTTGAGGTCATTGACATTATAAATATGCATATATCAATGATACATACGTGCCATAATTTTTCGGAGTTTTGTCATTGCAAAGAGGGACAAAAAGAGGGACAAATCATCAAAATGCGGGACAAATATAACGCCATTGAGGGACATAAAGAGGGACACTTTTAGGAGATTGAACTTCAGATATTACAATCCAAAATTGCACTAGATCATTGCCCTCTGCAAACGAAAGAACGTCAGAGTAAAAAATAAATCTTATTATTGCGCGCCGTATACGTAGATGGCTCCCCGTCGGACGCATTTCTAAAAGTGGCGCTTCATTGAACTTGTCTACCCTATTTAATTTTCCTCTGTGAAAATTTTAAAAGTCTTTTACTCCATTGTTCACGTTTTATATTCACAACTTTCTGAACATAAGTATTGAACATCTGCGCTGTTGCCTGCGTTGACGTTGGCGATTTAAATAAAATACACAATCGATAACTTAACGACTCGGGTATTAAAAACGACACTAAGCAAACGTACTTTGATTGATACTGAGAGTTTTTTGACGTGATAATAATAAAGAGCATATTACAGTTACTCTAGAGCGTTCCGTGGTTGCGTATTTTCTTTTCTTTTTTTTTTTTTTGAAATCTTGTTTACATGTTTTACATCACGTTGTTTCCTGTCATAAAAATAAATTCATATCTTGGCTTACACATCGTATAACTATTGCTATTGCTTTATTTATTTATTTCAACTGATCGAATTTTTTTGTGAGCTAAAAAAAAATATCAACAAGAGAAAGGCTGCATGAATGTATTTAGCGACGTTTGTGGGACAGCCGACCTTTAATCAACCTACATTGTATTACTCTCAAAACATAGGTCGATTATCGGCTGATTACTGTATATAGGTATATAGCGTAGATAATTGGAGACGTTTTAATAGACAATGAAAGTTGTTAAGAAAAGACGGAACGACTGAAATCGACAAAGAATAATCAATATTAACATGATTACGCCGATTTTTTTTTTATGAAACGTCAAAAAATCGGGATTTTCCGTGTCCCGGCCGGGACAAATATTTTCGGTCGAAAATGCGGGACATTTTTTGTCCCGGCCGGGACAAAAGTCCTTTCCAAACACAGAAGTTACCTATTACATATGAATTGAAGTGCATTGTGTGCCATCATTTTTTATCATCAAAGAACAGAAGACTATTGTAAACTGATATTTTTATTTGCATCCATTTTTTGGGCCTCATACAGAAGTCCTTGGTGCTAAGATACCTAGGTCTCAAAATATTAGGTAGATATATTAACATGTATTTAGGAAAGGGTATTTTGCTCATATACAAGTATAAATGTGACCCATATTGTGATACTGAGAAAATATATGTTGGATTAGCACGATTAGTTAATCCAATGCTTTACCTACACTTCTCACCAAGATAATATCACATAAACAATTAAATACATGTAGCTCACCTCTCTTGCTACAGCAGCTATTTGGCCCTCATCCATACATGTTTCTGTAACAACATCAGTAAGTGAACCACCGGCTAAATATTCCATCACAACCTAGTATAAATTATAAGTTAATTAGATTGAGGTCTAATGCGACCATAACTGTATTACGATGTAATTCTCAGTATTTGTCATACATAAACATAAACGATTCAGTGGCAAAACATTCTTGACTTCTCCAGCTGAAAAAAATAATCAAGTCAAGTCTCTTTGTAGAAGAATATTTCGAGTCAGTAACCTGGCTACAATTTGTTTCAGTAACTTGAAGAAATTTATACACAAATTCATAATGATAAAAGTAATGGATCATTACAGCTATGTGATCAACCTTTCTAACTTCATAAAATTTATTTTGTGTGAGGTATAAACCATATACAGTCAAACCTGTCTTAAAGTGACCCTCTTTTTCGCGACTTCCTGCTTTATGTGACCTTTTTTATTCCTCCCGAGCAATTTTCCTATCAAATTAACCTGTATATAGCGACAACCTGTCTAACGCGACAACAACCAAGATTTTTCTGTCCCGTACCGAATTCTGAACCTGTATATTACGACTTTTAGTGTGGCAAAGGACCCAAACTCCATAATATTTTACATTTAATCTTTTCATCAGTGTCTTTCATAATTAAATCTTCTCTGATAAATGAAATGTAATGTGATTTAAAATTTATATGTGTAATACGATTAATCAATAAAAACACGAATTGATATATGCAGTGATTCATTTAATAGTATTGTTCTTATACTACGAAAATTTGGTTGGTAAAAGTCAGATCAGCTTGAACCTGTATTCAGTGACCACCTGTCTTATGTGACCTATTTTCTGTCGGCCCTTGCAAAGTCACATAAGACAGGTTTGACTGTATCTTATTTTGTAATGTAACTACATGTACAATGTATACGTAGATTTTCCTTCACATTCTGATGTCCCATGTCATGGGCAAATGACATATGCATGTGACATGGCAACTCAAGATGCAGTAAAGATAGGTATATTCTACACTGATCTAAGTAAGTTAAGTATTTTAGTATGACTTGAAATTTTCTCCCTACATGTGGTATAGAGCTCATCTTGGATAAATATGTAACACAATCCCTCTTGAACTGGTTGGCACCACTTGGTGATAATATGATTGGTCCATGCAACTTGGGGAATTACTGGACAATAAACTTGTTATTCCTTTATTCATCATTTTTTTCAATACTGAATCTTAATAAGGAATTAAAATAGAGCTGATCTGAAGATTTACTCTGCTTAGAATATGAAGCTTATTATCTATGAAAATTCATATGGACAGAAAGACAACCAGACAGAGCTATACCATAGACAGGCCTATAAACATGAAATATACTCTACGTTTAACACACATTCTTCATGTTCTTCATGAGTACAAGTTTTAATCAATTTAAACTCATTCATTCAAAGATAAATAAAACTTACCCATAATTCTTCACCAACTAAGTAACTATCCAAGTAATTCACAATATTGGGATTTTGATTTTCCCGCATCACAAGAATTTCATTGATAATAAGTTCCTTCTTTGGTTGTTGAGATAAGTTCATTGTTTTTATAGCCACTTCACGACCTGTTGCTACTTCTAAAGCTATGTACACTGTTCCCGATGCCCTAGATAAATAAAGTAGGTCAAGTAGGTCAGAAAGTAAAAGTGTGAAGTACCAATTGGTGACATACATGTAAAATATAGGTTGATATTTTGGTCAACTTGAGCTTGGTACATAACACTTATATCTACATTGTATAAACTTTTCAAATCACTTTCACAATATTTTCCCCTAATACTATAACTAAATATCTTTAATTTTCTATTTTACTGAATGACTTTAAATCATACATATATACATGTGTACCTACATTATATTTTACCAGAGATATCATTATTTGACCAACACAAAGACTTATTTTCTTACCCTTGTCCAATCTTCTCCATTTTTGTGTATTTACGATTAGGATCACCTATTGTGACAATTGTTCGTAATTTTTCTAGTATTTCTTCAGTCTGTCATTTTCTTTTTCTTGGGTTTGTCGTTTTTGTTGACAGCTATTGCACCATTTGGTTTTTCTTCTGGTTCAATTGGTTTGGTATACTAAAGGCAGAAATAATCCAATAAGGGACGTACATTAAACACATCTATTCAATGATTCTAAATTTTCTATGCATTTACATGTACATATTGTCAGATATGATCTCACTGAACTAAAGGAAATCTCTGAAACTGGTCAAAAATGACAATCTTCACAAGTAACCACTGTATATAACTGTATTGTAAGAGGCCAAGTTCAAGATTTCTGGTATCCGGGAATAAAAATTCATATTTACAGTGGAAAAAAAAAATCTGTCAAATTCAATTTCTTACAGACCTTATCTCAGCTGCTTTACAGCTTACTGTAAAGTTTGTTTTATCTGGCCTTATTGCTTATTATCGGGGTGGAGAAGCTACTTCTGTATAACCAGAAATTTTCACACAATCAAATTTTGCGATTTTAGGGTAAAATAGGGTGTCTTTTTTTCATGAGTACAATTTTTCGCGTTTCCTGAATTACAAACAAATATTTTCATATGATGTTACTGTTTTGTACCTTTCATTATTGAAGTTTCAGTAAGTTCTATCATGAGAATACACTCAATTCACTCCTCATTACGTTTAATCAGAAAAAGAGAAGAATGACACATGTACAATATGAACAAATGTAATGGATATATCAATTTATGATATACCTTATCAAACACAATTCGAGAATAATTTTTTTGCGATTCTAAAAATAAACTCGCGAATACAGCGCAATTAGTATCTCTCAAAAAATTCTTACTATAGACTTTGTTTTATCTGGCCTTGTTGCAATTGGGGGAGGTGCCTCTTCTTCTTCCTCCTCGTCATCTTGTGTAGCAGGAGTGGCCTGGTTCTACTTTTTGCTGCAAAGCAAATCGAAATATGAAATTGATAAACAACTGAATGTTGTCATAATCAACTTCAAAAATTTATACTTGACAGAAAACAAATAAAAACGTATACAATAATATGAAACTCAAAGAAATAGCTGTTTCTACTCAACCAGAAACTTGAACCAAAATGTTAATAGACAAACAGACAGATGGAGAAATTAAAATTGAGTTATATAAAATTGAATTAAACTTGCATTCTTGAAACCGAAAGTGTGATAGAATCTCAATAAGAGGGGCAAAACAATGTACGAGGAGCAATTATGAGCTCACATCGTAATACGGTAAGGGCATAATAATTTCACTATTAATGAAGATAACATTAGACTTACGGGTGTTATGACAACATTTGTGTTGAACTTGTCAGAGAGAGTTGGTCTCATAGAATCAGCACCTGCAATAGAATCCGACAAAAGATGGGTCAGTACAGTATAAAACACATTAGTAAAACTCACCGTGAAATTGGTTGTTTGTTCATTCTCAAAGTTGGAAACATGCATAATCATCAAATAAAATTGTTAACATTAGTTACTTCAAGCTTGAAATGATGTTCGATGCTAGGATATTTATTTTCATCTCAGCTCTTGATTCAATTAATGACTAAAAATGTGAGGAAAAAAATCCTTATTTGTTCAAAAAGATGTTTTCATTTAACAATAAAGACAATTTGAAACTTTATCATTAGGACTAATTATAAGGTAAAAAAACGTTCAACAAAAAGAAACATATGAACTGAAAGTAACAGGTATATATATATTATGAAGAAATATAAACAAGCATGTACGACAACACATTGTACAATTACATGAGGTAAATCCCCAATGCTTTAACAGTTTCACAATAAACACCCAAATCTGTAAAGGACTACTTCTCTTCACAATGAAAGGCTTATCGGCTGAAAGTTTGAATTTTTTTTTTTAGAAAATGAAGTTAAAATATAATGAAAAGGCTAATGTAAAATATTACACAGGCATAATCTAAATTATGTATGGTTTTCTTAAAAATGATCATCGAAATTTGTGGCTGATAAGATAAGTGGTGAAGAAAATTTGACAAAAGAAAATTGAAATCTGCAAAATTTGATGGGAGCCAAGAGAAAATAAAATGTTACAGTACAATACTTACTAGGTGGTTTTATGTTCGTCATATATTTCATCTTTGGCTCATGAGTCTCCTTATTGGTTGCATCGTAATAATTGAGGACGTCTAAAACGGCTTGTGGATTTTTCTTTTGTTCCGATTTGGAAATATTGGATTGTGACAGCAGTTTGGCCCAGGATTCTGGCATTCCCTACGCAAAACAGATTCAGCTTGATTATTATCAAGAATTCTTTGATTTTGTTCAAACTAATCATGTCTACTGACTTTTGTCAATAGACCACTTGCCAAAATCCATAATGGCTGACAAAAGGAGCTATTAAAATAAGGGCTTGATATAGCCCTGAAATCACTCGATTATTTCTCGTGCGCTGTCCTTCTATTTCAGGAAAAAAGTGGTCAGGTTTATAAAATAAAGTATTAGAAGATTCCAGGTAGGAATTTTATTCAACTAGATTTGGTGAAAGATGTTATAATTACGAGGTGAAGAGGTAAGGGGATACTGATGAGAGAAAACGTCAAATATTAAGCGAAAATTCACCAAAAAATGCATTACTTTACACAAATTTGATTTATATTATACTTCTGTACCTTTTAATATCAAAATTTGATAAGAGAAATTAACCTTGAGGTTATTATATCAATAGAATCGACAAAACCCACAATCCGGAAACTGAAAAATGGTTATATTTCATATTTATCAGCCACATATGTAGCTTTCAGATGCGAAATACGCACAGTGTAGAAATAGACAACTTTCTCGTTTATTTCCTACCTAACACTAAAATATTTGATCAGAACTCACTCTAAATAGATTTTTACATGATACTAAAGGACAAAATGGCAATTTTAATTTATTTTACCACTCCAAAGACTCATTATAAAATATTCATCCATCCCCCCTTTCTTCGTTTTTCGCCTGTGGGACATTGTTCCCCCCCCCTCGATTCAGAACTCTACTTGGCCAGAAAATGTGTTTTATTGATATACACCTTTGGTGAAAATGGCATTCTGAACCGAGGGGGAACAATGTTGTGGAAAAACTTTTCCGTTTTCAACTGATTCTATGGGAAAAACGCTTATTTTGACACAAAAATTGGTCATATTTTGAATAATTTATCCAACATAACAGAAGATTCATATCTGGACGAAGTTACTTCTTATTTTTACCGAAAATTTTCTCAATTCTTGCATTTTGAAATATCGACTTTTCAGGGCAGATTTTACCCCTTATCTTAACAGCTCCTTACAAAAAAAGTCCGAGGCAGGCAACTTTCGCGCGCTTTTTCATTGTTACGTCTCAGTAGAGTTGCGTCTTTTGACAGTGATGTCATTATGAAAAACAACGCCAAAAGATGTTGACTCGGACATTTTGAGTCTTTTTAATGAAAGAATCTTAAGAAGTTTTAAAAATGCATTCTTAAAAAAAATTATTTCCAGAAAATCAACTTACAGTGAATTCTCCTGTATGGGGATCAAAGCCCACATGGACAGTGTGTTCAAAGTTGGATGGCGATGAAATGATTGGTTTGTCATTTTCCTTGGATTTGGCAGCCTTATATCCTGAAAACAAAGTTTGTGTATTAGTTACGTCAAGGTCTGATTAGAGTTATGCAATTATTACATCTCAAGTTCTCAACTACATACCAGTGTGGCTGATGTTACTATGGAAAACATAGAAATTGGCATTTGCATTATTCCAAGATAAACAGAGCAGTCAGAATGAACAGGCAAGTCACTATAAACCAGCTTTTTGAACGTAATCACTGTGTGAGGGATCCAGCACCCTGTATGCTAGAGGGCCTAATTTTGACTAAAAATTGTCAAAAATAAAGGTTTTTTTTCTATTGTGGGTTACTGGAGGGGGGGGGGGTTGCCTCCTACATCATCCCCTGAATCCACCACTGAAATACATACGATAAACAGAAACATATGACTCCTATACAACATGTTCAAAATGAAAGATGCAAACCTATCGTTTTATATGCCCTTAAATTAAAAAAGGACACATGTACTAAGAAAGTGATAGTGAAGGTTGCACTTGAAATGAAGATGATTTTTTGCAACAATAATATTACACAGAACAGACAGAAAACTCAAGTGTATATACTAAAAATCAAGTGAGCAAGATGTATTTTTGTTATCTCTGGATGCTCAGTTTCTTGGAATCCCAAGATAAATCTACCTTTTATATGCATGTACCGAACTACCCAAAGATAAGACACAAATTAAACAAGTGTTTTGTTTGGATTTTGTTGCAAACTTTATGATTTGAGGGCAAATGAGACTGCTTGCTTGTAGATTTTACTTGTGTCAGTCACGCATGAAAGTAGTACTTATTATGACATGAGAAATCTACGTCAGTTCTTGCTCATTTGGGTGGTCCTACCATGAATGCTATGAGACAATGATTTAAGGTTAGAATAATGAAAGGAAAGCTATTTCCAGAAGATCCTTAATTTTCTGACTTGGATATCACTTCATGTGACTTGGATATCACTTCATGTGACTTGGATATCACTTCATGTGCACAAATTTCAGAAAATCATGGAGAACAAAGAATCTTGGTGTCTGAGACTAAAAGAACAAGTGCATAAGGAGACAATGGACTTGACCATTTGGTATAATCTGTCTTCTTGTATACTCACACCTCTTACAGATAGATGTAAATTACCACAGGTACAACCATTTGAATTCCAAATCCTTTTCAAAGCTCAATAGAGGACAAATATTATAGAATTATAGATTTAATCGTTTTCAGTTTCACAAGAAACCTAATTGAATGATTTATATTTGAGGTGAAAACTGTAAGAATTAACAGTAACAACCAACCTGTATGATACTTGGCAGATCCACCACTCAGTCTACGTAGGGTAGATATAGCAAAACCAATGCTAGATCGCTTCTTAGACATATTAATATCTAATGTCACCACATATTACAGTCACCCTCCCCACTTCATTACAGACTTAACCTATCATCCACTTCCTATAGAAAATAAAGGAGGAAGCCGACTCTTAAGAAGTCGACTATGATTTAATTTACAATTGCCAGCATCCTGGAGTTGATCTTTTCTTGCCTTCTCATCACACCTTATGACAAATTTATGTTGGCACATACATGTCATTGTCCTACACTAGCACACGTAACAGAGAAGCCTGCCAAGATGTGACAATGAGGTGGTGCTACAGATACTCAGACTTGCAAAAGGTAAGCTTATATCATGTCACTTATAAGTGAATGACATAGTGCATTTTGTGTATTTTTATTCATCCTGTATGTTTTTTTCAATATCATGATTTAGAAATGAAATAAGATGTCTTTGTGATACACTATAACCCAAATTCATATCTCAGGCAAGTTCAAAGTAAAATCTTGGTGACTACAGGTAAGTCTAATCACAAAGAATACAAATGTATTGAAGCCCTACAAGTGTTTGAAGTTATGCACAAGGATGGGGTGTTTGACATGCAACAAACTAACAAAACCAGACAAAAAATATTTGTTCTTAACTGTACAAGTGGCATAAAGAATGTTTTCATTCATTTAGCTACGAAGTTTTGAATGGCTGATAAAGAGAGATTAAGTAGGAAAAGTTTGGACACAGGAATTTCATATCCTCAAACTTGGTGAAGGAGATTGGGAACTACAAGTAGAAGATATCTATGAATTCCTTGCAAAGGCCACTGTTAATTTGCAGATTGAGAATAAATTGATTAAAATACATGTATGACTAAAAAGAAATAAATAATTTTTAAAGGCTTTTTTTTGGGGGGGGGGGGGGGGTAAGAGTATGAAATTTTGAAGTGTTAAAGCAGCTATACTTTCATCCTTTATAAATGTAAATGACATAACTAACCAAAAATAAAAGCTGACTGTATATTTATCATACACTGTAGGGAGAGGGCACTTTGTAACATTGAGAAACTTTTGCCTAATCCCATTTCTATTTTTGATTTCATTAAATAAAATACATGTCATGTACTAGTATGTTTAAACAAATGAACGCAGATATAAATTGTGCTTAAAAAGAAAAATCTACTAGGTGAACCAAAAGTTCCATTGAAATATTCAAAACATGTGTGGGTAACCACCGATTTACAAAACCGAAAAATTCATTTTATCAACAGGTTTGATGGAGCCCTTCAAAATTACATTGGTATCAAATAATAGTATAATGAGACTATAACATCTCAAGTGGTGTTTATGGTCTTGTGATAGTGATAAGGAAATATACACAGATTCCTTTTTCTCATTATACATTCTTTTCCGTTACTGATTCTGGCACCAATACAAGTGGCTAGTTAACAGCTGGTACGTCACACCACCAGAGTGATGAATATTATGTTTTGGTACATAGATTTTTGTTGGCAGAGGCAGTAGGGAAACAAGCAGGGTGTGTAAAGTATAGTAAGTGACGAGTATTGTGACTGACACTTATCACTGAGTTACTATGTTCTATGGAGCAGTCATCTCAGTACATTCACATTAAGGCTCTTGTGATCCACTGTACTGTTAGACTTCACAGCAGAGAGCATGATCTGCCAAGTTCCATCAAATACAAAGCTGTTGCACTTTTCTTCATATAAAGGTCAAGGTCAGAAAAATGTCTGAAATTCTTTGCATACATGTCAGTTTTTAAATTCCAATAACCAAAATCTTCTAACATGAATATCGTGTATCCCATAGGCTTCACTTGAGTAACAACAAGTGAATGGAATCTTTAGACCACAATTTCAGAATTACTTAGGCTATGCAAATCCGGAAGTCGTTGCACTTGTATTTTGGTGTTTGGTAAATTGAAAAGTCTATGTTAATACTTGGATCTACCTAAAATTCAGATTTTTTTTTTTCATTACAAGCACTTAAAATGAGCAATCAGTCATCAACGATAACACAATCCCAGCAATGTCATGTCAGGCCCTCCATCTAATGCCGATATAACATGTGGCAGTATAAATTACATCGTTAGTACGTACCTTTTGGCGTTTTGGCTTTCTTTCTCTCATCTGGCTCTTTTGGTAGAGGTTTGTTCTCAGGTGGTAAATTACCATCTCTGTAATATAACAATGGATCTGATTAGAAGATGCATGTGTCCTGTCCTTAAGCCATGACATATACCAGGATTTTATGTACTGGAATAGATCATACTATAATTTACTATTCACATGATAAGGTGATCATGTCTTTCAACAGAATGACAGTCATCAATATCTGCCATATGGCTTCATCATGGAAGGCATATTAGACAAATTAAAAACATCTTCTATTCAATCTGAGAGATGATTCTTTCTTTTAATGAGAATCACACACGAGTTCTTACAAGATGTATTATGAAATGGTGTGCCTTGTCTGCAGAAAACATTTCAACTTGTGTAAGCATCAAATGCATTGGGTGCCAAATCAAAATGTCAAGAATGTCTTGCCATGAGGAGGTAACAACATGAACAATGGCATATTTGAAGACACGTTGAAGGTTACAAGTAGCAATATGAAATGCAAATAAAATTTGGTACAAATTTAAACTTAATTAAGACATCTTGCAACTTTAAATGTACATTCTAATTATTCAAAATCACTTCCAACGAATCATCCACAGTAAGAATAATGGTTAAACGACACGGGTACACATTGAAAGGTCTAGGACAAAAAAAACCCTTATACATGTATCGGCAAAATCAGATAATAGCAGGAAATCATGGGACTGATACATTGTACTTGAATATCTATATTATGTTAATCTTCTTCCAATGAATATCTAATACAATCGATAGAATGACACGTAAGAAACATCATTTTCTTCCCATCTAACCTCTATTCCTCATTAATTCTTGGAGTTATTAAATCACTGCTGTTAGGATAAGTTTGGAGACTATTTTTTCTTCCCTTTGTCACTATTAATGAAATATTCTAAATCAAAGTTTCCCTGATAGATGCACGTTAAGTGGTTTATCAATTATTCAACATATCGATATTTTTAAACACTAAACAGATATATATCAAATTTGTTACGTGTAGAAGACGCTATAAGTCTGCAACTAGAATCTATTCTGTCTAAAATTTTACAAAACAATTTCGTTTTCGAAGTGGGAGTCCGGAAGTAACGTTTTTCTACATGTAAATTAACCAAAGCCATTTAGAATAAATAGTTGCGGTAGTACATATCAATATACATGTAACATTGGGGATACACTTTATTAGCTGGTAATCTAGTCTCAAGAGGTGTAATTTAATCGTCATGATATGAATACTATGTAACCTATAAGAACCGCATGACTACACTATAAATATTAGATAAGGAAGGATGACTTGTACTTCGATTAGTTTTAAACATAGGCACAGCAGATCCACTTCACTCCGAAAGTGGATAAGGTGAAAATGAAGAAGGTATTTGAGAAAATCCCCTCCCCCCATCCCCCTCCAAAAAAACCCCAAAAATCCTAATAGTGAACATTAAGACAGAAGTGCCCAGCAAAATAAAGATACACTCAAAATTGGCACCCACCGACCCCACCCTCCTCCTGCCCATCTCAGCCACAACTTACCTCGTGCTAGTATGCCTAACAGGGGGTGCCGGGGGTTTCTCTACCTCGTCAAAGCTATCCGACATGGTTCTGGTGATATAGGATCCTCATTCACCGACAGGGTACGTGGGGAGGGGGTTCCCGTCACTGGTCCCTCATTGAAAACGTTTGCTCAAGGACTCTGGTAAAACAAACAAGAAACGATGTGTAAATCTTAACATAACAAAATGTTCGTATCCTTTATTTGTAGAATTGAACTCATTTACCTGACTGGGATTGACAAGTATGATGTCACGCGACGAGACAACTTTTTAAATAAAAGAAATTCGCCTTAAACATTAAGTTTTCTTTTTAGTTTTTTTTTTACCTTTTGTCATGTTTATAGTAAGTATAGAGCCTTGCTCGAGCATTCACTTAGTCTTGATACTAAACATGCGTCAGCGTAATAAAGGCTTATTCAACGCCCTAAGTTGGTTTACAGATGCTATCAGTCGTTGTTTATAACAAATGATAAATAAGCAATACACTAATAGTATAGATCTAAAAAGGTGCAAAATATATATGTCAACAATAAAAGACTATCAAAGTAGGATTTTGTAATGGGGAAGGGGAGGGGGTTCCACAACTCTATCTTCGCTTTTAAAACCACTGAAAATGAACTTCTATCATATTTGGTATTTTGTTAGGGGTAAAAAAACAGCTTACAAATAAAATCCACATTACATAACAGGAGCATTATAAAAATCGATAGTGAATCCCCCACGGTATTATTGAATGAGCTCCGAACATGCAGAACAGAATGTGCCGTAACAATAATTGCAAAAATATGTTATAGGGCCAGTTAAGCATAATCAATAAATCATTGGCAACGAATCAGTCTTCATTACCAAACACATGCACCCCTTTCCCTTCAAACCTCTTATTTTGACATCGCAACCGATACATGATATTTGACATACCCCCTTCCAAAACCTTTGCCTCCCTCCCTTTTTCTCATGAAATGCACTATTGCGGGGATGGACAGGGGGTAGCTCTCCCCCTCCCACCCCTTATCTCCCCCTCCCGCCCCCTCCTTTTCACCCTTCCCTTACCTCCCCCCTCCCTCTCCCTCCCATTTCCCCTTCCTTCCTTCCTCCCTTCCTCCCCTCTCTCTTCCCGCCCCCTTCCTCCCGCCTCCCTTTCGCCCTGTCCACCCCTCATTATTGTACGCAATGATCCCTCATTGCACACAACAACAGAGCTCCAGGTTGGGTCCGACCCTGTATTACTTTTTTTCAGAAGTTCAACCCCCCTCCCCCCATTCTGAGTATAAAAATTCCAAATTTATTCACATCCTTCCGCTCCCTCCCCACCTCATCGAGAATCGAAGACTTTTCTATTGTAAGGACACTATCGATGTATTATCTTGGTGTGCCAAGACATAATATAAATACCAATATATCATCCATGGTTCAAACATGACATAAACAATAATCAGATCTCAAGCAATGTATATCGTTTGTAATTGTAATTAAATCAAAATAGATCTAGTCTATTAAATTTACCTTCGAAGTTGTATATCGTAAGTTTCTCTTCGAATCTATATATAATTCGAATAATTCCCGGATAAATATGTTTCTAGTATATGTCTATAATATGCTATCGGAGGTGCACATCTTGCGATTAAATTCAGTCAATGACCCACTTCTTCTATTGAAGACAAAATACTTCGCAAACACAGAGAAAAATTCTTTTCTAAAACTGATTTTACAGGTAGATAAACACTCGTATAAATTTCCTATACACACATATACTTTTGCACCCCTTCGTCAGAATTCTGAGCGACTTATTTTTTCCCGTGCGGCAAGGAGGTAAGAAGGCATGTCCCGTGGAGAATTTCTAAGATAAAAACCAGGAAAAGTAAGCAGCCTATTTTTGTCACTCCAGAATTACTGTGTCGGTCTTGTTCCTGCCAATACAAACATTCTTCGGCAAGCGGAGTATGAGTCATACCCCAAAGTTGTGAGAGAAGAAAGATATATATTGATGAGCCATACAATCTGTGTTATCATACATTGATCTCAACCCAGTCGAGCTATTAGGCATGTGATTTCTACAATTTCACCCCAGAAACCTCACAGAAAAAAAAATGCAGGCATCCCAAAATGCTGCGCAGTTAGAATCAAAATACGGCTAATAACCCGTCTGTCTGGAAAATCTAAATTTGGTTTACAAGTGCTTTAAGACAAGACGAAATGTTTTCTTTGAACAGGATTACGAAGGCCATTTCGCGGTCCTAATTCCTGAATTTATGAGCAGTTACAAAATTAATTCATTGTGTGAAGGCCGTGGTCCTATCTTTTGTTGTTGTTGTTGTTGTTGCATATTTGAAAATTTGAACTTTTCAATTCCAGGGGAAATGGGGGGGGGTTTCAAAGACTCCCTATTCCCTTGCTAGATCTGCGCACGTGATTGTCTTGATTCTTTTCTTTTTTAATTAAAACAGTATCTGATACGTTATCGACGTTTTCTCCGATGATTTGACAAGTTCCGAGTACACAAAGCAGTAGGAGTTATTGTGCAATGAGTGACTCATACGGTACATTATTGATCCGCCATGATTCATCTCTCAGACTCTATCAACAGATGATCTATTATTAAGTTTTGTCACCCTAAGCCAGCTAACAATGCATCCCTCTGATAAGGAGTGATGGAACACGACCGGGTGTCAGCTTTGACTCAGTGGGGGTACAGTGAGTCAATCTGACCAGCTATACAGTCAATCACATTATTAGGAGGGTGAGAGTGGACATACATTGTAAGCCTAAACATTCAGAGAAACACTCGATTTAAGACCATGATTCAGTTTCTTTAAAGTAAATCAATCTTCTCTTTATTAAATCAGAGTAAAATAAATTCATTGTACAAGCAAAGATGGTATTGTTCGATCTCGTGCAATCTTTGCATTGTTCTAAGGTCTTTATACCATGATAACTATGAAATGATAAATTTTAAGAATAATGAGCAATCAAAAAAAAATACATTGACTCGTATCAAAACTTAAAAATTTTTAAGAGGCCAAAGTTGGTCTATAATTCTATATTGCGCACTTGCGTACATTCAAACAATTTAATGGCAAATACAAAGTTTCAATAATACTTAAGTAATAGGACTTGTGAAAAGAAAATACAAGGTCACAGTTTCAATTCTTCGAAAAAAAAATTGAAAATGAAACCTTGAATTTTTTAAAGAGACCTTGGGTACATTTTTTTATGTTAGTGATAGGGTTTGCCAGTATATTTGGACCTATATTACTAAAATCTGTAGATTCTAACTGAGATACAACGGGCCTTGTATAACTTTGGGTGTAAAAGATATGGGGAAGTTCATCAATAGGTAAAGGTAACTGGTATGAAATGAAAGCTCAAAGAATCTACTTGTGAAATATCAAAGCCATCTCTTATAGGTATAGAAATATATTACTCAAATCAATTTTTTTAAGTAGTTCAGAGTCTAATGCCAAGGTCAATAGGCCAAAGGTCATGGTAATAATGATAGCCCATGTAACAGGGACTCAACATGTGAAATACAAAAGTCCTATCCCTTATAGATGTAGATGTAGCCATTGGCAAGGATAATTTTTTTAAGTACAATGTACATGTGCAAAGTACAAGGTCAAGGGTCATGGAATCAATGATAGCCCTTGTAACAGGGGCTCAACATGTGAAATACTTAAGTCCTATCCATTACAGATGTAGATATAGCCAACACTGTTTTCAGCGACTAGCCCGAAGATAAATTTTACTAGTTTTTTGTATAGTTTCTTAAAGAATTTCTACTAGCCCATCAAAAATTTTGGTAGCCTCGGGCGTCAGGCTAGTGAAATTTGGGCAAGACTTAGTCAAGGATAATTTTTTTTAGTACATGTATATCAAAGTACAAGGTCAAGATCACTGGGTCAAAGGTTATGGTATTATCACGTTACAAGGAGTCCACATACAATATATAAAAGACTAACCATCTTTTGTTGAAGAAATATAACTTAAGTTAAAATTTTACAAGTAGGTCAACATTACTAGGTTAAATGTTGCAGCATAAATTAAAAGGTATTCAAACCTAGGCAACCTAGATGTACAGTTTTATGTTTCTTTTGCATATAGTTTCTAAGATCTTGCCTCTACCAGAAACATACATCAAAAACTTTGACTATCAAGAAAAATTAAGTTTGTAAAACATCCAGCCAAATTTCATATCATAATTTTGTTATCTCCTTCCTCCTGTTACACTAATGAATGTTCTAAAAAAGGTGGCAACAACTGAGGAAAGAATTTGAAAACTTCTTTTATACCTATCCATATGAAATTTTTCGGCCCAAATGAGCAGAAACACACAATTTTGCTTTGGCCATACCAATCCAGAGTTATGGCAAAAGTTTTTAACAAGTGGTCCAAGGGGCCATATTGCCCATCTGATACTCCTGTACACTCTTAGCTATCTGATGGCTGATTATGTAAGAAAGACAAGTCTGAAAATAGTATATCAAATTCATAAAAATTAAAAAAAAAAAAAAATCAATCAATCAATTAAACCAAAACACACCTAAACAAGAGCCCCAGGGGGCACAACGCTCACCTGATACCCATGCACGCTCTAATTGACATACGGCTATTGAATACTGATAGTGCCAGTACCGGGATTTTAGCCCACAACCTTTCTAAAAAGATTTTTGCCGGATGCAGAGAAGTTTTTTTTTTTCAGACAACCTTTAAAAGTACAAACAAGAAAAAATAGTCACATTTCAAAACAATAACTTTTTTTAAGTCATATGCCCAACTAGTATAGTTCAATTATGCAACATCAAAAATAAAATCATATTGTAAAATCCCACTTTAATGCGCAGCAGAAAAAGAATAAAACAATGAAATGATTTCATAAATTAAGTTTATTTAAAACTGAAGGACCATACCTTACATTATTGATAGCTAGCATGCCAGAAATTATAAAGCCTGACAGGCTGTGTTTGTGAAACGAGAATGCCCCCGGTGGCATCTTTGTTAGTATAAACGCCATTTTCTGTTAAGTATGTGAGAGGTCAGGGTCAGCGTAATATTGGTATCTATGGAAATATCTTGTAACAAGGAATACACATGTAAAATATGAAAGCCCTATCACTAACCAATCAAAAGTTATGCGCAATGTTTAAGTTTTTGAAAAGTACGTCAAAGGTCAAGGTTAAGGTCACGAGGTCAAAATTTTGGTATCAATGGAAAGGTATTGTCACAAGGAATACACATGTGAAATATGAAACCTGTATCACCAGCTTCCATTCAAAAGTTATGCCCAATGTTAAAGTTTTTCGGAAAACAGACAGACAAACAGACAGATGGACAGGCCAAAAACTATATGCTCCCGAATCTTTTATTCCAGGGGCATAAAAAACAAAGATTTTTCGGTTTTGCCTTTATTCATATTAAAGTATACTGAAATCTAAGAATGCTTTTGAATAGTATTGATTTCATCTCAAATACATGAAACGAACAGTTAAAATCGTTTTAATCCAATATTTATCAATTCAAGTGAATTGTGCAGAAATTGGGCCAATTTGTTTTCCAAAAAGCAGTGTACGGTGTATCAAACCTCATGATCCAGAGGAAGAGATTACTCATTCGACGTTTCTTCAAGAAAGCAGTCCGTAAATTACTTCATCTAAGAGAGTCTAAGACAGAGGAAATTCGAGCAAACTTTATACATGATAACAAGTATATGCAAGTGTTCCAAGTACATGAATGATAACCATTATGAAAGTGTTCCAAGTATAATGCACACTAAATAAAAATCTATTCCGTTTGCACTGTATCTCCTGAAATGTATCACAGTACTAAAGGGTTGTGGAGGAATTAAACGGATCAAATCTAAAGTACAGCGACTTTGTTTACAGTTACAGTTATAGGTCAGAGACCACTAAAAGGCCGGCTCTGATTGGAGAAAAACCTGTAGGGTGAGGGGGCCTGTTATTTTAAATGTGACAGAAGATGTGATTGGCTATCAATTCTATTTTCTTTTGGTATATTGTTTGAATATGATATATATAGGTAAATAAAACACCGCTAAAGACGGTATGGCCGGATTGCAAAATAAGTTTTTGTCACAAACTGGGTCAAGGTCACTAAGTCAAATATTACAGCATACATTGAGAGGTCTTGTCAGAGGCAACCTTCATGTATAAAATAAAGTTTCTACTGTATACAGTTCCTTAGATTTTGCTTAAACCAGGAACTTTAACCGAAGTCTTTAACTAGGTCAAAGTCCAAGTTCATGGTCACTGGGTCCAATGTTACAGCATAAATTGAAAGGTCTCATCATGGGCAACCTACATGTATAATATAAAGTTTCTACTGCATACAGTTCCTTAAATTTTGCTTAAACCAGAAACTTTAACCAAAATCTTTAACTAGGTTAAAGTCCAAGGTCAAGGTCACTAGGTCAAATGTTACGGCATAAATTGAAAGATCTTGTCATGGGCAACATACCGGTAGATGTATAATATAAAGTTTCTACTGCATACAGTTCCATAGATTTTGCTTAAACCAGGAACTTTAACCAAAATCTTTAACTAGGTCAAAGTCCAAGGTCAAGGTCACTAGGTCCAATGTTACGGCATAAATTGAAAGGTCTTTTCATGGGCAACCTAAATGTATAATATAAGGTTTCTACTGCATACAGTTCCTTAGATTTTGCTTAAACCAGGAACTTTAACCAAAATCTTTAACTAGGTTAAAGTCCAAGGTCAAGGTCACTAGGTCAAATGTTAAGGCAAAAATTAAAAGATCTCATCATGGGCAACCTACATGTATAATATAAAGTTTCTACTGCATACAGTTCCATAGATTTTGCTTAAACCAGGAACTTTAACCAAAATCTTTAACTAGGTCAAAGTCCAAGGTCAAGGTCACTAGGTCCAATGTTACGGCATAAATTGAAAGATCTTGTCATGGGCAACATACATGTATAATATAAAGTTTCTACTGCATACAGTTCCATAGATTTTGCTTAAACCAGGAACTTTAACCAAAATCTTTAACTAGGTCAAAGTCCAAGGTCAAGGTCACTAGGTCAAATGTAGAAAGATCTTGTCATGGGCAACATACATGTATAATATAAAGTTTCTACTGCATACAGTTCCATAGATTTTGCTTAAACCAGGAACTTTAACCAAAATCTTTAACTAGGTCAAAGTCCAAGGTCAAGGTCACTAGGTCAAATGTTACGGCATAAATTGAAAGGTCTTATCATGGGCAACCTTCATGTATAATATAAAGTTTCCACTGCATATAGTTCCTTAGATTTTGCCTCAACCAGAAACTTTAACCAAAATGTTGACGGCAGACGGACAGACGGACGGACAGACGGACGGACGGACATCGTCAATCTATAGACCGGAATTGCTTTGCAATCCGGCCAAAAATAAGTGCAATTAAAATGTCGATACCCGGATATTTCCCTTGCTCCCGATCCGCTAAAGGGGACGGGTGCGGGAAAATTTGAAAATTCTCTGCGGGGTACCTTGTGACGCAAATAGTGCGAAAAAGAGCAGGTCATGCTATATTTTTTAATTTAGTTTCGTATAAAGCTTGAATCAATGAACAAATCGGTATATAACATGCATGGCCAGCAATGTTAGTATAGACGTTATAAGGCATTTCGTTAACATTACGGCTTATGGAAAATGATTTGGTTGTCTCTGACCTAGAAGGCGTAACTACAGTTAATCATTTTAGCAGGGAATCCCTTCCCTTTTGACTGGTGAACCGGGCTGAATAAAAGGTGTCACCTCATTGGTCATAACTATTGAAAATTTAAAAATAGCACATTAAATCAATGTATGATTCCCTGCTGTCTGTAGAAATTGAGTTTTGAACATGATTTTGCCTTTTATGTAATCAATAGATCGATTTGAAAATATATAAAAATTAGCAAATTTTCAATTCGGAAGGGGGGTCATGTAACAAGTGAATTTTGCAGAAAAGGTATGCATGACCCCCTTTTTCTTTCGTTTTTATGCGTGCCAAAGATGTCCTAGGCCAAAAATATTCCTTAAAAATCTAAAAGTGGATATCTTGACAAAATTCTTTCACTTGTAGGGTACCATGCATGAGGACCTCATATCTACAAAATGTCATGACAATCTGAAGAGTGGTTATAGAAAAGAAGCAGAAAATGTATGAAAATCACCCCCCCCCCCCTTCCTTTTTACATAAGAAAAAAATTCATAAAAAATCAAAAAAATAAAATTTAAGCCTAAAATACATATCAAAGCATTAAGTAAGTTAAATATGATAAATATGCAGTAAATGAGCGTGCAAAATCATACACTTATTGAGTTATTTAAAGAAATAGTGTAAAAATGTGCATTTCTGACTAAGTCCGAAAAGACGTCAAAAACGTGTCAAAAATTTGACTTCGAAGTGGAACCAAAAATAACAACACTTCTTAAGACATCTCTCTAGATCATCCTGATGCTTTCGGTTTGTCGATACATGCTTCGGTTCTGAAGAAGAAGTTTGTCATAGGTGGGTACCCCCCGTGACCTACTATTGGCTGTGGTGGCGCCACCTGTTGACGGATCCGGACGAAAAACAACAACACTTGTAGGGGACCATGAGTACTTCATACCTACCAAGTTTCATTAAAATCCCTTCAGCCATTCTGGAGAAGAAGTTTAAAATGTGAAAAGTTTACGACGACGACGGACGACGATAACGACGACGACGACAGATGCAACACTATGACAATAGCTCACTTGAGCCGTTGGCTCAGGTGAGCTAAAAAGGGAAAAAAAATTTTTGTGGGGATCCCGTCAGGGTTTGAAGCCAATCCCCATGGGTCCATTGGGCATGGAAAACATACATTATACCTATGTACAATCTTAAAAAATGTTCCTTAAAAATCTAAAAGTGGATATCTTGACAAAATTCTTTTACTTGTAGGGTACCATGCATGAGGACCTCATATCTACAAAATGTCATGACAATCTGAAGAGTGATTATAGAAAAGAAGCAGAAAATGTATGAAAATCACCCCCCCCCCCTTCCTTTTTACATAAGAAAAAAATTCATAAAAAATCAAAAAAAATAAAATTTAAGCCTAAAATACATATCAAAGCATTAAGTAACTTAAATATGATAAATATGCAGTAAATGAGTGTGCAAAATCATACACTTATTGAGTTATTTAAAGAAATAGTGTAAAAATGTGCATTTCTGACTAAGTCCGAAAAGACGTCAAAAACGCGTCAAAAATTTGACTTCGAAGTGGAACCAAAAATAACAACACTTCTTAAGACATCTCTCTAGATCATCCTGATGCTTTCGGTTTGTCGATACATGCTTCGGTTCTGAAGAAGAAGTTTGTCATAGGTGGGTACCCCCCGTGACCTACTATTGGCTGTGGTGGCGCCACCTGTTGACGGATCCGGACGAAAAACAACAACACTTGTAGGGGACCATAAGTACTTCATACCTACCAAGTTTCATCAAAATCCCTTCAGCCATTCTGGAGAAGAAGTTTAAAATGTGAAAAGTTTACGACGACGACGGACGACGACGGACAACGACGACGACGACGGACGACGGACGACAGATGCAACACTATGACAATAGCTCACTTGAGCCGTTGGCTCAGGTGAGCTAAAAAGGGGAAAAAAATATTTGTCGGGATCCCGTCAGGGTTTGAAGCCAATCCCCATGGGTCCATTGGGCATGGAAAACATACATTATACCTATGTACAATCTTAAAAAATGTTCCTTAAAAATCTAAAAGTGGATATCTTGACAAAATTCTTTTACTTGTAGGGTACCATGCATGAGGACCTCATATCTACAAAATGTCATGACAATCTGAAGAGTGGTTATAGAAAAGAAGCAGAAAATGTATGAAAATCACCCCCCCCCTTCCTTTTTACATAAGAAAAAAATTCATAAAAAATCAAAAAAATAAAATTTAAGCCTAAAATACATATCAAAGCATTAAGTACCGGTAACTTAAATATGATAAATATGCAGTAAATGAGTGTGCAAAATCATACACTTATTGAGTTATTTAAAGAAATAGTGTAAAAATGTGCATTTCTGACTAAGTCCGAAAAGACGTCAAAAACGCGTCAAAAATTTGACTTCGAAGTGGAACCAAAAATAACAACACTTCTTAAGACATCTCTCTAGATCATCCTGATGCTTTCGGTTTGTCGATACATGCTTCGGTTCTGAAGAAGAAGTTTGTCATAGGTGGGTACCCCCCGTGACCTACTATTGGCTGTGGTGGCGCCACCTGTTGACGGATCCGGACGAAAAACAACAACACTTGTAGGGGACCATAAGTACTTCATACCTACCAAGTTTCATCAAAATCCCTTCAGCCATTCTGGAGAAGAAGTTTAAAATGTGAAAAGTTTATGACGACGACAGACGACGACGGACAACGACGACGGACGACAGATGCAACACTATGACAATAGCTCACTTGAGCCGTTGGCTCAGGTGAGCTAAAAAGGGGAAAAAAATATTTGTCGGGATCCCGTCAGGGTTTGAAGCCAATCCCCATGGGTCCATTGGGCATGGAAAACATACATTATACCTATGTACAATCTTAAAAAATATTCCTTAAAAATCTAAAAGTGGATATCTTGACAAAATTCTTTCACTTGTAGGGTACCATGCATGAGGACCTCATATCTACAAAATGTCATGACAATCTGAAGAGTGGTTATAGAAAAGAAGCAGAAAATGTATGAAAATCACCCCCCCCTTCCTTTTTACATAAGAAAAAAATTCATAAAAAATTAAAAAAATAAAATTTAAGCCTAAAATACATGTCAAAGCATTAAGTAACTTAAATATGATAAATATGCAGTAAATGAGCGTGCAAAATCATACACTTATTGAGTTATTTAAAGAAATAGTGTAAAAATGTGCATTTCTGACTAAGTCCGAAAAGACGTCAAAAACGCATCAAAAATTTGACTTTGAAGTGGAACCAAAAATAACAACACTTCTTAAGACATCTCTCTAGATCATCCTGATGCTTTCGGTTTGTCGATACATGCTTCGGTTCTGAAGAAGAAGTTTGTCATAGGTGGGTACCCCCCGTGACCTACTATTGGCTGTGGTGGCGCCACCTGTTGACGGATCCGGACGAAAAACAACAACACTTGTAGGGGACCATGAGTACTTCATACCTACCAAGTTTCATCAAAATCCCTTCAGCCATTCTGGAGAAGAAGTTTAAAATGTGAAAAGTTTACGACGACGACGGACGACGACGGACGACGGACGACAGATGCAACACTATGACAATAGCTCACTTGAGCCGTTGGCTCAGGTGAGCTAAAAACATTTAGAAATTTAGATGTGACAAATAAAGAGCAATTCAGAGCAAAGCACCATACATTTACTGAGTTAATAAATCAATAAATACAGAAAAAGAGCATCTTTTCAAAAAGACATAAAAAACATGTAAAAAAAATTGACTTTCGAGTAGAACTAAAAATAATAACACTTCTTAAGACATCCTTCTATATCATCTTGAAGCTTTCGGTTTGTCAATATGTGCTTTTGTTCTGAAAAAGTTTGTCAAAGGAGGGTACATCCTGTGACCTACTTTTATCTTGTGACCTCACAGGAGCTTGGCACCATCAACCCTGAATTATATATGCCCCTTCTCTACAGTACTTTCACTTTAAGAGATAGGATGCCATTGTGGATCCATGACATCGAGCTCCTGTGTGTGACCTACTTTTACATGTACCTGTGGTGGCATCACCTACTGATGGATCAGATCAAAAACATTAAAACTTAAAAAGGAGACTATGATGAGTACTTCATTCCTGTTAAGGTAGAGCATCCCTCAGGTATCAGATGCTCATATTTCCTTAATAACAACTTTTACAATATATTCATTTCCATATATTCAAAGCTTATGTTAAACCTAATATACAAACAAAATATATTCGTAGTTTCATGATTATACTGAGAACTTAAGCCGTTTGAACTTTAACATAGGATCCTATGGGAAAAGTAAGAAAAATCCCTTTTTAGGGGTGATAAAATTTATCTATAAAAACTTCTTTTCCCAAAACCATTATCTGAACAATATTCTGAAGAGAAAACATAGGTAATCACAGATTACGAAGCTCACCTCGTGACAGCAAAATTCAATTCAAACATATTTCTTAGTACATGTATATTGGCTTTTAAAGGCAAAACCACTCAAGCAGAAAAAGTAGGTCAGGGTCATTTTATGAAAGTTTGATCAAAGATACATCCAATATGCAAGTTTGGTACATCTAGCAGTTATACTTTGCTCAATATTGGCTTTATAGAGCAAAATCACTCAAGCGGAAAAAGTAGGTCGAGGTCATTTTATGAAAGATTGATCAAAGATACATCCAATATGCAAGTTTGGTACATGTATCACTTATACTTTGCTCAATATTGGCTTTATAGAGCAAAATCACTCAAGCAGAAAAAGTAGGTCAAGGTCATTTTATGAAAGATTGATCAAAGACACATCCAATATGCAAGTTTGGTACATGTATCACTTATACTTTGCTCAATATTGGCTTTTAAAGGCAAAATCACTCAAGCGGAAAAAGTAGGTCGAGGTCATTTTATGAAAGTTTGATCAAAGATACATCTAATATGCAAGTTTGGAACATCTAGCACTTATACTTTGCTCAATATTGGCTTTTTAAGGCAAAATCACTCAAGCGGAAAAAGTAGGTCAAGGTCATTTTATGAAAGTTTGATCAAAGATACATCCAATATGCAAGTTTGGTACATGTAGCACTTATAGTCTTATACTTTGCTCAATATTGGCTTTTAAAAGTGAAATCACTCAAGTGGAAAAAGTAGGTCAGATGCTGCATCCAATGCATGGGTCCACCTCGGCATCCAAAGATGAATCACTTGTGCAAGTTTGGTTACTGTAGCATCAGTACTTTGTCAGATACTGAGCTACCCCAAACTTCTTAACCAAGTCACTCAAGCGGAAAATGTAGGTCAGATGCTGCATCCGATGCATGGGTTCACCTCAGCATCCAAAGATGAATCACTTGTGCAAGTTTGGTTACTGTATCATCAGAACTTTGTCAGATACTGAGCTACCCCAAACTTCTTAACCAAGTCACTCAAGTGGAAAATGTAGGTCAGATGCTGCATCCGATGCATGGGTTCACCTCAGCATCCAAAGATGAATCACTTGTGCCAGTTTGGTAACTGTAGCATTAGCACTTTGTCAGATACTGAGCTACCCCAAACTTCTTAACCAAGTCACTCAAGCGGAAAATGTAGGTCAGATGCTACTTACGATGCATGGGTTCACCTCAGCATCCAAAGATGAATCACTTGTGCCAGTTTGGTAACTGTAGCATTAGCACTTTGTCAGATACTGAGCTACCCCAAACTTCTTAACCAAGTCACTCAAGCGGAAAATGTAGGTCAGATGCTGCATACGATGCATGGGTTCACCTCAGCATCCAAAGATGAATCACTTGTGCCAGTTTGGTAACTGTAGCATTAGCACTTTGTCAGATACTGAGCTACCCCAAACTTCTTAACCAAGTCACTCAAGCGGAAAATGTAGGTCAGATGCTGCATTTGATGCATGGGTTCACCTCAGCATCCAAAGATGAATCACATGTGCAAGTTTGGTTACTGTAGCATTAGTACTTTGTCAGATACTGAGCTACCCCAAACTTCTTAACCGGACGCGGACACGGACGCGGACGCAGACGCGGACGCGTGGGGTTATAGCATAAGCTCACTCAACTTCGTCGAGATGAGCTAAAAATAGGGTATCCAGGCAAAAAATTACCAGCAATTCTGACCGGAGGGATACTCTATCTTAAGTTTGATGAAATCTCTTTTGTGATTCTGAAGATGAGGTCCAATATGTATGAAACTACCCCCCCCCCCTTTTTTTCTAAATAAGAAAAAAAATCCCTCAAGTGAGCTAAAAAGTAAAACAAAGTCGAAGTCTATGTCACTAAGAGTAGGCATAACTCTTGGCATCTGTATGTACACATGTGAAATATTATGGAGGGGGATTAGGGTCACAATGCTATTTGACTTGCTTACGTGCGTCATGCTATGTTGCTTAATTCAATGTTTGATTATTCCATGTTCATTTGTCTTGCTTTCATTTCAAATTGACTTTATTGCATTTGTCTTTCTTCTTTATGCAATGTTGCTTCCGTGCATTTTACATTGTCGTTCTACCATGCGTTATGACATCTTTCAATGGGCCATCATTCTTTCGTCCTAATGCCATTATTGCTTCGTCAATGCTAACCTCAATTTTGATACCAGGTGGCGCTCCGTTTGTGTCCGTTCCTTGAAATTAACTTTGAGACGTCCCCTGTTGCAGAACTTGGAAAAATGAGTTATAAATAGCGGAAAAAAGCAAAAGCCGATTGAAATATTTGACAAAAAAAGAAATCATTAAATGATAAATATTTGGACCTTTTCTGTTTGTTTGTTTGTATTTTTCTATTTATACAGTAATAGCCATTTGGGGATTTGAAAGGTCTAGAAAGTTTTGCATGAAAATGGCAATGATTTCGTGGCTCAGCGGTACGCGTGTCGGACTATCATGCAATTTTTTTCCCGCATGGGTTCGAATCCCATCGGCTACATAATTTTTTTTCTGAATTGTTAGTGGGAAATTATATAGAAGTCAGTTTTTTCTGAGATATCGTGGGAAAGCCGGTATTTCATATCGAACAATTCTAGATAAATTGAAACTGCCGGTCGTCCTACACTGATCGAACCTAGAGATCATCATCCCCCGGCCCCATTGATTCAGTCAATAATGCAGTTTCTAGTCTCCTTGCATATTTTTGACCTTGAAAATTTACCTTTTGACATCTCTGTATGCCAAAATTACTCCAAGCTGTTGTCAAGGACAAGCGGGGCGTAAAAGAAGGGGGGGGGAGGGCAGCGCTGCCGCTCGCCAGTTCTTTATGGACTTTCTGAATAATTTAGCTATTCTGATCCATCCTTTATACATATTACTTTATCAATGTACATGAAGACATTTAACTCAATCTATATAGAATATTATTACATGTAATAATAGAGGGTATAGAAAGTATTTTCTGATAAGTCAATATTTTGCTAAAAATAATAAAACATTTATTAATGTACTTAAAATTTAGTATTGCACCAGAAATGTTAAAATTTGTGCATACAGAACATGAAACCCCCCATATTTTTTTTTAATATCTTCGATCCCCCCCCTTTATTTATTATCTTTTTTTTTTCATTCATTTATTTATTTTCGTTTTTTTTTTTTTTTTGCTTATTAGAAATTTTTGGATGTTGTGCCCCTCCACTTTTTCAGGCAAAGCTACGCCGTTGGTCCAGGACTACGCCTGCTCAGGAACATGGCACAAAAACAGTTCAGTGTCATTCACAGCCTTTTTCAACAATGGCCAAAATTTAGACCTTTATATATTGTGTTCCTATACTCTGTGTTAGGAGCGCAAGGAAGGTATAATATTAATTAGATTACACTATGGCAAACTTGTCAGATTCTTCTTGTTCAGTGGCGGATCCAGCGTCCCCTTTGCCGGGGGTCAAGGGGCGAATTTTGCCGATTTTACTTATTTTACTGACGTGCCTATTTTTGCCAGGAAAATATTGGGTCTGTGCAGGAGCATCCCCTAAATCCGCCACTGTTGTTCGACCCAAGATCAAGGTTAAGATTGAAATGCAAGCGTTTGATGCTTGCAAGGATTGACCTTGAACATTGACCTTCATAAGTCCATACTTCAAAGTCATTTATTATAGAAGTTTTATCTTTTTATGCAATAATCAACCGACTTATGGTACAGAAACGACATTGACAGGCATATAAAAGGCAAGTTATTAAAATCATGACTTTTCATAGATGACTTGCAAGCGACGATAGTGAGTTAATGAAGCGTTTACAAAGTTTTGTAATAAAAATGATTTTTTATTTCAACTAAATAATGATCATGTACAGTTGCCCGCCATATTTTTTTCCAAAACAATGACCCCCTCCCCAGAAAAACTGAAAAAAAAATGAATAAAAACATTTTATTTTTATAATTAAGTACCCCCAATTACATTATACTTAGAATTGACAAAAGGAAAAAAATGTATCCTCGTCAGGGATTCGAACCCACTCAGAAAGGTGCAAAATGATATTTAGAGGCTAACGCGATAACCACTATGCCACGGAGACTCCTCACATTTACGTACTGTTTATAGTTATTATTAAAACTTATAAAAATCTTATGCATACAAAATCAAATATTTACTGATTACTACAAAACATTTTTCAAATATTCATACAGCCAATCTACTTCTGTCCTCTTGTGCGATAATATAATTACTTTTCGAACGATACTGTAGTAGAATTTAAAAGAAATTTCTAACGACAGGGGATGTTTCAAAGTTCATTTCAAGGTACGGGCACATGCGGTCGCGTGAAGTGCCATCTGGTATCAAAATTTAAGTTAGCATTGACGAAGCAATAATAGCATTAAGACGAAAGGATAATGGCAGAAAGAAGGATGTCATAACGCATGGTATAATGACAGTTATGCATTGACGAAGGACAAATGTAAAATGCACCGAAGCAAAATTACACAAAGAAGAAAGATAAAGTCAATTTGAAATGAAAGCAAGACAAATGGACATGGAATAATCAAACATTGAATGAAGCAACATAGCATGAAGCATGTAAGCAAGACAAATAGCATTGTGACCCTAATCCCCCTCCATAAAATATGACTTCTCTATCACTTTATACAAGTCAAAAATTATGTTCAATGTCAAAGTTTTTGCAGACAGATTACAAACTACATGCCTGGGCAGTCCCTACTTGTGTACTATTGGTGCCTGAATCTAACTATCGGCAACCGAAAGTAATGACTCCAGTTTGTATCTTGTTTTCATTCAAACTTTTACTAAATTTGATAATAATGTTCATAACAATTTTTAAATAGCCTAAATCTGAAGACTTGTCGATTTTTCATTAAAAGCTGAATAAGATCCCTAAAAATAACCCATAGTAAATCCCTATGACAAGCAATTCAACAAGAGTAAAATAACAAGCACTTCTGCTAGTTTTGTCCGATAAGTCTCCAAATGAAACTTATCAGAGACACAGCTATGTGTATGTCATCTGACAAGGGGAAGTGGATCATGTAAACTTGGCGATCGCAATACGGGTATACAAGTATTGTTGACAATACTGGTAGCAATTTTTGTTCCAGTATTATCACCAGTATTTTACAGTATTGTTCCTTGTGTACAATACTAGTAAAATACTAGAAGATACTAGTATTTCAGAATTGTTAAAATATGGACATATTTTTTTTTTTGGCAGATACTGGTTTTCAAGTATTGTAGAATTGATAATACTGGAATACTTGCATTGTTAACCCAACAATACTTGAAAACCAGTATTGTTCCTCTGATAATACTACAATACCATTATTGTTGATTGTATAATACATTTTGTACTAGTGTTCCGGTATTGTCAAAGTTACAATACTGGTAAGTGGTATTCCAGTACATTTTGTATTATCAGAGGAAAAATTCTACTATTCTAGTATTGTCAGATTAGTATTACTGGTACTAGTATGTGATTGACATATCATTACTTGAATTCACTTATTGAGTCTTTGTGGAATACAGAGTTATTTCCCCTTACAGACGATATCTGACGTAAAACCATTGTGACGTCATGAAAATGGTATGGTAACGTCGACTTTATACCGTCATTTCCCAGACTTTAAGGACTGTTTCCATAGAATTTGATGACATCATAACAGGGATTTTTTTTTGCCCCTTTTTGGGGCCGTTATTCGGCCCAATTCCCAATGAAAAATAGTATCTTTTTTTCCCAATTTCGGCTCTAAAATTTCCCAATCACATATAGATGGAATTCTCACCAAAATTAGTGACATCTACTGTTTCAAAAGTAGCGAATTTACTAATTATTTGCCATATTTTTGTAATCATAAGAAATTAAATCATACTGAACGTTGAAAAAAATATTACTTGATTAAACTTTCAATTCTGAACTCTTGATTGTATAAACTGTCATTTACTTTTATATTAGTACTTCCCAAAATATTCCCAAACGTCGCTAATTTTCCCAATTGCACGGACCCCGACCCCATTCCCAAATTACTGAAAAAAATCACTGCATAATCAGTCTTTATTTCGCCTTGGACTAGAATGTCGAAAACTGATTGGATAGAGCCCGTCACGTGGAAGCGGTCTATAACTCTATAGACTTTCTTATAGACCGTCAGTAGACAAAAATTCGAAGTGGGAAATCCAAGATGGCGGACGTTAATATGAAAACTGCATCGGCCGGGAATCGAACCCGAGCCGCCCGCGTGGCAGACGAGCATTCTACCACTGAACCACCGATGCTTATGGAAATAGGTAAAAAATATTGTTTATATAGCTCAGACTACACGTAATCTATTTTTAGCTGATGACTCGTTTATGTAGGTTGAATACCTGGGAAGTGACACACTTTTGAATTCACAAAGGTAAGGGACATTTGTGATGAAGGGGTCCTGACGGCAAAATAAAACACTTATTCGCCTCGCCTTCCATAGATTTTACCAACCCGACATATCTCCATAGACGGTCTGTAACTGACCAAATAAGTAATAATGTCAGACACCGTCTCAAATGGAAGTAACTCTGGTTTTCGAAATTAGCGAATAATTATATTAATGTTGGAAGGAATTACCTACAATCAACATATAAGTACACAAAGTAAAACACTAAGCACTATTAAACATTTAAAAAGTCAAATTACATGTATACATGAAATTCAGTGACAGTATCAGATTCATGTTTCTTATGACAGGTGGTTTTCTAATATGGTCACTAGAAGATACAATTACAATACAAGTAGTGTCAAACAATACCAGAAAACCATGCAGTATCGTAAAAGTAACAATACTGGAATACCAGTATTGTCACAATTACAATACTGGTCTTTCAGTATTGTAACTTTTACAATACATGTACTGGTTTTACAGTATTGTCTACCAGTATTGTGACATGAACAATTCTGGTAAAATCGATATTCCAGTATTTCTATTTTTTCGAAAATTGTAAAATTTACAATACTGGAATTCCAGTATTGTCTCTTTCACAAAACAATTTTATTATCCCAACAATACCGAAATACCAGTATCTCACTATCTGTATAACAATACTTGAACAAGAATTTCTACCAGTATTGTCAACAATCAGTGTTCTAGGATTCCATTACCCGTTACCCGAGGTAAGTGAAAACTGAGGTCGGGTAACTGGAAAACAATGCTACTTACCCGTTGGTAAGTGAATTTTGAAGCACGATCCCCATTACACTCTTTGTGTACCGGAATATGTAGCAAAAACAGAAGTAAACCTAGTCACCAAAAGTACAAGATTATATTTTAGCAGTCATCCTGCATGTATGTATTTTCAGTGTGACAATATTTATGGACATAATAATATTCATGTTTTATGGTAATGGCTAGGATGCGCGATAGAAAATTAACATTCCCTTTATAGTCTGACATTTTTGTTTGGGTAAGTGAGTTTCCTTGATGGGTAAGCATATTTTTGATGGGCACTTACCCGTTGGTAAGTGGTATTGAATAAAATCCTAGAACACTGAACAATACTGGTAGAGCGCTGTTGACTATTATCGGCAGGGTACAATATTATTGGCACCTTTATTTATCGCCTATAATACATGTAAACGAAAATTTGATGTGTTTGTTGTTCTTTTGTTACACAGGTACAAGCAACTATATATTAGAAACGATTTAATGAAATATGGTTCCTACCACTGTCTTTTAAAAAGGATGAAAATGATTGTAGGGAAAACACCATCTTTATCATAACAAATAAAAAACCTTTTTTGAGTCAGTGTTTCATAGAATTTCACGTTCAGATTCACAATTGCATAGTGTGAATCTGAACGTCCTTCCTCCTTCTTATTTCATATTTTTCGATTATTTCTATAAAGAACTTGCCTATCTTTTACTCCTTCCAATTTATATCCCATTTTCATGACCTGTCTAAAATTATCCGCAATTCTGAATACTTACCTATGCACCTGGCCATGTTCCCGCTTTCGGAAAATTTCATTTCCTTTTTTCAGTAGACAAATATTGGACTTTGTAAAATATTTCATTGTCTTTATTAAAGAATATTTAGGGGTTATTTTTCTTGTAAAATCCGACCCAGTATCAGTGTTAACCAATGTTTTTTTCAAACTGATCAGGGAAGGTGCTGATAACATGGAACATGCATAAACATGATGAAAAAAAACTTCATCATGTTCATGGGTAACTCTATTCGGAAGTGTTTGACCTTCCAGGGACACAAGGAACTAAAAGTTTGGTTGCGGACATCTTGGGGAACAACAATCACGTGGTATAGTCATAAACTTGTAACATTACACATCAGCCATCTCGCATAACGGGGATTTGAAAAGAAATGCTCATCTCACTTGTTGAGGGTGCTGATAACACTGAACAAAAGTTGACTTGCAAGAACAGTTTTATCAAGAGGTGGGCTACATTTGTGCTATATATAGATGACAGTCAAGGTCGATTTATAAAATGATCCTCCCTACACATGTGTAATAGTGTGATATTTTGTATATATTGATAAGATATGAAATAAAGATATTCATAATATGTCTTTATTATTCAGAGATTAATCTACAATTTGATCTAAATGGGTCCTTTGGACCCAATGAAATTTGACCAATGGGTCCCGAGCCAAAACAATGGGTCCCAGTAGAATTTTATGGGTCCCAAGTACCATAAATCGTCTTTTTTTGCGGCGTCCTACGTTCGCGAATACAAGTGTGATGAATGGCTTGGAGCAATGCGGCAATTTATGCCTGCGAGATCGTTATATTCCAAAAAAAAATTATTTGAAATAAAACGGGTATCTTCCAAACTTCAATCTATATAGTCAAATTTGTCAAATTAAATAATTTATTCTTTATTTACGCAAGTGAGGCTTCGTACATGAGTATAGTAAAACATCCAAACATACCAGGTGTAGGACTCGGACGGTACTTACTACACTTAAGTGTGAATTAAACGATTTGAATTGTTGATTCATATTATCCTGCAAAGTTTACCTTGGAAGAATTTTTCATAAATATATTGTATATATTACACGAATGATAAGAAGTTGCATGGACTCGCATCGGACCACATACAACTATTATATCGAAAAAGTTTGATGCCCAACAATACTACGGACATGATCAACCTTCTATAAGGTTTCAAAAAGTGTATAAAATATACTAGTAAACACGATACATGAATAATACACTACCAAATTTCTCGACTCTGAAAGTTTTATGTAAACAATAAACTAAAGGGGACGCATTATACTAGAGAATAATGCGTTCGGTGGGACGCAGCGATCAAGAATCAGTGGGTCCTGAGCGATTTTTATGCGTCAGAGACGCAGGACGCAGAGGTAGATTAATCCCTGATTATTTTATGATCATCGTTTCTCTCAATGAGTTGAAACCATTATTTGAAGTATGAGTTACATAGGAGTGGATTAACAACTGTTGTTGTAATCCAATACTGTTAGTACAAATCGTACACAGTGATTAGCAGGCATACCTGGTTGACCATAGGTCACCACGGGTCAAAGACAGACACACCTCACATAAGATCATACATCGTTGGTTATTAATTTCAAATACATGATACAACTCTTTTAATTGGTTTCCTAGATTTCCCTCTCTGAGTTCTTTGTTGTATTGCCAGATCCAGAGCGTCCCTTTGTTTGGGTGGACGTGTTTGACAATTTTCTAAGTGCGCGTCGTCGCCTAGTGTTTTCAACTTTAAATCATGTTATGATGATATATATTGACCATTGACATTATTGACTACTCTGACTTGTGAGTAATCTTCTTTTATTAATTCATATTTCTGATTAATTGGTGAATTCTGTAATTTCCCAATTTCTAATGATTTTAACCTTAGAATGAATGAAATGCGAGTTTCGGATTGAATCATTCATATTGTGATTTTATATTAAATGTAATTATGAATTATGATATTGATCAGATGAATCGATTTGAAATATGATTTGCGATTGAACTCGTCTGATCGAAGTGAGTTTAGAATGAGAGACGATTTTCTAATTTAGGTAATTTGTTTATTTAGGTTTACCATGTGATACATATATGAGATACCATATGAGATAGGCCGACGCTTGATATTTATGTTGTCGTGTTTGACCTTCCAGGGACACGAGGAACTAAAAGTTTGGTTGCGGACATCTTGGGGAACAACAATCACATGGTATAGTCATAAACTTGTAACATTACACATCAGCCATCTCGCATAACGGGGATTTGAAAAGAAATGCTCATCTCACTTGTTGAGGGTGCTGATAACACTGAACAAAAGTTGACTTGCAAGAACAGTTTTATCTAGAGGTGGGCTACATTTGTGCTATATATAGATGACAGTCAAGGTCGATTTATAAATGATCCTCCCTACACATGTGTGATAGTGTGATATTTTGTATATATTGATAAGATATGAAATAAAGATATTCATAATATGTCTTTATTATTTTATGATCATCGTTTCTCTCAATGAGTTGAAACCATTATTTGAAGTATGAGTTACATAGGAGTGGATTAACAACCGTTGTTGTAATCCAATACTGTTAGTACAAATCGTACACAGTGATTAGCAGGCATACCTGGTTGACCATAGGTCACCACGGGTCAAAGACAGACACACCTCACATAAGATCATACATCGTTGGTTATTAATTTCAAATACATGATACAACTCTTTTAATTGGTTTCCTAGATTTCCCTCTCTGAGTTCTTTGTTGTATTGCCAGATCTAGAGCGTCCCTTTGTTTGGGTGGACGTGTTTGACAATTTTCTAAGTGCGCGTCGTCGCCTAGTGTTTTCAACTTTAAATCATGTTATGATGATATATATTGACCATTGACATTATTGACTACTCTGACTTGTGAGTAATCTTCTTTTATTAATTCATATTTCTGATTAATTGGTGAATTCTGTAATTTCCCAATTTCTAATGATTTTAACCTTAGAATGAATGAAATGCGAGTTTCGGATTGAATCATTCATATTGTGATTTTATATTAAATGTAATTATGAATTATGATATTGATCAGATGAATCGATTTGAAATATGATTTGCGATTGAACTCGTTTGATCGAAGTGAGTTTAGAATGAGAGACGATTTTCTAATTTAGGTAATTTGTTTATTTAGGTTTACCATGTGATACATATATGAGATACCATATGAGATAGGCCGACGCTTGATATTTATGTTGTCGTGTTTGACCTTCCAGGGACACGAGGAACTAAAAGTTTGGTTGCGGACATCTTGGGGAACAACAATCACGTGGTATAGTCATAAACTTGTAACATTACACATCAGCCATCTCGCATAACGGGGATTTGAAAAGAAATGCTCATCTCACTTGTTGAGGGTGCTGATAACACTGAACAAAAGTTGACTTGCAAGAACAGTTTTATCTAGAGGTGGGCTACATTTGTGCTATATATAGATGACAGTCAAGGTCGATTTATAAATGATCCTCCCTACACATGTGTGATAGTGTGATATTTTGTATATATTGATAAGATATGAAATAAAGATATTCATAATATGTCTTTATTATTTTATGATCATCGTTTCTCTCAATGAGTTGAAACCATTATTTGAAGTATGAGTTACATAGGAGTGGATTAACAACCGTTGTTGTAATCCAATACTGTTAGTACAAATCGTACACAGTGATTAGCAGGCATACCTGGTTGACCATAGGTCACCACGGGTCAAAGACAGACACACCTCACATAAGATCATACATCATTGGTTATTAATTTCAAATACATGATACAACTCTTGTAATTGGTTTCCTAGATTTCCCTCTCTGAGTTCTTTGTTGTATTGCCAGATCCAGAGCGTCCCTTTGTTTGGGTGGACGTGTTTGACAATTTTCTAAGTGCGCGTCGTCGCCTAGTGTTTTCAACTTTAAATCATGTTATGATGATATATATTGACCATTGACATTATTGACTACTCTGACTTGTGAGTAATCTTCTTTTATCAATTCATATTTCTGATTAATTGGTGAATTCTGTAATTTCCCAATTTCTAATGATTTTAACCTTAGAATGAATGAAATGCGAGTTTCGGATTGAATCATTCATATTGTGATTTTATATTAAATGTAATTATGAATTATGATATTGATCAGATGAATCGATTTGAAATATGATTTGCGATTGAACTCGTTTGATCGAAGTGAGTTTAGCATGAGAGACGATTTTCTAATTTAGGTAATTTGTTTATTTAGGTTTACCATGTGGTACATATATGAGATACCATACGAGATAGGCCGACGCTTGATATTTATGTTTATACGGCTCTGTACCAGATACAGGTGTGTAAATGATATTTTTGTATTTTTTGTGATATTTGTCGATTTCATAATTATCTTTGTGATTGATGAAATGCAAGCATATTCAATTTATTCAAATGTGATTCAAATATATATGATTGATATTTATTATTGTTATTAATATATTTCAGAGTCTTCTCTCTACGTATATAAATATACTGATCGAACCCTGCATTGGTGTTGTTACTTTTTGGGATAACCGCACCGTTACAAATTTGGCGCCCAACGTGGGGCTGGCTGATCACATGACCGGAAGGAAGGAAGTCGATCAAGGAACCGGAAGTCCGATTCCGACCGGAAGTACTATAGGACATTGGAGGATCCAATAAACATTCAGGACATTGATTGAACTATCACGTGACAGAAGTGACAATTCATTGTGATTTTTCAACTTTATCCATTTGACAATTCTGAAATATTTTGATGTGTATACATATGATTGATTGCTTGCTACACGGTAAGGTAATTTATTGTTATATGAATTCGCGAAAGCGCGGGGACATTAAAACCGGTTCGTCCGTCCGTCTGTCCATCAGTCACAAAAACTTTAACCTTGTGCATAACTTTTGAATGGTAAGTGATACGGCTTTGATATTTCACATGTGTATTCCCTGTGACAACACCTTTCCATGGATACCAACATTTTTGACCTTGTGACCTTGACCTTGGACTTTGACCTACTTATTAAAAACTTTAACCTTGACCATAACTTTTGAATGGTAAGTGATACGGCTTTGATATTTCACATGTGTATTCCTTGTGACAAGACCTTTCCATGGATACCAAAATTTTTGACCTTGTGACCTTGGACTTTGACCTACTTATTAAAAACTTTAACCTTGACCATAACTTTTGAATGGAAAGTGATAGGGCTTTGTTATTTCACATGTGTATTCCTTGTGACAAGACCTTTCCATGGATACCAAAATTTTTGACCTTGTGACCTTGACCTTGGACTTTGACCTACTTTTCAAAAAACTATAACCTTGACCATAACTTTTGAATGGAAAGTGATAGGGCTTTGATATTTCACATGTGTATTCCTTGTGACAAGACCTTTCCATGGATACCAAAATTTTTGACCTTGTGACCTTGACCTTGGACTTTGACCTACTTTTCTAAAAACTATAACCTTGACCATAACTTTTGAATGGAAAATGATAGGGCTTTGATATTTCACATGTGTATTCTTTGTGACAAGACCTTTCCATGGATACCAAAATTTTGACCTTGTGACCTTGACCTTGGACTTTGACCTACTTTTCAAAAAACTATAACCTTGACCATAACTTTTGAATGGAAAGTGATAGGGCTTTGATATTTCACATGTGTATTCCTTGTGACAAGACCTTTCCATGGATACCAAAAATTTTGACCTTGTGACCTTGACCTTGGACTTTGACCTACTTATTAAAAACTTTAACCTTGACCATAACTTTTGAATGGAAAGTGATAGGGCTTTGATATTTCACATGTGTATTCCTTGTGACAAGACATTTCCATGGATACCAAAATTTTTGACCTTGTGACCTTGACCTTTAAGTTCAACCTACTTGTCAAAAAACTATAAACTTGTCCATAACTTTTTAATGGAAAATGATAGGGCTTTCACATGTGTATTCCTTGTGATGAGACCTTTCTGTTGGTAACAACAACCTGACCTTGTGACCTTGTCCATGGAGGTTGACCCACATTTAAAAACTTCAACCTCGACCATAAGTTTTTGATTTTCATTTTAATCATAGGTCTTAAATATTTCACATGTGCATACCTTTTCATAAGCCCTGTCCCTTGGAAACAAAACAAAAGTTCGTACCGTTTGACCTTTTCTTGGAGTTAATCTTTCATATTTAGAATGTTGATAATATATGAGATATATTATTAAAACTTAAGAATGGGGGGATGTCTGTAAGCATTTCTTTAAAGACAAACACCCAAAAGCGGGGGACCACAATTCCTTGAATTTGATTTTTTCAATATTCAAAGGAGCTGTTAAGATAAGGCGTAAAATCAGCCCTGAAAAGTGGAATTTTGAAAATTGAAACTTCAAGAACCTTTTTTGGTAAAATGTATACCTATACGGCATCCCATCAGAATATGAAGTTATTTTTTATCTGTTTTGCATAATATTGCTAATTTTTAGGTCAAAACTTATCTTTTTCTCATAGAAATCAATAGAAAACGAAAAAGTTTTATTGAACATTGTTCCCCCCGGATATACAGAAAGCCACTTTTACTGGAGATGTGTATCCATGATACAAATTTTTTGGCAAAGTGGGGTTCTGTATCTCCGGGGGGAACACTACCCCAGAGACGAAAAACTAAAAATGGAAAGGGGGGTGCATTTTATGAGAATCGATCTTTTTGACCATTAAATATAGCACATTTGACTATTTTTCCTCTTTAATCCATCAAACATTGTGCACTCAATATGATTGAATGAAAGATACAAGAATTAGAAACGAAATAAGCAAGTGTGTTGTTCATTTCTCCGTCAATGTGTATTTCTCGCTAAAAGGCTTACATTGTAGCCATTGAATGAAGAATAAGACCGTATTTTAAGTTCCGGATTTCATTATTTACCGATTAAAGGAGGTAGAATGTTCGAAATCTATTTCTGATACACAATGTAGACATATTTGATGTCTTTTAGCTTATATTTACCCATTTTAGATAAAATATTCAAAAATGTATACGTTTTTTTGTCGATATTATTAGATTTTCTATCCGAGCACCCCTACCTCTTTCGACCTTAATTTTACAACCTTAAGAGTTCCTTAACATAATGTAAAACATGTAAAAGGTCTGCAAATACATTATATTTCAATAATTATTCATGTTTTTCTGTGTACGATTCGCCATGCGGAAGAAATAAGTCATGAGATTCAGGGCTAAATACGGCCCTTATCTTAACAGCTCCTTCTTTATTTTTACTTGAATTACTCCAAACATTATTTTTATGTAAAACTTGTATTCACTTCTAAAGTGAGAGAGATGAAAGATTTTTACAATATGCGATATATAATTTTTAGTATACAAAATGTATATAAGGTCATGTAACATGTAAGAGGGCCTGATGCTAGTTTTTACCTGTAGAAATGAAAACTAGTGAAAAACTGAATTAAATTCTCTTTCCAAGCTTGTATATGAAATTAGACACTATGGTGATACAAAATTGTATCTATTAATAGTGATAAGTTATATTGATAATGTATTTAAGCATTTGAATTGTTTCAGTCACATGCATTCTTTTGATATTTTAAAATATGAACTTGCCATTACAGAAGAAAACTATGGCGAGCGAAGCGAGCCAAAATTTTTTCATAGAAAGTAAAAACTGTGGCGAGCGAAGCGAGCCGAAAAATTTTCAGGAATTTTAAGCGAATTTTATGGTTATTCTTCAAAATCAGATTACTGGTAAGAGCAAGATTATTTTTTTTCTGTCACACCAAAAGCAAATTAATTTTTTTCATCAAAATTCAGAGCAAAATTATTTTTTTCGAAAAAAACCCAAGCCCCCCCCAGAATATCAAATGGACCGTGCCTAAACAAGATGCACAGGGCACTAGGCAAGGTAAAATGTAAAGGTGCCGGTAATTGTCTACAATGCTCTATACCAGTATTGAGATCCCCAAGTTAACATAATCCAGGGAAGTAAGGTATTACTATTAGATACACAGGTTTTGAAAAAATTGCGCAATTGGGTGTTTCTGCGTTTTATTGTGGTTGCAGCAACTAGGTCCTGTTGGTGTCCCCGTATAGGTGGAAAGATCCTCCGGGTATGCGTATGTGCCTCTAAAAAAATCAAGGCTAATAACACTGGTTTTACACTCTTGTCGGAAAAATTCTTGAAAAAATAAAAATTCTCAAGGTATGATCACTATTATTACTTTAATCGATGGACAAAAGGTTAAGCTAGATACTGACCATAGTTGGTTGACCTGGACCTCAGAATAAGGGAGAAACCCCAAAATGAAAACGGAATCTAGCGATTTATTTTTACTCGACATTAGCTGGTCCACTCTCTATGACTGGAGATATAAATGGCTGCTTTCATTGAAAAAGAGATGACATATGAACATTTTGATTACAGGTATTAGGAAGTAGCATCAACCGAATTGGAGTTAAAAACAATTATATTTTGTTGATGTAAGAATCTAATATGCAATGCAGTTGAAGGTAGCATTCTAGGCAAAGCCATTCTATTCTATCTTCAGCGTTAGAGAGTGGACCAGCTAATGTCGAGAAAATAAATAATGGGATTCCGATTTCATTTTGGAGTTTCTCCCTTATTCTGTGGTCTAGGTCAACGAAACTTGGACAGTATTTAGTTTAACCTTTTGTTGGTTGATTAAAGTTATAACAGTAATCATACCTTGAGAATTTTTATTTTTCCAAGAATTTTTCCGACAAGAGTGTATTAAACAAGTGTTATTAGCCTTGATTTTTTTAGAGGCACATACGAATAATTGCCTGGCGATCTTTCAGATTTTTTTAGAAGCACATGCGAAAAATACGCACAATCGCAAATGCAGCGTGTGCAGCGTGTCCGTTCTGATTTTTCATTAGTCACCTACCTAAACCATTGTTCAAAACTTGGGCACTTTTTCTGCCGAAGTAAATTGATGACGTCATAACAGTCGAGAGCAATTGAAGAGTGCGCGCGAACATTCGTATAGTCTTTGTTAGAAGTATTTGTGATCTTCCGTATTGCCTGGCCTGGCGATCTTTCGGCCTGCGTCCCCCCCCCCCCCCGACCTGGACCTCATTCAGCTCAAATCACACTTGTTTGATGACATCATAAGATTGTTCTTGTGGGAAGAATATCGTACAAAGACATAGAAGTGAACCATATCATGATCATTATAACGAGAAACTCATATTTCGCCAGAAGTGACTCTGACTTTTTAAACCATTTTTGTTTCTTTGGTTTATCTTATCTTAGATACACGGAGTAAAGACTTGCTCTTTTGAAATGTAATAGGAATTTACCTTTTGATCACTACCAGAAAGACGAACAAGTCGTGTAGATGAAAGATCTGTCAGATTACAAACTCTCGCTCCGCTTTCGAGAAAAATCGTGTACGAGTTGTCTTTCGTTTCAGGATCTCTCCCCCCCTCTTTCCAACCAAGAATTAAAATCTGGTATCGCAAAAACATGGGATATTTTCTTTTGCACAACACTTTTCTTAACTCAGATGCTTGCTTTCGTAATATTGAGACAGAGAAATTAACAAACACCTTTCGTTTCGTTTCGTTTGTAAAGCCACGGGCAGATTATAAAACCTTTTTTTTAATGGTCGACTCGGAATCGAATTTATGAATTGCTAGATATTTTTAAAAAGATAAATGCTTGCTTTTCTCTATTTCTATTTCTCTTTGATAATTTAGTTTTTGATCCCATTTTTCCAATTTTTAAAATCATCATCCATATAAAAGTTATACTGTAAATTGTTCCTATATATATATAGCGGAGTTTTTCTCCAAACACCACTTGGGCAGAGGAAATGTCCATAGGTAAATATTTAAAATTATCTTTTTTATTTTAACCGGGGGGAGGGGGGGGGGTGGCGGGGATTCCAATACGATGTGTAGGATATTATTTTACAATCTAATAAGCCAAAATTTCAAAAACGATTCAGTTTCTCGTAAATGATCCTTTTAAAGTTTAGGGCCAATATGCATTGGCCGGGATTTAGAGGGGCGTGGGGACGCACGACTACTCCCTTTAAAATCGCCAAAGTAAGATATCGTTGGGCAAAAATTAGAAGAATTAATTTCTTGTCGTTTGAAGTCAAATGCAGATTTCACTGGCTCGCTACCGCTCGCCATCTAACTTTATTTAGATTAATTTTACATATCATTTTTTCAATACAAATCACTGACTGAAGCTCAGCATGATATCCAGACTATAGTCTACAGCTAATAAGTAAAGTAATCTATCCCCTTCCTCACCTCAACTTAATATTCTGATCTTGATTATGTGATTAAAGTTTATAAGTACCCGTTTTTGATTTTCTAATAGATCTACCATACAGTGGTGAGAAAGAAATGCATCGGCCAATCATTGAACATCATTTTGGAAGAGGTCCAAGTCATTAAAATCCCTAAATTGTACAGCCACTCAGACCAGGAGCCATTTTATTAGACGGAATGTGTTGAAAAACTCAGTTTGTAGTAGAAAACATTGTTTTAAAACTTTTCAGGACAGATACTTTTTTTTCTTCATAGCTTTTTATCATAAGCATGATGGGACAGCATAGACTTGTATTCTTTGAAAATATTTCATTATCTCTTTGTATTATCATGACTATTTTAAGTAGTAAAACCAAATCCCAAAGTGAACATTTAAATGAAATGTTGTACAATGCAAGTAGTATTTTTGGAATAAAAATAGAAAAAAAAATGAAAAATTGCTTCCCCAAGTTTTTTGAAATATAGTGTACAGACTTCAGAAATGTATCCCAAGTCAGATCCACTGATTAATATTTTGTGCAAGCTTAGTGACTGGACCTTGCAGAAATAATGGTCCGATGTATAATTATTTTTAAAAGCAGGACTCATATCTTAGTGGAGTTTAATAGCACTATTAAGATTGAAGATCAACTCTCATGGAATACATGTATGCTGGAAAGCAAGTCAAATGTGCCAATTCATGATTATATTGATGTGTCAGTCTGTCGATAGATTTCATGTTTCTGCTAAAATTTGGTTGTGCTTAAAACAAGTACACATACTTATGCTTTCTCTAAGCATTATAAATTCCATGTTATAGGGTAGGATAAGAAAATGAATTCAGTCCATCAGATACATTTGTAGCCATCTTGGTATACACAGAATGGATGGACAATTATTGGTTAGGTGACCACATACATCTGTTGCAGACGACTACAAATAAGAAAATTCTGCATCTTGTCAGGCAGACTGCATTCTCAAACTTCATGTACACTTTCAGAGAATTTTACAAGTGATAAAATCTTTTCTTCACGTAGCTACTTTGACATTTGTTATATCACTTTCTACACAAGTGAATGACATATATGAATCACTCTGTCTGATGTCCATCTGGTAGTCACATGATTATACTTCCATCAAATTTGCAGAAATTGTCAAGTATGTAGAGACTCAACAACCAATGTGGGTCAAGGTCAAGGTCATATCAAGGGTCAAACATGTGACAGGCAACATACCTGTTCTTGAACAGTTCTATTTTGACATTACTTCTTCTTAATGTCCACATTTATTTGAGTTTTTAAAGTGAAGTTTGTACGACAATTCCCAACAACTTTGTGTACATTTAGTTTGAGAAAACCTCACATTGATTGCATAAAGTATTTTTTTTAGATATCATTCTTTTTTTTTATTTGCTCAATAAAGGTATAAAACTGTCTAATCATAGTCATAACTCTTAGATAGATCACAAATATCACAGAAGCTTGCCTTTATCTTTTTTAAGTCTCCATATATTTTGATGTCTAGTAGGCACTGTCATGTGATTATTTATGAGCAATAACATCCCTTACTTCCTGAAATCTTTGGTATTTTATCAGAAACTTCAAATAAAACTGAAAATTCAAGGTATACTAAATCATAATTTTGAACAAAAATTTATTGCAACATGCATATACTGATATCAAAACGCAATGAATATATATTATATGATAAATATCAACTATCCATGATTCATGCAAACATACCAAATTTGCATGCTCATGAAATTATGATTATCAGTTACATCAGACAAGACTTTTATAACATTTTTACATGTATTTTCAGTATACATGTTCATATATTAAAACTCAAAATCTTGTTCTTGCAAGTTATTACAGTTGATCACAGATAACTTTTATTATGCATTATAGGAGCTAGTCATGATGAAATGGCATCTAAAACTTTTATCAGTTCTGTTTTGGCAGATCCCAATCCATCTTTATAATTCTTAGACAGATTCTGTCCTGAGTTAGCGGCAGCCGCCCCTAACAGTGCCCCTAGAGCCGCCCCTCTGTGACAGTTCTCACCTACAGAAAATTTTATACACTTCAAACATCATTCAAACATAGTGTAATCAAAGATTACGAAGCTCACCTCGCGGCAGCAAAGTTCAACTTAAACATATCTCTAAGTACATGTATATTAAGAAAATCACTCAAGTGGAAAAAAGTAGGTCAAGGTCATTTCATGAAAGTTTGATCAAAGATACATCCAATATGCAAATTTGGTACATGTAGCACTTATACTTTGCTCAATATTGGCCTTTAAAGGCAAAATCACTAAAGCGGAAAAAGTAGGTCAAGGTCATTTTATGAAAGTTTGATCAAAGATACATCCAATATGCAAGTTTGGTACATGTAGCACTTATACTTTGCTCAATATTGGCCTTTAAAGGCAAAATCACTCAAGTGGAAAAAGTAGGTCAAGGTCATTTTATGAAAATTTGATCAAAGATACATCCAATATATAAGTTTGGTACATGTAGCACTTATACTTTGCTCAATATTGGCCTTTAAAGGCAAAATCACTCAAGTGGAAAAAGTAGGTCAAGGTCATTTTATGAAAGTTTGATCAAAGATACATCCAATATGCAAGTTTGGTACATGTAACACTTATACTTTGCTCAATATTGGCCTTATAAGGCAAAATCACTCAAGCGGAAAAAGAAGGTCAGATGCTGCTTCCGATGCATGGGATCACCTCAGTATCCCAAGATGAATCACATGTGCAAGTTTGGTTACTGTAGCATCAGTACTTTGTCAGATACTGAACTACCCCAAAAACTTTAACCAGACAATGACAAAGTCATTCAACCGGAAAATGTAGGTCAGATGCTGCATCCGATGCATGGGTTCACCTCAGCATCCCAAGATGAATCACTTGTGCAAGTTTGATTACTGTAGCATCAGTACTTTGTCAGATACTGAACTACCCCAAAAACTTTAACCAGACAATGACAAAGTCATTCAACCGGAAAATGTAGGTCAGATGCTGCATCCGATGCATGGGTTCACCTCAGCATCCCAAGATGAATCACTTGTGCAAGTTTGGTTACTGTAGCATCAGTACTTTGTCAGATACTGAGTTACCCCAAAAACTTTAACCGGACGCGGACGCGGACGAGGACGTGGACGGGGACGCGGACGGGGACGCGGACGCCGGGGTTATAGCATAAGCTCATCTCAACTTCGTCGAGGTGAGCTAAAAACTGTGATCAAAATAATTGTTATGAAAGATATTTTGGTTGCATTTTAATCAACCTTTTTCACTGCATGCAGCAATAGGAAATTAAATGCAAGCATAAACATAGATTATAACACAATTAACAACTTTTTTACTATATGAAAATGATGTGAACTTTACTGTATTTAAAAAATACTTATTGAAGAAACTGCAAGGTTTTTTTAGACTACAGGTATTTCCTCAGTCCCTCTCTATCTCATGAAGCATAATATGAAGTCTCGAAGCTTTTATCATATAAGATGAGTAAAACAAAGCATAGTAAAAGTAGATTTAATCATAGATTTTGTATTACCTCCACAGTTAGCATTGGTAAGCAATCCTGCATTGACGTCATCAGCAAACTCCAAGGCCAAAAATAACATACTTGAGAGTGCACCTTGTATGTAACAGGCTGACCCTAATCTTCCTGTGGCTCCTTGATAAATCCTTAATCTCTCCTCAGATCCTGCTGTATACCTGATGAGGGAAAAAGTACGGGTAAGTCATCTTTATCTATATTAGGAAATGCTATAAGATAATTTTAGTGTTCTTGGATTTTAGACAATTTTCTTTCATTTTGATCTGGTGTAAAATTAAATGTCTTCTCTTAACACAAAATTAAGACACTCGTTTAGAATTAATATTTTTAATTTAGTATTCTATATCTGTAGAACTTTCATTTTTCTATCTTTTTTTTATAAAAACTCAAGAAATGTTTTTTAAACATAACTTAAAAATAGTAAAGCAGTGCAGAAGTCATTAAAAAAGTTTTCTTACATACTAGTATTTTGAAACCTTTTGCAAAGAAACAGAGAAGCGATTGCAAATTTTTTCTCTTAACTTTTGGATTTCAAGATTATAGACATGCTATCCTTACGACCCCAAATCTTCCAGTTGAAATCTAGGTGTAACTTACTGATGAGCTTTGTCCAATATACTGAGGACCATTTCTCTCTTGGCAGGCCCTCCCAGCTCTGAATGTGATAATACCTTCATCACTTCTTGTTTCAGATCGTGTCCATTCAGAACTCCATGTAGAAGCCTGGAGTACACATCTACATACGACACCAGCGAGGGCTCGGGATGTGTAAGCTTGATGAATTCTGTGGTGGCTTTCGAGCATTCTGCCTCTGATTTGTGAGCATTATGTATGATCCATGGAATTGCTGGTACAAGTGCACCTATAACGACTAACTGTGAATCGGACCCTCCCCTATTACTGGCTTTGTGGTATCTAAATAAAATAAAAAGAAAACATTTCCAACTCAATCACATTTTATATTAACATCATTACTTAAGAGAGAGTTAAAGAATAAATATACCACAAAGAAAATAATAATCAATGCATCATTTGTTTTGTATGTAAAACTGATGAGGGCCCTATACATATCAACCAAAATTATTTTCATTCATATCCAAATTAAGACAGGTTGAAAATCTATCTTGCAATGCAAAAAGTATTTTGACTGAGGGGTTGCTCCCTTCTTAACATATAGAATATGTGTAAAGGAATTTCAGGGCTCACACTGGCTCAAAATTTTGTGTCGCAAGTTTGCGCGATGACACAAAATTGTGCTGTAGCACAATATTGCACGACGACAAAGTTGCTGAAAAAAACTTTTCTCAATAGAGATAGTGTATGTGTTGGCAGTACTGAGTAAGTGATGAGTTCAATTAGACCAACTCAAAAAGTCACAGAATTCTTCATAGAAGCCCTCCCATCTAATTAAAAAATATCCATTGGAGGGCCTTCAATGCTTATCATCATCAATTTGCAGTTTAGGGATTACTGTTTTGACAAGGCAGTTGTTAGCTGCAAACATTGTGTAGGCTGAAAGAACTGCAGCTTTGCTTTTAGACCAAGCTATAGTACTGCCCCCCCCCCCCCCCCTTCCCATGACTTGACCTCCTTGATAGCAAGGACAGCCTGGAATTGGCTATTGTAGCCAAAGAAAGACAGACAGACCTTGAATTTTTTCTGGGATGGGGGGGGGGGGGGGGGTTCCAAATACATGTATATGATTGTGAAAAACATTAGACATAAGAACGGGAAAAAATAGCATTTTAGGAAATTTCCAAGGTGGCCCCTAACACCCTCTAGATATGCTCTTGATCATTTATTCAATGTAGCTTGAAAATGGTCCTCTTATATAATATCTGCTTGTTGTGAAAAAATTTTTGACTTGATTAATAAAGGTTGGTGTAGCGGACCCCCCCCCCCAAAAAAAAAATAAAAGGTCTAAACGTACATGTAACTTATGATATCTAGATGAATATTTCTCATATAGATACATTATCTATTTGTGGTTTGTTTTCGTAATCACAATGGCCTAGAAATAAAATAAGTAATTTTTTCTTGCTCAATTCTTCGTCGCCGACTCTTTGTTTCACAGGAGATCGACGCCTATGACGCAAAATTAAAAGAAAATAGAGGGGGTGCTATTGTGGGTCCACGACATTGAGCTCGTATGCTTTTATCCTGAATACAAAGATCTCAAAACCTCCATTTAGATGCTAGTGAAGGCATATTTTTGATAGTTTTATCTTCAGAACTTGCAGACGTTTTTAAAAAAACGAACGGCGTCAATTTTGCTATTTTGTTTACCGATACGGAATCGGACATTTCTAAGTTACGTTTCCCAATTTTAAAATCTAAATTATATAATACAATGGTACTTCTTTTGGGGGAGAAACAAAGAATTGAAAAATAAAATAATATTATGACATACTCGTGATTATCTAAACTTTTCAGTGACATCGAAAGATACAAAGTTTGCCGTCCGCCGTAACAAAGTTAAAATACGTTTTCAATAAGGAATACTAACGTTGGACAGCTTATCTTCATAATCCAATTATCTAATTAGCAGTGGCTCTCATGCTGCTGGGGCTACCTAATTACCAGTGTATTTCACACCTTTTACGGTCACCTGCTTACCTACGTTACACCTGAACGCTTCAACTGCACTTCGGATTACTTAGAATCGATCTGACAATGCCGAATTCGCGTGTTTGTATGTACTTGACAACTCATTTTTAGGAAATTCCCTTTGTCGCAAATCGCGATTTTCTGTCGCAAATTTCAAATTTTTGTCGCAAAATGCGACATTTGCGAAGCCCAGCGCGAGCCCTGGAATTTTGCTCGTTTAGTGATATCTTTCATCATTGTACATGTACAATTTCTAGCCATTTTGGAAGTCAGAGAATTCAATGCATGCAGTGTAGCAAAAATGCAACACTTGTGTTGTATTTCAAAGCACAATACATTTGACTTTATCTTCAATAAAAAAAATCATTGACATCAGAACCTTAGAAAAAATCGGGGTTATATGGCCAGAAACAAAACCTACTCCTTAATAAAGAGTTCATTCATAAAAGGCGATCTTGACATCAGTAAGATTTAAAATTCATTTTGTAAAGTAAAGTGTTGTGTTACCTTTCTTCACACCATTGCAGTAAATCGTTTGCAGTAGTTGGTCGCTTATCTTCCCTGATCCAATCTCTGAAAAAGGCTCGGTGAAAGGATTCACAATATGTATCATTATGGGAGCCCGGTGTTGTCATAAATTTGACGTAGTCCTCTAGCACCACACCTCGTAATTCTCTAGGGTCCATGGTATGATCAGGGTCTACACGCTGCATTGTTTTCAGTATTTGAAGACTCATCATGGAATTCAAAGTGCTGTCACCAGCTTTCATACCTGAAAATGTTTGGTAATACAATTTTTGAATATCATTAACTTATATAGAAAAGTATTTCTTAAGAACAGCTTTAGGCTTTTAAAAGTTTTTTTTTTTCTAGAAAACTTTATAATGTGCAATGATGAAGCTTATTAAGCCATTTATTGCTTCAATTTATACTTTAGTATTCAACACAAATGTTTTTGCAGAATCTTGGTCTTTAACAACTACAAAATGAATGTAATAACAACGCCATTTTGTACCTTAAAAAGCCAAGGATAAAAATGTGTATCAGAGTTCTTATGTTTGTATTGCACAGTTCTTCCCCTTTGATAATGTACATTTACAATGTAGTAGATTTTATCACTGTATATGTTGATAAATTCTAAACAAAAGGAACAAATACATGTACATGGTACACATACAGCTGACACTCGTTATCTCAAACTCGGTTATCTCGAAATTCCGTTTATCTCGAAGTCGAGCGGCGGTCCCATCTTTTTTCCTTCACATTCTAACCAATTTGACTTCGGATAACTCAAAATCGGTTATCTCGAAATTTCGCTTATCTCGAAGTAATTTTGAAGTCCCGAGTCATTTTCTTCGTGTATTTTATACTCGTTTAGTCGAAGTCCTAAGTCCTAATCTTTGTATAAACAAACCAATTAACGTACCAAACAATAGTGAAATCGCATGGTGAACAAACAATTATAGGTACCGGTAACGCAGGTTCTGATTCGCCGTTGTTTGATCGACCGTGACATCAAAATTTATTAAGGGGGATAACAGTTAATTAGATAATATCATTGCGGAAACAATGATATGTGCATGTTTCATTCATTGAAATTGTATTGTTTGTTATGTTGAAATTCTTATGAGAAGTGACGGCTAAAAAATTAAACAAACCAATACACCCCCCCCCAAAAAAAAATTCGCAAGATTTATCGTAACTGAAATAAAGCAATTTGAGCAACAATGATTACACTGATGGTCTACAAAAAATCTATACATAAAATTTCATACACTAAGAGGAGGATGATTAAAATTGATTGCATGTGAGTAAATTTAAGTGAAGAATGAAGACATGTATACGGTATTGAAATCTAGCAGACGAAAAAATTAAATATCATACGAACAAATGTCTTCATTGTACTTTGATGACACAATGATCTCAAACTCTTGAAGGTAAACGGCTTATGACAGATTGATAAGACAACCAAACTTGTATTATATCAGGACCGATGCGATCGGCGCGGAAAGGGGGGGGGGGTCACACAACGAATAAAAATACCTGCCTCTTCGTAAAATCATCAGTATTAAGAATACGTTTATGGCACTTCTATAATCAATTCTACGTTGTGAAGTAAACATTACATTGTCAGCACGAGTAGCCTTTTAAACTCCGATATCTATTGTGTAAAATACAATAGCAAAACGATTCTTTTAGTATTATGGGTGGTACCATACATTCGAAAATATACCGTAAATTTGACTGACGTTTATCTCGAACTCCGCTTATGACGAAGTATTTTCAGTGGGCCCATCGACTTCGAGATAACGAGTGTCAGCTGTATTTTTGCACAAGAAAGTCCTCATAAAATAGATATGAAAGATTAATTACTGAATGATATGAAGGGATTTCTTTTCATTTAGAAGGTCAAGGTTACAAGGTTTCGTACCAAATACAGATAAACAATAGAGAAAAGACAGGGAAAAATGATTGAGAAAACATGATTACTGAAATGAAATATGATGTGTTTGTGAAACAATACTGTGTTGTCAGCAGCTATGTTTGAGTGTAGGTTAACTAGAGCTGCAAGTAAGGTCAAAGTCAAGGTCATAAGGTCAAACCTTGGTACCCAAAGAAATGTCACAAGGAAAGGACGTGTGGAATAACATCAAAGCACTAATGCTAGCCATGTTGCCATTCAAAAGGTATGTGTACTAGAGCACTGACAAAGTCAGAAAGGGCCCCGCCGGCCACTTCTTTAAGAAGTTGAATGTGAAGGCAGCAAGGTCAACATGGTTGGCAACAAAAGAATTGCTGCCAGAGGAATAGAGGCAAACATACAATGCAGTATTCATCGATATTTTACAAAGTTATGGCCAATGTTAAAGTTTTTGCTGACGGACAGACAGACCGACGGACAGAGTGATATGTCAAATATCAAAGCCCCATCTCTTACGGTACAATAGTTATGGCCAATGTTAAAGTTTTTCAAATGTAGGTCAAAGGTCACAGTCAAGGTCACATGATGAAAAATGTTGGTACCAACGGAGAGGTCTTGTCACAAGGCACACTCATGTAAAATAAAAAAGCTCTACCTCTTACAGTGCAGAAGTTATGGCCAATGTTAAAGTTTTTGCTGACGGACAGACAGACGGACGGACAGACGGACAGAGTGATTACTATAGGGCACCCGCCTAGTGGCGGGGCCCTAAATATTAAAGTTTTGGACAGTCAAATAGACTAAGCAAAGAAACTCCATACATACTTAAAATAAGAGTATAAACTTACCTCTGTGATAATGAACACTACTGTCACTACTCTGCCAGTATTTCAATTTATCATGAAGAATTACGTCCCCTATCACTGATTTGGATTTCCCATGAAAGCCTGACCTACCACTTCCATCTGTAAAGATTTGTCATTCACTTAATATGTTTTAAATTTCAATCCAGCATGTAATCAGTGATTTACAGGTCGCTAAGTGAATTTTTTGATAACACGTACGTTATATTCTTACTCTTAATTGATAAATATTTCAAAATGCAATACAAATATTAGATTTATGAAAAAAAAACCCCCAAAAACATGTGTTAGTGAAACACGAATGCCCCCGTTGGCATCTTTGTCGGTAAAACAGCTGAAAAGTAGTTCACATTTTGAGGTCAAGGTCACAAGGTCAAATTTGGTATCCATGAAAAGGTCTTGCCACAAGAAAGTCATATGTACCGGTAAACTATGAAAGCCCTATCACTTACCATTCAAAAGTCATGGCTAAAGTTTAGATTTTTAAAAGTAAGTCAAACTCCAAGGTCAAGGTCATAAGGTCAAACATTTTGGTATCCATGGAAAGGTCTTGTCACAAGGAATACACATGTGAAATATGAAAGACCTATCATTTAGCAATTCAAAAGTTATGGCCAAGGTTAAAATTTTTCAAAAGTAGGTCAAACTCCAAGGTCAAAGTAAAAAATTTTGGTATCCATGGAAAATTCTTGTCACAAGGAATACACATGTGAAATATAAAAGCCCTATCATTTACCATTCAAAACTTATGGCCAAGGTTAAAATTTTTCGAAAGTAGGTCAAACTCTAAGGTCAAGGTCACAAGGTCAAAAATTTTGGTATCCTTGGAAAGGTCTTGTCACAAGGAATACACATGTGAATTATGAATTATGACCTATCATTTACCATTGCGAACAAACAGACAAAATTTTTTCAGATTATACATCTACATGTATCTAGAAGTGAAATATCAAAGAGACATTGCCAAGATTAAAGATTTTATGATCAAGTACGGTCAGATCACTACGTAAAATGCCATGGTTCATTCTATCAAATATAAGCCCCTTACAAAGAATCCACATGTCCTATCACTTTTAAACGTTCATAAGATACAGCCCTGGTTTTGTCTAAGGACGATGCTGATGCAGAACAATGCTGATGCTATATGTGTACATGTATTTTGCTAAGGACTGAGCATTATAAAGATGGACTGGGATCTACCAGTACTGATGCCACTCAGGAAGATACATGTTATGATGTACAACATCATGGTGTTTTACTCAAACTGTAGTATTAGCAAATTGGAAAAAAATAATGAAATTGTTCATTTGTGCAAGAATACCGTATTGCACTTTATACAATGTAACTTACCAACAGCTGAGAGGGTCAGTATGCTTGAAGGATGTCGTTTTGCTGGTGCTGTATACCCGGTCAGCCATCCTCCATAACCCGACTTGATATCTGACGGGTTGTAGTACCAATGGACAGGCATGGCCAGGGCATCAGCTATAAACATTCCCCATAGGCTCTCAGCCTCAGCTTTCTTCAGAGAAGATGACATTGGCTTTGTCCTAAATATTTAAAGGAAAATCTGCACGTCTTAAAATTGATAATGAATGATATTATAAATCAGTCTTTGATTTTTCTGCAATTCTTTTACTTATGCCACTGATTAACATAAAAGATTGTAGTGTTGGGAATCGGATGGGGTAATCATAATTGATTAATCAGATAAGCCGTTCGATTGATTATCGATTATAATCTGATTCTTATAATACATTGCAAAACTGTAAAATATTTCATGATTCGTCCATAGCTTACTTTTTACTGACAGCAAATTTTATGGATACTTGGCAATATGTTTCATACGAGTATGCATACTGAGCTATGTCAAAAACAAATCAGTTGACTTAAATTATTAGTACAAAGAATGAACTGTTTCTCTAACAAAACTACAGTTTAATGATACAAGTATTTCATTCTTATAATGTTTTGTATTTCCCGATTATAATCGATTATTAAAATCATACTGTAGATTGGTTATTATTCGTCCGATACCAATTTTCGTCATTTTCGTCAGTGCCATCCTTGATGAATTTACGTACCGACGAATATAAATACTCCTGACAAAAAATAAATTGTAGTAAGGAAAAATTGATTTAGTCTCTTGGTAAACTTAAATATACTGCGGGGGAGGGAGGAAGAAGCTTTAAGACATTGTTAAATAGTGTTATTACGGCACGCAAATGGCAAATAAATGAAAACTGAATATGAACACAAAGTCGCATATATTGTGCTTATATTACAAAATAATATGTTTTCACAGCAAGGTAGGTGATATACATGTCTCTAATTGTTTGTTTATCGATAATTGTTAAACAAACAATGATAACAAACACATACGACGGATTTGAGAAGTTGACGGTGCGGATCTAAATGTTAAGTTGGCTTTTGAACAGAAGAATTTACATTTTAGGAACCCTTGGATGACGAATTTACGTACTGATGAAATGGTCATTTTTAACGAATTGACGAAAATTGGTACCGACGAAAATAAAGCAATTTACAGTAATTGATTATCGTAGATGGAAGGATCTGGAGACGATGTTGCTGACGTCGGCGATAATCAACACAACACTACAAGATTGTATGCTTATTTACATAGCAACTAAATGAATTAATTTTAAAATGTATAATAATTATTGAATAATCAAAATACATGAAAAATGATTTACATATATATAGGATCTCAAATGAATTTTCATTTCATACGATGTATTATGAAACAAGTTGTGTGTTTTATATCCCCGAGCCTTGGCGAGGGGATATAAAACGCACAACGAGTTTCATAATACATCGTATGAAATGAAAATTCATTTGAGATTCTTTTTATCACATGTTATTGCCTAAAAATGTGTATTTCTAACGTGAAATCAACGTTTCCGAGAACTAAAGTGAAGAACCACGCCGTTATCTTGAAGTCGTCTGCTACGCCATGAGAAGTAGTGTCCCCATCGTATAGATATTCTGTGCGTAAGAGAAAAGTATTTCAATTTTGATTAGTATTTTAATGCAAGAATGAATCCAACAACAACAATTTTAATCATTGATATTGACTCCGGGTCCGAATTTAACAGCTGACCGATATTTGAAAGGTCACATTTGTCAAGGTGTATGTGATTAGGTTCCAAACATGACCAATCGCATTCAAGCAGAGCGATATGTAACGTGTTATCATATCATATATTTATGACATGGCTTTATGAAACTGCATAACGGGTGTATCATGTGATAAATGTGAGAATGAAATGATTTAGGGATCGAAGAATGCAAGAAAAAATAAATTTATGATCATTATATTCTTAATTGATATACTCATAATTATATAATATAGTTTGTTCCCATGATGATGTTATACCTCCAAATTAACATACATATTGGATTACAACTCTCAGACTTTCTCCATTTCTACCATGCAAAATGTTGAGATTAAAAAGTTTATAAATAAATTTTCAGAAGAGATTTCATGTCTAACCTACTGACTATTCTCTAAAAATATCTTGTTGTTTGTAATTCTCATCAAGACATTGATAAATACTATGTGAAAACTTCAGAAAATTGTTTCAGTAGAGCAATTTTGAAATAGCAGAGATGGAATAAGTGATCAGAGAGTTGTAATCCAAGGAGGGAGATAACTCTTTCAAATGGAGGACATATATGGCTATGTGGGAACACACTATTGTTAATGCATAGTGTATCTGTATATTATTCATACATACAAAAATTCCTTAAGTTTAATGCATAATACATGTACTTTATCTGAAGATGAAACTCACTGGCTTGATTGCTTCTCTTTGGGTGTACTGTCAGATGATTCAGATCTATGTGATGAGGAATGATGACGGATTAATGGAGTGTCACTGAAAGGAACTCGGCTAAGTAGAACAATAGCTAGTACAGAGGAAAATGTAGCAGATACTCTTCTAAAATAGGTTGGAGCCTTTATCATTCCCTGAAAAAAAATTCCAAGATCAGACTATATCAATACTAATTTCATTATACAGGAATTACATGTGTGCTACTGTAAGTTCAATATGCAAACCGATTGTTTTATCTTTTGACTATTATTTAGATAAGAAAAAGTTTTTCATTCCTTGGTTTAAACTCAAATCCCTGTGTACATGTACATTTTCATGACAAGTTTGGATTCTTCAAGTTGTATAAAGTTGTATAAAATAAGTAGAAATGTAACCAAGATTGATCAGATACTTACCTGGCTACCAATAAAGAGGCTTAGGTTTTGAGAGAAGTTATTCTGTGTAGATATGTTGGCACTGGAACTTGTATAATCTAGTAGTGTCCTTGAGAAAAAAAAAAATGATACAAATGGTATACATGTACATGTATCATCAAATCTTACATGTATAAGAACATTTTATCTGCTTCCAGCAAAAGTCATGCAGTCATAAAAAGGGATTGGAAATTAAGCTGGTGAAAAGAAGACAGTTGTTTTGGTATCTAATCTTTGTATATAAACATTTGATATAGCACACATGTATTGAAATGAAATGTAATTAAAGTCAAATGCTTGATTTACACATTATACGGTACCACAGACATTGATGGTTGAATAATTTGACAAACTTTTTCATTGTTATGTCAAATTAAAGGAAAGTTATGTTTCAATTAATTCATTTGACTTGTGTCACCATAGTGAAAAATATATGTAATTCATGATCATAAAACTATTTTTGAAAAGCAAGTTTTTGAATCATTCAAAACCAGGTGGCTTCTACTACCATAATCCTGTTTTCATGAAAACTAAAGTTTTTTGTATAGTTTATATAGTGAAATTCTACTAGCCCATCAAAATTTCTACTAGCCATGGGCGTTTGGCTAGTGAGTTTTCGTGAAGACTGATAATTAATAAAATCTCTTTTGCGATTCCTGCTGGAACCAATTCATTATGCTGCTGTTGACTGTTTGTCCTGAATGCTGGACGTTTCGGTACAAGGTCATTTCGGTACAAGGATGTTTCGGTACAATAAAAAGACGTTTTGGTACAAGTAGAGACGTTAAGGTACAATGTAAAAGACGTTTCTGTACCGTACAACAAAAAGATGTTTCGGTAAACAATTTTTTTATGATATGGGGTGATGATAAGTTTGTGTTTGGTTTTTGTTTTGAATAAGAAGTTTCTTTGCAACATTAAAAATTGACATATTTATGTCTCATAATTTTATAAATTGCTCTTCTTATGAAATAATGTATACGAAGCATTATTTGATGGATCAGACTTCAAAGACAAAATGATGATAAGAACATAAGCTTCATAAATATTTTGGAATTCGAGTCAAACAATCACGCTTTTCCACTCTAACTTTTCTGGACATGATTTTTTTTTTTGGATGGGGAGGGGGTGGGGGTCACTATATATATATATAATGGTAGTAAACAAATATTGATAATTAATATCCCCTCTTATCAGTCAATACATGTAATTATGTAATGCACAAAAACAAAAATATGTATCGAAACGACCTAAATCATGTACCGAAACGTCTTTGTACCATGGACCGGAACGGATAGTAGGAATTACCGAAAAGACAGCATTTACCGAAAAGACGGTGATATTTACCGAAAAGACCCAAATTTGTACCGAAAAGACACTTAAATTTTAAAACTAAACACATTTTATGATTGGAAAGGTGTTTATACAATTAAATGTATCATCAAAACCAAAAAAGCTATGTGATTTAAGGTTTGACTTGGTCATAGTTTCCTCTGATAGAGAATGTATAACTTACTTCAATAATGAAGAATTGATATGAATGCATAAGTCATAATTATCATAACTGATTAATTACATAAAGTGCATATATATTTCATAACAACAAATACGAAATATATGTATTTGGTTTTTTTTTGTGGTACATGTACATGCAGTAAGTTGCAGCAAGGACTTACAAACAAATCTGTTTATTAGTCCTTGGTTGCAGTTATGGATTTTGATTGAATATCATATTTTATTGACATTAAATGAATAATAGAATAATTTGTTTTTATATTTCAATGGTCTTTTCGGTAAATATATCTGTCTTTTCGGTAAATATCACTGTCTTTTCGGTAAATGCTGTCTTTTCGGTAATTCCTACTACCGGACCGGAACTACTCTTTTGACTTTTCCAAGTTCTGAAACATCCTTGTACCGAAACGTCCTGCACCCCTTGTCCTTAATACCCTTACCTTGTGTTGGGTAAGGACAATCAGTCAACGGCAGAATAATAAAACGGTCCGTGCAGGAATATTTGCAAAAGGGATTATTATGACCATTCAATGAATGGTCACATTTGAGAACTTGAAAATGGACTACTTTTAAATTAAAAGTGAAGAGATCCAGAATCTGTGAGTAGAAATACATACACATACTTGTTTGACTTAAAAACATTCTAATTCCTGTATCATGTAATAAATCAAATCCGAGTGAAGAAATTGAACTCCCTATTCAACTTAGTACAAGTCCTGAAGTCTGAGAGAACGCGAGCTACATGATGTTAAAACTATCAACTGCAGGGTTAAGCAATGCGACAAGGTGTAAAAAGCACCTACCTTTTAGCACATTGCCTCAAATGTGACATACGACGAGCTATTATTATCATAATTGTGTAAGGGTAGAATTTATGTAAGAAAGTCACGTTGTTTCTGTTTTTGGAACAAGGGTATCTTGACCATTTTCATACTGAACCCGATTTTTTAAAAACTTTGACAGATCTTAGCGGCGCCACAGGGATTTTACTGTCACGCTCCTCGGTTGCTAAATTTTCTATTGGATGATTATGTAAGAACTCATTGTGATTATAAATAATATGAACTATGGCAAAGCCATGAAGGGGACGTAGCACTGATAGAAAAGTTAAAAGAAAGGAGGGGATTCCAACAACACTAGGTTGCAGCACCCACAGCAAAACCCCAAAACACCCAATTCAAAAAAAAAAAAACAAAAAAAAACAACAACAACAACAACAAAAAACAACACAGAACAGACACCCACTGAAAAGACGCAAAAGCGACACCAAATCACACCATAGAAAAATTAAATATAAAAGACCACACATAAACCAACGAGACCAATGGTCAACCGGTGCCAGTAGCAGACGGTGTGGTTATCCTCGATTAAGTGCGCACAACCCTCCCACTATTTCGATTTCCCAGAGGTCTCGAAGAAAGCACATTTATGGTGTAAAACAACCTCCTCACTGTTACTGTGTACAATGACCACACACAAACAAGACCATAAAACGCAGGGGTCCAAGAAACACAGATGAATATGTACATGTAAATGGATATTTTTTTGTCATCATTGGAACTACTTATCAATAAATTTAACACACAGTGGCGGATTCAAGGGGGTACGGAGGGGGCTTCCCCTCCCCGGCACTGTCACAAAAATTTCAAAAAAAAAAAGTATATATTTTGGCCGATTTTCAGTAAATAATCGGCAAAATTTGCCCCTTGACCCATGGCAAAGGGGGCGCTAGATCCGCCACTAACACAGGTGATTTAGCCAGAGCGAAATAATATTATAATTTCTACCACATAGACAAAACAGCATGATGACATGAAGCTCTTACTAGCCTCCTGAAAAGCGAAATGTAAATCTAAGTAAATAAAATGACCGACTTGAGATTTCTCATCAAATCATAGTAAGGACCCCCCCCCCCCCAAAAAAAAAACCCAAGAACAGAAACAGATTAAAGGGCTGACGAAATACTTTGCCGAATCATGCTTAAGAATTAATTAACCCCCCCCCCCCACACACACACACCTTCCATGGGAAACTGAAATAATAGTAGATCCAGCATGAAATTAAGTACGATTTTACATGTCATTCCGAAAAAATGTTTTCAATCAATATTTGTAGCTCTATAGATAAATAAATAATAGACAAATAAATAAAAATGACAGATAAATAAAAGGACTGAAAGTCCTGCGAGTTGGCAAAAAGTAACATTGAGAAGAACATACAGAAGACAAGTATACAACTGGCACAAATCAAACTCCAAATCTATGCCTCAAATGCTTGAATGAGTGATTCTCACAATTCAAGAGTTGTCTCAAATCTAAAAAAAAAAAAGTCTGGGAATATATAAAATGATAGAACTTCTTAACCAAATAACTGCTTTTGAGGTCAGAGTTCGAGGTCATGTCAAATATGATCATGTCAAATTTGTTGCAATTGTTATGGGTGTATGTATGATGTATAAAGTCTTATCAGTAGGTTTATTAAGTATCAAACTGAAAACCCTTTTTTCCTTGTTGGTAAATAGCTCATCAGAGCTAATGAATTATGTCTGACTTTAAACAAAATATCATTGATTGATTGATTGATTTATTTACTTGTCTTAAGTCTTCTACACATCCACAAATTTTAATATCTAAGGTCTTTTTATCCTAAATACAATACTTTTACCTATTTATCTAAAAAATGGGATGCTCCTTATACAGAGAAGGGAAGTACAAAGAAGAAGATGCGCCATATTTTAATGCACTGACATCAACAAGTAATCACTATTCCTAAAGCATCGTTCCTTGTAGCATTTTTTTTTTTGCATTCTCATAATGCATTTACATTCAAAATCAGTTAAGTTGCGCCAATTGCAAGTTCAAAACGGCCGCAAACTTTAAGATCAGGAATATTTCAAAACCATGTCGATTTTGAAGCTTGGTATAAATGTGTTTTGGAAAAGGCTATAGAAAAATTTTTCACCAGCATTTTAGCCAGAAATTCAATTAGATGTAGACTGCTGTGTAATTGTATGTGAATTACGTTACATATGAGGGCATATGTTAATAATAAAATTTTCTGACAATGAAAAACGCCGTAAGTGTTCAATGGTTTGCTTTATTAGTAATTGTAGTCATTATGGTGGTGAACGAATACACTTAGTATAGATTTTCATATATTCATGAAGGAGAGCAGCTAATTTATGATACCTCAAACCTATTCGTGCAAATTAATCACGAAGTTTAAGTTAATGATGTTTTTCAATTATGATAGTTTGATTTTAAGGGAGATTAGAGTAAAACAGATTCCCCAGATTTTGCTTTTAATTGATAGTAAAAACATATAAACTGCAAAATCTACAATAACTCGGAGGGAATGGCTATAAGATTAAGACAAACATTGAAAGTACCTCGTAACGTAATTCACGAATCGAGAAATTCCGTCACCTTTTAAGCAAGATTTCACTTGTTTTATCTCTGATAGCATTATATATTAAGAGGGCACGATCATAGAACAGTAAATCGTACTTGAAGAAATAAAAAAATATTGCATATAACAGCCAAATGGCATCAAATATTGTCATGCAATGTTTTATGATTAAGAGTATTCACATGTATTTAGCTTCTCAAATTCGTTTTTACCCAGACATATTTTGAAAACCACCGTCCTAATTCTTTTTAAATGATGATTTGAATTGATATAATAAAAACTTTAACAGAAGACCCCAAAATTATCATGTTTAGCTTCCAATTTTCAGAGTTTTCATACCCAAAAGTGCCGTAACGTAATTCACAAAAGTTATTTTAAAGTTTTATTTTCCATGAAATAATTATGGTTAACTTAACAATTCCTTGTCGATCCATTGCTCTGTAGACCTTCAAACAGGAACTCAATCTATGCTAGATCAAAATATATCACAAACTTGAATCATCTGGCATGTTTTAACATACTTCAAATAAAACATCTTACAGACAAGAAAAGCAAAGTGCTCTTGTACACATAGCTACTTTATATTAGTGTATTTCTTTGGTATTTCAAAGCTGATTCTATCTTCCATATCATCCTTTGTATACATCTGTTTGATTCAGTATTACTCTGTGCAATCACTGTCCTCTGTAATCAATCAAGATACCCAAAAGTGAATTACGTTACGCAGCGTGAATTACGTTATGGCAGGAATTCTCGCTTGTTTTGGAAACTTCAGCATTATCTGATGACTATTTTTCTCAATACACATACGTACGAGATACATTCAAATGTTTCAACTACAAACTTTATCAAATAACGTGTAAAATGAAGAATATTGTGATTAAAGAATGCCTACTGGCTAAAAAATGGTAAATTGTATATATTTGACATTTTAAATAGTGTTTCTGCCCACAAACTAAGTTTTATCACTAGCTAGCATGTGTAAAAGTAAAATAATTACGATAAATCCCATCTAGACACCTCAGGAATGGATATTACTCTGAATTTAGTATCTACTACGTAACACCGTAACGTAATTCACCGTCATGTTTTTTTTCTGTGTTTATTATCTGCCTCTCCGTACGCAAGGGAGCTTTAATCAAATTGTGATTGTCTTTATATAAAGGCATAAGCACCCGATTACGACATGACCATAGTAATACACTATGCGATTCTTGTCACAGTAAAAGCTGCGTAACGTAATTCACAAAATAAGTGAATTTTTCAGAAAATAAGAAATGAAAGGATTTTTATCCTAAAATGAAACGAATGTAAAACATTCAATGAAAAACTATTAAAGTTTGGTCTATTACAAGTTGGATAAGTATTGTTATGATATTATATAGTTCTAATTTTAACTCATCCTAGATCTCCAAAGATGGTAACGTAATTCACCGTAAATCTTGTGACAATAGAGTTTAGTATAATTCAGAGTAAAATACTATAAAGCGTATGAACTGAACGCGATTTTTTAAAATACTGATATTACTTTTATTAAAATATGTGCTAAATATTTTGAATTTAATACATTTTCGCGTCACTGACAACCCATTTTATCATACGCCTCAGTTTGTGACATGCATTTTTTGACAAATACTACCCTTATATGATAAAAAAAAAATATATATCGAGTTCAAAGGTAACCATAAGGCATATGGAGGAATAGCAACTAATGCAAGTAAAAAGTAAAAGCAAAAAAATCTTTCCATGATTCAATGTTTCTTTCAAAAATGTCTTGTGACACAGTTTTTGCGTATTGGCGCAACTTAACTGATTTTGAATGTTTAACCAATTATTTACAACTTGAACTTAAACGTCTGTCGTCTAATATGTTCTTTTGTCAAATCATAGTGGTCCTATTTCTTACTGCGCCAGTAACATTGTGCGTTGTTTGGTCCGTGCAGGGTTATCAAGTGCGAAGTTGTAAGTGATAGCAATGAGAGTTGGCTTTGCCAACTCAAAAATAAATATCCCCCCTTTTCAAGAAAAATGATAATGATAATAAATCCAGCTCGAAATAAATGACGACTTGCGTGTCATTCCAAACCAAAAAAAAAAAAAATGTTTGCAATCAATATTTGGAGATAAAGAGCTGTTCAACAATAAAGCAGAAACCACAGGTTGCCGATGTTTAAATATCTATTTCAAAATGAAAATCAACCCTTTCAGCCTTTGTTGTTATTTATCATACGTACAGGGCCAGGGAAAAAAGATCCACAAGGAATTTAAATTGTCAATTTGATCGATGTACTATATCTTTGTCGACTAGTAGTTGCATGACATAATTATGAGTGCACGTGTACACTGTGTGAGTGACCTAAATGTCAATGTGACGTAGTCAGTGACGCGCCATGCCAGACGAAGTTCAAGGACTGGCTGTGTATGCAACGACACTGTGTACAGTGTGTACAGCACTTGTGGGTACCCATGGATTCCATTAGTTTTTAGGATGTATACTTTGCAAATTCGGGTATTAGTGGATCAGACTTATTCAAAATTTAGGTTGAATGTTTGATCTACTTTTGTCATTCATCCTCACCAGTGAAATGTTATGTCGAGGTAGGTTGTGATTATCACACGTTTCTAACTGTAGTTTCGACTGAAATCGATCTGTTACATGTTGCGCGTAATTGCGCGCGGTTCGGCACTACGATCTTACGATGAAATATTTCATTTCGTGTTTAAATCTCTGTTCAAAAGCGTCTTCCCTCTTTATTTTTAACTTGTTAATGTATACGGTACACAAAACTTCACGCGCATTTACGTTTCAAAAAACGACGTCATAATGAACATCACAAGCTGCCGATGTTTATCTATTTAAAAAATAAATAAAAAATAAAAGCTGTCCGTTTGTTGTTCTTCTTTCCCTGTATGTGCGATAAAAAACAACAAAAGGTTGGTTTTTATTTTTTGATAGATAAATATCGGCAGCCTGTGATGTGCATTTCCATTCGTAACCTTTCTGTCTTCTCTAACGTTCGCCGTTTCCGCATGTACCGTGCACACAAATTTTGAATCGAAGGTAATGGTAAGAAAAACGGGAAAATGCATGCTTTTTGCTTATTCATGTACACACGTCTATCTTGATGGCGACTTCGTCGGCGCTTCGCGCCGACTACGTCCCCTATAAGGGCCGGGAAGCGTGATAAATCCCTGTGCCTTACACAAATAAAAAAGACAACAACAACCAACCAATGAAAAAAAAAAAAAACGATTTCAAACCCGCAACGTACAACAATAGGTTGCACTCCACCATTTCGTATAAAATTAGGGGTACTGAATATTAATGTAAAAGGCTATCAGGGCATATACCCCTGAATAAGACAGCTTATATAAAGCAAGGGTGAAAAGTAATGAAATGGTTGAAAAGTATTAGGTTATATGTTTGTAACAGGACACTGAAAATTTTTGAATCCTTAGTTTCGTATCCTATATAAACACTACAACGTGCGATGGATCATGTGAATTTTGGCGGAATTTCCCCGCGCCAAAAATCCTTCTAGTTGGTTCGACAGTGATTTCGCGAGAACTAGCCGTACCGCCCCTCTGATTTTTCCATATGATTTAGAGTAAGAATATATCTTTCAGACTATTAATTGAAATTTCTGGAAAAAATCAAGCAACTTGGTGAAAAATTGCCCAAAACATGGGCCAATATGGTACTGTTTGCATGAAATTTCAACCCATTTTCATGGCATTTCAGCACAGGTAATGTGGTTCTTATATTAAATTTTATTGTTAAATTGTCTATAAATTAAAAATTTGAAATTTTCTGAATCTATTGATACCAAATACATAGTATGACATCACATAAGGTTGTCCATAATGAGTAATATAAGAGGTGGGGGGTCTGCGATAACGCGAAATGTCAAAATAATGGTGGAGTGCAACCAATAACAGTAAAGTTGAAAATAAAGCAACGTTCTTCGCATTACCAAGATAAATATATCGGGATATACGTCAAAATGTTAACATATTAAGATAAAACTTAGTGGATAACGAAACTATCAATGTATTTTCTATATATAAAAGTGTTTAGGAAATCGTTAAGGCTTTAAATCTCTTATGCTAGGTTTACACTTAGCCACGATTGAGGTGAATCGTAGAGATCGTAATGCTAGGTTTACACTTAGCCACGATCGCCCCGATTACCCCGATTGAGGTGAATCGTAGGGATCGTAAGAGAGCGTGGGGTTGAATCGTGACGATCGTAAGAGAGCGTGGTGGAATCGTGATGATCGTAGTAGATCGCAGAGATCGTGGTAAAATTTTTGATTCTCAAAAAATTTGCTACGATTGTCCCGATTGATCCTTACATCGTGAGAGAGCGTAGGAGAGCGTAGTGAACGTGGTGGAGCGTAGTAGAGCGTAACAGAACTTGACAAAGCGCAACAGATCGTATTATGCGATCGTAGGAGATCTTGGTGAAACACGTTCTCCTACGATCCACTACGATTTCACTCACGCTCTTTGACGATTTGTTACGATTTCCACGATTCAGTCCACGATCTACAAGATTCGTTGCGATTCCAATATTTCTATAATAAAAATTATAATAAGACAACCCGTTTTTGATGGATTAAAAGTGTTTTTAACATCCGCAACAATTTCTAACATATGAAGAAGACTAAGAAAAGAAGTCTTGATAATCAGTGAGGTGCTGCATTAATTGTCTTCGAACGAGTTGAATATATACACGCAATCAAAGATTTGAATTGCTCAAGAAAAATATTAACTTTAATAATCGAAAAAAAAAAAGAAAGATCAAATAAGGTTCATCAATTCGGATAATGCAAGTGGTATTGAAACTGGTTGTCTACATGTATTTCATATCAAATCGTGTTAAATCGCGGCAAATCGTAGTCCTGCATCGTAACCTCCTACGGTCCACTACGATTTCACTCACGCTCTTTGACGATTTGTTACGGTTTCCACGATTCAGTCCACGATCTACAAGATTCGTTGCGATTCAAATATTTCTATAATGAAAATTAAAATAAGACAACCCGTTTTGATGGATTAAAAGTATTTTTAACATCCGCAACAATTTCTAACATATGAAAAGACTAAGAAAAGAAGTCTTGATAATCGGTGAGATGCTGCATTAATTGTCTTCGAACGAGTTAAATATATACACGCAATCAAAGATTTGAATTGCTCAAGAAAAAATGTTAACTTTAATAATCGAAAAAAAGAAAGATCAAATAAGGTTCATCAATGCCATTTCCTGCGTTTTGCGATTTAAAATATTCATCTCCTGGATATTAAGCTTAATCTTGTTCGGATATTGCAAGTGGTATTGAAAACTGGTTGTCTATTTCATATCAATTCGTGTTAAATCGCGGCAAATCGTAGTCCTGCATCGTAACAGATCGCAACACAACTTGATAAGCGTAGGGAACCGTGATAGAGCGTTGCAAAGCGTAATAGTTCATCTTGGTAATCGTACGGGAACGTAACGAAGCTTGAGAGAACGGGATGCAAATCGTAACAGATGTTATCTACAATCGTAACAAATCGCTACAGCGCGTATCAGAGCGTGATGGAGCGTCGGAGAGCGTGCGAAGACCAATTTTATTTATAGAATCGTGGAGCTCCACGATTTTGCTCAATCGTAGACATCGTAGGGCATCGTGGCTAAGTGTAAACCTAGCATTAATCAATACTCGTGATTTTGTCTGAATCATTAAAGAAAACTTGGAGAAAATACTTACCTTCTGCATTTGCTGCAGATAATTATGTAAGGTACATTGTATGTCAGTTGCTGTGCTCAAGTATGCTTCTTCCTATCTACGGTTTATATTACACTAATTAAAATAAATTATAGATCAAGGACTTTAAAGTAATTGAATAGATCATATGTGGGAGAGAGAGAATTAGATGAATAAATAAACAAAACACTGGACGAAAGACTCGCATACGAAGACTTAATTAATGTAGATGAGAGGCATCTTTGCCTAAACTTTCATGTTGCCGTGCATGGGTTCATAATTTTACCAAGCCCCCCTGCCCCCCCCCCCCCCCCCCGTGCTACTATTAAAGATGATTGAACAGGTTTTTGAATGCCACTTGATTAATTGGTCCGATTTTGATGATTCTAACGCATACCTTTGATCCTCTTTACTTATGCAATCTTATTTTAAAGTCACCATAAAAGGTAGGTCACTTAAGGTATGAACCGCAAACATAGAAACATAAACAAGCCGTTACAAGATACTTTTAAAAGAAATTAAAAGGATTATAAGTTGCAGAAAAAACGTAAATATCGCGTCCTGTTTTGGCCATTCAAGTATAACAAATGAGTCTTATTTTTGTTTTTTGTTTTTTTATTGGCCGGATTGCAAAGCAATTCCGGTCTATAGATTGACGATGTCCGTCCGTCCGTCTGTCCGTCCGTCCGTCCGTCCGTCCGTCTGTCCGTCTGCCGTCAACATTTTGGTTAAAGTTTCTGGTTGAGGCAAAATCTAAGGAACTATATGCAGTAGAAACTTTATATTATACATGAAGGTTGCCCATGACAAGACCTTTCAATTTATGCTGTAACGTTTGACCTAGTGACCTTGACCTTGGACTTTGACCTAGTTAAAGATTTTGGTTAAAGTTCCTGGTTTAAGCAAAATCTAAGGAACTGTATGCAGTAGAAACCTTATATTATACATATAGGTTTCCCATGACAAGACCTTTCAATTTATGCCATAACGTTTGACCTAGTGACCTTGACCTTTGACTTTGACCTAGTTAAAGATTTTGGTTAAAGTTCCTGGTTTAAGCAAAATCTAAGGAACTGTATGCAGTAGAAACCTTATATTATACATATAGCTTTCCCATGACAAGACCTTTCAATTTATGCCGCAACATTGGACCTAGTGACCTTGACCTTGGACTTTGACCTAGTTAAAGATTTTGGTTAAAGTTTCTGGTTTAAGCAAAATCTAAGGAACTGTATGCAGTAGAAACCTTATATTATACATTTAGGTTGCCCATGATGAGACCTTTCAATTTATGCCGCAACATTGGACCTAGTGACCTTGACCTTGGACTTTGACCTAGTTTAAGATTTTGGTTAAAGTATCTGGTTTAAGCAAAATCTAAGGAAGTGTATGCAGTAGAAACCTTTTATTATACATTTAGGTTGCCCATGACGAGACCTTTCAATTTATGCCGTAACATTGGACCTAGTGACCTTGACCTTGGACTTTGACCTAGTTAAAGACTTTGGTTAAAGTTCCTGGTTTAAGCAAAATTTAAGGAACTGTATACAGTAGAAACTTTATATTATACATGTAGTTTGCCTCTGACAAGACCTCTCAATGTATGCTGTAATATTTGACTTAGTGACCTTGACCCAGTTGGTGACAAAAACTTACTTTGCAATCCGGCCATACCGTCTTTAGCGGTGTTTTATTTATTATTATTATTATTTTTTGTTTTTGATTTTTTTTGTTTTGAGAGAGGTAGGTAGGTATGTTACACCTACACTGTATCTACGTGTAGATGTGACAGATGATTAAAGAGATGACATATTTATGACCATAGAAATACGTTGACATTAAGGTGTTGATATATATCCGGTTCTCAGCTTATCTTTTTTTTCAAGAACCGGTCTTCGTTGAAAATAAAATAGTGTAATTGACAACCTGCATCCGTAGGAGATAATAAGAGTTTTTTTACGTAAGCAAAAATATCAGACATGAAGGGTTTCAAGAGAGTATTGGTGCACTGACGGTCAGAGTTATACAAGATAACAAACCTTTTACAGAGTCATTACCGAATTAAAACCCGGCCGTTCAGTGCCAAATCCATATCGTTGTCTGACATATCTTTTAAATTTACATTGATATTTTTTCCTTTTTTTTTTTACATAAAATAAAACAAAATTAAATCAAATGAATGCAGTATACCCACGTCAACATTATTGGCAGGAGTATTATTTAAAAAAAAAGTTTTATTTGAAGACCCAATCATAGAACGCCGTCTGTCAATAGGTAAACAGTCCAGATACAAGAGAGGTCAATTTAGAGATAATTTTTAAGAAAGGAGGGGATCTCCAACCAGACTCGGTCGCAGTACCAATAGCAAGGCACCAAAACATAAAGTAGACAAGCACAGCAGGAGACGTATAATAGATACATTTGTATACGACATAGAAATGACTGCAAATAAACCAGCGAGACTAATGGACAATCGGTGCCGACGTTAGGAGGTCTGCTGTAAGAAAAGGTATTGATATGGATCCAAGCGGACGTACGGTATAGTAAGCCTCACTTCATGGATCAGACTTGAATGTAAAGTATCATATCTATAGCATCAGCAGCACCACCACCCAACACAACGGCGACAACATTTTATTGTTTGTTTTTTGTGTGAAAATTGTCTCTTCATTGAAAGCTTCCCAGACTGTTCGATGTATTATTAAGCAGATCGTCAACTGACGGTTATAAAATCTGGACACTAGTTCTGTTGGTTATGTATGATGGAGTTCACTAATAGTATATGGCTTCCTTTTACGTCTTATTTGAAAATTTATTACAAGGAAACGATCCTAACAATTTAAGGCATTCCTCTTGCTTGAGGGAGCTGTAACCATAGAATAACATAGAGAGACATTTCCGTTATTAATGATCTATTATGGTAATGTAAAGGATCTCGATCCGGAATTAAATACACAGATAAATTCGCAATGTAATATCAAACGCCGGCTAGAATTCTTATGATTGAATTAAAATATCCTCTCTGAAATTTGGCAGGACATATAGGGAGAAAATATCAAGTCATTTTATAATATCCATTTATTAATTAATAAATCATTTTTCTTATTGGTACAGTTAAACTCGTTCCCCGTGACTTGATGTTTAATAAGTGTAACAATTACTTCTTTCCATCTCTGTCGCATGGAAGAAGCTTTGTTTTGGCCCTCTATCAATTTCTCATCATATATACTATTTTGTTATTTCGGAAATTTGTCATTTCACCCAAAAGTAATATCGAAAGTAGTATAACATCTGTGCACCATTCCTGCAATGCTATTTTGGTCATCGATTTTATTTATATACATATGCTACTGAATCGACCTCGCAGGAAATTTGGAGCCGCGCACTCTCTGCAGAGAAATCGCACAAATTTAATTCAAAAGAATTAAATCAGAGGGCGCTACTGGAATGAATTTTGGCTGTGTCTGAAAATCACTTTGGATGGAAGAATAACTTTTGAGGATTAATATCCGAAACACTTGTCTGAAGCTTTTAAAATTGGTTTGAAATTTTCTTCAAGATGGTGAAGAGTTAGATTTCTTTCGTATCAGTGTACCACTGTGTTTTGCTGTCTTGTTTGTGTGATCATCTAATAGTGAGGAGGCTATCGCTGACGAGACATAACTTGTTGAAAAGCGCATATGGTGCACTGCAATTCGAAAATGGAACATATATTTCAGTATCGACAATTTAAACCACTAGGTTTGTATCTCTGCTGTTGTTCAGTCCCTGAGGATATCGCTTGCCTAGTATCATTTAAGGTCAAGTTTAGACTTATGGAAATTTTCTAAAACGAAGGGGAATCTCCCTTATGAGTCATGACAAACCCTTTTCTATAGCGGTTTCTTCGGCAGAAATTGTAGGCCAATTTAAGACTTTTGCTCTTCATAATTCATATTATTTGGATTTATTCTTCTTCGGCCTCGAGCATCACTGATGAGTTGAATACTAAGTCGGCATCGGTATACCCATTGGTATTGCTGGATTATGAGAAGTCTGATGTTTTCAGTCTTTTGAAGTCCTCTTTGATGTTTGTCTTTTGTCATTCATTTTCGTTGTTGTCTCTTGATACTTGACTAATCTACAGTCTTGTACAAGCGCATTTTTAAAACTTGCACTCTGACTGACTGTGACGACGGGACTCCATGACGGGCCCTGTCCAAACCTCTTTAGAGAAGACAGGACCCCGACCACCTGTCCTCTCTGAATGTCAGTTGGACTCCTCGGATGATAACATACATGAGCTCGCGGCGACAGAGCACGGATTGTATTACGTACGCCCTCTTTTTATATCCATTTACATATTCATCTGTGTTGCTTGAGCCCCTGCGTTTTGCGGTCTTGTTTGTGTGTGGTCATCTGACAGTGAGGAGGTTGTTTTACACCACAATTGTACGTTCTTCGAGACATCTGGGTAATCGAAAAAGTGGGAGGGTTGTGCGCACGTAATCAAGGATAACCACACCTTCTGCTATTTACGTGGCAGATGGCCGTCCTAAGTCGGCACCGGTTGCCCGTTGGTCTCGTTGGTTTATGTGTAGTCCTTTGTGTTTGATGTCTCTGTGTTGTGCGTTGACGTTCCTTGTCCCGTTTGCGTCTCTTTCTGTGCTTGTCTGCTTTGTGTTTTTGCATTGGGTGTTGTGGGGTTTTGCTGTGGGTGCTGCAACCTGGTGTTGTTGGAGATCCCCTCCTTTGTCTCGTACTTGTCTCATTTGGGTGAATCGGTGTTTGATGTTGGTAATGCAACCGAGTCTTGTTGGAGTCAAATTCTTCCAGCTGTGCTGCAATTTGCGATAGACAATATATTGGTTGTTGTTGGAAGCCAAATATTCCAACAAACTACTGAAATTCCAAAGGGCACAAACTGTGCCCCTCTCCTAGCTGACATATTCCTTTATTCATACGAGGCAGAGTTTATACAGTCTCTGCTTTCAACAGCAAAAAGCAAAAGGAAGCTGGCATTAGTTCAACTGGACCAGATACCAGTACATTGATGACATACTCTCCATCAATAATCCAAACATTCAGGATTACCATCTATCCCAGTGAACTGGGAAACGAAGAAACTGAGAGCAACTCTTAAGCCTCCTACTTAGACATGCTAAGTACTATCAATCAGGGACAACGGACATTTGGACACCTCTCTTAATGAAAGAGGTGACAATGTTAATTTAACCAACACAAACTTATCCTTCATGTGCAGCAACATTCCATCTTCGTCTGCCTATGGCGTATTGATTTCAAAAAGCATGTTCTAAGTACGAAAATATCATGTTGAGGACAAAGAGGCTTGCCAGTAAGTTGCTTGCTCAAGGGTATTCATGAGAACGGCTTAAGATGTCACCGAGGAAGTTCTTTTGTCGCTAGAACTTATTGCATATTTCGACATTTTCAAATCAAGGGCGATTAAGAACATTCTTGGGTACGATCCTTTCAATTGACTCTCTTTTACGTATTTGGACATGAACAGATTCGACATGTTTCTATTTAGCATTCGCGATGGGTGTTGCAGAGAAGACTCACTCCTCCCGGGCACTTGGTCCGGTTCGCGATTGTCTTGTTAATGGAGACTTATTCCCCCTGAACTCCAATTTGTACTTCTTCCCCGGTATACTTGGAAAACAGAGGAGACTTTGAAAATCATTTGAACTGCTCAGATATGTGATAATAATGATAGAAAGATTCCTTCAAACGGACCTTAAATTACGTATAAATGAATCAAAACAAGATGTATGGCAGACTTTTTCCCCCAGACTGGTATCATTCGGTATTTACATTTCAGACAATTTATGCTTGCGAGAGATTAATGCAGGATTGAACTTAGAAACTGTAAAAAGCAATAATGAGTTAAAGAAGATCCTGACGACAATCTCATCAGCACCAACGATAAAGCACCAAATTGAGCATCGATGGACCCCTAGCAAGCTAGAGTTGGGACCAGGTGCCCGAGAGGAGTAAGTATCCCCTGTTGGTTAGCCGCACCCGCCGTCGATGTTCATGCACGAAAATGAAAACAATATATAAAATACATGCACTGTCTGAGGTTATGTCTATATCATATATATAGAAAGTGCTATGGCGACCATGTCAGGTAAAAATATTCAAAACACTTACTGTCGCTCTTTTGTTGAAGATATGACCCTGGAGTCGAACATTGTAGGTGTTACATGATCACTACAACTGTTTTGAACAAGCATACTATCTTGAATTAGACACTGACCGACTATGATGATGAGTATCATGAAGGACAGTTTTCCGAATCTCGTTACTGCTACTTTAACCTCTAGTTTGCTAGTAACCAGGGCATGGGCTGTTTTTGTACGTACCCTGTGACTTCTTGTCATTTCATCCAAAAATATCATCGAAAACATCTTAGTACAATCCCTCCAATACTATTTTGGACATAGATTTTATTTAACTGTGCTACTGAATAGACCTCTGGCTTTTTCTCTGAGGAGATTCCATATTGACGCAGTTTCAGTACCTTGTTTTATCATGAATATGGACTGGCAATTGAAAAAAAGGTTTTACTGGAATGCCAAAATAGTTTATCATTGATACTTCGTCCCTTAATTTTGCGTCTTTCGTCCTCTAGATTCCATTGTTACATGGGACATAAAAGTAAACAAACCGATTTATAACATGTTTTGATAACAATGTAATTCTATGACACCTTCTATCGGAGACCAGGTGAAGATAGTGATACTAAATGATTGCTTACAAGAAATTTGGAGCCTATAGGAAATACAGGATGCCTACAGAAAATACCTCCAGGGAATTTAGCCGCCGCGAAATTCGAAAAGTAAAACTAGAGGGCTCTACCGAAATTCTTTTGGCTGTGTATGAAAATCACTTCGGCATTTGATTTAGTACAACCGATGAGGATTTACTATCCGAAACACAGTCTGGTGCATAAAAATTGAGTTGAAATTTTCTTCAAGAAGGTAAAGAGTTAGAAAACTTCCGTATTATTTTGGTCTTGTTTGTGATATTACTATTACCTAAGATTGAGAAGGGGGATTTGTTTAATTAAACTACAACTACAAAACACCAGGAATAACACAACTTATTAAAACGTACAAATTGATTGATGTTTGGAGATCTTTCCACAAAATTAGTCAACAATTTACGTGGCGGAGAAAATCTAAACATGAAGCAAGTAGAAATGATCTTTTTCCGGATAAGAAAGGATATTTCGAATGTCATTTCTTGTGATATACGACCGACACAAATAAAATTTACGGATCGTTTAGATGTGTGTCTGAAATTAAGATTAGGAACTAAAGAAAAAGAGAAAAGGGGTGGGGTCTGTGGGAAATAATTAATACTGTGCTTAATGACAAGGAATATACAAAAAAAGTTCATGCGTATATTGAAGATGTATTTCAACAAAAAGAGGAATATAAGCTAGCTTAATGTTGCTGAATTATGGGGTGTTGTAAAGCTAATATTAAGCAATTGACAATCAAATATTGCAAATCAAAATGCAGGAAGGAAAGATTTGAGGTTGAAATTTTTGAAAAGGAATAGTCGGTTTGAAATGAACAGTTTTGACAAATAACTTACATATTGATCCTGAGCGTATACGTGAATTAGAAACTTGTCTAAATATTATGATTCTTTGGCTGAAGGTGCACAGGTCAGATCAAGAATAGTGATGGAGGTTTTTTTTGTTTGCTTTGGTTCATGTTTTATCCTGATTTCGTATGCCTTCGGCTTGTGATTTCCTGAATTATCGATTTTGTACGGTGTATTGGGATTTGGTCATTGTCCATATTTGTCATTCAATGGATTGAGCATGGGGAAAAGAATACAAAATTCTTTTTAGGACTCGAGAAATAAAGGCAAATTCATAAAAGTAAAAGATAGACATGATGATCTTTTATATGACCAAGAAGAAATCCTGAGTGAAATCAAGGATTACTATGCGTCTTTGTACAGTTCAAGTGATATAAATGAAAATGAAGTTATTGAATATGTAAACAATTGTCCAGTATAAATGACAAATATGGATAATGACCATATCCCTGTCTACAGTACAAAATCGATAATATAGAAAATAATATAAAACTTTTTGACAGAGGAAGAAAGTAAAAATTGTGATGGGGAATTAAGTTTTGAAGAATGTGAACAAGCTGTTGACAAACTGAAAAGTAACAAAAGCCCAGGTATAGATGGACTATCTGCAGAATTTAACAAAGTATTTTGTGATAAGATAAAAAAGTTTGTGGTCAATTCGTTGAATTATGCTTATAGGAAAAGAGAACTAAGTAATTCTAAAAAATAAGGAGTAGTTTCAATTATTTTCAAAAGAGATGATCCACTACAGTTGAAAAATTGGAGGCCTATAACCCTTTTTAATTATCGATCATAAGATTGCTGCTTACGTTCTTGTTAGAGTTAGAGTTAAAGATGTTTTACCAAAACTAAGTACAGATCAAAATGGTTATATTAAAAACATATTCATTGGCTACAATATTCGTCAAATTTAGGATATAATAGACTAAGTACTCCGAACAATTTTCTATCGATTCATGTATCTTATTTCTAGATTTTTCTAAGGCATTCGATACGATTGAGTGGAATTTCATGACACAGGCGTTGAAGAAATGTGGTTTTGGAGATTCTTTTATTTATTGGACCCTTACTTTATAAAATAATATTCTAGGATGTGTAAAGATACCCCCCTCAATAATTGGCTATCGGAAACATACAAGATACCAAAGGGAATAAAACAAGGTTGCCCTCTTTCTTGTCTTTGATTTATAATAGCAGCTGAAATTATGGCTTGCAAAATTCGAAATGACATACACATTAAAGGAATACGTATAAAAAGTTGCAGAATGAAAATATCGCAGCTCGTGGATGACACTAATTTTTTTTTCAGATATCAAAAAAGCACTCTCAATGTTTGAAGAATTTGGAAGATTGTCTGGTTTAAGACTGAATAGAGATAAAACAGAGGGAATTTATCTTGGTAAAAGTAACAATAGAGATTTATAAGTCACACTGCGGAATAAAATGGGTTGATATTGTAAAATCTTTGGGCATACATTTTTGTACTAATAAAAATGATTTGTCAAAATCTTAACTTGGAAAATAGTATAGCAAGAACACATCTTCTTCTGAAAAATTGGGGAAAAAAGAAAACTTATATTCATAGGAAAATCAGTAATTATTATAAATAATTTTGCAGTACCAAAAATATCATATCTAGCGAGCTCAAAAATAATTACCCAGGAGCATAGTAAGGAATTAAAAAAGCTTATGGGAAAAAGGAACAGATAGGGCTGAAAGAAAACACAATGATCAGTAATCATATGAAAGAAGGTTTGCAAATTAGAGACCTTGCATGAATCCCACTTCCATTCATTAAAATATCTTGGGCAAAAATACTTTTATTTACAGAAAGTTCCAATTGAAAAGCTGTCCCTTCATTTTATCTTAATTTTTAAAATTAATAATGACAACGAAAAATCCATTCCCAATTTTAGCGAAAATCCAGAATTTTACAGGTTTATAACTAATTCTGGGTTCCATATTAAATATAGTGAGCCTAGGACGAAAGAAGATTTCAAAATTTAAACAAAAAGAAATTATTTGGGGAAATGAAAACATCTCGGATAAATGTAAAACACCATATTTTTTTGTAAATTGGATAATTTCTGGATTTATTTATTTAAATGATATTCTGGACGAAAAGGGTGAAATAGATAAAGAGTTCATTTACAATAATTCGACTGATAAACGAAACTGTATATAAGAAATGTATCTTAAAAAGAATTGTGTACCAGAACGTGTATTGATCTACTTAGACAATCACAAACTAGGACAAACATTATTAATTCAGATATTGGCACATGTAGCCAAGTTCGATCAACTTCGGATAATCGATTCAGATATGGGTACATGTAGCCAAGTTCGATCAACTTCGGTTGATCGTCTGTCTCTTCAACGCATTTGAAATTTTCTGTTACAAAATTTCTTAAAATTTCCGAAACGTGAGTCCTTAAGTATCATATCCACCCAATCTGATACGTCTTTCGGTACATTTTTGGGCATAATAATTTTCATACTTTTTTGCTGTATTACATCGTTTAGACTGATGATCACTGACGAGGGTTAAGCACCTGAAACGTGCATGTCTGGTTATTGCTGCAAATTTATCTGGTCTAAAATGATGCTATTGAATTTGAAGACGTTTAACATTTGTACTACTTGGTGAGCGACCAGGAGTCCCCGAGGGCACATGTAGCCAAGTTCGATCAACTTCGGTTGATCGTCTGTCTCTTCAACGCATTAGAAATTTTCTGTTACAAAATTTCTTAAAGTTTCCGGAACGTGGGTCCTGTAGCAACATATCCCTACCATTCTGCTACATCTTTCGGTATATTTTTGGACATAATAATTTTTACACTTTTTAACCTTATATGATCACTGACAAGTGCTAAGTACCCGAAAAGCGCATGTCTGGTCCATGCTGCAAATTTATCTGGTCTAATATGATGGTATTGAATTTGAAGACGTTTAACATTTGTACTACTTCGTGAGTGTCACTGCTGGTGGACCAGGAATCTCCGAGGGCACATGTAGCCAGGTTCGATCAACTTCGGTTGATCGTCTGTCTCTTCAACGCATATAAAATTTTCTGTCACAACATTTCTTAAAATTTCTGAAACGTGGGTCCTATAACATCATATCCCACCCATTCTGTTACATCTAAACGTGCATGTCTGGTCCATGATGCAAATTTATCCATTTATAAATGATGCTATTGATTTTGAAGACGTTTTACAATTTCGGTACATTTTTAGACATAATAATTTTTACACTTTTTGACCTTTTTGACCTTTTTGACGAGGGTTAAGCACCTGAAACGTGCATGTCTGGTCCATGCTGCAAATTTATCTGGTCTAAAATGATGCTATTGAATTTGAAGACGTTTAACATTTATGTAAAAGATATTGTTGGTAATGGACAAAACTTGTTTAAAACGATATTTATATATGCAATAAACATATCTATACTTCTTTTGTTGAGGAAAAAAGACAGAGGGTTAAAATTTTGGTGCCTGCACTATAAGTTTAATGAGGATGTAAAAGACCTTTTAAAACAGAATTTTTTTTAAATCTTAGAAAACGAAGAGAAACTCTATCATGATATTTTACCAAATCAGATTATACTAAAAAGATGGAAAATTATAGATACTGAGAATTGCAATATATACATGTAACTGCCAGGATAATTATGAAAATTACTTTGTATCTTGTACAGGTTTTGATAACTTTTTGAATCTATCTACCGGTATTAACCGCCTAAAATCTGGATATCATACTTAAAGTACATGTATATTGTATTAGGTTATAACTCTTAACCGCCTAACAAAATTTGGATACCATACTTAAGATATATTGTATTAGGTTATAAGATTGATGTAGAACAATACAATGACGTTGATATCCTATCAACTATCGGATCGACAATTTATAAATGGTTCCATCTTGAAGAAAGGAGGGGATCTCCAACAATACTCAGTTGCAGCACCCACATCAAAACTCCAAAACATCCAATGTAAAAAAACACAAAGCAGACATCCACAGAAAGAGACGCAGAAGGGACAAGGAACACCAACTTACATCATAGAAACATGAAACATAAAAGACAACCCATAAACCAACGAGGCCAATGTGCAACCGGTGCCGATTTAGAACGGCCAAAAATAGCAGAGGGTGTGGTTATCCTGGATTACTTGCGCACAACCTCCCACTTTTCCGATTACCCAGAGGTCTCGAAAAGAAACCTCTTTTCCGCAAAACGCAGGGGCCCAAGCAGCACAGATGAATATGTAAATGTATATAAAAAGAGGGCGTACGCAATACAGTCTGTGCTCTGCCGGCTGTGGTGAAATGTTATCACCCGAGGAGTCCGACTGACATTCAAAGAGGACAGGTGGCCGGGGCCCTATCTTCTCTAAGGAGGTATGGATAGGGCCCGTCATGGAGTCCCGTCGTCACAGTCAGTCAGAGTGCAAAAACAATGCGCGGGTACAAAGATGTAGATTGTTCAAGTAGCAAGCCTAGTGTCCGTCTGGTGACATTAGGATCATATCGACGCTATAAAAGGCGTTTGATGATTCTGACGCATTTTCGATGGTTATGCTGTCTACCTTTGATCCTTCTTATCTCGTTGATTATGTCACCATAAAATGCAGGTTGTGAAAACCCAAAGTAATATACTCTGTTTGTTGTATGGGCCTGAATTTCAAAAGAAATTGACAATATTTTTTGTAAAATTTCCAGCACGTCTTTACTAGGTTGTGAAAGCGAAAACCTTGACCTAAAAGTTTCTTCGTAATTTGTAAATTTCGTCTATAAATACTAGTACCCAAAACATCAGTACATGCTCTAGTCTGATCTAGGAACATCACCGTCAATCCAGGGAACATTTACTATGTTGAACCCAAAATCATCTATGTTGTCATACACTCTTGTATGAATCTCTCCATTTACAATTTTGAAAATGGTGTTTCTGTGTTTGTAACGTTTGCCTTGTTTATATGTCAATCCTTGTGGATAAATAACATTTGTATACTTTTCAAAAACAGGATTGTCGATAGTAAGAATGTCATCCAGGTACTTAGAAGTACCAATGAAACATTTCACATCATCATGTTTTCTTTGCTTTTGAAGATTTTGGATAAATTATTTTTCATTCGTAAATAAGAATAAATCTGCAACAAGAGGCACACAATTAGTACCAATATGGATCCTTACAACCTGCTTGTAGAGATTCTCACCAAATCATACATAAATGTTGTCCAAAAGGAAGGACAAGGCAATACACATGTCACTAAATATCCATGTTTTGTATGATTTGTATTCTGTAGCGGAAAAGAAACCCTTTGATTCAAATGTACAAATCTAAGTTCTCCCTTCTCGATTAAAGCACTATTTAATGAGTTTGGACATTTGATAATTAATTTTGTCGTGCGGAAGCATGGTGAACATATTTGAAAAGTCGCATGAAGGAATCGTATTGGCTTGAAATTTGAAAAATGAATTAGTACTGATGTTTTGGATTTTCATAATAGAAATCTACAAATTACAAAGAAACTTTTAGGTCAAGGTTTTCGCTTTCACAAACTAGTAAAGACTTTCTGGAAATTTTACAAAAATTATGATCAACTTCTTCTGAAATTCGGACCCATACAAGCAACAGAGTATATTACTTTAGGTATTTCACAACCTGCATTTTATGGTGACATTATTAACAAAATAAGAAGGATCAAAGGTATCGAAAATGCGTCAGAGTCATCAAATGCCTTTTATACCGTGGATATGATCCTAATGCCACCAGACGGACACTAAGCTTGGTACTTGACCAATCTACAGTCTTGTACGAGCGCATTCGTAAGACTTGCACTCTGACTGACTGTGACGACGGGACTCCATGACGGGCCCTGTCCAAACCTCCTTAGAGAATGCAGGGCCCCGACCACCTGTCCTCTCTGAATGTCAGACGGACTCCTCGGTCGATAACATATATGAGCTCGCTACAGCCGGCAGAGCACAGACTTTATTACGCACGTCCTCTTTTTATATCCATTTACATATTCATCTGTGTTGCCTGGACCCCTGTGTTATACCGTCTTGTTTGTGTGTTGCCATCTAACAGTGAGGAGGTTGTTTTACACCATAATTGTGCGTTCTTCGAGACCTCTGGGAAATCGGAATAGTGGGAGGGTTGTGCGCACGTAATCCACACCGTCTGCTATTTACGTGGCAGATGGCCGTCCTCAGTCGGCACCGGTTGCCCATTGGTCTCGTTTGTTTATGTGTAGTCTTTTATGTTTCATGTTTCTATGGTGTGAGTTGGTGTTCCTTGTCCCTTTCGCGTCTCTTTCTGTGGGTGTCTGTTTTGTGTTTTTTGCATGGTTTTTTTTTTTTGGATTTTGCTGTGGGTGCTGCAACCTAGTGTTGTTGGAGATCCCCTCCTTTCTTTTAGCTCTTGAGTGTATAAGCTTTTTGTCTGTAGATGGGACTTTAAATCGGTGATCAATATGCACTGAAATAATTCTTCTTTTTAACCTGATGAAGGAAAATGAAGCCTTTTCAAGCATTGTTAATATTGCGCTCTTTGGCAATTTCTTAATTGGATTTTTTCTATTTCGGACTCGATCTTCACTGCATCTGAGGTTTTAATAGTATAAACCCTTTAGCCTCGAAGCTGATTTGGCCACGGTCAATTTTCTTTAAATAAAGAGTCAGATGCTGATATCGCTATAATGTGTATGATAATTAAAATGAAGGCAAGTTTTAAGGTATCATTAGATTCTGTTAGATTTTTGTAAGATTTTCATGGGCTCTATTTTTGGATATGCATATAAGAATAAAACTGGAAGGAGTCACAACGGAACGGTGATTTCCGGCGAGGGGCTCAGAATGGGGACTTGTGAAATTCGGTTCTTCGTGGTGTATTGTGAATTTCTCAAAAACGGAGCGGCAAATCCCTAAATAAATTTCATATATTATTAAGACAGATATTGCCTTCAAATCAGCATAATTTTTATTTCAAGAAAAAATTTGGAATAATGGTCAAAATGGGACCAAAGTCCATCTGAATGACATGTCAAAATTTCCCTATTTTCATTTTCACTTTCGTTTTCAGAGTCACAATAGTATCGGAAAGGTATATATCATTTAGTACCAATGAAATCTACAGGAAATGATCTTTCTTTTGATATATCACTTTCTATATAAGCCATTTCTATTTAGTCAGTAAATGACGTCAGCTTTTGGGTGTAGAACACTAGTTTTCGAGGTTAAAGGTTATGCTATTGTAACCTTTAGGACATATGAATAATGATTCACAACATGTACACGCACAATTGGTATGCTTATTTATAAACAAAGTCCTTGGATACCATACAGCAAAATTCACGATATAGCATGAACAAGACATTGAAAATGAAATATTGGGTGTCAGTCTTATGTTCAAAGAACTGTGAGGGTTCAAAATAGGGTACATAGAGGTTCTATGATGAAAATACGGCCAAAATGGGCATTTTGTCGGAGGTTGCGGGCATGTTTATACGGCTTGCTGATTGAAAGATATACGAGTTACAGGACTTTGCAATACACCAAACTCTTCGAAAAATCCTATATTTTCAAATTATGAGGAGAAAAATTTCAATCGGCGAAATCAAAATATGGTTTAGGTTTTAATAGTATAAACCCTATAGCCTCGAAGCTGATTTTGCCCCGGTCAATTTTCTTTAAATAAAGAGTCAGATGCTGATATCGCTATAATGTGTATGATAATTAAAATGAAGGCAAGTTTTAAGGTATCATTAGATTCTGTTAGATTTTTGTAAGATTTTCATGGGCTCTATTTTTGGATAAGCATATAAGAATAAAACTGGAAGGAGTCACAACGGAACGGTGATTTCCGGCGAGGGGCTCAGAATGGGGACTTGTGAAATTCGGTTCTTCGTGGTGTATTGTGAATTTCTCAAAAACGGAGCGGCAAATCCCTAAATAAATTTCATATATTATTAAGACAGATATTGCCTTCAAATCAGCATAATTTTTATTTCAAGAAAAAATTGGAATAATGGTCAAAATGGGACCAAAGTCCATCTGAATGACATGTCAAAATTTCCCTATTTTCATTTTCACTTTCGTTTTCAGAGTCACAATAGTATCGGAAAGGTATATATCATTTAGTACCAATGAAATCTACAGGAAATGATCTTTCTTTTGATATATCACTTTCTATATAAGCCATTTCTATTTAGTCAGTAAATGACGTCAGCTTTTGGGTGTAGAACACTAGTTTTCGAGGTCAAAGGTTATGCTATTGTAACCTTTAGGACATATGAATAATGATTCACAACATGTACACGTACAATTGGTATGCTTATTTATAAACAAAGTCCTTGGATACCATACATCAAAATTCACGATATAGCATGAACAAGACATTGAAAATGAAATATTGGGTGTCAGTCTTATGTTCAAAGAACTGTGAGGGTTCAAAATAGGGTACATAGAGGTTCTATGATGAAAATACGGCCAAAATGGGCATTTTGTCGGAGGTTGAGGGCATGTTTATACGGCTTGCTGATTGAAAGATATACGAGTTACAGGACTTTGCAATACACCAAACTCTTCGAAAAATCCTATATTTTCAAATTATGAGAAGAAAAATTTCAATCGGCGAAATCAAAATATGGTTTAGGTTTTAATAGTATAAACCCTATAGCCTCGAAGCTGATTTTGCCCCGGTCAATTTTCTTTAAATAAAGAGTCAGATGCTGATATCGCTATAATGTGTATGATAATTAAAATGAAGGCAAGTTTTAAGGTATCATTAGATTTTGTTAGATTTTTGTAAGATTTTCATGGGCTCTATTTTTGGATATGCATATAAGAATAAAACTGGAAGGAGTCACAACGGAACGGTGATTTCCGGCGAGGGGCTCAGAATGGGGACTTGTGAAATTCGGTTCTTCGTGGTGTATTGTGAATTTCTCAAAAACGGAGCGGCAAATCCCTAAATAAATTTCATATATTATTAAGACAGATATTGCCTTCAAATCAGCATAATTTTTATTTCAAGAAAAAATTTGGAATAATGGTCAAAATGGGACCAAAGTCCATCTGAATGACATGTCAAAATTTCCCTATTTTCATTTTCACTTTCGTTTTCAGAGTCACAATAGTATCGGAAAGGTATATATCATTTAGTACCAATGAAATCTACAGGAAATGATCTTTCTTTTGATATATCACTTTCTATATAAGCCATTTCTATTTAGTCAGTAAATGACGTCAGCTTTTGGGTGTAGAACACTAGTTTTCGAGGTTAAAGGTTATGCTATTGTAACCTTTAGGACATATGAATAATGATTCACAACATGTACACGCACAATTGGTATGCTTATTTATAAACAAAGTCCTTGGATACCATACAGCAAAATTCACGATATAGCATGAACAAGACATTGAAAATGAAATATTGGGTGTCAGTCTTATGTTCAAAGAACTGTGAGGGTTCAAAATAGGGTACATAGAGGTTCTATGATGAAAATACGGCCAAAATGGGCATTTTGTCGGAGGTTGCGGGCATGTTTATACGGCTTGCTGATTGAAAGATATACGAGTTACAGGACTTTGCAATACACCAAACTCTTCGAAAAATCCTATATTTTCAAATTATGAGGAGAAAAATTTCAATCGGCGAAATCAAAATATGGTTTAGGTTTTAATAGTATAAACCCTATAGCCTCGAAGCTGATTTTGCCCCGGTCAATTTTCTTTAAATAAAGAGTCAGATGCTGATATCGCTATAATGTGTATGATAATTAAAATGAAGGCAAGTTTTAAGGTATCATTAGATTCTGTTAGATTTTTGTAAGATTTTCATGGGCTCTATTTTTGGATAAGCATATAAGAATAAAACTGGAAGGAGTCACAACGGAACGGTGATTTCCGGCGAGGGGCTCAGAATGGGGACTTGTGAAATTCGGTTCTTCGTGGTGTATTGTGAATTTCTCAAAAACGGAGCGGCAAATCCCTAAATAAATTTCATATATTATTAAGACAGATATTGCCTTCAAATCAGCATAATTTTTATTTCAAGAAAAAAATTGGAATAATGGTCAAAATGGGACCAAAGTCCATCTGAATGACATGTCAAAATTTCCCTATTTTCATTTTCACTTTCGTTTTCAGAGTCACAATAGTATCGGAAAGGTATATATCATTTAGTACCAATGAAATCTACAGGAAATGATCTTTCTTTTGATATATCACTTTCCATATAAGCCATTTCTATTTAGTCAGTAAATGACGTCAGCTTTTGGGTGTAGAACACTAGTTTTCGAGGTCAAAGGTTATGCTATTGTAACCTTTAGGACATATGAATAATGATTCACAACATGTACACGTACAATTGGTATGCTTATTTATAAACAAAGTCCTTGGATACCATACATCAAAATTCACGATATAGCATGAACAAGACATTGAAAATGAAATATTGGGTGTCAGTCTTATGTTCAAAGAACTGTGAGGGTTCAAAATAGGGTACATAGAGGTTCTATGATGAAAATACGGCCAAAATGGGCATTTTGTCGGAGGTTGAGGGCATGTTTATACGGCTTGCTGATTGAAAGATATACGAGTTACAGGACTTTGCAATACACCAAACTCTTCGAAAAATCCTATATTTTCAAATTATGAGAAGAAAAATTTCAATCGGCGAAATCAAAATATGGTTTAGGTTTTAATAGTATAAACCCTATAGCCTCGAAGCTGATTTTGCCCCGGTCAATTTTCTTTAAATAAAGAGTCAGATGCTGATATCGCTATAATGTGTATGATAATTAAAATGAAGGCAAGTTTTAAGGTATCATTAGATTTTGTTAGATTTTTGTAAGATTTTCATGGGCTCTATTTTTGGATATGCATATAAGAATAAAACTGGAAGGAGTCACAACGGAACGGTGATTTCCGGCGAGGGGCTCAGAATGGGGACTTGTGAAATTCGGTTCTTCGTGGTGTATTGTGAATTTCTCAAAAACGGAGCGGCAAATCCCTAAATAAATTTCATATATTATTAAGACAGATATTGCCTTCAAATCAGCATAATTTTTATTTCAAGAAAAAATTTGGAATAATGGTCAAAATGGGACCAAAGTCCATCTGAATGACATGTCAAAATTTCCCTATTTTCATTTTCACTTTCGTTTTCAGAGTCACAATAGTATCGGAAAGGTATATATCATTTAGTACCAATGAAATCTACAGGAAATGATCTTTCTTTTGATATATCACTTTCTATATAAGCCATTTCTATTTAGTCAGTAAATGACGTCAGCTTTTGGGTGTAGAACACTAGTTTTCGAGGTTAAAGGTTATGCTATTGTAACCTTTAGGACATATGAATAATGATTCACAACATGTACACGCACAATTGGTATGCTTATTTATAAACAAAGTCCTTGGATACCATACAGCAAAATTCACGATATAGCATGAACAAGACATTGAAAATGAAATATTGGGTGTCAGTCTTATGTTCAAAGAACTGTGAGGGTTCAAAATAGGGTACATAGAGGTTCTATGATGAAAATACGGCCAAAATGGGCATTTTGTCGGAGGTTGCGGGCATGTTTATACGGCTTGCTGATTGAAAGATATACGAGTTACAGGACTTTGCAATACACCAAACTCTTCGAAAAATCCTATATTTTCAAATTATGAGGAGAAAAATTTCAATCGGCGAAATCAAAATATGGTTTATAAAGGTTTTAATAGTATAAACCCTATAGCCTCGAAGCTGATTTTGCCCCGGTCAATTTTCTTTAAATAAAGAGTCAGATGCTGATATCGCTATAATGTGTATGATAATTAAAATGAAGGCAAGTTTTAAGGTATCATTAGATTCTGTTAGATTTTTGTAAGATTTTCATGGGCTCTATTTTTGGATATGCATATAAGAATAAAACTGGAAGGAGTCACAACGGAACGGTGATTTCCGGCGAGGGGCTCAGAATGGGGACTTGTGAAATTCGGTTCTTCGTGGTGTATTGTGAATTTCTCAAAAACGGAGCGGCAAATCCCTAAATAAATTTCATATATTATTAAGACAGATATTGCCTTCAAATCAGCATAATTTTTATTTCAAGAAAAAATTTGGAATAATGGTCAAAATGGGACCAAAGTCCATCTGAATGACATGTCAAAATTTCCCTATTTTCATTTTCACTTTCGTTTTCAGAGTCACAATAGTATCGGAAAGGTATATATCATTTAGTACCAATGAAATCTACAGGAAATGATCTTTCTTTTGATATATCACTTTCCATATAAGCCATTTCTATTTAGTCAGTAAATGACGTCAGCTTTTGGGTGTAGAACACTAGTTTTCGAGGTCAAAGGTTATGCTATTGTAACCTTTAGGACATATGAATAATGATTCACAACATGTACACGTACAATTGGTATGCTTATTTATAAACAAAGTCCTTGGATACCATACATCAAAATTCACGATATAGCATGAACAAGACATTGAAAATGAAATATTGGGTGTCAGTCTTATGTTCAAAGAACTGTGAGGGTTCAAAATAGGGTACATAGAGGTTCTATGATGAAAATACGGCCAAAATGGGCATTTTGTCGGAGGTTGAGGGCATGTTTATACGGCTTGCTGATTGAAAGATATACGAGTTACAGGACTTTGCAATACACCAAACTCTTCGAAAAATCCTATATTTTCAAATTATGAGGAGAAAAATTTCAATCGGCGAAATCAAAATATGGTTTAGGTTTTAATAGTATAAACCCTATAGCCTCGAAGCTGATTTTGCCCCGGTCAATTTTCTTTAAATAAAGAGTCAGATGCTGATATCGCTATAATGTGTATGATAATTAAAATGAAGGCAAGTTTTAAGGTATCATTAGATTCTGTTAGATTTTTGTAAGATTTTCATGGGCTCTATTTTTGGATATGCATATAAGAATAAAACTGGAAGGAGTCACAACGGAACGGTGATTTCCGGCGAGGGGCTCAGAATGGGGACTTGTGAAATTCGGTTCTTCGTGGTGTATTGTGAATTTCTCAAAAACGGAGCGGCAAATCCCTAAATAAATTTCATATATTATTAAGACAGATATTGCCTTCAAATCAGCATAATTTTTTTTCAAGAAAAAATTTGGAATAATGGTCAAAATGGGACCAAAGTCCATCTGAATGACATGTCAAAATTTCCCTATTTTCATTTTCACTTTCGTTTTCAGAGTCACAATAGTATCGGAAAGGTATATATCATTTAGTACCAATGAAATCTACAGGAAATGATCTTTCTTTTGATATATCACTTTCTATATAAGCCATTTCTATTTAGTCAGTAAATGACGTCAGCTTTTGGGTGTAGAACACTAGTTTTCGAGGTCAAAGGTTTATGCTATTGTAACCTGAGGTTTAACACTGTAAATGAGTTCTGACCCAAGAACTACAGTAATTACAAAGAAGATGGCATCACTGATGAGGCATTAATTGTCGAAGTACTTATAATATGGTACACAAAATCGTTTTCATACAACATATATTTATTAGAATATTTAATACTAATCAGAAAAAGAACGAATAAAAAAAGAAGGAAACACTGTTCTGAAGAATAGAAGGTATAGATGTCAGTTTCCCTGCATTGTCATGAAATTCAAATATATCTTTTCTATATACATTTTCTTATTAAATGGATTCTATTGAGATATCCTATTAGGAGTACCTCACAATAGGTAAACCACATTGCATAAAGTACTGCCGATCCTGAGAATGCGTACCTGACGAGCTGTTTTTTTTTTTTTTTAATTTTTTTGTCGTTAATGTAACACTGTTATCATTGAATCATAGAAGATTTACAAAACCATTGCAAATTACACCTTATATCGTATTCAACATTGTGACTTCTTAGGACAAGTAATAACATCAACAACAAGATCAACAGCAACAGCCACCCTGCCGAGCTAGTCCACAAGTAGTCGTACAAGTCTCAAACATTTAAAAACATGCCGAACATTGACGAAATAACTTTTTCACGTTTTGCTATCTATGAGACAGATTTTAATAGATTTACTTTCGAAAGAATAGTGTGATATAATTTTTGAAGTATCAGTTCTAGGATTGATATCAATAAAAGAAAGGAGGGGATCTCCAACAAGACACGGTAGCAGCACCCAGAGTAGACAAGAACAGCAAGAGACGCAAAAGGGAAAGAAACACGAAATGCGAGACCCCCTTAAAAACACAAAATAACCCAACAGACCACGCATAAAACACGAGACCAATAAGCAATCTGTGTTTGCAGCAAATCGTGTAGTTATCCGCATTACGTGCACACAATCCTCTTTTCCAGTTCCCAAAGGTCTCGAAGAACCTTCTCATGGTAGCATTTATTCACAACAAGCATCCTCAAAGGGAAACTCTCACACCGAATTGAACAGTGGTTTTAAGATTGAACAAAGCCTTTTGCAAAAGTTTGCCTCGCGTGCAGAATTCTTAAGCCATACTATTTATCGTCACAGTTACAGCATTCTGCTTTTAGCAGCTTGCCTTTGATGCTAATCGACATGATCAAAACTCTGAACAGGACTTAACTACTTTGCATACAAAAATACTGACTAATAGTATTTAAGATCCATACCTATCAAGCCTTTTAAAATGAGTTCTTGTTATTTGTCCTACGTTCTACCTTTATTTTTAGTGACAGTATTTTTCCTGTACCGAATTAAATTGTAAAAATAGGAAAGTAGGAAAATACTATTTTCTGATCCGTCTAATATTCTAATGAAGATTTATTTGTGATTTACATCAGATTATGGCATATTTCATGTTTCCCGACAGAAAACATTTTATTTCGAGGAAAGTGCGAGAAAATCTATTGCACAACAAAGATTTGGATTAATTTGTCGTAAAACTGTTGTAAAAGACGGATGCCATTTTAGGTCTTATTCGATGAAAACAAATTTGTGAGCGTGAAAATGTCATTTAGCCATGAAGAATCTTTGACTCCTTCAATTCGTTGTAGGAAAGCTCTTAATCTAGTACAAAATTGATGGTACGAGGTTGTCTCAGTACCGACATACGGGGGTTGACAAATTCGCCTTGTTTCTCGAGATGCCATCAATGAAACAAGAGCCCCAGGAGGGCACAACGCTCACCTGATACCCATGGGTGCTCTAATTGACATACTGACATTGAATAAGACGTAAAATTGATAGTGCCAGTATCACGATCATTTGAGCCTACATTCTTTCTAAAAAGATTTTTGCCAGATGCAGACAAGATTTTTTTTTTACAGCCTTTAAAAGTACAAACAAGAAGAAATAGTAACATTTCAAAACATTATCTTTTTTACTGATTTGAATAGACGGATAATGTGATCCAAAGTCATATGCCCAACTAGTGTATTATTCAACATCAAAAAAATCATTTTGTAAAATTCCACATTAATGTGCAGCAAGTGATGAAAAAACAGACAAAAAGAATAAAACAATGAAATAAACTTAATACTCTGGTGTATGCTGCTTTTAGGGAAACAAATTAATAGGCCCATGATACTGTAAAGCTTGTCCAACTAGCAGACCTACCACATCGTTATTTACTGTTAACTATGTTTCGCCTCGTGATAGGACTGTTACATGGACAAATTATTAGCTGACAGAGTTCATGAAAAGTATCAGCTGCATCGGATTTGCTGATAAAAAATCATTTGGTCCGATAAAAACTCATGTTCTATCTATTATTTGGACAGATAAAAATTCCCAAATGTCTGACCACAGGAACCTGTCGTTTTATGAGAGAAAATGTTTTATTATTCACGACCTTCAAAGTCTCTTGTGTTCGTCTTTAGAAATGTTGTATACATACAAGATGTCGAACACAGTGGCTTAAGGTTGTGAATCATAATTTATTTCCTCTTTTAAAACAACAGCTTCCTGTGGTCCAACATTTCATTGAAAGATTTCAAGAACTCTGAACTGAATTATTTGTTTTCAAGAATTTCAGATATATCAAATGTCCTATACATTCTCAAAATCCTCGGGAAGAAATTACTCATTTGTTTTCAAGAATTTCAGATATATCAAATGTCCTATACATTCTCAAAATCCTCGGGAAGGGATTACTCATTAGATGTTTCTTCAAGAAATCAGTCCGTATACAATTCATCTAAGAGAGTCTAAGACAAAGGAAATTCGAGCTAAGTTTATAAATGATGACAAGTATGAAATTGTTCCAAGTACATGAATAATAACAAGCATGAAAGTGTTCCCAGTATATGCACATTAAATAAAATCTATTAAATACCGGCAGTACTATTTTGTTTGCACGATAGATCATCTATTAATCTCCTGAAATGTATCACGTGTACAGTACTAACACGGTGGGTAATCTCGCAACGCAGAACAATTTATTTTTCAATATTTTTGCGCAAAATAGATAATTTATTACAAAAAGGGAAATGTGATGCAGTGTAACAACACCCTAACTATGAGTTGTATCCAAAATAAGGTGGATATTATAGCTTTTTATAATGCACAAACACGATCGGCGTTCTACTTTCACTTTCATCTACACCAATCATGCCGATAGTTTTTCGGCTTTATAAAAGGATATTACCTCTCTTACTTTCGATAAAACTCGTATCTAAGGCATCCTTACACTGCATCACATTCCCCTTTTTGTGAAAAATAATTTGTAATACACGAAATTTTAGATAAACCTAGTGTTCTGCGTTGCGAGATTACCCACCGTGACTATTAAATGGGCGTGGAGGAATTAACCAATCAAATCTGTAACACAAGATATATGGCGACTTTGTTTACCATAGATACAAAAATAAAGCGGAGAAAATAATCATTATATAGGGAAATTGTTATATAATATGCATGTTTGGAAAAAGTCAACATCTCAAAAATAAATTCAGAGTATATATTTGATTGCATGTGTGCCTGAGTTATTTCGACGTACGAAAATAAGTACACAAAGCCAAACTAGCTTGTCTGTTTAAAAAATCATGAAAAATCTAAAAGTTGATATTTTGACAGAATTCTTTCACACTTTCTATTCTAACGATAAATATAAAAAAAGGAGAAAAAAAACTGCAAAAGTGGGGTCCTGCCGGGGTTTGAACCACTACTCTTGGGTATGGAAAACCTACATTGTATCTATGAATGTTTTTCCGTAAAAATCCAAATGAGGATATCTTGACAAAATTCTTACACTTGTAGGGAACCATGAGTACCTAATACCTACCAAGTTTCATGACAATCTAAGAAAAAAAGTAAGTTAGATATGATAAATATGCAGTAAATGAGTGTGTAAAATCATACACTTTTTGAGTTATTTAAAGAAATAGTGCAAAAATTAGCATTTCTGACTAAGTCCGAAGAGACGTCAAAAAAGCGTCAAAAATTTGAGTTCGGAGTGGAACCAAAAATAACAACACTTCTTAAGACATCTCTCTAGATCATCCTGATGCTTTCGGTTTGTCGATACGTGCTTCCGTTCTGAAGAAGAAGTTTGTCAAAGGAGGGTACCCCCTGTGACCTACTTTTGCCTGTGGTGGCGCCACCTGTTGAGGGATCCGGACGAAAAACAACAACACTTGTAGGGGACCATTAGTACTTTATACCTACCAAGTTTCATCAAAATCCCTTTAGCCATTCTTGAGAAGAAGTCGAAAATGTGAAAAGTTTACGACAGACAGACGACAGACGACACACGACAGACGACACACGACAGACGACGGACGCCGGACGGATCGCTATGACAATAGCTCACTAGAGCCTTTGGCTCAGGTGAGCTAAAAACGCGTCAAAAATTTGACTTCGAAGTGGAACCAAAAATAACAACACTTCTTAAGACATCTCTCTAGATCATCCTGATGCTTTCGGTTTGTCGATACATGCTTCGGTTCTGAAGAAGAAGTTTGTCAAAGGAGGGTACCCCCCGTGACCTACTTTTGGCTGTGGTGGCGCCACCTGTTGACAGATCCGGACGAAAAACAACAACACTTGTAGGGGACCATGAGTACTTCATATCTACCAAGTTTCATCAAAATCCCTTCAGCCGTTCTGGAGAAGAAGTCGAAAATGTGAAAAGTTTACGACGGACGACGGACGACGGACGCCGGACGACGGACGACGGACGGACGGACGCCGGACGGTGCGCTATGACAATAGCTCACTTGAGCTTCGCTCAGGTGAGCTAAAAAGGGGAAAAAATTTTTGTTGGGGTCCCGCCGGGGTTTGAAGCCACTCCCCATGGGTCCATTGGGCATGGAAAACATACATTATACCTATGTACAATCTTAAAAAATATTCCTTAAAAATCCAAAAGTGGATATCTTGACAAAATTCTTTCACTTGTAGGGTACCATGCATGAGTACCTCATACCTACAAATTGTCATGACAATCTGAAGAGTGGTTATAGAAAAGAAGCAGAAAATGTATGAAAATCACCCCCCCCCCCTTCCTTTTTACATAAGAAAAAAATTCATAAAAAATCAAAAAAATAAAATTTAAGCATAAAATACATATCAAAGCATTAAGTAAGTTAAATATGATAAATATGTAGTAAATGAGTGTGTAAAATCATACACTTATTGAGTTATTTAAAGAAATAGTGCAAAAATGTGCATTTCTGACTAAGTCCGAAAAGACGTCAAAAACGCGTCAAAAATTTGACTTCGAAGTGGAACCAAAAATAACAACACTTCTTAAGACATCTCTCTAGATCATCCTGATGCTTTCGGTTTGTCGATACATGCTTCGGTTCTGAAGAAGAAGTTTGTCAAAGGAGGGTACCCCCCGTGACCTACTTTTGGCTGTGGTGGCGCCACCTGTTGACAGATCCGGACGAAAAACAACAACACTTGTAGGGGACCATGAGTACTTCATATCTACCAAGTTTCATCAAAATCCCTTCAGCCGTTCTGGAGAAGAAGTCGAAAATGTGAAAAGTTTACGACGGACGACGGACGACGGACGCCGGACGACGGACGACGGACGGACGGACGCCGGACGGTGCGCTATGACAATAGCTCACTTGAGCTTCGCTCAGGTGAGCTAAAAAGGGGAAAAAATTTTTGTTGGGGTCCCGCCGGGGTTTGAAGCCACTCCCCATGGGTCCATTGGGCATGGAAAACATACATTATACCTATGTACAATCTTAAAAATATTCCTTAAAAATCCAAAAGTGGATATCTTGACAAAATTCTTTCACTTGTAGGGTACCATGCATGAGTACCTCATACCTACAAATTGTCATGACAATCTGAAGAGTGGTTATAGAAAAGAAGCAGAAAATGTATGAAAATCACCCCCCCCCCCTTCCTTTTTACATAAGAAAAAAATTCATAAAAAATCAAAAAAATAAAATTTAAGCATAAAATACATATCAAAGCATTAAGTAAGTTAAATATGATAAATATGTAGTAAATGAGTGTGTAAAATCATACACTTATTGAGTTATTTAAAGAAATAGTGCAAAAATGTGCATTTCTGACTAAGTCCGAAAAGACGTCAAAAACGCGTCAAAAATTTGACTTCGAAGTGGAACCAAAAATAACAACACTTCTTAAGACATCTCTCTAGATCATCCTGATGCTTTCGGTTTGTCGATACATGCTTCGGTTCTGAAGAAGAAGTTTGTCAAAGGAGGGTACCCCCCGTGACCTACTTTTGGCTGTGGTGGCGCCACCTGTTGACAGATCCGGACGAAAAACAACAACACTTGTAGGGGACCATGAGTACTTCATATCTACCAAGTTTCATCAAAATCCCTTCAGCCGTTCTGGAGAAGAAGTCGAAAATGTGAAAAGTTTACGACGGACGACGGACGACGGACGCCGGACGACGGACGACGGACGGACGGACGCCGGACGGTGCGCTATGACAATAGCTCACTTGAGCTTCGCTCAGGTGAGCTAAAAACCAATAGAAGCGAGATAGTAAAACGGTATTGCATGCATCCAATAACTTATGCCAATATTTATTTATTAGTGGACGAGGAGATTCTAAGAGAATTTCTTGTTTGCGAAGAACGCTTAAGCTTCGATGGGGATTTTATAAGGAACTACTTTTGTAGTTTTTACTTTATAAATGTAATGTATCAAATGTTAGAGAACGTTCCATAGGAAGATGTGAAACACATATTACCTCATATCTTTAAAATGGTACGGAAAACTATAATAATTGCAGTTTTATCGTGCATATTAGAGGTTACTTGTTTTAACCGCACTTTTCATCTTCAAGAACTAACCAATTCATCCATGAATTACATGATGGAAGTCTACCTCGAGGAACTTGGAACTGAACAAGTGGTAAGAAATTCTTTGAACAACTGAAACATAATTTGATTTATGAAACATTTTATTTTGCATAGAGAATATATTTTATCCATTTTAAATACATCTTTTTATTATTTTATCAAATTGTTTATTTTCATTTACAATATGCTTTACCTCTTTACATGCATTGGTTTTCCAAAAACTATGAGCATATCTTTGAGGATATATAATTTATTTTGATATTGGATATCATTTGTTTGCTAAATTTATAGATCAACGCAATTTATTCAAGTGAATTACTAGTATTTACACATTGCTATTTGAATATTGTGTCGTTTCACGAATACGGATTGCAACTACATGTACCTGATTTTCCCCCACACGATTGATTATTTCTAGATGTTTTTCCAACTTTTGACTTTCACAAAATAATTTAACGCTAAATCTGAATATCCGTTCATTCCAAACCTGCCATTTGATAATAAATGGGGATAAATTCGGTGCTTTTAAGTCGAATATTTCATTTAATAGACTACTGAGAAGACCATTTGGTTAATAATAAATCTAAGAATTAAGAAACTTATCACGAGGTTTTTTTCAATAATTTTGGCTTGAATTCGTTGACGAGGATTCAGTTATTTTTAGAAACGCGCCGTTTTTTGGTATTTGTTTTTATCAAGATGGCTGCCCTGTGACAGCCGAGTCTGGATACTTTCGTTTTTAAAATCACACTGACATTTGTTCACATGTACAATACCGATTCAATATCTGCTTGAAAGGACTTAAAACAGACAAGATAGTCATGATCGGGCATACAAATAAGACGGAAGTGTACCAACTCTATACCTTCTTTAAGAAAAAAATATGCATCAGACACGTGTTTCGGACATCAAATCCTCATCAGTGATGCTTCCAGTAATTTTCAGAAACAGCCAAATTAATTTCAGTAGCCCCCCCCTCCCTAGTTTATTTCTTGAATTTAATGTGTATTCACTTTACAGGGAGTGTGCGGCTCCAAATTCCCTGTAGGGTCGATGTTAACCTCTTTTAACGCATCCTGCTGGCAATGAACAGATATATAAGCTTTGTCCCAGGCCGACGAAAATTATTAAGAGGCAAATGATAAGGAAGATTGATGTCGAATCGAGTTAATTTATATTTGATGGAAATATTTGCATTCATATTTTAGTGTAGGCGATTTAAGTCAGGGAATGACATGATACTATCTTCCATTTAGTTGTCCTCTGCTTAAGTTTTCATGGAATTCTTCTGTGAATTTATGCATTATTACGCAATCATTTTCATGTATATGAAACGTGTTCTTTTATACCGCCTTAATCTCCTTTCATAAAATATTACTTGAAACGAAATTTTCCTATTGGAATTGCGCTGAAAACAGTTCCGAAAGAAATATGATTACATTTTTGTCATGCCAGGTATAATAAAGGCACAAAGAGGGTAGATTTAAATTTAGATGATTAATTTGGCGATAATGCACGTTTATTATTATCCACAGCAACGTTATTTCTTATTTCAATGTTGGTAATATTGCACAAATTTATTGCTCTTGACAGAATGCCGATTCGATAATGGAAAAAAAAAAAAAAAAAAAAAAAAATAAAAAAAAAAAAAAAAATCGCATTCAGAATCACATAAAGTTTCTCTCGATATAACTTCGTAGGATGATCATTATGTAATGGGGATGGGATTTATTCCCCTTCACACAAACCTTTAATTGATTAAAACATTACCCTAATACATTGTAAATAGAATTGAGAATAAATTAGCAAATGAGTTTCCCGTTATTTTTCTTTATTCGGTAAAGGCCCTGTTGCACTACAGCTACAGTGGTTGACAGCAGCGTGTAAGGTCGCTGACTAACACGCTGGCCGATCGTCGTAAACGCTACAGAACACTCTCACACGGAGCTATACGCTATCGAACGCTCTTGTTGTACCTGCACAAAATCGCAGTGTCACGGTTATGCACACGCTGTCAAACGTTGCATGAACGTTGCTCACACGTTAATACACGTTCCAAATACGTACGTAAAATAAGCATAACGATAGTCTAGCGTTGGCGTAACGTGTTTGTAATGTGTACGGAGCATGTCTCTAACGACTTCCTAGCGTTCTCGGCGTGTACGAAATGTTCGAATCACGACAAAATTACTTTCACCAGCCAAATTCAATACTGGAAAAATTGGTCCTGAAATTCAAGTTTAATCACATCAATAGTTTAAAAAATAAACTAAAATCATCAATTTTGGTATTGTTAATACCATATAACCAGAAATTTTCGCGATACACAAATTTTCGCTATATTCGCGAGTGATTTAGAATCGCAAAATCTTATTCTCGCGAAAAATTGTGTTTAATAAGGTATAAAATAAATTGGTATATCAGTGACATTTTGTTTTATTGTACATGTGTCACTCTTCACATATCATGTGTCGTTCTTCTCAAATCCTGACTAAACATAAAGCAAAGTACATGTAGTTCGAGTGAATTCTTATGAAAGAAATAACTGAAACTTTAATGATGGAAAGTACAAAACAGTGAAGTTATATGTACATATTTTTTTTGCAATTTCGGAATCGCCAAAAATTATACTCGCCAAAATAAAGACACCCTATTTTACCATGATATGGAAATTTGATACTCGCGAAAATTTCTGGTTGACAAATTGTTGTAAAATATATATATGTTCATTTAAGAAAATAAATAAATTTATCACACAAAATATTCTAGGTTCATTTGGATAGCATCCACAATTTACTATTGTGAAATTGTCTCTTTCAAGTGCGATATCCGAAATGAAATAAAAAATATTCTAACGACAATCTCATCAACTCTCACAATACATCATCAAATTGAGCATAGCACGGACACATAGCAAGCTAGAGGTGACCGAGAGGAGTAAGCATCCCCTGTTGGCTAGCCGCACATGAAAGTCCGCGAACATGAAAAATGCTAAATGCTGTCTTTGATTGGCCCGGCTTAACACCATTTGCATATAGCAGATGACCGTCCAAAGTCGGCGCCGGGTGCACTTGGTCTCCTTCATTTTATGTGCTGTCATTAATATTTTGTTTCTGTACGTCTGTTTCTATTGTTTTGTCACCAGACGGACACTAGGCTTGGTACTTGACCAATCTACAGTCTTGTACAAGCGCATTCTTGAAACTTGCACTCTGACTGACTGTGACGACGGGACTCCATGACGGGCCCTGTCCAAACCTCTTTAGAGAAGACAGGGCCCCGACCACCTGTCCTCTCTGAATGCCAGTCGGACTCCTCGGGTGATAAGATACATGAGCTCGCGGCGGCAGAGCACGGATTGTATTACGTACGCCCTCTTTTTATATCCATTTACATATTCATCTGTGTTGCTTGGGCCCCTGCGTTTTGCGGTCTTGTTTGTGTGTGGTCATCTGACAGTGAGGAGGTTGTTTTACACCACAATTGTACGTTCTTCGAGACCTCTGGGTAATCGGAAAAGTGGGAGGGTTGTGCGCACGTAATCCAGGATAACCATACCTTCTGCTATTTCCGTGGCAGATGGCCGTCCTAAGTCGGCACCGGTTGCCCATTGGTCTCGTTGGTTTATGTGTAGTCCTTTGTGTTTGATGTTTCTGTGTTGTGCGTTGACGTTCCTTGTCCCTTACGCGTCTCTTTGTGCTTGTCTGCTTTGTGTTTTTGCGTTGGGTGTTTTGGGGTTTTGCTGTGGGTGCTACAACCTGGTGTTGTTGGAGATCCCCTCCTTTGTTTTGTATGATGTTCTAGTGATTATTGTCGTGTATTTTTTGTGGTTTGTAGTTTTGTCTGATGTCATTTACGTATTACTTTATTGTAGGTTTGTTTCGCTGGGTGGGGGCAAGGTGGTCATGCTTGAGAACATCCTCTTTTCTTTATCAATTTGATATCATTCATTTATGCTTTGCTATTTTGGAAACGCGTCATTTTATCCTAAATATATCGAAATCAAATGAGGTTAACATCCTAGCACCATCCCTCCAATGACAAATATGGATAATGACCATATCCCTGTCTACAGTACAAAATCGATAGTTCAGAAAATCAGAAACCGAAGGCATACAAAATCAGGACAAACAGGAACCAAAGCAAACAAAAACAAAAACCTCCACCATATGAAAAGAAGCGAACTCCCGATATGAGAGTGAGACCAGGTGCCCAGGAAGAGTTAGCATCTCCTGCTTGCATGCAACACCCGTCGCTTCAATTCGGTAGAACTGTCACAACCGGTTACTTCCATTTTGGAAGATATAGAGTACAATCTTTGGTTGGATGGTTCAAATGGTCTATGACAGAATATCATCCACCATTCTGGATAGTGGGACATCATAGTGTATGACGAGTTCCCCATATCGACCGTAGAACTTCCTCAGTGACGATGTTAGTCGGTCACAAACATATCCCTGACTGAGAAGCTTATCTGAAAGACGCCTAGCTCTCAGAACAAAATCCGTATATTTGGTACTTGCTCTGGCATAGCGTATCAACTGAGATATGAACACGCCATAAGCAGGCGATGAAGGGATGTTGCTACTCAGAAAAGGAAAGTTCGTAATGCCGAAATTGAAGTCGTCACGTTTGTCATAGAGTGAGGTGTTCATGTGACCATCAGTGTCGTAGGACAACATTATGTCCAAATAGGATGCTGAATTATTTGTCTCTGTAGTTTCTTTGACTTGAAGCTCCGAAGGATAGATACTGCTCAGGTAATCCGCGAATTTTGGATTATTGATGGACAACACATCGTCTATGTATCTGTAAGTGAAGTTGAAGTCAGAAGCTAAGTATCTTTTCCCTTCAGAGACCAAAGATTGAATGAATTCAGCTTCGTACGAGTAAAGGAAAATGTCGGCAAGGAGTGGGGCACAATTGGTCCCCATTAGAATTCCGACAATTTGCTGGAAGACCTTTCCACCAAACACCACAAAAATGTTGTCGATCAGAAAGTTTAACATCTGAATAATGTCTGTTTCAGTGTACTTATTTTCAGAATCTGACTTTTCTTTTACAAAGTAGGTTTTGTCATAGTTAACAACAATAAATTTGAATTTGCGATTACCGTTCTTACTTGTAAACGCATTACTTATAATTTTTGCGAGTCTTTCTTTCAATTTAGAATGTGGAATTGTAGTGTAAAGTGTCGAAAAATCAAAGGCTTTGATCGAATGGACTCTACTAAAATGAGTGGATTTCAGATGTTCTAAAAGTTCCTTCGAATTCTTTAAAATCCACATCTGGTTGATACCACTGCGAGAATATACTGTCGAACAATATTTTTGTAGCCCAGATTTGATTTCAGATAAAACTTTGGTGAGTAAGATCGATACAGATTTGGTAGAACATTTTGAGGAACCAGCGATGAAACGTTGTTTGTACGGATTCTTATGCATTTTAGGTATGCAGTATAAGTATGGTAAATCTAAATCTAAATTGGTAGTGTCGAAGCCAAAGGAAGCAAGAGCTGATTTGTGGTTATCTATTATTTCAGAGGCAGAAAGGTTTGTTTGGGTGTAAGTGGGATTTCCAGGTGTCGAATTTAAACCCAACTCTTTGACTAGACTGTCGAAATAGTACTTTTTGCAAGTAAATGTGTAATTATTTGAGGCTTTGTCCGCTGGTGTGATAACATAATGTTCTTGGAGGTGGGTAAGTTCTGTGATAACATCAGGATCTTTAGATATAGACACGAATCTGGTGTTCACAGTTGATTTTAATCGGTTAATTCTAGATAAAAGTAACCCTCTGATTGATTTTATCCATTCGGAAAGGGTGTCGAGCTGTACATCCTCTTTCTTTGCCCAACGTCTTGCATATTCCTCACAAGAGTCCATGATAATTTTGACATTTGGTTCCATGTAAAGGACATACTTTCTCTGTATTTGGGACCCTTTTTTAACAATGCTCTCAACTTGTCGTTCTTGACTATACTAAGGTCACCAGTAATAACGTGTCCACAAGGAGAGTAGTTGAAATCCGATGAAGAACATTCGCAGGGAAGTGGATGTAGTGAGGGATTACTTAAATCAATACACTGCAGGAATCGTTTGTAATTGTAAATTTTAGATGCAACTGTTGGTGTGTAGCTATAGGAAATACAAGGAGTTTCTTTTCTTTTGAAATATGGTGGGATTTTTTCTGTGACAGTTTTGTGATTCAAAATTTGACCAAGATTCAAGTTATCAATACCTTTGTTTGCAAATCTTACTTTAATGAAAGGGCGGTTTGTTTTCTCTTCTGATTTATCTGATCTAACTGCTTGAAATAAACGAAAAGTAGAAATGTCCAAGATGATTCCTTGTAGTCTGTATTCTGGGGAACGTGTATCGGTATATGCGAGGTCCTTCGTATAATCGTAGATTTCGTGTAACTTCCGTAAAGGAACAGAGTATAATTTGGTACGAATATAATGCAGGCCTAGAGGCTCATTCAAAAATGGAACCAAGTCATCGAAGGAGAAACTATGTATCTCAGGCCTATTATATTTTTGAATGCAATGACTTCGAGGTCTTCTTTGTGATCTGTTGAATAAGCTAGTCACATTTCACAATGCTTCACTGGTCATAGATTTTTTTAACCTATGCTACTGAATCGACACTTTACAAAATTTGGAGCCACGCGCTCTTTACAAAGCAGATATACAAAAGTCAAAAATCAAGTAGAGGGCGCTACATGTACTTAAATAAATTTGGGTGTGTCTAAAAATTATTGTCAACTTCTTTTGAAATTCGGACCCATACAAGCAACAGAGTATATTACCTTGGGTATTTCACAACCTGCATTTTATGGTGACATAGTTAACAAAATAAGAAGGATCAAAGGTAGACAGAATTGCAATCAAAATTGTGTTGGAATCATCAATCGCCTTTTATACCGTGGATATGATCCTTCTGTCACGAGACGGACACTTGGCTTGGTACTGGACCAATCTACAGCCTTGTACCAGCGCATTCTGAAGAATTACACTCTGACCGACTGTAAAGGCAGGACTCTATGACGGGCCATGTCCAAACCTCTTTAAAGAAGACAGGGACCCGACCACCTGTCCTCTCTGACTCTCAGTAGGACCTCTCGAATGATAACATGCGTGGACTCGCTGCTGCCGGTGGAGCGCGGACTTTATTTCGTACGCCTTATGTTTTTATATTCATTTGCGTATCCATCTGTGTGTTTCTTGGGCCCCTGCGTCATGCTGTCTGTTTGTCAGACATTAATGAATTTGAAGACGTTAAACATTACTTCGATCTTACAGTGAGGAGTTTTTTTGCACCGCGGAACAAGTTCGTTCTTCGAAACCTCTTGGTAATCGGAAAAGTGGGAGTTTGTGTGCACGTAATCCGGATAACCACATCGTCTGCTACTGACATGATAGATGGCCATCCTAAGTCGGTACTGATTGCTCATTGGTCTCGTTGGTTTATGTGTAGTCATTTGTGTGAAATTATTCTATGTGATTTGGCGTTCCAGGTACCATTTGCGTCTCTTTCTGTGCGTGTCTGCTTTGTGTTTTTGCAGTGGTTGTTTTGGGCTTTTGCTGTTATTACTGCAACCGGTTGTTGTTGGAGATCCCCTCATTTCTTTTGACTTGAATTACCACTGATGAAGATTTACTATCCGAAACACGTGCCTGGTACATTAAAATGGGATTGAATTGTTATCCAAGAAGGTAATGAGTTGGATTTCAGAGCATTGCAATCGGACAAAACGCGACAAAACGTTCAATTCCAATTTCGACATCACAGTATAAACGGCGAAATTGGCGCATTATTTTAATAGAATGACGTCAAAAATTGAAGACTTTTGAAGTTAAATTTATGACTTTTTATGTCAAATAATGTTTCTGTTCCATTCGTGTTCTATGGTGCTGTGTTTTTGTCTTTGTTTGTATTTTCCCTTTACAAAGGTCTGTTTTATATTTCTATCACGAATTTGTAATCGTTTTCAATACGACTGGTGGATTCTGATTTCGGGTTTTGTATTTGACTTTCACAAGTTTGAGATCCTAACTGAATTTGGTAAGACAAACGAAGTGTCCAATGCTGTTACCTGACAAAAGCCTTACATGTTTGTTGGGATCATAGTAATAATAGTGGGAATAGTAGCCAAAATAATTTAAAGATGAAAAATACTATTTAGAGTCACCATACATTTCTCGTTTTAAGCGCCTGAGAATGAAGTGTAGGGTGTGTTTATAAGCGTAAATAGATAAAAAAAAATGTGGCCTAAAAGCTTTTGGAATTTTTGCAAGAATGTCCATCTCCTATAACCAAAAAGTCTGCTAATTGCATGACCGATGACCGTCATTAGTAGGCAGCGGTTGCCTATTGGTCTCGTCTACACACTGCAAGAAATTACATAAAAGGAGAAGTGATAAACCATATACAGTCTTCAATGGAGATGTATGCAAGATGCTGTTCATAAACGTACTTCGTCATTCAAATTCATATTCCAAAAAGCATTAAAAATAGAGGATTGGACAAACCTACATTTTGACTGCATTTTGAAATACATTATATTAAAGCACATACTATACACGTCGATAAGCAATCTCTTAACAATACTTTGAAGCAAATGATCTAATATTAACAATTGATTGGTGTCTGATGCATTATAAATTTGTTTGAAATTTTCTTCGGAAGGTATAGAGTTGGAACACTTCCATATATAATAAATAAACACTTATTACCTGTTGCAATGCGGAGAAGTTCCCCGTGATATGGATGTTTCTTAAGTGTTTTGATTTCTTCTTTCCAGCTCTGTAGCCTGAATGAAGCTTTTTTGTCACAATTTGAGGTCATAAATATTATTTTGCTATTTCGGAAACTTGCCATTTTATCAAAAAATATCATCGAAATTAAAAGAGGTTAACATCTAAGCATTATCTTTCCTATGCTATTTTAATCATAGATTTTATTTGGATATGCTACTGAATCGACCCTACAGGAAATGTTATGCTGCGCACTCGCTGCAAATTGCACACATTTAATTTCAAAAAATATCATCAGAGGGCGCTTCTAAAATGAATGTTGGCTGCTTCTAAAACTCACTTTGGATGGAAGTATCACTGAGGAGGATTTAATATCCGAAACACGCGTCTGGTGCATAATCAATTTTTTTTTAATTTTCTTCGGAAGGTATAGAGTTGCAACACTTCCATATTATTGAAAAGAAACTAAATGGCCTGCAATATGATTATGTCGCAGTACCTAGAGCAAGAATACCTAAGCTTTCGAAGACACAGAATTCACAGAGTGGATACCAAATTACAGGAAACACTTCACCAAAACCTTGATACAAAAACCTACACAAAAACTGACGAGACCAATGAGAATACGGTGCCGACATTCGACTACCATTTGTCGCTTTAGAAATAAATGATGTAGCTATCCGAATCACGTGGGCAAGACCCTTTCACTTGTTCGGTTACCAAGTGGTCTCGAAGCACGCGCAGTTTATGTTTGTAATGATCTCCTCATTGTAAAATGACGACATAAATAAGGCCCATCTAACAAAGAGATGAAATCCTGTTTAAACTGGAGGAGAACACTGTGTATACGGAGTCGAATTTGTCGGCATTCTGCAATCTTAACAGTAAATGACGATGAAATTCCGAGTGTGTTACGTAATGTTGTATTTAACATCAGTTTTCATTGTTTTTTTTAATATTTTTTTTCCATTTTCAGGTTAATTTGTCGTTGAACGTGCCTAATGGAACAGTTTTGAGGTAACAATCCATAAAGATTTTATAATGAAATAAAATTTCTATAACACTGATGTAAACTTCTGGATCCTCTGTGCATTTCAATGTTAAAAGTCTTCAAATTCAATAGCTAGCATCATTTCAGAACAGATCAATTTGCAGCATGGACCAGACATGCTCGTTTCGGTTGATTGATCCTCGTAAGTGATCCCAAATCTGAACAATGGCCAAAGAGTGAAAGTTACTATATCCAAATATGTACCGAAAGACGTACTGTTATAATAATAAGCATTACTCAATGCAAATATGGATGAAAACAACATTGTTAATATTTTATGAGTGTATATCTTAAATTGACTAAAATGTTTTGCAAAAGAGCCGATGCGGCTTTGCACAGATTTCTTAGAAAAACCGATATAAAGATAAGAGCATCGTGAATATTATTCAGTACTCCATTCGTCTGCAGCTATAATTTAAGGATATTAAGAGATCTTTCCGTACGCCAGGATTTAATCTTACCGTCATTGTAATTTTCTTGTACTTTAGGATGCTTCATAAGGAGAAAAAAGAAACTGAAATAAAAAGTCTCAGGAGATTTTTCACGAGAAAATTGCTTTATGGCTCTTCTCATTAAACATTTTATTGAAAGGCACAGACTTCATTTTATGCTCATCTTGTCGTAATTTCCATCTGACTAGGGTCTTTGAATTTTCCTTATGTTGAAGTTCTCCTCAGCAAAGATGACAAATTCTTAAGGAGAATTCGATTTTAGTTTCTGGTCAAACAAAGAGGTTCTCCGAGGGCAATAAATATAACCATACAAGCAATAGACAGCATACTGGAGAAAAGGAAAGTTTGAATTCAACTTTCAACCAAAGTTACAGTATTGTTTTCAAATTTTCAATCGCTTTATTTTGTTGTTTCCTCTCTCTTGTCGTCATTAAACTGATCAGTAACCATTCACTAATCTATCAATGTGCCCATGTTAGACACAATCACCTAGTCTGTCATGTAGTTTGTCTTTTGTACCAGTCATTTTTTACACATTGTTTGAAAAGTAGGCAAGCAAGACCCATTCAGTTTGACATTGATGGTTTTGCAAACAATAGTAATTCGGCTGGACATAGATGAACTTGCCTCTACCAGAATATCTATTTCTCGATATTAAAAGGAGAAATTCTATTGAGTGTTCATTTTCCTAGAAATTAAATATTCTCCAGATGGGCGTATCTTAAGTTGTTGGTGAAAGGTAAGTTTTCTGTCTCCTCCAATTTTTCATGTTATTTCTGTAAACAGGTTTAATTTTGCGTTGTCAAAAGTTTGCGGTTCGCGTACATGTCTAAAATGAGATAGGTAGAAATAAGAAACCTGAGAATAAACATAGATTTATTCTTGGTTTGTATTAATGCACTCCTAAGTATGAAACAAAGCATTGTTTATTTTCTTTTATTGAAAAAATGATCCACGTTAATTATTTCATTTACGATACAAATGTAAACGTCTTCAAATTGAATAGATATATTGAAAAAATCGATTGATATCTTTACACTGATATTTTAACTAAAGATAATCTTCATTCAAATGAAAACACTGAATTTTGAAAAAAAAAAAAAATAGCACCCAAAAAATGATTATGAAATTATATCTTTTATTATCAAACAATTCTTGCTGCATTTAAAAATCAGTATTGTTTGCAAATCATATTCAACATACATTGCAACTTGAATATTGTCAAAGGGTTCCAACTCTCTACGTTCTTGAAGAAAATTCCAAACCAATTTGCATGCACCAGACACGTGTTTCGAATATTAAATTCTGATCAGTGATGCTTTCAGCGGAGCCATCAAAAATAATTTCAGTAGCACCCTATTTAATTTTTTGAAGTTCGATTTTTACATTTACATTACAGAGACCTCATTTCCCTACATTCTAACCATTTATGAGAATCTTACCTTTCATAAGCTTATGACCTGTTAAGTTCACACAAGTGTATGTATTTTCAGAATGATATCCAGTGAGAACTTAGAATATATTATAGAGGAACATTTCGAAGACACCAGATCTAGACTTACAGGAAATGGCAGTTATACTCAAATGAGTGAAATACATGGTGAAGTCTACATCCAAAGAGAGAACGACTCAAAAGGAATGATTTACCACGTAAAAGAGAAGGAAGGGCCAACATATGTCTTCTGTATGTACGATTATTATACATTTATTGAAAAATTTGAAATATGAAGAGAAAAAACAAAGCAACATGTGAAATGGAATTGAATATGTATATTTGAAAGAAATTCCGTAAACATGGTTTTTTCTTCAGAAGAGGTTTATGTAGGCGTTGTTGTGTATGTAATTGCCACCTTTTGTTTGTAGAAGTTGTGTTGTCTGTTTATTAATTGTAATGTCATGTGAGTGCGCTCCGCTGTAGTCAGTACAAGGAAGTCCTGATGGAGATCTTTTCCAAAATATATTTCGATGGTTTTTTTTTTATTCTATACTCATCATCCTTATAAAAGCACATGCGATCCCTCTTTCCAGAATGATAAGTGACATTCTGAATTGCGATCGAATAACTGACAATATCACTAAACAATGCATCTTATCCTGATATGTACGAACATCGAGACAATCACCGAATTTGAAAGTTTTCGTGGAACTTTTGCATTCAATCAGGAGACGCTGACTCTCCCGGGCGCCTTGTTTCACTTCGGAATACTGTTTATATCGAAGTTCGCATTTTTTTCAATGGAAATTCTGATGAATTTGCCTTGCCTTCTCGACTTTGAGACTGAATAAATGTTTGCATCGTCCTTGATGTTTATCATTAAACGTCATCCATGCAATATGACGTGATTCATTCGAACAGTTTTGTTTAACATTGATCATACTTGATTTCATCAAGCCGTCTGAAAGATATAACTGTGCTATCTTTTGTTATGTTATGTTAGATCCACTGATTGCTGACTTGTCTCCTTGTCTTGTCCGTATCATATGAAATTGCAAATCGGATGACAATTTTGCCTTTAGTAATAAAATTTGATCGGAAAATAGGATCATTCTGACAAATAGAAGTACAGTGTATCAAATGTCTGCGCTCCGTCCGTAGACAAGTGACCAGTTAAGTACAACATTTGTTTATCGACGATTTAGGATATATCTGTCTGAAGTTCGAATAATCATCCAAGAATCACCCATCAGTTATACAGTCTCAAAGTCGAGAGGGTAAGGTACTACCATTAGAATTTCCTTCGGAACATATACGAACTTCGGAATAAACAATATTCCGAAGCGAGAACGGGTGTTCGGGGAAAATCAGCGTCTCCTGTTTGTATGCAAAACAAAGGAGGGGATCTCCAACAACAATAGGCTGCAGCACCAACACCAAAACACCAAATGCATAAACACAGAGCAGACACCCTCAGAAAGAGACGCAACATTGACAAGGAAAACCAACGCATAACATAGACAACACAAAAGACCTCACATAAACCAACGAAACCAATGGGCAACAGGTGCCGACTTCGGACGGCCATCTGCCACACAAGTAGTAGACGGTGTGGTTATCCGGATTATAGGCGTAAAACCCTCCCACTTTTCCAGATTACCCAGAGGTCTCGAAGAACGCACGATTGTGGTGTAAAATAACCTCTTCACTGTAAGATGTACATACAGACAGACAGCATGACGCAGTCCTAAAAAAACACCCGTCGCGACAGCTCAATGGAAACTTGTCAAATTCGGTGATTGTCTCGATATCCATATTGATGTACATATCAGGTAAAGATGTATTGTTTGGTGATGTTGACAGCCATTCAATCACAATCGAGAATATCACTGTCACACAGGAAAGAGGGATTTCATATGCATTTTTAAGAACCCCGTAGCGACCAAAAAAAAAAAAAAAAAAAGAAAAAAAGAGAAGAAAAAATATTAATATCCTTATGCTTTTCCTCGAAAACATTTTCATTTAGTATGAATAAAATAAGTTGACCTTTCCTGTTGGATGCTGCAACCGAGTCTGGTTGGAAACCACCACTTCTTTCTTTTGATGTTAAGTAACGTACATTTATTGATCATCATCATATCTTTTGTTTTTATTTAAAAATGAATAAGAAGAGGAAATCATGAGGCATTGTATAATTCTTTGCAGACACATTCTTAAACATCCCTTTATCAATCCAAGGTTACAAAACCATTTTCATGTTGACCGAAGAGAGAACATGAGAGATTACTGATATTTCCAATATATATGTTTTAGAGGACTGACGCCGAAACAACTTAACTTGATTTACTGCAACATTCGACAAGAAGAAGTCATTACGATGAATCAATTTATAACTTCTAAGAGTTCCGGAGAGTTCATCTGTAAATTTTGTATAAGAATTGATGTCCAATGCTATTAACTTGAAATACAAGATCATGACTGTTTACAGTAAGAGAGTCTCAGACAAAACACGATGCTATTTCGTAATGTTGGGTGTTACGCATCGAAATAGAATCAGCATAGATTTATATGCTGGTATAAATGGTTGAATCCTGATATTCATGATATACTTTTCAAAAGGAAATTTACAAGCTTTTTTTCAGGAAATAATATATATTTAATGTGATACACGCTCTTGATAAATGAACAGAAAAATATTAAATGGTTTTCATTTTCTGAATAATGGCTGGAATTTCAGAATTATAAATATATGAAATATTTCTCCAGCAAGATCACTTTGCACTGACTAGAGTGATAAAGCCCAAAGAATCGTATCAAACTAAAGACATCGACAAAATAGCTTTATATAACAACAGGGGACAACGACAAACACAAAAAACCCTACGCCGAATGATTCCGTATGAACAAACCAGAGACACTGAAACATTAATGACCATACGTCCTTTATCATTCGGCGCAAAATTTCGATGACCATTCTCTACGTAATAGCGAATGATGTGGTTACATGTATCTGCATGTAAGTACGTACGCATATTTATGCCATTTACATATGTAAGGTGTTCCGGGTTATGGAGGTTACACCGGCTGAACTGACATTTAAGGATAATTTTTGTAACAGACAGACTGAAGGACTGATGGGCAAAAGACGAAAGAATTATCCATTGTGGTCCCTATGAGAAGTAGATAATGAACGTTGAATGTTAATTATACCCGGTATATCGTCTTGAAATTTCAGAGGTCTAGACACTTTTCTAGTCCCTGGCGGATAGTGCATCGTATTTTTGAATTTGCATGTCTGTTGATTATGATTTTGGGATTCTGTTTAAGATTCTGTTCTTCCAATACGTAAAAAGGATCATTTTATGTGTATAACCTTAGAAAATGAATTGGTTTATCATCGTGATCTTTATTGCCTTCTCTTTACGCTTTTACAAACGTCATACATTTCAGATTCCGATAATTCAACTAATGCTTGTAGAGACATATACAAGATAGCAGTGATGTTTTTAGAAATTGATTGCACTTATAGTGGTGATGCAGGGGTCTGCAATGGTCATGGGAAATGTCAAGAAATCACAACCATGGTAAATTTTGGATCAAGTCGTGATTTTGTTCAATTTTATCTAGATAGTGCTATCAAACATGTCAAAGTTAAATCAAAAGAACTAAAGAGGATAAGCAATATTCTTTTAATCTAAAAATATTAATACATGTACGACTGCCATTCCGAAAGTTCCTGGACATGTACCTTAAAAATCACATTTGAAGTCGTTAGCGAATGAAATTTTCTATAAAGGGAGACATTAAGAGAGAGAAAACAAAACATATCAGGTCAAAATATTTACAAAAGGGGATAATTGTCAATTTGATACGTTGAGGGTAAATGTTACGGAGCAGTGAAATTTGAGTTGTTGAAATCAACTCATCCCTTTCGTTACATTGCTAAATAAAATAAGAAATAATACTCGACTATAAATGTAACTTTCTATATCATTAATACTATAATTATCTTTCATGACCACTAAGAAGTTTTAACAAAATCGAACCAGATTCACGAATTTTATGAGGATTTATGCGTGATATTTTCGATCAAACAAACCAAAAACTGATGAAGTCAGAGTTCTTTACGGAGCACCAGACAGTCATTCAGTTTTGAATTTCGGTTGAATAAAACAGACGGAGACTAAATAACTGATGGCCAGACACAAAACCCTAAATCAGAATAAAAATATCTAAGTCTTGGTATCTTACGTTGTTCAAAAAGGAATTTGAAAGGTTGTTATTGACCAATCGTAATGAAAATTCGCATATGTATTCAAAATTATGCGTTTTATAAGGAAATCAACATGGTTTTTATCAAATCCTCTAGATTTTCCCTTAAATTGCGTTGTCTATGAACTTTCGGAGCAGTCCTCGTACAAGGGGATGATCTCCAGCATGACCACCCTGCATTCACCCAGCGAAACAAACCCACAATATAGTGACACAATAAATGACATCATACAAACTCCAAATCGTAAAAAGACACAACAATATTCACTAGAACATCATACAAAACAATCGTAACAGACGTACAGAAACATTAAACATTGATGACAACACATAAAAGGAAGGAGACCAATGTGTACCCGGCGCCGACTTTGGACGGTCATCTGATTTTAGCAAATGGTGTGGTTATCCGGATTACGCGCACACATCCCTCCCACTTATCCGGATACACAGAGGTCTCCATGGACACACAATTGTTGTATAAACATAAAACTTCTCACCGTAAGGTGACATCACAAACAAGATAGTTAAACGCAGCGGCCTCTTGTAACACAGATTTTATGTAAATGGATCTAAATAAATTCTATGGCATGCGTATAACAGTCTGTGCTCTGCTGGCTGAAGCGAGCCACGATCAATCACCAGAGAAGTCTGACCAACTTTCGGATAGGACAGAAAATCAAAACCAAGTCTTCTCTGACGAGATTTCAACAAGGCCATCATGGAGTCCCATCTTCACAGTTGGCCAGTATGCAACGTTGGGAAAGACACTGGTACAAAACTGCAGATTGGTCCAGTACCATGCCCAGTGTTTTTGTGCTAACTTTAGGATCATATCCTCCGTAAAGCAGGCGACCGACTATTTCTTACATTTTTGATCTTCCTTTGATCCTTCTGATTTTGTTTATAAGGTCACCAAAAAATGAAGGCATTGAAATTCCCAATGATACATACTCTGATGCCGGAGTCAACTATGTTGAAACAAAATTCTTCTCTTTTGTCGTATATCTTTGTTTGAATTTCTCCGTTATTAACTTTGATATCAAGATTCAGTTATATTTATTTTGTTTTGGTTTTCTAGTCAAAATTTTCATGTGTGTGCTGTGAGGGATACGCAGGGCGATACTGCGAGGAATCAACTTTCCGTAAGTAAATAATTATGTAACGGTTGTTTGTAAACTTTAACTATTAATTTTTGTCATTCAAATTATTGAAAGAGTTTTTTGTCTGCTTTTTCTCGTCCTTTGAGAATATGTTCCACTGTTTTCCCTTTTTTGTTTTGTTGTGTATTTTTCAAGCATTGTGCTAATTGATTGTGATTCTTTTATTCTAATTTAGGGTTTTGTGTCTGTCCTAAATTCACTGATACATATTTGCCTATAATTGACCCGATAATAGCGGATCACACACAAAGGATAGTAACTAACAATGGACATCAGACAAAACAACCCCAACAAGCAACAAGGTACATGAAAGAAAGGAAGGGATGCAAAAGGGAATAGAAACATCAAACATGACATCTTAACACTACACATAGACCAATAAGACCGATTGGCAATCAGTGCCGACTTAGGACGACCATCTGTTACGTTATTAGCAAATGGAGTAGTTATCCGGATTACATGCACACAACCCTTCCATTTTTCCGATGACCCAATGGTCTCGAAGATCGCAAAATTGTAGTGGCACATAACCTGCTCATTGTAAGATGACCATACAAACAAGACAGGAAAACGCAGGGGCCCAAGCAACACAGAGATAAATATGTAAATGGATATAATACTAATGCATATTATCACCCGAGGAATCCGACAAACATTCAGAGAGACAGGTGGTATGGACCCTGTCTTTGATCAACTTAGTTGATCGTTTCTTCAACGCATTCGAATATTTCTGTTATCAAAATTTCTTGAAATTTCTAAAACATAGGTCCTGCAGAATCATATCCAATCCATCCTTCTACATATTTCGGTACATGTTTGGACATAATACCTTTCACACAATTTGATCATATTACGTAATTTAGATTGAGGATCATTGGCGAGGGTTAAGTGCATGTCTGGCCCATGCTACAAATTTATCTGTTCTTAAATAATGCTATTGAATTTGAAACAAGTCTGTAAATTGGTCAAGTACCATGCCGAGTGTCCGTCTTGTTGCATTAGGATCATATCCATGGTATAAAAGGTGTTTGATTATACTGACGTATTTTCGATGGTTATTCTCTCTACATTTGATCCTTCTTAATTTGTTTATTACGTCATTATTAAAGGCAGGTTGTGAAATACCAAAAGTATATACTCTGTTGTTTGTATGGGTCAGAATTTAAAAAAGAAGCTTACAGTAAGTTTTTGTAAAATTTCCAAACTATCTTAATTAGTTTATGAATTAGGAAAGCTTGACCTAAAAGTTTCTGGGTAATTTGTAAAATCAAAAACATAAGTACATGCTCAAACGTACCATATAAGCTGTAGATGCCGTTTATCCAACGGATGGGATCGAAACGTATGGTGTTGTGATTCCTTACAAAGGTTTTTGTTTTGTTTTTTACATTTTCTAAATTAAACTATACAAAACCAATGAACCGTTGCAGCAGGGTAATGCTTATAAATCAATCAATATCGTCAAGGTATATGAATTTATAGTTTTGCAAATACTTCAGTAGTTTGTCGACGACAGAAACGTTCTTGACCTACGACTCCTTTTCAAGAACAAAAAGTATAACTTTTTCAGATATATAAACTTATATGAACTAACGTATTAGGCATTGTCTTACTGCAAGGACTAATCAGCTTTGTGTAGTATCATTTAAATGATGGGAAAACAAGCAAAAATTTCCAGAAGGAATCACAACATCATACATTTCAATCCCACGCGGCTATATCGGTAGTCTAGGGACATCACCGTCAAGCCAGGGGAAATTTACTATGTTGAATCCAAACCCATCTCTTATGTCATACACAATTGTTTGAATCTCTTCCGTTTACAATTTTGATATCTAGGTCCAAAAATGTGTTTGTAATGTTTGCCTTGTTGTAGAGTTGTATTGTTAGAAACGTTAGGAATCTCTACAATCTGCTTGTAGAGATCCTCACCAAATCAAACATAAATGTTGTCCAATAGGAAGGACAAGGAATTGCATTGCACATGTCCATGTTTTGTATAATATGTAGTCTGTTGAGGAAAAGAAACTCTTTAATTTACATGTACAATACCTATTTGAGTATTTCTCCCTTTCGATCAAAACACCATTTAATGATTTTAGACAATCGATCATTAATTTTGTCGTGTTGAAATATCACATAGCACATATTAGAGAAGTCGTACGAAGAAATCGTATTGGCTTGGACATTTCTAGGTTTCATTTTGTCAATCACATCCGCTGAATTTTTAATAGACCTAAAGAAAATTTCAAATTCTTGTATAGAACAGTTTCACAATTATCTTGCCATGTGTTCCTATTATGTTTCCCTGTCTTCGTTCTTCTCTTTATCTGTTGAATTTTTTTTTGCTTCGTTATATATGCTCCTTTAAGATTATTTCAGATTTGTGACATCGGTTTTACTTAAGTATTGTTTTATATGTGTTTTGAAACTTAATACCGGTATATGAATATCAAAATCCAAAGTATAGGGAACTAGCGCGAACACAAAAACTGAAACGGTTAACTATACTCCAAAAAACACATCGAAATGCCTACAAATTTTGGAAAAAAAATACAAAACAGACTTTGTCACGCGAAAAGAAAACTGGGCAAGAAGACTGAAACAACGATACACCTCAAACACTTGTTTGAAAGGTTCGATATGTTTTAAAACATGTCACAGCAATTTTAAGATTTCAACTTTGAAATGTTTGTTGTATTGGTGTCAAGCTGTCATTTTTGTTATACAAACTTCTATTTCGTTATAAAAGCAATATTTCCTTTAATTTAGCTGTCTGTTTTGTATGTTCATCTTATCATGAGGAGGTTATTTTACACCACCATTGTGCGTTCTTCGAGACCTCCGGGTAATAGGAAAAGTAGGAGGATTGTGCGCACGTAATCCGGATAGCTACACCTTCTACTTATGTTGCAGATGGCCGTCCAAAGTCGGCACCGGTTGCCCATTGGTCTCGTTGATTTATGTGTTGTCTTTTGTGTTTCATGTTTCTATGGTGTGAGTTGGTGTTCCTTGTCCATTTTGTGTTATTTTTCTGTGGGTGTCTGCTCTGTGTTTTTGCACTGGGTATTTTAGAGTTTTGCTGTAGGTGCTGCAACCAAGTGTTGTTGGAGATCCCCTCCTTTCTTTCATTAATATTGTACAAATCTTTAAGTCGGAGTTTGTGTTCTTGAATATATATGTGTTGGATGTGTTGGAGAGCGCATGTATAACAACAAAAAAATTAATATTAATTAAAGAATTCAAGAGTTTTACAGATGTTCTATAGTTAATTATTGTAATTGTATTCAATTAAAGATACTGGTCTTTTAAAAATTTAAAAATATCAAAGGATTGTTAAGATAGATCTTTCTTTTATTATCACTTAAACAATATATCATTAAATAATTGTTTAAAAAAGTCGATCCATTGCTAAAATGCTGTTTGAACGCTTCTAGGACAATTATACATAATTTTCTTTATCATTTGTCCCTGTAACCTAATTACATTTCAGGCTCAATGATCAAGGAAACCAGAAACGACAGTGTCTCTAATGAATGCATCGGAAAGTGTTCTGCCGAAGATAATTGCTCAAGAGGAGGTGTTTTTGCTACCATGAGCGGTATACATTTCAACAACTGCACACAAATACAGAGACTTAAAAGCCAAAAAATCCCAGATTTGACCATTTGCAAGTCAGACGTATGTTTGCATGGCAAATGTCGAAATCAACATGGCAAGAAACTGTGTTTCTGTGAATCAGGTACAAAGTAAAGGATGCAAAAACATTTGAGATTTTACCAAAACATTTGAAGCAATTTATTTGATAAAAAACATTATAATACTGCTTGTTATCGCAGGGATGAATGTTTACCTAAGTAAGCAAAGAAATATATACATGTTTATACGTTTGGTCGATGAACGAATATTTAATAAATTACAATCATGATAAAACAAAACGGAATGCGGTAACATCCATTTCCCCTTTGCAGAACTTCATAAGAGCTACAAAACATCTCTCTATTGTAAAACACATGTATAAGGAAGGGACTAGCACAACCAGATACAGAGAGTTACAAACACATCCAGACATACAAATGAGTTAAAAAATAGTCTGACGATAATCTCAACAACACTCACGACAGAGCACCAAATTGAACATCGTCGGATCCCTAGCAAGCTAGAGGTGGGATCAGGTGCCCGGGATGAGTAAGCATCCCCTGTTGGCTAGCCGCACCCGCCGTCGATGTTCATGCACGAAAATGAAAACAATGTCTAAAATACATACACTGTCTGAGGTTATGTCTTCATAGAAAGTGCTATGGCGACAATGTCAAGGTAAAAATATTCAAAACACTTACTGTCAAACCCCTCGCGGGGAACTTTTTTACAAACACATGCACTGACAATTCTAAAAGACAATAAATGCAAAGTTTAAATCAAAACTGTAATGTACTGTACTGTTCTACTTAAGTTACAGATCACATGTGTAACAGAAGTCTTTAAGAACACAAAATTTGAAACTTAGCCTAGAGCTCCTGCTTTTATACTATTATGATACAAACTATATACACATTTCTAAAGCTTGTTTTCTAGTGTTACGTACAAATTCGTTTGCTTGTTTTTTATCTCTTTCATTTTAAAATGGCTAAAAAATAAACAAGAATATTACTAACAATATTCATTATTGTTATCTCCATAGGATATTTTGGTGAACACTGTCAATACAAGCACGATGAGTGTTTTTCAAATCCATGCAAAAATGGCGGAAGCTGTTTGGTCTACGATGGCGGACATCGGTGCAAATGCACTATTGGATTCTATGGAAGAAATTGTTCTATAAAGGTGATAGAGAAATTATTTATACATGTATGTTATAATGGGACTTTTTATACATTGCTCTTTTCGTTCATTATGTTTGGTGAAAATTTGCATCTTTACAGCTGTATCAGAAAGAGTAGCCATCTTTATGACAACTTTATTGAAATAATTCCTAAAACACAACCTCGGCTGTTGGTTTGAATGGTGAAATCAATGATGCTATAAAATATGTTTCTAAAATATTAACAGGTTAACTTATGCGAGCCAAATCCGTGCAAGCAGAACACTCGATGCTATGACATTGGGGACGAATATTTCTGTGATTGTCCTCGGGGCCTAGCAGGTATGACGGATGAAGAGCACATTTCAATATCCAAAAGCAAAGTTTTGTAACAAGAATAATAAAATATCGAAAGTGTTACATAATTTCTGAACAGATTTAGACAAAAAGGAGAATTTCAGATTTTATAACTTTATGACTCATTGCGGTTATTTCATCAAATAGGAAAGCACTGTGACAGAAATATCAATGATTGCGACCCAAACCCTTGCTTAAGACGCGGGAACTGTCGTGATATGATTGGCGGATATAGATGTCTTTGTAAAGACGGAACTGCTGGCAACAAATGCGAATTCTTCAGTATCCATTTTTTCTATTTTTCTGTTGAAAATTACGTTTAATTTGTATCCTTACTTCAAGAAAAGGAAACCAAAGGACAATTTTCTACCTGAAGTACAAACTAACTTGATGATAATTAGATATATGATTTTATCAAGTGCAACTAGAAATAGTCCAGCGATATATCAATTTAGCGCAATACTTTCCAGCCTTATACTAGTACATGTAGATAATTGTTTTACTTAAAGCAGACACTGTTGTACGCATCTAACTCCAAAGTCAGAAGCGTAAGAAATATTGATCACATAATGCTTTAATTTTTCAGTTGACATTTTCGCTCCTCCGTTGGAGTCGCAGGTATCCGGTGTTATCCGTGGGAATCATCTCCATAACTTGTATACAGTAGCCGGAGTATTGACGGGGATCTTCCTCCTCGTCCTTATCATCTTCGTATCTTGTTACTGTAGAGCCAACAATTTCTGCGGGAGCTTTTTCCCATGTTGTAACAGATTAGGATCCAAATTTAGGTAGACTTGATATTTTCACTCAGAATGAAATGGAAAGAATCTATGATGACGGATAAGACAGAATCGATAACTCACTTGATGTATACTTTTGTTCATTAGTCGATCCGATTTTAATCTGCCTATGATCTAAACTGATGCTAATAGATGCACTATTTTTAGAATGTTTCGATAGATAAGAAATGGGAACTATTCTGGGAAATTTTCAATAGGCAGTAAAAGTATACTCATCATTGAAATCTATGGAAACGTCCTATTACCATGGTTTAATTGAAAATCTCCTAAATCATAAACATCATTGTAAGGAAAGATTTCCCTCTAATTAGGATTTAATTCTATATGACCATATTAGGAAAATTAGGAGAAAATCTAAAAGGAGATGACCTTTAAATGATCACGGCGGAGCACACATATATGAGACGAGAAACAAGGGGGACTTCTCGTAAAAATAACTCGGAGAGCCCAGTAGTGAAAAATATAACACAGGATAATAAACATGCAATGATATAGAGGAATATTGATAGTAAATATGCAATGACTTAGAAATAAGCAAAACTAGCGGGATAAGCGTAGTTTCGCGATCTGTTTGTGTGCGTCGTCTAAACAAGCAGCGTTTAGTTTTGAAATCTTTCGAAATGAAAGTGGCCGGGTGTAACAATTCTACCGAATTGAAGTGACGGGTGTTGCATGCAAGCAGGAGAATGATGCTGACTCTTCCTGGGCACCTGGTCTCTCTCCCATATTGGGAGTTCGCTCTTTTCATGTGGTTGAGGTTTTTGTTTGTTTGCTTTGGTTCCTGTTTTATCCTCATTGTTTATGCCTACGGTTTATGATTTTCCGAAATATCGATTTTGCACTATATATGGAGATATGGTCATTATCCATATTTCTCATTTATCTTTGAGTCAGAACATGTAGCTATCTCTCAGTAAAGTTTAGCCAAACGTACTGTTCAAAGTTTTTGAAATGTTTTATGTTATTTTAGCTTTTTTTTCGGAGGGAGATGTCACAAACTTAAGAACTTTATATATATAGCCTGATTCTAACGGTTTTAGCAATTTGCCCACATGCATTTTTTCTTCATATTTCATTTGAGGGGGGTGGGGTGGGGGGTGGGGGATGGGGGTATGTCTGTTTGTTTAGCTGTTTTAATTATTGTTTTATATTTCTGGCTGGGGTCGGGACTACTTTAACTAATGTAACATACTAGTGGCATGTTCCACAAGAAATTATTGTGTTTAGCAGGCTATGAACGTTATTTCAAAATTATAGTGTACGTCTTTAAATATCTATTTATTTATTTCATTTATGTAGCTTAAGTAGCACCATCTACAACGAATTTCATTTCCACATGACACATAATTTAGTTATTTAAAATAGGGCTTGATACATTGGCACCTATAATGGGATAAGAGAGAGAGAGAAAAAAAATGAAACGAACAAAAAAAAAAGGAAATACCATTTACATAAGGCAATCCAGAAAGACGAGCGACTACCAATATTCTGGTTATTACTTCATGTAAGAAATCACCAAATTTTGTAGCTTATAGTTAAAGATTGTAACATCAATACAACATAGTGTAGCAGAGAATGGTCAATAACATTAATCCTGAATAATGCGCAATAAGCGGAGAAAGGTCTACATACCTTTCTAATGTACAGCGAAGAAATCTGAGATGAAAACCAACTATCCTGAAATTCTGTGTTCTCAACTGTACTATTCTGTCAAATGAGAATAAACTAATTGTCATTTTCATTGTTGAGGGGCTTTTTCAGAAGGGTAATCACATATGTTCTGAATATTATCAATTAAAATGTATATATGTATACATGTATAATTCAATGAATTAGAGGAAGACACACATAATTTATATATGCGACGGTGTATTTTCAGAAGGATTTCATCAACTTCGAGTGCCGAAATCTTCAGGATTAATAAACCTAACTTATCCCTTGATGCTTTATTGGACGTTATGTCTCCTCGCCGCCAGGATCTATGTACAGACAGGGGAGAGCCCTTACTAGTCAAGGAGGTGTGAGGCTTCATGTGCATGACACAGACAAAACAAATGACTTGGATCGAGTGAAAGAGAGATTGTCTCATTATCGCGGACGTTATGTAACTTCTAAATCGGATAATGATCAACGATTGTTTCATTTCAAGTAGCGAAATCGGGACTATAGAGATAGTTCTAACTGATGAGATGATCTATTTGATATTGTGTTTGTAAATAGAAAAAAATAAATACTTATATGTATGAATAGTTTATAGTCAAATTTGTTTTATTGAATAACTATTTTAATGTACAATTTCTGTAAAATAATGTATACAATGTAAAATGTATTTTTAAAAGTAGAGTCGCTGAAACAAACAAGATGAATGGAAATGACTTAAAGCTGTCAATGATAAGTTCGCAAAGAAAAAAAGAGATAAAATAACACTAAAAAAATGTAATGAACGGAGAAAAGATCTTCGGCAAAATACGAATGGACAATGACACATGAAGGATAACACTTGAAAGGAAGATTGATGTTCGCTCGAAATCGACATTCGATTACTATCTTCAGCACGAACAACAGATAGTCCCACTCCTACTCACTATGAAAGAAAACGATCTCAATGTAAGGTAAATTCACAAGCAATTTACCCCCCCCCCCCCCCCACCCAACATCCAACAGCAAACACCTCACTCTATGACAAACGTGACGACTTCAATTTCAGCATTACAAACTTTCCTTTTCTGAGTAGCAACATCCCTTCATCGCCTGCTTATGGCGTGTTCATATCTCAGTTGATACGCTATGCCAGAGCAAGTACGAAATATACGGATTTTGTTCTGAGAGCTAGGCGTCTTTCAGATAAGCTTCTCAGTCAGAGATATGTTTGTGACCGACTAACATCGTCACTGAGGAAGTTCTACGGTCGATATTGGGAACTCGTCATACACTATGATGTCCCACTCTCCAGAATGGTGGATGATATTCTGTCATAGACCATTTGAACCATCCAACCAAAGATTGTACTCTATGTCTTCCAAAATGGAAGTTACCGGATGTGACAGTTCTACCGAATTGAAGCGGCGGGTGTTGCATGCAAGCAGGAGATGCTTACTCTTCCTGGGCACCTGGTCTCACTCCCATTTCGGGAGTTCGCTTCTTTTCATATGGTGGAGGTTTTTGTTTGTTTGCTTTGGTTCCTGTTTTATCCTGATTTTGTATGCCTTCGGTTTCTGATTTTTTGAATTATCGATTTTGTGCTGTATACAGGGATATGGTCATTATCCATATTTGTAACAATAACAACAGCAACCCCGAGACCAGTTTTCTCTTGTGAGGTTTTTGTCAGAATCCTAATTATAGAGTGAAACGTAATGATGTCCCAAATACTGCTATGTATATAAGACTCCCAGGTCTTGAAAATCAAAGAGGCGGAAACTCTTGGACAACTTGGGTATTCTGTACATGTTATATAAGAGCTGTTCGAATAAGCGACGTATAACTACCAACGAACTTCGTACTACGTATTGGTACGTAAGGAAACAAAATAAGGGGTGATTTCAAAAGTACATTATTAAATATGCTAAAGAATATATCTCGCTTCAATGCATCGATAGAATAAATCTTGAAAGCTGTATTCATAGAGTTGTGATGAACCAAAGACGAACGGACAGACAAAAATAAACAAAATTCCCTAAACCTTTGATTGCGGGGTTTGATAAGTTGTAAAGGCATTCTCTGCTTCTTTACTGCAAAAAAATTTAATTTTTCTTTATTATATGACAGGTGCATAGCTAGAGTGGTTTCGACGTTGTTGTGAAGGGGGATTGTGAAAGCCGGTGGATTCTACTTTGGAACGCTATTTTTCAGCATTATTTCTTCCTAATTTTCAGCTACTTGTACTATGATATGTTTTGATTTCCTTAAACGAACGTGTTCATTCATCAGTCTTCAAACTAGATACAAGACGAATAGGCGGATCCAGATTTTTTTTTAAAAACAGGGGGGATTGAAAACTGAAATATCTGAACAGAAAACTGAAATATCTGAACAGAAAACTGAAATATCTGAACAGAAAACTGAAATATCTGAACAGAAAATTGTTACATTTATTGTGTGCAGTTTTAGTCGATAATGTAAGAAAAGGTAAGCAAAATATTTCTAGACTATTTATATTAATCCCGGGATAATGACGCATTTGTCATAACTTTTCTTCTTTCAAAACACCCCCTTATATAGACAAGTTTTCTCTGTTTCTCTAAATTCTCCTTTTTCGGTCTGATCAAAAGGAAAGGAACTCAAGACGATCAGATATTTTGTAATATCACGAAAAAATATCAATAGGATTTGACTGGGGGATATCAAAAAAGGAAAGGGGTCTGGGGGCCTCATCAAAGTGGGACTTGGATAGGGGTTTCCGGGGGACGCCCCTCCCTCCCAAACAGAAATTATCTTTTTTTGGCTGCAGAAAATACTGAAATAGAATTTTCGCCTTTTAAACGAAAGCTTGGAATATCAGTAGTTGAGAAACTAATCTAGGACAGAAACTTATCCTTCCGATAGATTAAAGTAAGATCTGAAATTTTGTAACAGATCAAGGGCGAATATAGGATGATTTCACTTGGAGGAGGGGACTTCTAGGAGCATCAAAGTGGACCTAGGATGGGGGTTTCTGGGGGAAGTCTCCTTGCTAAACAGAAATTATCTTGCGGAGAATGACAGAAAGTACTGAAAAAAAATACTGGCCTTTTCATCAAAGCTTGGAATATCAGTAGTTGATCAACTAATAAAGGACAGAAAATTTCAAACCAAGTTCGCTGATAATGCTGCTAGATTTACCCTTTTGATGAATTATAGTACGATATTTTGTAACATTAGTTTATAATGTGTTTTTGAGACCACCCCTTATTTTGTTCCTTTACGTACCTATACGTAGTACGAAGTTCGTTGGTAGGTTTACGTCGCTTATTCGAACAGCTCTATAGAGAAAATGGACTACGTACGTACATTTGTTCCCCTTTGTTTTTCTCGATTGCCCATTGGTCACGTTGGTTTATGTCAGTCAAGGACATATAAACAGTTTATAAGTCCTTGTTGCACGGTCTAAGTTGTAGACGGTAATTAACACCTTTCCAGACGGTGCAATAATTTTCATTGTGTAGCAGTGATTAGATTAATGAATGAAGTAATCATTAAATGATTGACGGAGTCGTGGAGTGACTACCAAGAGTAGTTTTCTTTAGCTGGCAATGAAGAATTATCCAATCATTGGTGATAATTGTTTGATGGCCTAACAATTGCCGTGCAACAAATGGGTTATTCAACTGCTCCTCGTTGTGGATCTCCTGTGTCAGTGATACAAGATTTACATTTGGTGCTTATGGTCATGTAACAATATATGCGCGGGTGTGTATGTGTGACGTGCACGAGGTGAAGAAGATAGAGAAGAATCTATGCGTGTCTGTTCTGTGTTTTTACATTGGGTGTTTTTGGGTTTTGGTGTGGGTGCTGCAACCGAGTGTTGTTGTAGATACCCTCCTTTCTTTTAAATAATCTTTACCATATTTTAAATTAGCACCAAAATAAGACTGTACTGGATCTACTGCTCCACAAAAGTTGAAGTTGAAACTCAATCTAGATTTTTAGAAAAATGAAATATATTGGAGACGCCTATGTACCCAACGAGTCGATTTAGGACGGTCATTTGTCCTATAAATCCGGGTTTTGACCAACATTTTTTCGTCCAACGCCGGAATATACTTGGACGGAATAGGTTTTTCTTTCAATGTTGCCTTCCTGTTTACATCACGAAAAATGGGCTTGGAAGCTAAAAATACGTTATGATTATTTCTGCTGAATAAAATACTGCATTGCACAACTAAGCAAGATGACAGTAGGCTGGAGGACGCTCGAAGTTGGGGAACAGGTACAGTTTATACTTCACTGATTTGAGAATGGGATCTCTCTCTCTCTCTCTCTCTCTCTCTCTCTCTCTCTCTCTCTCTCTCTCTCTCTCTGAGCCTGAACTTACTCAATAATTTTATTCATCTACTAATACTATGCAAATGTACAATACATCATTACTTTTCATGTAATCTGGTTACCTTCCTTCAATGGCCTCATTCATTCAATGGCATTATGAACAAATGAATGAATTAATGAATGACAGTGACAAATCAAATTAGGCAAAATAACATTTATTTAGAGGGAATATCAGCAATACAAACATTACATTTATAGCTCTTGTGAGCTAGTATATGATTTACCGACATACCTGTCAACTTTTTCCAGACAAAAGTGGGTCAATGACCCTCTTTCAGGTCCGGGAGAATGCCAAAAATAGCTGTTATAGCTAAAAATGGCTATAATAACTATATATGGCTATATATTTTAAGTACTAAAATTGAAAATTTTGGAATTTTTATCTAAAAATCAAAATTGCACATCTATATGACCATCTGAACAATGTTTACAAAAGAAATTGGCATATTTTATTCAAAATTTTCAAGTTTTGATCTGCAGAAATTATAAAAATTTGAGTCATTTTGACACATCCAAACTCAAAGGTTTTAAGGTATTCATGTCAACTTCTTTTGTGGGACACCCCCTCTGCACCCCCTGAATCTGCTACTGCAAATGACTATAACTAAATGAAACTAAGACGCTGAAACTAAAAGTACATACACATAACCACTCTAAAACATGACAAGACATCAACTAAAAGGTTAATTACTAACGGTAGATACTTGATAAGACATCACATACGCATGAATTATATCAACATTAAAGGACATCACAAAACTAAAAAGTAAGGACATTCCACATACATGTATCACATACATAATGAGGGATAAATATAGTGTTCTTGGAATCAAAGGGATATGACATCACAGTTCAGGGATTTTTTTACCCTTTGATTCCAGGGGCCTGGGCCTTCAAAATTGGGGAAAATAGCGACATTTTGTTGAAAATGGGAAAAAAAATATACAAATAAATTGAGAAAACAAGCAAAAAGATCTTCTGACATTTGCTACTAATGAAGATAGACTCATGTAGTACCAAGAATATTATATTTCAGACAGTGTACATTGCAAAACAGATATGCTTATAAATATATTTTCAGTAATTTAAAAGCTTCAATCCTTATTGGAATTTTATTTTTTTCAAATTGGGAATTTTAAGCTCAGAAATTGGGAAAAATGCCTGCTTTTCAGCATTGGGAATGGGGCCGAATTTCGGCCCTGGAGAACCCCTAAAAAATCCCTGCAGTTGATCTTCTAAACACATTTTTCTCAAGTTCAAATTCTAAGTTGTAATAAGAAAACTATTTTCAAACTAAAACTAATACCCTTGGTAAATACTATAATGTCTGCATTAAAGATGAAACAAATATGTCATGAATCGTGTTATGCTTTAACATATGAACATATTATTATATAAATGATGAATTTACTTTATTTACGTAGTGCTTTTATAATGAAAATTATAATATATTTGATTAATTTAGGCGCTTGTGTACAATCACATTGGAGAGGCAAGGATTGAGAATGGACCGCAAAGGGTAAGTGTTTCAAATGTTTACATGTAATATGACATTAACACATTTGAGACAAATATTTATATCCCCTGCAAACGAAGTGGGGGGGGGGGGGGGTACCAGTATATAGGAAACACCTTGTCTGTCGATCCGTCTGTCAGTTGGTCTGTCTGTCTGTCTGTCTGTCTGTCTGTCTGTCTGTCAGTTCTTAAAGCAAATAACCCTTCAAGTATACAAATGTAAGTGATACATGTAGGGCTTTCATATTTCATACATACCTTTACCATTGTAAGTAATACATTTTGATACCAAGACATTTGACCTACTGGTAATGACATTGACCTTGGACTTTGTTCTTATACTTTTTATGCCCCCGGAATCAAAGATTCGGGGGCATATAGTTTTTGGCCTGTCCGTCTGTTTGTCTGTCTGTCTGTTTGTCTGAAAAACTTTAACATTGGACATAACTTTTGAATGGGAAGTGATAGGGCTGTCATATTACATATGTGTATTCCTTGTGACAAGACCTTTCCATTGATACCAAAATTTTTGACCTTGTGACCTTGACCTTGACCTTTGACCTACTTTTTTAGAACTTTAACATTGGGCATAACTTTTGAATGGGAAGTGATAGGGCTTTTATATTTCACATGTGTATTCCTTGTGACAAGACCTTTCCATTGATACCAAAAGTTTTGACCTTGTTACCTTGACCTTTACCTTTGACCTACTTTTCAAAAAACTTTAACATTGGGCAAAACTTTTTAGTGGTAAATGATAGGGCTTTCATATTTCACATGTGTATTCCTTGTGACAAGACCTTTCCATTGATACCAATTTTTGTACCTCCTGACCTTGACCTTTGACCTTTTAACCCAGTGACCCTGACCTTGACCTTTCACATACATGTACTTAACAGAAAAAAGTGTTTATACTAACAAAGATGCCACCGGGGGCATTCGTGTTTCACAAACACAGGCTTTATTAAGTTATATTTTGGTTAAGAAGTTCTTAAAGCATATATTTTTTATACCCTCTGCAAACGAAGTCTGGGGGGGTATATAGGAAACACCCTGTCCATCTGTCCGTCTGTCCATCCGTCTGGTTAAGAAGTTCTTAAAGCAGATAACTCTTTAAGTATAAGTGATAGGGCTTTCATATTTCATACATGCATTCACCATAATAAGTACTACATTTTGATACCAAGACATTTGACCTAGTGACCTTGACCTTGAATTTGACCTTGTATATATATATATATATAGATTCCTATGTCATACATGAATCCGTGAAGAGAAAAACATCCCGCGGGGGAACCATAATTCGTCACTTTAGGGCAGTTCTAGTTTCACATACAAGTGAAAAGGCTTTTAAAAATATTTCATACATACATTCACCATAACAGGTACTACATTTTGATACCAAGATATTTGACCTAGTGACCTTGACTTTGAAATTTGACCTTGAAGTAATATTTTGGTTAAGAAGTTCTTAAAGCGAATACATGTATCTCTTTCAAGTACAAATGATAGGGCTTTCATATTTTATACATACATTCACCATAACAGCTGGTGCTACATTTTGAAACCAAGACATTTGACCTAGCGACCTTGATATCGAACTTTGTCCTTATTGATATATTTTTGTGAAGCTTAAATTGAATATCTCTTCAAGTATAAGTATTAAGGCTTTTGATATTTCAAACACAAATTCATCATAACAACTAAACAAGTATTACTCCAAGACATTTGACCTTGTGGCAGTTGTGGCCTTGACATTGACCTTTGACCTACTTTTAGACTATAACTATAAGGGGTAGGGCTTTGATATTTCACATATATTTATTCCTCATGACCAAAGCTTTCATTTGATACCATGACTTTTGACATAGTGACCTTGACATTTGACCTGCTTTTAAATCATAAGGGATACATGTAGGACTTTGATATTTCACATATAGATTCTTCTTGATGAGAGCTTTCATTTGATATCATGACTTTTGACCACGGTAGTGATCTTGACCTGTGACCTAGGGATAGGGCTTTGATATTTCACATTTAAATTCCTCATGACCAGAACTTTCATTTGATACCATGACTTTTGACCTAGTGACATTGACCCTACTTTTAAACTATAAGGGGTATGGCTTTGATATTTCACATATAGATTCCTTATGACCAGAGCTTTCTGTGTTATGCAGTAAATGAATACGTTTAGAGAAAAATGTCCCACAAGGGGTATAATTCGTCACTTTAGGGCAGTTCTAGTTACACTTCTTTTATGACGTACTGACATTGGATGATTCATTTCTTGCAAGGATGGCAACATCTTCTCGTACCCTTTCAAATAATTACAGACAGACAGATAGATGCAGTCACACAAACAGACACACACAAATTCTGTATCATAAAAATGGAAGAAAAAGTAAATAGATTACATGGTGAATACTACATATAGTACAAAACAAGATAAAATCTATTGAGAACTTTATGTGCATTACCGTATGTAGATTATGAACAATGCCATAATGAAAGGCACAACTTAAAGTTGGTGTGTTTTCTGAATTTCTTTCTTTGTAGAAGTTAACCGATGAAACATTTACACATCACAAATGCAACAAATAGTGTAAAAGATTTGTCTGTTTTCTTTTCAGTTATTTCTGTGGAGAGAAAAATTTGAAAGGCTCAGAAAATATTCAGCGAATCAGAATCAATATCTTATCATCTCCTATAAAACTGGTAAAGTGGAACACAGAAAAGGGTATGTCTATAGAATTCACTGACCATATTTACATGACAACTTTTAATGGAAATGAAATACTTTTAAACAGTTATTCAAGCCCTGTTCACACTAAGGGTTTAATGTGCATTAGATTTTTGCTGCATTCACACAACAAATCTTATTTGCATTACTTTAATTTGCATAAGATTTAATGCACATTAAATTTTATTGTGTGAACGCAAAGCAAATCTAATTCGTGTTAAATCTGACGCATGTGCATATGATATATTTAAAGTCTACATTCCATACGTATCAAGATTTGGTACTTTTAATCATCCCTGGATCTAAAATAATTGGATAGAGGTCAAAATCCTTGATTTCATTCATTAACTCAATGAAATTAATTCATTTCAACTCAATGACGTCATGCTGTGTCATGCAGTTGCCTTCCTTGAAATTCTGAAAAGAAAATTGAGAAAAACCAAATACAATACTTTGGCATATATTGCAACCTTATAGGTCTTAAAATATACAGCTATCAGTGCAAATGTACCAAAATCTAATGCGCATTAGTGTTTCTTGTGTGAACGCAATATGAATCTAATTCGAATTAAGATAATGCTCATGAAATTTAATGCGAATTAGATTTAATGCACATTTGTTTGAACAGGGCATTAAATCTGATACATATTATAAAAAATCATTTGCATGATTTAAAGCTTAATTGATGGTAATATACTCTACATACTGTACCTAAAAATATCTTATGTCATGAATAAAAACTTATTTGTTACTTCATGGATTTTTCTTACTTGAATTTCAAAAGAAAATTGGCAATAGAAAAGTAAAATATCATTCTTTATAAGCCTCAATGAAATGAAGAGTTTTTAATGAACAAAAACCATATTCCACTTGATAAAGCTGTTCTCTAATTGTATGAGCTGTCACCAAATTGTTTTGTCTAATAGTACAATGAAGTAGACATAATACATACCGGTATACAGTCACAAGAAAATATTGCATAGAGATGTGAGGATGGACATTCAGAAACCGACTATAAACTGAAAATACCTTTGTTTTGTATAGGATTACATATTAAAGTTGTATTTAACAATTTGAAAGTACTTACTGATGTGAACCCTAAATTAAGAGTTTTTTTTCAGACCATGCATAATGTACCTAAATCCAGTTGAACACTTGTCTATTCGTGAAGTATCGATGACATCACTGGATGCCAATGAAGCGTTAGTAGTATACAAACAAGACCAAGAAACCAAGGCTGTAGAGAGATACGTCCAGTTTGGTCCTACTATGTTTATGCCTCTAGCCAATGAATGGTCAGTACATGAAAAATAGGAATTTAATATATGAGACAATGAGTTTGTTTACATGTATGTGTTGAGCACTCAACTATTTATGAGTTTATAAGTTAAAAAAAATTGTAGGAAAATATGAATTAAGAAAAAGGAGGATATGATTAAAAAAATAAAAAAGTGTTATAATTGAATGTACATGTATTTATAATTTTAGGTTACATAATTTTTCCTGGCATGGTACAGATCCATCTAACAAGACACAGATGATACCGGGCTCTAACAACTTTGACAAGTTACAAATCATCCCTGGTCAATTCTACTACAATGTAAGTTATAACTTATATGTCTAATTCACTTATTTCCTGTTTAGGTTCTTTCTGAGAAATAAAAGTTTTAATGCTCTCTTATTTTACTTCTATCCCCTAGCAACATATTGATAAATTATTGGGCATATTGTTTTTGTCCTGCCTGTTTTGTCATTTGAGTGTCTGTCCAATACATTGAACTTGAACTTAACTTTAATATGGTATGTGATAGGGCATCAATATTTCAAGTTCACATTCCTTCTGAGAAGACCTTTTTTGACACCAAGATTTTACCTGATGGCCTTGACCTTACTTAGTGAACCAATAGAGAGAAGTTAACTGCCAAGGGTAAAATAGGTGGTAGTGTAGTGTTGCACTATGACTTCTTACTGGTTTGAAGTGCAACGATTTTCAAAAATCTTTGCTCTCTATGTGAAAATGACATTTTATTTAAAAAAGTACCTCCAAAAATGTGGCTGTGATACTGTAAAGATACTGATTTTGCAAACTAAGGAAATACATGTAGACTTGTTCCAAAATTTCAATTGCACTTCATCTTTCTACATACTAACATTATGACCATAGAAGAATAGTGGGATGTTCTCTCATACTAAAAGAAATATGAATTAGATATTTATAGAATGATTTCTTTAAGTTTGACAGAGAGATTATAAGAATGTGAATACTGAAATAAGTCTGTTGATGTAGACACATGTTAATGTCCACAGTACAATAAACAAATTTAAACTTGTGTTGTAATGTGCTGCTATGCTGGATTTAGTCATTTAAAAAAATGCATGAGTAATATAATGATTAACATTGTGATTTCCAGGTAGATGAGGTGAGGACAGCAGATGATGCTCCCCTCAGAGTCAAACTGATGTTGTTCTATGAACTCAAGGACATAGAAACAATGGTAAAAACTATTAAAAAAAGTACTTCGGTAGAAATAGGTTGTATTACACTGGTATATTACTTGATGTGATGTCAAGGGATTATGATAAGAAAATGTAAATATCGTAACATTTCTGAAATATGTAAGTAGTTACTTAGTACAAATTCATTAAGGTTACCTGAATCAGAATGTAAAGTACTTAAATATTGTGATAAGGACAACTTTTGTCTTATTTAGTGTAAAGGTATTTTGGACAAAAATATCTCATTGTCAGTCAAAAAATAAAAATGGATGTGATTTCACTCCAAAGCTAAGGTTTCAAGTAATTCCTCTTCATGTGGGAACTGCAATGGAAATATCTTCTGGAAAGGCTTAAAGTTTCATCTTTTTCCTAGTTTATCAAAGTACATATTTGGCGTGAAGAACAGTCTTGTTTAATTCATTTGATTTTACTTTTTGTTTTTCAGTTGAATGCAACAAAAGATCCAATGGCTGATTTTATAAAGTAAGAATCATTGAGCAGTTATATTACACTGTTACACTAGATATTGGATAAATCTTTCCAAATCCCATTTCATATTAAAAAATTATTGATAACAAATATTTTCAATATTTGGTTATTGAAGATTTATTCCCCTTTTCAAATATAAGCAAATTTACCTTGTAGTGCATGTTTTCTATGTAAATCTAGTTTGATCATTACTTGTTTTTAAATCTGAGCTCTAGATTTACAATGTTAATATTGATTTTGATATCAGAACTTTGATGCAAGTTTTCATTTGTACTACATGGTACATTGTATTTTCTCTATTTTAGTTGTATGTGTGCAGATGTTGTGGCATTTGCTTCAAAATATACGTAAGTTATTACATGTATGTGCAGAAATATTGCCTATTACTACTTTTAATATACTTGGGGAAAACAGCCATTTGGTGCGATGCTGAAATCCCTTCAATTTTTAGGATACTTCCTATCAGGAAGTCTCCGTATGTTACCGTAACAGTTGAGACATTCCCGATTTGCAAACAAATCCATACGACTCAAAATATAGTGCTTTTTCTAATTTAGGAATTTGCTGTCTGACACATGCATAATCAAGATTATCCTCCTTCTTGAAAAAAGTTTCAATTGCATATAAAGTAAATGCATCACTAAAAAATCAACTATTCATTTCTTGCTTTCACTGCTCGCCAGTTACGTAGTAATACATGTATAGTACTTCTTTTAACTTATACAATGTAAGAGTTGTCTTCCCTATGTACATGATGTATATACCGAAGAGAAACGAAAGTAGAAACGAAGCATGATCTTGTTGAAAGAAATAGGAAATTCTGGTAATTAAAATGAGAATTTTTGGAAATTACCAGTGATAATAAACTTAAAGTTAAGCTGGAACTACATGTCACCGCTCTTTTATCATATATATTGTAGTTTGTAAGTAATTTTAAACATGCATGCATGGTCTTAACGTCTTTCTAGTTTCTATTTTAAACATGTATGCATGGTCTTAACGTCTTTCTAGTTTCCAAATGGGTTAATTTAAAGACTCAGAATAAAATTAAATTTAAAGTATACCACTTATAGAAAATATAAGCAGTTTATAAATTATGCTGTTTATAGAACACGATGAGCTCAGAAATGAAAATTATTAGCTTCACATGATATAATAATAATAATAATTATAATGTATAAAAAATCATCATCAATGCATCATTGCATAAACAATAAAATTTTTCAATATTCATCAGTGCTGACTATAAATTTTGAATAGAAGTATCGTTCAGGACCTTCAGTCCTTTGATTAAACAATAGAAATGATGTTTTTTAATGTGATTTAGAATAAGGTTGCAAACTATTCCAGTTTATTTCGTATGCTTACATAAAGTTTAAGAGTAGAGTAAATGGTATTCAATTTTCATTATGACACATTCCTGATACTAAGACATCCACATTTGATCTTGTTGTAGGTACATAGAGTTTATGGAGAGGTCCTCAGAGCTGAATGATATGGCTAACTATCCCCAGTTAATGGAGAGGAGTAAGAAGATAGGATTTGAAGTATCCAAAGTAGTCTATCGAGGATACCACGCACATGAGGCCTTACAGAAATTACACGATACCTCCATACAAACAAGGACAAATCTGAAAATAGCCGTAAGAATATGTTGTTCAAATATTCAGAATCATAACATTGTCATTTTCAAAATGTTTTTTGGGTTTTTCAAGCTTTATTATGAAAAAGGATCAATCATTGAATTAAAGGACTATCTCATCTGATAAAACACTTATTTTTTAAAAAAGATGAATATTACAATGAAACATATTTGGGATTATGCAGTTTGAAGTGCAAGTGCATAATTATTGTCTGGAACTGAAAGATTTGTCTGGTCTTGGTATGTCATGGTATCTATAAAAGTTCAAGGTCATATCACGTAAGATGCATAAAATAACATTTAGATGCTGTATTAATGATTATTAACTTCAAATATTGAATAATTTGCTGTAGCAGGAGATAATTTCTCCATCAAACTTGTCCATTATCTGATATATTATGAATCATGTACAGTATATCTTCAGAGTATTATGAACAGATGTGATTTAGTTGGTGAATTGATATTATTTTAGTATGAGAAGCAACAACAGGAGCAGGACATTACAGACATGAAGATCAAAAATGAAAAGGAGAGAACCCAGTTAGGCAAGTGATAGTTGTACTATAATTATCATACAAATTAAAGAAAAATACTCAGAGAAGAAAATAGATTTGTGTCTTTATGTGTATGTTGGGGATCTGAACCTCTCAAATTCCATTAAAATGATCTTTATGAAAGATCAGTTATTTTGTCAAAAAAAAGTTTTACAAAATGTATGATAATAGATGTACATAGATTTTATAGAAAACTTGATCAGAAAAGTAGTAGCCTTATTTGCTTACACATTAGTGTAGATTTTTTACTCAAATTATAAAATTGAAATTTAATTTCAGAGCAAAAGATGGAAGTAGAAGGTCTGATACACATGCAGTCAATGGAAAAGTAAGATTTCAGATAAATAGTCTTTGTACTGAAAATGGAAACAGAAATACATATTTTCTCATTTTCAGAAATCCAATGTTTCATGATCTATAATTTTACCTTTGCTTTCATACATGAAAACTAGAAGCACCTTTAAAATCAATTTTACATTCAAATGTATTTGAAGTCAATGAAAAATATTTTAAATTTCTTGGATAAAATATATGAAAAGAAAATCTGGATTTTCCTGTGCTTGAATAGTTATATTTATTTAATAAAAATATTTAAAATACGTTTAGATCACAAAAGCAGCACAAATTAGGTATGGAACTACTTGATGAGCAAAAGAAAATAGAAAGGTTGACATCAGATAAAAAGGCTGAATTGAAGGTAAGATTTTGAAGAAAGTATGTTATCTTCAAAGCAAATTTTAGAATTTGAGTCCCCTGCTTTTGATTATTTGCCAGAAATAAGTTTGTCAAAGATCAAGGTACTAGAAGGTATTAAGGTAAAAAAAAGTTATGGCTAATGTTAAAATTCCGAACTTGTAAATAGACAGAAGGATGCGAAAGCTAGCAAGATTGAATGTAACAATGCTTTTATGAAAAAGTAACACACTATCATATTTGCACTGGTTATCATGTTATTAAATAGCAAACATAACGAATTATGAGTATCAGTGACATTTAGCTCAACAATTTGCCATCATGGTAAAATTTTCATTTCAGATTTTTAAAATAAAGTGTACAAGTTTGAATGAATATGTTTTCTCTATAGGCCAAAGTACTAGAGGATACCCAAAAACTTGAAATGTATACACAACTGAGCCAGTGGAATGTAGATCTAAACACCTACCTTAAATCTAAGGTTCACTATCCAGAGAAAGTTGTCAGGATTGTTGCCGACAAAGACGCTGCAAATTTTCATCTCCACCACTCATAGGATGGAGTTACACCATTGTTATTTGTGTTAAGCTTGCCAACCATTAAAACCCTTGATGCTACACACCAGTCAACATGAAGTAGCTCGGCAAACTTTTGAATTGTTACGACTGTCATGAAATTATTACAGGCTTTTTGTAATGTTTCATATGACGTCATAATGGGATACATCACCAAAGTATGTGATGTTCATAGTCTGGCTATCAGAAAACACGGAAGGCTGGGAAATGTTTAGAAATCCTTAATTATGTATTTTTTTTTAAATTGGGAGAATGCTTCATCAGCTAAGTCTCCTTTACTCTTCATAAATTAATAGATGGACCATTATCTTAAAGAGTCTGCAAACAGATGTGAAGCTGGACTTTTGTCTGCCAATATTCCATCTCTGAATTTTTCTTATACATACAATGTACATATCATATATTTGAGAAAAAGTTCTCTGACTATTGCTCTCACACTTTTATTAAGCACAAAGCATGGCATTTGGCATTTATACATGTCTATGATGTTATGAGTTATCAACAATTGATTTCTTATTGGAAACATACCATGTAACTAGAATATTTCGAGGGTATCAAATTTTGCAATTGAGGACCATTCCAGGTTGAAAGGTATTGTGAAATCCTGTTTGTTAAAACCTTTATTTTGAATCGAGTTTTATGTAAAATCTGCATGGTCTTATGCTTAAGGTCAGTGAGACCTTTTGTGTAAGACTAGATAGCTTTATCTATATTATTAGTCCCCTACTGGCAACACCAAAGGGGACTCTTATTTATTAAGGCATTGTATGATCAAAATTTTATCTGTCAATTTTTTTGTACCATATTATCACAGCCTTCTTGAAATTTTTATCATATTTAATGAACATTTTGTTAAAATTTTTAAAGTGGAGAAAAAAAAATTATATTGCTTTTAGTAGATAGATATATTTTTTATCAAACATTATATATAAGTAACCTTTTTTTCTGAAATTACAAAGAGAAGCTTAGATTTAAGTTCTTTGATATACATTTACCACACTTTGTTACACTGTTTGTATTTACCATCACCTCATTTACAAGGTAGGAAAGGTTTTGACTGAAGTTGTTAAACTTCCTGTTTTGACTTGAAATTTTTATCATTTTTTCTTTGTTTCATTTTCCACAAATTATTTAATTGTCATGTACATGTTTTTGATAATTATTATTTCTTCCATGTGATATTTGCATCAAAAAAAGTTCATATACATCACTTACCCATGGGCATTTTTCAATCAGAGGCAGTTTTTAACAGGTATGTTATATTTAAAATTTTTTCTTATTGGCTGCATCTTTTATGTAAATCCTTTTAGAGGCCAAAGCAAAGACATGGTCTCGTACTGTACCCAATATTCCTTTTAATATGCAAGATCAATGAAATAATAATTGAACATTGTAATGTTCATTTTTGTATCCTTCATCTTTTACGATAGAAATTTAAGGTATGTAACAAGTTACCATTTTCACCCTTAATAACAACTTCTAGCACCAAAACATTAATGTACTGGATCGACAATAATCTACATTAGGTCACATGTAGGCAGCAGTCATTATTTAAGTGCTCTGCACATAAATTTATGTCTAGTGATGTTTGCAAACTGTTGACCCTGTTTGAATACTACCTCTACCTTGTAGTATTTTAAGTGACTGCTCCTTAACTTTCGCTTTCATGCTCAGTAATGTGACCCAGTACATCATAAGTTTAGCATCTCAAGAACATTTGACTTGCATTTTAAGTATGATTATTATACCTCTACTTGTTTTTTTTTCTATATAAAAAGACACTCATTAAACCTAGCTGTAACTCGCCTGATGAGACTATTTCCCTGCAAAGGGTGTGCTAGTTGAGAAGACTATTTCCCTAGGGAAATAGCTTCGAAATGGGGTGGAGCTACAGCGCATGACCTTGAAATTGGGCAGAGCTACAGCACGTGACGGGAAATAGGTCTAGTCTCGGGGAAACAAGAATCATGTAAACTCCCTCAATGGTATACTTTAACTGTATAATAATCTTTGAATAAGCCAGTTATAAAGATAATTTTCTTGCCTTGGAAAACAAACGAATGCTCCAATAGAAAATGGATGGTCATATCTTGAGCATCATAATTACTGTATGTGTACTTATTTTAGCGGGATTCATATTTTAATGGAGTTAACGCTATAAAGACTGCGCTAATTCAAGACTACCCTAAATTATTGAACTTTTATAGATTATAAAGGAAGGAAAGTCAATTGCGCTAATTAATGATTACTCTTATATGTCAATGTGCCCTATTTTACCCTGTTTGCGCAAAAAATTTGGTTGTGCTAAAAAAAGTACGCATACCGTATATTTGTTACAAAAGGCTTTAATTTTTCAATTACTATCAAGAAATGATGTCCATTTTCATCATTTTACTTATCTATTATTGAATCAAATTGTTCTAGATACAACTGCCGTTCATTCACAAAGATTTATTTATATTTTTCCATTCACTTTTTGTTATGACAAAAATGACCAAAGATCTTACATAAACATTTCTCAATGTTATGAATATTGTTTTGTGATATATTTGTTTCTGTATTTTGTGAACATTGACTTCTATCATTTAAGCATAAGTTGTATTGAATGTGTAATATTTTGTCAAAACATTTTTGCAAGGGGAGAGAATAATTGTTTGATTTTGTTAATGTCAAAGGTCATGGCCACAATGACATCATTGCTGTAGTATGTTTCATGGTATCTTTCTTCTCATGTAGAATTTACAGAGCAAACAACTAACCACTACATGCATGTTGAAAATTTTCATAACAGTGCAGGATGTAATATTTTTGTCTTTAAACTGTGTCATTGGCTCCCATGAGCTCTTATATGAAGATATCATGTTTTTATGATGATGTAATGTTTGTATGTTTGTTATCTTTTTATAGCAACAATTTTAATGATACATTTATATCTATATATTTCTATAGGTTAGAACAGAGAAAAAAATCAGTCCTTCTTTTTGAATCCATGACTTTGTGATAAACATGTATCTTTTATAGTTCTACTTATTTATTTATGTGTTTTGTTATAATTTCATGTGTGTATTTATATCTCATAACAAACTCAAACATGTGATATTTCCAAGACTATCATGTATACTGTGCAATTAAATTCCATTTACTTATGAAATGTAAAATATTGTTATTGAAGTTCCAAATGGCAACATGAAGAAATCCTTGTAAAACTTAGAAGTTATTTGAAAAGTTTATCTCTGATTATAGTCTGATAGACTGGATGATTTATTCATAATTTTATAACAAACTTCAATTTCTCAAATACACTGTATACCCGAAACATGCATGTCTTGTCGATGCTGCAAATTAACCTGATCTTAAATGATGCCATGAATTTGAAGATTAATATTGTTAACATTATTAACTTCCACTTCTTTCGTGGTCAGGTTCGTACCGAGAAAGTGTGTCTCAGTGAAGTTGAATCAAAAATGCATAACTCAATATTAACAGATCGTATCCCCAAATCATTGTTCATGCAAAGTGGTTTACTTTATAAAATTGCGAAAGAAAGTAACAGCAAACAATTCTACTTATACAGTATGTCGTATTTGCTCCTCTGAGGGATATGTCAATATGAAATTGCCAAAGTGGTTGCTAAAGATGGACTAAAGATTGAATCAGTAATCTTAATTACATGTGCCTTGAGGCCCTTGACCTCCTTTTTTCCTCTTGAGGATTTAATTGATTTAGGTATAAGTAGTTCCTTTATCAAACTTGCATGTTGAATACATCTTTGGTGAAAGTTCATACAATAACCTTCAGCCATAGTTATTTTGAGTAGATTTTTAATTATCTTTTAATATTCTATCCCTTATCTGTCCATATAAGGTATAAGGCCTTCATATGTGATGAAACATTCAACAAACTAGTAAACTGAACTACATTTATACCAAAGCATTTGATACAAGGGCCTTAATCTTGATCAGTGGCCTTGTATAAGAGAATTCAATGTGAAAAATTGTGTGCCATGTCACAAGTAGATCTGTTCAGAACAATTTATGCTGCGAGAGGTTTAATTCGTCCATTTAGGGCAGTTCTGTGTATAGTCTACTTTGATCAATTGCTGCACATAGAAAAGCCGAATCTTAGAATTTTGTTTAGAAGTTTCCTTCAGAAATGAATGAATTCTCTATAAATATTTCCTTGCCCACTTGAGGCGTCTAAATGACAGCATACAGGCTATGGCAGTATTCATTATGAGCTTTTAGGATGAAATATATTAAAAGTGAAAGGGTCATGAGACGAAGTAATTGACCCTCCAATAAAAATGTAAAAAAAAAATATATGGAGAAAAGAAAAAACATAGTTATCATGTCCTGATTTCGATGAAAACCAAAGTGCAACAAAAACAAATATGCTTTTTAAAAAATGACATCTAACGTTTTGATTGGTGTGTTTGATTAGGTGTCCTGATACCCTGATCCATTTATTGGTTTTAAATTCTAAATTTTGAATGAATTTTAAATTGCAGAGAAAAATGATTCGGGTCGTACTTTGATTTCTTTTGATCATACGACCTGAAAAGTCACACGAAAGAAAGGAGGGGGATCTCCAACAAGACTTGGTTGCAGCACCAATAATAAAACACTGAAGTATCCAAATACGAAAATACTGAGTATAGACAAACACAACAAGAGTCACAAATATTTAAGGAAGACAATACAACAAAGTCAACATACAAGCCAAACTCTAAATACTACACATAAATAAATGAGGCCAATGGGCAATGAACACATACTTTTTGGTATGAGGCAATATGCTTGAAAATTTAAAATCCAACATGTACATCAACATCACTATCTATATCTTCCTGAATAGCAACATTTCAGCTTCGCCTATTTGTAGTGTATTTATATCTTATCTAGCTTTAAGTAATACAACCCGGGGTTCATTATCCGATTCATGCATGTTTGGTGCAGCGCACTTACCAATTTCAATACAGAAGTCTGTATTCTGGTATACCGAGACAAGAAAGTTCTCCTCAGCAAGGTATGTCTTTGGAAGTAGATGAAAAGATATGTTCTGTCTCAGGCAGAAAAACATGAAACTATTAAAACGAAATTAATGTTATACTCTAGTAGAGAATTTACCTATATATTCTCATAGGTAAAAATTTTTGCGTTACTAAAGGAAGTTGTTGGAAAACTTAAAAATTAAGGATCAATTAAAAAAAGCTTTGGGCCTGAAGTTTACCAATTTTAATCCTTTTGATTTTCTTCAGTCAAAGTCGCCTTATAAAGTTCTTGTCGAGGACTAAATATTAAATATGCTATCGCATCATTTATGCGCATCATACCTGGAGATTTGAGCTTCGTCATCTCATGAACAATTAATATTGGAATTTCTATGTTATGGCTTTAAGCATTTCATTTGTCTTCTGAGAATTCTGGTGATTGGACTTTAGATAATTAGTCTTTGTTAATAAGTAAGGATGAAACAAATATCTTTGATGGTATATCCATGGAAACAAACATCGTTTAAATATGTAAATTGCCGGTGGTTCCATTTAAATTGCAATTTCATATTACGTCAATAGATTCAAACGACAATACAAAGCCAATAAGCCTACAGAAATGTCAGAGGACATGTTTGCTCTTCATTACTTTCCATTGTACTTTATTAAAGTGGAAAAATGAAAAATGAAATCATTATTATCATCATCATAAAAAAGTAATCATTTTGTATAAAATCAAGCCGTCTCTTCAAATTTATGAAAGGAAAGGAGGGGATCTCCAACAAGACTCGGTTGCAGCAACCACAGCAAAGCACCGAAACACCCCTATGTGATCATAGAGTATATAAACATCAAAGGAGTACCTATCAGTTATTCAATCTTAACGTCGAGAGGGCAAGGCAAAATCATTAGAATTTCTATTAGACCGGTTGCGAACCTCGGAATGAATGACACTCCGAAGTAAGATCAGGTGCCTGGGGAGAGTCAGCGTCTCCTGATTGAATGCAACACCATCGCAACAGCTCATGAAAACTTGTCAAGTTCGGCGATTGTATCGATGTACATATTGATGTACAAATCAGGTAAATATTTCTTGTTTGGTGATAATGACAGCCATTTAATCGCAACCCATTCTGGAAAGGGGGATCTGATATACTTTTATTAGATCCCTGTAGCGACCGAAGAACTTCCTCAAAGACGATTTCAGCCGTTGTGTAATATAACCCTGAACAAGTAGCTTGGGATGTTCAAACGGCCGTTTGCGTCGAAATATAGAAGTATATCCAAGTACGAAGCGGATCTGTTACTCTCGTTTGTTTCCTTGATCTCTAGTTCGATCATGAGGATATATTTCATGTAGATGATCCTTAAAGCTTGGATTATTAATGGACAACACGTCATCTATGTATCTCTGAGTAAAATTGAACTGAGATGCGAGGTGCTTTCGTCCAGTCGAGAGTAAGGTCTGGATGAAGTCAGCTTTGTATAAATATAATATAAGTCCGCAAGAAGTGGGGCGCAATTGGTACCCATTGGAATGCCAACTATTTGCTGTAATACGCATCCTCCAAATACCACAAAAAATTGTCAAAGAAACACTCCTCCTGCTCTAAGACAAGGTATTTGAATGAAAGGAGGGGATCGACTGCAACACCCTCAGTAAAACTCCAAATCTCCTGTTCCCAAGTTTTGAATGAAAGGTGTTGCGATTAATATTGACCAGTCTGTTTTTGAGCTTTTGGTGTGGACTACATGTAGAGCGTGGGGAAGTCGAAAGACTTTATGCTAGTAATATGATTGAAATTGGTGGTAGAATCCACATCTAATTGATTCCATTTCTGGGATATATTGTCTCTCGGTATGTTTGAAGACCTTACTTGATGCAAGTTAATATTTTCGTAAGCACAACGGATAGAGGTTTTGTGAAGCACCTGGACGAACCGACAATGAACCTGTGTTTGTAAGGAATTTTGTGCATTTTGGGAATCCAGTAGATAGATCCAGCAGATGTATAAGGTAGTTCAAGATCAGAGTCATTAGTATGAATATTAAAGGACTCAAGAACAAATTTGCGGTTGTCAAATATTTCAGATACAGATGTTGGATTTCAAGCTGTTGAATATAACCCCAGTTACTCTCTCATGCTTTTGAAATAGCATGTCTTGCAAAAGAAAGTAAAATTGTTTGCCGCTTTGTCAGCAGGAACATGTTATATTTTCCATGGAGGTCAGGAAGTACTTTGGCAACAACAGGGTCATGAAAAATGGACTCGTGTCTGTTGTTAACTGGGTACCGAAGACGCCCTATTCGTCTTCTTAGTAATTCTCCGATTGATTTCATCCATTCGGAGAGTGTGTCTAGTTCCACCTCCTCCTTTTTTGCCCACCGTCTGGCGTACTCCTCACATGCATCCATAAGTAAGACAAGTACAACAAGACAAGTACATGTACAACAAACTACAAAAGGGACAAGAAACACAATACATCACAGACATCACAACAATAAATACATAATACTGCACATAAACCAACGAGACCAAAGGGTTATCGGTGCCGACTTAAGATGGCAATCTTCATTTTCACTACTGAGGCTATTAACGTCGATTCTGGCGTGTTTGTATGTATTGGACGAAAATATAAAATCGCATAACTTTTATTTGACAATAGTAGGAAAATAATTTCAAGAATGAGATGTGGAAAGAAAAACAAGGCCATTCAATCATCATTTCTAGCTCACCTGGACTACGTTGAGATAAGCGTCCGGTTAAGATTTTGGGGGTAGCTCAGTGCACAAGTGATTCATCATGGGATGCTGAGGTGAACCCATGCATTGGATGCTACATCTGACCTATATTTTCTGGTTCAGTGACTCGCGTACGTGTCCGGTTTAATCTTTTGGGGTAGCCTAATATCTGACAATGTACTGATACTACAGAAACCAAACTTGCAGAAGTGAATCATTGGATTTTGAGGTGAACCCATGTATCGGATGTAGCATTTGACCTACTTTTTCAGCCGGAGTGATTTTGCTTTTAAAAGCCAATATTGAGCAAAGTATAAGTGCTAAATGTACCAAACTTGCATATTGGATGTATCTTTGATAAAACTTTCTTAGAATGACCTTGACCTCCTTTCTTCCGCTTGATTGATTTTTCTCTTTAAAGGCAATATACGTGTACTTAGAAATATGTTTTATTTGAACTTTGTTGCCGTGAGGTGAGCTTCGTAATCTGTGATTACCTATATATGTTTATGAATGGCTTTCGTTCATAATCAGATCCTGGACACTCGGATTGGATTTCCTTGTTTCTGATTACATCTGTTGAAAGGAAACAAAAAAGATTTAGATCTCTTATTACTATGCTGTGCAAATATTCTCCTTCCTTTCATTCTTCATGTAGCTGAAATGATTTGCATCCGTCTTTGGTGACCATGTTAATTGATTTTGAATCTGAAGTCATTGTACTCAATATTATGAAGTATCCGAATCGGCGCACACAATGGGTAACAACGGGGGAGAAGATGATCAAGTCTTTTGGGACTCTAATGCCGTACGACCCATTAGAATAATTTTACATCAAATATTGTAATTAAATTGCATTCTGGATAGTTCAGTAATTTGAGGCGACGTTTCATTGTTCTGCATATTCAGCTGAATTTTCATGTTGTTGCTATGATAATGCTAGCTCTACATTCGTCCAGTCAAAACAAAAAACCTGGAAACAAGTGTTAATATAACTCGATGATAACAACATTATTGACTTGAATCTCTGGGGAAATTATGACCTTAATGATCTAGAGGAGCATGATTGCTTTTGGTTGCATAACTAAAAGATCGAATGTCAATGACTGAGGTAGATTTCAACTATTTTCTTTCCGCAATGTTTAGATATGAAAGAAATATTGGGGCAATATCTAGTGTTGTATATCGGAAGACATTAAAAAATCGATAATAAAAAATAATCGGAAAGGGTAAACCGATCAATTTTCGATTTAAATCGGAAAACACTATTTAATACAGAATGCAATACAATGAACAGATAGACTCATTTTTATTTTACTTAATACAAAGAAAAATCCTTACGAAAGGCAAAATGTAATCCATGATTTATTATCTTTTCATGCGGAAAAATTATTAAAGTAACCTTGAAATTAAGAAGTTATACCACAAGCATAAGCATCTTCTTTTCAACGACAATCGTTTCTGAAAAAAATGAAATCGATAATCGGAATCGAAAGACTTCTGGCGATCAACAATCGATTGTCAAAGACAGATGGTGCATCATAAGCAATATTCATGAGGTTAATCAGCTCAATCGGAAGTAACACAGGTATTTAATTAATTGTCAATTGATATAGATGAAATAAATTGAAACTTGTAAATGGTAGAAGAGTATAGACAAGAAAAAGACAAGAAATATATCAAACGAGTAAAAGGGTGGTGCATAGCTGCAAATTGCTTATCAACCCCAAAAACCCCCTCCATCTTAGCTTAATTAGATTAATCAAATCACGAACTTCTTTCAATCAGTGAGTCAGAATCAGATTCCAAAATCACAATCCACAGGCATTCAAAGCATTTAAAACAACGATAAGGAGGAGATAAGCAAAACATGAAAACAACGTCAAGATGAAGATCAGCAACATGAAAACGACGATAAAGAGGAAATCACCAAAACATGAAAGCAACGACAAGGAGGAGATCAGCAACATGAAATCAACGAGATAAGGAGGAGATCAGCAACATGAAAACAACGATAAAGAGGAGATAAGCAACATGAAAACAACGATAAAGAGGAGATAAGCAACATGAAAACAACGACAGGGAGGAGATCAGCAACATATAAACAACGATAAAGAGGAAATTATCAAAACATGAAAGCAACGATAAGGAGGAGATCACCAACATGAAACAACGATAAGGTGGAGATCAGCATCATGAAAACAAAGATAAGGAGGAGATAAGCAAGAGATCAGCAACATGAAAACACAATAAGGAGGAGATCAGCAACATGAAAACAACGATAAGGAAGAGATAAGCAACATGAAAACAACGATAAGGAGGACATCAGCAACATGAAAACAACGCTAAGGAGGAGATCAGCAACTTGAAAACAACAATTAGGATGAGATCAGCAACTTGAAAACAACGATAAAGAGGAGATCAGCAACTTGAAAACAACGATAAGGAGGAGATCAGCAACATGAAACCAACGATAAGGAGGAGATCAGCAACATGATAAGAACGATAAGGAGGAGATCAGACACATGAAATCAACAATAAGGAGGAGATAACCAAAATATGAAAACAACTATAAGGAGAAGATCAGTACAATTTGAAAACAACGATAAGGAAAAGATCAGCAACCAGAAAACAACTATAAGGAGGAAATCAGCAACTTGAAAACAACGATACGGAGGAGATCAGCAACTTAAAAACAACGATAAGGAGGAGATCAGCAACATGGAAAAAACGATTAGGAGGAGATCAGCAACATGAAAACAACGACAAGGAGGAGATCAGTAACATAATAACAACGACAAGGAGGAGACCAGCAACAAAAAAATAATGATAAGGTGGAGATCAGCAACACGAAAACAATGAAAAGGAGGAGATCAGGAATTTGAAAACAACTATAAGGAGGAGATCAGCAACACGAAAACAACGACAAGGAGGAGATCAGCAACTTGAAAACAACTACAAGGAGGAGATCAGCAACTTGAAAACAACGATAAGGAGGAGATCAGCAACATGAAACCAACGATAAGGAGGAGATCAGCAACATGATAAGAACGATAAGGAGGAGATCAGACACATGAAATCAACAATAAGGAGGAGATAACCAAAATATGAAAACAACTATAAGGAGAAGATCAGTACAATTTGAAAACAACGATAAGGAAAAGATCAGCAACCAGAAAACAACTATAAGGAGGAGATCAGCAACTTGAAAACAACGATACGGAGGAGATCAGCAACTTAAAAACAACGATAAGGAGGAGATCAGCAACATGGAAAAAACGATTAGGAGGAGATCAGCAACATGAAAACAACGACAAGGAGGAGATCAGTAACATAATAACAACGACAAGGAGGAGACCAGCAACAAAAAAATAATGATAAGGTGGAGATCAGCAACACGAAAACAATGAAAAGGAGGAGATCAGGAATTTGAAAACAACTATAAGGAGGAGATCAGCAACACGAAAACAACGACAAGGAGGAGATCAGCAACTTGAAAACAACTACAAGGAGGAGATCAGCAACTTGAAAACAACGATCAGGAGGAGAAAACAAAGACAAACATGATAAAACACAAAACAGGCGCCACGTCGTCGTATAAATGTCTAAGGTTGAAATACATGCATAAAATGCTGTAGTACTCTGGTTAGCTGCAATTTTGTGCGCTGTTTCATTGCATCGGTGTTTATCCTGCGATAAAATACTTCTGTAAATGGACTTCATAGAAGGAATTTCTGAATCAAGCATGCAGTCATAAAAATATTACAATCTTCACATGCATGTCAAGTTGACTTTTCATCTCTAAAGTTAATGTGTTATTTAATCATATAGCAACCAAATATCGTTTCGAAATATATACATGTACATGTAATATAGGATGAATTTCTATCACTGTACTATATCTGTTTAGATAACAAACTTCAATGACTACCTGTACAAAACCCATCAATGCATAAGAACGTTTCCATCAATTTTTGTCCATCATATGTGAATTTTTTGGGTTTTTTTCCTGTGTCTCTCTTATATGATTTCTACATGTTAGCATGCTGTATCAGTTACACAATGTACTGTTAACTAATTTCTTAGTTTTATTTATGAGTGAAATTTCGATGACCTTTAATAACGTAACGAAATATGGATGCCCATTTCAGGAGAATTATGTTGCCTTTGAGATTCCTGTATTGATTTTAAGAATTATTTCATGAATATAATACTGAAATAATTATGAATTCTAATGATGAATAATAAAGGAAGCTTGACATTAAGGTGCTTTTCTTAAATCATTCACATCAAAGGAAATAACGTTTAATGAGTTGCAATTGCACATTGCTGCGATGAAGCCAAGTTTTGATTCTTACGACAAGATGATCTTAATTATGTAAGACACGAAAAACAATTCTACCATTTTCAAAAATTGTTCATGCAGAAAAGGATTCTGCTGTCAGAGACTCTGACTGTGACATAATTATTAATTCCTAAATTTAAAGTCAAGACTTAGATTGTATGCGTATGTAAAATTGCTTGCAAAAAGACACTTAGACATTCTTTACATCGACAGAGCAGGCGTTTGGAGAGAAACTGACAAATGCAATGAACAATATATACTGATTCTGTACTAGTAATATCTATATTTCACGTTGCAGTGTGGAGCAGTTAAAATCGTTTCCCGTGACCTGATGTTTGTCAAGTGTATTAATTACTTCTTTCCAGCTCTGTCACCTGAAAGAAGCTTTGTTTTGGCCCTTTATCAACAATTGTCATCATATATATATTTTTTGTTATTTCGTAAACTTGCCATTTCACAGATAAATATAGAAATTAAAGGATTTAAACATCTTAGCACCGTCCCTCCAAGACTATTTTGAACATAGATTTTATTTGGAAATGCTACTGAATCGACCCTACAGGAAAAGTAACAAAAATATTCTGCCAAGGAGCAAATGTTAATAACCAAGAGATCGAGTACTTGGGGAGAGTAGTAATATCCTGCTTACTACCAAAATCAGCTACTCTTGCCTTATAAGCAAGGTCAAAATAATTTAATGTTTCAAATTCGCTGGTATTGGATCGCTCTTAACTAAAATGTCTTCCAATTATGTGGACAAGGATATGTGAACGTGCTGTATGTTTGATGACGTCGCTTCAAGTGATCTGAATAAACTTAAACCCCGTATAGCATATTGATGCAGATTAGTTTTCTAACTATTTTGTTTCAGATGTATAATTGAAATAGAATATACTGTAATATTGGCAATATATGAGTAAAACCCTGTACAAAATTTCCGACTAAGGACGTTTGATAAAGGAGAATAGTGAAGTTATATTGAGACTTCCTTATTTCATTGTTTATAGCGACATTCACATATACACATATTAAAGGAAGTGTTTTATTCAGAAATAGAACTGGGGAAATGTAAATAATATCAAAAAGGAAACTGAAGGGCGAAAATAACTTTCATTTCATTTGAAAGAGTCTTTGAGTGAATCTTCACGATTCTTGAGGTATGTTTTATCTTCTATGAATGAATAAAAAAGGAATATAAATGAAAGTAATGAAACGAAGAAGCACTACACAAACCATTACCACATGGTCATTATCTGTGCATTATACAGGAAATCATTATGATAGTTTTAGTGACACTCATAGTGACAATAAAAAGGGTAGAGACTATGAGCTTTATCTGTTTTATGTTCGTGTACAAATGTTAAACGTCTTCACATTCAATAGCATCAATTAAGAACAGATCAGTTTGTAGCATGGAACAGACATGCACGTTTCGGGTACTGATCCTCAATCAAAACAATGAAATATGACCAAAGACTATGAAAGTTATTATGTACAAAAATGTACTGAAAGACTTAGCAGGATGAATGTGATAACAACAATTTTCGAATGCTTTGAAGAAATGATCAATGGTGGAACTTGGCTACATGTGCCCTCGGGATATCCTGGTCCACCAACAGTGACACTCATCAAGTGGTACAAATGCAGATATGTTTGCAGCATGGACCAGACAAGTATTAATTAAAAAAGCCTCATATAATATAATCAAAGTCTCCGTCGATTAAACAGTCAAGTATACTATTTTTTGATTGGTGTGATCATAAATTCCATCGAGAATCTTAATAAAAGAATTAAAAAAGTACAAGTGCATAGGGCTATTATTGTATCTTGTCAATAGACTCCGGCTGTTTCGAAAATGTTATTTGCATAAAGTGAATACATTTATTTAAAATTCAAGTATTTATATTGCATATACTTCCCTTTTTTTTCTACAGAATTGACTACTCTTTTCAACGAACTCATATATTATCAATTTCCTTTACAATGAACGCAAACATATATATAGACACCGAATATTTATGCACTTTCTGTGTTTACTCTAATTTGCATATTCATGTTATATCAAATCATCTGAGATTTCAGGGAAGACAATGCATCCATCCGTTCAGACTGAACCCGGGCTTTATTGACTATATAAAGGCAATGCAGTCAACTCACTCGTTATAATGATCTGATGAGAATTTTAAGTTCGAATATGTCATTAATAAACTAATTCTAAATTTGATATGTATCACTGTGAACTGAATTGTAAACATACGTCCATATGAGATAGTCGGATTCTATTTAACGTGTCAATTAATTGAAAACGACTCATCAATTATGGATGGAATTTTCGTTTTATTGTGATTAAATAAAAAGAAGATGGAAAACTCAACTGCAAGCAATGAATTTATTTTCTACATTCTCAATGGATTCGGAGTAACATGGGGTTACTTGTTTGCGAACATAGCCACTGCCGTTTTAGGAATGATCATAATCTATCTGAACTATCTTGTAATCGTCACTTTGATAAAGCGAAGTGACGCGCTGGAGCTAGCGGATACCTATGTGGTCAGTTTAGCCGGAGCTGACACACTGACCGGCGTGTTACTTGTCTACAACACATTTTATAACATGATTAATTACCAAAGTGCTGACGAATGCAGATTTCGAAATGGCCTACTGATACTAGTGGCGATTTGTTCTGGTCTTCATCTACTGGCACTAGCTATTGACCGATGGTTGAAAGTTATCAGGCCACTGCATTACGCAATCTTATTTACGAAAAGAAAAGTAATGATAATATGTATTGGGATTTGGTTCTCTTCTCTACTGATTGGACTTTTACCAACTTTTGGTTGGAAAAATGATTTCGAAGAAAGCAACAACGATTCTGTTTTATGTACATTTTTCGGAACGATGGACAACGATTATATATTGCTTGTCAATCTATTGATGTGGACAAGTGTTTTCCTGATGCTTTTGGTATATATCAGCATATTTCGTATCGCCCATCGACACGCAAGACTTATTCAAATCCAACAGAAAGCAATCAATAACAGGCCTTCACAATGCAACGAAATCTCTCATTCTTGGAAATTCACAAAAACTATCAGTATTATTGTTGGACTGTACGTGTTCATGTGGATGCCAACAGGTAAATTTCTTTCGTATAGCATTTCATATTATTGAGAGAGTGTTCGAAAGGCAAATACTATAATGTCCCTCAAAAGTATAAGGAAACAAATACAAAACGCAGATAACAAGCTTACTTTTTCGATAACGATAAAGCAAATAAATGGTCAATATATAAAGAGAAAGCAAAATACCCTTGAAATTGTTAAAGAATTCAAAAATCACATTAACTTTGTCGATAACGATGAATTAAAAGCAAAGAGAATAGCCATTTCATTTAGAAAAATACTATGCTATATCCGTCTCCCAGATACACTTGAAATGATTCAAAAATTGAGTGTTCCAAAGCGTATATTGACGGAGGCATTATGATTCGAGCATAACAATGTTTTGTGGTATTTGCTTTTCGGTGATCGGATGAGGTTTTTCATCGCTCAATCATTTTCTGTATAATACACGACTTCATGAGACTGGCTTACTAACGTTCTTTGTTAATTGTTTCATTGTGTCTTATTTGTATAGAGGATATGTTTTACTCAAATAAGAGGTCGATTTCTACACAATTGCACTTAAATAAGAATGGTTTATTTACAAAATCAAAACCCCATTCTTCTTTCGTGAGGACAAATGAATTCAAATATATACATTTGTGAATGCTATAGCTTAAGAATTCTTTAAATATGAGTATTTATCATTATTTAGTAAGTACCTCTTGTTAGGCAATCAATATTTATAAATAATCTGCAAACATTGAGGTCCACTGAAATGCTCCTAAACTTCAGATTTGATGAAGATAAGAAGATGCACCTCATCTTCACCATTTTTGTCATCGAATACCTCATTTAAGAGAACTTTTTGTTTGAAGAATAAAAAAAAACATTTTCGTACTTTTGAAGATGTGATAAAATGATTAAGTTTTTTTAACATTCACATTTATCTGTGTTAAGGTGGAGCTTATAAAAATGGTCCCCGCGACATGATGTTTCAAGTGTCTTTTCGATTACTTGATTTCAAGCAATGATGTAAGAGAAAAGTTTAACCATTGTAACAATATATTTGAAAGTCCATGTATTCAAATTAACCATTTCATTCTAAATTTCATAAAAATGTAGTACGGTAACGCCTTTGCACTATTCCTCAAATGATTTTGGCCGCACTTTTCTTTTTATTTAAGCGCATCTGAATATACCCTACTCGAAGTTTGGAACCGCTCATTCTTTGCTAAATAGATATGAGAAATGTTAAAATTAGATTAGCAGGAGATAAACATGTACTAAACCCTTTTATTCAATTTAAGGAGGTACTGAACACTTGGACGCCAAATTCAATTTTTCTAAAAATTTCTGAAATTATATATTTCTTGTCTGCCCTTGACTATACAGACTTACAATTGATTCTATCCACAGGAAAATTTTCTACGAGACTATGAAATATGCATTAATCGACGTTGTCGTGAATTTCTTGATGACGTCATAATATTGAAAGTATCATTCCAGTTCTCGTAAAGCTATTGCAAATTAATTATGATTTAACTTCCAAAATATCCATAAATATATTGCTCTTGCATATGGAAAAGATAAAATGAATTGTGTTTTAAACACAGGCAGGATACTTGAATAAAACATGACACTGTCGCAAAAAGATTGTAATTTCGAACTAATGTACTGTAGTTGATTGTGAATTTTTAGGAATCCTGTGGATGAATCTTTGTCAAAAAACTATCAAAATTATCAAGAATGTCCAGAGATGATCTCATGATTAAATGGGAAAAATTGAACTTAGGATTGAAATATTACAAGGCTTTATATTTTCCAATTTTTTCTTCCAAAATCGTCTATTTTCAATAAAGTGACATCCGCTTTCCTGTAACGGAAATTTGTCAATGAATACACCGTGATGAAGATTGAATTTTCTATTTTATACATGCTAAGTTACAATGCAATACGTTTGGTAAAAATGTTTTTATTGCATTTTGAATGCGAAGGTTTTTGATGCCATTTTTCCCGATAACATCGAAATGACGTCATGGTTTGCTCATGGATAAAACTCCCAAAGTCCTAAATTTCGAAAATCGCCATAATTTCTTCAAATGACGCCGGAAATTATTCAAACTTCATCAGGATACTCAAATGCGTATATCAATCAGAGAATCACATGTTTTAAGGGAGTTCAGGCTGTACTTTTCCTAGGAAGCGAGAAAACAAATAATGCCGCCGCCATCTTGATGTTCAAACCCTCCTTAAATAATTTTGGCCCAAAGTACCATTGATGGGTTCTATGTTTAAAAAAACATCTATGTCTTGTGTACCATATTCAGAAATGTCTGTCTAGATGTCTGCTCTCTGATAACAGAGTTGAACACTTCTTTATTTTTTTCAAAAAGTAATAAAAACTTTTAAAACGAAATATATCTTATTAATTTGAAAAGTAGAAACATAGTTGTTTTAGTTTCACCCAAAGATAAGGTCCTATTTCGGCTATGCTGAAAGGGGTCATAACTTATTCAAGATTTCATTAAGCTGGAACACGAATAGATACATCAAAGCAGCGGCTGTACTGAGGCTGAAAATAAATTCTGTAAACGCGTTATGGATAAATCTAAGCAATGACAAATAAACGCCTCAAACATTTATTCAATAATAGAAATGCAATGTTAGTTGGTAATATTGATACCTTTCTGATTTTGCCAAAAGAGCCATTGACTTTAATTATTTATAATGATATAATTGAAGAGTGAGAATAGCCCTAGAAAGACAGATCATTTTCCATTTACAGGTGTTGTGTTCATCATTCATCTACAAGGTATTCTTTCTGATTTCTCAAACACAGAGAAGGGGACATTACTCCTGTACGTTTCAACTCCAGCTTTCTTAAACAGTCTTTTGGATCCAATAATTTATGCTTTGAAAATAAGATGTGTAAGGAAGATATTCCGTGAGAAGTTTCTATGCTGTCGTCCAAAAAGCGAAGCTGAAGAAACTGAGTTCACAAATAATAGAGTTGTACCATTTCGTTCTACTGAAATGACTGAAACCACAAACTTCTGAAGTATTGAGAGAAATGATTTTATTTATTTGTAGTAATTTATATTTGTGATAAAAAGAAGAGAACTGCTAGATATCAGTGTTAATTCTAACTTAATTTGTTCATACAATTACATGCAAAATGTTCACTTACACAAATCTCTTGCAGCCAGATTCAGGAAAAAATAATATAACTCTCAATATTTAAACAAAAGAAGGGAGGGGATCTCCAACAAGACCATGTTGCAGCACCAACAGCAAAACACAAAAAACACCCTATGCGAAAACACAAAGACGAGCATATTATGAGAGGAAAAAGAGACATACGACATTAAACACAAAAGACTACATATAAACCAACGAGACGAATGGGTAAGCGGTGCCGACTTTGGACGGCCATTTGTAACGCAAGTAGCAAATTGTGTGGTTATCCTGGAGTACGTGCGCACAATAATTACCCAGAGGTCTCGAGGAACGTACAATCGTGGTGTAAAAACCCGTGTTCATGTGGATGCCAACAGGTATAATTCTTTCGTTTAGCATTTCGTATTATTGAGAGAGTATTCGAAATTAAGGGAAATATTATAATGTCCCTAAAAAGTATAAGGAAACAAATATAAAACGCAGAAAGCATGCTTACTTTTTCGATAACGATGAATTGAAAGCAAATAAATGGTCAATATATAAAGAGAAATCTGATTTTTCATTTGTTTGCAAAATACCCTTGAAACACAATTACACTTAAATAACAATGGTCTATTTACAAAGCAAAATAATAACCCCATTCTTCTATATGCAAATAATATAAAAATAATACATTTGCGAATGCTATAGCTTTAAGAATTCTTTGAAATATAAGCATTTATCATTTTTTAGTAAGTTCCTCTTGTTAGGCAATCAATATTCACTGAAATGCTCATAAACCTCTGATTGTTTTAATGAAGACGAGAAGGTGCACATCATCTTCACCATTTTTGTCATGGAATACCTCATTGAAGAGAATTTTTTTCGTAAATTTGAATATGTGATAAAATGATAGTGTTTTTTTTTCTGATAATTCACATATATCTTCGTTGAGGTGGAGCTTATAAAAATGCTCCCCGCGACATGATGTTTGAAGTGTCTTTTCAATTACATGTGTACTTACGTTCAAGCAATGATGTCAGAGAAAAGTTTAACCAATATAACAATATATTTGAAAGTCCATGTATTTAATTCAATTAAACATTTCATTCTAAACCATCATATTCCTCCAATGATTTTGGCTGCACTTTTCTTTTTAATTACATGCATCTGAATAGACCCTACTTAACGTCTGGAACCGCTCATTGTTTGCAAAATAGATATGAGAACTGTTAATCCTAGGTTTACACTATGTTCCCGGCGACCACGGCAGTCACGGCGGCCCAAAACGTAGCACGCCATGGGATTTTTGGCAGTTTTTATCTTGGTATTTAAGTTCTGTTAAGTCTCGTTACGTTTTCGCACGGTCTATCAAGGTATCCGTGATGAGCCGCGGCTCCTGAAACCCGGAGATCTGACGGCGCACTGCGTTTCAACCTACGGTTTGTTACGGACTTCTGTACGTTTCCTCATGACCTGCTACGTCCTGATAAGGTCTGTCACGGTTTGTTACAATCCAATCAAGTTGGCCGCGTATACCAAGTTTTGTCAAGGCCGACTACGATTAACCGTGATCGCCGGGAAAAGGAGACACAGAAAGCTGCATAAAAGGGTTTGGCTTGTTATACTTCTTGTGACCGTAGTAGAACTTGAAATAAACCGTAACAAGCCGGAACGTACCGTGACTGAACGTGACGAAACTGCTAACGCACTCCTTGGCTCGCCGTGAGAAATCGTGGCACACCTTGATAAAACGTGCATCTGCCTTAAAGCAGCTGCAGTTAAACGGGACATGAACGTGACAGACCGTAACTCAACTTCACTAGGATCGTAAATTGCCGAGTCATACTTTTGATTCCCGTTCCGCTACGGACACTGTCCCAAGTTTTGTTACGGTCTGTAACGGTCTATCACGTTGCCTTGCGTTCGACCCGTTTTGCTACGGTTTCTAAAGTAGGTCATCTGCACCGAAGGCTGCCGTGACAAATGTTTTGACAGTTTAAACATTTGCCCCGTCAACCACGGCTAGTTAAGTTTATCGATCCCGTTCCCCTACGTTGTCTCACGGTCACCACTTTTGTCCACAGGTGGCTTGAAATGTGGCCTCCGTGACCGCCGGGAACATATTGTAAACGGGGGGCAAGATTAGATTAGCAGGAGATTTACTAAACCTTTTTTTTCAATTTAATTAATTTTGGTCAAAAGAACTATAGATGGGTTATATGGTAATAATAATAATAAAAAAAAAACACGTTTGTCTTATGCACCATATTCAGAAATTTCTGTCTAGATTTCTGCTCTCTGGTACAAGAGTTGAACACTTCTTTATTTTTTTTAAATGTAATAAAAACTTTAAAACGAAATATATCTTATTAATTTGAAAAGTAGAAACATAGTTGTTTTAGTTTTACCCACACTTAAGGTCCTATTTCGGCTATGCTGAAGGGGTAATTACTTATTCTAGATTTCATTAAGCTGGAACACGAATAGATACACCAAAGCATCGGCTGTACTGAGGCTGAAAATAAGTTCTGTAAACGCGATACGGATAAATCTAAGCAATGACAAATAATAAACTCAAACATTTGTTCAATAACAGAAATGCAACGGTAGTTGGTAATATTGATACCTTTCTGATTTTGCCAAAAGAACCATCATTGAAGAGTGAGAAGCCCTAGAAAGACAGATCATTTTCCATTTACAGGTGTTGTGTTCATCATTCATCTACAAGGTATTCTTTCTGATTTCTCAAACACAGAGAAGGGGACATTACTCCTGTACGTTTCAACTCCAGCTTTCTTAAACAGTCTTTTGGATCCAATAATTTATGCTTTGAAAATAAGATGTGTAAGGAAGATATTCCGTGAGAAGTTTTTATGCTGTCGTCCAAAAAGCGAAGCTGAAGAAACTGAGTTCACAAATAATAGAGTTGTACCATTTCGTTCTACTGAATGATTGAATGACTGAAACCACAAACTTCTGAAGAATTGAGATAAATAATTTTATCTATATGTAGTAAGTTATATTTGTGATAAAATAAGTAAAACTGCTAGATATCAATGTTAATTCCAACTTAATTTGTTCATACAATTATATGCAAAATGTTCACTTACATACATCTCTTGCAACCAGATTCATGAAAAAATTATATAAATCTCAATATTTAAATCAAAGAAGGGAGGGGATCTCCAATAAGACCCTGTTGCAGCACCAACAGCAAAACACCAAATCACCCGATGCGAAAACACAAAAGACGAGCAAAGTATGAGACGGAAAAGAGATATACGACATATAAACATCAAACACAAAAGACTACACATAAACCAACGAGACAAATGGGTAAGAGGTGCCGAGTTTGGATGGCCACTTGCCACGCAAGTAGCAAATGGTGTGGTTATACTGGATTACTTGCGCACAACCCTCTCACTTCTTCAATTACCCAGAGGTCTCGAAGAACGTACAATTGTGGTGTAAAACAACCTCCTAATTGTTAGATGACCACACACATAGAAGACCGAAAAAACACAGGGACTCAAGCAACACAGATGAATATGTAAATGGATGTAAAAAGAGGGCGTACGTAATACTGTCCGAGCTCTGCCGACACGAGCACATTTATGTTATCACCCGAGGAGTCCGACTGACATTCAGAGAGGACAGGTGGTCGGGGCCCTGTCTTCTCTAAAGAGGTTTGGACAGGGCCCGTTATGATGTCTCGTCGTCAAAGTCAGCCAGAGTGTAAGTCTGCGCTGGTACAAGACTGTTGATTGGTCAAGTACCAAACCTAGTGTTCGTCTGGTGACATTGGTATCTAAAACGTTCCTGAGAAAAAAATATGTGCAATGAGACAATCTTTCAGACTTTGAATTTGTCTATATTAAGTCCTCTGATGCGTTTTGAGGAGGAGTTACACGTCGTATGTGGGTATTTGTCCTTAGTCGTTCTAAGCGTTGTCTCCCTTGACTCTTAATTTGCCGGTTTGTGGTAATGTTTATGCAGATGCTTCGTTTATATCTATTTATGTCAATGTTTATATGTTAAGAACTTACTGCAACGCCATGATATTGAAATGCCCTTGGATAGAGCTAATTAACTTTTAGTATCCCTCCTTTCCACAGAGGTCTTCTAAAGAAAGAATATTTCCCATTTGATGAATAGAGGACATACAGATTGTCCATCTTCCATCTAGAATTGTGGCAAACTATGCAAAGGTCATATCGCTGCACTTCTGTATCTCATTGACATATCAAGCTAAACGACAACGTTTATTCGTAATTTATTTGAACCAATTTTGATTGTAGGAAGCGCCATGAAAATTATTATACTCAGTTGCGCTACCTGCAATATATTTCAATCGTGCATTTGGATGAAGCCTTACGATTGTTTTCTTTGTTTCCAGAATGATCTGTGTCATTCTGGATTGCAATTGATTGGGTTCCAACATAACCAAACAAGACATCTTTAAACGATAAGCACAATATGTACTTCGAGACAATAACTGAATTTGACAAGCTTCATGGAACTGTTACGACGGGCGTTGCATGTAAACAGGAGACGCTGACTCTCCACGCGCACCTGGTCTCGTTTGGAATATTGTATATTACGGATCATTGATTCAGTTATTTTTGTTTGTTTGATTTGGTTCCTGTTTTATCCTGATTTTGTATGCCTTCGGTTTATGATTTTCTGAATTATCGAGTTTTTTCCTATGTATTGGGATATGATCATTGTCCACATTTGTCTTGACTTCTCGACTTTGAAACTGAATTACTGATGGGTACTTCATCGATGTTTGATGTTTATTACCCTCGTCTAATGAGTTAAAGAAGATCCTGACGATAATCTCAAGAGCACTCACAATAGATCACAAAATTAAACATCGACGGACCCCTAGCAAGCTAGAGGTGGGAGCAGGTGCCCGGGAGGAGTAAGCATCCCCTGTTGGCTAGCCGCACCCGCCGAGGATGTTTAAGCATGGAAAATAAAATATATAAAATTCATGCACTGTCTGACGTTATGTCTATATAGAAATTGCTATGGCGACAATGTCAGGGAAATATATTCAAAACACTTACTGTCAAACCCCTCGCGGGGAACTTTTTAACGAGCTTCACACGGCAAAGGGCATGAGTGTGACACAAATGAGTTAAAGAAGATCCTGACGATAATCTCAAGAGCACTCACAATAGATCACAAAATTAAACATCGACGGACCCCTAGCAAGCTAAAGGTGGGACCAGGTGCCCGGGAGGAGTAAGCATCAACTGTTGGCTAGCCGCACCCGTCCAGGATGTTTAAGCATGGAAATGAAAATATATAAAATTCATGCACTGTCTGACGTTATGTCTATATAGAAAGTGCTATGGCGACAATGTCAGGGAAATATATTCAAAACACTTACTGTCAAACCCCTCGTCTAGTTTCATCGATGGTTACAATCATGTTCCGCATATTTAATTCTCATCAATGGAACTTATGACGAATGCGTAACGCAACTGTTGTCTTTTAAGCAATTGATTACTTTTATCTTCAATAATAAAAATTTGACTTGAAGCAATCTATGATCAATAAATAAATCATAAAGTCGAGAAGGGGGAATCCAGTTACTCCGACACTTTTTACTCCGACAGTATTTACTTCGACAGTATTTGCTTCGACACTTTTTACTCCGACAGTATTTACTCCGACACTTTTTACTTCGACAGTATTTACTCCGACACTTTTTACTCCGACAGTATTTACTCCGACAGTATTTACTCCGACACTTTTTACTCCGACATTCCATTGGGTTAATAAAAAACTACAGGTCCAGATGACATTTTGCGGTTTTTCGGCAGTGACTCAACTTCTATAAATTCAATCACCATGAAAATTGGAATGAATAATGCTTCATCCTTTAGCGGTGTTTTATTTGTACTAGCATTGTTGATAAAACAATTTACATATATTCAGGAAGTTAATTGTACTCTGTAACTGCAGGTGACCTTTTTTCTATAGATTTTGTAAATCACAAAACATTGGTAATCACAGATATTACGAAGCTTACCTCATGACAGCAAAATTCAATTCAAACATATTTCGATGTATATTGGCTTTTAAAGGCAAAATCATTCAAGTGGAAAAAGTAGGTCAAAGTCATTTTATGAAAGTTTGATCAAAGATACATCCACTATGCAAGTTTGGTGTATGTAGCACTTATACTTTGCTGAATATTGGCTTTTAAAAGCAAAATAACTCAAGTAGAAAAAGTAGGTCAGATGCTGCATACGATGCATGGATCCATCTCGGCATCCCCAGATGAATCATTTATGCAAGTTTGGTTACTGTAGATGCTACTTTGTCAGATACTGAACAACCCCAAACTTCTGAACCAAGTCACTCTGAGCTATCCAAAACTTCTGAACAAAGTCACTAAAGCAGAAAATGTAGGTCAGATGCAGCATCCGATGCATGGGTTCACCCCAGCATCCGAAGATGAATCACTTGTTCAAGTTCGGTAACTGTAGCATCATCACTTTGCCAAATACTTCTTCTTGTCCGAACGGGGCCGTCCACGCGGACACGGACGTGGACGCCCTTGGTCATATGCTCACTCAATTTCGTTGAGGTGAGCTAAAACAACAACAACCACCAAAAAAAATCCTAGGAAAATGTATGATTTTTCATAGAATCTAAACTTGCGCAAGGTCCTCTATAATTCATTCGTATACAATGCTTTGCTTCCTCTAAACTGTTAAATATATATATATATATATATAAAGAATAACCGAATATTCGTCGAAGGAGAAAAATGCTTTTACCGGCACTATATTAACCCATCAGATTCATTGTTGCTACATGTATTGGTACTAAGGAAAAGTAACCACATTCAAATAACAAAGTATCATTAATTTTTTTTTCAAAATTAAGGTTGCACCATCTTCGTTTTGTTTGAAGTTAATGCGTACATTTTTTTATTTATATAAAAATCTAATTCATTTCCGTAAACTATCGAGTTATCACAACGGAAACACCCGATTCAACCCCGCGCGCATTCACACCATGGCGTACATATCGTCTGGAGAGAGACGGGGTAAAATACTGATAAATGATGGCTATAAATACCAGAAAAACCGAGTACGGAAGGATAAAATTCATTGGAGATGTTGGAGAGAAGATTGTCGTGCCCCTCTCCATACAAACATATTTGATGTATCTGAAAACAATCCTACTATTAGAATACTCTTTGTAAGTTCTTTAATAGCATAATTAATGCGTACATTTTTTATCCAACCTGCAAATATTCGCCTTTGCCTTTTTCTAAATTTACAAGACATGTCACTAAGTCTGTATGTCCCGGTATCAAAATTGATCTCTGGTTTGCTCATCTGGTAATTATAAGTTAAGGTACTTTTGATTTAGTTAGGGGTTTTATTGCGATACCGGTATTACAAGTTACATGGTGTGTAGTTTGCCTGATATAGGGGATATGGGGATAGTAAATTTCATATGGGACGAGTATATATGTATGATTTTTCAGATCATTTTCATGTCTAAAACAAAATGGAGTCTAAAGCGAAATTTCTAACTTTTCAATTTGTGGTTGGATTTAAAAATTGCTTTCTCCATTGAAAAAGATCGTACGTAAAAATATCATTATTATTAAAATATATTAATTGAGGTTTTACAAAAAGAAACGCGGTACTTGTTTTCAAAAACAATTGTTTGACGATTATTGTGTTCGTTCACATATTTACATGTTTCTTTGAAATTTATGAGAGAGCTTGCGAGTTCGCACTATATATAATCATAGGGTGGTTCGAAATGTCATAAGTGGATATAATTCTTACGTGTATGTCCATGTCACTATCATGTAACTTTTTCAAAAGTCGTACGCCACGAATAACATCATTCCTATTCTCCTCTTCAATATTATGAAATTAAGACCATAATTTTCTGTTTAACATTTTTGAAATACAGTAGATTAAAAACAAAGTGTCCGAACTCTACTGAAAATCTTAAAGAAATATGGTTTTTTTTTTTGCGTTTAGAATATTAAGTCAATACACTACATGTGTCAAGGACAAAGGAAAAAAAACTTATTGTGACTGATATGCCAAAGACATACCATAAACCCTATTCCACTGTTCATCATGGTCATCTTAGTTTGATTCTTGGCCAGTTTCAAGTTCATGATAATGTCTTTTTCTGACTTTAAATTTTGGGAAAATTTCAAGTGAGAACATGACTACTGTCATGTTCTCACTTGAAATTTTCTCAAAATTTAAAGTCAGAAAAAAACAATAAGCAGATTGTTTATGCGTGTCCTCTAAAATGAAAGTGACATATCTTTCAAGAAATAGACGTTGGTCTTTTCCTTCACGTTATTCTTAGAAACGTCTTATAACGTTTATTCTCTATAACGTGTCCACGTGTCCACCCATGTCTTAGGCACGGTCAATTTTATATTCGGGGGTAGGGGGGGAGGCTTGGATTTTTTTTTTTTTTTTTTTGGTCGGAGCATGATTAATTTTTTCGCCCAGGACCAGAGAAAAATTATTTTTTCTTGTTGGAGCAACGAATTTTTTTCTAACAATTGATGTCCTATATATTAAGAATGTTTGTGTTAAAATTTTATCAATAGAAAATCTTTATTTTTACTCAAAACTCTAAAGTATTACTTTATTTTTAATGCAAAAATTTAATTCTCTTCTTAACAGAGAGATAAAAGAATTTTACAATATAATCCTCGGTAAACAGAATCTATATAAGGTACAAGTAAGAGGGTTTGAAGGGAGGGTCTTCTAGACAAATTTTCAAATTTAGAATTGTAAATTGGTGAAAAACTGAAATTCTCCTTCCAAGATTGTATATGAAATCTGTTAACAGTAATACATTATATTGATAATATATTTTAGCCTTTAAGGAAGTCCTTTTTTCATTAACACGCATTCTTTTGATATTTTCAAATATGAATTTTGCCATTAAAGAAATAATGTTTTGATAGGAAACTATGGCGATCGAAGTGAGCCGAAATTTGTTAATACAAATTAAAAGCTGCGGTGAGCGAAGCGAGTCGGAAAGTGTTCAGGAATTTAAAGCGAAATTTTAAGATAATTCTTCAAATTCAGATTACTTGTAAGAGCAAGACTATTTTTTTTTATGAGACATCATAAACAAATTATTTTTTTCATCAAAATTCATAGCAAATTTTTTTTACGAAAGAAAAACCAAGCCCCCCCCCCCCCCCCCCTCCAGAACATCAAATGGACCGTGCCTTAGAAGATTGTCACATTTAAGTTTGCATTCAACCAGATATTCATTGAATGCTATATGGACTTCGACTGTCAAATTTGTTTGCACATGCACATAAAATATTGCATACATTAATGAAATTTTGAAATAATACGGAAGTGTTCAAACTCCATACCTTCTCGAAGAAATTTTCGAACAAATCTATAATGCACCAGACACGTGTTTCGGATATCAAATCCTCATCAGTTATGCTTTCAGCCAAAGTGATTTTCAGAGTCGCCAACATTCATTTCAGTAGCGCCCTTTTCTGTCCATTTACTTTACAGAGAGTGCGCGGCTCCGAAACATCGAAAAAAGTACCCATTAGTTTTTAATCAAACTCATTAAAATTCCATTAAAACACTTGCGAACCCCAGAGTATTTAAACAATCTTCCGAATTTAGACCAGGTCTACGGTGAGAGTCATCATCTCCTATTGCATGCATGGAAACTTGTCAAATTCGGCAATTGTCTCGATATACATGTTGATATACATAAATGATGTCTTGTTTGGTTATGTTGATGGAATATTCAATAGGAATCCAGATTCAGTTTGACTTTAATGAACTTCTGGATACTTTTTGAGTTGCAACATACATGTTTGTGAGTGGGGGTTTTCTGTCGATTTTCCTAGAATGTACCCGCCCGTGGACATAAAATGAAATATTTCATAACTGTTACTCCAATTGTGTTTAAAATTTCGTATGGATTTCCGAGCATCATGTATGAGATAAGCATAAAGAGTACTGAATTTTACAGTAGAAAAATAATGCAAACAAGAACAAGAGGCCTAAGGGGGCTGAAATTGGCCACTTCGATAAAAGGCCCTTTACAAGTACTTGCATCCAGTACGATTTCGTGAAATTCTTTGTAATGGTTGAAATGGAGATTTCGAAAAGGTTGAACCTTTACGCTAAATGACAATAGTTCACTTGAGCTTTGCTAAGGTGAGCTAAAATCATAACATGGACGACGTACGGAGATCGCACAATGTAAGCAAGTTGCACGCACGTGCACAACATATGATAAACAAACGGTCAATATAACAGTTCGTAATATGTACATTGACGTACTCCTCCCTTACTCTTGCTAACGTAGCAACCACACGGCAAAAATACGCAAGGTAAAAAAAATTAATAAAACACGGCGGGTTATGATCAGGGCTTTACAGATATTTTATTAAGCAACACTGAAAAATTATATACATGTACTGTATAAACGATCGCATTCATGTTAAAAGGAGACTCTGTTGGTCATATATATGGCCATGTTGTTTTTGTTCTAGTAATTGCCTAAGTTTCATTATTGTGGTGTTTTGTTTGTCAGGCTGCTGATCATGATCATGAAGTTGATGAAGAAAAAATAGAAGCTTCTCGTATAAGAAGGGAGATGATAGCGGGCGTGTCAGCAGACCCGTCCATGTCGGCACGGCAGGCATACGAAAGAGTTGCCCAAAATGTACAGCAACATCAAAGGGACAGTATTCCCCCATTTTCACAAGTGCGCTCTAGTCTAGACCAGGAAAGAAGGCGACATATTCCAGCTATACCATCAACAGTCAACCAAGTTGCTATTAATGGCAGATGGCGGAGAACTGAATCTGGAGGGCGCTTTTTAAGCAAACTTGACAATGGTTGGGGGATAGCGATATTTTGTACGGACGAACAGCTTCGTTGTCTTGGAGAATGCGAAGATATCTATCTGGATGCCACATTTAAATCAGTCCCAAGGCCATATACCCAGTTCTTTACTTTGCACGGTTTCTATCAGGACAGAGTCATTCCATTTGCGTTTGCGTTAATGGCGAACAGACAAGTCGGTAGTTACCGGCAAATTCTACGCCATTTAAAGACCAGGTACCATCGCCTTACTAACAGGCACCTTCAGCCAAGTCGGATTATTGCGGACTTTGAAACACCTATGAAAACGGCGGCAGAGACAGAATTTCCTCAGGCAAGATGGTCTGGGTGTTTCTTCCACTTCTGCAAGAGTATCTGGCGCCGTATTGTGAAGGACGGCCTGAGACGTCCCTATAATAGAAATAGGGAGTTTCGAAAGTGTGTACGTAAGCTAATGGCTTTAGCTTATCTCCCAGTGGCTCTCGTTAGGCAGAACTACCTGTTCTTACGACAACGGGCAACTACAAGACTGATGTGTATCAGGTATCCTCGACTGCTACAACTGTTCTCGTACTTCGAGAGGAACTACTTGAATGGGCAGTTCCCTCCTGCTTGTTGGAACGTCTACAATAGAGACATGGATAACAGGACCAACAACCATGTGGAATGTATATTAAATTTCGCTATAATTAATGCAAAGTTTAACATGTTTAATAATGCGGTAGGGTTCCAACTCTTTACCCTCTTGACATCCTCACACAATAGTTTATTTATCAAAAATGTTTGCACTAGGACACGGCCTTACTAAAAGCCGACGGGGGACTAAATAAAGGGACAGGAAAATTTTGTCATTTCCTCACTGACCACTATATATAGGGTTAATATCTCTAATTGACATCTGATTGGTTCCTTTTAATCCTTTTACCCCTATCAATGTTTGATTGACAGCTTAAAACAGATGAGAGCATTAGCATAATAAAGGATAAGCTGTCGGTATGTCTTCGATGTAACACGCCGCTCGCAGACAGTGTTATCTTCAAAGACAGAATACCACGCCTATCAATCCTTTGTCATCCAGATATGCATATTAATGACCGGATGGTTGCCAACGTCGGCCTTAGCGCGATAGCTCTTTTTATGTCGCCTGCCACGCAAAAGCGACATACAGGGATCCCTTTGTCTGGTGTCCGTCTGTCAGTCACATTTACACATATTTGGCTATAACGTCCTTGATCTACATCAGACAATGTTAAAGCATGATGATGAGATCGACTCAACACTTCCAAGGTCAAGGTAACGTACTAATTATGGTCAAACATGAAACAGGCGACATACCTCTGTCTTGTTTCCTACCTACTTCCTCATTATAGACGCATAACATTTCAACATAAATTGTATAATTTAAATTTCCGTGTATTCCTCGATGGTCTCCTGCTCTCATTCTTGTAGGTACACGAAAGAGCCTTTCAAGATACATTATATAGTAATAATGATATATTTTCTACATACCTATCGTTATGCAGAAGAAATATCATAATAATGATATTCGATCAATTAGCGAATTTTCAAAACAGTAGATAAAGGAAAGAAGCCATTGTCACCTGCAAGAAATCATACACATATACACTTTTGAAAACTTATTTTCTCTTATACTTCTATATAGCGTTCAACAAGCGATGGAATGCGACCGTTGGGAGGGTTCATCCCAATCTATGGTACTTTCTCCGTAAGTTGAGGACAGAGGAAAAGCGAGGCTCGCTCGCTATTGCAGCGACAAGACGAGGTGATCCTCCACCGCCTCGCAAGAGAAAATACAGAAGACTAGATAGGTTACAGCAGGATTATAGGAGGGGTAGAAGGACTGCCGTCCAATATTGGGAGGCCATGGTGTACACGGTGGCCCAGTTCCATTAATTAACTCTGGTGACCGATAGATTGAGATCCATCTGCTTTCACACAAATTGTGTTTTGTTTCATTCATCGATCAGGGTCATAGATAATCTGTTCATAATTCTTTTCTTCTGTTGATGATGAGAAGATTTTAAGGTTGACTTCGACCTTCTCTTCCTTTTTACATCCTTTTAATATCTATGACTAATATATTCACTTGAAGGTACAATGTAAATCCATTCCTCATGACTCTAACACGCATTTTCATACTTCATGAATTGTTAAGTTAGTTGCGTTTATACATATATTTCATATTTTTCGTGTCAATAATTCATAAAATAAATGGATGTTACTTGTTATCAAAAAGATTATAACAAACACTTGATGGAAATCTTTTTAAGTATACATGTACAGTAAATGACGGCAGACGAAGGACACATACATTTTTTTTTAAATGAAAGAATGTGCAAACAATAAGTTGGGGTTTTTTTTTTCAAATGAATGTACACGTACATTAACTCCTCTGTCCATCCATTAACAATGTTTACTTCTTAATAGCTCTCCGAAAATTGTCTCTCTTGATTAAACTTGATGCAACACGAAAAGACAGATTTGCTTTGTTTTTATGCTTGTGAAAAAATCACAATTTAAAACATGCAAAATTGTTGGCAGGCATTAACGTCTCAACAAAAAGAGATAAAACTTGGGCTTTACTACAGTACCATAAGAAACAGCAATCTTTTGGATGCATGTTCCGTTCCATCAGACATTGGAAATGGGGGAGGGGGGTCTGTCATGACTCACATTGAAACAATAAATAGATAGGAGTAATGCTTATGTATACAGAAGACCGGGTTAACGCAGTGGTAGCGCGCTCGTTTCTTACCTCTAAGGTCCCGGGTCCGAATCCCAGATTCGGCGAAGGGTTTTATGTGGGAGGGTAGGTGGTCCCCAACCCAGGCCTCTGCAGGGTTTTTTTTTCCGGGTACTCCGGGTTTCTCCTGCTCCTTGGACCCCCTCACGCCAACATCTGAGCCAACGTGAGACATTTGTACGTGTACAAATTTGTAAATTGTTTGTCAAAGGTTGTAAATTAAAGTTTAAATTTTATAATGTTTATGCACATTCCCCTCCCCTATCCAAATTTAAAATCAAGTCAGTTTCCAATTCCTAAGGACTCATTGTTCAGTTTAACAAAGATTTAATACATGTTCAAATTATTATATAATATCCTTGCTTTAAAACGGCACAAAGTGTCATATACGTATATAATCAGAGCACATACTATCGAGTAAATACTGTCGGAGTAAAAAGTGTCGGAGTAAATACTGTCGGAGTAAAAAGTGTCGGAGTAAATACTGTCGGAGTAAAAAGTGTCGGAGTATATACTGTCGCAGTTAAAAGTGTCGGAGTTAAAAGTGTCGGAGGAACGGGATTATCCCGTCGAGAAACTCTCGTTCATAAATAGATCTATATCTATAAACAAATGATTATATAAGCTGGGAACTGCTATCCGTCTTTGTAATATTTTTCCCAGTAGGCTCTGGGTGGCAAAAGAAGAATTATTTTTGTAATTTTCATTTCCGAGATCCCACATGAGCTTTAGCCGTTACGAACATGACCAAGTAAGCCTTCTGATATTGCTATTGTAGTGTTTCTGCTTCAAGAACTTTATTGGCATTCCGTATCCGCTGGTCAATTGTATCCTCACGATTGACTGATTATATTATCAAAAACAATATTAACTAGCGTATGAATAATTAATACTGGTTTCATTACACTTTGCGAGACGTAGTCTGATCGGAATTAAATAATGTCGAAGGGTTCCAACTCTCTACCTTCTTGAAGAAAATTCCAAATCAATTAACATGCACCAGACACACGGCTCCCAATGTTATTGTCATTTAAATTTTTTTGAACTTTGCTATTTAAATATTCAAGCCATGGATAATTCGTTACTGCACTGAAGAATCACGAATTTCACTTTTTATAGTTCGTTTCAAAGTTTATCGTTGCGGTTCGTTTACCCCGCTTCGATTGAATACTGAGCGATTCTATACATTATCAATTTTGCATACATTTGTACCCATAAGATTTTAATTTTATATTTCTCGATAACAGCAGGAAAACATTGATAATTTCTAATACATTAGCCCCCATCCGATTCAATAGCGCGGGGAGAGGGGGGGGGGGGATGCACACGGCGGCACCTACATCTAAAATTCTCTAACAAGTTTACTGTTTCTATCCTGATTTTTGCCTACCAATCCTCTGGCATGCCCCCCCCCCCTCCCCTCTCCACTAAAGTCGTCAAAATAAGGAATTACTTGGGCTCAAACACCACGACTCAACCTTTATTTTTATTTTTTTTTTACCGGTCTGTTTCTGATATATATTAAAGTAATTGATAATTGAAAAAAATTCGCTGGCTCACTATATACGTTACATATCATGTGAGATAAATTTCCGCTGGGGAGTGGGGTTCCCCAAAGAACCTGCTACAGGACTTTGAGGTATTCCGGCCACGCCCCCTCTAAACTCAAATCCTGTAATCTACAAAACTGTCTCGACCAAAAGGAATGATATTCTGAATTTTTTCCATAATTTTGATGAATTTCAATATATTAAATGAATCCCCCAACCACAGCAAACTAACATATTTTTTTCATCTCATAGAATCACGATACTTTATATAAATAAATGTAATTTCATTAGATTCTGACCGTTTTAACAAATACATGCATGTACAATAACGGAAATTTTTTCCCTCTCATTCATACGAAGTGTATACATTTTATGTATATGCATTCATCTTCAGGCGCTTAGCTAGAGTACTTTTCAAGTGTAAGCAGCCTCAAGTGGGTCTAGGTAGAAGCCCTTGTGGATATTCAAGGGGCAAAGTATCAGAATCTAATGAATTTTGCTCATTTACAGGGCAGTATTCTACGTCAATGTTTCTTTCATTCTTTTTTTTTTTTTTTTGCAAAACGACGTGGAAGCAACTGCGTTCTAACGGTACGCCTGGTTATGCGCATGGTTTTCTCTCTCTTGTCCATTCTTGTAAACATGTGCAACCATTTGGTTTTTAGGGAGGGGGGTTTTGTAAATCCAGCTCGGAATATTTTGCAAAAATATTCTTCAGCATGACTGGCAGAAAAATCTAGCATTTTCTGAGGAATGAAAGGAAAAACGTCTTTCTCCAGCACCTTAAGGAAGCAACCATTTTATTTTTATGGGGGGGGGGGGGGGGGGGGGCAGGAAGACTTTTGCCGGCCGGAAAATTTTTTTCGGCCATTTTAAGAGCCGGAAATTTTTTTTCGCCGGCCCTTCGGGCCGGATTATTTTTTAAAATAATTTTCCAATGTTGAAAATTACTCTAAAGTTTCAATAATTCAGCGTGATTTTTCAGCCATATTAAACATCAAACACACAATGAGTTCATCTCTTGCCAGCAGATCACTTCATTTTAATTTCTTGAATGGCATATGGTGCCTATAATCTGTTTACTAAAATGATACTCAACGGAGACAGGCTATATGGTGCTAATGACTTTTGAATTTTATTTATTCACTCCAAATTGCGTAAAGTTTGTTCTATTTTTTCATACTTTGTTTATGATACACAAAAAAGTGTTTATTTGGCAGTGGAAAGGTTGGAAGAGAGGGGGGAGGGGCAATTTCATGATCCGGAAAATTTTTTTCGCCGGCCCTTCGGGCCGGAAATTTTTTTTCCCTAAAATTTCGATCCAGAAAATTTTTTTTTGCAAAGTCTTCCTGCCCCCCCCCCCCCCCCCCCCCATAAAAATCAAATGGTTGCTCCCTAAGCATTAGACGTGAAAATACTGACTATCTCAGACATTTCACAACTGCCAATGATTCAGTTTTGTCAGGATTCTCTGATACTTCATGTTTCAAATTCTTCAATATATATATATACATCACTCTCCAAGTTCAGATTCTTTAATTCAACGAAAAGAAGGTCAAACGTGTAGTTCAAGGTCACATATTGAATCAAAATCTATCTTGAGTAATTTCTTGACACAATCTGACAATGCACATACATGTATATACCATATCATCTATCTATCATTTGCCAGACCAGTGTTGTAGCAAATCCAAAGTATTAGGAAAGTAGGTCAATTGTATACATGAACATGTAGGTCAAGGCTACTAGATATTCTTACACAAATGTATACTGTGTAGCAGAGTAATGAACTTAAAAGTATCAATGTTTTTATTCATGATTACCAGTATGGGGTAAGACACTCTAAACAGTATTGATGAAATGATGATCAACCAAGTTTGCTATGCTTAACAAGAGAAAATTCATTATTTCATATGACAATGTTCTCACTAGATTTCTTCATCACAGTGTTCTAAGAATATTTGTGTTCTAGTCTCAAGAAGAATATAAGTATCAGTTATAAGATTTATTAAGTTTAAATGTAAATTTTATTCAAACTCTGAAAGAAGAATCATTATAACTGCAATATATATATAAATGTTATGTAATAGTACCGATATCATCAATTTACAACATAATGTTTTTGTACTTGTGAAAGGATATTTTTCTTTCTCTATAATTTATCATAGTATTTCTTTTCGAAATTAATATTTTATATGAGTTTACATGTCTAGTCTATATCAGGGAAGTATTTAACTTTATATACAATGTACATCCCTGTCAATACTGGTATGTACCTAGAATTTAAAGTCATAAATTGTTGCTATGAAAATAATGAAATAAATAAAAAAATATCCCCATTCAAATGTTCAACAGGTGCAGGGTTATTCTCAAGTAAAAAGTTTTCAATGCATTTATAACCTAGTACATACATGTACATGTACCGGTAAGCACATGAAAGTAAACACAAAACATGTTCAAAATTCAAATGTTCTAGACATCAAACAGTGATTTCTCTAGTGTCTATAGTAAAACTTAAGGACGAGGTAGATGTTCAATCTGATACCAAGAAATGAGGAATGAGAAATGAGCCATCATGTATGTACAGAAGATGCTGTCAGTCTCACTCTGAAAGTAAAAGATGTAATGAATTAATATCTTCATTTTGATATTAAATAAGCTCTAAAATGAATGAATTTTGCATACATTTATCATTATGATGTACATGTATATAAAATTACATGACATGTAAAGTTTCTGTAATAGTACTAACATACAAATATAATTACAGGGCTTTCAATTGGTCATTCTCAAATTATGCAAAACAGTATAATTTTCCCTATTTATTGACCAAATTTATCTCATAGAAAATTCTTTAAAAAAAAAAAAGAAAAATGCTAAATTTAAAATGAAAAGGCATCCAAATCTATCATATTCAATTTTGAAGAAAATATTGCCAATTTTCCCAATATGAAAGGTCTAATCCAATCCAAACCAGAAGTCTCTGACGAGACTGTAGCTCTCCTGGTTGTTTTTTAATTCACTTAATGACAAGTGAATTCTAATATGGCCACATCCATTTTCTTAGTCACTGGGGGCCAGGAACTCAAACAAAATATCAGGTGCACTACTTGAACACAGACTCATCGTATTGCAAAAAGAATCAAGTCTCCATCATTTATAGTGTCAGAGAAGTTGCGAATACAAGATTACATAGGATCATACAGGAGAAAATGACCACATCCATTTTCTAGGACCCTGGGGGTCAGGGGCTCAAACAAAATGTCAGGTGCACACTGCACAACTAGACCACTGACCAAGTCTCATGCAAAAAGAGTTACATTTCTGTCTCTTTTAATTTCAGAGGAGTTGCAAGCACCAGAATTGTTTACGGACAGACGCCGGACAAGGGGGTACCGCATAAGCTCGACTATGACCAGTATCTCGAGCTAAAAATGTGTTTCACGTGTAAGAGCCCTACTTTATGTCAAGGCTTAGGACTAAGAAAAATTAAACCCATGTTTTTTTGTGGAACATGAATCCCCTTATTGTCAGATATAATGTAGAAAAGTATTTCATACTCCAAGGTCACGGACTCAAGGTAAAAATTCAGGTATTGATGTGAAGGCCTTACCACAAGGGATACACATGTAAAATATGATAGCCCTATCACTTGCAATTTATGTTATGACCAAGGGCAAGGTTAACATGGTTAAAGTTATTCAAAAATTGATCAGTATCCAAGGTCAAGGTCACAAGGTCAAAATTTTGGTATTAATAGGAAGACCTTATCAAAAGGAATACAAAGCCCTATCACTTAAAAGCATAATATTACTTTAGAAAAATAATAGTGAAGTAGGTCAATCTCCAAGTTCAAGGTCACAAAGACAACAATTTGGCATCATTGGAAATTGTCACGAGGAAAGCACAGGTCTATATTTCACTCAACATTCAAAAGTTATGGCCATGGTGTAAGATTTTAAAAAGTAGGTCATTTTTCCAAGGTCAAGGTCACCAGGACACAAATTTTGGTATGCATGAGAAGGTCTTGTTTCAAACAATACATGTACACATGAAATATGAAAGCATGTAACTTACCATTAAAAAGTATTATCCATTTAAGGTGAATCACAAGGGATACACATGTAAAATATGAAATAAATACAATGTCATTTGTACTTGTATTATCAGATTTACAAAATTATCATAACATGTATATTAGTATACATGTATATGTACAACTTACCCTTCAGTGCTATATCAGCATAATTACTGCAATAGGCTGTAATACAGTTCCATCTGTCGATCTCACAATTCTTCTATTGATGGTGAATTCCTCTACATTATAACACAAATTCTCATTTCATACTTGATCACAGTTTCACAAGGAATATGTGGTCGATGTACACATTGAATATGTTTTTCATGTACATGTAGAAATATGCACTTGAACAATTTTCTTCATTCTCCTTTCACCATGTTCACAAGTGAATTATTTTCACACCATGGTGGCCAACATCATATATGATAGTACAATTGCAATATCATATTCCACAGTATTTCTTCAACTTTACAAGTCAGTACTAGTAGCACTATAAGCATTCCACTATTCTGATGCACTTTCTTTCATTGGATCTGATGCACACATGCGCATGAAGACTTTCTCAGAGTATATTCCTTCTTCTGTCTGGCAGTTAAGGTTATGTTACTGTAAAGAATAAATAAAATATTCATTTGATTTGAAATTCATCCCCTTTAAATAATTTTAAACCCATTCAAATACTTTTTCACCAACACTACCACAGGCACATGTAGAAAGACCGTCAATATCCTGTATGGTCATAAGAGAATACTGGTATCTTATAGAAAGACAAGGCTTCCGACGAATTTTCAGCTAGAAGTTGCATTTCTGCATTTTTTTGCATTTGAAGGGCAAAACGGGGTATGACCATAAAGATTTATTTGTATACTTCCTAAAAACATCAATAATTCACCCAAAAAGATCTCATAACATAGCCTAATCGTCTACCTAAGTTGGACTGTTTTCTACTTTCTGTCTTGAATCTCCATTGCCAGATTGGACAAATACTGATTCATTCAGAGGCTTTACTCTGCTTACTGTAAGCAAAGTAAAACACCTGGATGATTCTGATAAGCTAATCTGGCAATGGAGGTTCAAGACAGAAAGTAGAAAACAGTCAAACTTAGGTAGACGATTAGGCTATGTTATGAGATCTTTTTGGGTGAATTATTGATGTTTCTAGGAAGTATACAAATAAATCTTTATTGTCATACCCCATTTTGCCCTTCAAACATGACAAATGCAAAAATTTCAGATGCTACTTCCAGCTGAAAATTCGTCGGAAGCCTTGTCTCTCTATACATATATTCCCTGTAAACATGGTAAAGCAGACCTGTCGAAATTCGTCGGACTTGTCGGACAATCGGACATTTTTTCAAAATGTCCGACAAAAAACGCCCGAGTGCCGGACCAAATGTCCGACAAAAATTTTCCGACCGAGAAAAAAATATATCGAGATCGGTAAATGAAATAACTCGTAACCCGCCCAAAATGGCCGCGGCCTGGCCAATTAGTTGGCAAAACAAAAACAAAAACAAACGTAAAGCAGATTCGGGGGTGGAACAAACTCAAAACAAAGCAAAATATGAAGCGAACCGCACAGAGCGGTCATTCCAATTCGATTCAGAGGGTGATTAGAGGATGAGATGGAACAGACTGAGGAGGTCAATGACCTCCTCATTCAGAAATACTCATAATGTATACTCAGAGGAAATTGAAATTGAAAGAGAGTATGAATAAAATCCAGAAACTGTTATATTATTTATGTTATTGTGCACGTGTCACTTAAGTTAAAATCATTTCTTCCATCATCTGTCCGTCCGTCCATCCCTCCGTCATGCTTTGCTTTTGCTGGCACCACAACGCGACAAGTTACACTTGAAAAATAATAACATTGAATTTTACTGGAATTATTTTGTCCATTGTCTTTGAACAATATATGCATATATTTAGACCTAAAATCATTATATGACCAAAATTATATGCTAAATATGAAAAAAAAAGTTCGGTCTGACAAAATTTTGTTCGGTCTGACAAAATCTTGAATTCTGTCAGACCGATGTCTGACAAAACTCTGGAGTATTTCGACAGCACTGGTAAAGGGGTATCATACAAGATATTGACGCTCTTTCTACATGTGCCTATGAACACTACAACACTAGCTAGGCTACAGAACTGATATTTGATACTGATTATAACCAGGGGTTACTTTGGGGCGCGATTTCGCGATATTATCGCACTTTTTTTCCAAAAATCGCATGAAAAATGTCAGAATGCGAAAATATCTCGCATCGATATTATCTACAACATCGTCAGATCATAGCTCGAAATGTCCGTACGGCGAATCTTCTAATACACTCCTTGATCATGTAAGCGCTTTAAATACACAAAACTAATCCAATTTGCGTCAAAGCGTGTAGATGATCATGACTAGTAATATAGCCGATAAATATTTTCTCATCGTCTAGAGGAAAATACGGTTCAAATACACGCTTTTCGGTCGGTCCCTATTCAGCGCGTGTTTATATTTTATATTTATCGACAAGTTGTAAACAGGGACGCCGGCCGACATGCCACCAAAACGTAAACTGCCATCGGTTCCTGGGTCAGGACAAAGTCAATTGAAATTCATTAAAGACGTAAACAATAACTCTGCGACGCCCCCATCCTCTGGCCCTGACTCTGATAAAACGCCGGATTCGACCCCAATCAATCAAAGCCAAAGGAAATCCGAGCTAAAAAACCCCTGACAAAGAGTCGTTGTATCTTCAAGAAATAAGAAGAGTCACTTCCAGAGCTTCTTTGTAGTTGATTTTGGCCAGACTTGGTTCAGTGACAGACAGTTCAAAGTGTTGTATTCAAGACTTGGTTCAGTGACAGACAGTTCAATGTGTTGTATTAAAATCTTAATTCATTAAAATGTCATAAACACCAAATTTACGCTTTTGTATTTATTTTTCACTACAATTTGTGAAAAATCTCATTGTGACCACTTGAGCGAGAGACTAATCTCTCATTGAAATTTGAAATCTCTCATTGTAAATTTTGGAGCGAGAGAATTCTATCATTCACCCTGAAAGCCAGGGTAACCCCTGTTATAACTAACACTGACATCAAATTTATTCAAATTCATGGTGTGCACTTAAATTTAGAAGTTCATGAAGATGTAATGAAAGACAGAAATGGCTTTAAAGAACAAATATTTGTGAGATATTCGATTACAGCGATAATTAATCATGAAACTCATTCACTCGAAAACATGGAGCACTCCCTGGTCGAGTATTTCTGATAAGAAGAAGAATTTAAAATCCCATCATATGTGTTCCACGTGATACATAAATCAATTTAAAAACATACCTTAAGATAAGCCATGTGTCTGTACTCGTGAACAGTTGGTTTACTTGCATGAAAGAAGCATTTCTACGTGTTCAAATTTCGAACGGAAGTCCACGAGAGAATGTTTTAGACGAGACTACTATAAAATTAGAATAGGAACGGACTTTCTTTTCCGTCGTGTGTAAGGTAAAATCTTGACTCGAGATTCTTCCGATTTTATGCATATAATTTGCATAATAAGGTTCGGAGCCGTGAGACACGTTTTTCGAATATTAAATTCTCATCAGTGATGCTTTCAGCGGCGCCACCATAAATAGTTTCAGTAGCGCCCTCTTTAAGTTTTTAAAGAAATGAAATTATTGTGACTAAATCAGCAAAATTCATTGTTTATGAAAAAAATATAATAAGCAATTAAGAACTTTTTTTAAGAATAAAGGAGCTATTTCGATAAGGGATAGAAAATGCATATATATATATTCAAGTAGGAATTACAGCCACATTTGTATCTACTGTCAGATTAAATGAATCATGATACGTTGTTATTTAGACAGGAAGTTTATTGTGTGACAATTTCTGTATATAGATACCAAATGACTTGAACTAGACATTTCAAATTTGTCATGTAATTTGGCCTTTACAAGTAAAAACGTCTTATCTATTTTCAAAATTAAGGATCGAAGTTCAAAACCCATTAGTATAAGGATAAAACAGTATTATTTCATTAGAACAGCTGTGAATCCCGGAATTTGAGGTTAAAAAGTTGTTTATTTTAAAGAAAACATTTAATTCAGGTAAGATTATTTGGAATCTTTGTATACTTTTAGGACAAGGTATGGTCTTTGGTTCCTTCACTCTTCGCATAAAAGATACATGGATTGTTTTACTGTGAAGATTGAAGAGCATTATTGATTCTTGAGATTTAGGATGAAAGGCAAAGGTCTGTTCGGGGCCAGAAATGCATATTTTGGTTTCAGAAATAATTTGATAGTTCATTTTCTATTTTGTTCAAAATGATTTAAAAATCTATGGTATGCATGATGAGACGTTATTAAATGGGATATTAAATGATTGGGGTTGACCATCTTTCCCTCCCTCTATTTTGGTAGCGCGATATTACCTACAAAGATATAGCCGTAAGCAAATGATTTCATATGACATTCATATGAACATTCATATAAAATGGAAAAATAAACAAAGAAACAATCCAGGACACCATCGAATCATAATCGTGAATGACAAAATGTTAAATGAGAAAGGTCAGTTTTATCAGGAAATATATGCAACAACATCCAGTTTACTTACATACACGGTGTACCCTTATAGTGATTCTTCCTGATCAAGAAAAGAGCAAAGTTTAATGAACCGCACATTCTGTCTACATATTCACTGTGTAAATGGTCATGTTTGAGGTATAAAAAACAGAACACCATCGAGATGAGAGAAAGCAACAAAATCATTAAAAGAAAATGGACTTGAACAAAAGGGAGTACCTTCCTCAATTGTCCGGATGAGTCATCATCAAGGGCAATGCCGTGTGTCTCCTTATCCGTTCCTTGACTTTAATTTATATGATGCCTACTGTTTATGAAAAACCTAATGGGTCCTTTTCTCCTGTCCTTTGTATAATTTGGTTTGTCTGATGCCATACAATCATGCGAGTTTGTGCTACTGTCCAAAGTTGTCTTACCAGCGATCTTTCCAAATCTTTAGATTAGTTTTTGAATGACTGATTTTATAGGATTACATACATCTAACTAATCTTTCGCACATACACACACAAAAATCCTATTGTTGTTAAACTTTAGATTGATTTTGTGAACAAATGAAAGAGGTTCTTAAAAAGCCCAAGAAAATCTAAGAAAATAAATCTACGTCAACATGTTCATCGGATTTTATTTACTTAAGGTTTCTTCCAATGATTGGTTGATAGAGACTATAAACATATAAAATAGATATATAATAGGTAAATACTTACTGGATAAAATATCTATTCAAATTGAAATTTAGAAACATTTCTATCTGTTATTGTAGGATGAAGTAAGTAAGAGTTATCTCTACGTTGTAAAAGAATACTAACAACAGGATAAATATGTTTATTTACCTCTTTTGTTGAAAAAATCATTTTAAAATAATTAGAAAGAGCAGAACTGAAAGTTTCCATGAGTATTCGATGTTATTGTACAAACGTTTTTTTCAAGTCTTATTTCTTTAATGATTCAATATAATTTAACTAAGACAAATGTGAACAAGAACCATATCCCGATATTGAGAACAAAATGGAAAATTCGAAAGTTATTAATCGAAGGACATAAAAATCATGATAAAACAGGAAACATAGTAAACAAACAAAAAAATCCACCACATGAACAGAAGCGAACTCACAATAAGGGAGTGATATCAGATACCAAGGAAGAGTCAGCATCCCCTGCTTGTATGCAACACCCGTCGCTTCAAATCGGCAGACATGTCACATCCAGTTACTTATCGGTGTTGACTGGTAAAATGGATTTTGTCGGTCCATATTTACTTTTTCTGTCATTTCATAAGGATAAGACTTCTCTTTGGAAGATAATTCATCCAGTCGGTCCATCTAATAACAAAAGAAACACTGCTTATCTTATCAACAGAGCATAAACATGCTTTAAAAAAATAACATTAATCAATTCATCAGATGGACAAGAGCTTGTATTACGATTTGGATACTATAAAAACAAGTGTTACAAAATATTTACATTTGACTTTGATTAACTGGATCCGAATTCCATGAATAACACAAAAGGTGGATACTCGAAATAAGTCTGAGGCAATGACCATCATGCCAAGGTTTCAATGCAGCACGATAAAGACAATTGTTACTCAAGCGATGAAATAAAACGTAAAAACATCCTTGAATACGATGAATACAAGAGACGTGCAGCAGAACGGACAAAAAACCTACAGTGCAGAAATGTTTAACAGATCAATTTGCAGCATGGACCAGACATGCGGGTTTCGGTTACTGAACCCTCGTCAGGGATCCTCAATCTAAACAATGTAATATGACCAAAGAGTGTGAAAATTATTATGTACAAAAATGCAACGAAAAATGTAGCAGGATGGGTGGGGTCCAGTTCGAAAGACGAAAGAGTCAAATCCACAGTAGCTCAACAATTGATTCAGAGCTGAACCCATATTTGCATCCATTAATGAAAGCAATGACACAAAAATGTATTTCTGACAAAATATTTAACAGAAAATCTTACCGTTTTTAAGGATTTGCTATACCAACAGAAATAACCAAGTTAATCCATAGTAACACAAGCAGCAAGACCCAACGTACATTATATCATGCACAATAAACACAACAGTAATACCTAGTGTAAAAAGAAGGGAGGAGATCCCTATGTAAGATACATAGCGACGTCCAAAGCATTGTTTATTCGTTCGTACGTACCTGATCCTTTGTTAATGACCACCCTGTAGCTGCAGTACAATTTTGCTCAAGCTGGTTTATTGATGTACAACCAATGATGACAGAGGGTACGATGTCCTTTTGTAACAGCCATCTCAGAGCAACTTGAGCCTCCGTTTTCCCTGAATGTTAAACGTCTTCAAATTCAATAGCACCATTTAAAAACAAATTTTAAGCATGGACCATACATGCACGTTTCGGATACTTAACCCTCGTCAGTGATCTTCAATCTAAGCAATGTAATATGGCCAAAGAGTGTGAAAATTGTTATGTCCAAAAATGTACTGAAAAATGTAGTAGGATGGGTGGGATATGATGCTACAGGACCTACGTTTTAGAAATTTCAAGATTTTTTGATAACAGAAATTTTCGAATACATTGAAGAGACAGACGATAGCAGCATATATGCCCGTATAAAACATGAGAACAATTGATGAGCAATTAGGAGAACAAAGGATGATGCAACAGAATACAAAAGTGAATGAATAGCTTCAGGCAGGGACGCTATCTTTGAAATAAGTCCCGCCTTTTCTGTCTGTTCATTGGCTAATGCTCCCTGTCATTTGATTGGATAACGTATAGAACACGAAAGCAATTATTATAAGCAATTAGGAGAACAAAGGGTGATGTAATAGAATACAGGAGTGATACAAGAGCTTCGGGCAGGGACGCTATTTTCGAAATAAGTTTCTCTCTGTTCATTGGCTAATGCTCCCTGTCTGTTGATTGGATAACGTATAGAACATGAAAACAATTATTATTAAGCAATTAGGAGAAAAAAGGGTGGTATAATTCAAGAGTGATACAAGAGCTTCGGGCAGGGACGCTATTTTCGAAATAAGCATAAGGTAATGCTCCCTGTCTGTTGATTGGATAACGCTACTTGCTAGTAGCTGACGTAGAAATGTGATGTGAAAATGACACGTTGGAATGCGTAGCCATTCATGGGAAGTGAATGGAAGGATACGTTCGAGTGCCCTTTTTTACGATGTATGTAAATCAACCTGTCGAAATGTATAGATCAATCATGTATTAATGAATGAGTGTGTTGAGATTATGAAAGAATGTGACGTATGAACGACACGTGTGCTTACTGCAGCGAGTATAATTGATCTTGTCATTTAGTTTTAAGGGAATGGACAAATGCATTCAAATGCAAACTTTTACAACGTGTACTTTTTCATTCATCGGACAAGTTGGCCCTCTTGGGTTTTGCAAGTGTCACCTTTGTGAAAACTGGATTACTCCGTATTGTGATGGGAAATATCCTGTACTGATGAAATGTACTACATGTTCTTACGACCTCAGATGTGGTCCTAGAACCACTAAATACTCATACATTAATAACATGTACGATATATAATTAATTTGAAACTCAATTAATAGTTGCGGCCTCTTTGTTCATTAGAATAATAATTGAACAACTTCTGTATCGACCTTTCGTCTTTTAAGATGAAAACATCCGAACAAAGAACAAGACACAAGTTTTTAAGGTTATGTAATTTACTCGAGTACAATGCATTTATGTAACAGGCATGACAATAATGACATGTTTTTGATATGCATTTGCAAAGTTCATTATGAGTTTACAATAAGTGTTCCAATGACCACCGGCCAGTCCACATCCTATCTTAAAAGGAAAAGCAATAGTGTTAAAATGAGTTTGTCCAAGTTCATGCAGGCACTGTTCAAACCACAATGTTCTATTCTCCTCTGTATCTGTGTACGGATGAATAAGACGCTTCGCTTGTCCACATTTGCCATAATCCCACTGAGATAGGAAACACACTACACTGGGATTTGACATACTTTCAAAGACTTTTATAGTTCCTGGCACACCTCTAGTGTCCAAAGTAGCCAGATTTCGACGTCCTAGCTGTGTACGGAAACTGTATATATCGGCCCATGGATACTTTTCAGCTATTAGACGTGATAGTCCATGTGATTTCACTGTCAAGCAATTTACTTGATGACATACGGCACTTACTTGAGTCATTTCTAAAAGATCACCGTACACGTAATGAAATGTCATTCTCTGTCAGTAATCCTGCCAGTTCTGGTAATCGTTCGGATTACAACTCTTACAGCGCAGCATGCCCACTTGATTTAAATGATCGTCTCTCATATAACAAGGTACAACAGAAGTTAATTCTGGCAAATGTGTAGTAATTTCCACAATGTGATCTTTTAAACAGGCATACTCGACCGGTCTTAAACAAAGACCTCTTCTGGTGGGTACGGCTTCTTTTTGATTAGGAGGCGTCCAATACAATCGGATATCAACGCAGGGATTGTCCTTGCGGACGGTGACGTAAACATTAGCACCCAAGTGCCAAGTAGATTCCTCATTTTTCTGAAGAGATTGATCAATGTTCTCCTCCAGATTGTCAATCAGCTCCTTGAACTGAGTCAGAGTAAGAGAGATTCCCTTTTTGGTAGCCTTTACATCTTTACTACTCGTATCCCATTCTCTTAGATCGACTCTGGGCTCCCCTTTCCACTCGACCACTTTGATAAAACGATTGTTTTGTAAATTTACGGCAACTCTGGGCGTGGACATGCTTTCTCTTGTTGATAGATTCTCAAAATGACAAAGTTTCAAGAACGCTGATGTTATATACTGTACTGTTCGTGACGTCAATGCAACGATGCAAAACAAACAAAATGGACCAATGATCAGACGACATCGTAACAAAAAAAAAAAAAATAATATCAATAGAGAACAATAGTGTTCATAAGTCTTTTGTTATTTGTAACAAAGGTTGATGGAATGTGGTTTTATAGAATCTCAAAATAGAAATTTCGCTCGGAGGCACTCAATCCCTCGGTTGAATGTTCCATTCTTTTTACAAATTCTATTAATAGTGATTCGACATGGATACAATTATCTTAAGCTCAATTTAGTGTTTTTTCATATTTCAATGAGTGATTTCAAACAATACATCTATTCATTGTCGTAATTGACGTCATTCCTACACAATCAGTTTTTAATGAATGGGTTATTTGCATATGATTTATAATGAATGAATCATTCTTTGCAAAAATTCTATTAATAGACATTCGACATATTTCAATGAATGACTTCAAACAATACATCTATTCAATACTTTTTCATTGAAAGTCTTTTCTAAAGATTTCCGTGACGTCATAGTGTTGAAAGGTATAAAGTCAAATCCTTAATTCATTTAATGTACATTTTAGCATTTGATCAACTGCGATCATGACGTCTTCCATGGATGCCTCTTTAAATACGGTCGAAACAGATTCGGCCCCAAACTATAATCGAGATGTTTCAAATCCATACTTTGCCTATGTACAGGCGTCAGACGTAAGACGTGACACCAACTACGTTAGAGTACCCGTCAAAAACATTCAACCTCCTCCGCCGGCTGCAAGGACTTCACCGACACTCTGGAAGTATCCCGAGTACGTTTATTACGGAGAGCGCCTGGCAAGTTTCAAAGATTGGCCAAAGTACCTCAGAGGACCTAGCAAAAAAGATTTGGCCAGAGCAGGTTTCGTCTACACGAAAATAGGTGATAAAGTGACTTGTTTCTGGTGCGGAATGACATTTAAGAACTGGGAACCATTTGATAACGCAGACAAAGAACATTTGAAGTGGTCAAAAGACTGTCTATTCGCCAAAATCATTTCTGATGGGATCTGATATTGCAGTGCAAAGATGTCCAAAGTGACTGCGAAAAATAGACATCTGAAATAAATTATTTTCAAGATGATCTTTGGTTTTTCTGTACATGTTTAAATTTGCATGGTGTTGTGCATGAAATAAAGATGACGCAATGAATTTCAAACGTCTTTGTTGTTTGTTCAAAAACAGTTTAAAAGAGGTAATTTCTACGTCTTGGATCATTTACGAAACTTCATTCAAAGGGATCAGATCGACATGGAAGAATACTTGAAAAGAATATGGTACGATCCACGTCACCCGGCTTCATTTGCCGGGCCCAGTAAACTTTACCAAGTTGCAAAGAAAGAGGGGGAAATTTAAGATAAGCCATAAGAAGATCAAAGAATTCTTGCAAAACCAAGACGCCTACTCTTTACAAAAGAGAGTTAGACGAAAAGGATTTAAAAGACGGAGAGTGGTCGTCCAAGGCATAGACTATCAATGGGAAGCAGACTTGGCCGATGTTCAAAAATTTTCCGAATTCAACAATGGTGTTCACTATTTTTTAGTTGTCGTGGATATTTTTTCACGTTTTCTATGGGTGAGGCCCCTGAAAGACAAAAAATCGCAAACAGTTTTAAATGCTTTCAAGGACATCTTAAAAGGGTCCCGCAGACCAAAATCACTTCGCACCGACAAAGGATCTGAATTTATCAACAAGATGTTTAAGCAATATTGCAAGAAAGAAGGAATACAGCTGTTCTTCGCTTTGAACGAAACAAAAGCGAATTATGCCGAGAGGTATATCCAGACCTTGAAAAAGAGATTATACAGATACTTTACACATTTTCAAAAGTATACCTATATCGACATCCTTCAAGATGTTGTCCAGTCTATCAACGAAACACCAAACCGTTCACTCAACGGAAGGACACCTGCATCGGTGAATAAAGAAAACGAAGAAGAGGTCAGGCTCGATGCCTATCTAGCACGGCGTAAAGAGAGCAAGAAGACGGTGACAAAGAAACGTAAACGTTACGATTTCAAAATTGGCGATCAAGTCCGCATAACGCACTTGAAAAGAACATTTCAAAGGGAATACGATCAGACTTACACGGAGGAAGTCTTCGTCATCAGGAATCGGATGATGTCTCAAGATGGCGTTCCTATTTATAAATTGAAAGATATGATGGACGAATCCATTCAGGGAAGTTTCTATGTCAGCGAACTACAAAAAGTGCACAAAGACGAAGACACCGTTTGGAGGATCGAAAAAATATTGAAGAGAAGAACTGTCAGAGGTAAACGTGAAGCACTGGTGCGTTGGTTGGGTTGGCCAAAGAAATTTGACAGCTGGGTTCCTCAAAAAGACATAAAAGATGTGTGATGCAGCAATACGATTCATTTGGAGTGAAGATGACGACGCGCATGGTACTGAAATCAACGGATAGTAAAACGTACTATCCTCAAAATCAAACATGGAATTTCAGAGTGCGGTTACCTCGCTCATTACCACTGAAAGGCTTTTGGACTGTCGAATTAACCGAAATAAGTATACTCAGAGTCGAGAGTACGAAGTTTCAGAATGAAATATACGTCTACTGTTCCTTATGTGACGATTCCATTGTGGGTGACCAGCTCCTACCATTGTTGAGACGGGTGTACATAAAAAACACCGGAAATACCATATTTCTCCGACCGTATAGAATTCCTCTACGGTTCAACGACCTCAGGGATATTCATGTCTATATTAAGGACAGTCAAGGGCGTGATGCGTCATTCTTAGCCGAGGAACTGACCGTGACACTCGTGCTCCGACGTCTTTAAGAATGGCTGGACCGACCTACATATCCAACCCTAGTTTATGGGAGCAATTCAAACATGTGGATAGCGGTGAAAATTTTATACCTATGATACCTCGAAAATCCCAGAGAGGTGGTGGAATATTTTTTAAAAGGAAAGCATACATGGTACCCGTGAAACCTTCGATGCCGAGACCTCCCAACATTCAACAGGTCACACCAGTAGCTGCAGAAGAAGAACGTGCCGCATCCGATTTAAAAGAAGCCATGCGTAACGATGAACCACACATGCCTCTCAAAAAACGGATAAAAAGAAAAGAAAGACAACATCCATCAGAAAGCGATCGTCAGCCAAAGGGAAAGGACGTCTCCAAAAGAAGAAGCGACAAGGACGCAAGCAACTGAAAAGTCTGCGAAAAATTCTGAAAAAGAAATCAGTCGCGAAAAAGAAACATCAGGTGAAAAAGAAATCATCAAAGAAGAGGAAGACCGCCAAGAAACCATCCCAGAAGAGAACGAACGTCGTCGATTCATCAAACACAATATTTTGATATGGCTTTTCTTAGCGAGACGAACACATCAATGGCAGAACCTGCAGAACTCTCTCTCTTTTCCAATCCACCCAATCAAGTGGCCGTTCACAAGATTTATTTTTCGGAAATTCGTCCCATCTCGACATTTGATACCGACACAGCTCCTTTGGAATTTACCGTACCTTCCAGCGGCAGTGAATACCTCGATTTAAGAAGAAGTCGGTTATACCTCAGGGCTAAAATCACGAAAAGTGACGGAACGGCGCTGACTGTGAGCGAAAAGACCGGAATCGTGAATTTACCACTGCAGTCTATGTTCTCTCAGATAGACGTCTTCATGAACGGAAAGTGCGTGACCCAAAATGCAAATTACTACCCGTGGAAGGCTTACCTTAAAGTTTTGCTCACCAACGGTATGTCGGCGTCGCAATCCCAGTTACAAACGCAGCTGTTTTGGCCGGAAGGAGAAGGAATAGACGAGTCCGACCCAGTTAATGGAACCAGTAAAGCATTGAGAAATCGGTATGCCTATACGAAGGAATCTCATGAATTCGACATGGAAGGACCCCTCTACGTGGATTGCTTTGACCTGGACAAATACCTGATCAACGGTGTGGATTTACAACTCCGGATGTTTCGCACGCGCAGCGAATTCGTCTTGGTCAGTGACGAGACAACTCCTTCCTATAAACTCACCATCTTAGAAGCCGTGTTCAAGGCGTGTAAAATCAGAGCCGACAGTGCCGTGTTGCTGAATCACGCCAATGCCATCACAAAGTCACCCGTGACTTATAACTACAAGAAGACGGACGTCAAGATGACCACCATTTCGGACAAGACCAGCGAATTCTACTGGGACGACGTATGGAACGGCAAAAGACCTTCCAAAATGTTCGTGGCTTTTGTCAAACAATCGGCAGTGAACGGAAGCTACACGGATAATCCGTTCAATTTTGAACATTTCAATCTCTCCGAAATTGTTCTCAACATCAACGGGGAATCCTTGCCCATCAGACCTATCAAACTGGATTTCAATAACAATCAAAATTACGTCACCGCCCTCTGTAACCTGTATCAATCCACGGAAAAATGGTATCGCGATGGCAGTTTGATCATAGATCGCGAGAAATTTGCCTCGGGTTACGCCATTTACGCTTTTGACATCGATCCGTCCGATCTCGGAGAAGGGTATATAAACCTGGTTCATCAGGCCAACGTCGGAGTCTATGCTCGATTCAGTAAACCTACCACCGAGACCATCAGTGCCATTGCCTTCAGCGAGTACCCAGGACTTATTGCGGTCGACCAATCACGGGAAATCAGACTCATCTAGGAAGCAACGATGAACAGTCAGCAGATACTCGACGTTGTAAATACCATACCAGAGTTAAAACAATACTTTGTGGGGGTATTTGCGTCGGACACGCTTCCCGTACATATCGGACAATTTCCATCGGCATTCATCTGTAACACGGATGCCATCAGAGAGCCTGGATCCCACTGGATAGCGTTCTGGTTCCAGTCTCCCACCGCCAGCGAATTTTACGATAGTTTCGGTAGACTACCGGAGAATTACAGTAACAGTCTTCGTGATTTCATAGACAGAAACTCTGTGTTTTGTGTATACAACAACATTCAAGTACAACCCGAGGATACTTCAACGTGTGGTTACCACGTACTTTTTTATCTATATCTTCGTTCTAAAGGCTACTCTATGACCAATGTATTGAATATTCTGCGCGATCTTCCATCCGATGTGATTGTACGTGAATATATTAGAAATATGATTTGATTGTCGTTATGTAGAATATATTCAGACATTTGCTTTTATAATCAAATTACACTTGTCATGTATCGACATCATGCTTTACACTGTTTAAATGCCTGTTCTTTGTACTTCTTTCTTGTATGTAAAAGAAATATATAAAGTATGCATAACCTGAGATGCGTTTAGTGTCTATTTATTCTGATGCAATGTCTTGCCACTCTCAGAAGGCGGTAACGCGTTGAAGAGTGAACAACGCAATGAAGTTTAAGACTCCGACGTCGATAGCCGTCATTGGCGGTACCATGTCGGGAAAAACACATTTGGTGTGGAATATTTTAAAAAACGGAACCACGATGTTTGAAAAAGAACCTACTAAAATTGTCTATTGTTATTTGGAAGATCAACCCATCGTAGAAAAGATGGAAACAACCCTGGCTAATTTTTCGACTTATCGTGGACTGCCTAACAGAGACGATATCAAAGATTGGAGTGAAAATGAGAACCACGTGGTCTTGATTCTGGACGATCTGATTCACCAGGTGACCAAAAGTGCCGATGCCTTACACTTGTTTCAGACCATGGTCTCGCATTTACAGATTACTGTATTTCTACTGTCTCAAAACTTGTACCCACCCGGTGTGTATGCCAAGAGCATCCTGTTAAACTGTCAAGTGGTGATTCTCTTTAAAAACGTGCGAGATAACAGGCAGATCCTGACCTTTGGTGGTCAAGTGTTTACGGGACGGTCTAAATTTTGGATGGATGCCTATTCGAAGGCCGTCTCTCGTCCCTACGGATACATTCTCGTAGATCTGGGAAACACGTGTCCAGAAGACAGAAGATTAAGGACGAACATTCTACCCGAAGACGGAGAAACCGTCGTGTACCTCCCGCAAAACCAACATTGAAATACATATAAGAACAACAGAGAGAGGCGAGAAAGCTATTTCCTTCGAGATGTCCAACCGAACCAGACGTCACGAGTTTTTCTTAAAACTCTTACTACATACCGGACAGAAACAAAGACAACAACTAATTACCATTGCCACGGACGAGCAAATGAATGCCTTTCGGGAAATCGTGCTCAATCTATATTTGGGACATCCTCCGGTGAGCACCTACTATAGATCAAAATTGAAAAGCTTTAAGAAAGTCATTCAGTCTATCAGCGACCGTCAAGTGAACAACATCTCTGTGAAAAGACTCGTGAGCAAACATATCGGTGTCATTCCTCTAGTTCTGAGACCTCACTTTCGAGAAGATGGCAGACGAATACCTTCTGGTCAAGAAAACAACGTACGATCAAATGAAAAAGAAACAGATTGAAGAGAAGAGAGCCACGGAGGAACAGGGATCACAGACAGAATCTCAAGACTACAATCCATCCTCTTCCGTCGAGCAAACCGGCAAAGGGATGATTTTTACCGGGCCGAAAAAGAGAAGTGCCTCGCCTCCGGGAATTCTAGATGTGCCCGTGAAGAAGAGAAGAACAAAGTGGATTCAATTCTGAACATTTTTATTGACAAATATTTTCTAATCTGTATACATTTACAATAATTTACAATAAATTTACAATGTACATCATATTTGTTATACATGATATGAATGAATAAAAAGATTGAAACGAATACAAGTGTCAGTTGGCATTTAATAGCCGTAAGGAATCGTGGACAGGTTTGACAATACCACGCGTTTGGTGTACACACAGGCATATTTCTTGATTTCTTCTTGTGAATACAGTTCACTCGTCAACTTTTGTCTGCAAATCTTGTTCGGATTTTGTAAGGCGTAGAGTCCTGCGGATGGATCCGTTCGGTTAAAGACAGCATCCTGCATACTCTCAAAATTGATCATTTGTGAATTCCCATAATTCAAAGAGAATCCTTTCACTTTGCAGACTTCTCTGCCTTTGTTGGTCCTATAGGCATAGTTTTTAGGACCGCACACAATCAAGGTCTCGATCCACTCGTCGACACCACCGAGTTCGTCGGTGAGTTCCCCGAGGTAATCTCCGACGGAAGGTTCTGGTTCGCCTTCTTTTTGAGTGTAAATGACGGAGTCCGTGTCCCAGTAAAGTGCACGAGTCTGGAGCAAGTCCAGAAGCGAGTACAATTTAAGTCTCGCCCAACAGGTTGTGAATGAGGCCAAGAAGACGTTAGTATGTCCTGGGTCGCATAGACTTTCCGAGATTTTCATCGAAGATAACATTAACGTCTCTTCGTCTACGATGTTGAAGTCTATGATATCCATAGTAGGGTCAACCATTTTCTCGAAAAGCTTGTGTGCCTGACTATCGTGGATGAACTCCGTCTTGGCCAAATTCATGCGTTGTCCAAATTTACCCCAAAAGCTGTTGAGTAAAAGTTTCGCCAGACTACGTAGACCCGAATTAAATTTCACATGACTGGGATCAAGACGGATGCCCTCTCTCTTTTCGTACATTTCGATGTACTTTTCCAAATCGGATGCTGTTTTAACCCATTCCGGTCTGCCACTGGCTTCTTGTTTGATCTTTAAAAACATGTTGATATACTTGGAGAAGAGACCGCCTTCTTTCGTGTCTGCATCGTATTCTGTGGTCTCGGTCCAGTGATATACTTCGTAGATCTTCAGAATGGTGTACCCTTTTTCGAGCGCCTTCTCGATTTCTGGTGTACAGAAAGTCCCAATAAATGACCTGCTTTCGTCGGTGCAGGTACAGGGGGTCTGCTGTTGACGCTCTACACAGGATCGACACAAAGGAAATGTTAATTTTCCGCCAGTGTGATATCCCAAGACGGGGTGGAACAGTCCACGAGGAGGAAGGACTTTTACTTTCGCCAATCCAAAATAGTTTGAGATGTCGTGGAAGTCACGGGTGATGATTACGGGATGACCAATAGGATATCGGCATGTCTTATTGACGAAGGGATACAGAGAGGTGAAATCGACGTACTTGATTTTGGTGCCTTGCGTTGCTTTCTTGTACAAGACAGATCCATTCGTTCTACCACCCATCAGACTGTCACGTGGTTCCAGCCGATCGACTAGATCTAAAGTGTCTACGAAAGCCTTGGCAGTAGGGTTCTTTTTCAGCACGGAATTGAATTGACATTCCCAAATAGAAACCACCTTGATTCCGAGGTTGCGCAGAGTCTCTTCTTTGACACGCGTCATGTTTAGTAGTTCCACAGCCGTATGACCTGTGATGGGATTGGGAACGTCGTCCGTCCTTTTAAAACAGTAAGGACAACCGTGATAACGACATCCGTGAAACTCGTAGGCCACGCCTCCCGGATGTTTTGGAGTGCCAGGAACATACCCGTCTAGAGAATACTTTGTGCCGGGAACCCGGTACTCGCCACGACCGGTGAGTGCATGCTGAATTTCCAAAGCTTGACCCTTGCTCCTTTCCCGATACATGATCCATTCTAACCATTGAATGGACATTTTACTGAATCTGGTCATTGAGGCATACCCGCCAGGTGGTGGTCTGGCAATGGGTGATTTGACAAAGACGGTCTTTTTTATTTCAAGACCAGTTTGTTGCTTCAAGGCTTGAGGACTCTTCCACACCTCGTCGTGAAACACGGTGAATGTGCCATTTATTTTAACGGCGTCCAACCATGTCTCTTGCTCGTCTTTTCTTTGACAGACATTGTTGGTTGCCTTGTTCGGAGCAATCGGTGTACCGACCAGTACTTTCCAATCTTCGCGTAAAAATTTGGTCTTAAACACTTCCATGCAAAGTGATGCAATGGTAGTGCATGCAAATGCATCTATGCTTGATCCGCCATCTTGTTTGGTGACGTCATTCAAGAGGTTTTTGAACTTGAGACAGGCACGACGTAAAATATCTACGTCACTCTTACAGTACTTGATCATCTCCCTCCGAAAATCGAAGATTTCATTACTTTCGGTCTTGGACCGATACCAAGTGAGAAACTTTTCCCTCTCTTCGGTGGACATCGCATTCGGTCCGTAGGTTTCGACGGGAGGGTAGGGTCCCACGTAGTTCAGATTTTTGTGGCTGGTGAAAAAATGAGGAAAATAACCTTTTGCCAAAGAATCGAGTTGAAACGCCTTCGGTAACTTGGACAGAGCCATTGGTAAAAAGTTGAAGGAATCAATCACTCTCATAGATACTCCTGGTACTGTGAACATTTGAATTTTACTTCCACGATAGATGATGAAAGAGGGTCTGATGGATTGAGCCAGCAAGTACTGCAGAAGAAATTGACCATCGTACGATAAGTTGTGAAACATAACGGTGAACCCTTTATGGTTTTCGTGAAACATCCAAGAACCGAGGTCGTACAAAGAATGGAATACGCGTTCTCTGTGTCCACATGTATCCTTACACGGTGGCTCCAGAAATCCTTTACTTTTTTTATCCACCTTGGAACAAATTGCGCATCGGCTCCCGCATCCATTGCATGTACTGTCTGCTGTCACCTCTCTGTCTTCACAACGGTTACAGGCCGTTTGACACACGGCCAATACAACCACGTGCTTCATTTTACCACAAGAAGACTTTCCGCAATGTTGACACAAACAGCATGATTTACATCTTTTCGATCGATGAATGTCACAATCTCTACAGTTTTCGATGGGTATGGGTGCATATTTGCATGACGAACAGACCCCGCCGCGAATGCCTAGACATGTGTCGCAATTTTCCAAGTGGCGTGGTTGGTACCCCCATTCGCATTGTAACATTTCGTCTCTTTGTGAAGCTTCAATGTCTGCAAATATATAGCGGCGATTAGTCGAGTTTTTATCGTGATGACTTTTGGCGTAACACAGGTGAGTTGAATCCACGTACTGATTGCACGATCTACAGTTGTAGTGTCCACATTTGTGATCTTTTGGATCTAATTGTGACGTCTTGAACGTCTTAAAACACGTAGGGCATTTATAAAAAAATTGACATGGCATGACTCCCTTTTCAGACATTGTCTTGTGTCTCGTGTGACATGTCGAGGAGCGACATGTACGATTGCAGTCAGGGCATTGGACTTCCTGCTCTTTGATGCATGAATCCGAGAGACAGACGTCGCAGTGAGTGAGGCATCTGTGTGTCCTTTTAGATTGGTAGGATTTCAGACACGTGGAACAAAAGTAGGTGCTGCCAAAGAATCCCGTTATGTTTACAATGGCATGAAAATGACCCGTGTTATTGTCCTCGTCTCTCACGTGGTACAGGAACATCTTTTTACGTTCCGTATCTGAACTGGAACTGACATATGAAAAGTCGTTGCCCATGCTAGAACAGACCACGTATATGTTGACGTTGAGATAGTCATCTAACTGCGGTATAACTTCATACGTCAAGGGGGATGCTCCCAAAATATTCATGTCACGTGACATAATCTGCACGATTTCGTCCTGTTTTCGAGCCCTGTTTTGCCTTAATTGGGCAAAATATTCAACGGAGCAGACACCGTTTTGTAGCAAAATATCGGGGTCTTTCATGTCTGGACGATGACATAGTACTTGTTGTAATTGATCCTTTCTCGTCTTACACAGAGAAGCATAAGCCACGATAGCAGCTCTCAACAGACACAAGTTGTCGTCGTTTCTAATCATAACAATTGATCTCTTGTTGGTCAGTGACCCCGCGATATTAACAATACGGTTTCCTCTACCTCCCCTTGGATACTTGATGGCACCAATGTCTACCCGACAAGAGGAATCGAAGGGAAGGGATTCCTCACTGTTAAGAACATTGATCACTGCATCTAACATGGCATCGGCATTCATTTCTTCCATGGGACGAAACGGCACGAAAATAGGTATGTCAAGAGCATCGTTATGCACGACTCCTCTCATGATATCGCCGGGTTGCAGATCATGTTTTACTTTGTCAATCATGTCCTTGAATGCTTTTCTGAGGGTTTGAAGAACATCCTTCATCTTTTTCTTTTCCTTAAACATTTGATCTCTGAATGTCAGTTCGTAAGTGACATCTGTAGCTCCCATTTTTTTCAATGACTTCTCTTTGAGAAGTTTTATGTCGTAGGCGCTTGCACCTCCTCCAAACTGAAACGGTGCGAAGTACGTCATGTCGGTCTGCTGAGTCAGGGACTCGTCAGCGTGGAAGGATCCATCTACAATGTCGGAGAAATCACCTGGCGACTTCTCCGTGTCGTAAATTCTATCGTAGGACATATCTCTAACTAAAGAATGATCTCTATGAAAGGATTCTTCATCAATGTTGTCAAAATCCTTGGCTTCCTGATTTGTACATTGATCGATGATATCGTCAGCAATGTTCTCTGGAGTAACTTCGTCCCACTCCATTTCCTCGATATCCCGATATAATTGTGGTTCCGCGGCTGGAACTCTACTGTAAGTGTATGATGAACATTGTTACTGTTTTCATCAACAAGAAACTTCCATCGTATTGTATTTAAAAACGTGAATTGGGATTGATCAATAACGTCTTCCGGAAAAGTTCATTTCCTGGGGGGTAGCATCGACTCATACTATACTACTAAAGCTATCTGGACGGGTTACACTTCTACAATGTACATTTGAAACTACGAGCTTAGAGTTTACCTTTGAAGTTCAGATTGACTCAAAAGTTTGTCAGCAAGATTTATTTGTGCAACGTTGCCCCAGTCTGTATTGCGTATCTCTTGAATTAAAAGTGCTGCTGGACTAAGTAATCTGCTAGGGGAAAAAAAAGCCAGAAATCAGTATCTAAAGGATGTTCTGAGAAATCGTGATTTTGTTTTCTTTTCGATGAAACACGGTTTTCTAAAAAGGATCGACAACTTTTCTTCTCTTAGAAACCAAACATTCCATGTGAAACGATAGAGTTATTGCCCGTTCGCCTTATGTACCACGTGTACTTGACATCTTCAAATTGTTGTTTTATTTTCGTTTTCTCTCAGATCTTGAAATGACAAACATAGAATCTTACCTTTCATGGTTGAATTGGTTTAAAATTATGTCTGCCTGATTTATGGGGGGTACATCACCCCAGTCTGTATTGTCTATTTCTTGAAATAAAAGTGCTGCTGGACTAAGTAATCCGCTTGAAATTAAAACAATTTTTTTTTTATTTTGAATAATAAAATAAAGATATCATGATAAACGAAATTGTTTTTTTTTTCTTGTTGATAAATGGCTTCTTATAGGATCGACTACTTTCCCGTCCTTAGATATTATTCCCCCCTTTTATCAGGTGTCTTTTCCGTTCATTACATTTGACCCCACGAAGTATAAACTTTCGAATTTAGGTAATTTAGCCGGCCCGTTCATAGAAAAAGCTTAATTTACTTCCTAATTAACGTGAATGATATTTTTTGGCTTTGTTTTACATGAGGGTATCTAAAAAAGATCGATAACTTCTCCGACCTTAGCCATCACGTCTTAGAGTTACCCCCCGTTCACCAGATGTATGTAGCAAAGTACCCCACATGATAGAGTTCACTGTGAGGCATAACAAACTTTCAAATACAGGTGTTGTATTGGATAATTTATGCATTCTTCAAACGGAAAAAGGAGATGTATAGCAAAGCAACCCCATCTGTTCTATTCATACACTGTGAGGCATAAACAAACTTTCAAATACAGGTGTTGTATTGAATAAAAGAGATGTACAGTAATGTCCTATTCATACCCAGTTAGGCATAAACGAATGTCGAAATACGGGTAATGTTTTGGATAACCTATGCATTCTTCAAAACGGAAAAGGTTTTAGATACTAAAGATACAAAAAACTACATATATCACGATCTAGAAAATGTTTTCCAGTAGGGAGGGTGGGGGGTTCCAAGCTGTCATAGGGGTCCAGCATGTGATTTTCAAAAAAAAAAAGGTGTACGAGAGTAAATCTGTATATTTTCCTTTTTGATAAATTACAGGAGGGAGAGGGTCTCCCCCCCCCCCTTTTTTTTTTTTACCTTATAGATCTGCATTTGTGTATTCCCTCTTTGTATGATTAATGATCAGCCATTGTGATTACAAAGTCATTTTGATAAGTACCAGATTGTTCTGGTGTTATGTATTTCCAGAATCAATGTAAATGTAATCAAAAGTTCGACAAGGTGAAAAATACCTTTGGTTCTGTCCAAGATTTTCCGTCACTCTGGATAAAGGACGGTGAATTTGTTGGTGAATCTGTAAATTTTTGTAGCCATAGATAGTACGTTTACAAATGTTGCATTGAAATGCCTTCATATTTATTTTATTTGTTCGTAAGACGTCCTCCTCTTTGACTATTCCGTTGTACTCTGATACTGTTTTACTATGAGCGTCTCTTTTTTTTGAATTTGTATCTCTTTGTGAATAATCCATCAATGAAAATGTGTGTAGAGCTCTGGTTGTTATGGAAACATAACAAGCAACCTGTACAGAGAACTAATCCACGCCTTATTTTTAATTGACAATCTGAATGGACAACTTCTTTAACATTCCGAGCCAAGCCACACCCATTTAATTGACGGTTACAGTGATGATGGTTGAACATGACATAACGCCAACTACTAGTAGATTATCGGCATTTTCAGCACCAAAACACACACCAGATTCATAAAAATGTATTTACCAACTTGATTCGCATTTTTTTTTAATCATTATTGCAGAATCTGGAATGTACTGTTCCTTGCGCTGGGTTTAAACACGTTTAGTGTCGAAACCGCTTGTACCTTTTTTGTGCTATTTATAAAATATATATATATATATTATTGGTAAAGAACTGACTCTCCATAGTTAATCATGCCTTACAGAAAAATATTTCTGTTACCGCTTTCTTTGTATATTGTTGTAACGTTGTTGATGTCAATGACCGTAACTAGGACTTCACGATAGGACAGTGTCACGGGACAAAGACAGACAGGTCATTGATAAATTATTATCAAAGTAAAGAGCTGATTACAATATAGAGTAACCATATCATTATCATTCTTTTGGAATGATACAAATAGTTTCAAATAGCAAGTTCTTTACCCCAATCGTTTTATCTAGACTATTTTTTTTTCACAGGAATAAATAACAAACTAAAAACGAAGAACAAAATAAAAGGTTCCAAGTTTAATTTTTGATTTCAAGTTTGAGAAAATTACATCACTGTTGGACTGTTCCGTTCTTAATAACACCATTGCTGGGTTCCGCTTTTAATAACACCATTACAGGCGTGTAACTTCCTCCTCCTCCTCCTCCTCCTCGTCGTCCGTCGTCGGTGGGGGTCCTGCATTGGTGAAGCTTTCCAGTGGAAATGTGGGAGGCGTGCGGGCACTCCTCGTCCGCCGGGGACGGGAACGTCTCACCGGCGAACGAAACTCAATGTCTGAGAAAAATCGTCTTTTCAGCATTTTTAGGGCCCAAATCAAAATGATCATTATGATCAGTACGAGACATGTTACTCCCAAGCCCAATGCCTTGTCCACTGTAAAAAAAAAGGCGACAATAAGTTTCATACTGAAGGGAAAGAAACAAAAAATAAAATCTAGACGTTTACTTTAAACATTATATTTTTTTTCGGATTAGACACAAGTTTTACAATCAAGTAGTATTTAATATAATTAACAATCTAATAGACATTTGTACATAATTTCTTTGAAATAATTCTCTTTTATTATAAACAAATACGAATATATATTTATGTTTAATGCATAAAAGCATATTTTTATGTATGTAAAGTAATATTTACCTCATTCGCTAATTTACACCAAGATTACATGAAACAGAATGAAAAAAAAAGAAAACAAACAAACAAAACATAAAAACAGACACATACTACAAATAGAAGTCATGCATTCAATTAACAAAAAAAACGTAATTAGTTATTAGAATTTTATTAGTAATAATGAAAAAAAAACAATCATTAAAATAATTAATGGGGAAAAAAAGTAAATTGATTCTTGTGTGTAAATATTTTCTTAAAGTCTAACTAAATGTCTACTCAATTATGTTTTTGTCTATTTTGGTACCATTTCAAACTCCACTATCGATTTATCGCTATCACAGGCAGTTAATGAGCAAGGTCTGTAAATATGTTTATTACGTCTTCTTATATATATTGCTATACACATGCTGGATAACACTAATGGTACAAGTAAAAATGCCAAATATTGTAATCGGGTACCATTGCTGGACACTTTCTGGATGTATTGGTGCGTTGAATCCACTGTGGAATTAGTCGGGTTGGGGGATAGGGTAGGGGGTTCAGACATCATGGTTGATGTGATGTGTGAGGGTAGAGACCGGGACATGTCGACCCTAACCGGAGGGGAAGAGGGGATGGGTAACTGGGTTTGTGACATATTATCTAGAATTTGGGAGGGGGTCGGTAGTAGGGTAAGAGGCATGTTCAATCCCAGACTAAGGGTGGGGGTGGGTAAGGATCGAGATATGTTTACCAAATTCATACTAGGGAAGAGATTGGGTGGGCGAGTAATGACAGATGTGGAGTTTATATTCGATTCCAGAGTGGGTGTCGGGTTGTGAGAAATTGATGGGAGGGGGGTAAAGGAGTTTTCAAAAGATATGTCCTGTGTCTTAGGTACGCTATAGTAGTACGTAGACGAAGGCGCAATTGAATCATGGAGATAGTACGTTGACGGCGAGAAGATTGGAGCTTGTCCAGTAGACCCTAAAAGAAATTGTAAGTGAAAATTCCACAACTGAAGAATAAGTTCCAAACTGTGAATTTTGAACAAATCAAAGAACAAAAGATCTTAAATATACTTACAGATGGCTTGCTCATCAGAATCCATGTTTCCGTTCTTTGAGTCAGGACTTTCTGTAAAATAAAGTTTCAGTAATAGTCGATTTGAAAATTTCAGAACCTAGAAATGTCCTTTCCTATGAACTTTTTTTGATGATTCTTATCTATGGGGTAGTACTGAACGATTCTAGCTTGGTTGCCACTCTGGCAACCTTGGGCAACTCTTTTTATCGCCGGAAATCCAAAATGGCCGCCAAATGCCTCCCACCAATAGATGAAATTAAATTCTTTCTTTAAACATCAAGTGTGGCACATCAAATCAGGGGTTTTGAAGGTCAACAAACCCATTTCCGATGTCATATTTACAATTTGAGTTCATTCAGGACTAAAATTCAAGATGGCCGCCAAATTTCAACCTCATTATGGTACAATGTGAATATTTCAATAAAACGTCTGTGTTACACATCTTATTTATAGTTGCAATGGTCCTAGAATGCATTTATTTTGCTGTTTAAGTTGTTTTCAGCTGACACATGTTTCTGGGACAACTCTGCTTATCGTGGGAAATTCAAAATGGCCATCAAATAGTCTTCTACTACTGTGTAAAATGTAATAATTACTTGATATATCAAGTGTAGCACATCTAATCAGGGCTTTTAAGGGCCAAATCCATATCTGGTGTCCTTTTGCTTATTAGTTCATTAAAGGCTAAACATAAAATGACTCCTCACTTCAATATTCCCATTTCGTTACGAATAACTGTGGTGCATCTCATTACATGTCGAGTGTTTATTACCCGAAACGTGCATGTCTGGTCCAAGCTGTAAATTTATCTGCTCTAAAATGATGCTGATGAATTTGAAGACGTTAAACATTATTTGTAATCCCAAAGATGGTATAATCCACGTGTAATTTCCTTTTGTCGATATGAGCTTACACATGCACTTTTTACATAGATTGCACATTCTCAAACTGTAAAAGAGAAGAATTTTTTTATCATAAATTTTGCAAATTGCATGCAAACAGGAGATGCTTACTCTTCCTGGGCACCTGGTCTCACTCCCATATCGGGAGTTCGCTTCTTTTCATATGGTGGAGGTTTTTGTTTGCTTTGGTTCCTGTTTTATCCTGATTTTGTATGCCTTCGGTTTCTGATTTTCTGTGTATGGTCATTATCCATATTTGTCATTGTATATTTTAAGAAAGGGGGATAAAAGTCGACCTGAAGCAAGAATCTACATCATAGGGCTATTGATTGTCAAAATATCATGTCAAATACTTAATCGATTGTCCTATTTGAAAGTCTGCAATAGGAATTCAAAGGAGCAAAGTTCTTCCAGGATTTCTGCATGACCTGTATTCTTGAAATAGATCATTTTCCCTGTCACTGTTCTTTTTACTTATGCTCCTGTTCTGTTCTAAGATTCATTTCAAGCTTGTCACACTTACTACGTCTTACTCTTCAACCAAATACTCTGTGATGTAAGAAAACATTTGGATTGAAAACCTATTTAAGATATATGATATAGAAACAACCTTCAAACTGTACGGAACACTGATATCCAGGACAATTGCTTTAAAGATAGATTTCACCCACTTGAGTTTTACATGCCAAAACATACGTAGTACGATTTCATCTTACCACAGTTGAAGATTCCTCAGATTTACTTTTTAATCACTGTAGAGAAAAATTGACGAAATCCCCGACCAGAAGTTTAAATTATCCTAAGATGTAATGATAGCAGATGAAATTTTGAAAGGCCTGTTCATTTACAAACTTAACCGTCCTTATGAAGGAAAAGGAGAGTGCTAACCCTGTTACTATTGGGCAGCCTTCTTTTAATAGAAGAATACATTCTATGCACCAGACATGCATGATTCGAACAATGAATGCTCATTAGTGGTATTTCCAGCCAAAATGATTCAAAGAAGTATATATAATTAACGTTGTTTTGCCAAATTTGAAGACATTCTATTCTTACAAAGTTCCATTTTAAGTATAAATAGCTAGGATAGAGATGCAAGGTTCAGAATTTCATTGCAAAATGGTACAATGTACATGTCATCATTAATGTTATACATAAATATAGTAGATAGCTCAACTCAACATAAATTACACCGAGGGACTGTTGTAAAGAAAACATCAAACACTTTCTATTGCATAATTCTTGCCGATTTGAAAAAAAGCTATACAAGCCATGCAAGCAAAGAAATTGCCATGATGGTCAAAGAGCCAAGATAGTCAAGTTACCTCGAGTTTACTTGCTTACTCTAGAATCCCCTGCGTCAAACAAACTGGTCTTATATCAACATGATCAATAGGGAAACTTTATTTTTGTCTCTCGAGTACCATTTTAATCAAACAAATGACATGTTTATCTTTGCATTACATTTTGACGAATCCTAGTCTGTTAAAGCTGAAACCATCCAATCTTATATGTCACTCTTATTCATTTTTCATTACATAGTAAGTCTTATGAAATAAGAGCTTGTGCTATTTCTTTTTACATTTTACTCAGTGATAGTGGACGATTTGGCGGCTATTTTGAATTTTCCCCGATGAAAAATAGTTGTCCTATAAGTATGTGTGAACTGGAAACAACCAAAACAGCAAAATAAATGTATTCAAGGATCATTGTAACTACAAATAAGATGTGTAACACTACTTTCTTTATTGAAATTTACACATTGTACCATAATGAGGTTGAAATTTGATGGTCATCTTGAATTTCTAGCCTAGAATAAACCCAAAATGTCAAGATGACATTGGAAATGAGTTTGTTGACCTTAAAAACCTCTGATTTGATGTGCCACACTTAATATTTAAAGAAAGAATTAAATTTCACCTATTGGTGGAAGGCATTTGGAGGCTATTTTGAATTTCCCACGATAAGCAGAGTTGTCCCAGAAACATGTGTAAGCTGAAAACAACTTAAACAGCAAAATAAATGCATTCTATGACCATTGCAACTACAAATAAGATGTGTAACACAGACGTTTTATTGAAATATTCACATTGTACCATAATGAGATTGATATTTGGCAGCCATCTTGAATTTGTAGTCCTGAATGAACTAAAATTGTAAAAATGACACCGGAAATGGGTCAGTTGACCCTTAAAACCCCTGATTTGATGTGCCACACTTAATATTTTAAGAAAGAATTTAATTTCATCTATTGGTTGGAGGCATTTGGCGGCCATTTTGAATTTCCGGCGATAAAAAGAGTTGCCCAAGGTTGCCAGAGTGGCAACCAAGCTAGAATCGTTCAGTACTATCCCATAGATAAGAATAATCAAAAAAAGTTCATAGGAAAGGACATTTCTAGGTCGGCCACATATTATATAAGGCTGTCAAATCGACTATAATTAAAAAAAAAAAAATCTGTATCGAATAGAAGATAGGTGATATTTTAACCCCCCCCCCCCCCCCTATTTTTTCTATTCCTTTTCTACATGATAACATTTGGTTTACAATTCTGATAAGACAAAATATTACCCAAACAATCAACGAAAACACCGTCTTTGTCTATGCGACAGAGTGGCATGACTGGTCAAGACCCATCACCTTACGTCATGATGGGAACGGGTATCAGTTCGATCTATTTATAGACATTGTGCTAATATCGTGAGAAAGATTCACTTACCGATTTTGCAGGTGTGTCGTTGCCTACTTCTCTGCACGGTGATCTGTGAGACGTTGAATTGACACAGAAATACATAATTATCAATACTTGCACCACATCTACCATGAACAAACACATTTCTAATCATGTAATTTGAAAAAATGGATTTGATTGTACATGGCACCGATACTGTATCAACTCCATAAACGCAAACAACAGAACTTTCACAAGTGGCATAATTGTTTTCTACATCACATAACTGACATGATGACACAACAGCAATAAGATAAAGATGAGCGAGAAAAAAAAAATCATCTTTACAGTGGATTTTTTTTTTCACTTGGATGGATAGATTGAGATTGAGACAATTTCTCTATTATTTGTACCCTATTGTTTTATTTATTTATCTCCTTTTACCTAATTGTTATCAATGATTGAAATATGTGTTGATATAAAGTTTCTGTAATTGAGAGATTGAGTCGTATCACCTATAATGTGGGACTTCACGGTCTTATTTATTTGTCTCATTTATTAACTTAACCTAATTTTTATCATTGATTTAGATATGTGTTGATACAAAGTCTAGGGAATATTTTTCTAGAGGCAATGCCCTTCCCATTTAGATTACAGAATTTATTTGAACTGTCGTACGTTGACGAGGGGAGGAAACTAAATTTGACACACCAACGATGGAAGGAAGTAATCTACGATGAATTGAAAAGAATAAAATTTAAATGAGCGAAAAGAATATAATTACATTTTCCTTTTACCCTAAGGATGGAAATTTTTGTTGTTACTCATTCTTTCTTTCTCTTGAAATTTTGAATACCTGGTCACATGATCTACTTGTATAAATAAGCGTTTGGGCCCGAAAATACCGCACTCTTTCTGACAGAATATATTTCTTCAAGAAAAATATAGAAAAAAGAAATCATGAGCGGGTAAGTAACATTTTATAGGTTGTTTTTTTTTAGAGAGAGAGAAAAAAAATATTACAACCAGTAGTGGGTTAATTTTTTTCTTTTCAAATAATTTTTCTATCATCTCAAATGTTTCACAGATTTTCTAATTTATTGAGACTGACCTGTTATTTCATTTCTTTTTTTGTAGATGTACTTGCAAAAAAATTGAGGAAATCATACAAGTTATGAGCTTCCTTGCTAATCTTATTGAGGAACTTGAGTGCTCGTAAGTTGTGGGGTTTTTTTTATTAACCTATTTGAAATATTTATGTAATTTAACTGTGATTTTATAATGATCTTGCACTTACGAATTTTGTTTAAATTTCATCCAATGTTTCATTTTTGATTTGTGGTTTTCTTATGAATAAAAAAAAAAAATATATATATTTGATTCTGTTTGTACTTATTCGGGTTTTTTGTTTTTTTTGTTTTTTAGGATTCACGGATCCGGGCAACAGATGAGGTAATTTTCAATTTATTTTTCTTTTTATTTCAATGAAAAAAAAATCAGCCAATAGATACTAGACTTTTTTTTTTCCTTAAATGGTAATTCATAGATAAAAATATCAATTGAATGCAAAATTCAATTTTTTTTTTACAGATTTCTGTATCAATTTTTTTTTTCAATTATAGTATATTCTATATTTTGAATTTCAGTTCCACTCCGGCGGACAAGCGCGTACGGTATGTTTAATTTTCTTTACTGAAATTAGCAATCTTTCACATCGGATTACCAGATATCTTAAACACTACATTTTCTACCTTATTATGATTTTTTTTTCAGGCTGGATTTGGCACTCATCATGCCGCAGCTTACGCCACGAAGATTGTAAGTATTTTTATCTATTTATTATGATTGATAAAATAAACATATATCCGTTGCAATTACTAAGATGGAAGATTGAATTAAAAAAAAAATTATGTTCGTAGATTTGCGACACCGGAACTTCCCCGGCTGTCCATAACGCCTGGCACCTTCGGTGAGCCGGTCCCGGGCCCATCAGGCACACAAATACCGGGATCTACAGGAACTGGCGAGCCACAACCGGGACCATCCGGAGTCCAGGGACCATCGGGTGAGCCCACGCTGAGCGCGGGATCATCCGGAAAAACTGAGGCAGCTAAAGTAGGAGAATTGTAAGTTTTCTGATTTTTTTTTTAAATTGTAAGTCTTCAGAAGTTTGAGCTTTTACATGACTTTTAGAAAAACAAATTTTGATATATATATATATATATATATGTACATTTATTATTATTATTACTTTTTATTCTTATTTTATTTTATTATTTTTTTTTAATTTCAGAGATTCGACAATATTATGGGGATCATCTTTTGAAATCCCCTCTCCTGGGTAAGAACATTTTTTTTTCTAATCATGATTCAAATTTTTTTTTCTAATTATGAATCAAAATTTATAATGGGCAGAAAAATAAAAAGACATATTCATAACTTTAATTTATATGATTTTTATCAATAATACGTAAACAAAAAGCAAATGGATAATTATGTATTTACGTTTTTTCTTTCATAGGAGATCAAGCAACCCCATCCTCCTTAGTGAGGAAAAGGTGAGTTTGAATTTGCATGCATAATAATTATGATAATGTAATGTCTTTTTTAAAATACTTTAATCAGAGTTTCATTCATTTCTTATTTGCGTTTATTTATTTGTTACATTACGGTACTTCATATTACTTACTTCGTACTCCTTTCAAATTATAGAAAGCACAGGAGGAAAATCACGGGGAGAAGAAATAAAAAAAAAACTGTAACAAAGAAGGACAATAATATGGACAATAATCCCCCCCATATGGATTTACGGTTACGGATTCAAAACTTACGGAATTTATATATACTTATGTATTATATAGTGAATTATGGAACATATAACAGTAAGGAATATGTAACAGTGAATGATTATTACAAAAATATGGATTTATCTTAAAATAAGGAATGGATCAGAGAAAAAGAGGTAAGAAAGTATGAGAAATGAGGGGATATATACTTTTAGAAGAGAGAGAGAGAGAGAGAGAGAGAGAGAGAGAGAGAGAGAGAGAGACTTGATGTGTACTTCTTTTTCCAGGACAGAGCAAAGTTAAAATTTGAACACTTGACTTTATTTACTTATCAATATAGAGCGAGCAATTATAATTGGTAATACTAGAAATTACATGTACATATATAAATAATGTGATACGTAATTTTTCATACACCTAATTCATTATATTATATACCATATTTACTTATATATGTGTGTGTGTGTGTGTGTGTGTGTGAGAGAGAGAGAGAATGAGAGAGATTTATATGTAAACTATATATTCTATTCATTATATATTACATACCATATATACTTATATATTTAAGAGAGAGAGAGAGAGAGTGAGAGAGATTTATATGTAAACTATATATTCTATGAATATTAAATTCAATGTAATTTATTTCGATGTTTGAACTTGTTTTCCTATTGAATGGATGTATTAATGTGAAATTCGTAGCGTTTTTCTCGTACTTATAAGGGGATATGTGACTTATGTGTCCTACATTTTGTCCGGTGAATTAAAAAGTACACGTCGTAAAAGTTTGTATTTGAATTTCCATTCCCTTAAAACTGATTATACTCGCTGCAGTAAGCATACGTGTCGTTCATACGTCACATTCTTTCATAATCTCAACACACTCATTCATTAATACATGATTGATCTATACATTTCGACAGGTTGATTTACATACATCGTAAAAAAGGGCACTCGAACGTATCCTTCCATTCACTTCCCATGAATGGCTACGCATTCCAACGTGTCATTTTCACATCACATTTCTACGTCAGCTACTAGCAAGTAGCGTTATCCAATCAACAGACAGGGAGCATTATCTTATGCTTATTTCGAAAATAGCGTCCCTGCCCGAAGCTCTTGTATCACTCTTGAATTATACCACCCTTTGTTCTCCTAATTGCTTAATAATAATTGTTTTCATGTTCTATACGTTATCCAATCAACAGACAGGGAGCATTAGCCAATGAACAGAGAGAAACTTATTTCGAAAATAGCGTCCCTGCCCGAAGCTCTTGTATCACTCCTGTATTCTATTACATCACCCTTTGTTCTCCTAATTGCTTATAATAATTGCTTTCGTGTTCTATACGTTATCCAATCAAATGACAGGGAGCATTAGCCAATGAACAGACAGAAAAGGCGGGACTTATTTCAAAGATAGCGTCCCTGCCTGAAGCTATTCATTCACTTTTGTATTCTGTTGCATCATCCTTTGTTCTCCTAATTGCTCATCAATTGTTCTCATGTTTTATACGGGCATATATGCTGCTGACGATCAACTGAGATTGAACAGGGTCCCGACCATCTGTCCTCTCTGAATGTCAGTCGGACTCCTCGGGTGATTACATATATGAGCTCGCTACAGCCGGCAGAGCACGGACTGTATCATGCATGCCCTTTTTTATATCCATTTACATATTCATCTGTGTTGCTGGGGCCTCTACGTTTTGCGGTCTTGTTTGTGTGATGTCATCTTACAGTGAGGAGGTTGTTTTACACCACAATTGTACGTTCTTCGAGACCTCTGAATAATTGAGAAGTGAGAGGGTTGTGCGCACGTAATCCAGGATAACCACACCATTTGCTACTTGCGTGACAAATGGCCGTCCAAAGTCGGCACCGATTGCCCATTTGTCTCGTCGATTTATGTGTAGTCTTTTGTGTTTCATGTTTACATGTCGTATGTCTCTTTTTCGTCTCATACTATGCTCGTCTTTTGTGTTTTTGCATGGAGTGTTTTGGTGTTTTGTTGTTGGTGCTGGAACAGGGTCTTGTTGGAGATCCCCTCCCTTCTTGGCTACATGTGCCATCGGGGAATCCTGGTCCACCAGCATTGACACTCACCAAGTGGTTAAAACCAAAATTATTATGTCCTAAAATTTACCGAAAGACGTAGCAGATGGATGGGGTACGATGCTACAGGACCCACGCTTTAGAAATTTCAAGAAATTTTGTAACAACAATTTTCGAATGCGTTGAACATCATGAATCAAAACATCTTTCTGACTGTACATTTTGATGATTGATTTGGCATTTGTTGCTTCCCAAACACGTGTCTGGTGCATAATAAATTGGTGCTAAATTTTCTTCAATACGGTATAGAGTTGGAACACTTCCGTATTATTCAAAAAACATATATTAACAATAAAAACAAACGGACAATAATTATAAGTATTGCTTTATTTTGAATTCTTCTTTTGAATTTGAAGACGTTTAACAGATTAAAATTCCTAGATTTTTAAAAAGAATTTGATTTGAAAGATAAACGTTCGTTTGTTTTGGTTCCTTTGTTATCTTGATTTTTTATGCCCTTCATTTTATAATTTTCATTTATGACAAAGTCAAATATAGCGTTATTTACGTAAAGTGCCTAATAATCTTACTATGAATTGGAAAGCACAACCTAAAGCATTCATACAAACCATGCTCTTTTCCTATTTGTTCTAGCCCATCCCTAATGTTCCAGTAAAATTCATCATCAAACTTCGACCAAGCTGGTGCTGCCTGCGTTGCCATCTTTTCATTTGCTGCTGTTATCCCAATTCGTCCTTGGCCAGGCTGTGGTTTCTGATCACGCTTGTATTTTCCAGTGAGAAGACCCCTGTCAAGTAACAACTTCATTTCAAATGAATTGTACTTCCTTTAACTTTGGGAAATCTATAATTGAAAAGCTGTAATTTAATCTCATTGTTCTCAAAATAATACAAATTGAGAAGATCCCAATCATCGATCCCGTTTGTATTTGAAAATTATTCGGGAAGTTCTCTTCCTTGTTTGAATTATTTGTTTCATAGACGGTCTGATATGTTCTGAAATGCTGTCAAATTTTAGAAATTTGCATCGATCAACAACTATGCTATCACCCGTATGACCCTTAAGACTCATGGATTAAATATACACATATAGGCAGATAATCGAAAAATAAAGCGAAACAAAACGAAACATTTTACTGTATAACTAGAAGGGAAAATAAAGAAATGAAAGAGAACGAGATATACATTTCCACCTCCTACAAATCAAACTCATGAACTTAAAATGATTAACTTTACTTTCTTAGTCTCCAGAATTCAATCTGTCTGATCCAAAAAGTTGTCTTATCATAATAAAAACGAAACATACTTATTTCCCAAGGTACGTCAGCTATGTTTTATTCAAGGCAGGAAGACACCATTGGGCAGGTTTTACTCGATAAGCAATGCAAGAGAGCAGATGTAAGTATTACGATTCGATTCTTTGATAGCGCCTGTCATAGAGTCTCTTCGTTATAGTTTTGAAGTGCTAAATGGTTGAAAAAGTGCTGATACAGTACTGTAGATTGGCCACGCAACACAAGTAAAGAACTTTTAAAGATTCAGTTCCCGACAAATGTGGCGAGTGATTGTCTTTTTACATTTTCCTTGAAAGTTAACGAATCCTGAATAATCTAGTATAAGTAACTCAGAGAAGCATTCTCTAGGAATATCTTATTGTGAGAGGACGCTAAACAGTCTTTCAATCTTTAGTATTGTTGTGCGTTGATACATGGCTAGTATATATACGTAGCAACAGTTGTTATAGCGAGACCTCCTTGTTTGAGATGAATTTCCTTTTTCTATGCCAGCCAGCAATTTAAAACAAAGCAAAATAGATAACATATTTTCGTACCGTACCCTTTAAGAGGACTCCATGGAAGAACCCCTACACCTTCGTTTTTGCAAACTTGAAATTCTTCGTACTCGGAATGGCGACATAAAAGGCTGTATTGTTGCTGTAAAATATCATTTTTTTACGTTTCATCATATTTCTAATCACTTACAAGGTCACTGTAATGATGAAGATGTAACTGACCAAAATCACATACAAACTAACTCACACCAAACATCCATTCATACTATTCTTGCACATCTTTTGATATCACAAAAATTTGTCACAGGCAATGCACATGTGAAATATCTGAGCTGTATCTGATATTAGACAGACAGACAGGCAGAAAGACAGACGGGCAAAAATATCAACTTGCTTTCAATGATTTCCATAACTGCCACAATTACAGCTTAAACAAGGTAAAGAAAGAAAATGTGAAATTAAATTTTCAGTGGTACCTTAATACCTAAACCAATAATTGTGTTATGCCTTATGTATTTTGTCTGAATGAATTTGTAATAATATTTTCCCCTCTTTCAGTTCGGTATTACACACCTACATGTATATGGATAAAGTCGTCATGTAAAGGGAGTCACATTTTAACAAATTATATTACTGGTTTAGTGAAGAATTCCATTCGAAATCATGTTCATCGAAATGTCATGTAACATAGAAACTTCCCAAAGAACGTCCACAGAGAGATAATAAGCAGTTAAACACGCCCAAAACATATATCAAGACTTCATGCTATGTATAGGTCCTTTTGTATGTTTATGGTTCATGTCCTAATATAACAAATAAATTTGGATTTGAATGAAGGCCAGTAATGGTGACATAATGCTTTCAAGAAATGGCAAAAAGTGATAATGAAATTAAATATGCTCAATGACAGAATTTTTTCTGTTTAATGAACACTACATATCCAATCTTCAGAAAAAGTTTCAAAGACAAATATCTTTATTACAATTAATGCATTTGAGTTGCATTAGCGATGGGCTTTTTAAATATATCTTTTAAGTCTAATTCTAAATCATAAAAGCCAGATGTGTTTGTAAATCAAAATGCCCATGTTGACATCTTTTCATTTAGAACAGGAATGTTTAAGTGCAGGGTCAAGGTAATTAGATTAAATGTCATGATTCTTTCTCAATGAATGTTCATTTCAAGATCAGAGGTAATATATATATATATTCGTATCAACATATCCAAATAATTGTCTAGCCATAAGAATGATACATGTCAAATATGAACATTCTATCTTTAAAAAAGACTATGAAGTATTGTTTTAATAGCAGGTCAAACTCTAAGGTCAATGTAGCCGCGTGAAAGATTTTGTCACAGGTAATGCACAATTGAAATATCTAAGCTGTATCTGATATTAGACAGACACACAGACAGACGGACGGACGGACGGACGGACAGACAGACAGACAGACAGACAGACAGACCAAAACCAATATACTCCGATCTTTGATACATGGGCCTAAGTAAAAAGAAAACATCATATATCTTTCTGTTAATATCCAAGGTTTATATACGGATTGAACAAAACGATCATTAATATAAAATTCAAATCTCACTTGCAAAGTTACGATAGGACTTAATCCCATGAACTTTGTCAGGTCTACCAGTTTCTGCATTTGCCAACCACATACGTTGCTGACGCCAACATATCGTATTTTCCCACATCTTATTAAGTCATCCAGCGTTCTCAAAGTCTCCTCTAGGGGTGTTCCTGCATCCCAATTATGAGTCTAAATGGAACAAGATTCGAAAAATATACTTATGTATTATCTAATAAGACAAATATATGCTCTGTTTGATTAGCTGACGCGATGATAATACTTTAAGAATAATACCAAATAGTTATGTAATGAAAATGCATAATATAAAGCAAATTAAGCCTACATGTATTAGCACAAAAATATCGCAAAATGCCATAAACAGTCTTGCAATTTTAATCTAGGCATTTCTTATTCATTTCTTATTCATATGTCCGAACATTATTTTTATCATACATGTAGTTGCGTTATTATTCAATTTACATCAGGCCACATGAATGTAAATCCTATACTACAAGAGAGGAAAAAAACAATGAATAAAAAACAAAATGATATCAAAGACAATGAAGACAAAGATATAAGGATATGGCTATTTCTAGTGATACAACTATAAAATGGTAACGATGGAGCACATCTACAGGGGTTAAAACACACAACAAACATTTAAGGATTGTTTTTCAGCTTTTGCGCTTTATCGGTGTGTATTGGCAGTAGGGAATGGAAACAAAATATGTAAAGCACGAAGTGCTTTTCATGAATTTTGTTTCCATTCCCTACTGCCAATACACACCGATAAAGCGCAAAAGCTGAAAAACAATCCTTATATTTACATTTTATGTGTTAACTAAGTTATTTCTGCCAATTTTTCATCCAGTTTCTTTACATTTGAAATATCATTGCGGAGGGAGAACGCCATTTGACGTAAGAGCAAACGAACGTTCGACGTTTTTCGCTCGATTCGAAGTAGTACCTTCTGTACGGAAACGTTGTTGAAAAATGAGAAACTGAATTTTGTCCTCTTGCTGTATTTTGAACATTTCAATTAAAACTGAAGAAAATTGAATCGTGAAAATTCTTGACTTTTGTCCAACATAATTCAGACATGGCGGAGAGTTAAACTGGAGAAATTTCACAGAACTGAAGGGAAAACTTTTGAAAACTCTTTTTTACAAACTGTAAAACTGCTTAGTTAGACATATGAAATCAATCGGTATTATTGTATACAAACTTCTGTAAATACCCTATTTCATCTGGAAGTAATTAGAATAATGCAAAAGTCGAGTACAGCCGTCGAAAACGCGAAAACTTTCGGTGTTTTCATGACTTACCTCAACATCATGGCTAAAGATTCGCTGATACTCGAAGTATTTCTGATATTATGAATCCATAAGAAGCAAAGATAAATTCACTGTTGATAATGACACAAGTGAATCAAATCCTCATCCTAAATACTGAATATTTGATCCACTTATGCCTGAATATTCGCTCATCCAAACACGGCATCTTTCTGCAGACAACAATGCAGTTCGTCCTTGAACTTCGTCTACTGACGCGTGATCGACTTACTACGTCACACTTCTTGGAAGTGTACATGTGGGTGACCTAGATTTTGATGATATATAAAAACCAAGCATCAACAGAGGGCAACAGGACACAGCAACATTAACACCGAATGATGGTGAAAAGAAAATTACTTGAACATGGAAGATGTACTTTTTGCATGTCACAGAGAGAAACTCTTCTTCATCTTTTCTGGGAATGTTCTCACGTTAGATGTCTCTGGTTTTGTTTGGAAAACATAATTCATGAGGAAAGATCTTTAACAACACGTTTACGTTTTGAAGTAGAATATATAATCTTTGGTCTAACAGATAATAATGAAATTTTAGGCGTAGATTTGATTATTCTATATGTTAAGAAATAAATATTGACACTTTGCAGAGAAAATCACTCTATTCCCACTTGGTCTACATGCACTTCATATTAATGATACCAATATAAAATTGATTTAAATTCTTGCAATCTACTAGGGTCGAAGAAAGCCAGTCTCATAAAAACAAAGATGGGAAAATGCTGTAAGCTTAATTACATGAGCCAATGGATGACAATGGATGACAAAATATGTTTGGTAGTCTAACTCGTCAAGATATGAAGGTGTACCCTTTTCGTATGTTATTGTAGTGTTGATTAAAGTGATCATGTTGATATCTTGTGATTAAACTGAGAAAATATTTAAAAAAGAAGAAACCATCATCACCGAATGGTTCAACAAGCGATCGAAACAGGCACACCAAACGGAAAGACAATATACATATAATGTAAAGAAGGTCAATGTACATCATGTGTGCACTATGGCCCACCATTACGTGAAAATCCCAATAGACATTATGCCTCTTTGAAATATGAAATATGTTAAGTTCTCTACTGATGCATTTTTAGGTTACATGTCCTTATTTGCATTATTAATTTTACAATGTTTAAAAGCATACCTGATACAAATCAATATAATCCGTCTGGAGACGTTTCAAGCTGTCTTCACATGCCTTCATAAGATGTCTTCTGCTCAATCCACCGTCATTAACACCTTGCCCCATACTTACTCTGGCTTTAGTTGCTAGGACCACTTCATCCCGTTTGCCCCTACAAAGTAAGGAGTTTTATTGAACGCATTTACAGTATAGCATCAATCGTTGTTATGATATTTTTCAGTACCAAATAAGCCATAATATGTAGCGACTTACGTTTTTTCAAACCATTTTCCAATGATCTCTTCTGACTGTCCATAACAATACATATTAGCGGTGTCGATGAAGTTACCACCTAGTTCTATATATCTGTCCAGAATCTTATGAGAGTCATCTTCTTGAAGCTGAGTAGGTGATGTGAAGATCTAATAAGAAATTGACAAGAGTTAAAATCGACTGCACATAGCATCTAAAGATGGCCAGACATGCTAAATAAACTTCCTTTATGACTGAATGTTTTCCCCAGCTCAACTTAACAAAACGTATTTTAGGAATTGTTCTTGCAATTTCGATACACATCCGCTTTGTTTCGGGTGTTTCAACCTAAAAATATATATCAGTTTTGATTTTTCAAGCACTCAGTATTCAAGTGTTATTTTAGTTTTACAAGCAAAGCAAAGTCAATTTTCATCATATATAATATGGATATGCAGTTGTAATAACTTGACGGAATGCATTCTTTTAATCAAAGTTCCAAGCAGAATATATTTTGGAGTTTATCTCATCAAAGTTTCTATACCATGATTCCAGTACGACAGTATCTAGTTTGAATATATTTCAACCATTTCAATATTTGTACGGAACTGCATTCACATGTTTGCGCAACATATGATCAGTTCGTTTGTGAAGATGAAAATGATTTAATCTTTCATTATTTTATAGTGTGATTATATTCCCAGTCTTTTTGTCCTTTTTTAACGTCTCATGTGAGTTTGTTCCGTTTGTTCAGCAGCGCGCGGACTGTATTTCGTAAGCCCTCTGTTTTATATCAATTTACATATCCATCTGTGTGTTGCTGGGGTCCCTAATGAGTTCAAGAAGATCCTGACAATAATTTCAACAACACTCACAATAGAGCACAAAACTGAGCATCGACGGACCCCTAGCAAGCTAGAGGTGGGGCCAGTTCTGTTAACTTGTTTGTAGAGGTTATTTCACACTACAATTTTGCGTTCTTCGACACCTCTGGTCAGAATAGTGGGGGGAGGAGGTCGTTGCGCATTTAATCCGGATAACAACACCATTGGCTACTGGCGTGGCAGATGGCTGTCCCAAGTCGGCACCGACTGCCCATTGATCTCGTTGGTTTATGTGAAGTCCTTTGTGTTTAATGTTTCTATGTTGTGACAAATATGGATGGTGACCATATCCCTGTATATAGCACAAAATCGATAATTCAGAAGGCATACAAAATCAGGATAAAACAGGAACCAAAGCAAATAAACAAAACCTCCACCACATGAAAAGAAGCGAACTCCCGATATGGGAGTGAGACCAGGTGGCCTGGAAGAGTAAGCATCTCCTGCTTGCATTCAACACCCGCCGCGTCAATTCGGTAGAACTGTCACATCCGGTTACTTCCATTTTGGAAGTAATGTATCCTCCTGGGCACCTGGTTCCACCTCTAGCTTGCTAGGGGTCCGTCGATGCTCAATTCGGTGCTCTATTGTGAGTGCTATTGAGATTATTGTCAGGATCTTCTTTAACTCCTTTGTGTCACACTTATGCCCTTTGCCGTGTGGAGCTCGTAAAAAAGTTCCCCGCAAGGGGTGTGACAGTGAGTGTTTTGAATATTTTCCCCTGGCATTGTCCCCATAGCACTTTCTTGTAGACAGAAACATAGACAGTTCATGTATTTAATATATTTTCATTTTCGTGCGTGAACATCGACGGCGGGTGCGGCTAGCCAACAGGGCATGCTTACTCCTCCCGGGCACCTGGTCCCACCTCTAGCTTGCTAGGGGTCCGTCGATGCTCATTCGGTGCTCTATTGTGAGTGCTATTGAGATTATTGTCAGGATCCTCTTTAACTCATTTGGTCATTCTTGTCATTTTGTGTCTCTTTCTGCGCTAGTTTACTCTGTGTTTTTTTCATGGGATATTTTGGTGTTTTGCTTTGGGTGCTGCAACCGAGTTTTGTTGGCGATCCCCTCCTTTCCTTTATCTCTCAAGTCTATAACATAGACAATACTTTTCCGTCAAAGAATGGGAATATGAATATATTATCAAGAGCATGTTAGAATTTTCAGTTTTTATGACGACAGATATGGATAATGACCATTTCGAGAACTTGTTCTGTATTTTTTCTTTGAAATATCTTTACTTGATGATATGGTGTTTTTTCCCTAATAAATAAAGGAATAGTTCTTAAAATAGGTTGAATTCGTATTAAAAACCGGAAATACATTAAAGCAATTTTTGAATTGAGATATTATTATGAAATAAGAATTACAAGAATACAATGAGTTTTTTTTTATTTTTGGTATGATAAGAACACATCTAATCAATTAATCTACAATTCTTTCAGTATGTTTGCAAACATTGTTCTGTGACCTACCGAATTAATGGAAAACTATGATAAATATTGACAAAGTTCAAATTAGAGGAGAGAGCACCATTCACTTGCATGATCTGAAAATTGGCAAATAATTGAAAGGACATCGCTTAATCAAAAAGAACACAAAGTGTTTGACTTCTGCGAAATGCTATCGATAATTTCATTCACATACTTATATTTGTGTATATATTATTCATTGCTAGTATTGTTTGTAATATCATGCAATTGTCAAAATGAAGCATAACATTTAAAATATAAATCTCGTTTATACATGAATTGTCAATATTATAAGTTACATAGTGTGTAGTTTACCTGGTATAGGATATATGGGGTTAGTAAATTTCATATGAAATTTACTAACCCCATATAACCTTTATAAGTGAAACTACACACTATGTAACGTATTTATCTTACCAACTGTAGGATTTAAAATAATTTTCTTGTCTAAAACAAAAGGGCGTTTACAGCAAAATTTCAAACTTTTTATTCGTGGCATTTATGACATTTATTCTATATACGTTTTTGTTTTCTGAAATCGCGTTTTTCTAGGTAACAAGGTGACGTTCATATTCAAGGTCACCGCGGGTTCAGTTTGCGGGTTAGAACAGCCGTCGCGGCATGTTTCTTTAGATCTTATGCATCGTGACATAACGAGCGAAATACAAGCACGTTCCTTTCAATAGTTTCATCTCAGGGAATTGCATTGGTTGTGCATATATATATATATATATATATATATATATATATATATATATATATATATATATATATTATATATATTTCAAGTGCAGAAATACTATGAAGATAGGCCAATGATATCCTCGGAAATTAAACAATTTATCGGCAGAGAATATCAACCAAGTTGTTGAAATGGTCAATATTGAAACATATATTCTAATGTATAATTTCATTGCATCATATGCGCGCTTTGTACAACCATTTATTCTCTTCATTGATGCTTCGGGCAGAAAAAACTGATATAAGATAATATATTATAAATGATATTGTATTTAATCGAGTCTCTTTCCTCAATATGGATGTTTAATTTAGGGGAGGGGTCTTTTGTCTTAATTTACTTACTTGATAAGATGTAGTGTGATCAACCACGGAGCGCTTCTTGGCCATTTAATTTTGAATCTTTTGAAGTTATGGACGTGTTTCTATCGATCAGTCTGTCTAGACTTTTGTAGCAGCGGTTGTTGCATGCAAATAGGGGACGCTGACTCTACCTAGGCACCTGGTCTCGCTCCTCGCGGGTTCTGCTTTGGTTCATTGATTGAGAATATTGTTTACTTGTGTGCTAGTTATAGCCCTTCGAGCTTCAGTACATTGCAGGTTCTGACTAGTTTCCGTCATCTGTACCCCTACCTCTTCAACTGTAATCATAACATCTTTCGCCATTTTTAAAAAATAAAATACCTACTATGAATCATATAATACTTCATAATTGTATCCTGACCAACTGTTATCTAAATTGGAATGACAGCGCGTGAGAAATAATCGAGTGATTTCAGGGCTAAATCCGGCCCTTATCTTAACAGCTCCTTACAGCTAACTAACATACCAAGAATACCAAGTGTTCAGGAAGAGTTAGCTGCTCATGGATATATACGTGTACTTACCAAACTTGTACTCCCAGAGTCAAGTTTTCCGAAGGTCATTGTACCCAAACAGATATTTGAGACCTTCAGACCGGATCTTCCAAGGAAGTTGTATTCCATAGTTCTCCTCTATACTGAGTAAAAAGAAGGCGAGACAATTTAATAGAATGGTCAAAATGAATTTAGCCTTGACAATCTAATAAGTTGTAGAGGCTTCACTTAGACTGATACATGTATCCTATTAACAATAGACTAGCGAACTCTGTCAAATTTTCCTATCGGTGTTACTAAATCAAAATACATCATTGTACCTCTTTGTGTATCTCATTGACAAACTGTTGAATTGTTCACCCAAATGAAACCATAATATAACACTTTATTTTGCCTCTGACTATTTCGAACCAATCAGAGCGCGTAAATCGCGTCACGTGCACGTCGTCTAAATTTCTATAGACCTTCAACAATTCCGCCATTGCCGGATAAATGCATTTGAACGTAAAGAGAGTCGTGAAACGGCAATTTTCGTTAACAAAAAGTGTCCTCGACAAAATAAAACAGTTATTATGTTTGTATCTGACCGTCCACAGAGATTTGTCTGGTTGATCAAGCCCATAGAAGGCTCGGCTTCACCTCGCCTTCTGTGGGCTTGATCAAGCCCGACAAATTACTGTAGACAGTCAGTAACAAACCTAATAACTATAGTACACATACAGTTGTATATGACAACCTTGATATTCAACATTGAAAACCTGCGAAGTTCATACTTGCCTAATTATGTAAAGAATGAGTGATTTTTCACCTGTTACTTTGTCTTCTTTTGTGTTGATAATGTTTATTTTATAATGACCATTGTTGATCTTGAAACCAATAGCATGCTTCCTATTATCTAATTCGGAAAATTCTGCTATTCTAAAACGTAGGTCCTGAAGAATCATATCAACCAAGTTCGATCAACTTCGGTTGCTCGTTTCTTTAACTCATTCAAAAATTTCTGTTATCAAAATTTCTTGAAATTTCTTAAAAGTGGGTCTTGTAGCATCATATCCCACGTTTAACATCCCACCTATCCTGCTACGTCTTTCGGTACATTTTTGGACATAATAACATTCACACTCTTTGGCCATATTACAAATGAGATTGAGGTTCACTTACAAGGGTAAGATACTCGAAACGTGCATGTGGCTGATTTGTCTGTTCTTAAATTATGCTTTTGAATTTGAAGACGTGTAACACTTATTATACACTTAAAAGTACCTTCCATTATGTCCATTAAGTTTTTCCAATAATGTCATTTGACCAAGGTAACCATACGATACCCCACAACTGATCAGATAGCTTGGAAATTCCGCGTAGTGGTTGACTCATAATGGTGACTTTAAGAGGTGGTATATCTCATACCGGGTGCCTGACCTTTTATATCCGTCCTTCTATGGCGTCACAATGTCATCTTACTCATTGACGTCAAAACGTCAAAATGGGTCATCGGTTGGGTAATTTTCTTACCTAGTCTTCCCTTCGCCCGGTATAAATCCTAGTGACCTGTGGGTTTGTTTTGCTGGGTGAGTGCAGAGTGGTCATGCTGGAGATCATTCCCTTTGCCCTGTTATCACCGGGTCACAAGATTACTAGGTAACTAATAATCCCAATGACCCCCATTTTAAGATTTCATTTCGAACAATAGCGACATTTAATTCTGACCTTATTAATCAATCAAGTGTATCCTCTCCGAACAGCTAGTATTTGTAACAAGTATCTTGCACCTTGTGGTTTGTATTCACATAGTTTCCAATGGACATTTTTCAAGTTGACGTACTTCGGACTTCACATCCGGACTTCGCACTTTAGGGGCCATATTAAAGTTATCAGGTGCAATAAGAAAAATAAAATCTGAACGAAGAATAGACGAAACGACACTTTCATAAATAAATAAATTCTCACACAAAGTATTCTATGTTCACTGGGATAAAATCACTAATTTACTTTTGCGACATAGTCCCTTCCAAGTGCGGTGTCCGAAGTGGGAAGTCCGCGTACATGACAAAAGGTCTGACATCATGTACAAAGTGACTTTGGCCTTGAAGATTAATAGGGCATAGCCTCGCCAAATGAACGAATGTGGACATTTTGTGATTACCCTAGCAAACATATTCACAAATGACTTAATGAAGATCCTGACGATGATCTCAACAGTACTCACAATAGAGAACAACATTGAGTATCGACGGACCCCATCCGATAAAGAAACGAACACATGTCAGAAATGTTATATTCCTTCCGAAACGTTGATTAGAGGACATCATAAAGATACCAGATTACGCGTAAATAATTCATTTCTAATCCTTCGTCTTTACCGAAAAAAAAAAAAAAAAAAAATCAGTGGCACATAATATTCAACCCATGAAAACAAAGAAAACATGAGTCTAACTTACATTTCAGATACAGATACACTGGTTTTCCGTCTTCTTTCTTGCGTGTAGGTAACACATGTGCGGCCTATACTATTTATGATCAGATATATATGTGAATGCATGCAAATATCGTGCAGACGTATATTTGTGTATTCAGGTATTTCATATTCATATTTTTTCCCGATATTTGAAATAGCAGGCTGGCGATGAATATGATAGACAACTTCAGACTAGAAAAGGACTTCGGAATAAACGAAGGACTCTTGTATTAAATTCATTATGCTTTTGAACTTTGCATTAAATGTTATGGTTCTGTATGTGTCGAAATGATATTGAGTTTTAATAAAAACCAAGACAAGGTTAATGTTCAAATGATGGTATTTGGTATGTCTTAGATCAGATGGTGAGACATACCATCAAGTGTATGCTGTGTACTGAACAATCTTGTAGTCCATATGAAAGAGACCTGATTTCCAATAATATATTATTTCAGTCAGGGATACGTTTGCGATCGACTAACCTCGTCACGGAGGAAGTTCTACGGTCGATCCTGGGAACTCGTCATACACTAAGATATCCCATGTCCAGAATGGTGAATGGTATTCTGTCTTAAGACCATTTGAACCATCCAACCATACACGATACTTGTATCTTCCGAAATGGAAGTAACCGGATGTGATATTTCTGCCGAATTGAAGCGACGGTGTTGCATGCAAGCAGAAGATGTTTACTCTTCCTGGGCACCTGGTCTCACTCCTAATAGGGAGTTCGCTTCTTTTAATGTGGTCGAGGTTTTTGTTTGCTTTGATTCCTGTTTTATCCTGATTTCGTATGCCTTTGGTTTGTGATTTCCTGAATTATCGATTTTGTACTGAGTAATGGGATATGGTCATTGTCCATATTTGTCATTCAAAATATTTTGAAGCGAAATTAATTTAGATTATAATCTATTTGATGTTTAATGATAAATTAAACTGAAAAAGTAAATTTCAGCGCCAAAACTGATAATTCAGTTCTATTCATTGTTTTAAAGTTCAATGACGTATTTCACAATCCAGCTTGTAAAGAATGGTATCCGAGATCATGTGCTCGGGAGAGTAAATATCTCCTGTTCGCTAGCAGCACCCATTACTTAGGTAACCCTTCAACATTATTAGGTTGTAAATTCGGTATTTTGGATGGTTCTGACCTAAAATATCTTCAAATATAGAGAATAGCGAGAAGTTATCATGTTTAATGTTTTCATTTTATCGCACAATTTCTTTGCAGTGACAACGCCAACTCTCTCTCACAAACGTGCCGTTGTTTTTATGTTAGTCTTCATGTATTCAGAAGTTACGTATTATAAGAAAACAGAGCTATTTTTGATTTTATTACCAAAGAAAATAGTTTATATGGAGATGTGGACTCTGGGATCCGACATCGTGTCATTCAGAAAAAAATCAATAGCGACATTTAATTCTGACCTTATTAATCAATCAAGTGTATCCTCTCCGAACAGCTAGTATTTGTAACAATTATCTTGCACCTTGCGGTTTGTATTCACATAGCTTCCAATGGACATTTTTCAAGTTGACGTACTTCGGACTTCACATCTGGACTTCGCACTTTAGGGGCCATATTAAAGTTATCAGGTGCAATAAGAAAAATAAAATCTGAACGAAGAATAGACGAAACGACACTTTCATAAATAAATAAATTCTCACACAAAGTATTCTATGTTCACTGGGATAAAATCACTAATTTACTTTTGCGACATAGTCCCTTCCAAGTGCGGTGACCGAAGTGGGAAGTCCGCGTACATGACAAAAGGTCTGACATCATGTACAAAGTGACTTTGGCCTTGAAGATTAATAGGGCATAGCCTCGCCAAATGAACGAATGTGGACATTTTGTGATTACCCTAGCAAACATATTCACAAATGACTTAATGAAGATCCTGACGATGATCTCAACAGTACTCACAATAGAGAACAACATTGAGTATCGACGGACCCCATCCGATAAAGAAACGAACACATGTCAGAAATGTTATATTCCTTCCGAAACGTTGATTAGAGGACATCATAAAGATACCAGATTACGCGTAAATAATTCATTTCTAATCCTTCGTCTTTACCGAAAAAAAAAAAATCAGTGGCACATAATATTCAACCCAGGAAAACAAAGAAAACATGAGTCTAACTTACATTTCAGATACAGATACACTGGTTTTCCGTCTTCTTTCTTGCGTGTAGGTAACACATGTGCGGCCTATACTATTTATGATCAGATATATATGTGAATGCATGCAAATATCGTGCAGACGTATATTTGTGTATTCAGGTATTTCATATTCATATTCTTTTTTCCCGATATTTGAAATAGCAGGCTGGCGATGAATATGATAGACAACTTCAGACTAGAAAAGGACTTCGGAATAAACGAAGGACTCTTGTATTAAATTTATTATGCTTTTGAACTTTGCATTAAATGTTATGGTTCTGTATGTGTCGAAATGATATTGAGTTTTAATAAAAACCAAGACAAGGTTAATGTTCAAATGATGGTATTTGGTATGTCTTAGATCAGATGGTGAGACATACCATCAAGTGTATGCTGTGTACTGAACAATCTTGTAGTCCATATGAAAGAGACCTGATTTCCAATAATATATTATTTCAGTCAGGGATACGTTTGCGATCGACTAACCTCGTCACGGAGGAAGTTCTACGGTCGATCCTGGGAACTCGTCATACACTAAGATATCCCATGTCCAGAATGGTGAATGGTATTCTGTCTTAAGACCATTTGAACCATCCAACCATACACGATACTTGTATCTTCCGAAATGGAAGTAACCGGATGTGATATTTCTGCCGAATTGAAGCGACGGTGTTGCATGCAAGCAGAAGATGTTTACTCTTCCTGGGCACCTGGTCTCACTCCTAATAGGGAGTTCGCTTCTTTTAATGTGGTCGAGGTTTTTGTTTGCTTTGATTCCTGATTTATCCTGATTTCGTATGCCTTTGGTTTGTGATTTCCTGAATTATCGATTTTGTACTGAGTAATGGGATATGGTCATTGTCCATATTTGTCATTCAAAATATTTTGAAGCGAAATTAATTTAGATTATAATCTGTATGATGTTTAATGATAAATTAAACTGAAAAAGTAAATTTCAGCGCCAAAACTGACAATTCAGTTCTATTTATTGTTTTAAAGTTCAATGACGTATTTCACAATCCAGCTTGTAAAGAATGGTATCCGAGATCATGTGCTCGGGAGAGTAAATATCTCCTGTTCGCTAGCAGCACCCATTACTTAGGTAACCCTTCAACATTATTAGGTTGTTAATTCGGTATTTTGGATGGTTCTGACCTAAAATATCTTCCAATATAGAGAATAGCGAGAAGTTATCATGTTTAATGTTTTCATTTTATCGCACAATTTCTTTGCAGTGACAACGTCAACTCTCTCACAAACGTGCCGTTGTTTTTATGTTAGTCTTCATGTATTCAGAAGTTACGTATTATAAGAAAACAGAGCTACTTTTAATTTTATTACCAAAGAAAATAGTTTATATGGAGATGTGGACTCTTGGATCCGACATCGTGTCATTCAGAAAAAAATCAGTTGCCATGAACTACGAGCAAATATAGTGATTGTATTTTTCTTGAATGACCAATGGAATACACATGAAAATGCAATGCAGGGTTAATTACCCGAAACGTGCATGTTTGGTCCATGCTGTAAATTTATCTGCTCTAAAATGATGCTAATGAATTTTAAGACGTTAAACATAACAGTGTTGTACATGCAAAACATTATTTCCTTCTTGAATATATATTGGGATATAATCAGTCATATGTTTTATTTTTAAAGACAATATAGAGAAAACTATTCACTTACCTTTGGTAAAACAAATTTAACATGAATTTGTTTTCTAAATAAAAATTGTTCTTTATTATATTAATCATAGAACTTGCTTGAACCAGCAATGATTTTAAAGACATATCTAACCTAAGTACATTTGATCTTGAAATCAATAAAGTACTTCATTTCCAGAAAATATGTTGTTTGAATTCAGATTGGGATTAAAATTTGTTTCCCAAAGCACTTGGAGGATAAAACGGATTTTTTCGACTCTCATTTTCACTGTCTATCATTTCATAGGGATACTTCTTCTTCATGGAAGATAGTTCATCTAACCTCTCCATCTGTTAAAAGAAAAATATATAAAAATTATACAAATACATAAAAGTAATCCGTTTTTATCGTGAAAAGTGCACTCTTGAAAGACAAAACTAGTATGTCTAAAAATACTGACTATGACGTACACTTCTGTCGATAACTGTCTGTCGTGACTTTTTAAAAGGAAGGAATGTGTAGGCAATTCATGAAGAGATGAAGAGAGAAGGAACATGAAACATATCGAATATTTCCGATTTTTATGCAGGCATACAAAGGTTAAGTGATAGGAACATCAAGAACGAGCGACTGTGGTCCATTTCCTCTGGACTATATAGCATAATGCAATAATGTCGAAGGGTTCCAACTCTCTACCTTCTTGAAGAAAATTCCAAATCAATTTACATGCACCAGACACGTGTTTCGAATATTAAATTCTCATCAGTGATGCTTTCAGCGGCGCCCCCAAAAATAATTTCAGTAGCGCCCTCTTTAATTTTTTGATGTTAGATTTTTACATTTACATTACAGAGAGCGCGCAGCTCCAAATTTCCTGTAGGGTCGATTCAGTAGCATATCCAAATAAAATCTATGTTCAAAATAGCATTGGAGGGATGGTGCTAAGATGTTAAACTCCTTTAATTTCGATGATATTTATCGGTGAAATGGCTGGTTTCCGAAATAGCAAAAAAAAAAAAAAAAAACATATTTGATGTCTCATTGATAAAAAGCCAAAACAAAGCTTCTTTCAGGTGACAGAGCTGGAAAGAAGTAATTAATACACTTGTCAAACTTCAGGCCAAGGGGAACGATTTTAACTGCTCCACACTGCAACGTGAAATAAGTGTCTATATTAATAATATCGAAGGGTTCCAATTCTCTACCTTCTTGAAGAAAATACCAAATCAATTTACATGCACCAGACACGTGTTTCGAATATTAAATTCTCATCAGTGATGCTTTCAGCGGCGCCGCCAAAAATCATTTCAGTAGCGCCCTCTTTAATTTTTTGATGTTAGATTTTTCACATTTACATTAAAGAGAGCGCGCGGCTCCAATTTTCCTGTTGTGTCGATTCAGTAGCATATCCAAATAAAATCTATGTTCAAAATAACATTGGAGGGATGGTGCTAAGATGTTAAACTCCTTTAATTTCGATGATATTTAACGGTGAAATGGCTAGTTTCCGAAATAGCAAAAAAATATATTTGATGTCTCATTGATAAAAGGCCAAAACAAAGCTTCTTTCAGGTGACAGAGATGGAAAGAAGTAATTAATACACTTGACAAACATCAGGCCACGGGGAACGATTTTAACTGCTCCACACTGCAACGTGAAATAACCGGAATTCTCATGCGGGGCAGAAGCACGCACGCACACACGCAGGGAAACACACGCACGGAAAGACATATGCGTGGTGTTGCATGCAATCAGGAGACGCTGACTCTCCCCGGGCACCTGGTCTCACTTCGGAATGTTGTTCATTCCGGGGTTCGCAGCCGCTCCGATTGGAGTTTTCACGATTTTGCCTTGCATTCTCGACTTTAGGACTGAATAATTGTTGGGTACTTCTTTGATGTTTATATTAATACCCCTGCCATGTTTAATGTAATTCTATCGATTTCATATTTCATTCATTACTTCTGAAAAGTTCTTCCTGGAAAAATATAAATACTAGAGATAAGATCTTACCTGCTCCTTTGTCAAAGACCAACCTGCAGCTGCAGCGCAATTTTGTTCAAGCTGGTCAATAGAGGTACATCCTATAACAACAGAGGGTACAATATCCTTTTGCAACAGCCACCTCAGAGCAACCTGAGCCTCAGTTTTTCCTGTTTATGATATGCATGTTAAGCTTTTATCTATAAATGTACGATGTAATGTGGTGTTTCATACAAAAAATGCACTATTTAAGGATAATTGATTTGAAGACGTTTAGCATTCAGAGTGAGACAAAAATTATAAGGCTTCTTATATATTTGAGCTTCTCTAAGGTGAAAGCAGAATAAACAAGCATTTGTACCACTTGATGAGTGTCACTGCTTGTGGACAAAGAGTCCCCGAGGGCATACGTTGCCAAGTTCGATCAATTTCGGTTGGTTGTTTCTTAAAACGCATTTGAAAATTTCTGTTCACAAAATTTTCTCATATTTCTAAAACCTGGGTCCTGTAGCATCATATCCCAGCCATTTTCCTATGTCTTTCGGTATATTTAGGACATAATTTTCACAGATTTTGGTCATATTACATTGTTTAGATTGAGGATCACTGACGAGGGTTTTATTACCCAAAAACGTGCATGTATGGTCAATTCTGTAAATTTATCTGCTCTAAAATGATGCTAATGAATTTGAAGACGTTGAACATTATATATCAGATAATATTGACAAATATGGATAATGACCATATCCCTGTATACAGCACAAAATCGAATCAATTCAGAAAATCAGAAACCGAAGGCATACAAAATCAGGGAAAAACAGGAACCAAAACAAACAAACAAAAACCTCCACCATTTGATAAGAAGCGAACTCCCAATATGGGAGTGAGACCAGGTACCAAGGAGGAGTAAGCAAGTCCTGCTTGCATGCAACATCCGTCGCTTCAATTCGGTAGAACTGTCACATCCGGTTACTTCCATTTCGGAAGACATAGAGTACATTTTTTGGTTGGGTGGTTCAAGTGGTCTATGTCAGAATATCATCCACCATTCTGGAGAGTGGGACATCATAGTGTATGACGAGTTCCCCATATCGACCGTAGAACTTCCTCAGTGACGATGTTAGTCGGTCACAAACATATTCCTGACTAAGAAGCTTATCTGAAAGACGCCTAGCTCTCAGAACAAAATCCGTATATTTGGCACTTGCTCTGGCATAGCGTATCAAATGAGATATGAACACGCCATAAGCAGGCGATGAAGGGATGTTGCTACTCAGAAAAGGAAAGTTTGTAATGCTGAAATTGAAGTCGCTATGTTTGTCATAGAGTTAGGTGTTGAAGTGACCATCAGTGTCGTAGGACAACATTATGTCCGAATAAGATGTAGAATTATTTGTCTCTGCAGTTTCTTTGACTTCAAGCTCCGAAGAATAGATACTGCTAAGGTAATCCGCGAATTTTTGATTATTGATGGACAACACATCGTCTATGTATCTGTAAGTGAAGTTGAAGTCAGAAGCTAAGTATCTTTTCCCTTCAGAGACCAAAGATTGAATGAATTCAGCTTCGTACGAGTAAATGAAAATGTCGGCAAGGAGTGGGGCACAATTGGTCCCCATTGGAATGCGGTATGCTCATCCGGTATGCTTTAGCAAATGAGCTGTGAAATGTAGATAACATATGACGGTAATTTAGGAACATCACCGTCAAGCCAGGGAAAATTTACAATATTGGATCCAAAATTATCTCTTTCGTTCTACAAACTTGTATGAATCTCTCCATTAACAATTTTGAGATTTAGGGCAAAAAATTAGTGTTTCTGTGTTTGTAACGTTTGCCTTGATTATAGTTAATTCTTGAGGAGTATTCTTATACTTTTCAAAAACAGGATTGTCTGTAGTAAGAATATTATCCAGGTACCTAGAAGTAGCGAAGAAACACGTCAAATCATCATGTTTTCTTTGCATGAATAAGTCCTTGTTAACACTAAGTTCCACCGATCAAATTTAGTTTCAGTGTATATGAATTTAGATTTTGTCCAATCAAATGAGGGCTCACTCGAGGTAATGGATTTTTTCTTTTCTGTTTGATTATGATAACTTCGACCAACAAAGATCATTTTTACTCGTGATAATGGAAATTTTATGAAATCAGACTACGTTTAATAGTTCACACATTTATTTCTCTGTTTATTAGTTGTTCAATTAGTTTTTATAAATGGTTTCAAAGTCACTGTAGTGGTTGAAAAAATGTGTCACATGCGACTTTAAACTAGCTAGATCTAGCCCATTGTTTTAAGTTCTTTACATAACTTTTCCCGGCGAAAAGTTTAAGGTATCATTATACAATAACGCCAAAATGTCTAGTTATATACAAACCATGATATTTTCCTATATCTGCCAGCCCATCTCTTACATTCCAATAGAAATCATTATCATACTCTGACCAAGCTGGCGCATATAGCAATGCCATCTTTTCGTCCGCTGCAATCATCCCTATTCGTCCTTGGTCAACCTGAGGTTTCTGTCCACGTTTGTATTTTCCGGTCAAAAGACCCCTGTCAGACGTAAAGTTCATTACAAATTATTTTCAGCATTTCTATTTCTGTTTGCAATTGCGAGCATATATAAAATGTTTGTGTGATGATTATGATGATGATGATGATGATGATAATGATGTGCCTTTCCATCAGAAATTTCTTTAAAAGAATCAGTAGGAGATGGTTTATAAACAGCAGAGAATACCAAGACATTTTAACAATTATGTCCCTTGGGAGTATATAGACATGTAATGATGGGATCTCCAACAGGACTAGATTGAATCATTAACAGAAAAACAAAGAAACATCCAAATTTGAAAACACAGAGTAGACAAACACTACAAGAAAAACAAAAAGGACAACAAATGAGTTAAAGAAGACCCTTACGATAATCTCAACAGCACTCACAATAGAGAACAAAATTAAGCATCGACGGACCCCTAGCAAGCTAGAGGTGGGACCAGATGCCCGGGAGGAGTAAGCGTCCCCTGTTGGCTAGCCGCACCCGCCGTCGATGTTTAAGCACGAAAATAACAATATATAAAATTCATGCACTGTCTGACAATATGTCTATACAGAAAGTGCTATGGCGACAATGTGAGGGAAATATATTCAAAACAATTACTGTCAAACCCCTCGCGGGAATACAGTAAACACTAAAATAATACAACAATCAATTTGAGAATTCTTTTTGTTTTTAAAAATACTTGCTAAATACAAAATTTCGAACTTAAAGGTAAAGAGACTAAAAAGTAATTCGTTGTTCACACGAAATTCAACTTTCAAGATATCATAAAAAATATCCTTTAAATTGGATTTTTTTTTCGAATTTGCAGTTACACCTGTTATGTAGGAAAGTGAAAGCTATTAGGATTTTAAAACGTATTGTCGTTTTCCTTCCTGATCAAAATCATTTTAGAATTTTGATTTGGGTTTTTAGTTTTACTTCCGCTCATTCGATACGTTAAATAAATTCTGATATTGTATACCCTTTCAGTGGAGTCCATTAGATACGTTAAATAAATTCTGATATTGTATACCCTTTCAGTGGAGTCCATTGGATACGTTAAATAAATTCTGATATTGTATACCCTTTCAATGGAGTCCATGGAAGTACACCTACACCTTCGTTTTTGCAAACCCGGAATTCATCAAGCTCGGAATAACGACAAAGCAGGCTGTATTGTTGCTGAAATAAGATGATATGAAACTTATGAACTGTATATATATAATTGACTCAAGACGAAAATGAGGATAATTATAGTAATCAAAACATTATATTGAATTTTCTTTTAATTAATAATCTACAAACTAAGAAAGTAGCCAAGCAATGTAGTCCTGAGAGCAGTTGTGACGTTTTGTCAATTGTGCATTATTGTACAAATATTTTTTTCAGCGAAATATAATATCTGTATCTGTTTAATCTCTTGTAACGTATAAACTATGCTATATCTTATAGCTCTGAAGATGTAAATCAGGCAACAAGTACAATTTTGAAAAGTCTGTAGCGGCAGTAGCAATATAAAAGTCTTTGATCGCTGAGCGATATAAGTATCCTACCGGCATAAATCTATGTCCTTCAACTCTGCCTAGAGCGCTTCAATTAAACATAAATTTAAACTGGACCTGTACTTGCACCATAAGATGAATGCCCACACTAAAATCATATTATCACCTGCAGTAACCGAAAAGGTCTGGAAAACTGAAATTTTCATACAAATTGCCAAGTCAAGGGGTCCTAAAATTTAAAAAAGTACTTGGTAAATCAAAACCCAACTTAAATTTGATCTGTATCACACTATCATGTATTCACATATCGAGAATCAGTTCATTATGTGCAATAACAGCCAAGAAAAGTCCCGAAAATTGAAATTGTAAAATTCATGAAATATGCAAAGTCCAAGGGCCATAACTCTTGTAAAATTAGGTTAATCGAAACCAAAGTCATTTGATCTGTATCACACTATGATGTATTCATATACCAAATATGTGTCTCGATATCTGCAGTAGAACCGATGATAAGTCTGGAAAACTGAAAATTTCATGAAATTTGCTTAGTGCAAGGGACATAACTCTTGTATAATAAGTCAATCGAATCCAAACTCAAACTTGATCTGTATCACGTTGAGATATGTCCACATACCAAAAATGAGTTCATAATATGCAACAGCAGCGAAAGACCAGAAAACTAAAGTGTGACGGTCAGACAGACAGACAAACGGGGTGGAAAGTATAAGTCCCAATTCGGCGAGCCGGTAGGGGATAACTGCAGACGAAGCAATGGAGAACAATGCAGCAGCAGTAATAATGTGAGAGCGAAACCTAAGAATTTTAAAGCAAGTTCGCTATTACGTCGAAGGACCTGTAACGATAAGGCATAGAATCTGCCCAAAAATAATGAAATTTCAAAGTACTTCATTTCTTCAATCAAGTTGGTGAAGAAATATTTTGAAAAATAAAACCCCTTCAAAATCTGGAGAAAATGTTTCATAAAATTGCTCTAGTAGAGAGTTATTTAGTCTAAATATAGATATTTCAAAAGGCGTACCGGATGTTCCCTGTTTGACAAGAATTCAGAAGGGTAAAATATGAAGTTTTGGGGTTTTTACACATTTTTTGAGTTACATGCGCTGGAATTTTTTCAAATTTGGCTAGAATGGAGTATAAGATAATAGCTTTAAGGAAACATAAGCATTATTTCTGAAATTTTCCTAGGAGACCAGATACAGTACAAAAAAAAATGGCAAAAACCCATGAAGTTTAGGCCAATTTTCTAAACCTTTTTTAGCAAACATGTGTGATATTTATTATGTATATCAATCTTAAAATGACCTTAAGACTAGTATCCTACAAAAACTGTAGATACAAAGAACAGATTGATATATAGTATAATAGTGTGACATATATAGAAATAAAATGAGATGACGTCAAATTATGTATGATTGCGCAATATTTCTTCGCTGCGTGACAGGGTAAGAGAAACTGGTGAGCGGACCCTATCCTGGATGATGTGCGCACAACCCACTCCCACTTTTCCGATTACCCAGAAGTCTCGAAGAACGTACAATTGTGGTGTGAAACAACCTCCTCACTGTTAGATGACCACACACAAACAAGACCGCAAAACGCACAGACCCAATCAACACAGATGGATATGTAAATGGATATAAAAGAGGAAGTACGTAATACACTCCGTACTCTGCCGGCTGTAGCGAACTCATGTATGTTACGAAAATGCGATCGGGCGGGTAGGGGTGAAGGAAAGATCAGAAATAAACAGAGAATTAGTAATTGACATTTGATTCGTTTTCTGCAAATAATTAACTTAAAGTGATCAGTTTCGAATTAATCAATTTTCAACAAGAAATATTCGTTGTTGTTTACTCTTTCACTAACAAATGTTGACGACTGAAGTACATGTACCAGTGAATCTTTGAAAAATGCCCAAAACTTTCTCGGCAGCATTCACAAAGTATTTTAAAAATGTAAAAGAAATATGATTTCATATACCGAAAAAAAGGCTGATTCAAACTATTTTTATAGCGGCGTTGTTATTATACAATAAAGTGAGAGTGAGTGTTCGATTATATATCTCTGGCCACGTGTTTACGGACGTCTAATAAATCCGGAATAAATCATGTTTTAGAACGATGTTTCTCATTGAATCATCTCATTGTAGTTTATTTCGATCAACAAAAGCGACCGATTGTAAGAAAAAATCGACATACCACTCGTATTATTTTTATAATAAAAAAGACTCCCATCCTCACTTCTACGTAAAATATAGGTCATTTCTCATAATTATTTAAACAAAACTACTAATTTTTAATTAAAGATACTTGAAATGAAATAATGTCACGTGCAGGACACATTTAAAAAAATACTGGTTAAGCTGATGTTGCAAGTAAAAAAAAAATGGGCAGAGTACGGCTCTTAACGTTACATGTCCTTTTATTGATTGGTGGTATGCAATACTATTGCGTTGGCAAAAACGTCTCAATCCGTGGCAATAAACTAAACGACGCCACTAGCATGGTATTCTCTTAGTAGCAGAAGATAACGTAGAATCAATAGTAAACTTAATTATCTTCCTTTAACTTCATAATATAGCCTTCATAACGACAGCGTGGAATAAAACGAAAACCCACCTGTAAAGTTACGATGGAACTTAATCCCATGAATTTTGAATAATCAATTATTTTCTGGAGTTGCCATCCACATACGTTGCTGACGCCAATATAGCGTATTTTCCCACATCTTACTAAATCGTCAAGTGTACGCAAAGTCTCTTCAATTGGTGTTCCTGAATCCCAAATATGGGTCTACAAAGTATTATAAATCTTTTATAAGTAGCATCCATAATGATATATTTTCATTGTACCTAATTTCGTACGTGTATGATTTTCCTAGTTTTCCATGACTAAGAAAAGCATTGTCACAGTACCTTATAATAATCTAAGTTCTGATCTTAAAATAGATTTAGCATTTAACGAAATATTTAAGAATCTCATTATACACGCTCTGCCAGAGCAAGTACCAAAATATACGGATTTTGTTCTGGGATGACAAATATGGATAATGACCATATCCCTGTATACAGCACAAAATCGATAATTCAGAAAATCAGAAACCGAAGACATACAAAATCAGGATAAAACGGAAACCAAAGCAAATAAACAAAAACCTCCACCACATGAAAAGAAGCGAACTCCCGATATGGGAGTGAGACCAGGTGCCCAGGAAGAGTAAGCATCTCCTGCTTGCATGCAACACCCGCCACTTCAATTCGGTAGAACTGTCACATCCGGTTACTTCCATTTCGGAAGACATAGAGTACAATCTTTGGTCGGCTGGCTCAAATGGTCTATGACAGAATATCATCCACCATTCTGGAGAGTGGGACATCATAGTGTATGACGAGTTCCCCATATCGACCGTAGAACTTCCTCAGAGACGATGTTAGTCGGTTACAAACATATCCCTGACTGAGAAGCTTATATGTAAGACGCCTAGCTCTCAGAACAAAATCCGTATATTTGGTACTTGCTCTGGCATAGCGTATCAACTGAGATATGAACACACCACGATGAAGGGATGTTGCTACTCAGAAAAGGAAAGTTTGTAATGCTGAAATTGAAGTCGTCACGTTTGTCATAGAGTGAGGTGTTCATGTGACCATCAGTGTCGTATGACAACATTATGCTGAATTATTTGTCTCTGTAGTTTCTTTGACTTCAAGCTCCGAAGGATAGATACTGCTCAGGTCATCCGCGAATTTTGGATTATTGATGGACAACACATCGTCTATGTATCTGTAAGGGAAGTTGAAGTCAGAGGCTAAGTATCTTTTCCCTTCAGAAACCAAACATTGAATGAATTCAGCTTCGTATGAGTAAAGGAAAATGTCGGGCAAGGAGTGGGGCACAATTTATCCCCATTGGAATTCCGACAATTTGCTGGAAGTCCTTTCCTCCAAACACCACAAAAATGTTGTCGATAAGAAAGTTTAACATCTGAATAATATCTGTTTCAGTGTACTTATTTTCAGAATCGGACTTTTCTTTTACAAAGTAGGTTTTGTCATAGTTAACAACAATAAATTTGTATTTGCGAACTGTTCTTACTTGTAAACGCATAACTTATAATTTGTGCGAGTCTTTCTTTCAATTTAGAATGTGGAATTGTAGTGTAAAGTGTTGAAAAATCAAAGGCTTTGATCGAATGGACTCTACTAAAATAAGTGGATTTCAAATGCTCTAAAAGTTCCTTCGAATTCGTTAAAATCCACATCTGGTTGATACCACTGCGAGAATATACTGTCGAACAATATTTTTGAAGCCCAGATTTGATTTCATATAAAACTTTGGTAAGATCGATACAGATTTGGTAGAACATTTTTAGGAAACAGCGATGAAACGTTGTTTGTACGGATTCTTATGCATTTTAGGTATGCAGCATACATGTAAGTATGGTAAATCTAAATCTAAATTGTTAGTGTCGAAGCCAAAGGAAGCAAGAGCTGATTTGTGGTTATCTATTATTTCAGAGGCAGAAAGGCTTGTTGGGGTGTAAGTGGGATTTCCAGGTGTCGAATTTAAACCCAACTCTTTAACAAGACTGTCGAAATAGTACTTTTTGCAAGTAAATGTGTAATTATTTGAGGCTTTGTCCGCTGGTGTGATGACATAATGTTCTTGGAGGTAGGTAAGCTCTGTGATAACAGCAGGGTCTTTAAATAAAGACTCGAATCTGGTGTTCACGGTTGATTTAAGGTGGTAAATTCTAGATAAAAGTAACCCTCTGATTGATTTTATCCATTCGGAAAGGGTGTTGAGCTATACATCCTCTTTCTTTGCCCAACGTCTTGCATATTCCTCACAAGAGTCCATGATAATTTTGACATTTTGGTTCCATGTAAAGGACTTTTTCTGTATTTGGGACCCTTTTTCAACAATTCTCTCAACTTGTCGTTCTTGACTATACTAAGGTCACCAGTTATAACGTGTCCACAAGGAGAGTAGTTGAAATCCAATGAAGAACATTCGCAAGGAAGTGGATGTAGTGAGTAATTACTTAAATCAATTCACTGCAAGAATCGTTTGTAATTGTAAATTTTAGATGCAACTGTTGGTATGTAGCTATAGGGAATACAAGGAGTCTCTTTTCTTTTGAAATATGGTGGGATTTTTTCTGTGACAGTTTTGTGATTCGAAATTTGACCAGAGATTCAATTAATCAATACCTTTGTTTGCAAATCTTACTTTAATGAAAGGGCGGTTTGTTTTCTCCTCTGATTTATCTGATCTAACTGCTTGAAATAAACGAAAAGTAGAAATGTCCAAGATGACTCCTTGTAGTCTGTATTTTGGGGAACGTGTATCGGTATATGTGAGGTCCTTCGTATATTCGTAGATTTCGTGTTACTTCCGTAAAGGAACAGAGTATAATTTGATACGAATATAATGCAGGCCTAGAGGCTCATTCAAAAATGGAACCAAGTCATCGAAGGAGAAACTATGTATCTCAGGCCTATTATATATACGAATGTCATGACTTCGAGGTCTTCTAGAGCTAGGCGTCTTTTCAGATAAGCTTTTCAGTAAGGGATATGTATATGACTGACTAACATCGTCACTGAGGAAGTTCTACGGTCGATATGGGGAACTCGTCATACACTATGATGTCCCACTCTGCAGAATGGTGGATGATATTCCGTCATAGACCATTTGAGCCAGCCGACCAAAGATTGTACTCTTTGTCCTTCCGAAATGGAAGTAACCGGATGTGACAGTTCTACCGAATTGAAGCAGCGGGTGTTGCTTGCAAGCAGGAGATGCTTACTCTTCCTGGGCACCTGGTCTCACTCCCATATCGGGAGTTCGCTTGTTTTCATGTGTTGGAGGTTTTTGTTTGTTTGCTTTGGTTCCTGTTTTATCCTGATTTTGTATGCCTTCGGTTTCTGATTTTCTGAATTATCGATTTTGTGTTGTATACAGGGATATGGTCATTATAAATATTTGTCACTTCACTGCTCAAAAAAATTAAGGAAAGAAGGTTTCTACTTTCATATCACACACGTTTGCAGCTGCTTATTCTGTATATAACGAACATAAATGTATTAAGACATCTGTCATAGTCATTTCTTTATTACCAATGTTTGTATTGAACAGATTAACCATATACACATGATAAAACATGATGATGTTGCCTTGCTTATCCCAAAAGATGATACAAGGTACGTGCCATTATATTACAATGGGAAAATCGCTCCTTCAATTTTTTTGAGCAGTAATAATTGCATTTTTTCAGTTTCTTGTTTCAAATGAGTCTAAATCTATCTTGATATAAATGATATCATCATATGCTGGCTAAAAAGAACATTCAAAGTAATGAAGATATAAATCACAACATGAAATTCAAACCAAGAAGTTTGAATGTATAAAAGAAAGGAGAGAGTCTTTGACAACACTCGGTTAGCAGTACTCACAGCAAAACATAGAAACAGCCCAATGCAAAAACACGAAGTAGACTCTTACATTAAGGAAAGGAGGGGATCTGAAACAACCCTCGGTTGCAGCATCGAAACATTATATGCAAAAACATAGATCGATAAGACAAGCACAAAAATAGACACAAAAGGGACAATTAACACCAATTACAACATATTGAAACACTGAACACAAAAATAAACCAACTCGACCGATGGACAAATGGTACCGAATTAGGACGGTCATCTGCCACTCCAATAGAAAATGGTGTGGATATCCGCATTACGTAAACACAACCTGTCCACTACCGCGTTCACCGCGAGGTCTCGAAGAGTGTATAATTCTTGTGTAAAATAACCTATAAGAAACGGAAAAGTGACAAGAAAACAAAACTCAAAACTACACATAAACTAATCGGACCAATAGATAATCATTGTCGACTTAGGACGGCCATCTGCCAAGTTTGTGGCAAATGGTGTGCTTATCCGGAATACATGCACACACCTCTTCCACTTTTTCGGTCACCCAAATGTGTCGATGAACTTAAGTCTTGTAATGTATGATAACTCCTCATTGTAAGATAGCCAAACAAATGAGACGGCAAAACGCAGGAGCTAAAGTAAAACAGATGAATACGTAATTGGATATGAAAAACAAGAAGCAAACGAAAAGCATTCCGTTCTCTGCCGACTGGAGCGAGCTCATGTATGTGATATAAATATCAATTTTCCATTTCAGTCGTCATTGAATATTAATTTCATTTTCAAAATGAGTTAAAAGACTGAATTATTATTTGATGACGTAGAACATTCTCAGATTTTCTTTAGTGGCATCCACTTGTAAGACAGATTACTCTTTCAATAACATTGAAATGGTACTGAATTGAGAGTGGAAAAAAGATCTTGCAAGACTGCGCAATGTAAATCGCAAAAATTGAATAAACCAATGAGTATCAACCACAGCAAAATAATAAGGTATCTATCAGTGAAATTTACATACAACATTAAGTTGGCATCCTTGAAAGAGTATATATATTTATGTTAATACTTTATCTTTATTTGTATTATCATATTACCTGATACAAATCAATGTAATCCGTCTGAAGGCGTCTCAAGCTGTCTTCACAAGCTTTGATTACATGTTTTCTGCTTAATCCACAGTCGTTTGGACCGCTACCTATCACTGCCCTAGCCTTTGTTGCCAAAATGACATCATCCCGTTTACCCCTTAAGAAAAAATTGAAACTTGAAACATTATTTACTTTACAACATTTAACAAACAATTTACAAATTTATCTTAACGTCTCACGTTGGTTCAGGTGTTTGGGTAAGGGGGTCCTTAGAGTAAGAGGAAACCGGTGTACATGTACTCGGTCAAAAACCTCCTACGACTGGCTGGGCGACCGCCATACACTCCCACATAAGACCATGAATCTTGGATTCGAACCCGGTACCTTAGAAGTGAGAAGTTCGTGCGCTACCACTGCGCTAACCTGTCCGTAATGAAAAATGAGTCAAAAAACAAAATATACAATCCTTACATATACATTCTCATTGCTATCATAACTTTCTTTTGACTGAACAACTGATGGGTACTTATTCGATGTTTCTTATGTCTATTCATTTTCACCTCGTTGATTTTCCTTCGCTTAGGGCAAAAAATAAATAAATAAATAAATAAATAAATAAAATAAAATAGATAATAATAAAAAAAATCCTCTTAGTGTTAACATGTATACTCTTAACGTTATCAAAACTAACCTTGTCTCCAACAGAATTAATTGAGACGAAGTATATTGGAATCAAAGAAATATGACATTATTATTAGCACAAAGGTCACTTTTTATCTATTGGAATGACAAATATGGATAATGACCATATCCCTAAACACAGCACAAAATCGATAGTTCAGAAAATCATAAACCGAAGGCATACAAAACCAGGATAAAACAGGAACAAACAAAAACCTCCACCGCATCAAAAGGTACGAACTCCCGATATGGGGGTGAGACCTTTTTGCCTTTCAGAGAGAATAAAATAATATAGAAAAAGTGTTCTATTATTTACATGCACTTTCTAACTCAGTCGATCGAAAAAAATTAATGTAGGTATAGGAAAAAAAGACGTCTTACGTTTTTGCAAACCATTTCCCAATGATCTCTTCTGACTGACCATAACAATACATATTGGCAGTGTCAAAAAAGTTACCACCAAGGTCTATATATCTATCCATGACTTTATGGGCCTCGTCTTCTTGAAGTTGCTTATTCGATGCAAACATCTATTAAAAAATACATCCATTTTAGAAGATTAAACAATTTTTAAAAAATAATGCACGTGTAGTGATTATCTACACAATGACAATATGAACAATTAGGGGATAAACGTACTGTGTTTTGTGGTTAAGACAGGTATATGTTGGATATACTGTTGGAAACGCAGTTATACCGTCGGGGCTTGTCCCCGACTGTATAACGTATGTTTCAAACAGTATATCTAACATATACCTGTCGGGAACCACAAAACAGTACGTTTATCCCTATTCTAATTCATGTGACATATTTTAACTTTTTATACCCTTCAGAGGGTCTCACGTATCGCTTTAGAGGTGACGTTGCTACGGAGGACTAACAACGACCAATAGAAATTATTGCGCTGAAAAATATGAAATACAACTGCTTCGTATTTATTACAATGACGAAAAATCAAAGTGCAATCAATAATAAACTCACTTGCTCTGTTGTTTACATGTGGAGAACGCCATTTACAAGCTCATACCTTATAGTTTTACGTCACAGTGTGACGTCACAGGAGCGAAGAACAAAGGGAGCATGACGTCATACGAAAACAGTGCGCTAAAGCTTGTAACGTGCAAATTTACGTAGGAATACATTTTAAAGTATGTCAAGTGAGTCGGTTTGTGGCATGTATATCGTCGTTTTACATGCTTGTATAAATCCTCTGAACCAATCAGAATGCGTGAAACAAACAGAATGAATTAGAATAACGTTTGACACGTGCACTAGAAAGCTCAATCAAAAATTGTTTAGTGTTTTATTTTATCTGATCATGGGTAAGAGGTTTCAAATCAACACTCGTCATAACATCTAGAAAGCGGCCTCCGCCATAAAGAAAATATTCATCTTGATTGATTTTTGGCATACTTCTGCCTCCTACAAGCAAAATATTTTTCTTTAGAATTTGTCGATATGCGACTTACTTATATTTACATGCAACTTATTTATGTCAACATGCAACTTATTTATGTTACATGTTGACATAGATAAGTCGCATGACAACGTAATCTATAGAACATATCACATGTAAGGAGGCAGAAGAATGCCACCATAGATTCCTATAATATAATTCCTAAAATCATGACATCAATAAAATTACATCGCTTATAGTGGTGCACTGCAAATCTAACGACCTCACTAACAATGAAAAAAAATTTACAATCGTAGAATACTACTATTAACACTTAAATAATTCCGTCTAAAAATGTACATAGATACATTATACAGATTTGTAAAGAATTTCTTCAGAAAAGTGAGAGATTTACTTACTAAATGTCCACAATACCCTGACTCCATTTTCCCAAACGTGGCTGTACCCAGACAGATATTGGATACCCTTAGACCGGATTTCCCTAGGAAGTTGTATTCCATTGTACAGTGCCTATTTTATTTATTAAGAGCCGAAATCTGCTAAAAAATTCTTAGCTTCAGTAACTCAGCTTGTCAGAATGCATCCTGTACATTAAAGATATTCAATTTCAATTGCATTTAGTATAACTATAGCATAGCTCTGATCACGCAACTAGTAACTAGTAATTTATTGGTGATTTCTAAAAACAAGGGTTTGGTTTGAGTAAAGATAAACCCAAGACAAGAACAAACCAAATTTAAAAAAAAAACCAAACAAAACAAAACCAAAATAAAAAAAAAAAAACCAACAACAACAACAACAACAACAACAACAACAACAAAACAAAAACAAACAAAAAACAAATAAACAAATTAAATTAACAAATAAATGAAAATATGAAAACTTATGCAATAACCCTGTGTTTTTCTATTATCGAGTTTCTTTAATCAGGAATGTAGACATTTTAACATTCAAAAAATATTTATTTTTACTTGGTTATAAATCACTTCCCTACTAGGCAAAATCGGCTTTGTACCACGGCGATTTTTAAATTGTCGTTAACGTGTTGTAAGCGACGACCTAAACATAAAGAAAGATTTCGTTCTTATAATCAAATTTCCCTATCACTCCGTCAGCCCATTGAGATATTGTTTCCCTCTTTGAAATGCAATAACACTCTTTGAAATGTTTATTTGAACAAAATATAACATATAAAGAAAAATGAAATACAATTTAGCGGTGATGCAATTCTTCGCAAGGGATGATATTTTGAATAAACCAATTAATTTGTTAATTTATACCATTAAGAGCAATGAGATATTTTTCTCTAGATTTAAAGAGTTACCGAAAAGATAAAGAATTAATCAACTTGGTAAAACAATTGAAGTTTTGTTTGAAATTTGATAAGTTTTGAGACGATTCCTTACAATTTCGCAGGTAGTGTCTTGTAGAAGGTACTTTTTTTAACGGAAAACAACTCTAATTATTTTTATGGCAATATGTATTTTTATATGTATTTGGCATTTTTATATGTTTTTGGTATTTTTATATGTATATGGCAATATGTATTTTTATAGGAGACAGTTACAGGAGACGTTTTCAAACTCGTTACCTATTTGAACAATATTTTAAAAAATCTTAATTCACCAGAAAGAAAATCCACATTAGTGGTACTGAAAGCCAAAGTGATTTTTCAGATAAAAATAAACATGAAAGAAGTACCTATCAGTTATTCAGTCCCAATGTCGAGAAGGCAAAGAAAAACCATTAGAATTTCCATGGGGTTTGTTGCGAATCTCGGAATAAACAACATTCCCAAGTGAGACCAGGTGCCCGGGGAAAGTCAGTGTCTCCTGTTTGCGCATGCAACACCCGTTGCAACAGCTCCATGGAAACCTGTCAAATTCGGTGATTGTCTCGATGTACATATTGATGCACATTTCAGGTAAATATGTCTGGTTTGGTAATGATGACAGCCATTCAGTCCTAATCCATAATGTCAATGATCATCCTGGAAAGAGGGATCTTACATGCTTTTATAATATCCCCGTAGACACAGCCAGATTTGTGTTAGTAAGCTTAAGACTTCTACTTTAATATTTTGTATTTTACGTTTACTTTGTAAGGAGTTCGTGGCTCCAAATTCCCTGTAGGTAAAATCATTAGCAAAGTGAAATAAAATCTATGGGAGGTAACTATACATAGCCTAGAACTATACATAGTTTTTTACTTTATCTTACGTAAACATACTAACAGCAGAGCTGATATATTTTGATTCTAGAACAAGGATTACGGAAATCTTATTCACTCTAAAATTAACAACAACAAAAAAAGGTGGGTTGGAAGTGTGAATTCTTGTATTACGGTGGGTCCTGACCGTGTAAGGTTTTTCATTTTCCAGTTGTTATTATGATTGAATCCAAGTATTTTTACAATAAAAATTCGGTACTTACCAATATGTGTTGTTTTGAATAGATTTTGTCTATTGAAGAGTATTTAAAAATTTGAGTACTTTATCATGAAACCGTATTTCATAGAATAGTGTACACGGTAAAACACATTTACAGGTATACCGTTTTGTTAAGGCCAAGTCATGGTTTGAAAGATAAGGTTACCCCAAAAATTTCTCCGTAATTTCGACATACTACATTGTATTTTCATAACTACAAAACAAAGAATCAACAATTAAAGATTAATGTTGTTGACATTTTTCACTAGATTAAAACATTATCTATAAAAAAAGAATTAGTGCTACATCTTCCATATGAAAGATGACAAATATGGATGATGACCATATCCCTGTATACAGCACACAATCGATAATTCAGAAAACCAGAAACCGAAGGCATACAAAATCAGGATAAAACAGGAACCAAAAGCTAACAAACAAAAACCTCCACCATATGGAAAGAAGCGAACTTCCGATATGGGAGTGTGACCAGGTGGCCAGGAAGAGTAAGCATCTCCTGCTTGCATGCAGTACCCGCCGCTTCAATTCGGTGGAACTGTCACACCCGGTATCTTCAATTTCAGAAGACATATAGAACAATCTTTGGTCGGATGGTTCAAATGGTCTATGACAGAATATCATCCACCATTCTGGAGAGTCGGACATTATTGTGTATGACGAGTTCCCCACATATCCTTGACTGAGAAGCTTATCTGAAAGACACCTAGCTCTCAGAAGAAAATCCGTATATTTGGTACTTGCTCTGTAATAGCGTATCAACTGAGATATGAACACGCCATAAGCAGGCGATTAAGGGATGTTGCTACTCAGAAAAGGAAAGTTTGTAATGCTGAAATTCAAGTCGTCACGTTTGTCATAGAGTGAGGTGTTCATGTGACCATCAGTGTCGTAGGACAACATTTTGCCCAAATAGGATGCTGAAGTATTTGTCTCTGTAGTTTCACTTAGACTTCAAGCGCCGAAGGATAGATACTGCTGAGGTAATCCGCGAATTTTGGATTATTGATGGACAACACATCGTCTTTGTATCTGTAAGTGAAGTTGAAGTCAGAAGCTTAGTATCTTTTCCCTTCAGAGCCTAATGATTGAATGAATTCAGCTTCGTACGAGTAAAGGAAAATGTCGGCAAGGAGTGGGGCACAATTGGTCCCCATTGGAATTCCGACAATTTGCTGGAAGACCTTTCCTCCAAACACAATAAAAATGATGTCGATCAGAAAGTTTAACATCTGAATGATATATGTTTCAGTGTACTTATTTTCAGAATCGGACTTTTCTTTTACAAAGTAGGTTTTGTCGTAGTTAACAACAATAAATTTGTATTTGCGATTGCCGTTCTTGCTTGTTAACGCATTACTAATATTTTTTTTCTTTCAATTTAGAAGGTGGGATTGTAGTGTAAAGTGTCGAAAAATCAAAGGCTATGATCGAATGGACTCTACATAGATGAGTGGATTTCAGATGTTCAATTCAGTCCCTGTCCAAACCTCTTCAGAGAAGACATGTCCCCGACCACCTGTCCTCTCTGAATGTCAGTCGGACTCCTCGGGTGTTCACATGCATGAGCTCGCTACGGCCGGCAGATCACGAACTGCATTTCCTATGCCTTCTGTTTTTATATACATTTACATATCCATCTGCGTGTTTCTTGGGCCCCTGCATCATGCTGTCTGCTTTTATGTTCATCTTACAAGGAGGAGGTCATTTCACATCACAATTCTGCGTTCTGCGAGACCTCTGAGTAATCGAAATAAAGGGAGGGTTGTGCGCACGTAATCCGGATAATCACACCGTCTGCTACTTGCGCGGCAGATGGCCGTCCAAATTCGGCAACGGTTGCCCATTGGTATCGTTGGCGTATGTGTGGTCTTTTGTGTTTGATGTTTCTAAGTTCATTTTCCCTTTTGCGTCTCTTTCTGTGCGTGTACGCTCTTGGATTTTGCATTAGGTGTTTTGGAGCTTTTTTGTGGATGCTACAACCTAGTGTTGTTAGAGATCCCCTCTTTTTTCTTTATTTTTGTAGTTATGGAAATAGTATGTCGAAATTACTTAGAAAAGTTTGGAGTATCCTTATCTTTCAAACCATAACTTGGCCCTTAAAAATTGTATACCTGAACAAGTGTTTTCCTCTTTACACTGTTTTATGAAATAATGCAAAATGAAGAAATTCTACCTGTTAATTTTTACCCTACGTTGGATATAGTATAGTAGTCGAAAATGCAATGAAATTATAAGCGGGCACCCTTGTGTTTAGCACTTTATAACATTCTTATTCACATCTTAGTGTATCATTTTATGTGTTATATTTCTTCTTTAATACCTGTTACAATAAATGAAAATAAAACAATTAAACATGACTTTATTGTTACTGGAAATGGGGGGTTAAAAACCACATACTGGATATTTTTAATATTCCTAAATCTTTATGTACAAAGGTACATTTCTATAATATACTGTGTCTTTATTGAAAACAAAATTTTCTATCTATGTCTGTGTTCATTATGACATTTTGATCATTGTGAATAGAATGACAAAATGGACAACGGCCATATCCCAATACACAGTACGAAATCAATAATTCAGAAAATCATAAACCGAAGGCATGCAAAATCAGAAAAATACAGGAACCAAAACAAACAAACAAATTCTCCCTCACATGAAAAGAAGTTAACACCCAATATGTGAGTGAGACCTGGTGACCAGGAAGAGTCAGCATCTCCTACATGCATGCAACACCCGTCGCTTCAATTCGGCAGAAATATCAAATCCGGTCACTTCCATTTCGGAAGATACAAGTATATTCTTTGGTTGGTAAATACCCTTAAAATACAAAGTGAATCTGTAAAATCCACGTGTAGGGACCCACCTTAAAGGTCAATAGTAAGTTTTGTTAGTCAAGAAAAGTAATTGCAACACGTGAACTAAGAATTTTCCTTTAAAACAGTTCCTTCTTCTCGAGAAATATAATTATTGTAGTTGTAAATTTACCTTTGAAATAACCTTTTTCAGTAATGGTCCGATGAAAATGATCTAGAGTGTCTTGTCATCAGTGCTATCTACAGGTTATGCATTATGTGGTTCATTTGATAAGACAGAAGTTTATCATTCAGTCAAGGTCAACGTTAAAATAAGGACAAGTACAATTTTATGCATAAAATTTATTGTCACGGGTACATTCAATGGACCGTTTTCACTTTACGGCTTGACTTGCATTTTGGACACTCCAAAACCCGACATCATAACTTTTGAATTAATTTATCATAGACCTATATCGACGTCATAGTAAACAGTTTTCTGTTTAAATTTCGAGTCTACTGCTGTATGAAAATCGTCTCTTTTGATGAGTGCTTTCATACATGCTACAAGTAAATAATAGATTCACTCTAGATCATGACAAACAATATCTTATCTAGGATTTTAATGCACCTGCATCATATTGATACATGAAACGAACTTATTGTATAATACCTATGTTTTCGTTGCAATTGCAGAATTATTACTAAAAATTAGATATTTTGAATTAACTTTATATGTTACTAGAAATTGAGACCAATTATATATGAAACGGTATCAATGACATATATCAGAGTGATATTACGCACAGACTGACCATGGGCGGATTCAGGGGTCCGATTTTTTAAAGAGCATCCCCACACAACAGCAAAATGAAGTCCCTAATTAATTATTCAATGAGTCATTTCTGTTTCTAATTAGGTGTAATATATATGGAATGTATTGTATAGGAAAGCTGCATCATTTAAAAATAAAGTATGTTATAAATTCTGGAAAGCGGAAGCAAGCCAGAGAAAATTTTTGCGGCAAAATATTATCAATAAATACAAATTAATATTTCATTTTTTAAAATATTATGACAATAAAAGGTAAATCGGGATTTAATATTATGAAATATGTATATTTTTTAATTATTTAAAATTATGCTACGAAAATTCCAGGGGGGGGGGGACCGGAACCCCCCCTACCGACCCCCTCTGGATTCGCGCTTGCTGACTATAATACAGGACAAATATGAAATCCCAAGCTTTCAATAACTACAGTTAATGTTTATTTCAAGACAGGGCATTGGTAAAATTGAAATCCAAAACAACTACTTTAGTTCTTTTGAATCCTTAATCTGATGATGATTTTTTTTTTTTAAAAAAGACAACCTAAGACTTTAGAGTATGGTTAATTTTCAAAATTGATAGAGATGTACGACTTACAAAAGAAAGGAAGGGATCTCCAACAACACTCTGTTGCAGCACTAACAGCAAAACTCCAAAACACCTAATGCAAAACGCAGAGCAGACAGCCAGAGTAAGAGACACAAAAGGGACAAGGAACACCAACTCACACTATAGAAACAGGAAACACGAAAGATAACACATAAACCAACGAGACCAACGTATACTATAGAAACATGAAACAGAAAATACCACACACACACGTAGCAGACGTCGTGGTTATCCGGATTATGTGCGCACAACTCTTTCACTTTTCCGATTGATAAGAAGTCTCGAAGAACGCATAATTGTGGTGGAAATTAACCTCCTCACTGTAAGATGAACATAAAACAGTATGCATGACGCAGGGGGCCAAGAAACACAGAGATTGATTTAAATGGAGATAATAAACGGAAGGCATATGAAATACAGTCCGTGTTCTGCCGGTTGTAGCGAACTTATGCTTGTGAACACCCGAGGAGTCCGACTGCCATTCAGAGAGGACATGTGGTCGGGGCCCTGTCTTATCTAATGAGGTTTGGGTAGGACCCATCATGGAGTCCTGTCGTCACAATCAGTTAGAGTGCAATTCGTAAGAATACACTGGTACAAGGCTGTAGATTGGTCTAGTACCAAGCCAAGTGTCCGCTTGGCGACAGAGGGATCATATCTACGGTTTAAAAGGCGTTTGATAATTCTAACACAATTTCGATTGCAATTCAGTCTACCTTACGTATGTGCTGGTACAAGGCTGTAGATTGATCTAGTACCAAGCCAAGAGTCCGTATGGCGACAAAAGAATCATATCCACTGTATGATTGTAGTTATGTCTACCTGAATAATGCGCTAGTAAAAGGCTGTAGATTGGTCCAGTACCAATGACAAATATGGATAATGACCATATCCCTGTATACAACACAAAATCAATAATTCAGAAAATCAGAAACCGAGGGCATACACAATCAGGATTAAACAGGAAACAAAGTAAACAAACAAAAACCTCCACCACATGAAAAGAAGCGAACTCCGAATATGAGAGTGAGAGCCAAGTGTCCGTCTGGCGACAGAAATATCATATCCACGGTATGAAAGGCGTTTGATGGTTCTAACACAATTTCGATGGTATTTCTGTCTACCTTCAATCCTTTTTTTGTGTTGCCTTCGAAGCATAGCGAAATTAAGTGATCACTTTGTACGTTGTCCGTCTGTCTGTCACACTTTGGATGTCATACCCAATAACGTTTGATTGATAAGTGATAGGGTTTTGATATTCCTTGTGACAAATGAGTTAAAGAAGATCCTGACGACAATATCAACAGCACTTTCAATAGAGCACAAAATTTATCATCGACAGACCCCTAGCAAGGTAGAGGTGGGACCATGTGCCCGGGAGGAGTAAACATCCCCTGTTTTGCTAGCCACATCCGCCGTCAATGTTAAATCACGAAAAAATGAAACAATTTCGTAACTTTACATGCACTGTCTTCACAATACCTTTTTACAAATATTCTAATCTTTGACCTAGTTACATTGACGTAGATATTTGACTTACTTTTCAAAAAAAATAGAATTGGCTATATCTTTAAAGTGGTTAGTGATAGGGCTTTCATATTTTACATGTGTAATTTTAATGACAAGAACTTTCTACGTATACCATAATTATTTTTACCTTATGATCTTAACTCAGATATTTGAACTACTTTTTAAAAAATGTAATAAGCCGCTTCGCAGGCGACGAAAGCATTCCTTGGATTGCTATTTTTGGTTAATTTTGTCACCATTAAATGCAGGTTGTGTAATACCCAAAGTTAAAAACTCTGTTTCTTTTATGGATCCAAATTTCAAAAGAATTTGGCAATAATTTTTGTAAAATATCCAGAAAGTCTTTACTAGCCTGTGAAAGCGAAAACCTTGACCTAAAGTTTCTTGGTAATTTGTAAATTTCTACTATGAAAATCCAAAACATCAGTACATGTTCTAGCATACCGGATAAGCTGCAAAATGTAGATACCGTATGACGAAAAGTCATTATGATGAATCCAAAATCATCTCTTTTGTCATACATTCTTGTATGAATCTCTCCATTTTTGATACAATCCAATTTTGATATTCATGTCCAAAATGGTGTTTCTGTCTTTGTAATGTTTGCCTTGTTTAAAATCAATTCTTGGGGATAAATAGCATTTTTATACTTTTCAAAAACAGGATTGTCGATAGTAAGAATATCATCCATGTACCTAGAAGTACGAATGAAACATTTGAAATTATCATGTTTCTTTGCTTTTGAAGATTTTGGATAAATTACTCTTTCATACATGTATGAAAATAAACATGCAACAGGGGGCACACAGTTGGAGTACCCATTTTGATCCCTATATGCTGCTTGTATAGATTCTCATCAAATCTTACATAAATGTCGTCCAAGGGGAAGGAACAGGTCACTACATGTCAATGGTTTGTATGATTTGTATTCTGTAGCGGAAAAGAAAGCGTTTGATTCAGATGTACAAATATAAGATTCCCCTTTTCAATCAAAACACCATTTTATGAGTTGGAACAACCGCTCATTAATTTTGTCGTGAGGAAGCGTGGTGAACATATAAGGAATGTCGTATAAAGAAATCGCATTGACTTGACAAATTCTAGATTTCATTTTGTCAGTCACATCTCTGAATTTTAATAGATCATAACATGTTTGCATCATTCTTGTTTAGAACAGTTTCACAATATTTTGCCACGTATTCCTTTATCGCCGTGAGTGCTGACTTGAGATTTCTATACAAAATTCTAGTTGAGCAGTTCCTAGAATTAGATTAACAATGTATCGAAATTTGTAAGAAAATTTGTGCAGTTTTGGTATGCATAATAATATGCGTCTACGGACACATACGCAACAGGTAACTTAGGTGTCCCTAGAATTAGTTTACACGACATAAGAGATGAGACATTTGTAGTAAGTAACAACCATGAGTTTTGGTATAAACATGCAGATGGGTATATTAAAATCAAGCCCTGTAAGATTGAAGTGGTCGATATACTAAAAGAGCACCAATTTTCACCAAGCGATTGCTCAATTTCTAAGTGCGGCATAAAGAACTGCAAAACTTGTAACATCCTAATAACAGACACTTCATTCTCAAGTAATCTCACAAAACAAACATTTAACACGCATAGTTTTGAAAACCTTAACTGCATGACATCTAATGTTGTGTACGGAATAGAGTGCTCACTTTGTGGATTGATTTATGTGGGTGAAACCAAAGGTCAGCTCCGAAAAAGAATGTCAGGACACCGGTCAAAAATAAACAATAAAGGAACTCAACTCCTTCATCGCCATTTTGACCAGGCGGATCATTCTGTTTTATCTATGAGAGTCAGAATCCTGGAGAAAATATATCACCCCACAAACAATCCCAATTTGAGCACACCTTTCCGTCGCAACAGAGAAGAGTTCTGGATAAAAAATCTTAACACTGCAGCGCCCTATGGGTGCAACGATAACATCAGCACTATAGGAAACTTAACAAGTCCAGGTTGTCAATCGGTAAATGTGACTAGCTTATTCAACAGACCACAAAGAAGACCTCGAAGTCATGGCATTCGAAAATATAATAGGCCTGAGATACATAATTTCTCCTTCGATGACTTGGTTCCATTTTTGAATGAGCCTCTAGGACTGCATTATATTCGTACCAAATTATACTCTGTTCCTTTACGGAAGTTACACGAAATCTACGAATATACGAAGGACCTCACATATACCGATACACGTTCCCCAGAATACAGACTACAAGGAGTCATCTTGGACATTTCTACTTTTCGTTATTTCAAGCAGTTAGATCAGATAAATCAGAGGAGAAAACAAACCGCCCTTTCATTAAAGTAAGATTTGCAAACAAAGGTATTGATAAATTGAATCTTGGTCAAATTTTGAATCACAAAACTGTCACAGAAAAAATCCCACCATATTTCAAAAGAAAAGAAACTCCTTGTATTTCCTATAGCTACACACCAACAGTTGCATCTAAAATTTACAATTACAAACGATTCCTGCAGTGTATTGATTTAAGTAATCCCTCACTACATCCACTTCCTTGCGAATGTTCTTCATCGGATTTCAACTACTCTCCTTGTGGACACGTTATTACTGGTGACCTTAGTATAGTCAAGAACGACAAGTTGAGAGAATTGTTAAAAAAGGGTCCCAAATACAGAGAAAGTATGTCCTTTACATGGAACCAAAATTTGAAAATTATCATGGACTCTTGTGAGGAATATGCAAGACGTTGGGCAAAGAAAGAGGATGTACAGCTCGACACTCTTTCCGAATGGATAAAATCCATCAGAGGGTTACTTTTATCTAGAATTAACCGATTAAAATCAACTGTGAACACCAGATTCGAGTCTATATTTAAAGACCCTGATGTTATCACAGAGCTCACCTACCTCCAAGAACATTATGTCATCACACCAGCGGACAAAGCCTCAAATAATTACACATTTACTTGCAAAAAGTACTATTTCGACAGTCTAGTTAAAGAGTTGGGTTTAAATTCGACACCTGGAAATCCCACTTACACCCCTACAAACCTTTCTGCCTCTGAAATAATAGATAACCACAAATCAGCTCTTGCTTCCTTTGGCTTCCAAACTAACAATTTAGATTTAGATTTACCATACTTATACTGCATACCTAAAATGCATAAGAATCCGTACAAACAACGTTTCATCGCTGGTTCCTCAAAATGTTCTACCAAATCTGTATCGATCTTACTCACCAAAGTTTTATCTGAAATCAAATCTGGGCTTCAAAAATATTGTTCGACAGTATATTCTCGCAGTGGTATCAACCAGATGTGGATTTTAAAGAATTCGAAGGAACTTTTAGAACATCTGAAATCCACTCATTTTAGTAAAGTTCATTCGATCAAAGCCTTTGATTTTTCGACACTTTACACTACAATTCCACATTCTAAATTGAAAGAAAGACTCGCAAAAATTATAAGTAATGCGTTTACAAGTAAGAACGGTAATGGCAAATACAAATTTATTGTTGTGAACTATGACAAAACCTACTTTGTAAAAGAAAAGTCCGATTCTGAAAATAAGTACACTGAAACAGATATTATTCAGATGTTAAACTTTTTGATCGACAACATTTTTGTGGTGTTTGGAGGAAAGGTCTTCCAGCAAATTGTCGGAATTCCAATGGGGACCAATTGTGCCCCACTCCTTGCCGACATTTTTCTTTACTCGTACGAAGCTGAATTCATTCAATCTCTGGTCTCTGAAGGGAAAAGATACTTAGCCTCTGACTTCAACTTCACTTACAGATACATAGACGATGTGTTGTCCATCAATAATCCAAAATTCGCGGATTTCCTGAGCAGTATCTATCCTTCAGAGCTTGAAGTCAAAGAAACTACAGAGACAAATAATTCAGCATGATGATCCTATTTGGACATAATGTTGTCCTACGACACTGATGGTCACATGAACACCTCACTCTATGACAAACGTGAGGACTTCAATTTCAGCATTACAAACTTTCCTTTTCTGAGTAGCAACATTCCTTCATCGCCTGCTTATGGCGTGTTCATATCTCAGTTGATATGCTATGCCAGAGCAAGTACGAAATATACGGATTTTGTTCTGAGAGCTAGGCGTCTTTCAGATAAGCTTCTCAGTCAGGGATATGCTTGTGACCGACTAACATCGTCACTGAGGAAGTTCTACGGTCGATATGGGGAACTCGTCATACACTATGATGTCCCACTCTCCAGAATGATGGGTGATATTCTGTCGTAGACCATTTGAACCATCCAACCCAAGATTGTACTCTATGTCTTCCGAAATGGAAGTTACCGAATGTGACAGTTCTACCGAATTGAAGCGGCGGGTGTTGCATGCAAGCAGGAGATGCTTACTCTTCCTGGGCACCTGGTCTCACTCTCATATCGGGAGTTCGCTTCTTTTCATATGGTGGAGGTTTTTGTTTGTTTGCTTTTGTTCCTGTTTTATCCTGATTTCGTATGCCTCGGTTTCTGATTTTCCGAATTATCGATTTTGTGCTGTAAACAGGGATATGGTCATTATCCATATTTGTCATTGTGGGAAGATCCAATCTGACCTTTCAGGTTCGATCAATTTCGGTTGATCGTTTCTTCAACGCATTCGAAAATTTCTGTTGTCAAAATTTCTTAAAATTTCTAAAAACAAATGGGTCTTGTAGCATCATATCCCAACAATCCTGCTATGTCTTTCGGTACATTTTGGACATAATAGCTTTGACAGTCTTTGGCCATACATTGTTTTGATTGAGGGTGACTGACGAGGGTTAAGTATCCGAAACGTGCATGTCTGGTCTATGCTACCAATTTACCTGTTCTTAAATGATGCTATTAAATTTGAAGAAGTTTAACATTGCAAGTTGCCTGCTTTATCTGCAGGCGCGAAGATATATTTTTCATGTAAATCAGGTAACTTAGATTTGAAATATCCTTTAGATTTAGAACTTGGATTTTCAAAAAAGATGAGGATTTTTATGGAAGTTATCTATTCGGATATTAGTAATATCCAAAATGAGGTTTTCCCAGTCATTCAGAGCATGCGATTCGACTCCTTCAGAATGTTCTTTGGAATTTCTCGGCAGTCAGAACAGTACAAATACCAGATTCCATCCTTTAATTTAGATAATATATCAGTAGATGTGAATGAAAGTTTAACACAGTTCATAAGATACAGGAAAACCTTGAAAAAATACTAAAAAGGAGATTTTTTATTATGTTACAGTTTACAGTTTAATACACACTTATGAGGCAAGAAAAAAGAAAACAAACAGAGGGGGGGGGGGGAAACAACATAGCACCCTCGAAACACGACGACAACACGATGTATATGTCAGAGTGCAAGCATTAGGATTATAATGTAGGTGTCTGAGGTATGAGGTTCCTAAAAGAATGAAAGTGACAATGTCCAAAATGTTTACAGAAGTCCGAAGTAAGAGCCATAAAAAAGTACAAGGCTGGACGCGTTTATCCGGTTTAAGTGACAGTTTCGTTTGCATAGTTGGAGACACTTATACTCTCTGAGCACCTAATTTTATCTCCCCTAGGGATCTATTATCTTTGACGAATGTTTCAATGTTTTAAGCTTACCATGGAAACAGTATCGATTTCGATGTGAAAACATTAAAGGAAGGAAACAAAGGAATTATCATATTGAAATATGTTTAGGACCTTAAATGATCTATTTCAGACGATATTTATGAAAAGAGTTGTGTGATTTTTACAGCTCAATTTCCACATTATTTCTTGCAAATAACGCACAAGCGTTGCCGTTTCTACTATGACATCACAAATTATCTGGAGAGCTTCATCCAATGACAACACACCCAAAGTAATATGTAACTTGAGGTTTAGAAGTGTATTAATTACTTCTCTCCGGCTCTGTCGCCTGAAAGAAGTTTTGTTTTGGCCCTTTATCGATTTGACATCATAAATGTTATTTTGCTATTTTGAACATATATTTTATTTGGATATGCTACTGAATCGACCCTACAGGAAATTTGGAGCCGCGCACTCTCTGTAAAGTAAACGTACAATCTAAATTCAAAACAGTAAAGAGGACGTTTCTGAAATGAATTTTGGTGACTCCGCTGGAAGCATCATTAATGAGAATGTAATATTCGAAACATGTGTCTGGTGCACGAAAAATTGGTTTAGAATTTTCTTCATGAAGGTATAGAGTTGGAACACTTCCATATTATTGTTATCCTAACATTTATTAATGAAATGGCCTTATGAAACTTAATAACTGGTGTAATTAAGATGTGTTTAACTGGTGTATTTCAAATGTAACTGGTGTATTAAAAAAGCGATGCACAAACGGTATAATTCGCGTAGCGAATTATACCTCATTTGTGCATCGGCTTTTTGAGGTTATTTTGCACATCTAGTTGACACCGCTACCGATACTGTCGAACTTATATAATCTTTAGATTTCTGTGCATATTTTTCTAAGATGTACATTGTTTACTCAATATTCAATATTAAATCTAAATGTCACTAATTTTGGAATACAACTAAATCAATCAAATAAGATATAGATGTTATCATTCATATGGAAAAGGGTTTAGTGCCACTTTAGGCCTAACCAAAACTTTGGCACAAGTCACCGATACGTTGCATACTATTATTGGCATCTTTTCGAAAATATCAATCCTTCCGTATAAAGTGTAGCTTCGCATAAAAACTTTAAATCTTATCTCTCGAACAATTGGATGATTAACTCGTACATTTTACAAAGTAATGATGTTTAGGTCTGTTTCATGATAGATATCAATTGCTCTGACAAATTAATTTTGAATTTTTTTTATCTTTTTCAAATTACGCAACACATATAACATAGATGAAGGACAAAGACACCATGCGCACACTCTAGCACGCTTCTTTCACTCATCAATAAATCTCAAATAACATGTAATGTATAAGAAAACAAATTGAAATCGGTAAACTACTCACCAAGGCTATGCTATGTCCCCTAGCGGCGTACGGTAAAGACAACTGACCAGCATTACATACTTTAAACTTCAGCATAGGTCACTGTATTGGTCGGATTTTAAGTAAACTGATATCATGACCAATTGATATCGTTAAATACATATTTATGTTATCTCAACGTATAACTGTAGGTATAATTACATACATGTAAAGGAGCCCAAACGAATTCGTAGAGGATTCTGCTAAGATGGGAAGGAAAAAGAAATTTTCTGAATAAAAGAAATTAAAGCTCGTAATCAAGTAATGATTTTGCTTTATTGTATGGTAAATTTTGGAAATGCGACCTATTTTTTTGTGTGTAATTTGAATTAAAACAGCCGAATTTACACTATCAGCATGGCAAGTAAGATCTTGTAGTAAGGCAAGGAATGATACCAACCAGGCGATCCAATTGTGCAAAAATTGAAATTTTTAAGTTTCTTTACATTGAATTGCTGCTATCATCACCAGAGAAGAAATATTTACCTGATATGTACATCCAGGCAATCACCGAATTTGGCAAGTTTCCATGGTGCTGTTGCGATGGTGTTGCATGCAATTAGGAGACGCGGACTCTCCCCGGGCACCTGGTCTATCTTCTGAATGTTATTCATTCCGAGGTTCGCAACAGTTCCAATGGGAATTCTAATGCCTTGCCTTCTCTACTTTGAGACTGACTAACTGATAGGCACTTCTTTTATCAACATTCATCTATCATGTTCTCTTTTGATGGGTTTAGAATAATGATACGATGCAATTAAATATACTATATCAATTCAGTTTGTTTACGCCATTTCATTGTTTTGAGTGGGTGGGAGACACCCTCCGACTACATTTCTTTTAAGGTATTTAAGAAAAAAGAACAATGTTTCGCGTATATCTTGCTTTCCTTTATTCTTCAAACACTATCGCATATCTTTATATAAATGAACAGATAAAAACCTTCTATTTAGATAACTTTTAACAGATCTTATTAAGTTAATACGGAAGTGTTCCAACTCTATACCTTCATGAGGAAAATTTCAAACCATTTTTTCCTGCACCAGACACGTGTTAAGAATATAAAATTCTCATCAGTGATGCTTCCAGTGGAGCAACCATAATTCATTTCAGTAGTGCCCTCTTTTATATTTTACTAGAAAAAGGACCCGCGCAAGCGCGGAAAACAATTCAATTCAGTGACGTATACTCCAAATAGGCTAAAAGACTTCTTCTAGATTATAATTGAGACCATTGTCAGTTTTTAACAGTGTATACATTTTTATTTATTGAAATATTCGTAACACTTCTTACACTTTTAAGAAATCAGGATGGAATAAATCAAATATCAAAAGCATAAAGCACCATTAATTATTATGTAGATTTATATGCAACTTTTGACGTCAATCTTCGTAGCAAATAAGATTGTTAAATATAACAAAAAATGTAGCATATTAATCCTAAGTTTTCACAATTTTCATGGGAACCCCCCCCTCCCCCTCCCCCCACCTGCAGGAGGGATTACACACTTTAAGTATACAAAAGTGAAAAAAAAATGAAATATGAGAAAGCGTCCACATCCAAGTCTGACACTGTGTCACTAGAAAACGTCATGGGAAAATAGCATGTGATTGGTAATTGAGAATGCATTGAGTATCAAAGAAATAGAGCCAGAAAACAGGTTGCCCAATGCAAGAAGATATTTCACATTTGAGAATGTCTGCCCTCGATGGGATTCGAACCAGGGGATGCTTACTCCTCCCGGACACGTAGTCCCATCTCTACCTTGCTAGGGTTCCGTCGATGCTCAGTTTGCTGCTCTATTGTGGGTGCTGTTGAGATTGTCGTCAGGATCTTCTTTATCTCATTTAACATTCAAGAAATACGATTTATATGATCTTTCGTTCAAAATTATAAAAGAGTTTGTTAAAAATGTTTTTTTATTAAAAAAACAGGAAAAGAAATCCGAAGTATCCATGCAGCAGTGAATCAAGAGGAGGATACACTCACAACATCGAGAGAAACACCGTACAAAACAATATAATCAGCAAACAGTCTTAGAGGGCGCTAGTGAAATGAATTTGGGTTGTGTATGAAAAGCAATTTGTCTGGAAGCATCACTGATGAGAATTTAATGTTCGAAACACGTGTCTGGTGCATGAAAATTGGTTTGAAATTTTCTTCAAGAAGATATACAGCTGGAACACTTCCATATTATTAGAAAAAAGAGACAAAAGAAAAAAAAACCTTAAGGATCTCCAGGCAAACCAAAGACACAAGATAAGGATGGAGACCAATGAGCACCGGCGCTCACCATTGACACCCATTTACATATACTGTGTTGATGTCAATTTTAAAGATCAGTAAATGTTTCTCCATTTTCTTTAAATCGAAAAAAGAAAATGAAAAAAATACATATATAAAAATATCTTAAGGAATAAGGACAGCACTTAAAGGACAGCACGCAAAAAATTGAGCTTTTTTTAATGGAAGGTATGGATATTTATTTCTCTGTATGTATATCTGTACCATGTGTACATGTTTTACATTTTGAACTAAGTTATCCACTCGTAGTAGTCTGTAACAAAATACATGACATTAATGAAGGTAGAAAACACGAACATAAGATGTGTAATTCATTTCATATTGAATCTACAAAAAAAAAAAAAAAAAAAAAAAAAAAAAAAACACACACACACACAACCCCCCCCCCCCCCCCAACATTTTCTAAGAAACGCTACAAACTGTGAAGTTTATGATAGCAGGAAATATCATAAAACCCCGTGACAATATTTTTAAGATCGATATAGCTATTTATGTGAACGAAACAATATCAAAGATCAAAATACAAAGGTAACTATAGTAAATGCTTAATTTTACAATTGAAAATCTTTATATGGTCATGTAAGGCGTTGCTCTCACTGACATTGTTATTAATATTTGCTGCCTATGGCTGGAGACGGATGAAATGTATTTTTTCGACCCATATTTCCCCTGCCGATCATTTCATAAGGATACGGCTTCTCTGTTGAAGATAGTTCGTCTAATGTGTCCATCTAGTACAAAAGAAATTTTACGCGTATTTGTAAATGAGTCGAAATGTAAAAGTGAGGAAAACGAATCGATCAAATGAAGAATGGGCTCTTCAAAAGAGGAAGTTCAAGAAATGACGGAAAGCGCTTATTTTTCTACATTTGAACTTTTTCATGTTTGCATTTCATGCAAAAAAGAAAACACCAAACACTTATTTTTGTCAGGCCTAGTTCGTTCTAAAGCATAATTTACCTGTTCCTTAGTCAATTTCCAACCAGTAGCTGCAGCGCAATTTTGTTCAAGCTGGCCAATAGAGGTACATCCTATAATAACAGATGGTACAATGTCCTTTTGCAACAGCCACCTCAGAGCAACTTGTGATTCTGTTTTTCCTGTAAATTAAGAAAAAAATGTTTATTATTATGATACGTCTCCTTGAAAAACGTTAATGACGTGAATATTGATTAAAAGTCCGTAACAAGTAATTAAAAAGGTGAAAAATGTCTTTCCAAATAAATCAAGACAGCAAATCATCATTCATTTCCATAAATACTCTATACCAACCATGATCTTTTCCGATTTCTTCTAACCCTCCTCTTAGATTCCAATAAAATTCATTATCGCATTTTGACCAAGCTGGAGCTGACTCTATTGCCAGTTTTTCGTTCGCTGCTACAAGCCCAATTCGTCCTTGATCAGTCTGGGGTTTCTTACCACGCTTGTATTTTCCAGTCAAAAGACCCCTGTCGTAAATAAATTTTATCATAGAAATATAAAATTAAACATTATAAGATACTTATTTCGTGAAGAAACACTCTGATTCAAACAAAAAGTATACCGAAGAAGATATTATCCGGATGCTTGATTTTTTAATTGACTGTATTCTAGCAAACAGTTAACATCCCCATGTGTACCAACGCACCCCACTGTTTGCGGACTTATTTTTATATTTATACGAAGCTGACTTCATCCAGACCTTGCTCTTGACTGGGCGGAAGCACCTCGTATCTTAGTTCAATTTTACCTTCAGATTCATAAATGACGTGTTGTCCATCAATAATCCAAACTTTTTAAGGATCATCTACATGAAATATATCCTCATGAACTATAGATCAAGGAAACAACAGAGAGCGACAGATCCGCTTCGTAATTGGACATATTTCTATCTTTCAAAGCAAACGGACATTTGAACACCTAAATGTATGACAAGCGTGATATTTTCAGCTTCCACATAACTAATGAGTTAAAGAAGATCCTGACGATAATCTCGACAGCACTCACAATAGAGCACAAAATTGAGCATCGACGGACCCCTAGCAAGCTAGAGGTGGGACCAGGTGCCCGGGAGTAGTAAGCATCCCCGGTTGGCTAGCGGCACCCGCCGTCGATGTTCATGCACGAAAATGAAAACAATATATAGAATACATGCACTGTCTGAGGTTATGTCTATATAGAAAGTGCTATGGCGACCATGTCAGGAAAAATATTCAAACCACTTACTGTCAAAACTGTCACTTACTGTCAAAATTGTCACCTACTGTCAAAACACTTACAACTAACTTTTTGTTTCCCAGCTCATACGGTACACCAGGGCATGTTCCAAATATGAAAATTTCAGCAAAAGAGCCAGACGGCTAGTAACTAAGCTACTTGTTCAGGGTTATATTGCACAAAAGCTGAAATCATCATTAAGGAAGTTCCTCGGTCGCTACGGGGAGATAATAAAAGCATATCAGATCCCCCTTTCCAGAATGATCAGGAACATTCTGGATTGTAATTGAATGGCTGTCTTCTTCACCATACAAGAAATACTTACCTGATGTGTACATCAATATGTACATCGAGACAATCACCGAAGTTGACAAGTTTCCATGGGGCTGTTGCGACGGGCGTTGCATGCAATCAGGATACACTGACTCTCCCCGGGCACCTGGATGCACTGAATGTTATTGATTCCATGCATCGCAGCCGTTTCTTTGGAAATTCTTATGATTTTGCCTTGCCTTCTTGACTTTGAGACTGAATAACTGATAGGTACCTCTTTAATATTCATTTGATTGGTTGTAGAGATACAGGAATTGATCCTATGTTTACTCGAAAAGCAAATGGTCATATAAGAGGATTTGTCAAAGACAGATGAACAACATTTACATTTTTAAGACATTGTGGGGGACTTTTGACTCTTCTAAGGTTTTTTACCAAAATCTTATCTATAAATATTATATTCGGCCCAACCGTGACGATAGGAGTCTATGTCAAGTACTGTCAAAATCTGTCTTAACCCTGATTATTTTTAAATCTGAGAGAAGATCGGACCTCCCAATCGAATGATCAAGATCTCGCTTCAGCAAGCAGAACACAGACTGTAGGTTGATTTTGTTATGTATGCGTACAGTGAGAAGACTTTTTCTTTATGAAATAATTGTGCGTATTGGGAAATATAAACTTGCTACAATTGCTCTGTACATAGGCTTTATGATGTCAATATCCTTATTTTCTGTCTTAAACGTAAAATTAAGTATATAACATAACACAGAGAACGAAATTCTTATTTTGTCAATTTATCGTATTTTGTTCTTGGTTTTTTTAGTAATTTTTGCTGGTTTAGAGTGATGAATTGACAGAAAGATGTATATGCAATATTCATTTCTGTAATAGGCACCCTTTAAGTGGACTCCATGGAAGAACCCCTACGCCTTCATTTTTACAAACTTGAAATTCTTCATACTCGGGATGGCGACACAGCAGGCTGTATTGTTGCTATAAGAATAGAAAATGATATCATGAATTCCTGTTATACCTGACGCAACAAAAATCATGAATTCAAATTCAGTAATTAATGTGAAGTTTAAAAGGATTCAGCTTCATGATCTAAAAAAATAACCTCAAATTAAAACGAATTCTTATTACGCGAATTTGAACAAATCAAATATCAGAACATTACTCTTATAATAAGAGTTGAATGCGAAAAAAAAGAAGAATCAATGACGCAGTAAGAATAAAAGTCATCTGTGCGCCGCGCATCTACAATCTGCATTGTATGTATTAGACGTGTAGACAAAAGCAAAAATTGTCCGAATAGAAATGTTTTCGCGAAAGACTTACAAACAAATATACGAGGGCTGATTGATATGTTTTGAGTCTCGGTTTCTGGATTGTAGAAGGTCCAAAAAGGACAAACACACAATGGAACATACTATGCTTCACTTCTGACACAGTTACCGGAAAATATCAGATTAATGTCAAAGAAGTTCCAATCCGTTTTTCAGTCTCAACATCGAGAAGGCAAGGCAAAACCATGAGTATTTCCACTGACACGGTTGTGAACCTCGGAATGAATAACCATTCCGGAGTGAGACCAGGTGCCCGGGGAGAGACAGTGTATCCTGATTGCACGCAACACCCGTCTCAACAGCTCCATGAAAACTAGTCAAATTCGGTGATTGCCTCGATGTACATATTGATGTACATACATTTTATTAGGTAAATATGTATTGTATGGTGACAGCTATTCAATCGCAATCCAGAATGTCACTGATCATTCTGGAAAGGGTGATCTGATATGCTTTTAGTATATCCCCGTAGCGACCGAAAAACTTCCTCAATGATGATTTTAGCCGTTGTGTAATGTAATCCTGAACAAGTAGCTTACTTGCAAGCCGTGTGGCTCTAACGATGAAATCTTCATTATAAGATCGAACATGCCCTGGCGTACCGTATTTACTTAGAGACAAAAACGCCATAAGAAGGAAAAGAAGACGGAATGTTGATACTCGTGAAAGGAAAATTAGATATGTGGAAGCTGAAATCATCACGCTTGTCATACAGTGAGGTGTTCAAATGGCCGTAAAAACTTTGAATTTTACCAGACATTTTGCACCAAGGAAAACTCACCAGTTACATGTAAAGGTGTGTTGTTCCATCCGGACAATGCTCCTGTTCATAAGTCTGTCCCTGCCATGGCTGCAATTCTTGATTGTGGCTTTAATTTCATTAAGCATTCGCCTTATTCACCCGACCTTGCTCCATCAGACTTTCATCTATTCGCAAAACTGAAATCAGCTATTTCTGGCACCCATTTTCAGTCTGATGATGACGACATACTTGCAGTGGATGGCTCTCTGACCAGTCAAGATAAGGAGTTCCTTAAAAGTGGATCGAGGCCCTTAAACACGGTAGCAAAGTGTGTTGATACTAAAGGGGATTTTGTAGAAAAATAATGCAAAATGTCTGGTAAAATTCAAATCCTCCTTCCGAGGCTCACAACATATCAATCAGCCCTCATATAAGCACCAATTTCATAATATGATCAGAAATCTCACCTGCAAACTTATGACAGAACTTAAGCCCATGGACTTTGTCAGATCGACAATTTTCTGCATTTGCCAACCGCATACATTGCTGACGCCAAAATACCGTATTTTACCGCATTTTACCAAGTCATCAAGAGTCCTCAAAGTCTCCTCTAGTGGCGTTGAGGCATCCCAAAAATGAGTCTTAAATACAACAAGAATTTATGCAACAAATGATCTTATAGATTTTATTTGTCGGAAAGAATTAAACATATATATCATACTTTGATCATAGGTACGCATGTATATCCATAAATACATTACTGATACGTGAAATTCACATTTTGTCACATTGTTTATCATTAGGATTTATTTGCTTTACGGAAAAAAAAGAATTACAATACATAAAATTTAAATACATGTTTGCAATGATGCTGAAAATGCCAAATAAGATTTAAGGTTTACAAGAAGGACGTGTATACCTAGACGAAATGCATGTTTATGCTGAAATCTTAATTTTCTAGCTAAACTTAAATTCAGAAATTACCTGATACAAATCGATGTAGTTTGTTTGGAGCCTCTTCAAGCTATCCTCACAGGCCTTTAGAAGATGCCGTCTACTTAATCCACAGTCATTCACCCCTCTGCCCATAGGTGCACGTGCTTTTGTTGCCACAACGACATCATCTCGTTTACCACTTGAAATTTGAAAGAAATGCAAAGTAACATCCTGATGAATTGCTTCGCTGATGTCACGTCATAGAGGACATGACTTTTGCTTATATATATAACGCATTCTTTAAAAATAGCTTACAATATATAAAGCTCGTTTTATAGACGTAAAATGGAAACAATTTCTCTCAATTTTTTTATTTGATGTTTAATTTCAACGAATGTTATGACCAATTATACACAGCCCATTATGCCTCATATGAAATTCTTGTGAAATTTAAATGATCTTTACATGAAATTTCACATGAAATTTATGTGAAACGAGCATGAACATGAAATTTACATGAAAATGTTCACATGAAATTTATGTGAATCGACTACGAACATGAAATTTACATGAAAATGTTCATATGAAATTTATGTGAAGGTTTTGACATGTATTGCATGTAGTGTCAATTTTGCAAGAAGGCCACAAAGAAAAAATAATGTAAAATTAAAAAAAAAAATTCAGAAAAAGAAACATATGTCTTCCCCCTCCCTCTAAGTTACTTTGACCTTAGGCCAAGATGATGTGAAAACTTTGAGTCATGGGCAACATCATACTAAAACATGAAAGTGATTCATTATATTGTTTGAGGTAAAGCCCAAACATGATTAGCATATACAATTTCATTATAAGCATATTTAGTGAAATTGACCTTGGTCACATGACCTTGGATATAGTTATCTGAAACCTCCATTTTATGGATCATGAGCAACAAAAAAAAAAAAAAAACAGAATTACAGTAGTGATTGGATATACGGTTCAAAATATAAAGCCTAAACATGATAAGCATAGACAATTTCAGCCTGGACATGTTTAGCATATACAATTTCATTACCAAAGTAAGAAGTGACCTTAATCGTGTGACCTTGGGACAATGTGATAAGAAACATTTAGTCCTGAGAAACAACATACTAAAATATGAAAACAATTGTAAGAAGTGTTCAGGAGATATAGCCCAGACAAGATTAGTACGTACAATTTAATTAAAAAGAACCAAATGATCTTGACCTTAGGCACATGACCTTGGGTCAAGATGATAAGAAACCCTCCAATCCTGAGCAACAGCATACTAAAGTATCAGAGTGCTACAGTATACAATTCCAGAGATATAGCCCAGACTCAATAGCATTTACTATTTCATTAAAAATATAATACTTGATCTTGACCTTTGTCATATGACCTTGAATCAAGGTGATGTGTAACCTTCGAGTCATAAGCAACATTATACTAAAATATAAAAGGAATCGGGCAAAAGGTTCAAGACATACAGTCTGGACAGAAAAGCTTTAAAACTTCATTAAAAATGTACTAAGTGACATTGGCCTTTGTCGCATGACCTTGGGTCAAGGTGATGTGAAACCTTCGAGCCATAGGCAAGAACATACTAAAAATAAAAGGGATCGGGCAAAAGGTTCAAGAGTTACAGCCCGGACTGGAATCTATGTACAATTTCATTAAAGATGTACTAAGTGACGTTGACCTTGGTCTCATGACCTTTGGTCAATGTGATGTGAAACCGTCGGGTCATGAGCAACAACATACTAAAATATGATAGTGATCCAGCAAACGGTTCAAGAGATATAGCCCGGACAGGAATCTATGTACAATTTTATTAAAAAGGTACTAAGTGACCTTGGCCTTGGTCACATGACCTTGGGTCAAGGTGACGTTAAACCTTCAGGTCATAAGGAACAACATACTAAAATATGAAAGGGATCGGGCAAAAGGTTCAAGAGATATAGCCCGGACAGGAATCTATGTACAATTTTATTAAAAATGTAGTCTAAGTGACCTTGACCTTTTTCACATGACCTTTGGTCAAGGTGATGTGAAACCTTCGGGTCATAAGCAACAACATACTAAAATATGAATGTGATCGGGCAAACGGTTCAGGAGATATAGCCCGGATACGATGAGTGACAGACCGACAGACGGACGGACGAACGACGAAGGCAAAACCACTATGTCTCCTCTCCGTTGGGATGGAGACATAATTCATGTGAAGTATATTGATGTAAATTTTTTTACATAAATTTTATGTAAAATTTATATGAATTTCACATGAAATTTGATGTGAAATTTACATGCTGTTTATTTCATATGAATTTCATGTGAGGCACAATTGGCTGTGTATATTACGAACAAACTTGATAAAACTATATCGATACTGTTTAGTTGTCTCAAACTATATTAGCAAGATGGGGATCAGTTTGGAGGATGTCTATCAAGACTAGTCTACATTAAGTTATACAGCGATGGACGACAAGCACAAAGAGACGCATGTAATTTATTCTTATTTGCATTAGATTTTGTTTTGCATTGCGTTCACATATGTAATCTTATGTGATCTTTAACGTTTCTCTATTGTTATTGTTTACTTTTATTACAGAAGTAAAAGCATACCCCTACGTTAAAGTTACAAATGGTTTCGCAGGGATTTAAAGCTGTCGACAACGACGTTTTACCGTAAACAGGTTTTAAATACTACAATTTGAACAATCATATCATACTTGCATCAATTATTTCTCAAATTAAAACTTGACTATGACGTCATCCCATTGTCTAGACAGTTCTTTCTATGTGATATTGTCTCCACATGATCCTTTTTCGTCCATAAGTTCACCTGTAGCTGTCCATTAAGTTTGCCAAAACTGTCCATTACATGTATTAAAATAATGGACAGTTAAAGGTAACTTAATGGAAAGTCACAAGTAAATTTTCGGACAAAAGAATCCTAATTATGATGACATAATATCACACAGAAAGAGCTATATGTCCCAACGAAAATTGTTTTCCAAGTTTCTTTGATAATTCCGATTTCAAATTCCATATCCATTAATATTCCTCTTTTGGGGTAAAACATGTTCCTCTATATTAATAAACGAAAGAATCCATCGATGCTCGGCTTTCGTAATTTTTATGGGGGGATATTTCAAGCTCGTACAATGGAAAATGTCATGGGAAAAATAGCATGTGATTGGTCATTGAGAATGCATTGAGTATTAAATAAAGCCAGAACCAGATTGGAGCAAGAAGATGTATCTCACATTTGAAAACGTCCGCCCTCGACGGGAATCGAACCTAGATGCCCGCCGCTTTACCAACTGAACTATGATCCCTTTTTCTCTAATGTTCTCTTGCAAGACCGTAGGTCGTAAATTTCAGAAAACGAATATGAAGTTTTGAAATTAAATCAGCCTCCTCCTACATCAGAAATGTCTTGAAAGAATCGCCTTACTAAATCTATGATACTTAAAATGTCGGGAATAAGAAAGGGAGTATAAATCAGAGGAAAATATGAAGTTAATGGTTAGTGACCGTCGCCGGTTTTGAGTTTTAGATTTTCTCAGATTTGATTAAGGAAAACGGCGAGATGTAATTAATGATTACACGTTAATTAGAAATAATTTCTTCTAAAGAATTATCAATTTCAACCCCATAAAAATCTTCAAGACTTCTTAATCATAAAGCACCATTAGTTTTCGGGAAAAGTGTATTATGTAGATTTATATGCAACTTTTTACGTCAATCTTCATAGGAAAATAGATATAACAAAAAATGCAGCATTTTAATCTTAAGTTTTCACAATTTCCCGTTGAAGACCCCCCCCCCCCCCCGACCCCACCTGCGGAAGGGGTATACAAAAGCGAAAAAAAAAGATATATGAGAAATTGTCCACATCGAAGACTTCCCGAAAACTAATGGTGCTTTATGATTAAGAAGTCTCACTTTTTATATTAAATTTATTCCATCCTGGATTTCTAAAAAGTGTAAAAAAAGTGTTACGAATATTTCAAGTAATACAAAATGTATACACTGTTAAAAACTGACAATTGTCTTATAATCTTGAAGATTTTTATGGGGTTCCAAGGGGCGAAGTTATCAACCTTTTGAAACTTTTGATGGGGTGGGAGGGTGTCGGATACATCTCTTTTAAATCTACGAATGCTACTAATAGACGGTTTTTAAGTTTATGACAGATCTATCTAAAACAAAAGATCCGGAAAATTTATGTGTACATGAAAGCTTGAGTCTTTTAGCCTTTATGAAATATACGCCGCTGAAATGACATTTTTTCCGCGCTTGCGCGGGTCCTTTTCTACTGAAGTCTTATAGATATAACAATGGACAAGGAAACGAGACTATAAAGCCTTCCTACCTTTACAATATATATTTCTCGTCCGACTTAAGTTTCAATGCATGGTCGTCCTTTAAGGTATCCATCTGCAGGGGAAGGAGTTATGCCCCTACAAGGTTTTACTAATGATGTCTATTGTGACCTTGACCTTTGACCTTTGATCTTGGTTCAAGATTATGACAAACCCTTAGGTCCTAAAATATATCTGTGAAATGATATTGAAATCAATCCACAGGGGAAGGAGTTATGCCCCGGACAAGGTTTTACAAATGATGTACATTGTAACTTTGACCTTTGACATTGTTTCAAGGTCATGGACACACCCTAAGGTCTTAAGGAACATTTCTGTGAAATATTATTGAAATCAATCCACAGGGGGAGGAGTTATGCCCCGGGCAAAGTTTTATAAATGATGTCTATTATGACCTTGACCTATGACCTTGGTTCAAGGTCATGACATACCCTTAGGTCCTAAGGAACATTTCTGTGAAATATTATTGAAATCCGTCAACAGGGGGAGGAGGTATGCTCCGGACAAGGTTTTACTAATGATGTCTCTTGTGACCTTGACCTTTGAACTTTTTTTAAGATTATGACACACCCATAGGTACTAAGAAATATTTTTGTAAAATATTATTGAAATCCATCCACAGGGGGAGGTGTTATGCCCCGGACAAGGTTTTATTAATGATGTCTATTGTGACCTAGACCTTTGACCTTGATTCAAGATCATGACACACCCTTAGGTCCCAAAAACATATCTGTAAAATATTATTGAAATCCATCGAAAGAGGGAGGAGTTATGCCCCGGACAATGTTTTACTAATGATATCGATTTTGACCTTGATCTTTGACCTTAGTACAAGGTTATGACACACCCGTAGGTCCTAAGAAATATTTCTGTGAAATATTATTGAAATCCATCCACAGTGGGAGGAGTTACATGTATGCTCCAGTCAAGATTTTACTAATGATGTTCATTGTTACCTTCATCTTTGACCCATGACCTTGATTCAATGTCATGACACACCCTTGAGTCACAAAAAACATATCTGTGAAATATTATTGAAATCAATCCACAGGGGGAGGAGTTATGCTCCTGACAAGGTTTTACTAATGATGTCTATTGTGACCTTGACCTTTCACCCATGACCTTGGTTTAAGATCATGGCACACCCTTAGATCCTAAGGAACATTTTTCTGTGAAATATTATTGAAATCCATCCACAGGGGGAGGAGTTATGCCCCGGACAATGTTTTACTAATGATATCGATTGTGACCTTGATCTTTGACCTTGGTTCAAGGTTATGACACACCCGTAGGTCATAAGAAATATTTGTGAGATATTATTGATATCCATCGAAAGGGGGAGGAGTTATGAACCTGACAAGGTGTGATGGACAGACAAACGGACAGACAGGGTGATTCCTAGTATATACCCCAAACTTTGTTAGCGGGGGTATAATAATACCGATCTTCGATTCCTTTTCGTTCCACGTGTTATCTGCCCGCCATGCGCTTTTTTTTTTTTTGCAACAGTAATAGTCCTATGCAAATAAGTGCTTACACGCACGTGTTCCATTCGTTCTTATTCGGAGAAAAATAGGTTATATTAGGGTACCCATTTGATACGGAATAATTTATCATATTTCGGTAGCGAGGGCATAAGTGATTCATGTAACCAACTAGTTTCTTATTTTAAGTTTGCTAGACTGGATTCCATGAAAAAAAATTGACAAAATACTTTATTCATTGTTTGAGCTTTATGAGACCATTTGTAACTTTAAGTAGCAAAGAAGTAACATGACAATGCCCCCATGGACATTGTACTGTAAAAAATGGAAAGTCTTACGTTTTAACGAACCATTTTCCAATGATCTCCTCTGACTGACCATCACAATACATATTGGCGGTGTCGATGAAGTTACCACCAAGTTTTATAAATCTGTCTATTATCTTATGAGACTCCTCTACTTGAAGTTGTGTAGGTGCCGTGAAGACCTAATTAGAATTGCATAAAATCAAAAAGGAAAGAACGAAAATAAAAGAAGATAAAAGCAAATAAAAACTATCAGCTTTCAAATTGAATATCCATTTTATGTATCAAAGCCAACAGATCCGTTTGCTCATTTTGCTGTTATGAATAAAGACAAAATAACCACATGGAGGTATTGGTAGTTTTGTGATTGAATCGTAATGGGTATGGTCCAAACTCCTGATGATGAGGTATTCGCTTATTGCTTTTTCCGGTCAACACCAATTTCTTGGAAAAGTTAAGGATCAAACCTTGAATATGTGTCAATAACGAAAAAAAGATGTTCCAAATCTACACAAGAGCAGCCATCTGGGTACAAAAAATTAGACTTTGTAAATCACAAAATTCGATAAAGTTGGTTTCGTAGCTGTAAACACTAGTTTATGCTTGGAAAACCTATTTTTTCGAGTGTAAACTAGGGTTAACAATCCTTGAACCTAGTTTTTCTATTGTTACACCTACTTTTATGAGCGTAAACCAAACTTTACACTCGTAAAACCTAGTTTTCCACATTTTTATCATTTTGGCACGAGAATCATAATTATTGACCATTAGTCCTCAGAAACATTGGTTTATACACCGAAAATTTATTTTATCACAGGAAACTTTAGCAAATGTGAGTTGCTCTGAATGAATTCTTGTTTCCGCCAATCATATTGCATTTAAGTGAATGTAAATTTAGATTCTGTCCAATCAAACGAGGGCTTACTCGATGTAAGGGATATTTTCATTTTTGTTTGATAATGATACTTTTGACCAATCAGGATAGTATGGATATTTTATCCATTCATACTACGTTAAACAAACATGTACACAGATTTATCCCACTGCTTATTCGGTTGTTTAATAATGTTTTTATCGATTTAGAGTTACTGTTGTGGTTGAAAAATATATGTCACATACATGTAAAAACAGTGCAACATTATACTAGCTAGATCTAGCCCATTGTTTAAAGATTTTTACATAACTACTACGGCGTTTATATGTTTACACCCCCTCCTTTATTTGCCCTTTTCTTTGCATTCTTCTGACTTTGTGGAAAACCGCGACATAGGATAAACCTTGAAAATGTGCAACCATTCCCAACATAAATGCTTGATCCGCCGCAACGTTAAACCCAACGTGATCCAGAGCTATGATATTCGGATTAATGCAGGGGTATACACTGCTTAGTGGGTTAAAGGAGACTATATGATAAGACAGGTAAATTTTGTATAAAGCAATTTGATTGGATGAAATTACCTTTACCAGGATGAAACGCGTAGTCTGAGGCTAAGACTTTATCAAGAGAAGTTTGAAATTCTCATTTACAATTAACTATTTTTTTTTAAAATTACATTACTAGTAGATTCCCCATGTTAAACGCCCATTAGGCAACTAGAATTATATTCCAATAACTTGGGTTGCTATTGTGACGTCATGTTCCAAGTTTTGCATGTAGGGAGAATTTACCTACGTTAGAATATATTTGACGCTGTTACAGACAAAATGTGCATATAAAAATAACCGATAATTAGAATAAATGTAAATATAAGTAATCATTATGACAGTATTACTTTTGGTGTTCATGGGTGTATAATTTTGGTTGGACACGTGCAAATTTTCCGAGAATCGCTTCGCGATTCACGGAATTTGCACGTGACCAACCAGAATTAAACACCCATGAACACCAAAAGTAAGACAGTCATTTCTTAAATAGTCCAGCTGAATGGTGAAATAATTGTGCAAATTTTCAGGAAAGCATGAAGCTTGGAAAAATTTTTGAGGCCATATTTTACAATATTAGCTATGGACCCACCTCGAGAAATCAAAATGACAGCTATTTTCAAGATGGCCGCCATTTTCAAGAAAAATATCATTATTCACTTGATGATTAATTCTTTTTTATCGTTTAGGTCACGATCAAGTCAAACATATCGAAGAAAATGTTAGATTCTTCATTTATGGTATAATTGGTGAAAATGAATAAATACACTTAACTTAAGACGATAACTTCCATTTTATTTTTCAAAAATTAATAATGAATGAAAACATCTCATGGCAAGTGGTGGCAAAATATTTGCTTGAACGAAAATCACAGTTTTGATTGTGCCCGAAATTTGTGTGCAAATAGGCTACCTATCAACAAAAACTGAGAAATATGGTCGCCCCCGGAAACAGGGAAATAAAAATTAATTTTGATACGTTTTATCAGGAAACAATGACCTGAGTAAGATTAATTCTTTTTGTAGTATTTCGAACGAGAATGGACTTAAACTAAATTTACAAAACATTTTAATCATTGGCTTGAAGTATCGAGACTTTACAGGAAATGTATGAAAATATATATGGTCATTTTTCGCTATTTATGTACTGAATCAGCAATTTTGTGTGGAATTCTTGTAATGTAAATGTTATTATTCCGAGTACTTGGTAGATATTTTACATGAATATCCTTTCAAGTAATCGGGATTGACCATCCCATCCCCTCTTTAAACTTTTTGACGCTATATTTGTTAAAAATATTTCCTTTACATTATGTCAAATTGAATCATCATAACCGATTCCCGAAGTCATAAATGTGTCAAAAAGATTGTTTTGCTCTTTTGGTCCACGCTTTTTAATCAATTCCTGAATTTTAAACTTTTGAAATAATTCTGAGAATGACAATGGATGTTTGATTTTAAATGATTCAAGCGCTTTCAATGATATGGTGTGGACTATTTGTCCTTTAAAATGAAGCGTCATAACATAAATAGTGATCAATAATAGCATATGGACTTGCTATCAAATAGAACCTATCATTATAAAATATTAAATTGTCTATAGTTATATTGGCATAAATTGTGCACAATACACACAACTGTTATAACAGAAACACCCCTGGGAATGTTAAACGTCTTCTAATTCAATAGCATTATTTTAGAACAGATTTTGCAGCATTGACATGCACGTTTCAAGTACTTAACCCTCGTCAGTGATCCTCAATCTAAACAATGTTATATGGCCAAAGTCACCCAAAGATGTACCGACATACGTAACAGTATGTTCTATTACCATCGAATAAGGCAAAAACCTACTGCACTTGTTTCTGAATGTTTGACAATGTGTGCTTCTAAGTTGCTTTCAAACTATTCAGTACAAATATTGTAGACTATAATATTTATATACTTTTGATGTCTTATAATCTTTAGTATTATTTTAGAATAGTTTGATGTCGTCTTTTCCTCTCTTGTCTCATTTTTTGCTTTTGCATTGGTGTTTCTGATTTTGGATGTATTGGGGATTTTTTTTTTTTTTTTTTGCTTTGGGTGCAGCATCAGATCTTCCTTCCTTTTTAGATACTACATGTAGTATTAAGGAGGGATTCAACACGAAGATGGCGGCAGCATTGTTTGTTTTCTTACTTCCTAGGAAAAGTACAGTCCTTACTTTCTTAAAACATTTGATACCCTGATTGATATACAAATTTGAGTATCCTGATGAAGTTTGAATAATTTCCGACGTAATTTGAAGAAATTATAGCGATTTTCAAATTTGTGGATTTTGGGAGTTTTATCCATGAGCCAACCACGAGTCATTTCGACGTTATCGGGGGAAAATGGCTGTCACAAACTATTGCATTCAAAATGCAATTAAAATATTAATACAAAACGTATCGCATTGAAACTTTACATGTATAAAATAGAAAATTCCAATTTTATCGTTGTGTATTCGTTGACAAATTTACATAACAAGGAAGCGGACGTCACTTCATTGAAAATGGACGAATTTGGAAGGAAGAATTGGAAAATTCAAAGCTTTGTAAAATTTTAATCCCAAATTTATTTTTTCTCATTTAATCACGAAATCATCTCTGGACATTGTTGATCATTCTGTTTTGACAAGGATTGATCCACAGGATTCCTAATAATTAAGTATCAACTAAAGTCAATTGTCTCGAAATTACAATTTTTTGAGCGACTGTGTCATCTTTTATTCCAGTATCCTGCCTTTGTTTATAACACAATTCAGCTAATCTTTTCCATATGTAAAAGCAATACATTTATACATATTTTGGAAGTTAAATTAAAATTAATGTCCAATAGCTTTAAGAGAACCGGAATGACACCTTTAATATCATGACGTCATCAAGAAATTCACTGATACGTTGCAAAATGCATATCTCAAAGTCTCATAGAAATTTTTCCTGTGGATAGAATCAAATGTATACGTTTGTATGATGCAGGACAAACAAGAAATGAATAATTTCGGAAATTTTGAGAAAAATTGAATTTCGCGTCAAAGAGTTCAATACCTCCTTAAAATCTTTCAATTCATCTGAGGGTTGTTCCTATTCGGTTCTCCTACAAAACAAACTAAAGGGGTAGGGGCAAAATCAGCCGTTTTTGGCCCCATTTTTTGCCATTTTCAAAAATTGTTTTCATACTATTTTTTATCTTTCAAATAAGATTAGAGATATTGTTGATTATTGAAACTGAATTGAAAATAGATATAATCAACTAATATGAGTGTTATTTCCAGCCAAAATTGCCCACTACTACGGAAATTAGTGGTAAAATGATAACAATCAGATTTTAACATAATAGTTTATGGTATATATAGAGCAAGCGCATGTAACAAAGTTGTACTTTCCATGTACGTTCAGAATATAAAAAGGAATGTCCCATATGAGTATGAACCTGTTACACGCCCTTGCTCTAGGGCTTACAACTGTAGGTATATGTGTCCCTTGCAAAAATTCTGAATTTCTAATGTAAAGACATAGTGCTCAACTTTTAATCATTTTGTCCTAAAAGGCAGGGTTTTTGAAAAATCACATCAAAATTTGTTATTTTTTGTTCAGAAGAAGCATAATGAATAGGAAAATAGAACCTTTTTAAAATTTTTGATTGGGGCCAAAAATGGTCACTTTTGCCCCTACCCCTTTGATAATAAAGATAAATCCCAATATATAAAACTTTGGACAAAGAAAAACCTACATGTATATGATGCAAGGATGTTCACTCCAGAAGCTTAAAAGTTTTAGGCAAATTGTGAGATTTACAAAATGCTTTATGTATGATTCATAGGGATGAAAACTGTATTTTTGTTTTACGTTTCGTTGTCTCTATTTTTTTCTATTCAGTGTGAAAAAAATGAAGAAACGGTGCTTATCGGAATGGGTCGATAGCTTAATCAAAGAAACAAGGGGGTATCCAACAGAAATAGGTTGCAGCACCTACAGCAAAACACTGAAACATTCCTATGAGACGCGAATGGGACACGGAACTCAGAACATCAAGCTTTAAACATGAAAGGCTACACATGAAACAAAGGACAATCGCCGAAGACTTGGGACGGTCATATGCCACTATTGGTTGTCGGGATTAACATTTTAAAAGTACTTATACTTATTTCAGTAGTTTGAGTGAAATTAACCAATGGGTTGAAATATGCGAGCGAAAATGTTCCTTTGAAACATTTTCCACCTAAGAAGCCCCAAGAATCTGACTAATATTACCTAACGTAATGTAAATAAATAAATTCTAAAGAAAACAACGTCTGAGCAATTAGAGAAGAGGGGATGGGGCGTAGTTAATTTTCGTAAGAAACTCGGTTATATTCTGATATAAAAGAATATTCATTTAAATAAAATATATCTTTTGAATAAGGACATACGTGTAAAAGGTACAAGACCTTCATACAAATGTATAGATATACGTCATTACAACTAACATAACAGTACTCTGAATTCCAAACATAATTATTTACTGAATTGAAAACACATACACGAGAGCGTTTATAAGATTTCAGTTGATACCAATTTCTGCTTTCTACGATTTGTAACAGCGAAGATGGAACACATCTTTGTACAAAGTAACGTAACGTCATATGACGTCAGAACACGCTTCATGTTGACATCTTGATGGCTGAAAATATCATAAATGAAGATTCTATCGTCATTAATAATTCTCTATTGATCCTAACTTAAGCGGTCAAAACACTTTGATTTTCAGATAATTTTTTCCCCGGTGAAACCTAGTTTTTCGATTTTTTTTTACTTTGGCGTGCCATAACTTTGGTGCATCAGCATCTTTCGGATAATGAATACCCATCATTTACACTCACAGCCGTCATCTTCATACACACACACGGACAAGCACACAACACCTCTAACGGAGAGATCCACATTTGTTTCAAACTCAGAAAAAAGTGAAAAATGCAGATTATATAAAGAAAAGCATAATGTTTTATCTCTCCCTTTGCACATGATTTCACTCCTCTTATTCATTCTTATTCGATACATATTGCCCTTTTGGTTCTTTTCTAGTCTATTTAATAAAGGTTTTCCAAGTTTCCTTGTAAGTCTGTGCTTTCACGTTTTTGAATCATGGACATACTAGTATTTACAGTGTTTATAGGATACCTGTATTAAATGTGAATGTATGTTCATTATTTATACCTTCCTTCTATATGATTAACGCATGACTAAAATGTCCATATTTCAAACTTGTTTATCATCCAGTATTTTAGTTTTTAAGTAATTTCTAATTGACCAATATATAACTGAATCACAACTTTAGGTATTAAAATTCGTCTCAAATTTTGCAACTTTGAGTTACTATGATTGTCCTTACCTGCTAGTTGTTGATACATTTATAACGAGTTCGGGTCACAGTGCATTTCGTAAATATAGGCTTTAATGACTGAAGTAAGGAAGAAAGTGAATTTGATGAATTTATCAAAATTTGCCCTGTGTGGTTTAAGCGCAGCACTGTGCAATTTTAAGCAAAATAACTTGTCTTCTTATTTGCGATTTCATTCATAGTCAGATTCGGACAATTTTTCTTCCTTTGAAAATTTCATAAATTTTTGACATTGCTACTTTATTAACAGAATTGCAAAACTCGACACTTAATCTGATGCGAAACGGGCAGGCGGTAAAACGGGCGGGTGTCAAAACTGTTTCAGGACCATAAGTAAATTATGATAAGTGATATAGAAGTGAAACTTCATACACTTATTCACCGTGACTCATCGATGACCCCTATGGACTATGTGGTCAAAAAGTGAAAGGTCAAGGTAAAAGGATACACATGACCGAAAAAGGCTTCAGGATCATAACAGAGTGTTATTACACCTATCATCATGAAACTTGCCAGAAACGTTCCTCATGCAAGGATTATCCCAATTGATTTTGGGGTCAAACTATTTAAATTTATCGGACTATGATGGCTGAAAAATGAAGTCCGGATAAAAATGGAGCGTGTATTACACCTATTATCATGAAACATTTTAGAATTTAAAAAAAATGAGTCGTTGACTCCTATAGATTTTGTGATCAAAAGATCAAAGGTCAAGGTTTAAGGTTAATAATAATAATGGTTCCTGGATAATAACGGATTGTGTATTACATGTATAATAATGAAACTTGCCAGAAGTGATTTCCTCGCGTCTAGGATGACCCTTATTGATTTTTGGGTCCAAGGGTCAAGGTCATAGGACTGATAATTTGAAATGGTTCCCCGATCTTATACATCTTAAAATAACAGTTCTACTCATATAAAGACTATGGATAGGTGATATCATTTCACGCATGAATCGACATGACGTATGTAGATTGAAGTACTCAGAAAGTGCTCGTTTAAGGTATCCATTGTACAATATAGTCATTTTACATAGCGTTTTAATCATCTCTATTGTAAAGTATGGTAAATTTTATGCCTGGTAAGATACTATAAACTATATATTTTCTGAAAGGTAATGATGTTCTGAGCACAAATATAAGACTCCCGGGTCTTAAAATCAAAGGGGAACAACTCTTGTACAACTTTGTCATTTTGCATAGGTTATGTAGAGAAAATAGACAATTTAAATGCTTTACCAGTTATCTCCCTTTATTTTTCTGACCCCAAAATTATTATTTTGGAGCAATGGGCATTATAACCTTTCAGAAAATATATAGTTTATAGTACCTTACCAGTCATCGAAAAATGCCCTATTGAACATCGGATACCTTAATGCAAAAAGCTGTAATTCTTGTATTAAAAATTTATCACTAATTGTTTAAGCCATAAAGGTTACATCTATTGGAATGTAGGTCAAAGTCCAAGATGAAGGTCAAAAGGTCAAACGTGAAGGTCTACTTGTACCCATTATAATTTCAGAGATATAGCCCAGGTTAAACTTTTGGGAAAGTAGGTCAATGTCCAAGGCTAAGGTCAAAATGCAACGTCTCAATTAAATCTTATCACGACGAATCTACGTATGAAATATCAAAACCCTATCATCAATTGTTTAACCATAAAGCCAAGCTTAAAGTTCCAAGCTTTAAAAAGAAGACCAAAGTCTAAGTCAAGGTTTCAAATGTAAAGGTATAAAATAAAAAGGCCTTGTCATAAGGAATATATACATTAAATATCAAAACCCTTTCCCTTGTTGTTGAATTAAAATAGCACAGGTTAAGGTTTCTGAGAAAAAGGTAACAGTCCAGGGTCAATATCATTCGGTAAAAAGGTCATAATCTCAAATAAAAGGGCGTGTCACAAGATATCTACGAGTGAAATAACAAAGCCCTACACCTTACACTTGAAGAGATATAACCCAAGTTAGGGTTTTGAGCAATAGGTCAAAGTCAATGCTGTTAGGTCAAAGGTCATGGTCTCAAGTAAAAGGTTCTGTCACAAGGTATCTACATGTGAAATAGCAAAGCTGTACCCCTTACCGGTTGCCCATTGGTCTAGTTGGTGTATGTGTGTTTCATGTTTCTATGGTGTTAGTTGGTTTTCCTTGTCCCTTATATTTATCTCTGTCTGTGGGTGTCTGCTCTGTGTTTTACATTGGATGTTTTGGAGTATTGCTGTGGGTGCTGCAATTGAGTGTTGTTGGAGATCCCCTCCTTTCTTTTACTGTTGAAGAGAAATAACCCAGAATATTCTTTTTTGAAAAGTAGGTCAAAGTTCTAGGTCAATGTCACTAGGTCAAAGGCCATTGTCTCAAATAAAGGTTTTATCAAAAGGTATATGTATGTGAAATATAAAAGCAATACTTCTTATAGTTGAAGAGATATCACTCAAGGTTAAAGATTTTGAAAATTCAGTCAAAGTAAAAGGTCAAAGTGACAAGGTCTAAGGTCATGGCTAAAATCAAAGGTCTGATAACGAGGTAACTGTATGTGAAATATCAAATCCCCACCTTTTTTGTTTTTGGAAATTACGAAAAGGGGTTCAAATGACATACTTAAAACCGTACAGTAGAAGAATTACATCCGCCAACTGAAAAGTCGAAAAAAACCTCAGGAGATGCAAATTTATTGCAAAGTATGTGGTGTTCACTTTATAGGTAATGAAGTATCATATGACTTCTTTACATTAGTGATTAATGACATGTTTCATGTTTATTTCATGTTACTCAGAGGGTAATCTTATCAAATATCGAAAAGTCAGACTGATTTCACCTTCTTATCGTCGTCTTAGCTAGATTTAAGCCAAGACAATCTTATCATACGTGTGTTATTAAAAAGTGATGACGGTCAAAAATTCTCAAGATATTGTGTAAAAACGATGAAATTTCCCTTAACAGTATAACCGGGGCATCGTTGTACATGTGCGTATCGCTTTGATAATCATCCGGAGTGTAAAAACAGTGGCGTTTCTACACTGTGATATTACCATTTTTGTGTTTCAATGAAGTAACGAAGTAAAAAGAAATTATACAAATGGAATACTTGTCATTTTAAACTACAAATCCGAAAATAAAGTATGAAAAGAGGAACATACAAGATGAGGATTAAAGAGAAACAGTGTTACTATATTTAAAAAAAAAAAATCAAAACCCAAAACTGGAGTGAGAACGTGTTTCTTCAAAGAAAACTTCTGTAGTTATCTTCTCTTGCAACTCTTACAATACTGCTATCTGTGCGATAGAAATAATAATAAGGATGAAAGTTGATACCAGAAAGCTTATGCACAATCATTTTCATTGTAAGATATTTAGGTTGATTACTAACAACATTTCCAGATGCTACTTTTCCAAAGGTCCCTGTACCCAAACAGATGTTGGACACTCTGAGTCCGGATCGTCCAAGGAAGTTGTATTCCATGATTGTGGTAAACACTGAGAAATAGAAGACATCTGGATGCATATTGTGACCGTTTCAAAATTAGTATCTAAAAAAACTACAAGTTCTAAATCAGCTTACCAACGAGCATGATTTTATTAACGAGAAAATTCGGTATTTCATAATGTTAGAAACAAAAGGGTTAAGACCAGACAATTCGAATTTCCGATTACTACAGCTTTCCTTGTGTCAAAATTCCTTAGAATCTCACAAGATTGATAAAGTTTCCAACCTTTTGAAATCAGGGCATATTTCTATCATCATGAAAGTCCAGAATAAATGGATTTGAAGCCATTTCTGTGAAAATGAGTAAATGAGAGAGAATATCAGAACGTAGGAATAGGTTTGAAATCCCTCCCTCAAAAAGATGAATTTAAGGATAAAAATGTTTCTTCTGTTTCTTTTAAAAGTTATTGCAAATGCGTATAATTTTTTTCTATGTTCATCAAATAAGAGATTGAAACAAGAGGCATACGGGGGCCACATCGCTCACCAAATTTGCAGACAAAAGAATGATATTGGACAATTTTGTGGAGGCCCATGAGTACTTGCTTCATGTAAGGTTTCGTGAAATTCTGTCCAGCAGTTGCAGTGGAGAAATCGAAAATGCGTCATCAATTTAGAGCTCTCGGTGGTCATATTTGTTGACTTAATCGCACGAAAAAAACAAAACAAAACAAAACAAAAAAAAAAAAAAAAAAAAAAAAAAAAAAAAAAAAAACCAACGTTGCCAGAAGACCATGAGTACTTGCTTCGTATTAGGTTTAGTGACTTGAGTACTTGCCGTGACATTCTGTGCATCGGTTGCAGAGGAGAAGTAAAATATGCCTCAGCCAATAAGAGCCCTCGGTTGCCACATTTGTTGACCGATCGGCCCATAACATAAACTTAGTAGAAGACCTTGAGTAATTGCTTCTTGTAAGGGAAGGGAATGATCTCCAGCATGACCATCCTGCACTCACCAAGCGAAACAAACCCACAAGAAAGTGATACATAAATGACATCATACAAAACTATAAACGCAGAAAGACACAACAATATTCACCAGAACATCATACAAAAAAATCGTAACAGACTTACAGAAACATCAAGCATTTATGACAACACATAAAAGGAAGAAGACGAATGTGGACCCGGCGCCGACTTTGGACGGTCATCTGCTATAAGCAAATGGTGTATTTATCCGGATTACGTGCGCACAACCCTCCCACTTATCCGGATACACAGAGGTCTCCATAGACACACAATTGTTGTATAAACATAAAACTTCTCACTGTAAAACAAAGGAGGTGACATCACAAACAAGATAGTTAAACGCAGCGGCATCTTGTGACATAGATTCTATGTAAATGGATCTAAAACATTCTATGGCATACGTATGCGCATGTGTCTTTTCAAACGTTGCACACTGGCCAACCGTGACGACTGGACTCCATGACGGACCTTGTTTAAATCTCATCATAGAAGACTGGGTCCTGATTCTTTGTCCTATCTGAAAGTTGGTCAGACTTCTCGGGTGATTGATCGTGAGCTCGTTTCAGCCAGCAGAGCACAGACTGTTAAACGCATGCCATAGACTTTTTTAAGATACATTTACATAGAATATGTGTTAATAGAGGCCACTGCTTGTAACTTTCTCGTTTGTGATGTTACCTTACAGTGAGTAGTTTAATGTTTATATAACAATTGTGCGTCTATGGAAACCTCTGTGTATCCGGATAAGTAGGAGGGTTGTGCGCACGTAATCCGGATATCTACATCATCTGCTATTAGCAGATGGCCGTTCAAAGTCGGCGCCGGGTGCACATTGGTCTCCTTCCTTTTATGTGCTGTCTTTGATGTTTGATGTTTCTGTGCGTCTGTTTCGAGTATTTTATACCATGTTCTAGCGTCCTTGTGCGGTTTGTAGTTTTGTCTGATATCAATCTGTGTCAGTTTTTTGTGGGTTTAATTAGTTTCGCTGTGTGTGGGTTGTCATACTGGAGATCCTCCCCTTTTCTTTTTATTTGAATCAGAGAGTCCCTTAACGAAATAAGTATCCTCTCGCCTTATGACAAGGTACTTGTACATTTGTATCTCCTGTTCCCATTTTTTGAAAGGTATTGCGAATAATATTTGCCAGTCTGTTTTGATCTTTTGGTGTGTAATGGTATTGTAGAGTGTGGAGAAGTCGAAAGATTTTATGCTAGTGATATGATTGAAATTGGTTGCTTTCAAATTTTCCAAAAGTTCTTTAGAATTCTTTAAGATCCACATCTGACTGATGAGAAATGATAATTTTCTTTGTAAGTAAAACTAACGCCCAAGTTTGTGTTTTTCGTACCGATCGGTCAAGAAATATGGTAGCCGAGGTCTCCTCTCCTCTTCAATCGCAGCACAGAAATAAGAAATGAGATATCGAAAAATTTTAAACTTAACGACGGATGGACGCTATGACAATAGCTCAGGTGAGCTAAAGAAAACATATGAAGTTTTTGTTTTACGAAAAACGTTTGAATTTGTCAATAATTAAAACAAGATATGTATAAATAACATTGATACCTTTTAATAGCCCTTTTTTCTTTCGTGGTGCGATAGAAACTGACTTAAGGTCATCCACCTTTCACCCTTATCTAGAGGTTATGTTCATATACCCGTGTGTGTTTGTGATTAATTTCGATAAGAGAGGACCATGATAGCAAATTTAGGGCATATGGGAAAAATTGGGCGTTAGTTAACCTTACACAGAAAATTTCAAGGCTGTGGAGAGGATTTTCAAAAAGACAACCTTGCAATAACCAGAGTGGAACTCAACCGTAGAAATGCTACAATCAGGAAGTGAATGAAAGCTGTCATAAAAGAATTTTCGTAAATTTTAGCATTGAATAAAATCTTTTAAAGTGCTTCTATTTATTTTGAATTATGTTTTTCAATATCGTTCCTTCCTTCTTATCATAAATTCAAAAAGAAAACATCACAAACTTTTGTATATAAGTAGAACTAAGCGATAAAATGTTAGAAATATAGGACAAACAGACGATAACTTTATCTTATGAACAGAGTCCAGTATAATCAAGGAATGCGCTGTGGGTAGCGAATATATGATGAAAGCTATAGTAAGGTATAAGGAGCGTTGTATCATAAAAATCAAGAAGTGTGAATTTCGTTCAGAGATCGCGGTATCAGAATTTAGAATAAGAAAAATTAACATTTGCATTTATCAATAAAAGTGACAGTATTTCTTTATCGAATTTATTCAGGGCTACTTACTATTTCACAGCCTGCATTTTTTGGTGACATAAAGAAAATTAGAAGGATCAAAGATAGACAGAATAATCATCGAAAATGCGTCAGAATCATCAAACGCCTTTTATACCTTGGATATGATCCTTATGTCACAAGACAGACACTAGGCATGGTACATGACCAATGTACAGCTCGCTATACTGACTGTGACGACGGGAATCGATGACGGGCACTAGTCCAAACCTCTTAAGAGAAGACAGGGCCCCAACCATGTTTCCTCTCTGAGTATCGATAGGAATCCTCATGTGATAACATGCATAAGCTCGATACAGTCGACAGAGGACGGACTGTATCTTATACGCTCCTTTTTATATCTATTAACATATATATCTGTGTTGCGTGGGCCTCTGCGTTTTGCTGTCTTATTTGTGTGGTCATCTTACAGTGAGAAGGCTATTTTACACTGCAGTTGGCGCTCTTCGAGACTGTTGGGTAACCGGAAAAGAAGGCGGACTGTGCGCACGTAATCCGAATAACCACACTATTTGCTACTAGCGTAGCAGATGATCGTCTTAAGTAGGCACCGATTGCCCATTGGTCTCGTTAATTTGGTTATGTGTGGTCTTTTGTGTTTGGCGTTGTGTTTGCTCTTCCTTGTCCCTTTTGTGTCCCTTGCTGTTATATGTCTTCTCTGGGGTGTTTTGATGTTTTGCTGTTGATGCTGCAACAGCGTCTTGTTGGGGACCCTCTCCTTTCTTACTAATTATAATTCCATTCCGTGGCCAAGCAGCAAAACTGTTGGTAACACTAATACAGAAATTGGGATGGACTTCGGGCTTCCTTTTTGGTTTTTCCTGATAAGATATTATACTATGATTCATTTGATACATGGGAATAATTAACACGACGCGTTTAAAAGCGTCACCTGCAATACATTTAACAATGCCTTCCACACTTGCACTGGAGATGGTTCGTTGGGTAGGTTGTCCGTCATATTTCTGTGGCGTTGTCTCCCTCTGTTTTTCCTATTTTCTTTTCGCGTTGAGAAAGACAGAAGGGGATCTACAACAACACTCGGTTGCAGCACCCACAGCAAAACTTCAAAACATCCAATGCAAAAACAAAGAACAAACATACAAAGAAAGAGATGCAAAATCAACTCAAACCATAGAAACATGAAACACAACATACCACGCATAAATCAAGGAGACCAATGGGCAACCGGTACCGACTTAGCAAGCTAGTAACAAACGGTGTAGTTATCCCGGATTACATACACACAATACACACAACCCTCCAACTATTCCGTTTACCCAGGTCTCGAAGAACGTACATGTACAATTGTGGTGTAAAACAACATCCTCACTGTCAGATGACCAAATTAATGTTAAAGTATTATTAAGGAGGCTCAATAATCGTTTGACGCCATCATATTCCCGGCGTCAATACTGGTTCAGATAGTACCGAGTGCGGTTTTGGCCTTCAAACTCCTCTAATTCGCTTGTTTCTTGACGGATTTAGACAAGTTTGGCATCGATGGAACCAGAAAATTATCATGTACAATCTGAAGGCAATAAATATATAGTCAAATGTATCGTTAAATCTATATATTAAAATATCCCGTAAGTGAGACACCCTGGTTACTGTCGTAAACTTATTATTTTCATAACGTCATCATCGGAAATTCAAGCGCTTGCTGCTTGGAAACAAAATGAAGTAGGTAATTTTAAGTCGGTGATAAAACAGGATATTTCTTGGAGATTTTAGCGATATCATAGATAAGATATTTTAAGTTTAGTTTCTCTAAAAATAATTTGTTAAAAGAATTTTTGTTCAATTTTGTCAACTTTCGTATTTTGCAGCGAGGTGATATCGAATAAAGTTTCCCTATTCAAAAACTTTGAGCGAGTAAATTTTAGTTTTAACCCTTCTTTGTTCAAAGATATATCCATTTTACAGATAAAAGCACCAATTATAGATACAAATGTAACAAGGGAGGTTAGTGACGTCCACTTATTAACCTTGAACGTCAAAATGTATAAAGACGCTTCCGTTTATTTTTTTCTATATTTCTCTTATCCATATTTTCGTATCTCCGACACCCGGCGATCGTTGTACTTTGAAAAAACCGCTTGTTTTACATTGTTAACGCCTCTTAATATATATCTTTATCTAGAAATTTCATCTTCTGCGTTACTTATTTCAGAATCGCCTCCTTCTTTAAACATTATTGAGAACCCTACCCCCCCCCCTTTTTTTATATCGTTACTATGACAACCATGTATTTTGAATCAGGATGTACTTTTTTATATTTTTTTTCTGAAGAACAGAGTTTGTCGTTGAGAAGTATGTGAAAGAAAATAACTTCTGACAAAGACTTCTTATCACTTTGATGACAAATAAGGGTACTGGGTACTTTTTTTTTAGATTTTCATTTTAGATGGGGGTACACAAAATGTACTTTTCGGGAACAGTTTTAGCTATTTCACGCTTTAAAAGCATTATCTTTAAATAAATAGACATATTTTACTATATCATGGTGGAAATAATCACAAGAATGGTTTCAATGTGGAATTATTATCCCTATATCATGTATTTATCTATCAAAATTCATTGTTTTGCGACAGATCTCGGAATTGGTTTACACATGTATATTCAGAGGACCACTATGAGAAGAGATCAAGAGGAAAAACATACGGAGAAAATAATATCGCACATAGGAACACGAAGGGGAACATTAATTAAGATCACTCTCCAGATAGTCTAACTATATCTAATCTAGTTATTTATTTAAATCAATGCGGCTCCGTATTATATATCAAAGAAGTTCAAATTTGAATTGAAGAGAAAATGTAAAAAAAAAAGATTGTAATAAGACAAACCCCCAAACAATGGAAAAAAGAGAATTTAAAGGCTGCAGTACTATGACCATTGAATCGGAGCTAGGGTATGAATTAAAACTAATCTAGGAACATCACCGTCAAGCCAGGGGAAATTTACTATGTTAAACACTTGTATGAATTTCTCCATTGACAATTTTGTTATTCAGGTTCAAAAATGGTGTTTCTGTGTTTGTAGTGGTTGCCTTGTTTAGAATCAATTCTTGTGGATAAATAACATTTTTTGTACTTTTCAAAAAACAGAATTGTCGATAGTAAGAATATCATCCAGTTACCTAGAAGTAACAATGAAACATTTCACATTATCATTTTTTTTTCGTTGCTTTTGAAGATTTTGGATAAAATTCTTTTCATACGTGTGTAAAAATAAATCTGCAACAGGAGGCACACAATTCAATTAGTACCAATAGGAATCCCTACAACCTGCTTGTAGAGTTTCTCGCCAAATCTTACATAAATATAGTCCAAAAGGAAGGAAAAGGCAATACACAGGTCACCACATGTCCATGATAGGATTTGTAATCTGTTGCGGAAAAGAAACCCCTTCGATTCAGATGTACACATATAAGTTTTCCCCTCTCGATCAAAACACAATTCTAAATTTCTGGTATCAAAATTTCTTGAAATTGCTAAAAAGAGGGTCCTGTAGCATCATATCCCTACCCATCCTGCTACGTCTTTCGGTATACTTTTTCGACATAGTAATTTTCATACTTTTTGGCATATTACATTGTTTAGATTTAGGATCACTGATGAGGGTTAAGTACCCGAAACGTGTATGTCTGGTGCACGTTGCCAATTTATCTGTTCTTAAATTATGCTATTCAATTTGAAGACGTTTACATTTTATGAGTTGAGACAGTCGATCATTTATTTTGTCGTGAGGAAGCGTGGTATACATATTAGAAAAGTTGTATGCAGATATCGTATTTGCTTCAAAATTTCTTGATTTCATTTTGTCAATCACATCCCCTGAATTTTGAATAGACCAAAAGAAGTTTACACCATTCTTCTTCATGACCGTTTCAAAGTATTTGACCACGTGTTCCTTTATAACCGTGAGTGCTGATGTCAGATTTCTAGACAAAATTGTAGTTGAGCAGTTGCTAGAATTAGCATTGTATCGAAACTTGTAAGGAGACTTGTGAAGTTTTGGTATGCAGTATATTGTAGGGAGATCCAATTTAGAAATAGGGATGTTAAAAAAAAATAAATTTCACTGTTATGTTTGCTCAAAATATTGGGAACACTTTCATTGCTTTCGATATAAGTATTAGTAGAGGAAAGTTCCGACACTAAGGCACGGTCCATTTGATATTCTGGGGGGGGGGGGGGGGGGGGGGGCTTGGGTTTTTTTCGAAAAAAATAATTTTGCTCTGAATTTTGATGAAAAAAATAAATTTGCTTATGGTGTGTCATAAAAAAATAATCTTGCTCTTACAAGTGATCTGAATTTGATGAATTACCATAAAATTTCGCTTAAAATTCCTGAAAATTTTCCGGCTCGCTTCGCTCGCCGCAGTTTTCAATTCCTATGAAGAAAATTTTGGCTCGCTTCGCTCGCCATACTTTTCTGTCAATACATTATTTCTTTAATGTCAAACTTTATCTTTGAAAATATCAAAAGATTGCATGTTAATGAAAAAATGGGCTTCCTTAAACATGTTAAAGGCTTTAATATATTGTCAATGTAATGTATAACTAATTAATAAGATGCATACATGTATATCAACAAAGAGTCTAATTTACTATAATTCTAAATTTGAAAGTCTAGAAGACCCTCTCCCTCAGACCATGCACCTTATATGAATTTTGTTTATGCGGATTATATTATAAAATTCTCACATCTCTCGATCTGTTTAGAAGTAAATTAATTTTTTGCCTAAAAATGAACTAATATTTTAGATTTTTGAGTAAAAGTAAAGAATTTCTATTGATAAAACACAAAAATTCTAATCTTAATATATTGCACATCATTTATGTTTGAAAAAAATTTTCTTGCTCCAACTTTGCGAGAAAAAAATAATCTTGCTCCGGTCCGGGGCGAAAAAAATAATCTTGCTCCAACAAAAAACCCAAGCCCCCCCCCCCCCCAGAATATCAAATGGTCAGTGCCTAAAGATAATATTTGTAGTAGAGTTTTCAAATAATGATGATGTTGTTGGCTGCTTTGTCTGCAGGCGCGAAGACATATTTTTCATGTAAATTACGTTACTTGGATTTGAAATACCTTTCAGATTAAGAACTTGGATTTTCAAAAAGATGAGAATTTTTGTGGTAGTTATCTATTCGAATATCGGTAATATCCAAAATGAGGTTTTCCAGTCATTCAGTTCATGCGATTCGACTCCTTCCGATTTACACCATCGTTTGGTAAGTTATCTAAAGCTTCCTTTAGCACTTCGCGACATTTAATAAAATCTATCTTGGATGGGATTCTATACTTAGGTCCTTTTTTGAGAAGACCACGGAGCTGCCTGATATGGATAATTGAAAAGTCACTTGTTATAATATGATCAGCAGGTTTATATAGATATTCAGACGTTGCACATTCTCAAGAAGCAGGACATGATTCAAGTATTTTAGGATCTGATGTAACTTTGTTGTAGTTAAAAACGAAATTTCGAATAGGTCATTTATATTTATATATTATATATATTTTGTGCTCTATTGTGAGTGCTGTTGAGATTATCGTCAGGATCTTCTTTAACTCATTTGTGTCACACTTATGCCCTTTGCCGTGTGGAGCTTGTAAAAAAGTTCCCAGCGAGGGGTTTGACAGTAAGTGTTTTGAAACAATTTCCCTGACATTGTCGCCATAGCACTTTCTATATGGACATAAAGTCAGACAGTGCATGAATGTTATATATTGTTTTTATTTTCGTGCTTAAACATCGACGGCGGGTGCGGCTAGCCAACAGGGGATGCTTACTCCTCCCGGGCACCTGGTCCCACCTCTAGCTTGCTAGGGGTCCGTCGATGTTTAATTTTATGATCTATTGTGAGTACTGTTGAGATTGTCGTCAGGATCTTCTTTAACTCATTTGTAACAAATAAGAGAAGGTTCTAAATTTTCAAAATATTAAGGAATGGCATATCGCGATGATCCCGAAAAATATTAGAGATGTTCAGAAGATCAAAACCTGTTTATAAATGGAATTTTTATGAATCGTATTTTAGGGGAGGTGTTTTTAACCAACGGATAGTTTATTTTGTGCGAATGCAACAATGATGTTTAGCCTGAATCTATCAGTGTTTCTTAAGAAAGCAACCAGTGCTTCATCTAAGATAGATTTCAATTGGACTGCTGGAACTGATGAGAGAGCATGTAGCAGTTCATGTCTGCCGCCGTTGCATGCAATGATCAGTAGATCTGTGGGGGTATGATATACTCTAGCTCTTTTTCTGAGTTTTTTTTGTTTCGCCTTTTACGGTGAGACCTATGCTTCCATTTAGTGTTAGGGCGGATTGAGAAGACATTAATATTTGATGAGGTCGCAGAAATGTTTCCTTGTCCATAAATTTGATTGTTTAAACCAAGGGGATACGCAGTTAGCAGTTTCGTTAACCAGGCAAGTTCAGCTTGTAAGCGGCGTTTTTTAATTTCAGTTTTACTTTGATTTTTAACTTTTGGAAATGACTGAACTGGAGTACATTGTTTAGACTGAGGATCACTGACGAGGGTTAAGTACCCGAAACGTGCATGTATGGTCCATGTGTAAATTTATCAGGATTTAAATGATGCTATTGAATTTAAAGACGTTTAACATATCCGAAAATGAATGGTTATATTTAACGAAGTGATTATATAGGAAATTTCTTTATTTTTTCTGACGCGAGTTTCTTATCTGATACGAATGACTTCGAAAACGAGATATATAAGTGAATACTTTGTACATGGCCTGAATATCTGAACTGTTCGACTCCTAGGGTGAAAAATGCACGAGCACACTGTGGTCGACAGAACACGGACTGTATTTCGTATGCCCTCTGTTTTATATCAATTTACAATTCGATCTATGTGTTGCTTGGGCCCCTGCATTTTGCTGTCTTGTCTATATGGTTATCTCCGAGTGATGAGATAGCTACACAATTTGCTAATGGCGTGGCAGATGACCGTCCTTAGTCGGGACCGACTGCCCTTTGGTCTCGTTGGTTTATGTGCAGTCTTTTGTGTTTAATATTTCTATGTTGTTTCTGGTGTCCCTTGTTCCTTTTTCGTCTCTTGCTGTGTATATCTACCCGATGCTTTTGCATTTGGTCTTTTGCTGTGAGTTATGCAACCGAATGTTGGTAGAGATACTCTCCTTAAATAGACAGAAGAGATAAAAGAGTCATCGTACTATAAGGATATCTCTGCAAAGAAAGACATATTGAAACACTAATGGCTACACATGGGTTTAGACCAATGTGCATCCTGATCGCACTATGGACGGTCATTATGTTATTGTCAATTAGAATGCAGTAAATGATATCTTCGTTTTCTTTGAAATACAAAGGAAACTTCATGTGAAAAAATCAAATATAAATTTTTGTGTAATCTGAATTGCAGGAAACCATGCAAACCATGCAAACAATCTAGTTTTCTTTAAATTTTATTTTAGTCAGTGCAAGGTAGCAACATTAATTTTTGCATTTCAGTTCCATATTGGTACAGTTGAACTTGGATATCCACTCTCATTACGTAGGTTAAAGAATATATCACATAATTGAAGTAGAAAGGTATTTCAGAGAAGCATACATCGGATTGAATCTACAAAAAACACCATTTCTGAAAAACGCTACCATGTGAAGTTTATGAAAACAGGAAATATTATAATACCTCGTGACAATATGTTTAAGATCGATATAGTCTTTTCTGTGACTGAAACTATATCGAAGTTCAAAATGTAGAGGTAACTATAATAAATGCTAAATTTTACAATTCAAATTTTCCACATCTTTATAACAGGCGGCGCTCACTGACATTATCATTAATATTTGCTGCCTACGGCTGGAGACGGATGAAATGTATTTTTACGACCCATATTTCCCCTGTCGATCATTTCATATGGATACGGCTTCTCTGTTGAAGATAATTCGTCTAATTTGTCCATCTGGTCAAAATAAAATACCATGTATTAGTATTAAGATAAAATCATGAATCATGTAGTATAAGAATACATGATCTTTGAATACTTGAAATCAATTTTGTCAATCATAACTCCTTTGGATTATCTAATAGATACTTGTATGCACTTCTACTGGCGGAGGTATGAATCTTTGATGCCCTGGCCATATCAAAATTGTGCCATGAAGTTAGTAATAACTCTTGTAAGGGATATTGCCTTCACTTTTCACATGTTTGTTTTTGTTTCAAGACCTTTCAATGTGGTATTTTGATCTATGATCTTGACATCTATTAACATACATTTTGCGTTGCCTTGGGTCTTTGGTATATGATGTTGCCTTGTGCGTTTAAGCAAAGATTAACAGATTGAAACAAAACTATAAAGACACTGCTATTACAATTTCAAACTACGGATCTTTTCTCAACATTTTTCCCATTCAAAATGAACAGCCAATTTACTTGATACAATTCTCATATAAATGAGTTCAAAAATAAAATTGATTGTTTACGGAGGAAAACGAATCGATCAAAAGAAGAAAGAAGTTGAAGACTATAGGGTAAATGCTATTAATCTGAATGCTGATTCGTCGAAAGTTACTTTATCAGACTTAAAGACATAGCTCTAGAGCTTCATATACCTGTTCCTTTGTCAATGACCATCCTGTAGCTGCAGCACAATTTTGCTCAAGCTGACTTATTGATGTACATCCAATGATAACGGAGGGAACGATGTCCTTTTGCAACAACCACTTAAGGGCGACTTGTGATTCTGTTTTTCCTGTGTAGATAAGACATAATCTTATAAATAAACTTTGAACAAACAGTGAATAATAGTCGAACAAATAGATTCCAAAAATCAAATCAAAATGCTAAATTCTTGAAAAAATATAAAACAGAAGTTAGTTATGTTCATTGACCGTCATATCAGAATTAAGAATAACAAAATTTACAAAAATCATTGTTAGTGGCGCCATCCTGAAAAAGTACAATGAAGAAATTAAATTCAAAAATATTATTCCAATGATCTAAAGCATGCCAAAAATAAAAGTATTTATTGGATTTGGCTATTACAAAATAAAAACACAGTGAACACTTAAATCTATCACACTGTCAATGAATAAAAACAATTACCTTAAACATTCTGCAAAGAAGCAAAAGCGAATTCCCAAATGAGATGAGATCAATGATATACAAGTAATATATGTAGCCAGTATCCATGATGTCAGGTTTTAAGAAACCAACAAGAAAACAAATTATGGACGATAAATATCTACCCTAATAAATTAAATCACAACCCACCATCCATTCCAAGCCAAACTCATTTTCCTCAATATAAGTCCACCCCGGGCATAAAAATATCAAGCGATAAATTACTTATTAAAAATGTTTATACAACATGTACAAACCATGATCTTTTCCTATTTGTTCTAACCCTCCTCTTAGGTTCCAGTAAAAATCATTATCGTATTTTGTCCAAGCCGGAGCTGCCTGATTTGCAAGTTTTTCGTTTGTTGCAATAAGCCCAATTCGTCCTTGTTCAGCCTGAGGTTTCTGTCCACGCTTGTATTTTCCAGTCAAAAGACCCCTGTCATTAACAAAGAAACAATTTTTAATATACATGAGATTACTCTACTATTTACTTTCTTGTTGGGAGGATGCATGACGGAAAAATGTATAATATTAATTCAGCGCGTTGCGCATGATACGGAAGTTTTCTTTTTCTGTACACCTAAATCCAACAAATAACAAATTACATGTAGAGTCAATTCTTATCATTTGATTTTCTACCAACGGTATTTTCTCACATTAAAAGAAGGAATGTAATCGTAAAACATAAAAACATGTATATGATATAATAACATTTCCATATTCCATGTAAAAACTATACAAGTTTTCTATATCCGGTGATTTTGACTGAAAACCGGCCCCCCTTCCAAAAAACTCCACCACTTTAACAATGGAAATTTTCAATAGACAAGTTTTAATCTGAAGAAACCAAAAAATAAATCAATGATGTGTGTGCACAGCCATTACACCTTATATAATTCATACAAGGAATTAAGTTATATAAGTGGTCTAGAGAATGAAGGAAGGGGCATATGTAATGTTGTTATAACTTTTGCCTAATCCCTTTTCGGATATTGAAAACTAAACTAATAAGTTGCGTAGACGGGGGACGAATCGTCATGTCTCCCTTCACATACGTCTTGTCTCAGGGTATTCGGATTAGCCTCAACCTTTCTTCTGGGAAAAATGTTTCAAAACCATGTCTTAATATTCTACGTCGACTTAGAATTGTCTCTTATGCTTCGGTGACTGCCGAGATAAAGATAACAACGCCTAGATTGTAAATGTCTACATGAATGGTCTTAGTATGTCCTCAGCGTTCGGCATAATAAAAGAAATATATTGCCCACTAGGGTGGGAGAAATGAAGATTTGCTTATAGCTCTCGGGTACCACGATTAATCTGATTTGAAAAAAGAATATCTCCCTCCAAGCTGGACGATTAAAGTATAGTGTTTTTGTCCCCAACTGGGACTCTTAGTTTCCTCTCTGTCTGTCTGTCCGTCTGTCCATCTGTCCCATTTTTCAGTTTTCCGGACTTTTTATGCAACGGATGAAGATGTAGTGCTGAAATGTGATACACAGCTTGGTATTGGATTGTTAACGAGCAAGTTCGACTTTCGTCACTCTTGACCTATTTTTGAAGGATTTCTGCCCCTTCATGACTTGCAATAATAAGTTTTTGTCAGTTTTCCGGACTATTTTCTGCAACAGATAGAGATATTCTGGTGAAATTTGATAGACAGCTTAGACTTGGATAGTTACAGAGCAAATTAGACTATTGTTACGCTTGACCATTTTTTGATGAGTTATGCCCCTTGATGAATTGCAAAAAAAAAACCCAAACAAACAAAACATAGAAACCTCACCATCTGAAAACTTTTTGTTTGACTGAATGCGTATATGTACTATTGGTCGCACGGACATATAACTTACAACGTTATCTTTAATTGACGAGCTCTAATCAGAGTTGCAGGACATAGATTTATGCCAGTAGGGGACTCGTATCGCTCAGCGATAATGATTTTATTCTTCATGTTTCACTGATAGGACTATCTACTTCTGTTTCAAACCTTCTTCTCATGCTTGTTTGTCCCACTTTGATCCTCTGCGACCACTGTTTCCTCATTATATGGGGGAATGGCGGAAGTGGAAACCAATTGTAATCGTACCATATTATTTTATGCATGTCCAATTTGCTGAAGTCGTTCATCATATAGGCTTTGAGATTGTAGTATACTTTGTTTTTTTTTTCTTATGTGCATTTAGTGCGTATAATTCGCCGAGGAATTAAGTAATTAGCTCAAAGCAATACTATTTACAGGTTTTCATGTACAGTTAGACGTACAAAAAGGTATATTATCTTATTCTTTACCCTTTAAGTGGACTCCATGGAAGAACCCCTACACCTTCATTTTTGCATACTTGAAATTCTTCATACTCGGAATGACGACACAGCAGGCTGTATTGTTGCTATAAGAATATAAGAGGAATTCATGAATTCTGGATATAATTGATGCTTCAATGACGAGTATGGACAATGACCAATCCCAATACACAGTGCAAATTCAATAATGTTAAACGTCTTTAAATTCAATAGCATCATTTAAAGCCTGATAAAGTTACAGCATGGACAAGACATGCACGTTTCGGGTACTAAACCCTCGTCAGTGATCCTCAGTCTAAACAATGTAATATGGCCAAAAAGTATGAAAATTATTTTGTCCAAAATTGTACAAAAAGACGTGGCAGAATGGGTGGGATATGATGCTACAGGACCCACGTTTTAGAAATTTCAAGTGATTTTGTAACAGAAAATTTCAAATGCGTTGAAAAGACAACGATCAACCAAAGTTGATCGCACTTGGCTACATTTTACTAAGTCGTCAATTCAGGAAATCACAAACCAAAGGCATACTGAATCAGGATAACAGAAAATGATTAGAGTATTACATGAATTCTTGGCTCCATCGTTCTCTTCTGAGTAGATGTTACCAAATATTCATAAGTTGGATGAATTGTGTGGAAAAGTTTTAACAGGGTTAATTTTAACGGTTTCTGAAAGCAACTTCAAATGAAAATAAAACCTGAAACAAAAACAAATCAGCGTATAAAACATATACTCTTATTTGTAGAAATCTAAAAAATAAAGAAAATGAATGTGACATTTATGTTTTTACGTTTTTAAGATACGAAATCATGATATTGATATATTATATAGAATAAGGATCTTCACAGCCAATCCGAAAATAAAATTGCCAGGGAAGTGATAAACGTGTGCAAAACCTATAAATAGAGAAACGAACCTACCGAATCTGGTAAAAATCAAAGATTCATTCGAATGAATAACCTAGAATTAGTAGACCAATTCTATAAATTGCCAGAAATCTCACCTGTAAACTTATAACAGAGCTTAATCCCATGGACTTGGTCAGATCAACTATTTTCTGCATTTGCCAACCGCATACGTTGCTGACGCCAAAATACCGTATTTTGCCACATTTTACTAAGTCGTCAAGTGTCCTCAGTGTCTCCTCTAGTGGTGTTGAAGCATCCCAAGAATGGGTCTAAAAACATCGGAAAATAATGTATCATCTACTGATTTCGCATAATGGTTTTAATTTATATTAGCCTTTTAGTGTAAACAAAACTATGTTTGTTGTTCATCAAACATTTATGAACATGTATTCTTTGGCTAAAAATTATAGAACACCGTATGCATATTTCGTCCCCTTGTGTTCCATTAGAAATTTTGTTGGTGCTGCAACTGAGTTTGAGATCCAAGATGATATATAAAATATAAAGAATAATACACATGCAAACTCATGTATAATGCAAAGCAAAGCTAAATGATTAGCAAACAAAATATACATTAAACATATTTCCCTTGAAGGACTGTCTGTCTAAAATACTGAAAACATTATTTTCTTTACTTTGAGAATTAACCTGATACAAATCTATATAGTCTGTTTGGAGCCGCTTTAAGCTGTCATCACAGGCCTTTAGAAGATGCCTTCTACCCAATCCTAGGTCGTTAACACCTCTACCCATAGGTGCACATGCCTTTGTTGCCAAAACTACATCATCTCGTTTACCCCTAGAGAATAAATGAAATGCAAAGATTGATCTCGAAGAATCATGTCTTTGCTTTGTTATAAAAGACATGACTTTTGCTTATACATAACGCATTCTATAGAAATGGCTTACAATGTTAAGCTCATATTAAAGACGTTAAATGGAAACGATTCCTTTTATTTCAAAGAACGTCGAACTAACATTTATGTGTAATTTGTTATGACCAAATATTCTATGTACAAACATGTAAACTGTAGATACTTTGGGTACATGTACTATTTAGTTGGCTCAAAATCAATTAGCATGATGGAGATAAGTTGAGAGAATATGTAACAAGACAAGTCTACATAAAAGAGCACTACAACGAACGAAAAGCACAAAATGACACATGCCATTTTTCAGACGATTGCTTTTATTCTTATTTTTGTATCTTAGACAAGTAAATGATTTCAGCATACATCTACGCTAAGTAAACATACATGTCACCTGACAATACCCTTGTCGACTATACAGTTTTAAGAAATCTAAAGCATTTAATTGAAAATTAAGAAAACGCCTTACGTTTTAGCGAACCATTTCCCAATGATCTCCTCTGACTGACCAAAACAATACATATTGGCGGTGTCGATGAAGTTACCACCAAGTTCTATATATCTATCTATTATTTTATGCGACTCCTCTACTTGAAGTTGTGTAGGTGCTGTGAAGAGCTAATTAAAATTGAATAAAACAAAAGGAAAGAATGAAAACAAACAAAACGATAAAAATAAATGAAAAAAAACAAGCTTAGAATTGAATATGTATTTAATGTATTGAAGCCAACCTCTCCTTTTTGGTAATTTTGCTTTTATGAATCAAGGCAAAATAAACGTAGATCTAAAGAGGTATTAGTAGTTTTTGTGATTCAATTGAGTGGAATTTGTCCCAACACCTCAGAATGGGGTATTAACTTACTGCTGCTTCTGGCCAAAACAAATTTCTAGGAAAAGTGAAGGATCAAACCTTGAATATGTGATTATTACGAAAAAAGAAGTTCCATATCTACATGAGAGCAGCCATCTGGGTAAATATAAAATCTTTGGTGCATCAGCAATTTTGGATAATGAATTTTCATCAGTGATATTCAGGTATGCACACAACAACCATCATTAATATGGATTCAAAAAAGGGGATAATTTCCAGCACGACCACCCTGCACTCAGCCAGCGAAACAAACCCACAAGAAAGAGACACGTAAATGACATCAGACAAAACTACAAACCACAAAAAAACCAACAATATTCACTAGAACATGACAACATGACAACACATAGGAAGGAGACCAATGTACACACGGCGCTGACTTTGGACGGCCATCTGCTATTTGCAAATGTTGTGGTTATTCAGATTACGTGTGCACAACCCTCCCACTAAGCCGGATACACAGAGCTCTCCATAGACGCACAATTGTTGTGTAAACATAAAACTTTTCACAGTAAAGTGACATCACAAACAAGACAGTTAAACGCAGCGGCCTCTTGTAACACAAATTCTATGTAAAAGTTTTATGGCATGCATAAAACAGTCTGTGCTCTGCTGCCTAAAGCGAATTCAAGATCAATCACCCGAGAAGTATAACCAACTTTAAGATAGGACAGAAAATCAGGACCCAGTCTTCTCTGACGAGATTTAAACATTGCCCGTCATGGAGTCTCGTCGTCATGGTTTGCCAGTGTGCAACGTTAGGAAAGACACTTGTACAAAACTGTATATTGGTCCAGTATCATAGTCAGTCTTCTTTTAATGAAAATTACCTCCAAGGGAAAGAATTCAGAAAAAGTGAAAAATGCAGATTATATAGAGATAAGCATAAGTTGTTTTCTCTCCCTTTGAACATGATATTCATTCTAGATCGATACTTCTTTGGCATATTACATTGTTTAGATTTGAGGATCACTGACGAGGGTTAAGTACCCGAAACGTGCATGTCTGGTCCATGTTGCCAATTTATCTGTACTTAAATGATGCTATTCAACTTGAAGACGTTTACATACATGTGTCATGTGTCAAGTACCCTTTTGGTTCTTTTCTGGTCTATTTGTTAAAGGTTTTCCTTTTTTCCTTGTAAGCTTGTGTTTTCACTTTTTTGAACCACGGGCATATTGCAATTTGGTGTTTCAATGAACTAACGAAGTTAAAGGAAATCATGCAAATGCAATATTTACTATTTGAAACTACAAATCCGAAATAAATAGTATAATTGTATAAAAAGGTGAATTCAAGGTGAAGATAAAAGGAAAACAGTGTTACTATCTTTAAAAAAGCAACACCCAAACGTAGAGGGAGACCAAGTATCTTTTAAGAATATAACTGTAATATGTATCTTCTCCTAATATACTTCGATCTTTGCAACAGACAATTAAAAAAAAAAAGAGATGAAAGTTGATGCGAGAAAACTGTTTATTCAAATTCACTCTAAGAAACATAGGGTTGATCACTCACTACACTCCCAGATGTCCATTTTTCCAAAGGTCATTGTACCCAAACAGATGTTGGATACTCTGAGTCCGGATCTTCCTAGGAAGTTATATTCCATGATTGTGGTAAATACTGTAAAGTAGAAGAATGTAAACGTTTGAGTGTATAAAGTGTTCGTGAAGCAATGAGTAAGTCGAAAATGTTCAAAAACAGCTAGAATGTCTTCATCAGCTTACCAAACTTCAAGAACTCATTGTCGATAAAATTTGGTATTCCATTATGTTAAGAATGGGAGGGTCGATAACAAATCAACACTTTAAAGTTCTGATTACGACAGCTTTCCTCTAGACAAAATTATGTAGAATATCGCAACATTGGTGAAGGTTCGTACCTTTGAACATCATAACACATTTTTTTCTTATTATGAAAGGAAATAACAAATGTACGATTACTGCGAAATTGAGAATATAGAGAGAACATCAGAATAGAGTTGAGAGTAGATTATTTGAATCATTTTCGTGAAAGGGAGAAGGTAAAGACGTGAAATGGTTCTTCCTTTGCTTATGCCCTCTAAAATGTGTTACACTTTTACGTATCTATCATGTTCTGTGTCTTCATCATATTAGAGAATACCTTGTTTGAACATTATGTTATGAAAAGCTCTCATATTCGAAAACATATGAAGCTACTCATGAAGGTATTTGGATTAAAAACGTTCTGAATTACACCCTCCCTCCCCAAACAAAAATTAGATATAAAATTCTTACCTTAAAATAATCTTGTTCTTTCGTGGTGCGATAAAACCTGACTTAAGGATATCCACCTTTCACCCTTATCTAGAGGTTACGTACCCGTGTGTGCATGTGATTAATTTGATAAGAGAGGAATATCAATATGTTATTTAGGACATATGGCAAAATTGGGCGTTAGTTAGTCTTACATAGCAACTTAAAATTAGGGTCATGAAAAAGATCTCCAGCAAATTAACTTTGCACTGACTACAGCGGAACACATCTGTAGTAATGACACAAAAAATTGACACCAGACAAAGCAAATTAAGCAAACAATGGAGCACAACGAGGTACGAGACAATAAAATAATACCATTAACCAACATAAACAAAGTTCCCCGCGAGGGGTTTGATAGTAAGTGTTTTGAATGTTTTCCCTGACATTATCGCCATAGCACTTTCTATATAGACTTAACCTCAGACAGTGCATGTATTTTATATATTGTTTTCATTTTTGTGCGTGAACATCGACGGCGGGTGCGGCTAGCCAACAGGGGATGCTTACTCCTCCCGGGCACCTGATCCCACCTCTAGCTTGCTAGGGGTCCGTCGATGCTCAATTTGGTGCTCTATTGTGAGTGCTGTTGAGATTATCGTCAGGATCTTCTTTAACTCATTTGTGTCACACTTATGCCCTTTGCCATGTGGAGCTCGTAAAAAAGTTCCCCGCGAGGGGTTTGACAGTAAGTGTTTTGAATGTTTTTCCCTGACATTGTCGCCATAGCACTTTCTATATAGACTTAACCTCAGACAGTGCATGTATTTTATATATTGTTTTCATTTTTGTGCGTGAACATCGACGGCGGGTGCGGCTAGCCAACAGGGGATGCTTACTCCTCCCGGGCACCTGATCCCACCTCTAGCTTGCTAGGTGTCCGTCGATGCTCAATTTGGTGCTCTATTGTGAGTGCTGTTGAGATTATCGTCAGGATCTTCTTTAACTCATTTGTGTCACACTTATGCCCTTTGCCGTGTGGAGCTCGTAAAAAAGTTACCCGCGAGGGGTTTGACAGTAAGTGTTTTGAATGTTTTTCCCTGACATTGTCGCCATAGCACTTTCTATATAGACTTAACCTCAGACAGTGCATGTATTTTATATATTGTTTTCATTTTTGTGCGTGAACATCGACGGCGGGTGCGGCTAGCCAACAGGGGATGCTTACTCCTCCCGGGCACCTGATCCCACCTCTAGCTTGCTAGGGGTCCGTCGATGCTCAATTTGGTGCTCTATTGTGAGTGCTGTTGAGATTATCGTCAGGATCTTCTTTAACTCATTTGGTAGGAATGGGTACGTCCATCATGTTCTTCATAAATCACAATTCTGACCAAAGAAACAATGGAGGCAGTTTTAAAACAACTATTGGAAATTACTTTAAAAAACAACTTTTTATTGTATCCATTGACTTCATTGACATTCAAACTAATGATCAGGGACGACAAAATTTTCTCAAATTATTAAGATATATATCCACGTCATATTTGAATATGTACGTGTGTTCCCGTAAATATCCCTTCACTCAAAGCTGGAGGGCGTTGAAAAGACGTCGTTATGACAGCAAGACATTATCTTTGAATCGTTGAGACGTCGAGGAAAAATTCCTTAAAGTCGGCAACAATAGCCCATTGATCACGTTACCTAATGCCATATATTGCATTTGGACTTCTTTGTTCCTTTGGTGTCTCTTGCTGTGTCTGTCTTCTCTGTATATTAGTATAAAGGTATTTCAGTGTTTTGCTTTGCTTTGGATGCTGAAACTGAGTCATGTTGGATATTCATTCCTTTCTTCAAGAAATGCATATCTACATCAGTATGTTTATAATCTCAAGGTAAGAACAACTTCTACTACTTTTATGTATTCATATATTAGTTAGGTTTCTGGAAATCTTACAATTATTACTTAGCTTTTTTTAAAAGTCGGACCTATTCAAGCATTAGAGTATATCACTTATATCTCACAACATGCCTGATAACAAAAGAAGAAGGATCAAAGGTAAACAGAATGTCCATCGAAAACACGTCGATATCATGAAACGCTCTCTACATCGTTGATATGACACTCCACATGGTACTAGCGCACCTTTCAAAAATACCTTCTAACCGATTGGAACGACGGAACTCCATGGCGGGTCCAAGCTTCGTTTGAGACAATTACAATATCGTTCACGTATCACTGGATTTCATAAAATAAAATATTTAAAAATGTGTTTTCCAGCTGTATATCTATACTCAGTAATGTTTTAAAATTATCTATCACAAATGACAATTTCTACCTTGGTGTTAGTAACAGGTCAACATTTTTAAAATACAGAGTGTCTTGTCCTTATAAATGTCAAAATATTACAATCTTCTTTTTATCGGTTTTGACAGCATTTTTAGCAGTTTGAATTGTCAAATGACGAGACTTGTCAAATTTGTTTTGCATATCTTAGTTTACATCTGTTCGCTAAAGAATCGAACAGATTTATCTTTCATACTTAAATCTACTTATTGGTTAGAAGGGTGATATCAGCCACAACGCCAGTCGGCACTTGCATTTGAATTTCAAAACCGAAGTCTTATGTCTAATTTCAAAATGTTTTGAAGTTGACAACATTGTACCACATCATCAAAAACGCGTCATACTGATTGTACTGCATATGTAAATAAGAAGGACAATGACACATGAGATTTTGATGGCAATAGGGATACCGTCCAAGGCAGAACACCTTTGAAATCAGGTAAATTCTGTGATATTTTGAAATAAAGTGGGCGTAGTTAATGGCAATTCTTCGCAAACGATCTGTTTACCTACATTTCATTGTTTATATTTTCAAATCACCATTGGGAATAATTTGGGAACATTCTGAATATGTCGGATTTGCTAAAAAGAAAGCAGCTTCAACAAGGCCTGCTGCGCAAAAACTTGTGTGTGGAATAAAAACGGAATATCATAGAATCAGTATGATTGGCATTGGTAAATAATGGACTAAATAAGAGTCACGTTCATTCAATACACATCCCTAAACATCATGTCCTTTACTTGATACTCCAGACAAGAAAGGATATAGCAATTCAAAAAGCAAGATATACAGGATATTATAATTAATGACTAAACTGTCTCTATCTTTAGATCGTTAATACTCAAAATATACAAATCAGAGAAGTGAAAACATTTAAATACAAATATGACCTAAATGGCCGTTATGCAAGCATACCTTACTTAGGCACGGTCCATTTGATATTCTGGGGGGGGCTTGGGTTTTTTTCGAAAAAAATAATTTTGCTCTCAATTTTGATGAAAAAAATAAATTTGCTTATGGTGTGACAGAAAAAAATAATCTTGCTCTTACAAATAATCTGAATGTGAAGAATTACCATAAAATTTTGCTAAATTTCTTGAAAATTTTCCGGCTCGCTTCGCTCGCCGCAGTTTTCAAAATTGTATCAAAAATTTTTGGCTCGCTTCGCTCGCCATTGTTTTCTATCAAAACATTATTCACTAATAGCATTTTAAGATATTTGAAGATATCAAAAGTTATACATGTAAGTGAATGAAAAAGGGCTTCCTTAAAAGCTTGAATATATTATAAATATTTATGTATTGCTGTTAATACATGTTGCATATATCCCATAGAGTCATGTTCTTGTAAGCTTGGAAGGAGAACTTCAGTTATTCACCAATTTACAATTCTTAGTAACATTTAAAAAATTGTCTAGGAGACCTTCTCCTCAGACCCTCTTATACATGTTATATACATGTACCTTATATAAAATATTGAGAATTGTATTGTAAAAATCTTTTATCTCTCTGTTTAAAAGTGAATTGAATACTTGCATAAAAATAAACTAATATATTAATATTTAGAGTTTTGAGTAAAAATATCAATAATTTCTATTGATAAAACACAAACTTTCTTAAAACATGTATGCGCATCACTTAAAAAAAAATTCCTTGCTCCAACTTTGCCAGAAAAAAATAATTTTGCTCTGGTCCGGGGCGAAAAAAATAATCTTGCTCCGACAAAAAACCCAAGCCCCCCCCCTGAATATCAAATGGACCATGCCTTAGCATCATGGACCCATTTTGATAAAAATTTCACAAATCATCCTAATTTTTGACCCTCTATAAGGGAGCAACCATTTGATTTTTAGGGGGGGGGGGTAGGAAGACTTTGCAAAAATATTTCCCGGATCGAAATTTTAGGCAAAAAAATTTTCCTGATCATGAAATTGCCCCTCCCCCTCTCTTACGACCTTTCCATTGCCCAGTAAACACGTTTTTGTGTATCATAAACCAAGTATAAAAAGATGAAACAAACCTTATGCAATTTTGAGTGAATAAATCAAATTCAAAAGTCATTAGCACCTGTCTCCGTTGAATATCAAAAGAAATTTAAATGAAGTGATCTGCTGGCAAGAGATAAACTCATTCTGTGTTTGATGTTTAATATGGCCGAAAAATCACGCTGAATTATTTAAACTTTAGAGTTTTCAACATTGGAAAATTACAAAAAAAAATAATGATAATAATCTGGCAAAAAGGGCCGGCGAAAAAAATGTTCCGGCTCTTAAAATGGCCGAAAAAAATTTTCCGGCAGGCAAAAGTCTCCCCCCCCCCTAAAAATCAAATGGTTGCTCCCTAAGTCCTCATGCCCTATCCAAATGTACTGAAGGGTCGCATACCTAACTGAAATGCACAAGACGCATTAAAGTGCTAGGGGTAATGTAAATTATCCCATATCAGTGAATGAATGATTATCACAGAACCCAATATCTGAATCTAAAATGAACAATCAATTGACTGAAAAAGAAAAATGTGAGAAAAAAAAATACAAAGATAAGAAGAATATTCTAACTAGTAAAAAGAGCAAGGTGGGCTTTTTTGAGATATGATCAACCGACAAACAGACGGAGAAAATAAAACCACGCCATACGAAAGCTATATTAAAGGACAACCCCCAGATGTCAAGTGTATAATATGAAATTTATCAAAGGTGGTTTTACTGAAATCAATATGAAACCGTATTATATATATCAAACAAGTTCAAATTCAAATAATAGAAAAACGCAAAAAGATACAAAATATAAAAATGCAATTACAATAACAAAATGATACATATCTCAAAATAACAACATAATACATATCTCAAAATAACAAGATAACAAAATAATAGATATCTCAAAATAACAAAATAATACATATCTCAAAATTTTCAAAAGGCTGTCGTATAGCTAGTATAAGAATTACAAATATGGACAATGGCCATATCTCAATACACAGTTCAAAATCGATAAAAACAGTCAAAATAAATCTTTGATGTATGGAATTAATTCAGACGGTATACTACGTTAGAAATAAAGCTGTGCATATCTATGCGATGAAACAATAAACCTGACGGTATATTCGGGTAGTGTCAGGCTTAGTTGTGTACCGTTTTCAATTAGAGAGAAAAAGGCCAATATCGGAGGGTATGTCAAAGGTCAAAGTTACATGTCTTCAAATTCATAGCATCATTTAAGAACAAATGAATTTGCAGGAAGGAACAGACATACACGTTTCGAGTACTTAACCCTCGTCAGTGATCCTTAATCCAAAAAACGAAATATGGCTAAAGACTGAAAAAGTCCAAAATATACCAATAGACATAGCAGGATGGGTGGGCTATAATGCTAAAGGACCCACTTTTAGAAAATTCGAGACAATTTTGTGAACAGCGTTGAAGAGACGATCAAGCGAAGTTGATAGAACTTGGCTACATGCTACAGGACTCACTTTTCAGAAATTTCGGGAAAATTTTGTTCAACATGTGCCCTCGGGGACTCCTGGTTCACCAGCAGTAACACTCACCAAGTGGTATAAAAGTTTTCGTAGACGGCGTGTGCAGCTAGCCAAACAGGGGATGCTTACTCCTCCCGGGCACCTTGTCTCACCTCTAGCTTGCTAGGGGGTCCGTTGGTGCTCAATTTCGTGCTCTATTGTGAGTGTTGTTGAGATTGTCGTCAGGTTCTTCTTCATCTTACATGTATTCATATCATCATTTAAGAACAGATAAATTTGCAGCGTGGACCAAATATGCACGTTTCAAGATAACAACCTCAAACGAAAAGCACTGTCACATTGAATAATCTTTATCCGAAATATGTAAGCTATAGTGTATTTTGTTGAAAAGATAAGTCGACCTTAAAAAGAAGGGAGGAGATCTCCAACAAGACTCCGTTGCAGCATCAACAGTAAAACACCAAAACACCCGATGCAAAAACACAAAAGACGAGTACAGCACGAGACGGAAAAGAGACACACGACATGTAAACATCAAACACAAAAGACTACACATAAACCGACGAGACCAATGGGTAACCGGTGCCGACTTTGGACGGCCATTTGTCACGCAAGTAGCAAATGGTGTGGTTATCCTGGATTACGTGCGCACAACCCTCTCACTTCTCCAATTACCCAGAGGTCTCGAAGAACGTACAATTGTGGTGTAAAACAACCTCCTCATTGTAAGATGACATCACACAAACACGACCGCGAAAGAACAACAATCGAAGTGTCAAACTCTGTGGTCGTAGAGTGGCCTTCCAGACAGACATTTCTAAATAAGATGCACCGGACACAACTTCTTTACACTGTAAAGGAATCCTATTCAGTAGAGTATTTAAGCCAAAATGATTAATGGAGCTTCCCTAGCGTAATTTCAAAATTTCCCTGAACTCTTTGGCATAGAGTGAGCGAGTCCAAGTTCTGTGTATGGTCTATTCAGAGTCCTAATCAAAACGAGAAATGGGGCTAAATCATCGGAGGGATGGTGCAAGGGTATTATTCTCCTATATTTGGTGATAATATGAACAATTGTGTCAGGTAAGTCTGTTATAAGGTAAAGGACATATGAACTCGAGCAAACTAAAAGATATACAGACAGACAGAACGACGGACAAGACAGCGACGATACGCTCTCTTGATGTTTTCCACATGGGGCAAGGGGCACGAAATCCCCGTAGCGAAGTTAAGCATTATAGTCAAATATATAAAACTTGTTCTGTGTATGGTCTATTCAGAGTCCTAATCAAAACGAGAAATGGGGCTAAATCATCGGAGGGATGGTGCAAGGGTATTATTCTCCTATATTTGGTGATAATATGAACAATTGTGTCAGGTAAGTCTGTTATAAGGTAAAGGACATATGAACTCGAGCAAACTAAAAGATATACAGACAGACAGAACGACGGACAAGACAGCGACGATACGCTCTCTTGATGTTTTCCACATGGGGCAAGGGGCACGAAATCCCCGTAGAGAAGTTAAGCATTATAGTCAAATATATAAAACTTGTTCTGTGTATGGTCTATTCAGAGTCCTAATCAAAACGAGAAATGGGGCTAAATCATCTGAGGGATGGTGCAAGGGTATTATTCTCCTATATTTGGTGATAATATGAACAATTGTGTCAGGTAAGTCTGTTATAAGGTAAAGGAAATATGAACTCGAGCAAACTAAAAGATATACAGACAGACAGAACGACGGACAAGACAGCGACGATACGCTCTCTTGATGTTTTCCACATGGGGCAAGGGGCACGAAATCCCCGTAGAGAAGTTAAGCTTTATAGTCAAATATAAAAAAAACGGGGTGTCAAGCGATAGGTGTCATTCTTCTCTTTTATTGCAAAATTTTAAGAGGGGATTATAAACAAAATGTTATCACACAGGTATCTTTCTAGGATTTGGTTGGGTGCTCCAATCGAGTCTTATTGGATATCCCCTCTTTTCAAATACAAAATGCACGCAATATTACATTGTTTCATAATTCTATTTGGATTTCCACTTTGTACGCTAAATTGCAGATAGCAATGATATTGTCAATATTCAATAATATGTTCTATTATGTTGATGTATCATATATAGAAGTATCAGAATATAATTTTCCCTTTGTATGAGTAGAAACATTCACAGTTTTATAAGCATGTGTTGCTTATGGATGCTGTTGGGTAGAAAATATTTTTTCGATCCGCATTATTGCCGTCTATCATCAAATAAGGATAAGGCTTCTTAATGGAAGACAGTTCATCTAATGTTTCCATCTGAAAAAAAAATCATGCCAACATTTATACCTTTCGTAAATTGGATGGTACAAATGCGTATTGAGATATTTAAAATCTTAACTAAATGAATAAGGAAGACATCTCATTTACTATCATAATGGAATATATCGATTTTCAAGCATTACATTTTTGTATTGTTATAAGTATACATCGAAGAAATACCCTTCAGTTATTCAGTCCCAAAGTGGAGAAGGCAAGGTAAAATCATTCATGCATTACTTCCGCTGTATCAGGCTACCATTGAGTAAAGACATACGTAATTCAGAATGGATATTCCTTTTTTATTACCCAGTCTACTAAATGTGAATAAATACCTCTTGTTTAGTCAATGACCATCCGGTAGCTATAGCACAATTTTGCTCAAGCTGGCTTATTGACGTACATCCAATGATAACAGAGGGTACGATGTCCTTTTGTAGCAACCACCTCAGAGCAACTTGTGATTCTGTTTTACCTGTGCATCAGAAATACACTTTTTTCAAAATCTCTTGTAATGTTAATTTAACATGTATAACTAATGTTCGCGCAGCTCACTTCAAAAATCGGAAAAATGAAGTTTTCTCTACTTAGTCGACAAATTTTGCAATTAAAATTTATATAGGGGGGTAGATCTAAACTCTGAAACTAACAGTGTATGATATATGTCTGTACCACCAATACTACCCTCACAATGAAAGAAAATAGTTTAAAATAGGGAGTTTTCTATGTTAATTTTAGCGCAACGTCGCCGAGGTTTAACATTGAGACTTTGGAGGACGTCAACGACGTCACGCCATAATTAACAGAGAAATCTCCCCCATTTTAAAATATTTTCTTTCACTGTGAGCATGGTATTGGTCGTGCATATATCACACACCATTACCTATGGAGTTTGAGATTTATTCCCCTGTATAAATTTTAACCGGAAAATATGCCGACAATTTAGAGAAGACTTCAATTTTCCGATTTCTGAAGTGTGCTGCGCGGACAGTATATATCTTGTACTTTGTGCTGTAGAAAAATTCCTACCTCATAGGCAAAAATATGAATATTCAAGAGAAAAAATGATTTTAACACTCTTCCAAAAAAAATGACACAACAGAACCTCATTCAACCCATCCCATTCACCTCCCAATTTATGGAATAGATTGTATTTGTTGAAGTATTATACTGACCGTGATTTTTTCCTATTTGTTTTAGGCCATCTCTTATGTTCCAATAAAATTCATTATCAAACTCTGACCAAGCAGGAGCAGCTTCCAATGCCATTTTTTCATTGACTGCCACAGCTCAAATGCGTCCTTGGCTAGCCTGAGGTTTCTCACCACGTTTATATTTGCCAGTCAAGAGACCCCTGTCATGCATTTATTTTATCAAGGAAAGATAACCTTTAAATATCATGAAATATTCTAATTGGATTCAAGAATTTGCATAAAAAGATATGGCTGCATTTAATTTTAGATAATGGCTGTCTGTCGATTATCGTCGAACCATGAACAGCAACACATTAATGCATCTGGTCCAATCCTTATACTTACAAGTATGTCTGCTGTTTTCGTGGCAAAAGACTTGGTGATCCATTATTTTGGCGCAAACACCTCCCATTTATATCTAGTTTCCCCACACATATTCATTCTTTCTATACATAGTAAAATTCTCATGGCTTGACGGTGATGTTTCTACCGTCATACCGTATCAACATTTCACAGCTGATCCGGTACACTAGATTATGCACTTATGTTTGCATTTTATAGAAGAAATTCACAAATTACTAGAAACATTGAGGTCAAGGTTTCCGCTTTCATAAACAAGTTAAGACTTTCTGAAAAATTCTCAAAAATTGTTATTAGCTTTTAAATTCGAACCAATACAAGCAAAAGAATTAATAAATTTGAGTATTTCAGAACCTGCCTTTTATGGTGACATAAAAAAACAAAATAAGAGGGATCAAAAGTAGACAGAATCACGATCAAAAATGGGTCAGAATTATCAAACGTATCTTTTACACAGTGGACATGATTTTACTTTCACAAGAAGGACACTTGACTTGATACTTGACCAAACTACAGCCTTGTACCAGCGCATTCTTACAAATTGCACTCTGATTAACTGACTAAGACGACAGGACTCAATGACAAGCCCTGTCCTAACTTCGTTAGATTTAACGAATATCATCGAAATTCATGGAGGTTAACATCTTATCACCATCCCTCCAATGCTATTTTGAACATAGATTTTATTTGGATATGCTACTGAATCGACCCTACAAGAATTTTGGAGTCGCGCACTCTCTGTAAAGTAAATGCAGAAATTTAAATTCTAAAAATAACGCAAGAGGGCGTTAGTGAAATTAATTTGGACTGCTTATGAAAAGCTCTTTGGCTGGAAGCATCACTTATGAGAATTTAATTTTCGAAACAAGTGTCTGGTGCATTGAAACTATCTTCAAGAAGGTATAGAGTTGGAACCCTTCCGCGTTATTAATATAAACACTTATTTCATGTTACAGTGTGGAGCAGTTAAAATTGTTCCCCGTCATCTGATGTTTGTCAAATGTATTAATTACTTCTTTCCATCTCTGTTGCACGACAAAAGCTTCGTTTTGGCCCTTTATCAATGTGACATCTTATTTTGCTATTTCGGAAACTTGCCATTTCATCGAAAAAATCATCGAAATTCAAAAGGTTAACATCTTATCACCATCCCTCCAATGCTATTTTGAACATAGATTTTAAGATAGTTGGTATCCCTAGTCCCTTTTGCGTCCTTGCTTTGCAAGTCTAATCTGTGTTTTTGCATGGATGTTTTATGTGTATTGCTGTGGGTGTTGTTACCGAGTGTTTTTGTAGATACCATCCTTTCATGTGCTTTTACAGAGATATTCCCACTGTAGAATGGTGTTACAAAAAAGACAGAAAGTGACATCACTGTAGGTAGTACAGCGACTATAAACTCGTATATGTCAAACGGATTTTAGTTTAAGTTCGAGGTTTATGCACAGACAATTTGAATGTTTCACCATTCCCTTATTTTCTCAAAAGGTTTCGATGTTTTGCTGTGGGCACTTCAACCAAGTCTTATTGCAGACCCCCTTGTACATTTGGAGAGATAATCTCCCTAGATATTTTTGAAATGTACGATTCATATGTCATCAGTTTATTTCATAGCTTACCCTTTAAGTGGACTCCATGGAATGACTCCGACACCTTCGTTTTTACAAACTCTAAATTCTTCAAACTCGGAATGGCGACACAGCAGGTTGTATTGTTGCTGTCAACATATTTAATGAATTCATAAATTCTTATTATAATTGATACAGCAAGCTAGTGAATTTGAAATGAGAGTAACAATCATCTAGGATTGTACCAATAACGTAAGAGAATAATACATTCCTTAAGTTTGAGCAGGGTTCGGTTTCGTGATTGTTTAAGGTATTTCGATTAAGGAGTAATTTATGCAAATACGTGAGAAAAATCCATCAAATTCATAGGGGGAGGGATTGTTCATTACAGATTTCAAAAGAAAAACGTCAAGAAAACTCTTAATGGTTTTTCATCTCGACTATGGCCTTAAGGTAACTAGAACAGAACTACAAAAACAATAGATTTTAAGCTTAATTCAGCATCTGATAAATAAAATAATCCATTTTTTTCAGACTATCTTCCAAAGCATTGAAGAACACTTCTACAAAATGATAAGTAATCTCACCTGTAAACTTATGACAGGACTTAACCCCATTGATTTTGTCAACTCAACAATTTGCTGCATTTGCCACCCGCATACATTGCTGACTCCAATATACCGTATTTTACCACATTTAACCAAGTCATCAAGTGTTCTGAGAGTCTCTTCAATGGGTGTTCCTGTATCCCAACAATGAGTCTAAACAACAGAGGCGGTAAATCATGAGGATGAGTAATATACTAGAAGAGAGGGCTTAGTCTGAACTTACTTAGTACTTAGATGATGTAGGGTTTTCTATTGTTGAAAGGAGGGGATCTCCAACAACACCTAGTTGCAGCATCAACAGCAACCTCCCAAAACACCCACTGTAAAACACAAAAATGACACGCACAGAAAGAGACGCAGTAGTACAATGAACGTCAAATCACAGAAAAACATAAAACACAAATGACTACACATAAACCAACGAGACCAATGGGCAAATGGTGCCGACTTAGGACGGCCATCTGCCTCGTCAGTAGCAGACGGTGTGGCTATCCTGGATTACGTGCGCACAACCCTCCCACTATTCCGATTACCCAGAGGTCTCGAAGAACGTACAATTGTGGTGTAAAACAACCTCCTCACTGTCAGATGACCACACACAAACAAGACCGCAAGACTCAGGGGCCCAAGCAACACAGATGAATATGTAAATTGAAATAAAAAGAGGGCATGCGTAATACGACCTGTGCTCTGCCGGCTGTAGCGAGCTAATGTATGTTATCACCCGAGGAGTCCGACTGACATTCAGAGAGGACAGGTGGTCGGGGCCCTGTCTTCTCTAAAGAGGTTTGGACAGGGCCCGTCATGGAGTCCCGTCGTCACAGTCAGTCAGCGTGCAAGTATTAAGGATGCGCTGGTACAAGACTGTAGATTGGTCAAGTACCAAGCCTAGTGTCCGTCTGGTGACATTAGGATCATATCCACGGTATAAGAGGCGTTTGATGATTCTGACGCATTTTCGATAGTAATTCTGTCTACCTTTGATCCTTCTAATTTTGTTGATCATGTCACCATAAAATGCAGGTTGCGAAATACCCAAAGTAATATACTCTGTTGCTTGTATGGGTCCGAATTTCAAAAGTAGTTGACAATATTTTTGTAAAATTTCCAGAATGTCTTGACAAGTTTGTGAAAGCGAAAACCTTGACCTAAAAGTTTCTTTGTTAATTGTAAATTTCTATCATGAAAATCCAAAACATCAGTACATGCTCTAGCATACCGGATGAGCTGCGAAATGTAGATACCATAAGACGGTAATCTAGGAACATCACCGTCAAGCCAGGGAAAATTTACTATATTGAATCCAAAGTCATCTCTTTTGTCATACACCCTTGTATGAATCTCTCCATTAATAATTTTGATATTCAGGTCCAAAAATGGTGTTTCTGTGTTTGTGACGTTCGCCTTGTTTAGAGTCAGTTCCTGTGGATAAATGACATTTTTATACTTTTCGAAAACAGGATTGTCGATAGTAAAGATATCATCCAGGTACCTAGAAGTACCATTGAAACATTTCACATCATCATGTTTTCTTTGTTTTTGAAGATTTTGGATAAATTCTTTTTCATACGTGAATAAAAATAAATCTGCAACAAGAGGCGCACAATTAGTACCCATAGGGATCCCTACAACCTGCTTGTAGAGATTCTCACCAAATCTTACATAAATGTTGTCCAAAAGAAAGGACAAGGCAATACAAAGGTCACTACATGTCCATGATTTATATGATTTGTTTTCTGTATTGGAAAAGAAACCCTTTGATTCAGATGGTCATGGTCAGAATGTTTTTTCAACAATGAGGTAAAATTATGTAGAATATGAAGCCCATCTTCTTCTAAGCTAAAATATTATGCAAACAGTGATGCGTCATCATCTTGTTCTTGTGAATCAGAGGTCTCCGGTCTGTTAACATGATCAACCATTTTGAAATTAGGAAATCAGACAGCAGCCTTGTCTAGACGGAAATGTCTGGTCCATGCTGCAAATTTATCTGTTCTTAAATGATGCTATTGAATTTGATAACGTTTAATATATAAGAACCATCAGCTTTCACACTTAAGACTACATTATCTGAAAATGCCGGTCAAAGGTCAAGGTCACATGATATGAAAAATCGTGATACAAATAAAGGTTTCGTAAAGCAAAGTTGACTGCTCTTAAATGAATTTTCCGGCGCCGTAACAAGTGAAAATATGAAATGATATTTTTTGATGTTGATCAGGCAATTATTGTTTTTCCATGTTTGTCCAATCTAATTCCTTTGTATCTAACTTAGAAGTATGTTTTATATCCAAACTTGTACATATGTATGTGTGTTCCATTATTATCATTCCTGGTGGACCATGCTACTTTTATGTTTATGTTTCGCATGCATTACCTGATACAGATCAATATAATCTGTCTGTAGACGTTTTAAGCTGTCTTCACAAGCCTTGACAAGATGTCTTCTGCTCAACCCACCGTCATTAATACCTTGCCCCATTGGTACGTATGCCTTTGTTGCTAGGACGACATCGTCTCGTTTGCCCCTTCAATCGGATTAAAAAAATTGTCTGGAAATTTTAATGATTGTTTGAACGATTCTAATCCTCAGATGAAATTCATCATAAAGTATAAAACATGTTTTGGGAGTATCAAGAAATCAAGGACGAGAATTGTTTTGAACTCTACTAATGAATTTTGATGAATTATCGATGTCATCAATTGATTGAGTGAATTTCAAACGCAAAACTATGGAGTTTAAGTGCTTAGAAGTGCAATAAGTTATGAAATGATTTTTGAAAAAGTACAATAAACCAGATGCAGAAGTTGCCAAGCTTAATTGTACATTTCATTTTCTTTAGTGGTCGATTAAAGCAATACAAAATCAGCACATTAATGTACATTGTATGAAAGAAACAAAGAAAACATCAGAACTAATGAACAAACGGACAAAATAAGACAAATGATAACGTGAATGAAATTATTGTTAAAAGAACCACGACACTAAAATAAAATTAACCTTATACACATCTTTCATTTTGCAATTTGTCTTTTCGAATTGAAATATCAATCTTTTTGCTGTCAAATTTTGTTTCGTTGTGTATTTCATTTAAGTCATTATGGATTTTATATGGAATTATAGCATAGTGTTGTTTAGTGATTAGTGTTGAAGGTGGTTAAAAGTCTTACGTTTTTGCAAACCATTTTCCAATGATTTCTTCCGACTGACCATAACAATACATATTGGCAGTGTCAACAAAATTACCACCCAGTTCTATATATCTATCCAGTATCTTATGAGACTCTTCTACGTGAAGTTGGGTAGGTGCTGTAAAGACCTTATAAAAAGAGAATATGCAATCAGACTTGATTTAGAAAAAAGAAAAACAAGAAAGAAGTAAGTATGTTTTAGAATTTCAGTAATACATACAGCGTATTTCAAAAATCAATAGACGTTATTCGAGTCAGTCCAGAAGCATCTTCCTTGTATTAAAACATGAACAATATTCCCTTTCCTTCATTCATGTTTCAATGTCATTGTTTTGATTTTCTTATTTTGTCTCTAAGATTCATGAAACCTTTCTACAATTATAATTCTAATTGGTATGTGTAGGATAGTTACTCACCACTAGTCCAGATTCCATTTTCCCAAATGTCATTGTACCTAAACAGATATTGGATACCCTCAGACCTGACTTGCCGAGGTAGTTGTATTCCATGATTATTTTCAATTCTGTAAAATCGTAGGATGTAGAAAAAGAGGTTACTTTGTAAATTGACCATTTTGGGAATTATTTTCAAATTGTCGAAAGAATGATGTATAGATATAAAAGACAGGTATTTCATCAGAAGAAGATTTGAATTGTGTGAAAGGCCATAAATAACCTCCTTTATAATTATAGCTTTACTTCTGTTCAAATTAATGAGATAAAGAAGATCCTGACGACAGCACACTCGCAATAGAGCACCAAATTGAGCATCGACGGCCCCTAGCAAGTGTGAGGTGGGACCAGGTACCCGGGAGGAGTATGCATCCCCTCGTTTGCTAGCCGCACCCGCCGTCGATGTTCACGCACGAAAATGAAAACAATCTAATACAAAACATGTACTGTCTAAAGTTTTGTCTATATAGAGAGTGCTATGGCGACTACGTCAAGGAGAAACATTTAAAAGACCAAACCCTTCGTAGAGAACTTTTTAACGAGCTTTAAGTAGCATATCAGGTATTTATTCTGAGATCGAGTCTCTGGACAACCTGACAATTTCTCTCAATGTTGAAGCAAACAATTAAATAACCATAAAAGCTCAACAAAATTCTTCTAAATCTATCATCTGATCAAAGGAGATAATAAAACAGACCATCAAATCAAAGTAATTTTAATCGCTTCGATATGATTTTAGCTTCTTAACATTATTCAGATGACAATAAAAGCAAAATAAGTTATATGTATATCACATTCGTAAATCATTACCTTTAAAACCGCTCTTCTATCTATCGTAATGCGATTAAAATGAATTGAAAATGTGAACCTTTCACCCTTTACAAACATGTATTATACAGTGTGTATTCATATGGGTTGATAAGAATGGGATACTAAAAGGTCAATTTTGGACATGGTGAAGATAAATAAGAAGTTGAAGGTCAGTTAAATCATTACTGCAATTGTCAAATATCCAATACCTTCCTTTGTACTGATTCCTGCCGAAACATCATAATCACATTATAAAAAGAAAGTAAACAATGGTTAGAAGCCTCAAGAATTTGGTACATCTAGATCATGAGTATCACTTTCCGTATCAAAAAAAATTTAATCCTCCTCCAGTACACGGGAACAAAAAGGAATATCAAAAGATAAGAATAAAAATGTGGGCATATGATTTACGCTTTCATAAACTACTTTAAACAATTAGTAAAATTAATTTAGGCTGCTTATGAAACGCACTTTGGCCGGAAGCATCCCTGATGAGAATTTGATATTCGAAACACGTGTCTGGTGCATGGTTATAGGTTTAAAATTTTCTTCAAGAAGGAATAGAGTTGGAACCCTTCGACATTATTAAAACGTTATACGCCCGGCGTATGATTTTGATATTTATCTGATGTTACATTTGTCACTGCGTTTTGCTGTGTTTGTCTTTATCTTACAGTGAATAGACTTTCATATATATACTGTCCTTTGAGGCTGTTGTTTAAACGGACAAGTAAAATGCACATTCGTTATCTGGATTACAGATAGATTTTCTAATAACGTAGCCATTTTATGTTGGCACCGCTTGTCTATTTTTTTTTTTCTTGTTTTATAGCTAACCCTTTGTACAAATGCAGTTAATATTGAAGAGGCACTCATCGGTCATTCAGTCTCGAAATCGAGAAGGTTAGGAAAACCATTATAGTATGCATTGGAACAGTTGCGAAGCCCAGAATTAACAAGTGAGACCAGTTGCCCGGGAGAGCCATCATCTCCTGTTTGCTACAACAGTTTCATAAATTTGTAAAATTCAATGATTATCTCGATGAATATGTTAATGTGCATATCAGGTAAAGATGTATTGATTGGTAATGTTGACATTCATTCAATAGACAGTCATTCAAAGTAATTTGATGTCGACTTTGATGTCATTAATTAAGCGTTTAATCTTTCTTTACCCTTGTTGAGCGTTACCCTTTCTAATTTTACATTTGCTTAGCTTGTTTTGTTGCGGGTCATTTAGAGATCCTCCTTGAATCATCTAAATTTAAATCGTACGAGTATTTTACAAAGACCGGAGGTAGTTAAACAAATATTTATTTGACCTAGAATGTATGAAAACAAATATCTATGTACCAAGAACCTTTATTCATAAAAAATTGACCGCGTCCTTCACAATATCGTCCTATTTTGCCACCGCTTTGAGTTATCTTGTCCTGTGCAAATATATTTCAAGGGTCACGATCCTTGTATTTTGCTAAACATATATCATCACCCGGCCAATAGCGGTTTGCGAGTCCCTGATGATATACCAATTGTTTCTGTACTGAGTCGAAAATATGTTCAAGTTTTCTGTGTATTCATCTTGCACATAAGATTTTTAACCAGCATGAAGACAAAAATTGTCCTTTGATGACAGAATGATAATTTTCAATTCTGTCTAGGCCTTGGTAAGCTTTTGCTAATGTTGTATCATCAACAATTATAAAAATTAAATGAAAAAAGGAAACGTTCTAGTCTTGATTGTCCATGCTGTAAATTTATCTGCTCTAAAATGATGCTAATGAATTTGAAGACGTCCTGTAGCATCATATCCCAGCCATTTTGCTATGACTTTCGGTATATTTAGGTCATAATTTTCACAGATTTTGGTCGTATTACATTGCTAAGATTGAAGATCACTGACGAGGGTTTATTACCCGAAACGAGCATGTCTGGTCCATGCTGTAAATTTATCTGCTCTCAAATTATGCTAATGAATTTGAATACGTTAAACATTAGCACATATCACTTTTTCGAAGACTATACATTGCATTTGTACATATGGCAATCTTTCTTAATAAGGGAAATAACTCTAGTATAGTATATACTATCTCCTTGGTTGAAGAAGAGAATAGAAAAGAAGGGAGGAGATCTCCAACAAGACCCCCTTGCAGCATCAACAGCAAAACACCCGATGCAAAAACACAAAAGACGAGTGCAGCACGAGACGGAAAAGAAACACACGACATGTAAACATCAAACACAAGACTACACATAAACCGACGAGACCAATGGGCAACCGGTGCCGACTTTGGACGGCCATTTGTCACGCAAATAGCAAATGGTGTGGTTATCCTGGATTCCGTGCGCACAACCCTCTCACTTCTCCAATTCGAAAAAGGTATCATTGTGATTGTATGGGAATCAATGATTATATGTATGCAAGAAATATATATATTACGTACAACTTTACAAGTATTCACAAGTGTATAAATTCCACTAAAAAAATCCCATGAACAGAAGTACTTAAAGTTTAATAATAAGAACACCAAACGTTTTATAACAGGATCATTAAACATACTATAGAAACATTCTATAACAGGGATTCGACATACGTTTAATATAACATAATCACTATAAATGTTTTATTACAGGATCACAAATACTTTGATAACAGGAAACCTATGGTTTTATAACAGGTACACTAATAGTTTATATAGCATAATTTTATTAGTATATGTTGCTTATAGATGCTGGTGGGTAAAAAGTATTTTTTCGCTCCGCGTTTCCTCTGTCTATCATTTCATAAGGATAGGGCTTCTCTGTTGTCGACAGCTCATCTAGTTTGTCCATCTGTAAGAAGTAAGAGGACGTTATTTGAACCCTTATAAAGTTAAGACGATATAAAGTACTGTTTGATGCATATCAAAGACAAACTCCATTGTACTGCAGAGTATCGAAAAAGAGTATAAGAGTTTCATACGCATAAGGCAAACTAATGTTAACCGTCTTAAACGTCTTCAAATTAAAAAGCATCATTTAAGAACAAATCAATTCGCGGTATGGAACAGACGTTTCGGATACTTAACCCTCGTCAGTGATCCTCATTCTAGACAATGTAATATGACCAAAGAGCGTGAAAGTTATAATGTCGAAAAATATACCGAAAGACGTAACAGAATGGGTGAGATGTGAGGCTACAGGGCCCACGTTTCAGAAATTTCAAGAATTTTTGATAACAGAAATTTACGAATGCGTTGAAGAAACCATCAGCCAGCAGTGACACTCACCAAGTAGTACAAATATTAAATGTCTTCAAATTCAATAAATATAAATCAATTATGAAATATTTCAATAAATCAATTAATTTAAAAGTCAATAACACCTTTACTAAATGTGATAAAAATATTTTCTGTCATGAATGTGTTTCATATTATTATCATTTTGGAACATTCATTCAATAAATATTCTTTGTCAGACAAAGTCTAAAAAGACATCCTGTCTCTACAACGCATTCGAACATTTCTATTATCAAAAAATCTTGAAATTCCTAAAACGTAGGTCCTGTGGCATCATATCCCACCCATCCTCCTACGTTTTTTCGCTACATTTATAAACATAATAGTTTTCACATTCTTTGGCTATATAACATTGTTTAGATTGAGGATCACTGACGGGGTTAAGTACCCGAAACCTGCATGTCTGGTACACGCTGTAAATTTATCTGTTCTTAAATGATGCTATTGAATTTGAAGACGTTTAGCATCCTCTCATTGAAACATCGCTTCACAATCAAATAACACAAATACCACTTTTCAAATGCCCTTGTCTCAGGCCAAAATACCAACTCAAGAATAAAATTTTGGCCTGTTCTCAGTCTAATACCTTTACAGTACTACTACTGCGCTATTAACAGCAATTCTCTGTAAGAACCAAAAAATGTCAATGACATGTTGGCACGGCATGTCATGGATTTTAGAGATTTTTGGAAGTTCAATATGAAGTACTAGTATGTAAATCAATCGCAGTTTTTTTTAAAGGTTGTCGTTGCCATGGTAACCGTGTCTTAAGTTTCAAAAATCGGGAAAATTGCTTTTTTTTTAATTTTCTTTCAATCCTTATTATTATGCATATTTGTAAAGATTTTTACATACATCTCGGATGCCTTTTGTATACAAGATGAAAAATTGGACCAAAACAGGGTATCAAAAGGCTCTTTTTTGGCACTTAAGGACCCTTTTTTGCATTTTTTTTAATGTTTTACAAGGTTTAAAATTTCATAAAAGCACCAATTTTTGAAGTCTAAGTTCTAGTTTTACGATTAATATCATCTTTGAACTATACATTAATATAAAATTAAATTGGGCTATGGCAACAATCGGTTGAAAGGTTTCGATACGATGAATTTAAACACAACCTCTAATAAACTATCTGCGCAAAATATTGGAACAGAAGTTCATGTATGCATCTATCAGAGGTATTTTGATATAAAGATGACCTTGAAATATTTCAAGGTCACCCACTGCATTTCCAAGGTCATTTAACTTTAAGTGACCAGATTTGACGAAAAATCCTTATTTTTCATAAAATGTAGATGCCTATATTTTAGAAACCTTGAAATATTGAACTTAACAGCAATATGCCATAAAATGATAAATCTATCACTAATATCTAAGAACTATTGATAACTTTTCTTCACATCTTTGAATATCTAAATTCTTGGGGAGTTTTTTAATAAAAAAAGGGACGAAATCTGTATTTTTTTGTTTTTTGACGGAAAAAAAAATTCCTATTAAATTGCTACAGTTCAATAAATTCTAAGATTTTTTTCTTATGTTCATGTGCTTTTATCGAATAAAAAAATCATTAAAATCGGTATCAAAAACTTTAAAAAATCAATATTTTTTTCAAAATTTGAATCTTAAAGTAGAAATGACCTTGAACCTCAAGCCAATGACTTGAACATTTTAATTGTTTTTATGTAAAAGATTTAAGTCATATCTATCCATGCATATATTTTTACAATTTTATGTTATTCTAAAGAGGAATCAAATCAATTTCAAAAATAAAATGATACAAGCAAAAAGGTATAATATTGCCATGGCAACGGTCTTTGATGACAGAATTTAGGTAAAACTCTTAAATAGCCCACTCCAGTTTTTCATTCATCTTATTTGTCAATAAACATATATTTCCTTTGATGAAAATCACTAGTCTCTTATTGGTGCATTTGTGATATTTAAGATTGAAAATTGTCAAAACATACTAAATTTGCCCTTATTTTGACCTCTATTTTTCGCTGCATTTTAAGTGATTTTGGCTTTATACAAGAAGCTTCCTGAAATATATATCACATTACTAAGTGTAGTAAGAAGAAGAATAGATTACATTAAAATGAACAAGCTATTACAGTGGTATCCACTGCAACGAAGTATCAAGAGCTGGCTTATTTCATGGTCCCAAAAGAGCTATAAATAGAATGACCTCGTCACCATGGCAACACGAGGTCACATTGTCCGAAAATTGTTATTTTCATGGTCAGTATTCAATATATACCCATTATACCGAAAATCATCAAAATGCATGACATACCGTGCCACTTGATTTTGGTCCTTACAGAGAATGGTTATTAATGAGTTCAAGCTCGATTTGTGCGCCTTCCATACATCTAAAGATTTATATCTTATTCATGTTCTGATTACCAATTCAAATTGATTTAATTTTACAGTAACTCCAAAAACAAAAAAATTAAAAGTGAGAAATGAACAGAAAGGAAATCAGGGATTGTGACACCAATAGCATATAAAAAACCCAACGACTACTCATGTGAAAGATAATCATTATATTCTTTTGTCATAAACGTTTTATCTCAGTTAACGCATGCGGCCACATTGAATTCTTCCACACAAGACAAACTTCCCGGCAATTTTTTTCCATATTTTGTCAATAAAATCGAATTGACGGCACTTCATGACGTCATTACAGTTAAATGGCTCTTTGTTTGGTGATATTTTCATTTTCATTAAAAGCGGTAAACATGCGTGTATTTACATGAGAGATCAAGTATTTCTCATGAAATTCATTTCTAGAGAAAAATCGAGGGCCAATTTAGGGGTGCCGTGGCCATACCCCTTTTGCACACCTATAGGTCTTTAAAAAAACCCAGCACCTCGCTTTCGTAAGATAATATTGATGAGTCAATCCATAACTAATAGACGAAATAATTGGATAATAATTGGATAAGTCAAAAGGGTTTGTGAAAAAAAGTCAGCGCTCTGCTGGTAAGCATACCTGTTCCTTCTTCAATGACCATCCTGTAGCTGCTGCACAATTTTGTTCAAGCTGGCTTATTGATGTACAACCGATGATAACAGAAGGTACGATGTCCTTTTGTAAGAGCCACTTAAGGGCAACTTGTGATTCTGTTTTTCCTGTACAAAAATGAAAGACATTTCAACATACAAAGCTTACAATAAGTAAAACTTTAATGGTTAAAGAAATCAGAAGCTTTTTTAAATCAAAAGCCTAGTGTCCAACACAGTTTGCTTACTATATGTATAAGGTAATGGAACCATACAAAAAGAAATAAATTCTTCTTAACACTGTGGACAGAAGATTTACTGCTTGCAACATATGCCGTAAAAGTTTTAGCAGATTTGATTTGGCTGCAACTCATCTTTCTTTCTTATCTTTAGGTTGGACAACTTTTATATGTTCAACTGATAGATCACAATTGATGCTATGTCATATACTCATACCATATAAAAGAAACCAACACATTTTCACAGTTCAAACGCGTGTTTTAGCTTCAATAAATATGAACCTAAGTGTTCTTCCTTCCATCATCATCACCAAACAAGACATACTTACCTTGTATGTACATCAAAATGTAAATCGAGACAATCACCGAATATGACAGGTTTCTGTGGAGCTGTTGCGACGGGTGTTGCATGCAATCAGCAGGTCTCACTTCGGAATTTTGTTCATTCCGAGGTTCGCAACCATCCCTGTGGAAAATCTTATGATTTTGCCTTGCCTTCTCGACTATGAGACTGAATAACTGATGGGTACTTCTGTAATGTTTATTCCATGGAGATCAACATTTTTCTCTCCTTTTGATATTAAATGTTTCATTCTTTTCAAGACTTTTCATGAAAACCAGAACCTGTTTTAAAGATTGTTTATAACAGCCAGACAAATATCACGCCATTTAAATACGAACCATGGTCGTTTCCAATTTGTTCTAATCCATCTCTTAGGTTCCAGTAGAAGTCGTTATCAAATTTAGACCAAGCTGGTGCACTTTGAAGAGCTAGTTTTTCATTCGCTGCCACAGCTCCAACACGTCCTTGGCCAGCCTCGGGTTTCTGTCCACGTTTGTATTTGCCCGTCAAAAGACCTCTGGTGAAATGTAAAGGTAATTATGATCATGCCGAATGCGTTGATAAGCTCAATCTATGTGCAAAACAACTTTAAATAAAATCAGGTATATTTTTTCAATATATTCATTGGAGCAAATGAATAACAACCAAACTGATATAAGTCATATTGTACCCTTTAAGCGGACTCCATGGGATAACTCCGACACCTTCGTTCTTGCAAACTTGGAATTCTTCATACTCGGGATGGCGACAGAGCAGATTATACTGTTGCTGTAAAGAAATTATAACTTGCAAAAATAGTGCATATACATACTGATGTCGGAACAGCTTCCGGACGATTTTGAAGGTTTTCGGGGATGACTCCTCTGTCCTTTGACGAAAAACGTTCAAATTTCTCTCAAATAATGCTAGACCCTTCCCACAGATACTCATGTTGAAAGAAATTAATAAATATATCAAGAAATATGGTTTCTAGACCGATTTTATGACCCTATATTTTGGCCATTTTTCGCAAATCGCTGGAACAGTTTCTGGACACCCGATTTTAAAGTTGTCAATTTCGATCAATTTTGGCCCAAACTGGATGATTTTTGGATTTGTTTTCTTCCATCTTTTCTACAAATGAAAAAATTATCACAGAAATAGAAGCACAACTTCTCAAATTTCGTCGACTTAAAAAGTATGGTTCTCGGCGACTTCCGCCAGTGCGCAATATGAAACGAGGCAGAACGGAGTGGAAAGTTGATGTGATAAGCAACTTAGATACAAACTTCTGTGTATATGATTTATGGTTTGAATTCTCCATTTAAAAATCTACAAAATCGTCCCAAAATTTTGAAAATAAGTTCCTGCAAAGTACTTGAAAAGGGCGACTGTCCGGAAACTGTTTCTGTCCGGAAACTGTTCTGACACCAGTAGAAAGAAAAGAAAATTCGTTTTAATTTCAGATGCAATATTCAGCTCTGTGGGACAACCGCATTGATTATCATGGAAAAGATTTCCAATGTGACCATGTTGTAGCGACTGCAAAGGGTCACACAAGCATCATAAAAACCTTTATCAATCTATTTTTGGAAAATGAGTTCTCAGTCCATACGGTACGCAAGAGCATGTGCCAATATTTCAGACTTTCATATTAGACATTAATAGCTATTCTCTGTAAGCATTTGCACTTTTATGAAGGACGCATGGCACGGCATGGCTCAGATTTTGATAAAATTTGTACATAAGGTTGAGTCTGACCCAAAAGTAAAAATTTGTTAAAAATATTCTTAATATCACATCCGGTTGCCATGGAAACGGACTTTGAATATTGAAAAAATGCATTTTGGGGCATTTTTGAAGTCACATACATCATTTATGCAGCATAATCTAAAACAAACGCTGATGAATAATCAGTACCCTATAACTGCTTTTTCAAGTTAAGTAATAATAATGTTGGATTTATGGTCTTATCTATATGTTTCCATGGCAACAACACAGGTACCCTATCAAAATAGTTTTTTAGGCATTTTTTCAAAATTCAATAATAAATTACTTACATTTTTGAGATTTTTATGCAAATAAAACATGAGCATTCACATTGGGACAACGTCTCTGTTCGTTGCTATGGCAACATGACCTCAAATTGCAAAAATGAACGCAATTTTGGATAATATTTAGAGTCCATTTTTACTAGATCAACCAATCTTAATTCAAAGTGATGAAAATTGATTAATGTATTCAAGTAGATCTTTCATTACATGAAAGAAATTAAAAAAAAAATATTCATGAAATAGCCCCGGAACGATTGTGTAAAATTGCACAAAGGCCCACTTTGAGTCCTTGGATACGGGCATCAAAATTTAAGTAATCGGAATTTTTTTAAATCATAAATAAAGTTCAGACTTTGCTTCTTCATAATATATGTAAAAAAGGTTGTGTAAGCCTGTTTCGTTTTTTGAGGAAAAGGCTTCGAAAAACAACAAAAAATGCTTATTTTTATAATGTATGGCCAAATTACTATAGCAACCATTAATTAGTTGAAACTTTTTTATTGTATTTTGATAGAGGCTTACTTGATCCTTATTGATGTTGAATTTGAACTTCCTGGAATTAATAATTACTGTTTTATAAAAATAATAAAAAATGGTTGCTATGGTAACGTATGTTACCCATAACATTTTCATGGTTTTTGAAAGAGCTCTTTGTGTAGGATATTTTCCAACAATTTTTATCTGTTCAGCATGATGCAAAAATTTTAAAAATGACTCTGATGTTGCAAAATAAGAAATATTATAGACCATAGTTACCGTTGTCAAGGTAACTTATGTACATAGCAACAAGTGGGTTTATCTTGAATTTGCTCATTTTATAAAGTAGGTCCTATTTCCTTATCATTTACCCATCAAGAGAGAAGGAAAATTGGGAAATACAAACAGCATTTTGAAATCAATATATCAAAATTAGCTAATTATATTGTCATGGTAGCCAGCCTTTTTTACAATATCAGACACTACAAGAGAGCTTATTTAAAATTTTACGTCCTAATCTTTAGGATGCATAAAAAATATTCCATTAATGTCGTATATAGACCAAATTATAGGGCTTCAAATTAGCTCAATTTTGCCAATTTCTCAACTTTAAAGGCCGTTGCCATGGTAACCAGATGACCTAGAAATAAAATTTTTGTCAAATTTTCCTTTTTTCATTGGTCCCTACTTATGTGTGAAATTTCATGAAAATCGGAGACCATGCGTGCCGAAATTGTTTAAATGGTTACAGAGAATTGCTATTAACAAATTATCAAGAAACTTTTAGATCAAGAATTCCGCTTTTCATAAACAAGGTAAAACTTTCTGGAAAATTTACAAATATTACATTCATTTTCTTTTAAATTCCGATCTATACAAGCAACAGAGTTTATTACTTTGGGTATTACACAACCTGTCTTTTTTTTGGTGATATGATAAACAAGATTAGACGGATCTTAGTTATACAGCATAACCATCGAAAATGCGTCAGAATCATCAAGCGCCTTTTATACCGTGGATATGATCCTAATTTCATCAGACGGACACTAGGCTTGGTACTTGACCAATCTTCAGTCTTGTACCAGCGCATTCTTAAGAATTGCACTCTGACTGACTGTGGCGACGGGACTCCATCACAGATCCTGTCCAAACCTCTTTAGAAAAACAGGACCCTGCCCACCTGTGCTCTCTGAATTGTCAATATTGAAATATATGTTCTATAGTACCAATTTTGTTGTACTAGACACGTGTTTCGGATTTTTTAATCCTCGTCAGTAGAACTTCATACCAAACAGTTTAAATAAAGCCAAGTGAATTTTCCTGGCGCCATCTACAATACAGAGCATTAATATCCTCTAGCCAAACTGAGCGGTTCCAAATTTTGTGTAGGGTTTATTCAGAAGCCTATTTAAGTGAAAAATATGGCCAAAAATCGTAGGAGGGTAGGCGCAAGGAGCTTCATTCTTAACATCTCAGTCGCACTCCTCGTATGGTAACATGCATGAGCTCACTACAGCTGGCAGAGCACATATCCGTCTATCTGTGTGTGTCTTGGGCAACTGCGTCATGCTGTCTGTTTGCATGGTAATCTGACAGTGAGGAGGTTATTTTACACAACAAGCGTACGTTCTTCGAAACCTCTTGGTAATCGGAAAAGTTGGAGGGCTAAGCGCACGTAAATCGGATAACCACACCGTCTGCTACTGACGTGGCAGATGGCCGTCCTAAGTCGGCGCTGATTGTCCATTGGTCTCGTTGGTGTATGTGTAGTCATTTGTGTTTGATGTTTCTATGTGATTTGGCGTTCCTTGTATCATTTGCGTCTCGTTCTGTGCATGTCTGCTTTGTGTTTTTGGTTTTTGCAGTGATTGCTTTGGGGTGTTGATGTAGGTACTGCAATCGGGTATTGTTGGATATCCTCTCATTTCTGAATGTCAGTCGGACTCCTCGGCTGATAACATGCATGAGCTCGCTCCAGCAGGCAGAGCACGGACTGTATTACGTACGGCCCCTTTTATATCCATTTAAATATTCATCTGTGTTGCTTGGGCCCCTGTGCTTTGCTGTCTTATTTGTGTGGTCATCTAACAGAGAGGGGAATGTTTTATTCTACAATTGTGCGTTCTTCGAGACCTTTTGGTAACCGGAAAAGCGGTAGGGTTGTGCGCGTGTAATTGAGATATCCACACAATTTGCTACTTGCGTAGCAAATGGCCGTCCTAAGTCGTCAACATTTGTCTCGTTGGTTAATGTGTGGTCTTTTGTGTTTGATGTTACTATGGTGTATGTCTCTTTTCGGCAGCGAGTGAGTGAGTGAGTGAGTGAGTGAGTCTTGCTGTGCTCGTCTAGTGTTTTTGCATCGGGTGTTTTAATGTTTTGCTGTTGGTGCTGCAACAGGATATGGTTGGAGATCCCCTCCCTTCTTCTCTTAGACAACATCGTCATACACTGTGATGTCCCACTCTCCAGAATGGTGGATGATATTCTGTTATAGATCATTTGAACCATCCAACCAAAGATTGTACTCTATGTCTTCAGAAATGGAAGTTACCGGATGTGACAGTTCTACCGAATTGAAGCGGCGTGTGTTGCATGCAAGCAGGATATGCTTACTCTTCCTGGGCACCTGGTCTCACTCTTCTCCGCTTCTTTTCATATGGTGGAGGTTTTTGTTTGTTTGCTTTGGTTTCTGTTTTATCCTAATTTTACTGCCTTCGGTTTCTGATTTTCTGAATTATCGATTTTGTGCTGTATACAGGGATATGGTCATTATCCATATTTGTCATACACACGGAAGCAGTCAGGATGAAAACAAACATAGGAGAAATATACAACAAGGAATGTGAAGATAAAAACAGCACAGAACTATTACCTGTAAACTTATTACAGGACTTAATCCCATTGACTTTGTCAGGTCGACTAGTTTCTGCATTTGCCATCCGCATACGTTGCTGACTCCCACATACCGTATTTTCCCACATTTCACTAAGTCGTCAAGTGTTCTCAAAGTCTCCTCCAGTGGGGTAGCTGCATCCCATGCATGAGTCTGAAAGTTATAATGAAATATATTTAAAATACGAAGTGGTTTTTCAAGGGTCAAAAATTATTTTGCACACACTGAATGAGCATTGAAATATCCAAATTTAAAAAGACCAAAGTCAGTCAAAATTAGATCAATTATGAAGGCTGAGGGGATAGGGTAATGACATTATTTCATCCAAAGAAATTCTTCTTATCGAGCACGAGGCCAAATCTATACCCTTTTTGTAGTTGTGTAACTATAGGGAATGTTAAACGTCTTCTAATTCAATAGTATCTTTTAAGAACAGATAAATTTGCAGCATGGACCATGGAAGTTTGTACACCAAAATGACGTTTTACCCAGGCGAAATTCACTATTTTTGAAGCCGAAATTAATGTTAAGATATTGAAAAAGGACGTGAATTTTTTTATAGCATTCCCTTAGTAGCCTACTTTGTAGAATGAATATTTGTAGAAATCTATTACCGCTTGAAACTTTAATATTTTACACATTTCGTATTTCTCACTTCGGGATGTTGTTCATTTCGGGGTTCGCAGCCGTTCCGATGGGAATTCTCACGATTTAGCCTTAAGCTTGCCTTCTTGACTTTGAGACTGAATAACTGTTAGGTACTTCTTTGATGTTTTACATTCTTTGATGTTTTTACATAGGAAGAGAGCCAATTTACTATATTTAATCATATATTCCTTTTGTGATCCTGTTTATATGGTAGATGTTCAAGTTCTTGCTACAATTACATGCATTAAATGTATATGTATATCCGATATAGTTTCAAATCTATGTTTATGCTTTCTGCAAAATAGACACGCACATTGTTAAGAAAAAAAAATACAAAGACGGTACAAAGGCAACATGTTCCCAATATATTAATTGTTTTATGCAGTGCCGTGCATCTCCTATTTAGTCGCATCACCTACAATTAATTTTTACAGCATTTAACTGTTTATTTTGAACTATATGATGTTTCTACATTTAACTTCAGACATCTATTTCAAAACAGTCTAACGCATGATGCATGTTTTCTGTGGTCCTCTTCAACTTATATGAATTATTGATAGAGCATGCAACTTTATGAAGCTTAATTTCTATCTAAGTCCCCAATTTTAAATTTACCTGGTACAAATCAATATAATCCGTCTGGAGGCGTTTCAAGCTTTCTTCACAAGCTTTGATAAGATGTCTTCTATTCAATCCACCGTCATTAACTCCTTTACCCATAGGTGCTCTTGCTTTTGTTGCCAAGACGACTTCATCGCGTTTGCCCCTATGAAGATAACAGCCAATCGTATTGAGTACATTACTTTTGTCATTGAAGAACAAGACGAGTAAAAACAAAGCATCCCCTTACATTGCAATAGAATAAAACATCCTGTTTCTGTCCCGTCGCCTTACCTAAAGCTGAATTTCCTGGGCTTAATTGACCTTAAGCTTATTTGACCTTAAGCTTTATTGCCTGGGCTTTGCATATTTCGGTACTATCTCTAGAATTACAAAATAACTGTTTTCATGATTATGCAAAGTAATCAGTGCCTTCAGGGTTTTATCATTCATTTTCTATTCCGACATTGACCTACATGTATGATTCCTAACCTAAATATTTGATAGGTATCAGTCTCTCACTATGGGCAAGCAACGCACAAGGTTGTTACAAATTGATTACTTGCGTCTGAAAAAAAAATCTTCATAGAACAAACGAAAAAATATTGAAATCGTATTCCTCAGAATATTGGTATTTGTTTCTCATTTATTCTAAATTCTCTTTTGTCCTCTTTGTGTCAATAGAAAAGAAACCTTATTTGATCCAAATCTAAATATGAAATAGTTTTGCAATTGGAAAAATAAATATGTTCTTGTAACTTTTTTAAAAACATGATCAGACAGAAATGCATCATGTTTGTGCAAAGGTTATTTTTCTCTGCATTTATGAACTAGATGTACATTCATTCTAGTTGAAATAAAAGAGGCCCTGTAGATTAAATTTCCTCGTTGACATCTTCAGCCACTGACAAATCAGTGACTTAATTATTTCTTAGAACGAAAAACCTACATGCATTTGTATTGTGATCATACCCTCTCTAGATAAACATCAAAGAAGATTCAGTCCCTAAGTCGAGAAGGCAAGGCCAAACCGTGAGAATTCCCATGGGAACGGTTGCGAACCCCGGAATGAACAACATTTCGAAGCACATAGAATGTGACAAAATCATATCGATAATTTTGGCAAGTTAGCGGTAGAAAAAATCGTCGTATTTTGTTTATTCCGGGGTTCGCAACCGTTCCTGTGGAAAATCTAAGGATTTTGCCTTGCCTTCTCGACTATGAGACTGAATAACTGATGGATACTTCTGTTATGTTTATTGTCATTGATGTGTTCGACTGACTGGGGTATTATTTACAAAACACGAAGATAATCATTTTCTTTGTTTTAAGTTGCGATAAGCTTAAACTTCCAAGTGAATTTAGATAATAAATTGATAACAAGTCAACTTCTACCTGTAACATAATATTCAACGTCTTGTAAATCTTAACCTTGAAAGAACACATTTTTTACATCTCAAAGATCCGAGCTTCTGGGATATTCTGTTTGACGATATCAATGACAAATATGGATAATGACCATATCCCTGTATACAGCACAAAATTGATAATTCAGAAAATCAGAAACCGAAGGCATAAAAAATCAGGATAAAACCGGAATCAAAGCAAACAAACAAAAACCTCCACCACATGAAAAGAAGCGAACTCCCGATATGGGAGTGAGACCAATGATCGATGATTATTTATGAAATCGGTTGAAATCGGTTGAAAACCCTTACGTTTTGGCAAACCACTTTCCTATGATGTCCTCGGATTGACCATATGAATATATGTTTGCAGTGTCCACGAAGTTACCGCCAAGCTCGATATATCTGTCCAGTATCTTATGGGCGTCTTCTACTTGAAGTTGGGAAGGCGCTGTGAAGACCTAGTCAAAGGAAAGACAATCAGGAAGACATGTACTGTATTTTTAAAATATAACCACATTTTTGGACATTAATAAATCCTTCGATCTTTTGAATATTCATTTATAATGTTGTTAATTTTTTCACAACAGCGAAACCAAATTCTAAAGGCTTATAAATTATGGAAAAAATTTAACATTCAGATATAGCATGAATCGTCCCACCCGTCCTGATACGTCTTTCGGTACATTTCTGGACACAATTTTCACGAGTCTTTGGTAATATACAATTGTTTAGATTGAGGGTCCCTGACGAGGGTTAAGTACCCGAAACGTGCATATCTGGTCCATGCTAAAAAATTATCGGTTCTAAAAATGATGCTATTGAATTGAAGACGTATAACATTGTAATATGTTTTGGTTGATCGAGGTATCAACACCAAAAATTGAGGGAAAACTGCATCGTGCGCGTAGCGCAAGATGCATAAGTTTTCCCTTAATTTTTGGTGTTGATACCTCGACTAACCATAAAAATATACCATAGATTACTTATCATTTCATTTTGTCGCGTTTCAATGTTTATTTGAAGTTTGTTTTGAAATTGTGTTGTTAACGAAGTTGCTTATGACATTGTTAAGCGCGTTCAATTTCTGTCGATGCAGGTATCAACACAATTTCCCGGCCAATCAGAATCTTCGTGGAAATTAAATGATATGATAATCGCATTTATGCCCTAAAGGAAAAGTGCAGGGTTATTTCAACGAATAAGCAAAACGTTAAACTAATCAAGGAAGATAACTCCTTCAGTCTTATCTGTACCGGAATTGTAGAAATGGGGACTGTGCCATCTACAATTAATTCACTACAACGTTCTCTCATCATAATCATCACTGCAGAGGAGAATTCAAATATTTAACCAAAACGCCTCCCCTCCAAACCCTTTCTTGTTATTTTAGTAATTCACTACAACGAATTATAATCTTCAGATGTGCCTATCTCATAATTTTCAAACTCGCATCTTCCTCATACAATCATATTCTCTATTTCAGGGTCAACATTCAGTTTCCACGTTGTCTTGCTTGTTTTACTTTTATTTCAGCGACATTCTACCAAGACTCTGGATAACACTCGACGTAGATTCTCCATTTGGTTGATCTTGATAATACATGTTTCTAAGACCCTTGCCTACATCCGCGACCCTCTTACTGTCCATGGACTTCATTACTACTTTGGGACTGAAATATTGTGGGATGCCCACTCCAAGTTCCAGATGTCAATCCAAATCACCTGCTCTTACGACCTTGCCTTAAACGCGTCATGGCTTTCCTTGGTACAAAGATTTTGGATTTTCTACGACATATACAATTGAATTTCGTCGTAGACCATTTATTTATTTTATATTTACATTCCTACTGCGTTCCCCTTATATGAAGGTACCAAACCAACTGCACTGCATTTTTCGATAATCGCAAGAGCCTATCACATGACATTTGAACAAATGCGGATTAATTTCCCATAAAATGCCCATTCTATTTACTGCTTCAACACAGATTCAAAATTCCATTATCAATCGATGCCGTTTACTCCCAGTGATTAAATGGGTCAAAATCTAGGTCACCCACATGTACACTTCCAAGAAGTGTGACGTAGTAAGTCGATCACGCGTCACACCAGACGAAATTCAAGGACGACCTGCACTGACACTGTCGTCTACGGAATGATGCCATGTTTGGATGAGCGAATTTAGACATTGATGGGTCAAATATTCAATATTTAGGATGGGGATTTGCTCCACTTGTGTCATTTATCAACAGTGAATTTATTTTTGCTTCTTATGGAATTATACAGATCAGAAATTATATTTCGTATCACTATCAGCGAATGTTGTGCCATTTTGAATTGAGGTAGGTCTGACATGAAAACTTCTTGTATTTGTATCGTTTTACACGGCTGTACTCGAATTTTGCATTATTCTAAATACTTCCAGATGAAACGGAGTAATTTTACAGAAGTTTGAATAATGGTACCGATTGATTATATAGGTTTATAAACAAATTAACAGTGTGTTCCAGTCAGTTTTCAATTGTTTTCCTTCCAATATCCGTGACATTTCTCCAGACTAACCATCCGCTTGGTCTTTATCATGTGGGACAAAAATCGCGATTTTGTACAATTCATTTTTTATTCAGTTTTGATAGAAATGTTCAAAATACAACCACAAACAAAATTCAATTTCTTATTTTTCTACAATGTTTCCGTACAGAAGGTACTACTTCGAAGCTAGCAAAAAACGCCGAACGTTCGTTTGCTGTTACGTCAAGTGACGTTCTCCCTCCGCAGTGACATATTAATTATAAAGAAACGGGATCAAAAGGGACAGAAACAACTTAATTAACATGTAAAATGTAAATATACGGATTGTTTTTCAGCTTTATCGGTGTGTATTGGCAGTAGGGAATGGAAACAAAATTCATGAAAAGCACTTCCGTATCGTGCTTTACATTATTTTGTTTCCATTCCCTACTGCCAATACACACCGATAAAGCGCAAAAGCTGAAAAGCAATCCTTGAATATTGTCAAAATATTGATTTATTGATATTGAAATATAGCACATATTTCATTTGAACTAGTGAACTATTGAGCATTGAACTATGATCTATTTATCATTTAATTTCCATTGTTATTTCCAAGAAACGAAGATTCTGATTTGCTAAGAAATTTTGTTTATACATTTGATCAACAAGTTTTTCACGGAAGTCTATTTATAGCACTGGTTCCCTCAAACACGAATTAACTCGTTGCTGCATGAAAATAAAATATGTTGATTTTGCGTAATGTTACAAGGGTACCATTTCTTTTCTACTTACTAACAAATAAATTGTGTTAACCCCCGAACTTACGAATTATAATGCAGTGATTGATTGTTTTGAGATCCAAGAAAGCAGTCTGTCTTCCATAAGCATATGATATGAAATGATAAGAAATGAACCTTATATTTTTTTTCTGTTGATTCAGGTACATGTATCACCCGAAAAATTGGACAGAAAACGTTTGCATCAACGCGCTTAAAGCATTGAACTTCATGAACAATCAAACTGAACTTACATCCAAGAAATAAGAAAAATCAACTTACTGAGCATTTAAATTTGCCTCTTTTGTATTGAACTATTGAACTCATGAACTATTATTGAATATATATTTCAAATAAAGCCATGACATGAACTGCCAATCATCTTCTTTTGCTTTATTCTGTCGAGATAACTTACAATTGGTCCAGTCTCTGCTTTCCCAAATGTCATTGTACCCAAACAGATGTTGGACACTCTTAATCCAGATTTTCCGAGGAAGTTGTATTCCATGATTATTAACAACCTTGTGAAGTTTGATCCTGAAAACTGAAAATGAACAAACGTTCAAATTCCATTTATCGAAATGTTCTGTAGCACTACAACTCAATTATACATACAGATGCTCACAATTTTAAAACAATCCAGATTTTCCCTATTACTATCTGATGTGAAGATGAACGAAACCACTAAAAGCATTAACGTTAACTCTGCTTCGATCATATTTAGATCTCATCTTATCTTCTGATGAAAACGGTCACCTGAATACTTCAATATATATGACAAACGTGACGAATTCAACTTCAAAATTACAAATAATGCGGAAGGGTTCCAACTCTATACCTTCTTGAAGAAAATTCCTAACCAATTTTCATGCACCAGACACGTCCTTCGAATATTAAGTGCTTTTCATAAGGAGTCCAAATTAATTTCACTAGCGCACTCTTGCGTTATTTTTCAGAATTTTTAAAATTGCTGCATTTACTTTACAGAGAGTGCGCGGTTCCAAAATTCCTGTAGGGTCGATTCAGTAGCATTTCCAAATAAAATCTATGTTCAAAATAGCATTGGAGGGATGGTGCTAAAATGTTAACCTTCTTGAATTTCGATGATATTTTTTATGAAATGGCAAGTTTCCGAAATAGCAAAAATATAGATCTATATGATGTCTTATTGATAAAGGGCCAAAACAAAGCTTCTTTCATGCGACAGAGCTGGGATTGGAAAGAAGTTCCCTTTTAGTAGATCTCTCTTTACTTTCAACAAAAATAAACCGGGAAGTTTTAATGTACGGTACATGGATATTCAATTCCAGTTTGGAAAAATTCTTCTAAACGGAAAGTCGATCGGTAGTATATGCATTGAACTTTTCAGTATAAATGAGAACTGATTGCCCTAATAAATCAGATCGGTATGGAAAACTGACCCAATAGAAGGGTATATTGGTTAGATGTCAACTTACGTACATCATTTTTATCATATTACATTCTGTTTTTATAATTGATTTTATTTTTAAATGCACGTGGAGCATGTTAAGCATAATTTACTAACATAAACAAGTTATGACGAATAATAATAATGTTTTAAAACTGCAATGTACTGATCACATGATCTCCAGGTCAAAACGAGAAGCAGTGTAAGATAGAAATTATATACTGTGTCCGGACAGGGAAAGAATTGTGCAGCATTAACGGAGGTGTACTACTTCACTACAAAGGTAAGAGAGTCTATAGTTTAAAAATTTCGAAAATTTAGGCTTTATAACGAACAAATACGTACATTTATATACACTAACTATTGAACCTACCTTTCTTAAAACGTCCTACTTTATGACCCTGAATGACATGTTATCGCGAAACTCGCACACGGGGCAAATCTTTTCACCCTTTTGAAATACACGTACTGTCCTTTTAACTACACGTACTTGACAGTGATAACAAACATATTCAGCATTCTCAGCAGAAGAATTTATAGAAAAAGACCAATTCACAATGCACTACACACACATAGCCTGAGTCAATGAGACAAAATAAAAAAAAGCAAACACAAAGATAACATTAAAACCATTTAGTTAGAAATAAATAGGAAAGACCAATATGCAACTGGCTTGTACCCGCTTTTTCAAATGTGTTAACTTATTGATTGGGTGAATTATACATAAGTACGATAATTTGAGGGGCGGGGTTGATATATTTTTATCAAATGTGATTCCGTGGCATAATGTCGGTCGCTTTTCCAGAATCCTACAATGGCATTCACTGTAAGGGAAGCAAGCGAAGAGGACTGTGGTCAGATTGTCGACCTTATTATGGTAAGATTTATTTATATTTTTCAACAAGTTCGAGACACATGCAGTTTTTAAATTAACATCGATTTTTGAACATTAACGTTGGTTTTTTTTTTTAATGATTTAGAATCAAAAAAAGAAAACGTTTTTCTTAGAGAAATGAGAACATTACAATCAAAATAATAATAAATATTTATATTATATAACTAGGATGTAACGTCGATTCTGATTGGCTGACGCGCGAGTCATTATTTTCCGATAATGACCGCTGACGGAAGATAATGACTCGGTCTGGTATTTGTCCTGATTTCAGTATTTTCGAAAAAAAAATTTTTAGTTATTTTGTTAAATATTAAAAGTTTAGATGTATTTTTCACAAAAAAGTGCAATTAATTGTTGAATTCTTGATGAAAGATTATGTGTATATATTGTTATGAATCATTATTTTAATCATATATACATGTAGTCTAACTATACTTATATAATATAACAAATAAGGACTTGGCCTCGGTCATTATGTCATTATAATGACCCGATGATATTTGTAATATCGACCTCGGCTTTCGGCCTCGGTTAATATTACAAATATCATCGGGTCATTATAATGACATAATGACCTCGACCAAGTCCATATTTGTATAATAACAACTGATCTCCCTTATTTTCCTCTCTTTCCGGAAGACTTATATCATCTATTATTTTTTAAGGAACTCGCTGAATACGAGAAAATGCCAGATCACGTGAAAATAACATCAGAAGGTGAGGTACATGCATATCAAATATATACATGTAAACAACATTACTTGTTCTGTGTATAATCTTTTCATTCATTCATTCATTCATTCGTTCGTTCGTTCGTTGTTCCTTCCTTCCTTCCTTCCTTCCTTCCTTCCTTCCTTCATTCATTTCTTTTTTTTTCAGTTTTACGAAGAGACGGTTTCGGTAAAGAGAAGTTTTTCCATTGCAGCGTAGCGCACGCAAATGGAGGTACGTGTAGATCTTCATGATCTTAATCATATTTATATAATAGATACGTTCATAATATTAACTGAACATTTGCAATGTAAATGACCACTCGTATTGAATAAATCTTGAGATAAGAAAAGCTTTATTACCATACCAGGGTAATAAATGACCATAATAACAGCTGGTGAGTATCACTGCTGGTGGACCAGGAGTCCCCGAGGACACATGTAGCCAAGTTCGATCAACTACGGTTAATCGTTTCTTCAAGGCATTCGAAAATTTATGTTATCAAACTTTCACGAAATTTCTAAAACGTTGGACCTGTAGCATCATATCTGTTTTTTAATGATGATATTGAATTTGAAGACATAACACATGCATTTGTACCACTTCTTGAGTGACAAGGAGTCCCTGAGGGGGCATGTAGCCAAGTTCGATCAACTTCGGTTGATCGTTTCTTCAACGCATTCGAAGATTTCTGTTACCAAATTTCTTGAAATTTCGAACCCATGGGTTCTGTTGCGTCATGACCCACCCATTTAGCTACATCTTTCGGTAATCTTTGGAAATAATAATTTTCACACCTTTTGGTCATATTACATTGTTTAGATTGAGGATCACTGATGAGATTTAATTACCCGAAACGTGCATGTCTAGTCCATGCTGCAAATTTATCTGTTCTTAAATGAAGCTATTGATTTTGAAGACGTTTAATATTTGTATCACTTGGTGAGTGTCACTGCTGGTGGACCAGGAGTCCCCGAGGGCACATGTAGCCAAGTTTGATCAACTTCGGTGATCGTTTCTTCAACGCATTCGAAGATTTCTGTTACCAAAATTTCATGAAATTTCGAAAATGTGGGTCCTGTAGTCATATCGCACTCATTTAGCTACGTCTTCCGGTACATTTTTGAAAATAACTTTCACAGTTTTAGGCCATATTACATTATTTAGATTGAGGATCACTGGCGAGGGTTAATTATTATTAGAAACGTGCATGTATAGTCCATATTACAAATGTATCTCTTTTTAAATGATGCTATTGGATTTGAAGACCTGTCCTCTTTGAATCTAAGTCGGACTCCTCGGGTCTTCACTTACATGAGCTCGCTACAGCCGACAGAGCACGGACTGCATTTCATATGCCTTCTGCTTTTTTACATTCATTTACAATTCCATCTGTAAGTTTCTTGTGCCCCTGCGTCATGCCATCTTTTTGTATGTTAATCTTACAGTGAGGAGGTTATTTTATACCACAGTTGTGCGTTCTTTGAGACCTATGAGTAATCGGAAAAGTGGGAGGGTTGTGCGCACGTAATTCGGATAACCACACCTTCTGCTAATTGCGGAGCAGATGGCCGTCCAAAGTCGGCACTGGTTGCCCATTGGTCTGGTTGGTTTATTTGTTGTCTTTTATGTTACATGTTTTTATGGCGTGAGTAATTGAATTTGAAGACGTTTAACATTGGTGTTTCTTGTTTTGCTCCTTTGTGTCTGTGTCTGTGAGTGACTGCTCCATGTTTTTACTTTGGGAGTTTTGGGGTTTTGCTGTGGGTGCTGCAACCGAGTGATCGAAAATGCGTCAGAATCATCAACCGCCTTTTATACCGTGGGTATGATCCTTATATCACCAGACGGACAGTAGGTTTGTTACTTGACCAATCTACAGTCTGGTATCAGCGCATTCTTTTAAAAGACTTGCACTCTGACTGATTGTGACGACGGGACTCCATGACGGACCCTGTCCAAACCTCTTTAGAGAAGACAGGGCTCCGACCACGTGTCCTCTCTGAATGTCAGTCGGACTCCTCGGGTGATTACATACATGAGCTCGCTACAGCCGACAGAGCACGGACTGTATTATGTAAGCCCTCTTTTTACATTATTTACATGTTCATCTGTGTTGCTTTTGGCGTTTGCTTTTTCCTGTCTTGTTTGTGTGTGGTCATCTGACGGTAAGGAGGATGTTTTACACAACGTTCTTCGAGACCTCTTGGTAATCGGAAAAGTTAGAGGGTTGTGCGCACGTACTCCAGGATAACCAAACCGTTTCTTACTTGCGTAGTAGATGGCGGTCCGAAGTCGGCACCGATTGTCCATTGGTCTCGTTGGTTTAAAATGTGTAGTATTTTGTGTTTAATGTTTCTTTGTCGTATGTCTCTTTTTCGTCTCTTACTGTACTCGTTTTCTCTGTGATTTTGCTTCGGCTTTATTGGTATTTTGTTGATTGCACTGCAACCAGGTCTAGTTGGAGATCACCTTCCTTCTTGGAGATCCTCTCCTTTCTTTGACATCTGTATCACTTGGTGAGTGTCAATGTTGGTGGACCAGGAGTCCCCGAGGGCACATGTAGTCAAGTTCGATCAACTTAGGTTGATCGTTCTTCAAGGCATTAAAACATTTTCTGTTATCAAACTTTCTTGAAATTTCTAAACGTGTGACCTGTAGCATCATACCCCATCCATTTTGGAAATAATAACTTTCACACCTTTTGGCCATATTAAATTGTTTGGATTGGAGATCAGTACCATGCTGCAAAGTTATATGTCCTTAAGTGTTCTTACCCCCGCTCTCTGATGAAATACTGACATTGATCTTTTTTTACCCACCTAGGGGAGAAGTTGATAGGGTACGTTTTATACTATTTTACCTATTCTACATGGGAAGGAAGATCATTGTACATGGAGGATCTCTACGTCACACCAACATGGAGGGGCAAGGGGGTAGGAACTCAGTTATGGGCTTACGTCTCTAAAGTATGTATATAAATTTATGACTTCTTATAATATAATATAATTCGCCATTTGGGTATATACGTATATACGTTTTCATTTCATGTATACCATTCAAATAATCAATCATCGGATGAGTGCATAAAAAAGACATATGCATCTTCTAGATCTAGATCTATTTGCATTTTTGGTAAATTCTCAGTTTTGCGGAACAAATTGTTTTAAAATCAAATTTCATCAACGAGAGCTGCAACTTTTCTTCCTCTTCCTCTTCTTCTTCTTCTATTTTTTTTTTACCAAGACTATATATTATTTTTCTTGAAATTATTATAACTAGGAATCGAAAATGAAAATCTTATTTATGCAGTAACTTAACTGATAATAACAATTATATTCTGATAATAACAATTATATTCTGATAATAACAATTATATTTCATTATGTTTCATATTTTCTTTCCAATCACATTAGGTTGCTGTTAACAAAGACTGCCAACGTTTAGATTTTACCGTGCTAGGATGGAATAAACCTTCCATAGACTATTATTTCCGACAAGGAGCTTTTGATCTCACAGCAAAGGAAGACTGGCACATGTTTAGAATGAAAAGGGAACATATAGAAATTATGGCAGCTAAATGCAAACAATAAAAATGATTTACATGTTTGATATTTTTTTTATTATTTCATCGCACATAAAAATCATTGAAATCTTACGGGTAAAACAAGATAAAAAGGTATCATAATCTAAAATATCTAAGTTGACCGCTTAAACTGACCCACATTGTAAGAAGCAATGGACATTGGACTAAACAATTTTAACAAAAAAGGGGGGTATGCTAATAAACCAACAATCAATGCAGAAACACCAAAGCATTTAACATGAATGGAAATAATTTGATCGAGGAAAAAAAAAGAAAAAAAAAACCGGAGCCGATTTTGGGCGGTCATTCGTTATATAATAGCGTATCGCTTCATTAATCTCATACTTAGGTCTTCCTAGACGCACATCTGATACATAGTATAAGGTAACATTACAAACAAGATCGGGCTTAGGTAAACCAAAAATATACACCGAGCAAAACCTGTCGTGAATCTATCTGTGTGTATGGTCATGTATTGCCCCTGCGTTATGTTGTCTGTTTGCATGGTCATTTTACAGTTAGGATGTTGTGTGTTCTTCGAGTCCTCTGGGTAACCAGAAAAGTGGGAGGCATGTGCGCATCTAATTCGGATAATTACACTGTTTGCTACTTGTGTAGCAGATGGCCATCCTAAGCTGGCACCGGTTGCCCATTGGTCTTCTTGGTATATGTGTAGTCTGTTTTGTTTGATTTTTTCTATGCTGTGTGTTGGTGTTCCTTTCCCTTTTGCGTCTCTTTCTGTGCTTGACATCGTCTTTTTCTGTGGGTTTTTTTTTTTTGCATGGGTGTTTTTGTATTGTGACAGGCGGAATCGAAAATGTTGCCGGTCCGGGAATGGAACCCGATACCTTCTGCTTACAGGACAGACGTCCTTACCGACTGAGCTAACCGGGCACGGTACACGAACCGTCACACTCCAACCCACCAAAAGTTTCCCAAAGTTGTGTTTACCGGTAACCCCACAAAGAAAGACAAATAAATCCCTGATTCTTCCCCATAGTTGCCTACACCACAAGCAACTCACGCCTCAGGTTCACTCTAACGGCACCAAATACTGTGCAAGATGGAATGGAAAATATGGCTGGTTCGCGAATCGAACCCGAGACAATCTGCTTACATGGTAGGCGTTCTTACAGACTGAGCTAAATGGGCACGATACACGAACCGTCACACTATAATATCATTATGAATATTTCAATACTACTTGTTGCTCTTTATAATGATATTTTGCACCGTATCACTTTGATCGTATTAAAGAGTGTCTTCTTTCAAGAGAACACTTACCTCCAATATTTTCGTATGTGTCAATGAGAATATAAAAGAAAGGAGGAGATCTCCAACAAGACTCGATTGCAGCTACCACAGCAAAACATCCTAAGTGAAAACAGTGAGAAGACATACAAAGCAAGAGACGCAAAACGGACAAAGACCAAACACCACATCAAAACAACGAACACAAAAGACTACACTTAACCAACAAAACCATAAAAGATACGTAAAATTAAAGCTGTTAAAGTCAACCCCTTGCTTTACGTTGGTTGATCAAATAGAAAAGACTATTTTATCATCACGTCCATATGGTTAGTCCCATGTAATAGCGACCGGGTTTGTAATAAACTAGATTTATTACAAATTAGGTTATTACATATAGATTTAGTTTATTACAAATCCGGTCGTTATTACAAATCCGGTTGCGACATAGCATGTACTGATATTTAGGATTTCCATGGTAGGAAAATTACAAATTACCAAGAAACTTCTAAGTCAATGTCAAACTAGTGAAGACTTTCTGGAAATTTTACAAAAATTATTGTCAGCTTTTCTTGAAATTCGGACCCATACAAGCAATAGAGTGTATTACTATGGGTATTTCACAACCTGCATTTTATGGTGACATAATAAACAAAATAAGAAGGTAGACAGAATCTGAATTACCATCGAAAGCGTGTTAGAATCATCAAACGCCTTTTATACCGTGGACATGATCCTAATGTCACCATACGCACACTTAGCTTGGTGCTTGACTATTCTACAGCCTTGTACCAGCGCCTTTTAATGCACTATGACAGACTTTGACGACAGGACTCGATGACAAGCCCTGTCCAAACCTCCTTAGAGAAGACAGGGCCCCCGACCATGTATTTCTTTTTTTTTTATATCCAATTACATATCCATCTGTGTGTTTCTTGGGCCCCTGTGTCATGCTGTCTATCTGCATGGTCATCTTACAGTGAGGAGGTTATTTAACACCACAGTTGTGCGTTTTCGAGACCTCTGGGTAATCCAGATAACCACACCGTCTGATAATGGCGTGGCAGATGGCCGACCTAAGTCGATTGACCATTGGTCTCCTTGGTTTGCGTTTAATGTTTCAATGATGTAATTTAGTGGTCCTTGTCCCTTTTGCGTCTCTTTCTGTACGTATATGCTCTGTGTGGTTTTTTTTTTTTTTTTTTTTGGTGTTTTGGGGTTTCCTGTGGGTGCTGCAACCGAGTGTTGTTGGAGACCCCCTCCTTTCTTTAAAGATACAAGGTATGTACAATAAAACGGAAGTGTTCCAACTCTATACCTTCGTGACGACAATATCAAACCATTTTTTTTTCTGCACCAGATATGTGTTTCGAATATTAAATTCTCATCAGTGCTGCTTCCAGCGGAGCCACCAAAATTCATTTCAGTAGCGCCCTCTTTAATTTATTTTGAATTTTGATTTGTATAATTACTTTATAGAGAGTGTGCGGCTCCATATTTCCTGTAGGGTGGTTTCAGTAGCATTTCCAAATAAAATATATGTAAGTTTGTTGTACATGAAATAGTCGCTAAAAATGCATGTAATTACTAGTTCTAAGGACATAAGATTTTAAAAATATATACATTGAGTGATTAAAGACACACTGCAAAATTATGTTTTCCAAATGTATACATAAAAAGAGAATGATTTAATCGTATGTATGGTGGGTAATAGATTATTTGTTAAACGTCTTCAAATCCAATAACATCATTTAAGTCAAGATAAATTTGCAGCAGGGACCAGAAATGCACGTTTCAGGTACTTAACACTCGGCATTGATCTTCAATCTATACAATATAATATTGCCAAAGAGTGCGAAAGTTAGTATGTTCCCAAAAAATGTACCGAAAGAAGTAGTAGGATGAATGGGATGTGATCCTACAGATTTTTTTTCCATGGTGACCTACATATTTGCGGTTTTTTGTTACACGATGTATCATTATTCAGCTTGAACGCCTGCATTTAAAGGTATGCATGTGAATTTGTTTTTGTACGTAATGCAGTAGATATAGGCACAGTTACAGTACAAAGGTAAAAAGTTTGCAAATTGTCTTATTTTGGAACATGTACCTTTCTTCATGATAACATTTCCAAAAGAACAGTCCGTCGCCGTTTATTCTGAAGTCATCAAAAGAACATGATGTGCATGATATTATCTTCTATCAGATCCTGACGATAATCTCAACAGCACCCATAATAGAGCACCAAAATTGAGCATCGACGGACCCTAACAAGCTAGACGTGGGAAATCAAGAAACTCTTACAAAGACTCATGTTGGACTACCACCGTGATGACAGAGTTTCAAAACATCATTTATTATTTCAAGGATGATGATTCATAAACTAGGTTTGGGGACTCTGAGAGAATGAAAGTCATAAACCGAACCCAAATCAGCATTGAAAAAAAAAATCTAAAATCAATTGGCATACAGAATGTGAAAATATGCAAATCTAAACAAACAACCAAAGAAACGAGGGGATTCGAAGCAAAACACCCCGTGCAAAAAAGGCAGACATGTATATACACAGCAAGAGACGCAAAGGGGACAATTAAGGAACACCAATCGTAGTATTTTGCGTGATGTTTCAATATTGTGTTTTGCCAAAACACAACACAGAAACATCACACACAAAAGTCTGCACATAAACCAACGAGACGAATCGACAACCGGTGCCCCTTGGGACGGCCATCTACTACGCCAGTAGCAAATGGTGTGGTTTTCCAGATTGCGTGCGCATTTATAACCCTCCCACTTTTCCGTTTACCAGAAGGTCTTGAAGAACGTACAAAATACCCCGCAAAGGAGAAAATGTGAAATCAAATGAAATGAAACCATGTACATAAACTGGCTAGCAACTGTTATTTAGCCACATACAAAAAACTCAAATCCTATGAATTATCAAAATTAATTAATGTCTTTGATGGATCGATCTTTAAACATTACATCATTATGTTTATGGTGATGTGTATTGACATTGTACCGTTCAAAACCTCTCTGCTTTAACAAAGTCAGTTGCTCAGAAATATTCCCTTGGTTGAGTCCTTAGTAGCGAGTTGCCTAGCCCTAGAAAGATTCGAAGTCCCTGTAGTTTGTTTGCTCTGGAATTGTGTATCAATTGCAATATGAAAACAGGCAGAGGACAAATGAAGGTTACTATTCTGAAGTTGGAAATTGTAATAATTGAAGTTAACGTCGTATCGTTTATCGTATACATGTATTGAAGTACATGTTTGTATAAACTATATGACCATTGCCGTGGCAAGATCTGAATATGAAATGGAGTCCATATGCTTTCAGTGGCCTCCTTCAGCTCATGTTTCTATGAATGTAATAAGGTTCACCACATAATTGGGATTACAGACAGCATGCCATCAATGTATCTGTAAGTGTAAATAAAATTGAAGTGTAATTTCTAATTGCTTCTATTCGTAAGATATTGAGGACTGCAAAATCATGGCTCGACATGATTGCAGAAAAATGTGGAACAGTGCAGAACTTTGTTCCCCACTAGAATTAGCACACTATGCTGGTAACCAAATCCTCTTGACAGTACAAATCTGTTATCGATCATAATTATGTTCAACATTTTGATTACTTCTCCTTCTTGTATTTATTACCAGAATTGAAATTCTTTCCACTTGGAATGTGGAATTTTTGTTTTAAGAGTCGAAATAAATGGAGGGAAGCCGACAAGCGCCCGGTGTCGGCGTTGGATGGCCATTCGCTATAGCCACAACAAATTGTGTGGTCATCCACTCTCATTGTTGACATCACAAACGAGACAAATGGTCGCAGGAGCACTAGCATAAACAAAAACTCTTTCAATTGATATAAAAAAATAGGGCCAATAAAAATCTGTGTTCCCTGGCTAAAGCGAACTTATAAGGAGGTTATATTTCACTGCGATTATTGTGCATTATTTTACGCTATAATTGTGGAGGTTATATAATTTATACCATAATTGTGCGTTCTTCAAGACCTTTGGTTGACCGGAAAAGTATGAGGGCTGTAAGCAGGTAATCCGGAGAACCACACGATTTGCCACTGGCATGGCAGATGCCTGTTCCAAGTCGGCACAGATTACCCATTGTCTCGTTGGTTTTTGTGTAGTATTTTGTGTTGTTCCTATGTCGTGTGGCCCTTGCTGTGCTTGTCTACTGTGTTTTTATGCTTTGCTGTGGGTGCTGCAACCTAGTCTGGATGGAAATCCCCTCCTCTCTTTTATAACCATGCACCAGAGGAGTCCAATTACCTTTCACACAGAACAGGGGATCAGGACCTATTCTTCTCTGACGAGATTTGGACAGCGCTCGTCATGGAGTTCCGTTGCCCATTTTGTTTTTGTGTCATCATTTGGCTTCCTATTCGTTACAAGATCAAACTCTGCAAAAATTTCCTATTATTGCTTGAATGTTTTTGTATTTTTAAAGGGTAATCTGATTTCAGGAAAAAAAAAGTTTTAAGAAAAGCACAAAATGTATTCTGTCAGAGCTGCAAAAGAAGAAGACTGTCAACAGATAATGGATCTTATCATGGTAAATATTTTAACCTTTATTTTAAGACAATTATATCAAACTTATTTAGTTTAGTTTAGTTTAGTTTAAACTTATTTTATTGCATGATAGCAAAAGGATTGGGAACAAGTTCTCACAACTTACTAGTCCCTCTCCAAATACATATAATACAAAATAACAAATGCATGCATGAGCATAATTATACAAACAAAAATATTCTTAAATGTCTGGCACAAAGCCGCAAAAGATATTGACAAAAAAAATTAAAAAAGAAAAACAAGATTTTATATAGATTATTAACTAGGACTGAATGAATATAAAGGATTTATTACGATGAAAATATGTTAATATAAATGGGTGCAAAGGGGTGATGTGCATTATGGTAGATAAACTTATCTGAGATTATACACAACAATTAAGCTTTCTTCGATAGCTTTGAGTGAGCGGAAAAATGGGAGGGTTGTGTGCACGTAATCCGGGTAACTTCACTATTTGCTACTAACGTGGCAGATGACCGTCCTTAGTGGGCACCGATTGTCCATTAGTCTCGTTGGTTGAAATGAAGTATCTTGTGTTATGATGTATTTGGTGTTCCTTGTCTCTTTTGCGTCTCTTGCTGTGTATGTCTAGTCTTTGCATTCACTTGGGGATGTTCGATGTTTTGCTGTGCGAGTCTTGTTGGAGATCCCCTCTTTTTTATCTAGCATATTCCAGAAATTTACACCAAATGATTCCAAGATTGAAAGATCTTGTTTTTCTTTTCATGTCGAAATAGTATCACTGATTCACGGCAGGATATTCTTTATATACCTTTGGTAAAGGCAATGATCTCGGACTACTTTTTTGCCTCTCTTTTGACAGGAACTAGCAAAGCACGTCAACAAACCAGAACACGTGAAAATCGACGCTCAGAGTAAGGAAAATATTATTATTAAAATATCTATTTTAAAAAAGAAACAGATTCCATGCTCTATTACTAGTAGAACTTGATTAAAAAGAATTTGAAGTTGTCAGTAACACAGTATATGAAACCTTCACTATTGTAGCATTACAAAGAGATGGGTTTGGACAGCATAAGGTGTTTGACAGCTATGTTGCAGAATGTTCTGAAGGTAGCTTGTATTTTATGTATGTCTGTTATGTCTTGTTATGTTTATATGTGTTTTGTATCATTTCAAAAGTCTTTGTCATAATATATGTGTCCAACGATCTACTATGTTATATGTAACGTATTACTAGATAAATGGCAGATTACCTAAGCATTTACCCTTAAGATTGTACAAATGTAAACTTTCAAAATAGATGTTTCATGAGCGTGAAAACATCAACAGAATCAACAAATTGTCTTCTTCAGGAAAGTTGATAGGATATGCTTTGTTTTACAATACCTACTCCACTTGGGGAGGTTGCTCCGTTTACTTGGAGGATTTGTATGTTACACCAGAGTGGAGGAGTAAGGGTGTTGGTACCAAGCTCTGGGCCACAGTTGCCAAGGTACACTATGGTTTTATTTTTAGGTTCAGTCACTCCAGTTCCCAGTTTTCAAGGGGACGTCACTATTATCAATGATGTTTATTTATCTGTAAAGTAATTACACCCCCCCCCCCCCTAAAATCCTTCAGTTTGGACGAATTCCTATCAGTTAAGTGTGCATCCTTCAATGTGTAGAAATGTAAAATTGTATACAAATATGCCTTACTGACAAATACGTTTTGAAGGGAAATGTAAACAGATTAACAAGATAACCATGTACAAGCCTTTTCATTTTCAAAAAGACTACTTGTATTTATATTTTGCAAATCAGTAGAAATAGTTAACAATTTGTTTAACATACTGGTATCCCCACGCCCCTAAAAGATATTTGTCATCATTTGGTAGAATGCATAGGGCAGAAAATGCAAAGACCTTATAGAATCAATTTAGAATCTACAAACTTTGCAATTTTAATAGAACTGCTTATATTTCGAGTAAACTTGTCTAACTATTCACAATCTTTGTAATCTCAGATGTCATTAAATTCTAGGTAGCTGTAGAGAGAAACTGCTGTCGAATGGACTGGGCTGTTATGGAATGGAATAAACTGGCTATAAACTTCTACCAGAAACATGGTGCTTATAATGTGACAATAGCAGATAACTTCCATATGTTTAGATTAACAAAGGAAAATCTGGAACAACTTGCTTTACTATCAAACTCTTCAATATAGAACAGAATGACCATACTTTAATCAACAGTCTCCATTGTAGTAATGCAGAGTATTATCTCTTTAAAGTCCGTCATAATAAAATTTGTCATTTTTCCTTTTTTAATATGATGAATTTGATTGCAGCATATGATAGTAAAAGTTAAATCAAATGAGTTTTTTGTACCATAAGCAATAATTAAGGATACATGTATCCTTTAAAGTACCAAATAAATAGGCAATAAAGGTCTTATTACAAAGGATTAACATGAGAAATATGAAAGTCTTATCAATGCAACTCAAAATTTATAATTAAGTTCAAAGTTAGATGGACTATCAGAACAATACCCATATGCTGCAGAATTTCTTGCTTTGTTTTGATTGACAAGAAAAACCTTAACAGTGATTAGTTCCTTATACATGTATGTCTGAACTAATTCATATAAAACTATACAACAAATATCACCTGTTACATCTTTGACCAAGTCACCCTAAGGATGTTACTTTGACCTTGAAGTTAACCTTGTCCAGCACTGGTTTTCAGCTGATTCTCTATTATCACTTCAAGTTTGAGAAAAGTACAATACATACACTGTATCAAGTAAGCTATAGCCATACATTCAGACTCATATACCTAACATGTGATCACATAATGTCACCTGTGAAATGTGAATGACCAAAAATCTTTGCACAAAGTCAACCTTGACCTCAGAGTTCCAAACAAATGGGAAAGTGTTGGCAAGTGTTGTATTATAAAAAGTTTAGTTTATATTTTTTTTTCCATTGATGCTCAATATACAAAATGCCATTGCCAAAAACACATGGTTGGTTATGTAAGCTCGTCATCTGGAAGTCATATCTGAATTTTTGCTGAAATGCATCACAAATTTTCAATGCGAGTACATGTTCTTGCTAGAGTACGAGTTATCAACAGCCAATGTGTGATCTTTGAAATTATCAAGGTTTTAAAAACAGTACATACCATGTATTCTACCGGCTATTGATGGTTTATATAATTATAAGTCTTCACATAAAATTTTGTAATGCCTTCCCGAAAAATTTCATACATGTATGTTACGCCAAGTGAAATTTCATGACAAATCATGGGTTTCTGATGAAGACAGGAAACTGACATAAATACAACAGTAACTACACAGGATGCTCTTCATAATAACCAAAAATAGCTCTTATCAAATATTGGGCAGAGTAAATTATCTCTTTATTTAACTTCTATCCTAAAATGCACTAAAAAATAAAACTAAAAATACATGTAATAATAACAAGTCTTATTTATTTCTCAACTTTTTTTTATATAAATAACAACAAATCACATTATGATTAAAGAGATTCTCAGGGATTTCTCTTACAAAACTTGTTCTTTAGCTAAGGTCTCCTCGTGGATATTACTTTGTCTTAACCTTACCTACTTTCAACACACAAACTAATAACTGTTAACAAATGAATCACTCGTAATAAAGAGATTCTACTCAAAACAATTCAGACTGCAGATTTTGACAAAATGACGAGAGCTCACTAAAAGATCAGGCAACGGCAATTCTTAAGCTGGTGATTCTGTTTTTCTGAAAGAAATGATGGGAAAGCACCAAACACAACAAATGAAGATGTTTGCACATTTCAAGTTTCTCGACATTCTCTGTATTTTTTAATCCTTTTCCATTCTCCTGTTTCATAGTTCATTTGGAAGAAAGTATCTGCTATCATATTTTTTGATGTACCGTCAGCTTGAGTCACATTCTCCTCATTTTCACTAAGTCTAATACTCAAAACATGGCCTTGCTGTGGACATGGATTTTCTGAAAATTTAAAGAGAAAATCATAAATAAAATCTTCATACAGCATGCAATGTTGATCTGCAGTGTAAAACTAAATAACCCTACTGCAGCCCAGGGACCCTAGGCACAGAAAACTAACATTTCACAATACATGTATATTATGTGATACTTAACACAGCTGTTCGTGTCTGCTAAGTTAGACCTTGACTGTTTGATATCAAAATCAATAGGGGTTCCCTGCTAGCTGTGATCAAATTAAGCATGATATGCTGTTACTAAAAGTCAAACCTTTTTATAAATTTTGGCATTTGAACCTTTTTCTCTATACATGTACCTGCCAATTTTGACCTAAATCTTTCGACATAAAAATAAGATTATGGCAAACTAAGTGTGATGATTTAATATACAAGCAAGTATGTTGGGTTAGACATATGGAGATATCCAAACCATGATATTTCTGTCTGAAGACGGTTGTGTACAAAGGCATATGCTTCAAACACAGGTTTGCTCATGATACAATGTACATGTAACTCAACTGAAGAATTATTTCATAAAAATTACCCCTGGATCCAGCCATAAATCCAAGAATCAAGGCTTTTTCAGGACGTGTCACTTTGTTCGATGCTTTAAACATTTCCTGTGCTTCTAACATTTGTTCTCTCTACAAATAAAGAATTATATGAATGCATTTCATTCTAATTATATACAGTACATGTACATTTACATATGCAGTTAAAATAATCAGCTTAAATCTATGAGAAAAAGCTTGAACTCAGCAAAATTGAAGACCTATTTTAGGAATTCTTCTGGAAAATTTTTGAGTTTCTATCTGAAACCCTTTCTTCACAATTATCTTGTCCTGCAAAGAAGTATCAGAATACTTAATAATGTTCATAAATAACAAGTAAAATATAAGCCTTTAAAAACCTGCACTCTGAAGAAAAACAAAAAAAACTTCAGTAAAGCAGTATTACACGTATAGCAAACAGAGCTTATTTGTTAGAAAAAATGGAAATTTATTGTATGACTTATGCACTTACAGTGAGTGATAAACCTTTCTTAGGAGCAGCAGGCTGGGGTTGTACAACAGCTTGTGGTTTGTTATTCTGTATGGCCGAAGGTTGCAAAGGTTGCTGGAGTGAGGATGGCTGTAAATTGTTTAATGTTTGTCCATTTGGCTGAGTAGCTAAAGGCTGTTGTGTTCTGATTTGTGATTGGCCAAGTTGCTGTTGTAGTTGTTGCTGTAGGTTATCCCTGGCATTCTGTGTAGTCTGAGACACTGATGCAGGGGTGAATAGTGAGGGTGTTGGGGTCTGTAGTCTGGGCGTGGCCCCCTGGGGTAGGTATGAGGCAGTGGGGGTACTTAGACCTGATGGTGTACTCAGCCCAGAGCCAGAACTCAACACTGATGATGGCGTAGATGGAGTTTTCTACAAAAACATAATAAAGAGTCAGCATTATGTACAAGTGCTAACGGGGAACAAAACCTCTGCAGATCTTTCACAACAGACTTAATAAGTATGATCTTGCACATTAATAATTCATTTAATGTGGATATCAAACAAACATCATTCATGCACTGATAAAGGTACATTATTATTATTATTATCATAAGTTTTATACATATTTCTAAATGTTTTCGTAAGATTTTGATATGTATATGAATGAGACTGTATACATGTTGAAAATCCTGTCACAAAAGAATGAATAAAATCAACATAATTATGTTATGAACAATTTCCTATTTATAGCTTTACTAATTTTAAATTTTAAAACTTGGAAATCATTGAAAAGAACTAACAAATCAGCAGTAGCCACCTCATAATAAAACGAATGTCCACATATTTGTATATTGTGTACTAGAAGTATGGAAATAAACAAATTGTATTGAAGAGACAAGGATTTCTGAGTTGTTTTTTCACTTACTGATGCTGCAGGTGAGACTAGACCAGCAGCATAATCTGGTGTGTAGGACGGTGTGGTGCTCGTAACTGCTGTCGCTGCCGCAGCTTCTTTATCTTTCTTTCTCTGCTCCATTTCTTCCATTTCTATGCATAACAATACCAATGTTCAATATTACAAATGAAATGTTTTAAAGCATGTTTGTGTGCAAACCAAAGACAGCATCAGAATCAAGATATGAATCAGTGCCCAGTTTCACAAAAATTCTCATGAAAATTTCAGGGAATTCTCGTAACTTTTGTCATTAAATAAAAGGTTCAAGAGTTTTTTTTCCAATTAGATTGTACTATTGTTTCTAATACCATTTCTACATACTAAATACAAATTCTGAACAAAGCATAATGGTTTTTAATTTATAAGAAGAACTAGGTGATTAAAAGTTACGAAAATTCCTGAAATTTTTCGTGATTATTTTTAAGAAATTGGCTTCTGATTTGAACGTGATGCATGTGTATCTAAAAATAAAGTATAGGGATGACAGAAATGTTCCTTGAATAGAAATGAGTCAAGTCAAACAGACCTTGTATTTTTCTCCTCCTCTTAGCTTCTTTTGCACCAAGCGGCAAAGCATCCAATTCTAAGTACTGAGAGAAAAATATAATTCCATGTACAATTATGATGAAAGTACATAAAGTATTGCCAATAACATGCGCTGAAATTAGACATTTGAAGGCAAACATACAAAAGTGAGACATGCAGGTATGCAAAAATTTGTTTAAAACCACAAAATCAAGTCGAAAGTTATACCTTGATTCCGCCTTCTTTTTTCATTGAGTTTGCCCGATTACCAGAAAGAGGTGTTGCGGGTATGGATGAATTGTTCATTCTGTTTGATGCCCCAGGGGAACGAAATCCAGCGGAGGGTGTAGTCCTTGTAGGCAGACCTTTCAAAGGAGCTGGATCAAAAGATTATCATTATAACAACATTAAGTAATGAAAAATATAGTCTGCTGTCTCACAATCATTTTACAAGTAATTTTTTTATTAAAGGCATGTAATTATCTGTACTCAAATCAATGAAATTGTCTTCTCAAACAAATATTAGTTGGTACATACATGTTGCCAGGGAAATCCCCAACCATTCAAGAGTTTTCTTCAGAATTGGGCGGCCAGTATAATGAATACTTCAATTTGTAAGTACATTTTTACTTTTGTGAGTTCTTGAATATAAAGACAGACAGACGTCCAGAAAAAGTGATCCCAGTAAACAATAGCAGATAAAGGACTCTCTTACTGTCATCATCCATCCTCTTGGCAAAACTCCTCACTTTATAGGGAACACTATTGGGAGTACTGTTTTTCTTGTTGCTGGCAACTTCAGATGCTGAAAACATTGAAACAAAACCTGTACATTAAGTAAATTTTCTTTTGAGACAATTTAGGAAATTCATCGATACAAAAAGTTTTTCTTTCTTTCTGTTTGGGCACCTGCATTGATGTTACATATACATGTATTGCGGGGAACTCATTGCCAACTGCCCTTCACAGAGTACTCTAGCCAGGCCGTTCCCCTTTGGTGTGCCTCATAGCCCCTTCTATTATTTAAGGGGTGGAGTGCCACTACATTTCATGCCCACCCTCCATATGTGTATGTGGTGTATGCATGTATGCAGGAGGGTTGTATAGTTATGTACTGCTTGGATGGTCCGTATTTCCAACAGCTTTTATAAGGTGCCACCACACATGGATACCCTTGCCGCAGCATGAACATGGGTACCCAGCCTGGTCCTTTATAGTCCCCCCGGTCAGAAGACTTGGTAGTAATGAACTAATGGATATGACTTTCAACACTCATATGACTGCACCGGGATTGGAACCCAGGTCATCACCATGAGAGTCGAATGCCTCATCCACTCAGCCATCTCTACAGTTTATATAGTCATTCTGAAATAGAAAAATCAAGAAGAAGTGATGTCATTTGGAAAATTGATAGAGTTGATTAATTTTTGAATTATATATCTACATACAATGCACATCGGTAAACAGTCTGTATCCTATTGAAGAGATAGATAGTCCATAGTATATGTATGGACATAGGTAAACAGTCTGTATCCTATTGAAGGGATAGATAGCCCAAGTATATGTATGAACATAGGTAAACAGTCTGTATCCTTTTGAAGGGATAGATAGTCCCAAGTATATGTATGGACATAGGTAAACAGTCTGTATCCTTTTGAAGGGATAGATAGTCCATAGTATGTGTATGGACTTGTTTATTTCAGTGCTTTCACTTATAGTTATACCATTGGGCTTTCATACTTAGCATCTGAGAATATCCCAAATATCTGAATAGGAAACAATTAAATGCAAAACATTTTTAGTTTATTTTACATGTAAATATTACTTATTCCAATGCATATAAACAATGATACATGTACTTACATTTTTGAAGAAGTTCAGCACGAAGGATGGCTGATTTAGATTTCCGTTTTAAAGTGAAGTGATTTATTGCTTTGGGTAAAGGACCAGTTGCACTGACAAGGGCTGTTTTGTTTAGAAATTGACATTCCATTGGAAGCATTCTTGCAGCACTGCATTTTTTCACTGAAACAAATTTGTGCATACATGTTTTAATTCTATTTTGAAAGTTTTTACGGTAAAACTCAAAGATAGTAAAGATACATCACTTATCTGTATGATTTTTATGTCCCCGTAATCAAAGATTTGGGGGCATATAGTTTTTGGTCTGTCCGTCTGTCTGTCTGTCTGTTTGTCCGCAAAAACTTTAACCTTGGGCATAACTTTTGAATGGTTAGTGATAGGGCTTTCATATTTCACATGTGTATTACTTGTGACAAGACCTTTCCATGGATACCAAAATTTTTGACCTTGTGACCTTGACCTTGGAGTTTGACCTACTTTTGAAAAACTTTAACCTTGGGCATAACTTTTGAATGGTACGTGATAGGGCTTTCATATTTCACATGTGCATTCCTTGTGACAAAACCTTTCCATTGATACCAAAATTTTGACCTTGTCACCTTGACTGTGGAGTTTGACCTACTTTTGAAAAAACTTTAACCTTGGTCATAACTTTTGAATGGTAAGTGATAGGGCTTTCATATTTCACATGTGCATTCCTTGTAACATGACCTTTCCATGTGTACCAAAATTTTTGACCTTGTGACCTTTACCTTGGAGTTTGACCTACTTTTGAAAAAAATAACCTTGGGCATAACTTTTGAAAGGTACATGATAGGGCTTTCATATTTCACATGTGCATTCTTTGTGACAAGATCTTGCTATGGATACCAAAATTTTTTACCTTGTGACCTTGACCTTGGAATTTGACCTTATATCGGAAATTTAAACATTAGCCATTACTTTTGAATGGTAAGTGATAGGGCTTTCATATTTCACATATGAATTTCATGTGGCAAGACTTTTCCAGGGATACTAAATTTGACCTTGTGACCTTGACCTCAAATGTGAAACTACTTTTCATCTGTTTTACTGACAAAGATGCCAACAGGGGCATTCATGTTTCACAAACACAGGTTTTTTTTTTCTAATAATTGACTTACCGACTTTGTTCAAATCAGAAAGAATTTCACTAAAAGTAGTGATGTTGTCTAGCTCTAGGTTGAGACTTCCAGTAGATGGGTAGGTCTGTAAAATTTCTCCTATCATTGACACCCATTGGTCTGTGTCATGTGTAGCCATGTTCAGTATATGCTCCAGGTCTTCTTTCCACTTTGAATGAAATATAATTTTTCTTTGTTTATACAGATGTTAAAGATACTTGTAGTATAAAAATGTTCAACTCCAGTTATCATTTTATTTCTGATAAAGATACAATTTTAGCTTAGCTTTAAAATTCTTCATCACATGTATTTTCATCTAGCATTGACATTACCGGTAATAACATGTAACTGTATCAAGGATGCCTACAACATAGCAGTGTCAATATTTCTGGAGTCTATTTGTGAATAACATATGTAGATTATTTAGAGGTGGTGGATAACTGGTTAACACAGTGGAGCTCAACAGTGCTAATGTGACACAGATTTATGTAAACCAGTCAATTTGTACATGTAATACTATACTGTAAACATAAAATTTTAAAATGTCATTTTGCTGGAAAATACATTTTAGGCTCAAATGGAGCGTCAAAAGTGCAGAGCATAATTTGAGGTAAAAAATCACGATACACCAAAATCCTAAAGGTACATGTAGGCAGGTCTGACATTGCATTCTCTTCAACCTGGAGAAATTGGGTACGACACATAAGATCAGCTTGAAATGTCTATGAAATGCATTACTGTCCACGCAGCTCACTTCAGAAATCGGAAAATTAAAGTTTTGTCTCATTTGTCCCATTATTTGCCAATTAAAATTCATATTAGGGATGGCTCTCAAGCTCTCTTAAGGTATTCAACCCCTAATGCATTTTCAATAATAAATACCAGAAATAAGAATTTTCAACCTCTTCAAAAAGAATGCTATACATCCTACTCTAGCTAACATTAGGGATTTTACTTCCCATACCATGATCACTCCGAAGATTCACGATTATGAAATCATCGGCATTTGTCGGGAAAGTATGAAAATATGCATAATTTTTAACCGGAAGTACTCTATTAGGGTGTGGGATCCTTAACTAGCGGTGCAAGTTACACATGTATGTTTGTCAGACCATTACTACGCTTACAGGTACAGGGAAAAACAAATATTTTAGATATGGATTTTCTATATTAAATTTAGCATAATCATTTATGTTTCACATCGGCTAAACATTGGTGACATCATAAAATTAACATTGAAAACTCCCCACCTAAATCCATTTTCTGTCCTTATATTGCCGTCTAAAATAACTGGAACGCAGTTACATGTATGTGGGAAAGGCTTATTAGAAATTGAACGAAATGTCTCAGATCAAAAAAGTCTCGGGGCCAAACTGGCAAAGATTACATCCCTGACTCCTTAAGGAAATCCTCAAATTTGAAGCGTGTAGTTTTACAGTTCAGGTATAGGTTTAGCTCAGTCAGATTGAGCTTTTGCCAAGATATCAGAAGGTCTCAAGTTTGATTCCCAACTTAAATAAGTGTGTTAGGCACTTCTGAGGAACAAGAAGAAGAAATTTCCACTTGTCACAATATACACAACCAAAATAGGGTTATTAACTTATTTTCTGTCACTGCTTCAGTTCTGAGTAGGTTTCTATGGGCTGATTTGTTTCCCAAAAAGCGGCGAACACCTGTGTGCACTGGTTCAAACTTCTTGACCCGACATGATGCAATGACAAAGCCTGTGTAAAAATAATTTTGAAAATAGAACCGAATCTTCTCAAATCACGTTACAGTCGTAGATTAAAAAAGTATGGTCCTCAGTGACTTCCCCTGGTGCATGATATTAAACGGGGCAGAAAGGGGTAAAAAGGTGGTGTTATAAAGCAACTTAGATGCAAAATTTTGTTTACATGAATCGTGATTTGAATTCTGCATTTAAAAATCTACAAAACTGTTACAAAATTTTGAAAATAATTTCCTTCAAAGTACTTGAAAAAGGCGACTGTCCGGAAACTTTTACTGTCCGGAAACTGTTCTGACACCAGTAGACATTCCCATTAGCCCAAGCCCACATTGTTAAAACCAGTCTTTTCTCTCACTTTTGATGGAGGGGGGTCAGGGCAGTTACATGGGAGAAAGTATGCGCGTGAACTTCACAAAAGGGGAGTTTTTAATAATTTAAATAAATCAAGATTTCTTTCAAAAACTATGATGGATAGCGTTAATATAACTGGAATGGCTTTAAGTGCAATCAGGTATATTAAATGGACCATATTCTACTTTTTTAGTTCTGTTTTTGATATACGGATTTAGGACCATCGTCGACCTGGAAGAAATATGCAGACAGGCTACTTTAAAGTTGATTTTTCTTATTTTATACGATAAATATGGATAGATTAATTATCTATTGTCATGCTCCTGCCATCATATCACCAAAAAAAAGTGGATTTAAGTGCTAAAAACGAGTTAAAATGGCGGGGGTTATTTGAAAGTCTGATAATCAATTTTCCAAATAACTATCGAATGCCGCTCACTTTGACATTTCAATGCCGATATCAGCCACAATCGTTTCACCACTACTGCGTATGCCGAAATGCGCTGCTTAATACAGATTGACATGCATAGACCAGAAGCGGTACATTTCTGCGTACAAAGTTCACCGAAATAACTCGAGTGTCTTCGATGGCTTCTGCTAGAGGTCTATTTGGGTTAATTTCAATGGAAACTGAGGAGCTTCTTTACTTTTTGTCTAAGCACAACCTCAGTTTCAAATGCGTGCTTCAAAAAGTGTGTGGGGAAAATTGGCGTTGGAGCTCGTTGTATATCTTTCAATTATCAGTGTATTTTCCACTGCCCGTCCAAAATTAATGCATATGCATTGAAAGGAAACTTACATTTGTTGAATCCTACCTGAAAATTAATCCATTTAAACCATCTTTCTGCCGTGTATAGTAGAATCATGGCGGATGCTGCAGAGATTACAACTGGTAGATAACAAGGCAGAAAGATGGTTTACATGGATTTATTTTCAGGTAGGATTCAACAAATGTAAGTTTCCTTTCAATGCATATGCATTATTTTTGGACGGGCAGTGGAAAATGAACCAATAATTGAAAGATATACAACGAGCTCCGATTTCCCCCACACACTTTATGAAGCACGCATTTGAAACAGAGGTTGCGCTTAGACAAAAAGTAAAGAAGCTCCTCAGTTTCCATTAAAATTACCTTTGGATCAGAAAGTTTGAACTGGTGTACTCCACATTTTGGGATATAAATTGGCCCATTGATATGACAACAGTATATTTCACAGGAAATCGTCACACTGTCAGTACACAATGCAGCATAGGAGTGATTTGCTATCTTAATTTCCTTTACTTTACCTGGTCTACATTTCTTCGAGGAATATGAAGAAATGACAGCATTAGTTTGACCTTCACGTGTGGTTGTAGAGAGTGAAAACATGCCTGAATGCTTTGTAATTTGTTTTGTGTCAATTGGGAACAAATTGTTTTCCCTGACCATAAATCATCGGTTGAACCTAACTTGTTGTGAAGCCAGAGCGCAGTGTCTCCTGACGCCATATTGAAAAGAGCCGAAGCGCAGTTGAGACAAAGTATCCGATTGGTCGAGCACAATTGATACAGAGTTATCTATCTTTTACCGCAATGCACAGTGTGGTTTTCTAAAATAAATAAATAAATAAATAAGTAAATAATCATTTCATAGTCGGTGAGTTATTCAGTACCATGGAGAAATATTTCATTTTTATATGTCCTGCATTTCTTTATGTTAAAACGGCCCACAGACTGAAGGCTCCGATATATATACATGCATTCCACAAATACAAATAAGAATCAATCAATCAATCAATCAATCAATCAATCAATCAATCAATCAATCAATCAATCAATCAATCAATCAATCAATCAATCAATCAATCAATCAATCAATCAAGCAGGCTATCAATCAATCAATCAATCAATCAATCAATCAATCAATCAATCAATCAATCAATCAATCAATCAATCAATCAATCAATCAATCAATCAATCAATCAATTCAAGTACAAAACATATAATTAAAGTTTTGTACTTTGTTTACAAACATTTCTTTGTGTTTGAAAACATTGACAGAAAGGAAGTTGAGCGAAAATAGTAAGTATTAAGTAAATAAATAAATAAATAAATAAATAAATAAATAAATAAATAAACTAGTAAGTAAATAAATATTGAAAAAAAAATATACTGAAACAAGTAAATAAATAAATAATATCACAAAGTTGAATAAAAAGTATTTTTAGAATTTGATACACAAACACGTGTACACATGTTAGTGAAAGTATGTTTTAAACAAACCAATGAAAATTAGTAAATTGAAATTACAACAAAGAGATGTTAACTAGAATGTATCTATGTGCGTAATTTGCATAGTTAACCACATGATTAAAAGATTTGAGATTCAGAGTCTGTTTGAAGGTTTATGTACAGAGCAACGGAGTTTCGAAACATATATCAAGATTTCAGTTATAAAAGTAAAGTAAAGAAATTTGGATAAATAGCCCTCTTACGAAAAGCAGTGGCGGATCCAGCGCCCCCTTTACCGGGAGGTCAAGGGGCGAATTTTGCCGATTTATACTGAAAATGGGCAAAAATATACCTGGTTTGGGAAAAAATTGGGTCAGTGCCGGGGGGGGGGGGGGGGGTTGAGGCGGACGCCCCCTCCGCACCTCCCTTAATACACCACTGAAAAGAGTACTGATGGGTATACTGATTATTTTGGGTACAATTGCTAAGTTCAACATTTAACACTGATCGATTTATTACATGTGTGTAATTGAAATGAACTAAAAAAGAAAGAACTCAATGAGGACAATTATTTCGTACTTCATGTTTTACAAAATATCCCATGTCAATTAAAAGGAATATTTGATATAAAATTTGCAATATAAATCAGTAACAGATCCATATTCCGTTGCCTTGAAAATATTTTACTCAGATTGTAATCAGTGTACATATACATGCGACTAATGATACTATGTTATGACGATAACGGCGCTACATAGGAATTTTAAGCATGCGCATCCAGGTGTGTCACCTAAATTTTAAGGTAAATAACATCAAAATACAACTGCTAGATCGACATTTATAAGAATGGATTTATTTGCTTTGAATGATTTATAATTGTACCCTAAATAAAGGATATGACTGACGATAGTTAACAGTGATCAATGATACGAATATGGATGCCGGTTCAGGTATCATACAGGTGATAACCAGGTGTGGAATATGTGAAGGGACAATAAGGGATCCAAGGCGTTTATCTTGTCTTCATACATTTTGCAGTCGTTGTTTGGAAACTTTAGTAAATGATAGTTTAGATGAGGAAAGCGATGACACAATCGAATGCCCAATATGTGGCCACAAGGGACCGTATCAAAACTCAAAACGGGACCGATTAGTGGAGGTTTTACTTGATGTCACAAACTATGGAGCGCAAGGAGGAGAAGAACCACCAAACACAGAAAGCGCGAAAGAGGCTTTGCAGAAGGTTACAAGACGGTGCCAAGAGCAGTATAGCGTCATCAAGGATTCAATTTCGAAAGGTAAAAGTGCACAAGAGCGGTGCGAGGATGAAATCGAAATATTTTATAGCAATTTGATTTTAGACCTTACTGGACGTTTGCATGAACAGAAGGAAAGATTGAAGGAGGAATTAGGAAGCAAGGTAAAGGCCTACGAAGGCGAATGTAATGGTGCAATCACATGGCTTAAGTTGGCGATTGTCTCATTGTCAACACGGAGCAATCTGGTAGAAGCAATTGAACAAAGATCCTACGACAAAAATTCAGCGTCAAATATTTTGCAGTTATTACAAGATGAAACTAAATCTTATTTGGCTCAGTCGAAACTGAAAATTCCCCAAAATGGTGAATACTTATTTTTGCCTAGAAGAGATAACGAATTAATGCTCGAGCAAACAAATTTTGGATCTGTTGTTTTCGATACTGAAGTAGAAAATGAATTGAGTAATGACGAGTCGAGTGACGTCGGAACTATGGAAGAACAAGAGGATCAGATTGAACAAGCTGTTTCAGATTTGAATATTGAAGCAAGTTACACAGATGATCAAGAATCGACGCTTAATAACGAAATCCACGAAACAAGCGTACAAAATGTGCAAGTTTCGCAGAACGACTTTGGTGCTCTTGAAATACCACGTGACACTATGTCAAATGAACAAGAAGCTCAAAATGAGGTTGTCACGCCTGGTCCGTTACGATCATTGTCTAGCGTTGAACAACCTGCGGATACACCCCCACCCTATTGGTCTGTGGTGAATGAGGATTCACAGAGGCCACGGATTATTTCATCGTCAGATATGTCAAGTTCTCGCCAATCTCAGCGCATTTTTGTATCAACACCGCTTCAGTTTGCTAAACACACTCAGTCAATCCAGACGCGCGTCGACGACGATCAGAAAGCAGGGCCTATTGTAGGCATTTCATGGATGAGAGATAAGATCATATTCATAGATCGCTGGAATAGTAAAATTAAACTTTTTCATGAAAACGGCAATTTTCTGCATAGCATACATTGCGCTGACGGCGAACCTTTTGATGTAACGAACACCACAACGCATGCCCCGGGGAACTACGAGGAAACATGTGCAGTGACCATACCCAGAAAGCGCACAATACTTATGCTGAAAGTTGATAACAGCCTGGTGATTACAAATCGCATTATGACGTACTATGGATACCCGTGTATCAGCTGGGATGGACGACAATCTTGCTTTGTTTGCGGCACGTCACCTCCTTTTGGGAATCCCCAGGTTGATATTTTTGATATTCGCGGTCAAATCATAAGAAGCTTCAGCGTGGATTACAGAAGGAAACTACTTTTCACCCAAGTCAGGTCGATCGATGTTTCCGAGAGCGGAATAATCTCCGTATGCGACTGGAAGCGGAATCGAGTTCTGTTTTTGAAAATGGACGGAACAATTGTTGGTTCATACAACGGTACGAGCGAGTGTCCCCTAGTAGAGCCCGTGGGAACGTGCACCGATGGGAGGGGTAACTTGATGATATCAGATTCTAAGTCAAACAGCATACACATCGTCGGACACGACGGCGAATTCCTAGGTGTACTGAAAACGAGCTGCAAAACTCCGAAACCGAAAGAAATAAACATTCGTCTATACGGACCTCCAAAACTTGCCCTCTCCCACGGATCAGTGTTCATTGAGGTTTTTGAAATGTTTGAAGAGGATCCATTTCCTCGTGCCATTCCAACGGCACCCCCAGTAGCTGACCTTCCTCCCATGTGAATATTGTCACTAAATTCACAGTTATACAGAGAAATGGTGATGGTCACTATCATTATATATATGACATATAAAAAAAAATATGCCAATATTGAAAATTTAACTTCACGGATAAAATTACACCTCTTTCATAGTAAAATGTAGTCTTTCATACATCTTACTTTCTGCAGGGCATGTTATAAAAATGTTTTATTAGATATATGACATATATTAAATGTATACGTGTACATGTACATGTATTATTTCATATACTTAGCAAGTTTTTTTATCAATGCATTTAGAACCCACAAGTATTAGCTTTTACAAAAAGCTAGCCGTCAGTTAGCTCACTTAAAATGTTGTAAATTCTAGTAAGAAAAAAATAAACCTGTGTTTGTGAAACACGAATGCCCCTGCTGACATCTTTGTTAGTATAAACACCATTTTCTATTAAGTACCGTATGTGAAAGGTCAATGTCAGGGTCACTGGGTTAAAAAATGTTGGTTTCAATTGAAAAAAAAACTTGTTACAAGGAGTACACATGTGAAATATCAAAGCCCTATCACTTACCATTCAGAAGTTATGCCCAATGTTAAAGTTTTAGAAAAGTAGGTCAAAGGTCACGGTCAAGGTTACGAGATCAAAAATTTAGGTCTCGTCGCAAGGAATACATATGTGAAATATGAAATTTCTATCACCTTCCATTCAAAAGTTATGCCCAATGTTAAAGTTTTTGAAAAGTAGGTTCAAGGTGAAGGTCACGAGGTCAAACATTTTGGTATCAATGGAAAGGTCTTGTCACAAGGAATACACATGTGAAAAAAAATATATGAAAGATTCAAAAGTTATGCCCAATGTAGAAGTTTTTCGGACAAACAGACGGACAGGCCAAAAATTATGTGCCTCCGAATCCTTGATTCCGGGGGCATAAAAAAGGAAAACACAATCCGTATAATGCATTGTTACTCTTCTATTTCTGGGCTTTTCCGTTTTTAAATTCATTCCGATTTAAGCGACGGATGTGCGATTGTTCTAGGACGTATCGCTACAAGGACTTTTCGATGCATCTTTCGATAATGACTTTTGAACAGTTGTCAGGTCACCTAGACTCTTTAGCCGACCTAATGGAAGAATCTTATGTACAGGGTTGGGATAATGTAGACGAATATTTGCAATTGGTTTTTAGCTCACCTGAGCGAAGCTCAAGTGAGCTATTGTCATAGCGCACCGTCCGGCTTCCGTCCGTCGTCCGTCGTCCGGCGTCCGTCGTCCGGCGTCGTCCGTCGTAAACTTTTCACATTTTCGACTTCTTCTCCAGAACGGCTGAAGGGATTTTGATGAAACTTGGTAGGTATGAAGTACTCATGGTCCCCTACAAGTGTTGTTGTTTTTCGTCCGGATCTGTCAACAGGTGGCGCCACCACAGCCAAAAGTAGGTCACGGGGGGTACCCTCCTTTGACAAACTTCTTCTTCAGAACCGAAGCATGTATCGACAAACCGAAAGCATCAGGATGATCTAGAGAGATGTCTTAAGAAGTGTTGTTATTTTTGGTTCCACTTCGAAGTCAAATTTTTGACGCGTTTTTGACGTCTTTTCGGACTTAGTCAGAAATGCACATTTTTGCACTATTTCTTTAAATAACTCAATAAGTGTATGATTTTACACACTCATTTACTACATATTTATCATATTTAACTTACTTAATGCTTTGATATGTATTTTATGCTTAAATTTTATTTTTTTGATTTTTTATGAATTTTTTCTTCTGTAAAAAGGAAGGGGGGGGGGGTGATTTTCATACATTTTCTGCTTCTTTTCTATAACCACTCTTCAGATTGTCATGACAATTTGTAGGTATGAGGTACTCATGCATGGTACCCTACAAGTGAAAGAATTTTGTCAAGATATCCACTTTTGGATTTTTAAGGAATATTTGTTAAGATTGTACATAGGTATAATGTATGTTTTCCATTTTTAGATCGACCTTTCATCCATAGTTACAGCTGATAATTCAACAAGTGACACATGCTCCAATGTCTTATTGATTGACCTTTTATGTGATATGATTCAATTACTTAAATTCTTTATACTTGTTTAGAATTTTATTTTTAAAGTCGGGAACATAGGCCATTTTTTGCCGTGTAGGATCCAGATCCCAGTTATTTTTCAAGTACTTTCTTACCAAAAATAGGAGAAAAATTCTCAATTCGCACCGGCTTAAACACATTGACACTACTTTTGAATGTTTAGAAATTTTATTTGAATTACATAGAAAAAAATGCCATAAAGATTAAAAGTACACAACTTTTTTAATATTTTTTTCAAAGCCATGCACCTGGTTCCGGACCGGAATTATTCGAATTTTATGATCTGGATCTGAGAACCCATTTTCACACGTATTCTTCCACACATGTAGATGTCTCACACACTTTAAACTATATTCAAAATTTTATTTCATCTATCTAGTAAACAATCACGGGAAGACAATTCAAGATAAACATTGTGTGTATTTTCCACCAATTGTTGAAAATAATAAGAAAATAATCGGAACTATTTGACAGGACAATGACCTAGATAATGACCTGGACAATGATCTAGATAATGACCTAGATATGCATATCTGTATCCTGTACCCGAAGGGGATTCCCCATGTAGTAATGTGATACCTTTAGTACTGCGATACATTTCAGGAGATACAGTGCAAACGGAATAGATTTTTAGCTCACCTGAGCAAAGCTCAAGTGAGCTATTATCATAGCGCACCGTCCGGCGTCCGTCGTCTGTCGTCCGTCGTCCGTCCGTCGTCCGTCGTCCGTCGTAAACTTTTCAACATTTTCGACTTCTTCTCCAGAACCACTGAAAAGATTTTCATGAAACTTGGTAGGAATGAAGTACTCATGGTCCCCTACAAGTGTTGTTGTTTTTCGTCCGGATCCATCAACAGGTGGCGCCACCACAGGCAAAAGTAGGTCACAGGGGGTACCCTCCTTTGACAAACTTCTTCTTCAGAACAGAAGCACGTATAGACAAACCGAAAGAATCAGGATGATCTAGAGAGATGTCTAAAGAAGTGTTGTTATTTTTGGTTCCACTCGGAAGTCAAATTTTTGACGCATTTTTGACGTCGTTTCGGACTTTGTCAGAAATGCACATTTTTGCACTATTTCTTTAAATAACTCAATATGTGTATGATTTTACACATTCATTAACTGCACATTTATCACATTTAAGTTATTAATTGCTTTGATATTTATTTTATACTGAAATTTTAATTTTTTGATTTTTTATGAGTTATTTTCTTATGTGAAAAGGAAAGGGGGGGGGTGATTTTCATACATATTCAACTTCTTCTCCAGAACTGCTGAACAGATTTTAATGAGTATTTTTTCAATCATGAATAGATATGTTTACTGTGAACATGGAACCAAGTCTTGTGGGTTCAAGTTCTGGTACCCTGGTAACTTTAGTTTCGTATAAGTTGGTACATGTTCATGTATGCAAGAGTTGTCTTTCTTTAATATTGATATATGTTTTTGAGGTTTAAATTTTTGGATTATCTATTCATTTGAATGTTATATATTTTGAAGTATTAAATAAATATGGAAAAGTAAACTAAATGATTTTAAAAAGATGAATAAGTATTTTCAAATTTATCTTGTGAAGACTTAGATATACAACTTTGAAATTACAATATTGAGCATGTTGAGAGCAGCTCAAAATATTAATGTAAGAATAGATCAAAGTTATCAATAACACAGTGGAAGGAGGGGGAGGGGGACTGTTATTTTGCTTTAGCTTCTGTATAACTATCTCTCTCGGGTTACTTAGATTACTCAAGAAGAAGGAGGGGGGGATATGATTTTCATACATATTCAACTTCTTCTCCAGAGCCGCTGAACAGATTTTTGTTAAACTTGGTAGGAGTGAAGTAATCATGGTCCCCTACAAGTATTGTTGTTTTTAGCTCACCTGAGCGAAGCTCAAGTGAGCTATTGTCATAGCGCGTCGTCCGTCCATCGTCCGTCCGTCCGACGTAAACTTTTAACATTTTCGATATCTTTTCTGCAACCGCAGCACAGAATTTCATGAAACTTCACAGGAAGCAAGTACTCAATGCCCTCTATCAAGTTTGTGTTTTTCAAGCCGATCGAACATCCAAGATGGCCGCCACAGGCTCTGATTGGCTGACACATTTTCGACTTCTCTTCTGAAACTGCATCACAGAATTTCATGAAACTTTACAGAAAGCAAGTACTCAATGCCCTCTACCAAGTTTGTGTTTTTCGAGCCGATCGGAAATCCAAGATGGCCGCCACAGGCTCTGATTGGCTGACACATTTTTTACTTCTCCTCCGAAATTGCTGCACAGAATTTCATGAAACTTCACAGGAAGCAAGTAATCAATGCCCTCTACCAAGTTTGTGTTTTTGGAACCGATTGGAAATCCAAGATGGCCGCCACAGGCTCTAATTGGCTGACACATTCTCAACTTCTCCTCTGAAACCACTGCACAGAATTTCATGAAACTTCTCAGGAAGCAAGTACTCAATGCCCTCTACCAAGTTTGTGTTTTTCGAGCTGATCGGAAATCCAAGACGGCCGCCACAGGCTCTGATTGGCTGACACATTTTCGACTTCTCTTCTGAAACTGCATCACAGAATTTCATGAAACTTTACAGGAAGCAAGTACTCAATGCCCTCTACCAAGTTTGTGTTTTTCGAGCCGATCGGAAATCCAAGACGGCCGCCACAGGCTCTGATTGGCTGACACATTTTTGACTTCTCCTCTGAAACCGCTGCACAGAATTTCATGAAACTTCACAGGAAGCAAGTACTCAATGCCCTTTACCAAGTTTGTGTTTTTGGAGCCGATTGGAAATCCAAGATGGCCGCCACAGGCTCTAATTGGCTGACACATTTTCGACTTCTCCTCTGAAACCGCTGCACAGAATTTCATGAAACTTCACGGGAAGCAAGTACTCAATGCCCTCTACCAAACTCGTGTTTTTCGAGCCAATCGGAAATCCAAGGTGGCTGCCACAGGCTCTGATTGGCTGACACATTTTCGACTTCTCTTCTATAACCACTGTACAGAATTTCATGAAACTTCACAGGAAGCAAGTACTCAATGCCCTCTACCAAGTTTGTGTTTTTCGAGCCAATCGGAAATCCAAGATGGCCGCCACAGGCTCTGATTGGCAGACACATTTTCGACTTCTCCTCTTAAACGACTGCATAGAATTTCACAAACCTTCACAGGAAGCAAGTACTGATTGCTCTCTACCAAATTTGTGTTTTTGAGCTGATCAGAAATCCAAGATAACCGCCACAGGCTCTGATTGGCTGACAAATTTTCGACTTCTCCTCTGAAACCGCTGCACAGAATTTCATGAAACTTCACAGGAAGCAAGTACTCATACCCTCTATCAAGTTTGCGTTTTTCGAGCCTATACGAAATCCAAGATGGCCGCCACAGGCTCTGATTGGCTGACACATTTTCAACTTCTCCTCTGAAACCGCTTCACAGAATTTCTTGAAACTTCACAGGACGCAAGTACTCATTGCCCTCTACTAAGTTTGTGTTTTTTGAGGCAATTTGAAATCCAAGATGTCCTCTATAGGCTCTATTTGAATGACACATTTTTGACTTATCCTCTTAAACTACTGCACAGAGAGTGTCACCAAACTTTACAGGAAGTAATTTAACTTGTACACCTTGTCATTCTCAAAGCTTCACTAAAAGCAATTTCCTTCAGGTCTTGACTTTGATTGAAAACATACATACAGTCTCCTCAGGTGAGCGATGTGGCCCCCTTGGGCCTCTTGTTTTTGTTGCAATTGTTGACCAATCATATCGCCAAAAGGTATTCTATCCGTGCAAGTACATGTATGTCACGAATGATTACCAGACAAATGTTAATAAACATTGATCATATCTTTCGATAAAAAATAGAAAGTGATTATTCATATTTTGCGAAAGGATACTTTGTAACAATACTTTGCCAATGAAAGCAAATCAGTGACCTTGGACTTTGACCTTTTCGGTGTCTCTGCAAACTCTGCAAAGAATTTCACGAATTGTATCAAGTACCAAAGGCCCTCTACAAAACTGTTGGTGTTTTAAACTGTGTTAGACCGACTTATCCACTGCACTACATGTCACTCCAATGAAAGCAGTACTGATGGACTATTTTAACCATAACGTTACATTCATACATGTAACACATAATTTCCTCAAATTGATCCAGAAATAAGTACTTTTTGTACGTCTGTTTTGACTGTTTTCGTCTGTTTTGTATGATGTTCTAGTGCATGTTGTTGTTTCCGATTGTAGTCTTGCCTGATGTCATTTATGTGTCGCTTTCTTTGTGGGTTTGTTCCGCTGGGTCAGTGCAAGGTGGCCATGCTGGATCGAGATCCTTTAGTTTCGTTTTCTTCAAGTAGTTTGAAGTCCTCTACCAACTTTGTGTTGTAGAACTGTTTACAACTGTCAATATATAGGGTAGAAAGGGTTTTATATGACAACGCATTTCGACTTCTCTTTTTTAAGTGTAACTCCTATGCAGAATTTCAGGAAACCTCGAAGGAAGTAGCCACATTAATTCTAATTTATTATAAAGCAGACTTTATTTTCCAAGCCGATCCGTTAATTTATATGATCTCCATGTTCTTGATTAGCAGACGAATATACGACTTGTTTGCAACCGCTTCAAGAAATATTTCAAGGCTCTAGCAAAGAATATGACCAGCGCCATAGATGTCAGATGGGCTGCAATATATTTTCTATTTCCCATCTGAAACGGACGTACATATACAGTGAACAAACCTTGCTGAAAGCAAATAAATACGATCTTTTAACAAGTTTGATTTATATCGAGCCGGTCTGTCAACAACTATGACCAATGTTTGGCTGACCCATTGTATGTGTTGACTATCATGGCAATATGTAACTTCTGCAAAGTGTTTAAAGAAGTGCCTATCAGTTATTCGGTCTCAAAAGTCGAGAAGGCAAGACAAAATCAGTAGAATTTCCATAGGAACGGTTGCAAACCTCGGGATGAATTTTAACATTGTGAAGTGAGAACAGGTGCCCGAGGAGTCCGCGTCTCCTGATTGCATGCAACAACCATCGCAACAGCTCCATGGAAACTTGTCGAATTCGGTGATTGTCTCGATGTACATATTGATGTACACATCAGGTAAGTATTTCTTGTTTGGCGATGATAACAGCCATTCAGTCACAATCCAGGACATCACTGCTCATTCTGGAAAGGGGGATCTGATATGCTTTTATTATATCCCTGTAACGACCGAAGAACTTCCTCAAAGGTTATTTCAGCTGTTGTTCAATATAACTTTGAACAAATAGCTTGCTTGCAAGCCGTCTGGCTCTAACGATGAAATATTTATATTTGGAACATGCCCTGGCGTACCGTATGAGCTGGGAAACAAAAACGCTATAAGCAGAAGACGGAATGTTGCTACTCATGAAAAGGAAGTTTATTATGTGGAAGCTGAAATCATCACGCTTGTCATACAGTGAATTGTTCAAAGACCATATTTGTTAGAAGACATTATTTGTTTGCTTTCAGCTAGGTTTGTTCAGTGAAAAAAGAAGGGAGGAGATCTCCAACAAGACCCTGTTGCAGCATCAACAGTAAAACACCAAAACACCCAATGCAAAAACACAAAAGACGAGTACAGCACGAGACGGAAAAGACACACACGACATGTAAACATCAAACACAAAAGACTACACATAAACCGACGAGACCAATGGGTAACCGGTGCCGACTTTGGACGGCCATCTGTCACGCAAGTAGCAAATGGTGTGGTTATCCTGGATTACGTGCGCACAACCCTCTCACTTCTCCAATTACCCAGAGGTCTCGAAGAACGTACAATTGTGGTGTAAAACAACCTCCTCACTGTAAGATGACATCACACAAACAAGACCGCGAAACGCAGAGACCCCATAGACACAGATGAATAATATGTAAATGGATATAAAAAGAGGGCATGCGTAATACAGTCCGTGCTCTGCCGGCTGTAGCGAGCTCATGTATGTAATCACCCGAGGAGTCCGACTGACATTCAGAGAGGACAGGTGGTCGGGGCCCTGTCTTCTCTAAAGAGGTTTGGACAGGGCCCGTCATGGAGTCCCGTCAGAGTGCAAGTCTCAAGGATGCGCTTGTACAAGACTGTAGATTGGTCAAGTACCAAGCCTAGTGTCCGTCTGGTGACATTAGGATCATACCCACGGTATAAAAGGCGTTTGATGATTCTGACGCATTTTCGATGGTTATGCTGCCTACCTTTGATCCTTTTTATTTTGTTTATCATATCACCATAAAAGACAGGTTGTGTGATACCCATAGTAATGTACTCTGTTGCATGTATAGATCCGAATTTTAAAAGAAGTTGACTGTAATTTTTGTAAAATTTCCAGAAAGTCTTAACTAGTTTATGAAAGCAGAAACCTTGACCTAAAAGTATTTTGGTAATTTGTAAATTTCTACTGTGAAAATCCAAAATATCAGTACATGCTCTAGCGTACCGGATGAGCTGTGATATGTAAATGCCGTATGACGGTAATCTTGGAACATCACCGTCAAGCCAAGGGAAATTTACTATGTTGAATCCAAAATCATCCCTTTTGTCATATACACTTGTATGAATCTTTCCATTTACAATTTTGATATTTAGGTCCAAAAAGGGTGTTTCTGTATTTGAAAGGTTTGCCTTGTTAAGGGTTAATTCTTGTGGATAAATTTCATTCTTATATAATTCAAAAGCAGGATTGTCAATGGTTAGAATATCATCCAGATACCTAGAAGTATTATTGAAACATTTCAGATCATCAAATTTTCTTTGCTTTTGAAGATTTTGGATAAATTCTTTTTCATAAGTGTATAAAAATAAATCTGCAACAAGAGGCGCACAGTTAGTACCCATAGGAATTCCTACAACCTGCTTGTATAGATCCTCACCAAATCTAACATAAATATTGTCCAAGAGGAAGGACAAGGCATTACACAGGTCACTACATGTCCATGATTTGTATGATTTGTAGTCTGTCGAGGAAAAGAAACCCTTCGATTCAGATGTACAAATGTAAGTTTTTCGCTCTCGATCAAAACACCATTTAATGAGATTAGATAATCGATCATTAATTTTGTCATGAGGAAGTGTGGTGTACATATTAGAGAAGTCGTATGAAGAAATCGTATTGGCTTGGAAATTTCCAGATTTCATTTTTTCAATCACATCCCCTGAATTCTTAATAGACCAAAATAAATTTACATCGTTCCTGTTTAGAACCGTTTCACAATATCTAGTTATGTGTTCTTTAATAGCAGTAAGTGCTGACGTCAGATTTCTAGACAAAATTGTAGTGGAGCAGTTACTAGAATTAGCAATAAATCGAAATTTGTAAGGAGACTTGTGCAGTTTCGGTATGCAATATAGTGTTGGGAGATCCAATTTAGAAATAGAGATATTGAATGAAGACAGGTCACTGTTATGCTTGCCTAAAATGTTAGATGCACTTTCATTGCTTTTGATATATGTATTAGTAGACGAAAGTTCCGAAATCAAAGTTGATATGTAGTAACGTTTTCAAATGATAATGGTGTTGTTGGCTGCTTTATCAGCTGGTGCAAAGACATATTTTTCATGTAATTTACTTAGTTTGGATTTGAAATATCTTTCTGATTTGGAACGTGGATTTTGAAAAAGATGAGGGTTTTTATGGAAGTTATCTATTCGAATATCCGTTATATCTAAAATGAGGTTTTTCCAGTCATTCAGAGCATGCGGTTCGACTCCTTCTGATGTACACCATCTTTTCGTATAATTATCTAAGGCTTCCTTAAGCACTTCACGGCATTTGACAAAATCTATCTTGGATGGGATTCTATACTTAGGTCCTTTTTTAAGAAGACCACGGAGCTGTCTGTCTTGGATAATTGAAAAGTCACCTGTAACAACATGGCCAGCTGGCTTGTAGAGATATTTAGAAGTTGCACATTCTCAAGAAGCAGGACACGATTCAAGTATGTCAGGATCCGTTGTAACTTTATTATAGTTAAAAACAAAGTTTCGAATAGGTTTCTTGTACTTATAACAAATAAGAGGTGGCTCTAAATTTTCAAAATATTGAGGAATGGTACTTTGTACGCGATGATCCCGAAAAATATTAGAGATGTTTAGAAGATCAAAACCTTTGTTAATAAACGGGATTTTTATGAATCGTCTTTTCGGTGAGATGTTTTTCACAATAGGATAAAGTTTATACTGTGCGTTTGAAAGTTCAAATGGCCGTTTGAGTCGAAAGATAGAAGTATATCCAAGTACGAAGCGGATCTGTCGCTCTCGGTTGCTTCCTTGATCTCTAGTCCATGAGGATAGATTTCATGTAGATGATCCTTAAAGTTCAGGTTAATGTGTTAAACGTCTTTAAATTCAATAGCATCATTTAAAACCTGATAAATTTTCAGCATGGACCAGACATGCACGTTTCGGGTACTAAATTGATGGAGAACACGTCATTCATGTATTTGAAGGTAAAATTGAACAGAGATACGAGGTGCTTTCGTCAAGTCGAGAGCAAGGTCTTGATGATGTCTGCTTCGTATGAATATGAAAATAAGTCCGCAAGCAGTGGGGCGCAACTGGTATCCATGGGGAAACTTATTGGAAGAAACTATTGAAGACCTCTTAAATGCATTCGAAAATTTCAATAGATATAAAAAGTGTAGGACCACGAGACCCCTTAATCGGCCCTCGATTTTTCTCTAGAAATAAATTTCATGAGAAATACTTGACATCTCTCATGAAAATATACGAATGTTTACAGCTTTTGATGAAAAGAAAAATATCACCAAACAAAGTGCCATTTAACTGTAATGGCGTCATAAAGTGAAGTCATTTTGGCGTTATTGACAAAAGATGGCGAAAATTGCTTTGAATTTTGTCTTTTGTAGAAGAATTCAATGTGGCCGCATGCGTTAACTGAGATAAAGCGTTTATAACAAAATCAAATAATAATAATATTTCACATATAAATTTTTCATCTTAGTTAATGAATGCGATCATTGCTAATTTAATAGAAATATGTACTTTTTGCATCAATTTTGCGGAATATGACCTATTTTGATGTTTTCAAAGGACTAAAAGCTATTGATGAATGCAATGTTTACAAAAGATTGATTCATGATTCCGTAAAGAACGTTTCAAAATGTCAAATCACAGATAAAGTTTTATGTAGTACAATGTTCAAAATTAGGGCTGATATGATGCTTCGTGGCCCTACCACTGTCTTGAAATTTCTAAAACATGGGTTCTATAGCATAATAACTTTCTCACTATTTGGCCATTGCTTAGGCTGAGGGTCAAGTACCCGAAACGTGCATGTCTGGTCCATGCAGCAAATTTATGCAATTGAGTTTGAATGCGTTTAATATTCGCCATTCTTTTCTCTGAACAGAGATTCAGAGATAAAGCTTTTTATCGTCATTCACAATCATTTAGTAAGACTAACGATGTTTTAATTTGCTCTACATGCATTCAGTGTGAGGGTAACACTCTGTAGTCTCTGGTGACTGAGTCATAATGGACTACGGCCAAGTCATAACAATTCCATTTTAGAATTTAAGAAATTACAGAATCTACGATACAATGTAATCTACGACACTCCAGAAGAAGTTCATAGAGTATAGTGAACACTCGAGCAGTGTTAATTAATACGTCTATTGGCCGTGTTGGGGCTATAGCAGACAAAATACTCAAATTGTGGAATGACGGTTTTATCTACTTCTTTAATTCGTCTCTAGACATCATTAAACGACACTCTAGGCGAACCAACTTCGGTCTTTACAGAGTTCAACGTCTTACTTGATTATTTTGATTACTGAGTACAACTTTATAGTGTTTTGAAGGGGGGAGGGGGGATTTCAAAATATTGCGACAATTCTAAGACCTTTTTATCTGTAACAATATGCTTAACCCTAAATTACATATTTGGACTTAGGACAGTCGCATTTACAAACAATTCATACAGAGCAGTGGGTAGCCTAAACATAATGTGAGCTACAAGCTGCATCGAATGATTGTTTGAATTTTTGCTAGGGGTTTGTGATTGATTTTCGGTATCACATTCTTACAGTTGATAAGATGTACACCTGGCGCATATTGTCGCATCTTAAATTTTCCAGGAATACCCTACCAACTTTCTACAGATAAGAAAACATATATGAATGAAACGTTGGTTTTATGAGTAGTGTTTTGTGTTTAATGTTTCTTGGTCCTTTTGTGTCTCTTGCTAGGGGTTTGAGTGTTTGTGTTTTATTTGTCTCTTGCTGTTGTGTCTGCTCTGATCTTTTTTTTTTTTACATCTAGGGTGTTTTGATGTTTTGCAATGGGTGCTACAATCGAATGTTGTTGGAGATCTCCTTTCTTAAAAACCACCGAAAAGTTTGTATAGAAACTGCCCGATATTATGTGAAACATAATCTGTAAATAATAAAATTAAAGATCCGATTAAAGTCGGATCCTACAAAATAAGTATCAGTATGCCCTCGACAAGCCATCTTATAAGTTTAGATGCAATAATTTCATCAATGCTTTTGCAATAAATTAAACTAATGTCAAACGTCTTCAAATTCAATAGCATCATTTAAGAAAAGATTAATTTTCAGCATGGACCAGACTTGCACATTTCGGTTATTTAACCCTCGTCAGTGATCCTCAATCTAAAGAATGTAATATGACCAAAGAGTGTGAAAGTTGTTATGTCCAAAAAATTGACCGAAAGACGTAGCAGGATGGGTGGGTATGATGCTATAGGACCCACGTTTAAGACATTTCAAGAAATATTTAGACATTCATCAGAAAGCTTTAAGAGAGGAGGGGATCTAACATTTTAACCATGATGACGACGACGTTCGGGAGCTTTGTTTATAATCGAACAATTTCTTTCATTCACAAATTCATACATTATGCATATGTGCATGTTTAAAAAAGGGGGACATTATTATTTTGTGACATCAACGTCTTTTTTGTTAGTAAATATGAAGAAGAAACATGAAGAGAAGCTTTATACTTGGTTATTTCAAGATTCGATATAAAACGACACATTTTTTAACGTTCCTTTGTGAATTTCATAGAGAATAATTGAAACCAGTGACCAATAATGCTTCTGTTCAGAACTTTATAATCGTCAAGTCCTAATTGCAATTATGTTGGCTTCGGTAACGAAACGCTAAGGGCATCAGCGCATTAAGTTGCGGGAAATAAGTTAATATTTATAACGCAGTCCGAAAACAAGTCAAAAATAGAATTTTGATAAGAGATTTAAGAAGTTGGCCACTCCTAAAATTCCAAGTCTTTTCGCCTAGAGGAGATCGCTATCGTAATGTCAAACGTCAGTCTAATACTATTTCTGTATTTTAATGTAACCTCTTCAGCTAAGCTGTGACGCATAGAATCAAGATTTAGAGTTTCTTAAGACTGAAATTTCACTTCGGAGAGAGGATGAGATATCTTGTTTCTTGAAGAAATTAATAGGTACATGAAACCCTAAGCTGGAGGAGAAATGATCTTTTCCGCATTTTAATTATGTAGTCTTCAGTGATGGTTTCAATTATATTACTGCAGAAAGTGCACATAAGTTAATCAGTATTGCGAATTATTTTAGAACATGAAGATATTTATTTTAGTAATATAAGTATATATATATTTTTTTTTCGATGAATACATTGATGTCTCCAAGTTACATGTATTTTGCAAAAAACCTCGATAGATTCTTATTTATATCACTTTCATGCTTCTTATTTTTCTAAAAATTAATGTTTAACGAATCGTATTTTGTGAGATATTACACGAATTACTTTATTTTAAATTAGTGCATGACAGTCATACACAAAATTAACAAAATTAAAGAAATCAGAACCGATAAGCATGTACACATTCTTGAAAAACAAAACAAACACAGGGAGGAGATCCCCAAGAGTCAAAACAGCGGAACAGATTCTCACGAGAAAAGGGCAGAAAACAGATGGAACCTACTTAGAACTACGTACCTGGATGATATTCTAACTATCGACAACCTTGTTTTTGAAAAGTATAGAAACGTTATTCATCCACAAGAATTGACTCTAAACAAGGCAAACGTTACAACACAGAAACACGATTTTTGGACCTAAGTATCAAAATTGTGAATTGAGAGATTGATACAAGTGTGTATGACAAAAGAAATGATTTTGGATTCAACAAAAGTAAATTTACCCTGGCTTGATGGTGATGTTCCTAGATTACCGTCATACGGTATCTACATTTTGCAACTCATCCAGTATGCTAGAGCATGTACCGATGTTTTCGATTTTCATAGAAGAAATTTACAAATTACCAAGAAAGGAGGGGATGTTCAACAACACCGGTTGCAGTACCAACAAAAAACCTAAAACACCCACTGCAAAATACAAAGCAGACACGCAAAGAAAGAGATGCAAATGGTACACATGTACAAGGAACGCCAAATCACATAGAAACATCAAGCACAAATGACTACACATTAGTAAACAAACGAGACCAATGGGCAATCGGTGCCGACTTATTAGCAGATGCTGTGATTTTCCTGGATTACGTGCGCTCAACCCTCCCACTTTTCCGATTGCCCAGAGGTGTCAAGGAACTCACAATTGTTGACTAAAGTAACTACTTTGCTGTAAGATGAACATACAAACAGACAGCATGACGCAGGGGCCCAAGAAACTCACAGATGGATATGTAAATGGATATAAAAAATCAGACGACATACGAAATACAGTTCGTGCTCTACCGGCCTCAGCGAACTCGTGCATGTGATCACCCGAGGCGTCCGACTGACACTCAGGCCATCTCTAAATAGGTTTGACAGGGCCCGACATGGAGTCCTTTCGTCACAGTCAGTTATAGAGTGCAATGCATAAGAATGCGCTGGTCCATGCACACTTGTATGAATCTCTTCATTTACAATTTTTATATTTAGGTCCAAAAATGGCGTTTCTGTGTTTGTAACGTTTGCTTTGTTTAGAGTCAATTCATTTTATACTTTCAAAAACAGGATTGTCGATAGTACGGATATCATCCAGGTTCCTAGAAGTAACAATTAAACATTTTAAATCATCATGTTTTCTTTGCTTTTGAAGATTTTGGATAATTTCCTTTTCATACGTGTATAAATCTGCAATAGGAGGCGCCCAATTAGTACCTATAGGGATCCATAGAACCTCCATTTAGATAAGCGTTGTCTAAGAGGAATGACAAGGCAATACATAGGGCACTAAATGTCAATGATTTGTATGATTGAATTCTGTTGCGGAAAAGAAACCCTTTGATTCAGATGTACAAATATAAGTTTTCGCTCTCGATCAAATTTAGAAATTGATCATTAATTTTGTCGTGAGGAAGCGTGTTGTACATATTTGAAAAGTCGTAAATCGTATTGGCTTGAATATTTTTAAATTTCATTTTGTCAATCACATTCCCAGAATTTTTGATAGACCAAAATAAGGTTATATCAGTCCTGTTTAAAACATTTTCAAAATTTTTTGCTACGTGTTCCTTTATCGTCGTGAGTGCTGGCACAATTCTAGGGAGACTTGTACAATTTTGGTATGCAATATATTGTAAGAAGATCCTTTTTTAGAAATAGGGGTGTTGAATGAAGACATTTCACTGTAATGTTTGCTCAAAATGTTAGGGGCACTTTCATTGCTTTTGAAGTAAGTATTTGTAGACGAAAGTTCCGAAACTAAAGTTGATATGTACATGTAGTAACATTTTCAAATGATTATGGTATTGTTGGTTACTTTATCTCCAGGAGCACAGATATATTTTTCATGTAAATTTTCTTTAAGCCAAGAAACTTTTAGGTTAAGGTTTTAGCTTTCACAAACTAGCAAAGACTCTCTGGACATTTCTTCTTTTAGAATTCGGACCCATAAAAGCAACAGGGTATATTACTTTGGGTATTTCACAACCTGAATTTGATGGTGACATAGTTAACAAAATAAGAAGGATCAAAAGTAGACAGAATTACCACCGAAATTGCGTTAGAATGATCAAACGCCCTTTATACTGTGGATATGATCATTCTGTCACCAGACGGACACTTGTACAGCCTTGTACCAGCACATTCTTAAGACTCTGACTTACTGTGAAAACCGGACTCCATGACAGGCCCTGTCCAAACCTCTTTAGAGAAGACAGGGCCCCGATCACATACAGACAAGCGACAGAGCACGGACTGTATTTCGTATGCCTTCTTCTTTTTTATATCCATTTACATATCCATCTGTGTGCTTCTTGGCCCCTGCGGCATGCTGTCTGTTTGTATGTTCATCTTATACTTGCGTGGCAGATTTCACCGGTTGCCCATTGGTCTCGTTGGTTTATGTGTGGTCTTTTGAGTTTCATGTTTCTATGATGTGAGTTGGAGTTCCTTGTCCCTTTTACGCATCTCTCTGTGAGTGCTTGCTCTGCGGGTTTTTTTTTTTGCATTGGGTGTTTTGAGGGTTTGCTGTGGGTGCTGCAACCGGGTGTTGTCCTTTATTCTATAACATAGTAACATAGAAACACCAAGGACGGAATGAAATTTGCTATAGGTTGAGTCACTCAGTGCACGCGCTGATATTTAAATCAAAAAAGAAAAATCGAAAGGGCATCGGAAGAGAACTGTACTAACTGTACGGAATTTGAGAATGTATATTCTGTTAGAAATTCAACTGTATCAAGACATCTATACGATAAGAACAAACTTCGTTGTATTTGCCACTTTTTTTATATAAACATCAAAGAAGTACCCATCAGTTTTTCAGTCTCAAAAACGAGAATGAGTTAAAGAAGATCCTGACGATAATCTCAATAGCGCTCACAACAGAGCACCAATTTGAGCATCGATGGACCCCTAGCAAGCTAGAGGTGGGACCAGGTGCCCGGGAGGAGTAAGCATCCCCTGTTGGCTAGCCACACCCGCCGTCGATGTTCATGCACGAAAATGAAAACAATATATAAAATACATGCATTGTAATGACTGAGGTAATACCTATATAGAAAGTACTATGGTGACTATGTCAAGGAAAATATTCAAAACACTTACTGTCAAACCCCTCGCGGGGAACTTTTTTACAGAAGGCAAGGCAAAAACATTAGAATTTCAATTGGAATGGCTACGCGCCTAGGAATGAAACTTTTATTTATAATATTCAGAAATGAGACCAGGTAAATAAATTTAATGAATAAATAAAGACGTACACTATAATTCAAAATCAAAAATGCAGGTCCAGTAAGTTAAGTACCCGAAACCTGCATGTCTGGTCCGTGCTGCAAATTTTATCTGGTCTAAAATAATGCTATTGAATTTGTAGACGTTAACCATTCTTAACATGTAAAACATAAGAATTTCTTGTGGAAACTAATTGTTATTTATTTCAAGAAAAAAAGAAAAATAATCGCAACACTGAAGATAACCAAACCAAGAAACAGTAGGACACTTTGAATATACTCCATACAAACTAAGAAAGATTCTGCAAAGAATAAAATGTGAATCTCCAATGGAAGTGAGATCAGGTGCTCGGGAAGAGGGACCATCTCCTGTTTACTATCAAAATCCGTCACTTTGTCAGTGTGTCAAATTCGGTATTTTGCATGGTTCTAGATAACCTAAAATATCATCTAATACTGAGGACAACATGACGATATATAAAGTTTCATATTTTCATTGTATCATCGAAAATATTTTCATATCGACAAATGCAATTCGGAAACTATAACCCAAACACAAACAAAGACACGCATTAGATGGGAAACCAAATAAACAATCAGCAAAATAAAAACCTCAATTATCACTCCAGAAGACTTATTCTCACTTCGGAATAATACTGATTAGTCCGGGGTTTGGTTCCATTTCTGATTGAGCCTCTAGGCCTGCATTATATTCGTACCAAACTATACTTTGTTCCTTTACGGAAGTTACACGAAATCTATGAATATACGAAGGACCTCACATTCACCGATACACTTTCCCTAGAATACAGACTACAAGGAGTCATCTTGGACATTTCTACCTTTCGTTTATTTCAAGCAGCTAGATCAGATAAATCGGAGGAGAAGACAAACCGTCCTTTCATTAAAGTAAGATTTGCAAACAAAGGCATAGATGAATTGAATCTTGGTCAAAGTTTGAATCACAAAACTGTCACAGAAAAAATCCCACCGTATTTCAAAAGAAAAGAAACTCCTTGTATTTCCTATAGCTACACACCAACAGTTGCATCTAAAATTTACAATTACAAACGATTCTTGCAGTGTATTGATTTAAGTAATCCCTCAATACATCCACTTCCTTGCGAATGTTCTTCATCGGATTACAACTACTCTCCTCGTGGACACCTTATTAATGGTGACCTTAGTATAGTCAAGAACTACAAGGTGAGAGAAATGTCAAAAAAGGATCCCAAATACAGAGAAAGTATGTCCTTAACATGGAACCAAAATGTCAAAATTATCATGGACTCTTGTGAGGAATATGTAAGACGTTGGGCAAAGAAAGAGGATGTACAGCTCGACACCCTTTCCGAATGGATAAAATCCATCAGAGGGTAACTTTTATCTAGAATTTACCGATTAAAATCAATTGTGAACATTATGTCATCACACCAGCAGACAAAGCCTCAAATAATTACACATTTACTTGCAAAAAGTACTATTTCGACAGTCTAGTTAAAGAGTTAAGTTTAAATTAGATATTTGGAAATTACACTTACACCCCAATAAACCTTTCTGCCTCTGAAATAATAGATAATCACAAATCAGCTCTTGCTTCTTTTGGCTTCGACACTTACAATTTAGATTTATCATACTTATACTGCATACCTAAAATGCATAAGAATCCGTACAAATAACGTTTCATCGCTGGGTCCTCAAAATGTTCTACCAAATCTGTATCAATCTTACTCATCAAAGTTTTATCTGTAATCAAATCTGGGCTTCAAAAATATCGTTCGACAGTATATTCTCTCAGTGGTATCAACCAGATGTGGATTTTAGAGAATTCGAAGTAACTTTTAGAACATCTGAAATCCACTCATTTCAGTAAAGTCAATTCGATTTTCGACACTTTACACTACAATCTCACATTCTAAATTGAAAGGTAAGACTCGCAAAAATTATACAAATTACAAATTATACAAATTTATTGTTGTTAACAATGACAAAACCTACTTTGTAAAAGAATAATCCGATTCTGAAAATAAGTACACTGAAACAGATATTATTCAGATGTTAAACTTTCTGATCGACAACATTTTTGTGGTGTTTGGAGGAAAGGTCTTCCAGCAAATTGTCGGAATTCCAATGGGGGCCAATTGTGCCCCAATCCTTGTCGACATTTTCCTTTACCCCTACGAAGTTGAATTCATTCAATCTTTGATCTCTGAAGGGAAAAATGTACTTAGCTTCTGACTTCAACTTCACTTACAGATACATAGACGATGTGTTGTCCATCAAGTATCTAAAATTCGCGGATTACCTCAGCAGTATATATATCTTTCGGAGACTGAAGTCAAAGAGACTACAGAGACAAACAATTTAGCATCCTATTTAGACATAATGTTGTCCCACGACACTGACGGTCACATGAACGCCTCAATCTATGACAAACATGACAACTTCAATTTCAGCATTACTAACTTTCTTTCTCTGAGTAGCAACATTCCTTCATCGCCTGCTTATTGCGTGTTCATATCTCGGTTGATACGCTATGCGAGAGCAAGTACAAAATATACGGATTTTGTTCTGAGAGCTAGGCGTCTTTGAGATAAGCTTCTCAGTCAGGGATATGTTTGTGACCGACTAACATCGTCACTGAGGAAGTTCTACGGTCGATATGGGGAACTCGTCATACACTTTGAAATCCCACTCTCCAGAATGGTGGATGATATTCAGTCATAGATCATTTGAACCATCCAACTAAAGATTGCACTCTATGTGTTCCGAAATGGAAGTAACCGGATGTGACAGTTCTACCGAATTGAAGCGGCGGGTGTTGCATGCAAGCAGGAGATGCTTACTCTTCCCGGGAACCTGGTCTCACTCCCATATGGGGAGTTCGCTTCTTTTCATATGGTGGAGGTTTGTGTTTCTTTGCTTTGGTTCCTGTCTTAATGTGATTTTGTATGCCTTCGGTTTCTGATTTTCTGGATGATCGATTTTGTGATGTATGCAAGGATATGGACATTATATCCATATTTGTCATTGCAACTGTTCCAATGGAAAGAAATTCTAATGATTTTGTCTTGCATTCTCGACTTTGAGACTGAATAACTGATGGGTACATACTGATCCCTTGTCTTATCTGAAAGTTGTTCAGAATTCTCTTGTGGCTGATCATGAGATCGCGTATCGTTAGTGAATGTCGGTTATTTTTAATAAAAACTTTCATTAGTTTTTTATTAAAATAATGTCTCATGAGTAATGATCGAAGCGGAAATTGTACTTATATAAACCAAATCGGACAATGCAGACATAATTTATGACACGGAAATAGTAAATTACCGAACTTGAAACTTTAAGCATAATATGTAATCTTAAAAGTCATGCCAAACCAGTATCCACTTTATGCGTCATGCTTTTGATGTTCATCTGTCTGTTTGCATTTAGTCATCTTACAGTGAGGGGGCTATTATATACAATAATTGTGCGTTCTTTGAGACTTCGGTAACTGGGCAAGTGGCAAGATTGTGCGCACGTAACCCGGATAGCTACACCATTTACTACTAGCGTAATGTTTATATGTCGCCTCTTGTGTTTGGTCTTAATTTTCCCTTTAGTGTGTCTTGTTGTGCTTGTCCAATCAGTATTATCTCATTTAGTTGTTCCTATTTTCGCTGTTTGTGGAGCAACAAAGTCCCGTTGGAGGTCCCCTTCCTTCTTTGATGTTTATTCTTCATGTAACCTTCTTTCTGCATAGATAATTTTTGACAAACATGTTCATTATCCATATTTGTCATAGTGCGTCACGTCAATTTTGCACAAGGCACAATGATATATGTGATTTATAGTAAGTGTTTTGAATATCTTTCCCTGACATTGTCGCCATAGCACTTTTTATATAGACATAACCTTAGAGAGTGCATGTATTATATAAATTGTTTCATTTTCGTGCATGAACATCGACGGCGGTTGCGACAAGCCAACAGGGGATGCTTACTTCTCCCGGGCACCTGGTCCGGCCTCTGGCTTGCTGGGAGTCCGTCGATGCTCCTCGATTTTGTGCTCTATTATGAATGCTGTTGAGATTATCGTCAGGATCTTCTTGAACTTATATATACTGATTGTGTGTACATAGCTATTACATTGAACATATTTTGAGAGGAAGCTGCTTTTCGATTCTATTGTATTTTCTCTGTTTTAGCGTTTTTTAGTTGTAGAAAGATTCATAGAATGTATATCCGTCGATTTTTGTCTTAATCTTTTCCATTTTCTTACGGTTAGAAACTATATGTGAAACCATTATCAGGAAGCCCTATCCATCACTCCCTTCCGATGACTGTAAATCTTGATGAAAGAGATCCTTTGGCGAAGGATTAAAGACACTTTGCTCCCGTAAACCAGAAAAGAAGATTATTAATAAACAGTCATCTCATTCGATACCACATAATATGGAGAGCGAATCGAGAAAAAGGAATTAAGGAGAAATTGGTGTACTCTTTGTGAAATATACCTTATATAAAGAGAAGAAGATCATAAAAGATATATTTGCACGGAAATTGTACTTTAACCAGATTATCCAGACAGGCGAAGTTCGTCAGTCACTGTGTCCCACCATAAGTCCTCTTTCTATAAAACCCTGTACGACCATTACTTTCATTAAAAGGACATTTTATTTGGGTCAGTTAGATGGCTAAGGGGCTCTTATCCCGGGAAACCTTGCCAATGTAATTACAGACTTACACCGTATAGTTAATTCCGCAAGTACTAGCTACTTCGACATGAATGTATTCCGTGCGATTTTCAAAGCGTAGATACCGAAATCAAGCGGTAATGGGACTAAGAAAATAGCTTTTAATCTGTCATATTCTGTTATTTTACATCGTTCTCTATCGATGCCTCATTAATGAACTTAGGATGGTTTGAAGAATTCTTAATTCACCGTAAAAGCAACTCCGATTTGATTCAGACTAGGGATTATTAAGGGCTATACCAGACAGAGTCTTTGCGTACGCTTAGACTTTACCTTTATGAATGTATACACAGTACAGAGAGAGAAATTGAAGACTTTGCATCTCAACAATTTTAGATCTTCGAATACCATTCTTAATCAGCAATGTAACATCATGTCTTTTGAATTTAATGATTTAATGCATTCGACTTATACTTAAGGAGAAAGAAGGGGATCTCTCTCGGTTGCAGAACCTTTAGAAACCCGAAAAGTCCTACATGGAAACATGGAGTAGAAATCAACAGAAAGAGACGCAAAAGGAACAATGAAAACCAAAACCTGCATCAAATCACCGCACACAAAAAAATTATATAAATCAACGAGACCAATATTTTGATTTTGCTACCTGAGTCATGATTTTGTGTGCAAGTTTGTGGCGCTTAAGATGAAACTTTTATTTCAATCTAAGTTGTTTGGTTTCAATCACATAGCTTTACATCAAAATTGCCTACCGAGGCCCGGGTTTTTCTCTTACTGAAATTGATCGGATATTTTCCTTTTACACGAGATCAAAATAACTTAATCCTTTCTCAGGAATTTAGGCTTTAAAGTTGACATCTCCACTTGATTGGAACGACGAATGGAAAATCAACCAGTGATATACCATTGCACTTACAATCAAACAAAATTATCGTTAAAGGAAAGAGAACAGTGATATAATGTGTCTACAGTCTAAAGAAATAACATTGTACATCCCTGAAGAAGTCGTGCATGACTAATGAACAATGACATTTACTTAGGATGACATTAGGGTGAATATACTCAAGTTCCTTATCGTTATGCGATTTCAAGGATGTAAAATGTGTGACGTTTACTTTTTATGTTTTGGTATTCTACTGATTTGTCACCAGTAGGGATGATTTTTATTAAACTTAGAAACACATTTAACCAACTGCCTGATAAAAACCCAAAGGATTTCTATTAAATGTATCTGCAAAATTCGTGTCCTAGCTGATATCAATTTAAAGATTACGACAAATATATCAATGTGATCGTATATAGAATTGATAACTCGTAGATACAAAAACAACACACTCTAGAAGTTCAAGACATCTACTAAGATATCCCTGAGAATTGACACAGGATTTTTTTTTTGAGAGCTCAACTTTCTGGTACGGAAAGACAAGTAGTGCATGAACATTCATCAGATATATATTCACTGTTGACTATTCTCAGGAAAAATATTCATTGATAATATCTTCCTGTATATTTGTTTTCAACTAAGTGTTACATTGTATGCAATGTAAACGTCTTCAAATTGAATAGCATCATTTAAGAACAAATAAATTGGCAACGTGGACCAGACATGCACGTTTCGGGTACTTAACCCTCATCAGTGATCCTAAATCCTAAATCTAAAATGTAATATGCCAAAAAGTATGAAAGTTACTATGTCGAAAAAGGGTACCGAAAGACGTAGCAGGATGGGTGGGATATGATGCTACAGGACCCACTTTTTAGAAATTCCAAGAAATTTTGATAACAGAAATTTAGATTGCGTTGAAGAAACGATCAACCGAAATTGATCGAACTTGGCTACATGTGCCCTCGGGGACTCCTGGTCCACCAGCAGTGACACTCACCAAGTGGTATAAATGTAAACGACATCGTTATGTAATATTTGAAGACGTTAAACATTTGTACCACGTGGTGAGTGTCACTGCTGGTGGACCAAGAGTCACCGAGGGCACATGTAGCCAAGTCCGATCAATTTCAGTTGGTCGTTTGTTCAAACGCATTTGAAAATTTCTGTTTACAAAATTTTCTCAAATTTCTAAAACCTGGGTCCTGGAGCAGAGGGTTAAATACCCGAAACGTGCATGTCTGGTCCATGCCGTAAATTTATCTGCTCTAAAATGATGCTAATGAATTTGAAGGCGTTAAACATTTGTACCACTTGGTGAGTGTCACTGCTGGTGGAGCAAGAGTCCCTGAGGGCACATGTAGCCAATTACGGTTGGTCGTTTCTTCAAACACATTTGAAAATTTCTGTTTACAAAATTTTCTCAAATTTCTAAAACCTGGGTCCTGTAGCATATCCCAGCCATTTTGGTACGTCTTTCTGTATATTTAGGACATAATTCTCACAGATTTTGTCATATTACATTGCTTTGATTGAGGATCACTGACGAGGGTTAAATACCCGAAACGTGCATGTCTGGTCCTTGCTGTAAATTTTTCTGCTCTAAAATGATGCTAATGAATTTGAAGACGTTAAACATTTAGTCTCTGTTAATGGCAACCCGCTAGGTTTTCGCTTCAGTTTGCGCATACAACCATGTGTGATGCTACTGTACGAATTTTAAAATTGGGCAGTTACATGAGAAATGTTGTGGCCATATTAAATAATGTTCATTAATTCTGTTTTATTGACATTAAAGTCATCCTTATATTTAACCCTATATTTCATATTTGTTTCCTTATATTTCGTATTTGATTCCTTATATTTAACCCTTCATTTCCATATTTGTCATTTCAACTACATGTCAAAGTGTATTGAGAAACTCCGTGTCTCTGATTGGTTAATTTGCTAATACGTAACACAAAGTACTATTAGTAGTACGATCATACCTGTTGCTTTTATATTTCACATGTGTATCCCTAGTGAAATACTTTTCCATAGGGATCAAACTTTTTGTCCTTGAGACCGTCATCTCAGTTGTTGGATTTATTATTGTGATTTATGCATGATATACATTATAAAGGCCAAAGAAAGGAGGGAGAGGGGATCTATAATGCTTCCTTTAGAGACAAAACCCAAACATTGACTACAATTCCTTGAATTTGATTTTTACTTTTAACTTCTTCTCAGCAGATCAAAGAGATTGGCTTGATCAAACACATATTGACAAATTGAAAGGGTCAGGATGATCTAAGAGCTTTTTCAAGAACTATTGTTATTTTTTATTCGACACAATAATGAAAATTTTCAAGCGCTTTTCAACTCTTTAAGGATTTTGTTGGAAATGCACGTTTTTTCACTATTTCCATGGGCGGATCCAGGGGGTTTTTCTCGAGGGGTCCAAAAGTTCATGACCTTTCTATGGGGACCTAATTTTTTGACCTTGTGACCTTTACCTTGCAGTTTGACCTACTTATATAAAATTTTACCTTGGCCATAACTTATGAATGGTTAAATGATAGGGCTTATGAATTTGTCCCTGAGATGGTCGCCATAGCACTTTTTATATATATATGACCCCATGACAGTGCATGTGCTGTAGATATTGTTTTCATTTTCGTGCAGGAATATCGACGGCGGGTGCGGCTAGCCAAACAGGGGATGGTTATTCCTCCCGGGCACCTGATCCCACCTCTAGCTTGCTAGGGGTCCGTCGATGTTCAATTTGGTGCTCTATTGTAAGTGCTGTTGAGATTGCTGTCAGGATCTTCTTCATATCTTATTTCACATGTGCATTCCTCTCGACAATACCTTTCCATCAATACATTCTTGACCTTCCACCCACTAATTGTAAATTCTGGATCTGCCTTTGGCGTATGCAATTCAAATTGCTATGAATTAAATAAACTTCATTGAAGTATGAACTAATTAACAGAAGATAAACATTAGATAACATTTCAGTCGCTCTTAAACAGAAAGACTTCACATTATAAATAAACTCGTACACAAAGTATTTAAAAGCAGTCCGTACTCCACAACTAAAACATTTATGTCATAGCTTTTCTCCTTATAGATACTTTATTGTAGTCCATAAGTGAAATGGTAATGAATAATAAACACCTGAACACAATAAAATGGCAAATTATTAGTTGATTGTAAGTATTTGATAAACCTTTATATCTAAATTTAAAATGTTTGGGAGGATAATGTTCGTTCAACTCCTTTATTGAGCCAATTATGTATATCATTCGAACAAACAGAACGGAAAAGTGAGCTAAATTTATTCAGATGAAGCTTATGATACAGAATTGGCTTTTGAGTTCAACCGCGACTTCGCTTAAAATCTTGGTTTTAAGACCGTCTGAGGTCTAGGGGTAATCTCTTCTTTAGAATATCCTCGTGACCTGGTTCCGTTAACTAGATTTTGTGTTCACATGTATTGATTATTGAGAACATTTGTAACATATGTATTGCTCATACATTCTGGTCCCACATCTTAGCTTCAAAAGGAGGAAATAGCAATCTTTAAGATAAATTGATCCGAATTGCTTTATTCACAATTCTTCATGCTTTTAAAGAGAGACTAATGTGTAAGCAGCATCCACTCTGGAAATTTTAAGCCGTTATATCAATTTTTTTAGGAAATTCATTTCAGAAATCAAATGATTTTCTAATAAGAAATTGAATATAGTTGATGCACAAATTTGACGAGAAATTAGTTGGTTTTGTTTATTTTTGGAAATCAAAAGTTATTCAAAGTATAGCAACTACAAAGCGATGTCCATTTCAACCGAATACGAACGGAGTATTATTGGTGTCCAGTTAGAAGTTTTTACTATATAGTAAAAATGTGCACGCCTGTTTAATAATTTTGTCTTCATTTCTGTGCTATAAATAAAATGCTGAAAGTGTCTAATGAGATTAATTATATCTTTTAGTAGTCTCTTAATATTGCAATTATTTTCAAATGATTTGAATAATCTGTCTCTTAAATAACAATCTCCCGTTGTTATAGTCACTCTCGTATTCCTACAAAAAAGAAAATATTTCGTGATGTCTCAATCATTTTTTTCTTCTTCTGGTTCTTTCGTTGAATTGCATGCCAAACTAATTTCCATGAATTTGAAGATAATGAAAATCAGGGATCAAAACGGATATTATATTTCCCTTTGTAAGGATTGGTAAAAGCAAAATGGATTTCAAAACAATTATCCGTTTCAAATCTTTTCCTTGCCATTAACTCTTATTTCGATTCATTCATACGCATACCTTTCTAGATATCAACAAAAGTCTATCTCTGAAGGGTCTTTGATAATAAGAATGAAGTACAAAATTAATAAAAAATCTTATTCGTCAGAAGAAAAATTGACAGAATATTTAGATACATAAACAAAAACACACAAACAAACACCCAAGCAAAGAAAAAAAAAACCCCGAAGCTAAACAAAATAAACAAAAAAAAAAAGGGGGGGGGGGGGTTGCAGGTTGAAAATTTAAAAAGAAAATGCTAAAAATCGGATTCTGTCCCTATGAAAGACAGAAATACGCCATGGTTATCTTTAGCTTAAACAGTTATTTCCATGAAGAATGACCAACCAATTTCAAATTCTTCAATGGAGTTGACTCACCACATTGAAGAATTTTAAATTGGTTGGTCCTCCTTCGTGGAAATACCTATTTAGGCTAAAGATGAATGAAAAATTAAACTGCACTCGAGGGCAATCATAATTGCGAATAAGTATTAGTATGAATAAAATTTTCAAATGAAAGTTCGAACAGCGGATTGCAATAAATAGACTTTAGAAGCAAAAGAACCACATGAACAAACAAGCGAAGACAAAAGAAAAAAATCAAACGAAAAGGACAAAGAATCAAAGCAAAGACTACAGTGAAAATAAAGAAACAGTTTGGAAACGGGACTGACTTTGGAAATTGCCCACTGTACATAGTAAAAGTATATGTTATCTCTCATCTTCGTATTCAAAATAGAGATATTTACAATTTAGGATATCAAATCAGTAAAAATTACATGATGTTTTTAAAATGAATAATAGATTGCAAGTCGTCATTTTATTCAATCCAATGTTGACGCGTGTTTTTAGATCTTTCGTCGAGCCATTTCTTTCACACACTCGAGGTATGCATAACTTTTTGCACTAATTTGCAGTATACATGTATATGGAATTTTATATGATTGATTTTATCTCAGATGAATATAGACAAAGTCGTGATTTTATGAAATAAACATCAAAGAAGTACCTATGAGTTATTCAGTCTCAAAGTCGAGAATGGCAAGGCAAAATCATTAGAATTTCCAGTGGAACGGTAGCGAACCCCGGAACGAACAGAATTCCGAAGTGAGACTTAGGTGGCCGGGGAAAGTCAGCGTATCCTTATTGCATGGGACACCCGTCGCAACTTGTCAAATTAGGTGATTGTCTATGTTTGATATTTAATATAGATTTGTCAGAAGCTTGACATTAGAAATAAGGAAATAATTTCATGAAAATCTGAAAATCTCCCAAATTTATCAGCTCATTCTTTAAAACAATTTTGTATGATTTGAAGGTACCAAAATGTTTCATTCGTTCCTACAGTGCCATCAGTCAATTAAGCAATAGAAAATTGTATAACAGAAGCTTAAGCATTCAAAATGTCTCTTTCGTAACATCTTGTACGAATTATGCGATTTCCTTTCACTGTCAGCATGGCCATATTCAAGATTTAGCAAAGTAACTTGATTTTGTTCCCAATTTGGGATTATTGCAACATTAAGCTAAATGAAATGGCTGGCTTGCTATTTCGATGTCAATCAATCTTTCATCACACTCCACATCTCAGTAAATATATGGCTTCTAAGGTAGGCTGTAGCGAGCAGTAAACCCTTTATTGCTTTTTGCTCTCTTTTTCGGCTTCTTTACGTCAATGATATCGCTTGAAAGTTATTCATCGTCGGGTATTCACTTTTTGATCGGAGTGAAAAACATTCCTCTGGTAAACACGTCGATGTTTACCATTAACTTGTTTGTTTGTGAATTCCAATGTTATGTCTCAATTTCCTTCTTAGAAGTCTTATACTTTGAATGAATTAAGTGTTTGAATCGGTACACGTGTCTCAACGATGACTTACAGACGATAACTGAATATATACTTCATGCTAATGGACTGAATTACAAAAGTTAAACGTAAGTATCTTCCAAAGCAAACGTTGTTTAACTATTTAACGTTATCAACGTTATCATAGGAACATTCCGACATTCCAGAGTTACATACAAGTGTTACCAGTTCGGACAGCAAGACACTTATTTTCAAAAACGGAGAATACATATATATGATATGCTATGTCAACGATTATCTTTCGTTTCAATTGTGCCTTTCTCTATGAAAAACGAATAAAAAAATATAACATCTTTTGTAGATGTATGTCACAAAGCAAAACCCCATCGATTTTAACCATTAGTAAATAAATCAAAGTCACTATGGATTTCTAAAGTTTGAACAGGTTTTGAACAGCGTCATCATATCTTCAATGAATAATACTTGTTAAGGTTGGACAAATCGTATTGACTCTCCAAATCGATTGTCAACGGTCAGTAACAATACGAACTTAAGCTTTAAAGAAACCTTGTGGACAACATTTTTATTGAAAGACTTAAGAAATGAATCTGACTTATATTTTTTTCTTTTCTGTTGATGCAGGTTTCATCCGAAAATTGTCAACGGTCAGTAACACTACGAACTTAAGCTTTAAAGAAAACATCGCGGACTTAAGAAATGAATCTTATATATTTTTTCTGTTGATAGCAGGGATCATCCGTAAAATTGGACGGAAAACTGCATTATGTCGCGTAGCGCGTATGATGCAAAAGTTTTCCGTTCAATTTTTCGGGTGATACCTGCATCGACAGAAAAAAAAATATAAGATTCATTTCTTTTCATTTTATATCATGTACTCATTGAAAACAGACTGTTTTCTTGGATCTTTTAACAATCATTCCCTGCACTATAAGAGTAAGTTTGCAAGTTCGGTGGGTTGCGCAGTGATACAACTGCCTCCAAATACGAAAACAATTTATGTGAACCACCATCATTCAAACAGCGAACGATCGTATCTCTATATCTTTGGAATAAGGACCAGTTTGAGGAAATTCTACATGCACAGTTAATTGTTTTGTAAGTTAAAAAGAAATGGTACCCTTGAAGTTTTAAGCATTCATAAACAAATTGTATTTTCAGTTACGAGTTTATTCGTGTTTGAGGGAATCCCAGGTTCTATAAATAGCGCTATAAATAGACCTCTGTAGAATATTTTGTTGATCAATGTATCAACAAATTTCGTTAGCCAATTAGAATCTACGTTTCTATGAAATAAAAATGGAAATGAAATGGTATAACAATAATCATATATAATGATAATAATCATACCTTTATAAATTCAAATATACCTAATAAACAGACGCAATACATAAAATGCAATGGAGTTAAAGGGAAATGGTGAATATCTTTGTTTGGTGCACCGCAGCATGAAAAAAAAACTTCTTGTGCAGATAGCGGCGCTTGGGCAACCTGAGTCGGAATCGTCAGGAAAATTATGTTTTAGACGTATGTTTGCTTCGGCGTGCTCATGGGCACATGACATTACTCCACTTCTCTTCATACGGTTGATTTTTTTTTATTTCTACTCATTTGCCTTAGTTCTGGTTATATATCCTGGTTTTGTATGCCCTTAGTTTGATGATTTTCGATTAACGATTTTGTGCTTCTTGATATTAACATGGTTTTTTTCCATATTTGTTATTTCTACGGTAGATATTGTTCAAGGATCTACAGGTTTTTTATATTTGTTTGAATATAGATCTGTTTTAATCTCATCAAAACAAATTTGAATACATCTGATTCCACGTGATATAAGAATATCAGTGGGAAACATAAAACTATCTTTCTTCCATTTAAGTAAGAAATCATGTTCATGACAAATATGGATAATGACCATATCCCTGTATACAGCATGACCGGATTTCAAACGTGGAGTTATTCACTGCAATGAAAAAGCGGAGATCCTAACATTTTTTTCAAACATTACTCATATCTAGCAGCTACCTATAAGCGTATAGCTTATGACGTTAAAATAAAACTGAATTTGCCTTTTCATTAAAGAGTGACAACACATGTACAGCTATGTTTACTTTTAAAAGACTTTATTGGATAAACCAATCTATAACACCCAAATCTCGACAATACACAGTTCCCTAGTCTTTTCTGATTCATTTCTAAGAGTCGACATTCTGGAGCAATTAAACCATCCTTCTAACAGCTATGATACAAATCCATCACTACAGACTGTCTTAAGGACCTTTCATCTGGATAATTACATAAGCAGGGTCTACTATGTTATTTGAATATATATCTTAGTTAGCTGAATTTGTGATTACTTTGACTAGATTTTAAACAGAGAACGTAATCAATAAAGAGTCAATTCCTGGCTCAAAGCCTTCAATGCAAAACTAGAATATCATTTATTTCAAGGATCATTTCGATAACAATAAATTCCCTCAAAATAATTCAATAATTATAAATCCTTCCCTTTGATTCACCGATGCATTTAAACTATATATGGTGAGTGCTGATATGGGCTTCAGAGCCAAATTGAATCGGCTAAACGTGATCAATCCTTCAATTGATACAACTCTGCACTTAGACTGACCGACCCCTCTTCACAGTGAATCTACGGTCGAAACAAAGAACTTATTGCACATTTCGATATTTGCCTATCAAGGATGATAAATGGAATTCTTGAGCACGACCTTACCAATTGATCGTCCTTTACCTATTAGGACATTACCGGATTTGACACGTTTCTATTTTACATTCAAGGCGGGTGTTGCATGCAGTCAGAGAACGCTTACTCCTCCTTGGCACCTGGTCCTACCTCCATTCGGGGTTCATGTCGCCTTTTTAATGGAAACTCTCTTTGACTCCTGAACTACAATTTCTATTTCTTCTCTGGCATACTTGGAAGAATTATGATTAAGCCCATGACAGGACCATTATTGTTTTCCCATTTTATCTGAAGAGATCCATCATAGATATGAACGTCATGATCCATTTTAATAACAGCCATTTCGTACAGCTGGGACCAACTCCTTTCGTCATGTTGTTCTACTGGTTGATTTTTATCGCATTGATCTCGTTGTCTCCGTCATTTGTTTTTTGTTTTTAATACTGTAGTTTTATTGATTGTCAATCGTTTTCTCGTCTCATGCGTGTGTGTTCCGCTTTGATCACTACATCGTTTTTTTTTTTGAGATTCTATCTTTATTCTTGTAGAACGTAATACCTTATGTAATCTAATGAGGTTGGTATCTAGTCCACTATCGCCTCAAGGGAAGTGATTTGTAGTTCCCATCTAGTTTGTCTGTCTGTCTGTCTGTCTGTCTGTCTGTCTGTCTGTCTGTCATACTTTAGCTTTCCGCACTCATTCATTTTGTTTTTTGCTGTTGTCGCATATATTGAACTTATTTTTGATATGTTGATTTATCTCAGTATGGTACAAATCAAATAAAGGAAGGGATCTTCAAAACCAACCGGTTGCAGCACCCACAGCAAAACCCCAAAATCCCAAATGCAAAATACAGGGCAGACACGCACAGAAAGAGACACAAAGTTACAAGGAACACCAAATCACAAAGAAACATAAAAATGACTACGCATAAACCAACGAGACCAATGTGCCGACTTAGAACGGCAATCTGTCACGTCAGCAGAAGACGGTGTAGTTATGCGGATTACTTTCCACAATCCTCCCACTTTTCTGATTACCCAGAGGTCTCGAAGAAAACACAATAGTAATGAAAAATAAGTTTGATATTCATTAACTTATTTTATGAGTGTGAGGAGTACGCCAGACGGTGGGCAAAAAGGAGGGCCTGGAACTAAGCACACTCTCTGAAAAGATGAAATCCATCGGAGAATTACTTAAAAGAAGAATAGGGCGTCTCCGGTACTCAGTTAACAACAGACACGAGTCAATTTTTAATGACCATGTTGTTGCCTAAGAACTTTCTGACCTCCATAAAAAATATGTCATTGTGGATGCTGACAAAGCGGCACGATTTTACTTTTGTTTGCAAGTCATACTTTTTCAAATGACTGAGAGAGGAACTAGGATTACATTCAGCACCTGGAAATACAACATACTATCTGAAATCTGAAATACTTGAGAACCACAAATATGTTCTTGAGTCCTTCGGTATTCATACTGATGAATCTGATCTTGAACTACCTTATATCTACTGGATTCCAAAAACGCACAAAAATCCTTACGAACACCGATTCATTGCTTGTTCGTCCAGGTGCTCCACAAAACCTCTTTCCATTTTGCTTACGAAAAAGTATTAACTCGCATCAATCATGGTCTTCAAACATACTGCGAGACAACACATTCCAGAAATGGAATCGACAAGATGTAGATCCTAAACTTTTGGAAAATTTAAAAGCCACCAATTTCAATCATATAACCAGCATTCAACCTTTCGCTTTCTTCACGCCCTACACTATCATTCCACACCAAAAGCTTAAAAGCAGACTGGCCAATATTATTCGCAAAACCACCTTTCGTTCAAAAAATGGGAACAGGCGATACAAGTGCCTTGTCATAGGGCGGGAAGATACTTATTTGATGAAGGAACACTCTGCTTCAAACAAAAAGTATACAGAAGACGATCATCCGGATGCTTGAGGTTTTGATTGACAACATTTTTGTGGTGTTTGGAGGAACTGTATTCCAGCAAATAGTTGGCATCCCCATGGGTACCAATTGAGCCCCACTGCTTGCTGAGTTATTTTTATATTCATACGGAGCTGACTTCATCCAGACCTTGCTCTCTATTGGGCGAAAGCACCTTGCATCTCAGTTCAATTTTACCTTCAGATACATAGATGACGTGTTGTCCATCAATAATCCGAACTTTAAGGATCGTCGACATGAAATCTATCCTCATGAACTAGAGATCAAGGAAACAACCGAGAGCGACAGATCCGCTTCGTACATGTACTTGGATAGACTTCTATCTTTCGATGCAAACGGCCATTGAACACCTCACTGAATGACAAACGTGATGATTTCAGCTTCCACATAACTAACTAACTTCCCTTTCATGAGTAGCAACATTCCGTCTTCTCCTGCTTATGGCATTTTCAGTTTTCTTCGCTGTTATTGCAGATATTTTTGTTTATGAATACATTATAGTGTGATACAGATTAACTTCAACTTTTGACTTTGATTTACATAATTCTACAAGAATAACGGCCCCTTCACTTGAAATTTTCAATTCTCTGGACACTTTTCCTTGTTAATACACATATTTAACTTGAGGCCATATTTGTGCTGTTTTGTATGGACTGCTTGTTTTGTGTGGAAATTCATTTTTTGGTGTAAGTACACGTCAAGTTTTAAATCTATGTTGAATTCAACTGTTTTAGACAGAGTTGCTGAACATAAATTTATGTTGGTAGGTGATTTATAGGTGACTTATATCGCTCGACAGTTCATAATTGTATTTAAAGATAGATTGAATTTGAATGTTTTGTTTCACAACCATTTCATTTGCAAGAGAGATACTAATTGATACACACAGACTAAAACATCATAATCTTGACTTTTGGATTTATTTGCTTGAATAAAGAAAATAAGCCACAGTACGGAATAACCGATCCTATGCACTGTTAGAGGTTGCAATGAAAAAAAACCACCCACGTACAAAGTTGGATAAGAAGACATATTGAATACTCGATTTTATTCCTGTGACAGAACCATCTTATTAGTGTAAACATCTAAAGACTGACTTAATAACGCCCACGATTTATCCTTTTCCCCGTGAAATCGTTTTTCGAACTCTTATGTAAAATCGCTGTCTTTTGTGGTAAGGACTAGTAATTATTTTTCAATGAGGCGTATAATTGTTGTTCTCATACGTATATCACGTAAGCTCTCAAAGTTTTATCGAATACGGTCAGGATATTTTTCCTTGTCCTTCTCAACAAAATAAGGAGACAAGACAACGCTAAAGTACAACAGGGCAACACACTTGCAATCCAGAGACAATAAACATCAAAGACATACGTTTGTATGAGTTATTTAGTCTCAAGTTGGAGAAGGCAAGGCATAATCATTAGAATTTCCATTGGAACGGTTGCGAACCTCGGAATGAATAACATTCCGAAGTGAGACCAGGTGCCCTGATATTCACATTCAAGAACTAATCGACAAGAAGATTCACATTCCTTGAATGTAAATCCAAGAATCATGGAATGGGATGTTTTGTTGTGTTGCTGTGGGTGCTGCAACCAAGTCTTTTCGGAGATCCCCTACTTTATTAGCTTGGCTTGATTGTCGTTTGCTTGGCTTGATCCAAAAAGATTCACATTCAAGGAATGTGAATCCAAAAAGATTGATATTCCATAAATGTGACTCCAAGAAGATTCACATTCAAGGAATGTCAATCCGAAAAGACTTGGTTGCAGCACCTACAGCAACACAACAAAACATCCCAAGTGAAAAGAAATAGTAGACATACACAGCAAGAGAGGCAACAGGGACAAGGAAATCCAGATGCGGCATCAAAACACCAAACACAAAATACTATACATAAACCAACGAGACCAATGGGCAATCGGTGTCGACATATGTCAGTCATCTGCCACCTTATAAGCAAATGGTGTAGTTATCTAGATTTTGCGCGCATTGCCCTCCAACTTTTCTGTAGTTGACCCAAAGGTATCGAAGAACGAGAACGCACACTTGTTGTGTATAATAATTTCCTATATGTAAGATAACCACATAAATAAGACAGCAAATTGTAGGGGTCCAAGAAACATACAGTTGAGTATGTAAATGAATAAAAATATAAACAAAAAGATTCCGTGCTCTACTGGCTGGTGAATATAATCATTCGAGAAGTCCCAGTTTCCCAGACATTCAGACAGGACAAGTGGTCGGACCCTGTCTCTTCCAAATACGTTTGGGCAGGGCCTGTCGTGGAATCCTGTCGTCACAGTTAATTATAGTGGAATTCTTAAGAATGCGCTGGTACAATGCTGTAAAATGGTCAAGTACCATGCTGGGTGTTCGTCTGGTGACGGCAGGATCATATTCTCGATACAAAAGGCATTTGATGACTCTGAAACATTTTCGACGGAAGATCTGTTCATCCTTGATCCTTCTTATCTTGTTTGTAACGTCACCATAGGTTGTGAAATTTCCAAATTGAATGTAATGTACTCTGTTGCATGTATATGTCCGAATTCAAAATAAGCTGAGGGTAACCTATGTAAATTTTCCAGTCTTACCTAGTTTATGAAAGCAGAAACCTTGACCTAAAAGACCCAGTTGTAACATAAAAAACATTACATATAAGGTCTGGGACCAATGTGCACAGGGACGGATTCGGGTTCGCCGCACTCCTTATTCAAAACATATGGTTGGTGTTCGGATATCATGCCAACAACCTTCCCCGATGATGCATTTTGCGCGAAGGAAATAATGCAAGGCTGTGAGGTAATTAATTCATTATTGTCTTTTCTGAGGAAAATATACTCTTACTCACTTGACTAATTGATCGAACACTTGATACTTTGTTTTATTTACCTGGACCTATTCTTCTAAAATCATATGGTACAAGTCAGAGTGGAACGGTCTATCGTCAGCTTGGTTGTATTCCATGAATATCTTCATTGAATCTGTTGTCAGTTTCTAAGGTTTGGAAATTTTTGCAACACCCGAGTTGCTTTGTTCTCGCCAGATTTTTCGTGATTTTGTATGTTTGTTATGCATGCTTTGGTTTGGTAGTTAGAATGTACTCTTGCGAGGTCTTCCTCTTCTTTTCAATTCAAATGTTCTTATTGAATCACATTATCTTAAGCGAATAATTTGAAAACTTCTCATGAAGTCATTTGTAATTTTGTGGTAGGGTCTTTTTTGTTACTTGGGCAGGGTCTTGTTGGAGACCTATGTATGACCGACTGACAAGTCTCTTTGAGAGCCATTATTTACATCGAAAACCTACATATACTATCAACAACATTCAATGAATAGCCAGTGTTTTATCCGACTTTATGTCTACTCCATCAAGCCTTGGAAGAAAATGTTGAACGCACGGTTGAGACTCTTGTCTTTCTTTTAATGAAGACATTAATCTCTCGGATGAACTCCGCTTATCTTCCAAAGAGGAAACTTGAACAGATTACCATGAACACCTACGAGTCATGTATTACATATGAAAATTGAAATTGATTCTTCGTCGGTCGATGACGTTCGTGCACCAAAAAGGAATGGTTGAATATTTTACAGTAAGTTCAAGAATTATTATTATTACCAGTAACACCCCCATCACAAAGTTAGGCGACGTATATATGTACTGTATTTACTATCAATTTACCGTCAAATTACAAAAATAAAATTATTGAAATGATTTTTCTGTCAGGAAGTTATTTTTTTTTTCAAGAAATTGTAAGCCTTATGACCATGATTTTCGAGCAAGACACTCTGACCAGTTGTGACGATGGAACTCCATGACGGAGGCCCTGTCCAAATTTCCAAACCTCGCAAGAAAAAAAAACTTACCCCTGATCGCTTCTTTATCTCAAAGTACGGACTTCTCGCGTGACTTATCATTAAAGAAAGGAGGGGACCTACAACAAGGCTTGGCTGCAACACCCACAGCAAAACATTAGAACAGCAAGAGACGCAAAAGGGACAAGGAAGACCAAATATAGCATAAAAACCAAACGCAGAAGACTAGACACAAACCAACGAGACCAACGGACAATATCAATCGGTGCCGATCTCGGACGACCATCTGCCACATAAGTAGCAAATGATGTAGTAATCCGGATGACGTGCGCACACCGGTTACCCAGAAGTATCGAAGAAAGCACAGTTGTTGTGTATAATGTCCTCACTGTGAGATGATCATGCAAACAAGACACCAAAACACAGGGACCCAAGCAACACACGCAGATGAATTCGTAAATTGATATAAAAATAGAAAAGGGCATAGGAAAACATCCTCCCGTGACTTATCATTTGTTAGTTTCAGCTAGTTTCAGCTAGTAGACAATATATTGTTCTTCGCATATCAATAAATTTTGGAATCTTTTTACATAGCTTTTGTGTTACCTAGGGCTTCTGCATGTCACTGTGATAGTCAACTTCCAGTGAGCAGGCTTTATGTTTATACGACAGACGTACGTTTTGGAAGATCTTCAGAAGGTATGAAAATATGTGTTTCATTTCTCTTAAAACCGTTCTCTACAGATGCGACAGTGCAGAAGAAATTTTCTTACATAAAAGCGGAATAACATACATGATAATCTAAACGTCACTGAGATATTGGCTTCAATTACTTCTTCTTTATTGACGTATTTTTTTTCTCTTAGAAGGACGAAATCCTGAACCCGATCCTTACATTTTCTAAAATAACAATTAGAAAACCACTTATGACCAATTTCAAAGAAGATTTTATATAGATCGTTGAACTTTGGTAAATTCTTTACGAATTCACCTCTTCAAAAGTCCATATGACTCTTTCTTCCAGACAAAAGAAAATACAAACCATAAGGACCGCAATTGTGTGTGGGTATTACATGTTGTCAGCATGGTTTTGTCTGATGTACACGTACTTTGTTTGCTGCGTCCTATGGATGTGTACTGAAGATACATGGCTATGACAAATATGGATAATGGATGTGTACTGAAGATACATGGCTACGACAAATATGGATAATGGATGTGTACTGAAGATACATGGCTATGACAAATATATATAATGGATGTGTACTGAAGATACATGGCTATGACAAATATGGATAATGAATGTGTACTGAAGATACATGGCTATGACAAATATGGATAATGGATGTGTACTGAAGATACATGGCTATGACAAATATGGATAATGGATGTGTACTGAAGATACATGGCTATGACAAATATGGATAATGACCATATCCCAATACACAGTACAAAATTGATTATTCAGAAAATCATAAACCGAAGTCATACAAAATCAGGATAAAACAGGGACCAAAGCAAACAAACAAAAACCTCCACCATATGAAAAGAAGCGAACCCTATATCTGATAACGGACAAATATGTTAGTAATTTAACATGCAAAGTCTACCATAGTGCCTTTGATTCGTCATTTCTAAAGACATTGTCATTAATACTTTCAGAAAACAATTCTTCACGATTGTGAAGCTAAATTTTGTGTTTTATTCGTTCTTTCTTAGTACTTTATTTGATTTCCTCTTTAAAGACGTTGGAGCGAACGTTTGATAGCATCATCTTGATGGAAATTAATTCCGCCATATGGACAAATCTACGGTAGCGACGAAGACTCGTGTTCGTAATCAGTACATCAAGCGTGATAATTGTAAGTATGAGTGGGAAGATTGAAGTGACTTCTCCCGCCAGCTGTGCCTTTGATTGCACTCCTCATGATTCCTTCTTATTTCCTGAAGGATATCAAAAAAGGTATTTCTAACATTGATGAAGTTTAAAGGAACGAAATCGGTCTTTATAACTTTACACAAAGCGAATTCTGAGTTTGATTGATAACACTTGAATGGCCTTCAATAATAAATGCAAAGACAAGCACTTTCTTCTGCTGTACAATTAAGTGCGTCTATAATTTCCAAGCTCATATTTTAGATAATTGTTTCCTCAGACGGTAATGATAACATAAGAATAAGAAGGGTGTCTTATTCATGTTAGGGATGGCCGACCCACTTCGAAAGATTCTGAGTTGAGCAGTGTGCTTTTAGACATAATGATGAACCATTAGTTTTTGAAACATAGTGACGTTCAATTGCTGTAACAAGATTTCAATGTTTCGTAATTTGCGTTCAGATTGATGTAGGTTTAATTAAAAATCAATAATTGGTAGGTAAGGTGTTTCAGAAAAGTACTCGGTTCCTATATAACCATTGATAAGCGAATAAATTTCAAATGAAGAACCCGAAATTAGATTCCAATATTCACAATCTATCGGCTTACAAAATCCTGAAAAAATCAGACCTTCATTACGAGAAAAGAAATTATGACAAAGGAAGGGAGGGGGTCTCCAACAACGCCCTGTTGCAGCACCAAAACACCCGATGCAAAAACACAAAAGACGAGCATAGTATGAGACGAAAAAAGACATACGACACCTAAACATCAAACACAAAAGACTACACATAAACCGACGAGACAGTTAAACACAGTTTTATGGAATCACAAAGGACAACTTAATGCAATGAACAATCTCTAGAGTCCAGTGTAAGTTCAGAATGTATTGTAGGTAGCGTATAAACAGCAGTACCGTGCTAACTAGTGCATTTAAAACACTAACAAACATAAAGAAATGAAGTTACAAATGAACAAATTAAGATGACCGATATATTGTTTATAGATTTCAAACACTTCAATGTCAAGATTGAACATTCCAAACTTTTCAATCTTTTAAGATTAATTTAGAGAGAATTGGCAGAATTTGAATCTAATAAGGTTGATACAAATTTTGATTTTATTCGGCGCCAAATTGAAAAGAAAAAACAGTTTGAAAATATATAACAAGCTTATAATAAGGCAAAGGAAGAAAATTAATATTGGATAAAAAGAAAAACGAAATGACCTAACTCTGTTTCCTATATCAAAACTACAAACGTGATTACTGAACAAGGGAACCTTGATTACATAAATCTATCTGACCATACACGTATACATCAAGCATTGGGTATGTATGAAACAATATGTGCTCTCAGACTGAAGTGAGCTCATTTTAATCACAACATATTTTTCATTTACAACAAAGGAGGGGATATCCAACAAGACTAGGTTGCAGCATCCGCAAAAAAGCACTTGAAATCACCCAATGCAAAAACACAGAGCAGACACGCACAGAAAGAGACGTAAAAGGGACAAGGAACACCAACGCACAACATAGAAACATCAAACACAAAAACACACAGAGAAAGAGACTCGAAAGGGAAAAGCAACAGCAACTCACAACATAGAAACACCAAACACATAAAACCACCCAACCAGACCAATGGGCAACCGGTCCCTACTTTGGACGGTCATCTGCCACGCAAGTAGCAGACGGTGTGTATCCAGATTACGTGCGCACAACCTTCCCACTTTTCGGATTACCCATTGGTCTCGAAGAACGCACAATTATGGTGTAAAATTACCTCCTCACTGTAAGATGAACATACAAACAGACAGCATGAGGCAGGGGCCCAAGAAACACACATATGAATTTGTAAATGGATATAAAACAGAAGGCATACGAAATACAGTCCGTGCCCAACAGAAATACAGTCCGTGCTCACCCGAAATACAGTCCGTGATCACCCGCGGAGTCCGACTGAAATTCAGAGAGGACAGGTGGTCGCGGCCCTGTCTTCTCTAAAGATGTTTTGACAGGGCCTGTCATGGAGTCCTGTCGTCACAGTCAGTCAGAGTGTAACTCTTAAGTATGCACTGGTACAAGACTGTAAATTGGTCCAGTACCAAGTCTAGTGTCCGTCTGGTGACAGAAGGAGATCATACCCACGATATAGTAGGCGTTTTATGTTTCTACATGTAACACAATTTCGTATTGTAATTCTCTCAACCTTGGATCCTTCTTATTTTGTTAATTACTTCGCCATTAAATACAGGTTGTGAAATACCCAATGTAATATACTCTGTTTATGGGTCCGAATTTCAAAAGAAGTTGACAATAATTTTTGCAAAATTTCCTGAAAGTTTTTACTAGTTTGTGAAAGCGATAACCTTGACCTAAAATTTTCTTGGTAATTTGTAAATTTCTACTATGAAAATCCAAAACATTAGTACACCCTCTAGCATACCGGATGAGCTGTGAAATGTAAATACCGTATAACGGTAATCTCGGAACATCATCATCAAGCCAGGGAAAATTTACTATGTTGAATCCAAATTCATCTCGTTTGTCATACACTTGTATGAATCTCTCTATGAACAATTTTTATATTTAGGTCAAAAAATGGTGTTTCTGTGATTGTACCGTTTGCCTTGCTTAGAGAAAAGGGAAGGATCTCCAGCATGACCATCTTGCACTCACCAAGCGAAACAAACCCACAAGAAAGTGACACATAAATGGCATAAAACAAAGCTACAGATCGCAAAAAGACACAACAATATTCGCTAGAACTTCATTCAAACAATCGAAACAGACGTGCAGAAACATCAAACATTAATGACGACACATAAAAGGAAGGAGACCAATGTGCACCCCGCGCCGCCTTTGGACGATCATATGCTATTAGAGTCAATTCTTTTTATACTTTTCAAAAACAGGCTTGTCGATAGTAAGAATGACAAATATGGATAATGACCATATCCCTGCACACAGCACAATATCGATAACTCAGAAAATCAGAAACCGAAGGCATACAAAATCAGGATAAAACAGGAACCAAAGCAAACAAACAAAAACCTCCACCACATGAAAAGAAGCGAACTCCCGATATGGGAGTGAGATCAGGTGCCCAGGAAGAGTAAGCATCTCCTGCTTGCCTGCAACACCCGCCGCTTCATTAATTGATATCATTAATATCATTTTCATTCATTAATACATGTATCATTAATATCATTCGGGAACCTAGAATTAACAATGAAACATTTCGAATCATCCTTTTTTTTATTTATCTTTTTTTTTTTTTTTTTTTGCTTTTGAGGATTCTGAATAAATTCTTTATTATGCGTGTATTAAATAAAAATCAATCTGCAACAAGGGACAGATATTAGTAACCATAGGGATTCCTATAACCTTCTTGAAGAGTTTCTTACCAAATTTTACACAAATGTTGTCCAAGATAAGGGAATACACAGGTCATCACATGTCCATGACTTGTATGATTTGTATTCTGTGGCGGAAAAGAAACCCTTTGATTTAGATGTACAAATATGTTTTCTCTTCTCGATTAAAACACATTTTAATGAGTTTGGACAATCGATAACTAATTTTGTCGTGAGGAAACGTGGTGTACATATTAGAAAAGCCGTATGAAGAAATCGTATTTGCTTGAAAATTTCTCTATTTTAGTTTGTGAATTACACCCCTGAATTTTAATTTTGTAGCGAGGAAGCATGGTGTACATATTAGAAAAGTCGTATGAAGAAATCGTTTTGCTTGTTTCATTTTGTCAATCACATCCCCTGAATTTCAAATAGACCGAAAGAAGTTTACACCATTCCTGTTCAGAACAGTTAAGCAATATTTACAAGTTCTTTTTTACATGTGCTTTCCACTTAATCTTGTTGGACATCTTTCCCCGATGCTATTCTTTTCATATTCTATTCTTTTTAATTAATTGATGAAAATCAAATACAAAAGCGAAACCTTAGTCCAAAAGCAACATTCGAAAGGCTTACGAATTTTGGAAAAATAAAAAGCAGAACTTTCTCACGCGAAAAGAAAATGGGACAAATTGACCGAGACAATAGCAGAAGGTCCTCAGAAAAACGAAGTATAACTTATCAATACGGAAATGTTTCAACTCCTAACCTTCTTGAAAAAAAAATAGAAACAAATTTTCATGCACCAGACACGTGTTGGATCGAAAAAACCTCCTCAGTGTTACTTATGAAATGCCGAAGTGGTTTTCGGACAGCCCAATGTATTTCAGAAGTGCCCATCTCCAGTGTAAGTGTTGGAGGCATTGAATAATGTTTTGTATGTGACGTAGTTAAAACGCGCCGTGCTAATTATTTTCGTATATCACATGAAATCATGCTGCATATCTAATGTAAATATAATATCCAAGAAGGTAGAACCAAAAACGAAACCCAAAGCCCATCCCAATATCGGTCTTAGTACTATCCACAATTTCGCTAATGTCAGCTTCAGGTCTATAATGGGACAATAGTAAGGTGTGTACACTTAATCGGATAAGTAAGGATAAGTAAATAATTAATACACTTTTGCGTTGCTTCTTTGCGTCATACAACGGATTCTCGGTGCCCATTTGTCTCACAGGATTATATTTTGACAGTTCTTTGCGTTACTTTCAGGAATGAGTGTTTAACCTTCTCTTAGGAATTGATATCATGTCTCTTTGTGCGTCTTTGTCTATCTAGCTTTTGCGACACGTTTTTCTAATTTTTTTTCTCTTTCAAATGCACATTTCATAGATTTGGTATGAGGAAATAATTTGCTTGATTTAAAATAATCCCTGTATCGATTCAATTTCATATAATTTTGCCACATAACGAATAGGATTGGCCTATCAAAATTTGTGCCAGTTTACTGTAAACGTGAAAATTTTCGCGTGGGGGTAATTTTCGCGTTTCTCGCGAATCGAGGTATTTCGCGAAAATTTCCCCATCCGAAATATCCTCGCTGCATTCTTTTTTTATTTCCCCCACGCGAAACGTCTTGATGTTATAATCGCGAAATTCTTCCGGCGAAAATAACCACGTTTACAGTAACTTCTTTGAAATCACACACAAAGTCATGTTATAATGTAATTCAACACTTCAAATGTTAATAATGGTACAGTGAAAGGCATTCATGGTCAATATTTCACAAAAATACCTGACCTCCCAAATCAAAAAGGATTTATCTTTTTAAAATAATAGATAGTCTTCAAGAACATGGTGGAATTCTGTCTTAAATAAGATTAAATGTGTTCATTTAAGTACGTTAATTCTAACCATAAGAATTCATGCTACTCTGTTTTAAACTGTGTGTGATAATGATATTAAAGACATAGCATAAGAAGATGCTTATCCTAATGACTATAAACACAAATATCTAAGGAATCGATGATTAAGAACGTCCTAAAAAACTCTTTACCTTGAATAAAATTTCAATGCTCCAGACTCGTGTTTCGGTTAGCAAATCCTCATCAGTGGTACCTATATAACGTCGTTCAAAGTGATTTTCTGACACAGCAAACTGTATTTCAGTGGCGCCCTCTGTTTTCTTTTTCTAAATTTGTGCATTTTATTTTCATAGAGCGCGCGTCTCCGAATTCCCTGTAGGATCGATTCAATAGCATAGATGAATAAAATCTATGGGCATATCATTGGAGGGATTGAACTCAAATGTTAACCTCCTAAATTTAGATGATATTTTTGGATTAATTGTTTTATATTATACTAGAAAAGAACCCTCGCAAGCGCGGAAAAAAATGTCAATTCAGAGGCGTATATTCCATATAGGCTAAAAGACTCAAGCCTACACATAAATTTTCCGGATAGATCGTAAAACTAAAAACTGTGTGCTAACAGCATCCGTAGTTTTAAAAGAGGCGTATCCGACACCCTCCCGCCCCATCTAAAGTTTCCAAAGATTGACAATTTTGCCTTAAAAATCATCTCCTTTAAACTATTTTAAACCTTGGAACCCCATAAAACTCGTCAAGATTTTAAGACAATTGTCAGTTTTTAACAGTGAATATACTTTGTATTACTTGAAATATTCGTAACGCTTCTTACACTTTTAAGCAATCCAGGATCGAATAGATTAAATATCAAAAGTGAAACATCTTAATCATAAAACACCATTAATTTAACGGGAAAAGTGTATTATGTAGATTTATATGCAACTTTTTACGTCAATCTTCATAGCAAATAAGTAAAATACATTTAAAAAATGCAGCATTTCACAATTTCCAGGGAAGTCCCCCCTCCCCCGGACCCCCACCTGCGGGAGGGGCTACACATTTTACGTATACAAATTAAAGTGAAAATAAAGATATTTGAAAATTAAGTTAGATATCAAAAATGAGCCTTCCTAATCATGAAACACCATTAATTTTCGGGAAAAGTGTATAATGTAGATTTATTTGCAACTTTTTACGTGAATCTTCATAGCAAATAAGATTGTACAATATATAAAATTGCAGCATTTCACAATTTTCCGGGGAAGCCCCCCCCCCCCCCTCCCCCGGACCCCCACCTGCGGGAGGGGTTACACATTTAAAATATACAAAACTGGAAAAAAAAATTATATTTTGAAATTGTCCGCATCCAAGTCTGACACCGAGTCAATGGAAAACGTCATGGGAAAAATAGCATGCGATTGGTAATTTAGAATGCATTGAGTATCAAAAAAAATAGAGCCAGAGAACAGACTGGAGCAAGATGATATAATTCATAAATTCATTGTCAGAATGTTCGCCCTCGACGGGATTCGAACCTAGTCTTTTTGGATTGGAAGTCTGGTTAGATGTCCGCCACTTTACCAACTGAGCTATGATACCTTTTTCACGAACGTTCTGTTGCAAGATTGTAGGTCGCAAATTTCAAAAAACGAATATTGACTTTTAAATTAAATCTTCCTCCTACTAACATCAGATATGTCTTGCAAGAATCGCCTTACAAAATTTATGATACTCAAAATGTCGGGGATTAGAAAGGGAGAATAATTCAGAGGAAAATATGAAGTTAATGATTAGTGTCCGTCCTCGGTTTTGAATTTTATATTTTTCTCAGATTTGATTTAGGAAAACGGTGAGACATAATTAATGATTACACGTTAATTAGAAATGATTTCTTCTAAACAATTATCAATTACACATTGTCATATCTTCATATCACACCATTTATCTCTTCGTTCCGACGGAGAATCGGCTAATTCGTTCCTTTAGTAGTATAGATAAAGTGACTTTACAATGTATGTCGATGAATTCCTTATTGATTGTCCACTGTACTAATTGCCTGAATACGTATTTAAAACATGTATTTTCCATTTTCAAACTTCGCCAGTTTACACACAAAAAACGTAGTAAGTCGATGACGCTTCACACCAGACGGAGCTTAAGGTAGAACTTCACTGCTGTCAAGAGGAGGGTGTCATGCTTGGATGAGCGAATTCAGGCATTAGTGGATCAATATTTAATATTCAATATTTAGTACATGTACAATGTTTTGATGTACATGTACTTATAATACGAAAGTGTTCAAACTCTTTACCTTCTTTAACAAACTTTCAAACCAATTTTATTGCACCAGACACGTGTTTCGGATAGTAAATACTCATAAGTGGTACTTAAGTAGCGCCCTCTGGTTTTATTTTTAGACTTCAGATTTGTGCAATTACTTTGCAGAGAGTGCGCGGCACTGACTGTTTAGTAATGTGATTAATCAACAGTAAATTTATCTTTTAATTCAATTCAATCTTTTGAATTGACAGTTAATCTATCAAAACTTCTTATGGTGTCGCTTACGAGACATACATGTATTTCGAATATCAGCGAGTCTTGAACCTTTCTGACGTTAGTCATGAACCGTATTGTACCTTTATCTCCGACTGTACACGACTTGTACACCATCCTATTTTTCAAAATTTAAAGAATTATGGGTAATGGAATCGAGTCATTTCAAAGGTCTTTTGAACTGATAAACAGTGAGCTAATGTTTCCCTCCAAGAAAGGAGGGATCTCCAACAAAGAAAGTAGGGGATCTCCAACAACACTCGGTTGCAGCACCAACAGCAAAACCCCAAAACACCCACTGGAAAAACATAAAAGACACGCACAGAGTGAAACAGAAATGGTACAATGAACGCCAGATTACATAGTAACATCTAACATAAATGTCTACCCATAAACCAACGAGACCAATGGACAATCGGTGCCGACTTTTGACGGCCATCTGCCACGTCAGTAGCAGAAGGTGTGGTTATCCTGGATTACGTGCGCACAACAGGTCTCGAAGACGTACATTTGTGGTGTAAAACAACCCCCTCACTGTTAGATGACCACACGCAAACAAGACCACAAAACAAAGGGGCCCAATCAACCCAGACAACTATGTGAATGGATATAAAAAGAGGGCGTACATAATACAGTCCGTGCTCTGCCGACTGTAACGAACTCATGTATCATATCATCCAACTGATATTCAAAGAGGACAGGTGGTCGGGGCTTTGTCTTCTCTAAAGAGGTTTGGAGTCCCGTCGTCACAACTCCCGGTTGCAGGACCAACAGCAATACCCCAAAACACACATTCCAAAATCACAAAGCAGACACACACAGAAAGAGAAGCAAATGGTACAGTAAATGTCAAATCACATAGAAATATCAAACACAAATGACTACACATAAACGTACGAGACCAATCGGCAATCTGTGCCTACTTAGGACGGCCATTTGTCCACATCAGTAGCAGACGGTGTGATTATTCTGGATGACGAGAACACAACCCTCCAACTTTTCCGTTTTCTAGAGGTCCCGAAGAACGTACAATCGTGGTTTAAAATAACCTCCTCAATGTAAGATGCACATAGAAACAGACGGCAAGACACATGGGCCCAAGAAACAAAGATGGATTTGTAAATGGATATACAACAGAAGGCGTACGTAACACAGTCTGTGCTCTGCCGGCTGTAACGAACTCGTGCATGTGATCACCCGAGGAGTCCGACTGAGTTTCAGAGAGGACATATCGTCGTGGCCCTGTCTTCTCTAAAGAGGTTTGGACAGGGCCCGTGATAGAATCTTGTCTTCACAGTCAGGTAGAGTGCAATTCTTGAGAATACACTGGTACAAGTCTGTAGAATGGTCCAGCGCCAAGCGAAGTGTCCATCTGGTGACAGAAGGTTCATATCCACGGTATAAAAAGGACGTATGATGATTCTAACATAATTGCGATTGTAAAAGTTCTGTTAAATTTCTTCTTTGAATACTCATATTGCACTGAATATGTTGGAGAGAAATCAAGATATATACCGCGACTTAACTTTTTTAGTATTATATAAATGTTCTAAATCGACAGGAAGACAATATTAAATTGTTATTAATTTTTTAGCAAAGATTTTCGAGCCTAAGATACTACATGTACTCCTAAGCTAGAAAAATCATCTATTGGTCGTTTGCCGTTTCTTAAATAATATGGAAGTGATCCAACTCTATACCTTCCAAAGAAAATTTCTAAGCCCATTTATATGGACAAGACATATGTTTCGGATATTATATCTTCATCGGTGATGCTTCAATCCAAAGTGATTTTTAGAAACAGCCAAAATTCATTTTATTAGAGACCTCTGGTTATATTTCTTAAAATTAAATTTGTGCAATTTGCAGAGGAGTGCGCAAAGAGACATTCTCTTCCTTATGCATATTCTTGATAATGAAGCACATATGTCAGCTTTCTTACATATTTGATCTCAAAATAATATGCAAGTTAGGTCAATCATTTTTTCTTGTGATATATTGGTAGTATTTGCTAAAAAAAAGAGCAAGGTCGTCCATATTGTGTTTATTCACTGACCAAGGTCGGAGAGGGTAACTTTATCTGGTCAACAGTTCAGACAAGATATTATCTTGTAATTATAGATTATCACATAATGCGGTATTGAATATCTTTGTTCTGCTTAGATTGTATGTATTTATTTGATATAATTTTGTCGATAACTTCTGTTAATGAAGGCAGTGAGAAATATTTGAATTCGACTGCTGTCGGAACACCTCAGACTCGTTCACTTTAAATCAAACTAGAGCTTTGATGTGCTGTAATTGAATAGAACAATTTCCAACGACAACAGTAAAGGTATAAAATATAACGCATTGATTGCAAAAAATAACACAAAAACCCCCCAGAATGATGAAAAAGCGAAATATCATTTAACGTTATATATATTTTCTAGTGTAACATTTTTACTTGTCACACTGCAAATAAATTTCTACGAATCTGATTGGTTGTTAAGCCGTAATTATGAGACTATTTACCCGTCTGCAGCCGTAAATATGGAACTTTGTGGCGTATTCGGTTTTTAGAAATATAAATTCCAGACAAGGTATATCAGACCATAGTACCTTCTGGAACCGTAATGATATGACTGATATATTCTCTGTATAGTGTTTCGAAGTTTTTCACTAAATTAATGTAATTTCCTATATCTTCGATTATATAAAAGATGTATTCTCATCTTTTAGAGAATATGTACGTGTAGCCTTTCTTATTTTAACTTGTTGTTCTGTGATGTCAATGCTAAATATTCTGTGTTCTAAATATTCTTCATAATGTCAGCTAAGATGTCCTTCCTTGTATATGAATACTAAACTGTTAGATAGTAAGGGATTTTTCATTCCATGATCGTCATTTGTGTTTGAATTATCCTTCAATCACCTGTTCATCAGATATTTTGGTCATAATGATTTTTCCTTTAATCTGATCTCATTGTAACATCGTTTTTTTTTTAAATACAGTATTGTTACAGGTACTACACAAAAGTAATTCTTTCCGAAGGACTTGTTTCAGTGTACTCTGGAGGGTTAAGGGAGGATTGCCTAACTAAATTCTGTAATCAGACAACATGATAATATCAGTATAAACATGTATGCGTCACTTCATTGGAACACATTTCTTTTATATAATGATGACTTAAAAATATCAGTCGGATAAAAGATATGCTTAACGTTTGAGGTAAGAAAAATGTTTCCTCTTCCTTGATGGAACTGGGTATCAGTTTTTGGGGGATTGCTGATCAACCTGCTTAAGCCAACAGATCAGTATTCTTATTATTCTTATGTCCTATGTGGGTTACCAGGGACCCCTAAAAGAAAGGGGGATCGACAACATTTTTGTGGTGTTTGGAGGAAAGGTCTTCCAGCAAATTGTCGGAATTCCAATGGGGACCAATTGTGCCCCACTCCTTGCCGACATTTTCCTTTACTCGTGCGAAGCTGAATTCATTCAATTTTTGGTCTCTGAAGGGAAAAGATACTTTGCTTCTGGCTTCAACTTCACTTACAGATACATAGACGATGTGTTGTCCATCAATAATCCAAAATTCGCGGATTACCTGAGCAGTATCTATCCTTCAGAGCTTGAAGTCAAAGAAACTACAGAGACAAATCCTACGACACTGATGGTCACATGAACACCTCACTCTATGACAAACGTGACGACTTCAGTATGACGTCCCACTCTCCAGAATGGTGGATGATATTCTGTCATAGACCATTTAAACCATCCAACCAAAGATTGTACTATATATCTTCCGAAATGGAAGTAACCGGATGTGACAGTTCTACCGAATTGAAGTGGCAGGTGTTGCATGCAACTCTTCCTGGGCACCTGGTCTCACTCCCATATCGGGAGTTCGCTTCTTGTCATGCGGTGGAGGTTTTTATTTGTTTGCTTTGGTTCCTGTTCTATCCTTATTTTGTGTGCCTTCAGTTTCTTATTTTCTGAATTATCGATTTTGTGCTGTATACAGGGATATGCATCCTCGGTACCGGCTATTTGCCCTTTGGCTGAATAACCTGGGTCATATCGTACTATTTCGGGGATTGTAAATGAAATAGCTCTTCTTCGTGAAGTTAAAAAAAACTGACGGTAATGGCTGCTCGCAGACCAGTGAGTACAGTATGTGAATCGTACACAAGAGGGAATTTTTGTGGGTTACCTGAATATTTGTATCGAAAACATCTAATTAACAATTCGATTATTGTCTAAGGGCATCAAGAAGTATCTTACCTAGTCACACATGAACTATTTATCATCGCTATCCAAAAGATGTTTGTAAACAATTATGCAATTGGATAAAAAAGTTTTTGAGGGAGCCAATCAGCAACATTTGCATATAAATGGAAATCCCCGAAATAGAACGATATGACCCAGGGTATTCAGCCAAAGCGCAAATAGCCTGGGGTACCGAGGATGAGGGATATGGTCATTATCAATATTTGTCATCGTCACCTCCAACCAGACTCGGTTGCAGTACCCACAACAAAACACCTGATGATATAGAAGAGTAGACAAGCACAGCGAGATAGGTAAAAGAGAAATACGACATAGAAACATGAAACACAAACGACTACACATAATGGGCAATTGGTGCCGACATTCAAAGAGGACAGGTGGTCGGGGCCTTGTCTTCTCCTAAAGAAATTATGGAGTCCCACCGTCACAGTCCGTCAGAGTGAAATTCTTTAAAAGAATGCGCTGTTACAAGACTGTAGATCGGTCATGTACCATGCCGAGTGCCCGTCTGGTAACATTAGGATCGTAATTCTGACGCATCATCGATGATTATGCTGTCTATCTTTGGCTGTCTTGTTTATGATGTTACCTTTAAGAGGCAAGGTGTTTTGTATATTTACAGCTATATATGCACAACCAATGTAAGATGAAACTATTGAAAGGAAAGTGTTTGCATTTCAGCATGAAAACGCTCATGACGTAACAATGCATAAGATCTAAAGAAACATGTTGCGACGGCTGTTCTAGGCCGAAAACTGAACCCGCGGTGACCGTCACCTTTTTACCCATGGCCTATGATCATGCTATACGGACAACACACCACTTTGCTTTTTATAAAGGATGACCCTCTGACAAAGGCGCCGGATGCACATTAGTCTATCACATTAATGTTTCAGTGTGTACTTTGGTCTACTCGGTGTTCATGTGTTGTTTCTCGTTTATCCCCCTGTTGTTTGCTGAAAGGTTTTGGTCTTATGAATATTGTTTGTTGTATTATTGGGCGCGTGTTGCGCTTTAGTCAATCGAAAGTGGGTTTTTCTATGAAATTTCCCATATCTTTCTTTACTGAGGGCATTATTGTTGTACAAAATTAAACATGGAACTGAGCCACATCAAGAATTTAATCCAGGCACACATTCAGAGGTGCTCAATCACAAACTGTTGCTAAATTTTGGGTTTAACTTAACTGTTACTGCATGTTCTTCTTGCATTCAACCGGGACAGAACGAAGAATTGTGTAAGTGTATTATCATTGTGATATAAATTTGAATACACGTCACTTTGGTGTTGAGCATCATATGAAACATCGTGACTTGTTTTATTTCATGAGGAGAGGTGTATATATATCTATTCATTCTTTCAATAAAAGTTTAAGAATGTAATCCTAATAAGCACATGTTATACCAATCACTATGTAATGGTAAATATCATAGAAGTACCTATCGGTTATTCAATCTCGATTTCAAAAAAGTAAAGCAAGATCATTATAATTTCCATTGGGACAGGTGAGAACATCGGAATGATTAACAATCCGAAGTGAGACCAGGTGCCCGGGGAGAGTCAGCGTCTCCTGTTTTCATGCAACAGCTGCATGAAAACTTGTCAACTATGGTGATTGTCTCGATGTACGTACATATTGATGTACATACATACATGTATCAGGTAAATATGTCTTGTTTGGTGATGATGACAGCCATTTAATCGCAATCCAGAATGTCACTGACCATTATGGAAAGAGGGATCTTATATACAATATGATATTCCCGTAGCGACCGACGGAACTTCCTCAATTATGATTTCAGAACATACTGCATCTAAGGATGGGCATATGTGTTTGTTTGTATGATTAAACCTTCAATTTGTGTATTTCCTTGCTGTTGTTACGGTGCTAAGACCTTTGTTTTTGATCCGACGGTCGCTGCGTATTGGTCTTGTAAGAGAATAATTTTCCTTAGTTTTGATTTTGCGGTCGCAACATAAAGGGTTTGTTAGAGGTTTTCCCTCCTAAGTTATGTTATAATTGCTAATGTGATGAGGTAATTATTTCTTCATTCTCATAACGAAAGAAACAACGCTGAATTAGGAAAATAGTTTATGAAAATACAGAATGAAACAATTATAAAAATGACATTAATGATGCAAAAGAATTAATCTAATGACATGTCATACAGACACATACTGTAACTTACAATTAGAAATGACTTTATTTTCTATTTGAAGAAACGAAGAACAATGAAATTGATCAAACATTTATAACGACCACAGTAACAGAATTAGATATAAGATATCTTGTATATAATAAATACTTGAACAAGAACCATTGTAAAAGTAATATAAAAAGAACACGTGATCTTTACTACGTTTTGGGCGGCACTACATTTATATGTTGTAAAGCAAAAAAGGTACTCGATCGAGGCACTCGTTAAAACCGGGAACAAACATCTGTTAGACATAGTACTAAATAGAAACTGTAGATGTGACAGACAAATTCAGTGATAAAGAAGACTCCAAAAAATTATATGAAAACATTCTGTTAAAATGTTAAAAAGTACAATATTTTAGAAATGTTGTTAATAGCTTCATGGAAGAAATGGAAACCAAACAGGTTCTAGTTTGTAATCAATACGATCCTTTTAAACTAAAACACTTCGTTCCTTTGGTGACGTCTTCTGTGCAAAAACATTGACATTGAAAACTTTCATGTACGTCACTGATCTAATATACACAAAGGAAACAAGATTAATGTCTTTACCCAAAAAAAAAATCCGATACAAGACTAGCATGAACTAGAGTCAATTTCAATTATATTCAACTATACATTTTTTAAAGTTTCTCATATATGAAATTCCAATTACGAATATAATAACATGAAATTGATACGATGATGTTACAACATAAAATAATATCATGTAACATTGTTTATTTCCTCATCAAACGGTAAATGTCAATGCCAAGAAAAAGTCAAGGATATGTAAAAAAAAATATACAATCGCATACAAAGGACTGTCATCGATGGAATGAAAAAAGTTGTGCGTTTTCAAAGAAAAAAAATGCAACAAGATTTTCTCGATATCTTTGGCAATATAACAATATATGGAAGTTTATCAAATGCAACATGAGAATGTTAAGATAAAAATATATTTAAAATTTGAATTATATTTAATTTTACCAGATAAAGACAAAAACATATTGTAAAACTTGCTAAAATCTAGATGGAGAGAACGAGACAAAATCCCGCTCAGCAATATAATAACAGCGTGAAGCAATCAAAATTTCGCTAAATTCCTATAATTTTCTGTATTCGTTGTATTACGGAAGAACCATCAAAGTTACCAGATAATTTAAGTTTCTTAGATAAACCTCAGAGGTACGTAGGCGATTGTATTGATTTACAAAGACACAATTTTCTGAATGCCGCGCGAAAGTCCTTATTGAAAAACGTATAAATTACCGGATTACATGCTGAATTGAAATAACCTAACCAAAGAACAATATCTTCCACTATTTTGTTAATACAGTTTTGGCACAGAGGTTTCACCAATGTAACAATGAAGAAAGGTAGCCAGCAAACTATAAAGCAGCCAACAACTATACCCAACGTCCTAACTGCTCTGCGTTCTTGAGGGAGTGAGACATTTTTGCGACGCTTACTTTGTCTCTTAGGCGGATCATTAGGGACTATCATCGGTTCTTCCTTCGTCTGATGACGTAAGTCCTCCTCGGTATTGACTTCTCCTTCATCTTCTTCGCCAACCGCATCAAATACGCTTCTTCTGGACAAATCCGCGAATTTTACTGCCCTAATACCCTCTTGTAGAGCTGCGATTTGTATTATATTGGCAGCAACAAGATTATTCAAAACACTAGAAACCCGACGCCTTGAACGTTGATCAGAAGAGTCTGAGAAAGATGTTTCAGAAAGAGTGGTCCCGGTAGTTGAGGTTGACCCTGATGATGTTATATTACTAGAGTCACTACTCGTAACGTTAGAAATTTGTCTCATCAGGCACTTTCTCTGAATTGTTTGTTTTCTCCTTCCCTGTGTTACTTGAATCACTACTTCTCTTTGAGGGGATTGGATACTGTGTCTGGGTGAGACTAATATAGATCCCCTAGCTCCATCGCTCCCCGACGTACACTGGGTACCATGTCTAGCAGCCGATGATGATGAACTTGACGACGACCTCCTTGTATCAGGGTTTTCTGCCAATTCAAATTCAGATGGATTTGCTTCAAAGCAACACGTACAGCATTTCCGCTCTGAACACTTACTTTTTCTTTTTCGAAACAAATGAAGCTGTCTTACCAGTCTACTTGATCCAGGACCTCTCTCCCATTGTTGACCTCTGCGACTCGTGATTCGAAATATATTGATATAAAAGCCCAGCATTACACATAGAGGTAAATAAAATGCTCCAATTGTAGAATAAAATGTATAGCCAATTTCTTGTGTAATTGAACACATCTTTGGATCTTGCCTTTCGGTCGGCTTGTGCCAGCCTAAAAGAGGTGGAAGTGCTATTCCTAGAGAATATATCCATACAAGAACAACTAAAATAGATGCCCTTTTACATGTTCTATATCTAGCATATCGTAAAGGCTGAGTTATAGCGTTATATCTGTCATAACTTATGATACACAAATTAACTATACTCGCTGTGCAACAGCTAACATCCATCGCAGTCCAAAAATCACAGACAATTCTCCCCAGGGTCCAATAATGTGTCAACTGATATGTTAAAGAAAGCGGCGCCACCAGGATACCAACTAACATGTCACTAGCGGCAAGACTGACGATAAAAATATTTCCCACTCTTCGTAATCTCTTGTCAACTATGATAGCAAGTATAACTAAACTGTTTCCAAGCACAGTGAAACCAATAACCAGTACGCCAAATATTGTTATAAATGTATTCAATACTTCTGAGACATTGATATCTACCATAGTCCCGTTCCGCTGCAGAGACTCGTTGAGAAATTCTTGTAATTTCCAATACCCGTTCATTATATACCTTTCCTCTAACGATATTTTCTTTCGTGATAATTGTTAATCCACTGTTAATGGGAAAGTCTATCGGATTTCTCCTAACTATTTTATGGAGATGTCAGACACGCAAAAGATCTCTAACTGCTTTGACCAAAATTGATACTTATTGATCGATGATTCGTTGCAGATTTGATCACCCTTCCTCGCGCGTCTTAAATCCTCAGACTCTCTCCATATATTTAGCTATGTGCTTACGATTTTCCCTTCATATATATAAATCTTGTAGGCGTAAGAACACTATGACCTCAGGGGTTTTTATTAACAACATCCTGTATCATCGACAAAACTAGAAGCCATGAAAAGTTATGAAAATCTGGTTACTGATACTATTCTAGAAGCATCCACTCAGAATCTTTTCTAAAGCGAACCAAATAAAGACAATTTGTCTTTCAACATAACATTTCCTTAAGAACTTGTGCGACTGCACTCAGTTCATTTCGACTAGCATCGCAACTCTTGAAAGGTCAAGATGTTTTCGTGAAAAGATAAAATAGAAGTTCTAAAAAAACAATTAAATTATGATCAGCAAAATTGAAATTTTCAATTCAGCTTTGGTATTATTCCATGTATCAGAACAATTAAATGTAGTCATTTTGGGTTTTGAATATACACTGTTTACTTTTCCAGAAGATCGGGGTTTTTTTTTTTTTCGTTTTCAAGTAAATTCACAACATTAAGACATATCTTTATTTATTAACACTATAATTTTTCTCCCGAGGGTTGTGGACAGAAGGTTTGCTTGCTTCGTTTTAATCCACCATTAAATCGTATTTCAGATTTATCAGCTATGTTTTTATTTCAGTCGAATCCATTGCCACAATTTATTTATGACAATAAGTTAAAAACACGGTCAAAAATTGATAGCAAATCCCAAGCTTATTAACATTTTACAAGAAAAATCAAACTAATCATGGACATATTAAGCAAATATTGAAATAGAAATTCCGAAAAAGGAATGTACCGAGGATGACAGATCATGCAACAATTATCACTTCAACTAGAAAGGAAATTGACAAATAAGTTAATTTTACGAACTGTTCCAACTATTCCTACTGTAGAGTAACCTAAACATGGAACCTTTCTAGGCTTATGTGCATGTAACTAGTCAGAATGATAATAAAACTACTACCATCGATAATAATAATGGTATTAAAAATTGAAAGTAGATTTTCAAAAATGTTTTCAAAGCTCTAATCTCATTAATTGGATCAATGGTACCGCATTATTTTTCATACGCCCATATAAATAATATGAACGCAGATATTGACGATTATATGCTTGGAAGTCAAGTACGGACGTTCACAATTCATCTTTGTCATTCCATCATAACATTCTAATAACTGTGTCCAAGAAATATGTAATAAACCTAGCATCTTTTAAGATGGGTTGAAAACTGGTTAAAGAGAAATAGATAGCTCAATTATACAAGTAGGAAAAAACTATTGTATAAATCTAGAGGATTATATAGTTTTTCTCGGATCGTTTTACAAGCTATAAAGAGAAAGGAGATAGATAATGTGTAATAAATGAAAGCTTTTTATTGGATGCAAGATACACTATATTGAAAGATTGGGCTTTCTTTATTGCGGAATCCTAATTATGCATATGTAATGTAACTGCATATACCCGGTATTGATCGGCGACTTGAGTTTAATCGTTCATTAAAATCACGTTAGCAATCAAAATCTAAGCTAGAATAAAAAGTGTCCCCGTGACTTGATGTTTGTATGCTAGTCTAGGCTGTGTTTTCGCATAGGATGTTTCCGTGTTCGCTGCGGGTACTACAACGAAGTCATTCTTTCCTTTCAAACGGAATCAACATGAAACAAGAAAACAAATTGACGCAAGCGTCATAATTTCGGGCCGTACAAATGTGCTATACAAGTATTCAATACTTGGGGATATGTTTGCAGATGGTTTTTTTTGTTGTTTTCTTACTACAGCCTAAGATCTGGTGTCTTGTGGACATTATTAAAACATGCTGCGGTTAAATTGTTGAAAATCCAAAAGAGGAGATAAGTTTACATCATTTTTGTAGGTCATAATAGAAGTTAATTGTCAAATCTGGTAAAAGAAATACCTCATTGAGTAATATAAACCATTATGAACCATGTACGACAGGTATAATGACAAAAATGGGTATTTTCTAATATCAAAAATTCATTTCTAGTATGAGAAATTCTTTTTTTTTTTTAGAAATTTATTTCTTACATTTGAAATTCATTTTCTTATATAAGAAATTCATTTTCTGATATTGAATATTCATTTTTTAATATCAGAAAAATAGATTTAATATAACAGAAAATTAATTTCTTATAATTCAAAATGAAGATCTAATATTTAAAAATGAACTTCAAATATCAAAAGATAGATTTCTTATATTAGAAAATAAACTGAATATTTAGGATTATAAAATGAATTTCTAAGACTAGGTATGCGTCAGCCATGTTGAATGGAAGCAGTCATTATCATGATTATGAGAGGTAATTTTGAATTTCTGTATAAGAAAGTCGTTTTTTATTTCTTATAACAGAAAATGAATTTCAAATACATGTATTACAAAATCAATTTTCATACAAGGAATTGAATTTTAAAAAAAAAAAAAATGTAAAATGAAAAATAAAAATATTCCCGTAGTAGAAATTATACCAAGAAGTTCCTAGAATTAGAATTTTCTAATAGTTGACAGTGGCGGATCCAGCTCCCCCTTAGCCTCAAGGGGCATATTTTGCCTATTTTTACTGAATATTGCCAAAATATAGGGTTTTGGGGAAATTTTTGGGTGAGTGCGGGGGGAGGGGAGGGGCGGACGCCCCCTCCACACCCCCCCCCCTGAATCCGCCACTGGTTGAAAATCATTTTCTGATATAATAAAATGAATTTAATATATTTCTGAGTTAAAAAAAAACTATTTTTCTAATGTAAGAAAATAGTAGGTATTGGAAAATGGGGAATTTCTAATATTAATAAAATGAATTTCTAATACCAGAAAATGAATTTCTTTCATGAGAAAATAAATTTCTTATATAAGAAAATACCGTTTTTTTCCACTTTCCCTTTGCCATATACTACATGTAGTACTTCCATTGAAAGTTACATGAGCTTGAAATGCATTAAGTACCATACTTCGGAATGCCCTAACAGCTATTTATAGATACGCATTGAGTGTTTACATACTGCATGCTAAAAATAGATCATCGGTTTCATATACACATTAGATTAAAATACAATAGACTTTCTTTACTTAGTAATAATTTTTATTTCAAAACGAAAGAATCAAACTTATCATTTCTCTGTAGCATGTTTCTCACAGAAACTTAAAATATTAGTCATGAACATGTACAAATATCAATGACTATCCCGCAGAATTACATTGCAAACCAAATTTCAGTAGACGGACCGCCTCCTGGCGGCCCGGAATAAACGATGCCATAACTTCTTTCCTAAGTACAAAAAGAAAAAAATCAAAGCACAGAAGGTACTGAGTGGGAATAGTCAGAATATAAGAAAGGAGGGGATCTCCTTATATGTATAATTTAATTTCGGTTGATCGTTTCTTCAACGCATTCTAAATTTCTGTTATCAAAATTTCTTGAAATTTCTAAAAAGTGGGTCCTGTAGCATCATATCCCACCAATCCTGCTACGTCTTTCGATACACCTTTTCGACATAGTAACTTTCTTACTTTTTTGGCATACATCATTTTTTAGATTTGAGGATCACTGACGAGGGTTAAGTACCCGAAACGTGCATGTCTGGTCCACGTTGCCAACTTATCTGTTCTTAAATGATGCTATTCAATTTGAAGACGTTTACATTATGATCTATGCCAAGGTATATACATGTATTTTGTTCTTGAACATCTTCATAGATGAGACTATGCAGGAAAATACAAATTCTTAGTATCAAGGACGTATACTGTGATGCTCCTCTTGTAAGCTGGCATGCATTTAATCAACGTATCATCACATATATTTGAAATGTTGTTTATTCTTTATATACAATTTATTGTCTATTAAATGGGTGATACTGGAAAGGAGTTTCCATCAGAAAAAAGAAACACGTACACAGCGTATGTTCACATGCGATTTTCATCATATGCCATGCATGTACGTAACACGACGGCTCCTTTCATATCGATATTTAATTGGTTCAGCAGAGTGGCATCGTTTATACATACTCAGTAAACGGGGCACCCCTGCGTAAAAAAATCAGGCGATCGATATGTGCTATTCGCACAAAAACTGTTGTCTTGATACATTCGAAACTTAAAAGCATTCTTTAAGTCTTAAGAAGAAAAAGGATAATGTTCCTGGGAGATTAATGAATTCCGATATTGATCAGGGTATAGAAGCTAGAACCTCACTCAGTAAGCTCAGTTGATTAAAGTTCTGGAATTAAATGTTGCGCTCCGGAAGGGGACTTTCATGTCAATAATCCTGTAATGTGTGTTTTCATCTCAATCCCGCTTATAGGAACACTAAATGGAGCGAAGGGGAAGTATTTGAAATCATTTGCAGGAATTGACGCAAGTCAGTAACGAATTACAACTCGTCATCTCTGAAAATAAGGACAATTTTGTCAATTTGAATATCTTATACAACTAATATCAGGGTGGTTATGGAATCTCACTTTAAGAATATTTTTTTGAGTTTCAGAAGATGTCAATTGAAAGATATAAGAAAAAATGTCTTTGGTAAAGCCTGTCCTACAACGAGATTGATTCTATCGATCTTTGTTATCATAAAGTGGCCATATCAGAACGAGTCACGGAATTGCGTTTGTGACAATACAGAATCTGTAGTTGATTTTATGGCTGCTTGCTAAATGTAGGAATTAAATGACTTATAAATTGGATAAATTCCACTCCAAACCAAGGATAGGCGATTTCATTAACATTGTATTTGCGCTTCGGAAACTATAACATTCACTTTCCGTACAGATGTTTCATCTGATTGGAATACTGGAAATATAGATTGATATGTTCATAGTAACTAGGCTGCTTTATAAAGAATAGACAGGGTTTCACCTGTCATATGTTTGATACTTGATTCTAATGTATGACCTTGCTTGTATTAAAAGCTGACCTCGACCCAAATTGTTTAATTAGTACAACGCTAGCTACTCCAGCAAGTTTGACAAAATATGCATAGCCATGAAAATTGCGTTTTAAAGCAGTGGCAATGTGTGCTCAGCTGGAAACATCACTGATGAGAGTAATATTCAAAACACGTGTCTGCTGCAGGAAAATTGATTTGAAATTTTCTTCAAGAAGGTGTAGAGTTGGAACACTTCCGTATTATTACTATAAACACTTATTCTTATTGCAGTGTGGAGCAGTTAAATGTTAAACGTCTTCAAATTCATAAGCATCATTCAAAAGCAGATAAATTTACAGCATGGACCAGACATGCAAGTTTCGGGTCGTTCCCCGTGATTTGATGTTTAGAAGTGTATTTATTACTTCTTTCCAGCTCTGTCGCCTGAAAGAAGCTTCGTTTTTTGCCCTTTATCGGTCTGACATCATTTACATTATTTTCCTTTTTCGGAAACTTGTCATTCCATTCAAAATTATCATCGAAATTTAAGGAGGTTAACATCTTAGCACCATCCCTCCAATGTTATTTTGAACATTGATTTTATTTGGATATGCTGCTGAATCGACCCTACAGGAAATTCGGAGCCGCGCACTCTCTGTAAAGCAAATGTACAACTAAAAGTTTACAAGAAAGAAAGAAGAGGGCGCTACTAAAATGATTTATGGTGGCTCCGCTGGAAGCATCACTGATGAGAATTTAATATTCGAAACACGTGTCTGGTGCAGAAAAATTAATTTGAAATTTTCTTCAAGAAGGTATAGAGTTGGAACACTTCCGTATTATCAGACAGAGAGACAGAGAAACACGGTCATGTGTCATATAATACGACGATACCTATACGTGGCCCTTTTTCTGTACGAGATATCAAAAACTTCATCGTTTCCAATTACATCATATAAGTCATTTAATTAATATCCATTTTGAAGTCATCAAAAAGAAGGATTTGTTCAAACTTTCGTCATAGATAAAAGTAAATTAAAAACATAATCGACATGTGTTACCCATTTTATCATTTAGCAATATCAATACTACCAGTTACTTTCTTCCTTTTTAATACACAAACCATAAATGAATTAACAGAAAAACTACTCAACCAAGAGCATTTTTATGAGTGACTGACTTTGTCAGTGCAAAACATTTTTGGACAACTGAATGGAGATACACATTGAATGGATTGATACTAAAGGTTATGACCACCAAAAACAATCGTTCCTGTACGTGCTTCTGGTAAACAGGAAATTCTTTCTCTACCCGGGCTCTGTTATCATCCTCATTGGGAATTCAATTTACTTCCTTTTTAGAATAGTTGTTTTGATTTGTGTTGCATTTTAATTGCTTTTATGCCTATTAATTGCAAGGTTTTGTTTTTATTCTGACTTTTTTACTGGTGTGACTGGTGTGACTGACTTTAACTCCCTGTTTTTCTCCTTTACATATTTACTTTCAGCAGAATAGGCCAACATTGAAATGAAAGGGCAGAGAGGATTTTACGATTATTTGAATTACGATGTCCAAAAGTTAATGAACAGAAGAAAAATAAGTGATAATGAATTAATGATAATGATTCAATAATATTAAAACGAGAAACAAAAGAAACTACGTAGAATATCATATATTAAAAAATCGTTATACGGAAAATAGAAAGCATGGTCAGAGAAACATAATGTAACATTGATGTTTCTGTGTTGTGCGTTGGTGTTCCTTGTCCCTTTTGCGTCTCTTTCTGTGCTTGCCTGCTCTGTGTTTTTGCATTAGGTGTTTTGGGGTTTTGCTGTGGGTGCTGCGACCTGGTGTTGTCGGAGAAACCCTCCTTTGGTATTGAATATCTGTTCAGTTATTGAAAATTGTTTCATCTTTGTTTTTATTTTCCTTGTATAGAATTACCTTTTACCAAACAAATAATAATTGATGTGATTCCGCATCATAGTGACCAAAACACTCCAGAGTGATGCTAGAGAAGAAGTAAGCCTGCATGAAGTTATAGCTTGGAAAGTATAGCATGAAGTTGTAGTTTGCGAAGGTAGGTGAGATAAAACACTTCAATATTTTAATACTCGTTATCATGTAGTAGATGACCTTCTATTCTGCTCTGTTCCAAATGCATATTGGTCTCCGTCACGCATTCATTGTGTCTCCGATTTCTTAAAGGGGAGGGGTTCTTTCTGTGCGTGCTTTGGTTTTGTTACTCCCGTCGTGTCCGACAGTTTTCTTTGAAGTTAAACGCCTTCAAATTCATCAGCATCATTTAAAAGCAGATAAATTTACAGCATGGACCAGACATGCACAAGGTTTGTCTGCTTGATTCGTTCAAATCATGTTTTAATGTCCATGATTTTGATCTTACTTTAAAGCCTTCAGCTAAATCATTTCCCTAGAAAAAGTCCTCAGTGTACAAATTAATGTAATAAACAATGTGGTTCCCTATTCTTAGAAAAGAAAGAAAAAAAACCTCCTAAGATTGTCTGTTAATGGACATTTTTCATGTTCACGCACTTCGGACTTCGCACTTGAAAGGGACTGTGTACTAAAGCAAAATGTTGTTTTTATTCCGATAAACTTAGAATACTTTCTGTGAAGAATTTATTTAATGTCTGAATATACAATTTATATCTTTCCAGTATCATTTCGTCCATTTAGTGGTCAGATTTTACATTTGTAAATACACCCGATTTCTTTTTATGACCCCTTAAGTACGAAGTCCGGAGTGCGAAGTCCGAAGTCCAAAGTACGTTAACTTGAAAAATGTCTAATACACACTTTTCTCAGAAGGGCGCACTCGTATTTCGATTAAAAAAGATTTTGTAGGCACAATTTCTAATTTATATGTAATTTATTTGTAATAACCAATGTTGAAACATATGCTTTATTGTAGAATTTCATCGCAGCGTATGTGCATTGCAAAAAGGTATGCCACATCAGTGATGCTCGAGACCTAAATGAGGAAATACAAAAAAATATGAAATTATGAAGAGAAAAAGTCATGATACGAAAACACGATTTTTTTTCTCGATTGATTGCGTTCCTATAGAACAAGTAAAATATAATGTTTTTCATTTCATAGCAAAAGTAAGCCCTCCGCTTAATCAACAAGTTTAATATCTATAATGTCTCATCTCATATCACCGTCATGTGACAGATTCATCTGTCCTCCCACAATAAGCTATCAAGTGCCGGTCGTAGAGAATCCCCGCCGCTCTCATATGGCTACTTGGCCGTCGGAGTGAATGTGTGGGAGAAAGTATATGCCAAAGACACAAAGCTTGCATAAATTGTCACTATCAGGAGATAAATAATAAGTACCTTACTGTTTCTTATCCGTCATGTTTCTTGTAACGCCAACTCATGGCTTCTCAATTTGCCTGAAAGATGTTGTAATCGAAATTAACATCACTAGGGAGTGATGAACTAAGAATGTACATTTTTATAAAAGCGTTGAATTGATGAAGAAGGCTGTAAATTCTTATGTGAATCTGTAAAAATCCCTGCGGCGTGGCTGATATGTCACGTACTTTAGTAATGGTAAATAACAAGTTTACCTTGAAATGTCTTTGGAGAAAACGTCAGTAAACAATGTTAAATTTGATAACTGGTGGAAAATGTTAATATGTACGAGCGAAACTCCAAGGATGGATCCTTCATTCCTTATAATTTATCAAGAGAACAGACGATTGTTTCTATGATTTATGATACTAATTAATTTTAAAATTACCATCAGGACTTCGTTAAAACACACACATCCACACAAATAAAACATACCATCACACACCCAAATCCCCTTTCATCGACGAAGAGGAGAGAGCTATACAAACTACTTAGCATCGTGTACAGCAACATGTCAGATGTGTTAAACAAAATGTGATGGTTAGGGTGTTACTCTTCGATATCGCATAAATCCTATTATTCTAGTTGGTACATGGATTGCTGCTATAAAAGAAAGGGTGGATCTCCAACAGCACTCGGTTGCAGCACCAACAGAAAAACCCTAAAACACCCAGTGCTAAAAATCATATAGCAGACACGCACATAAAGAGACGCAAAAGGTACAAGGAATCGCAACACAAATGACTACACATAAAACATCGAGACCAATGGGCAATCGGTGCCGACTAAGGACGGCCAATAGCAGACGGTGTGGTTACATGTATAAGTACCAATTGTCAATATTGAAATATATGTTCTATAGTACCAATTTTTTATAATAGATACAGTTTGTCAGCAAACACGGGACTCGAATCACTCTCCAAACAGGCAAAACCTAACACTGCTTACACTACACTGGCTTTTCTTCAGCAGAGCAACATCAATTATGTCATGGTCCTCCAAATCACAGGATCTTAATCCAGTCGAAACGAGCACATTTGGGAAAACTGAAACGTAAAGTGTTTCAGAGCACAGCAAAGTTACAGTTTGGAATACCTTAGAATTCTGTTGCATGACGAATGAAATCGTATGCCACAAAGTTTGTTACATGTAACACAGACACAATATTATCTTTGGGATGTAGAGGAATTTGGTAGTTGGAGAGGAGAACACTCTTGCTGCTGACTTTACTCTTGACTAGTAACTTTTTTTTTACAGTGACAGGTTTTAATAGATAATTACTTTATTGTTTTGGCGGTCAAATATTAAGTGTTAATTGATCTTTTGGTATTGAGAAATATTACAATTATAGCAAAATAATTTTACTCGTATCAAGGATTTTGATTGGTCGTTGGAAGCATATTATACCTCCATAAATTGGTTTGCTTAACTGGACACACCCACTTCCGGAAGTGCTTGTCGAAACTACTTTCGACCTAAAAATACTATCATGTGCTAGTTGAAATTGCACTAATTTCCTACACAAACTGACATTTACGTGACATAAAACCCATTGTGACGTCAATATTTTCGCGCCAAATGACGGTCAAATTCAAAACAAAATGGCGACATGTTTCCGTTGAGTTACTGTGTACAACGCATATTTTCCTTATTATTTGAAAGCCGTCCCTCTTTTCGGAGAGTCTGCGACGGAAGACAGTTGGATATATTGGGACTAAGGTAGGAATATTTTCCCCTCTAAAATCTGCATTTTCCTGACCAGGACACTGTCGTAGGCGGTTGCTAAAAGCAACCAGCAGTCGTGAACTGAGCGGATACTTTCCTCCGCTTTTGTTGCTACATTTTTGTTTGTACTTTACAGTTGAACAGAAGTTCATCGAAGTATTTCTACTATATGATTAAATTATAAGGATTAACTTTAACAATTTTGCAATTTATTGAGATATAATATGGTTTGAGGCGGTGCACACTCTTTAATCGACGAAGCTAATGAAATGATAAATTATCTATTTACGTATCCTTTCTTTTGTCTGCTGGTCGATTAAAGAAAGATCATTTCACTTATTTGGATAATTCTAAACAACTTATTATCTTCTGCCGCATACATTCTCTAATCCTCTGAGCTGCCCGGGTCGAATTCTTTGCCATATACATAATTTTGATATGCTCCATTCACACCTTTTTAAACTCTCCAGCGTAGAAGACGACGGCAAAGTACTACCCAGGCCTCTTTCTAAATCAAGACATCTTTAACGTAATTCGCCGGGAAGCTTCCATCATAATCACATGTGTACGCAAAGAAAAGGGAAGGATCTCCAGGAAGACCACCCTTCACACACCCAGCAAAACAAACCCACAAGAAAGTGACACATAAATTGCATCAGACAAAACTACAAATAGCGAAAGGACACAACAATATTCACTAGAACATCACACAAAACCATTGAAACAGACGTACATAAACATTAATGACAAGACATAAAAGGAAGGAGACCAATGTGCACCCGTCGCTGACTTTGGACGGCTATGTGCTGTTAGCAAATGGTGTGGTATTCCGGATTACGTGCGCCCAACCCTCCAACTTATCCGGATACACAGAGGTCTCCATAGACGCACATAAAACTTCTCATTGTAAGGTGACATCACAAACAAGACAGTTAAAAGCAGCGGCCTCTTGTTACACGAATTCTATGTAAATGGATCTAAAGAATTCTATGGCATGCGTATAACAGTCTGTGCTCTGCTGGCCGAAGCGAGCCCAAGATCAATGACCCAGGAAATTTGACCAACTTTCAGATTGGACAGAGAATTAGGACCCAGTCTTAAACAAGGTCCGTCATGGAGTCCAGTCGATACCCTCAAAGAGTGTACCCTCTAAGATTTTTCTGTGCACTTTTACACTATGATGTCATAAACTGTAACGTAACGTCACGTTGTGCGACATTCATCGACAGAGCTGAACACGCAGTGACTTTGACGTTGCAATTAAAACTGACGCCGAAGACACGCGAGACAAATTTTCAATCTCAAATCTCAAAAAAATCATCTGCTATGAAGACATATCAATGATTTTATATATTCGAATTCAGCTCTTTCTCTACTTTTACAACTAAGAAGGGCTTTGAGGAATTCAATTTATTACGCCTAAATAAATTCTGTGCAATTTCTTCGTCGACGGCGTTTTAAATACCTGTCGTTACAGATAGATTATTGTGTCTGTAGCGGTTTGTGAATGCTGTTCACCTAAAGTGTCGTTAGACTCGTTACAGGTAGATTATTTTGTAAATAAATTCTGTGCAATTTCTTCGTAGGTGGCGTTTCTAGTATATTGATTGCAGCGGTGTTAAATCCCGAATCGCCTCAGTACATGTACCATTACTTGCAGAGTAACGTATGTTACACATGACATGTATTGTGGATTACGCCTAAATAAATTCTGTGCAATTTCTTCGTCGACGGCGTTTTAAATACCTGTCGTTACAGATAGATTATTGTGTCTGTAGCGGTTTGTGAATGCTGTTCACCTAAAGTGTCGTTAGACTCGTTACAGGTAGATTATTTTGTAAATAAATTCTGAGCAATTTCTTCGTAGGTGGCGTTTCTAGTATATTGATTGCAGCGGTGTTAAATCCCGAATCGCCTCAGTACATGTACCATTACTTGCAGAGTAACGTATGTTACACATGACATGTATTGTGGATAGCGACTAAAGAAAGAAAGAATAAAAGAAAGAAACTTGTATAAAATGACCAAAAAGAAAAAAAAGAAAAACCCCAATTCATGAACCCATGTACACACGCACATTTTATAATATAATGTTCTATTTAATTAGTGGATAATGTCTTTATATTAAGTATTTCTTTACAAAGTATACAATGTTTTGGGGGTTTTTTTGGGTGGGGGGGGGGGGTCTTATATTTTAGGCTATGTAAATAAATTGTCAGCTTTCTTTGTAAGAGATTACTTGGACCCAAATGATTTACTTCAACGTTAAGTTGAAACTGCTGTCAAAGATGGTCTTTCACAATAAATAATTTGGCTTTCATCAATTATCTTAAGTAATTAATAGAAAAGAAACTTTAATATTTACGGGCTCCTTGATTTTTGGCACAGGTTCCTTGAATTCCAGAACTAGGAGCCCGTATGGCTCCTTTGGAATTCTCTATAAATTTCAATTAAGCCCTGACTGTCCTCGCATTTTCATGGGAACAAAGACTGCAACACATACGTACATCATCACATGATTGCACCTTATAATTTCGTTTGTTGTGGGATTTCAAAACCCTTAGATGACAATTCCCGCATAACGGAACCGTTTTGTTTTCAGTGACATTTAGACAATGAAGGTCCACTAATAAATTTACTTTTGCACATAGTTCATTATATTTCATTTCCTCTTTTTTAATGTCAAGTTCTAAAGTACTTGGATGTGATTTCGAAAACTTTAATTTTTTTTCGCGCCTCTTTGAGACTGTCGTCAGGATCTTCTTTATCTCGTTTCACCACTATGTTCAAAGAATAACTATTTGGCAATGAATGGCGACCTCCCAAAGACTTTCACATGCGTGGATTTGGTCCAAATTTTGAATCATGTCTTGCAGCCGATAAAATTTTTGAGAAGTATTCATTTGCATCTACCCAGTCGCCTTGATCGTCACGATTCATTGTCTTAGCGGACATGTTATTAATGCAGATATTTCACTTCTTAATTTTTCACAAAATCCATGGTAACCGTAATTTCGTAAGTCACATATGTTGCATTCCGCAGAAACGCGAGTTTCACGTCCAGGAGAAGTACAATGGACTAAGGACTCCGACATGTTGGACATAATGGTTAAAAGTGACTGTTTAGTATGTATCTGGGTATAAATGTTCTACATTATTTGATAAGAACCAATATAAACATTGTCATCGCGGATGGGGTCTGTCACAAGCTATAATTATAGGATTAGGAGTACAATAGCGAGGTACACGATACAGATCCTTATTACTGTAAACATGGTCAGTGTCATAAAATCTGTTCAGATGTTAGTAGACCTAACATGATATGAATCAGGAGTGGATCTAGAAAATTGTACACCTTTATCAAGGAAAGAATGTGAAACGATAGGGAATTAGTTTGGTTTAAACAATATTTATTGATATTCATTTTTCAAAGAACTTTTTTTCATGTTGAAATTATTTTTTCAATATGACTTTTTCATAGTTGAACTTATTCAAACTAAAATAAGCAGTGATATCAATACCCAAAACTGCATCCACCCCTGGTGATTTGCACTGGTCTCATTAACAACTATTGATAGAGCCATTAAAAGTTCATTGTCATCGGGACCATTTACATTAAAGAAACTTTCAAAACCATCTGCAGAAAGATTTACTGATGCAAATATGCAATACACTCAAGCATTTATGAAGTACATGCATCAAAAATAGGCACATATAATGATTTTTTTTTTTACGAAGCTGGTTTTAATTCAAGAGAAATGTACTAGTATTTAAGACATCTAGATCACTGAACATGGCAAGCATGCAATATGTCCAGGCGACATTGTTGTAGCAGACAACACACCTGCTGATAGAAATCAAAGGGGGGGGGGGCTGGCTCTATCAATTTTCTTGGAAAATTTTGGTATAGAGTACATCTGTACATCCACTTAATCCTGTGGCATTTAGCGAAGTTCGATCAATTCTAAATAGATCAGACTTTATCTGTTTAATACTCTCTGTCGTGATAATTTGATGTATGCATTTTACTAGTATCTGGTTGTTTCATTCATATCGTCTGAAGATTGCAAAGGCTACTTTAAAATATCTAGTACGAGAGTTACTTTTTATGAAAGTATCTTTATACTATACATTATCATTATTGACACGATAAAATCTCAATTGACTTTTGGTTAAAAAAACTAAAAACATAGCATTTTGTATAACTTATTTTTTAATTTTCGCGAGAGAGAGCATATTATATTATAAGAATAATTTTCTGTCAAATGATCTTGGAACTGTTTGTGCCTCAATTTGAAACATTTAAACATTGTAAATACATTTACTTATATACGTGATTTCTTAAATTGCATTTTACTTTTTTCTTCTGTTTAATTATGAATTTTTATATATCTGAACTACAAGTCTCTATAAATGAGGACCGTTATGTTTTGCTTCACCGCACACACTGTCCAGGTAAATGGAATCCCTGCCATCTACGAAGAAACTGCACAGAATTTATTTACAAAAATCTACCTGTAACGAGTCTAACGACACGTTAGATGAACAACATTCACAAACCGCTACAGACACAATAATCTATCTGTAACGACAGGTATTTAAAACGCCATCGACGATGAAATTGCACAGAATTTATTTAGGCGTAATATGTATGGAGAAAGTGGAAGTGAAGCATACCGTGATTTATTTTTAAATGAGTGCATTTTTTTAATAATTGGTAGCAAAATGGCGTTGAAAATTGCAAATTTACCCAAAGATACATAATAATTAGTACAAACGTCATATTCAGAACGAAAATAATAATGTCGATTCCCCCTTTTCACTCTCCTTTCTAGTTTAAAATGATTTTAGTTTTGAAAAAGCATATTTTCGAATTCGAACGCCATTGCGGTCTTTGAGGCTTAAAATCTCGAGAACTTGGTAGAATGGTTGTTTTTTTTTTTTATCATTTATTATTATTCTTTTTTCATTCTACATTCTTCTGGTGGAGTTGTTTACCAAAATTAAAGTTGTATGAGGAATCTCCGAATACATTACATTTTAGTAATGATCAAGTTTTTTCTTGCGTATAGATCATTGTGTAGAAAAAAATACTTGATGAGACAGCTCCTTTCATGAAAGAAGGGAGGAGATCTCCAACATGACCCCCTTGCAGCATCAACAGTAAAACACCAAAACACCCGATGCAAAAACACAAAAGACGAGTACAGCACGGGACGGAAAAGAGACACACGACATGTAAACATCAAACACAAAAGACTACACATAAACCGACGAGACCAATGGGTAACCGGTGCCGACTTTGGACGGCCATTTGTCACGCAAGTAGCAAATGGTGTGGTTATCCTGGATTACGTGCGCACAACCCTCTCACTTCTCCAATTACCCAGAGGTCTCGAAGAACGTACAATTGTGGTGTAAAACAACCTCCTCACTGTAAGATGACATCACACAAACAAACCGCGAAACGTAGAGGCCCCAGAGACACGATGAAAATGTAAATGGATATAAAAAGAGGGCATGCGTGATACAGTCCGTGCTCTGCCGGCTGTAGCGAGCTCATGTATGTAATCACCCGAGGAGTCCGACTGACTTTCAGAGAGGACAGGTGGTCGGGGTCCTGTCTTCTCTAAAGAGGTTTGGACAGGGCCCGTCATGGAGTCCCGTCGTCACAGTCAGAGTGCAAGTCTCAAGGATGCGTTTGTGCAAGACTGTAGATTGGTCAAGTACCAAGCCTAGTGTCCGTCTGGTGACATTAGGATCATATCCTTTTTAAGACAGGTTGTGTAATACCCATAGTAATGTACTCTGTTGCATGTATGGATCCGAATTTTAAAAGAAGTTGACTGTAATTTTTATGGGTATTACACAACCTGTCTTTTATGGTGATATGATAAACAAAATAAAAAGGATCAAAGATAGGCAGCATAACCATCGAAAATGCGTCAGAATCATCAAATGCCTTTTATACCGTGGATATGATCCTAATGTCACCAGACGGACACTAGGCTTGGTACTTGACCAATCTACAGTCTTGCACAAGCGCATCCTTGAGACTTGCACTCTGACTGTGACGACGGGACTCCATGACGGGCCCTGTCCAAACCTCTTTAGAGAAGACAGGACCCCGACCACCTGTCCTCTCTGAAAGTCAGTCGGACTCCTCGGGTGATTACATACATGAGCTCGCTACAGCCGGCAGAGCACGGACTGTATCACGCATGCCCTCTTTTTATATCCATTTACATTTTCATCGTGTCTCTGGGGCCTCTACGTTTCGCGGTTTTGTTTGTGTGATGTCATCTTACAGTGAGGAGGTTGTTTTACACCACAATTGTACGTTCTTCGAGACCTCTGGGTAATTGGAGAAGTGAGAGGGTTGTGCGCACGTAATCCAGGATAACCACACCATTTGCTACTTGCGTGACAGATGGCCGTCCAAAGTCGGCACCGGTTACCCATTGGTCTCGTCGGTTTATGTGTAGTCTTTTGTGTTTGATGTTTACATGTCGTGTGTCTCTTTTCCGTCTCGTGCTGTACTCGTCTTTTGTGTTTTTGCATCGGGTGTTTTGGTGTTTTACTGTTGATGCTGCAACGGGGTCTTGTTGGAGATCTTCTCCCTTCCATAGTAATGTACTCTGTTGCATGTATAGATCCGAATTTTAAAAGAAGTTGACTGTAATTTTTGTAAAATTTCCAGAAAGTCTTAACTAGTTTATGAAAGCGGAAACCTTGACCTAAAAGTTTTTTGGTAATTTGTAAATTTCTACTGTGAAAATCCAAAATATCAGTACATGCTCTATAGTACCGGATGAGCTGTGATATGTTAATGCCGTATGACGGTAATCTTGGAACATCACCGTCAAGCCAGGGGAAATTTACTATGTTGAATCCAAAATCATCTCTTTTGTCATATACACTTGTATGAATCTTTCCGTTTACAATTTTGATATTTAGGTCCAAAAAGGGTGTTACGTATTTGAAAGGTTTGCCTTGTTAAGGGTTAATTCTTGTGGATAAATTTCATTCTTATATAATTCAAAAGCAGGATTGTCAATGGTTAGAATATCATCCAGATACCTAGAAGTATTATTGAAACATTTCAGCTCATCAAATTTTCTTTGCTTTTGAAGATTTTGGATAAATTCTTTTTCATAAGTGTATAAAAATAAATCTGCAACAAGAGGCGCACAGTTAGTACCCATAGGAATTCCTACAACCTGCTTGTATAGATCCTCACCAAATCTAACATAAATATTGTCCAAGAGGAAGGACAAGGCATTACACAGGTCACTACATGTCCATGATTTGTATGATTTGTAGTCTGTCGAGAGAAAAGAAACCCTTCGATTCAGATGTACAAATGTAAGTTTTTCGCTCTTGATCAAAACACCATTTAATGAGATTAGATAATCGATCATTAATTTTGTCATGACGAAGTGTGGTGTACATATTAGAGAAGTCGTATGAAGAAATCGTATTGGCTTGGAAATTTCCAGATTTCATTTTTTCAATCACATCCCCTGAATTCTTAATAGACCAAAATAAATTTACATCGTTCCTGTTTAGAACCGTTTCACATTATCTAGTTATGTGTTCTTTAATAGCAGTAAGTGCTGACGTCAGATTTCTAGACAAAATTGTAGTGGAGCAATTACTAGAATTAGCAATAAATCGAAATTTGTAAGGAGACTTGTGCAGTTTCGGTATGCAATATAGTGTTGGGAGATCCAATTTAGAAATAGAGATATTGAATGAAGACAGTTCACTGTTATGCTTGCTTAAAATGTTAGATGCACTTTCATTGCTTTTGATATATGTATTAGTAGACGAAAGTTCCGAAACCAAAGTTGATATGTAGTAACGTTTTCAAATGATAATGGTGTTGTTGGCTGCTTTATCAGCTGGTGCAAAGACATATTTTTCATGTAATTTACTTTAATGAGAACAAATTTTCAGGCTATGTCTTTTCGTAGTTTTTTGCCCCGTAACACCACAATTTTACCTTTAATACGAGGTGAAGTGCTTTTTTTTCTCTCTAGAAGCTGAATCCTTAGGTACAATTGGATAGGAATCTTATAATGTCGATGACGCATGTTTTCTCGGTCAGTTGTATTAATTGCTTACTTTTGATGAACTTGGAGATTGATGATGAAATAACATGGTTAAAGATGCACAAAAGTTGCTTTCATCAATGAAAAGCCAGAGAAAGAAGTCATATGAAAGAAAGCATTAATGTCGCAGGTGTTAGGACCTTGATATCTAGTATATTTCATTCAGGTAACTTTTAGGTGACAGAATAGCGAGGCTAATTTAATACCACGGATCCTGATAGCAGATGAACAATAGATTCGTGGTATATGTATCAAATAACATATAATATCTTATATTGTAGTGGGAAGACGGGGGTTGGACTTTCTATGTAGGTTTTTAGTACTGCGCATAAGACATTTATTAAACCTTATTGTAGGCTAAAGACGTAGTATCACCTCTAATAGAAGCCGGAGACGTTGTGTCTCCAATAGGAAACAGACCGTGCAAAAAGCGTCAATTACACGAGTGAGATAATTACTACGTCTGTATTTCATATATGTCATGAAAACTCAGACATAAGGGTCACTGATTTGTCTGGAAATGTTTCTATGCAAATGATATCCTCGGAGGCGTATTAACAATTTCATTGAATATGTTATTCTCTCGTTTATAAAATCAATAATATAATTTCTTTCAGGTCAAACAGATCTAATCTTATTGATATATCTGAGTTTCATGTTACTGCTGTTGATTGTCAACAAGGTGAATTAAGAGGAAAAATAAAAATAAAAATGTAACGATCGCTAAGCGATATAGGTCCCCTACCGGCATAAAGCTGTGTCATGCATCTCTGATCATCAGTTAATTATCTGCAATAACAGACAAGAGAAGTCCTGAGAACTGAAAAATTCATGACATTTGCTAAGTCCAATGACCATTACTCTTGTTAAAATATATAAATGGAAATCAAACTCAAACTTGGTCTGTATCACACTAAGATGTATTCATATACCAAAAATCAGTTCATTGTCTGCAATAGAACCGAAGAAAAGTTCGGAAAACTGCAATTTTCATGATATTTGCTAAGTCCAAGGGCCATCACTCTTGTGAAAATCGGTCAATCAAAATTAAACTTAAACTACTATCTATCACACTGTTAGGTAATCACATACTAAAAATCAGTTCATAATCTGCAACAACAGCAAAGAAATGTCTGGAAAACTGAAAATTCCATGCAATTTGCTAAATCCAAGGGCCATAGCTCTTGTAAAAATAGGTCAATGGAAACAAAACTCAATCTTGGTGTGTGTCACGCTAAGATGTATTCATATACCACAAATCAGTTCATTATCTGCAAAAGAACCGAAGAAAAGTCCGGAAAACTGAAATTTTCATGTAATTTGCTAAGTCCAAGGGCCATGACTAGGTCAATCAAGACCAAACTCAAACTTGATCTGTATCACATCGAGACATATCCACCTACCAAAAAAAAAAAGAGTTCAATAAATGCAACAACAGCGAAAAAAAGTCCGGAAAACTGAAAATGGGACAGACAGACAGACTGACCGAAAGGAAACTAAGAGTCCCCTTCGGCGTTGCCGGTAGGGGACTTATAAAAATTCAATATTATCCAGAATGAATAGGAATAGTTTTTATTTGAAAAGAATTAATTTTACCCTTTCATCTGAACCTCCATCTATCAAAAACCTATAACTTAAGGTCAGGGTGGCGACTTTTAATAGAAATGAGGTAGAAGAAAGATGGATAGATTCATATGTAGAGAAACATCTCCTCAAAGTATTCAGACCAAAAACTCAAAATTTGCCCTTCTTGTTTTTTGGCTGTAAACGTCAATTTTTTGGCCTATTTTAACATTTTTGTAATTTTAGAGAATACCACATCATTACTTTACATACCTCTGCAATGCATGAATTTTCTAAAATTCATATATATCCTTATTTTTCAAGATTCTTATAGGTTGTTGATGAATTAAAGGCTATTTTGAGAAATTCTGATAAAATAATCAGTTCTAAGGAGAGTACTTTCTTATAAAAACTATGTTGCTGGTTGCCATGGCATCAACTCGTTATATTTATTAATAGCTAGAAGATTGCCAGCTACACAATTTTTTTCTACATATGTATAATCGGTAATGCTTTATCCTTAAGCAGTCAAATCAATATGTCCTGTAGTATCATATCCCACCCATTCTGCTACGTCTTTCGGTACGCTTTTTCGACATACAGATAAGGAATAGTTAATGTTAACAAATTCTATGAATAATAAACGAAAATGAATGAGGACCTATCGCGACAAATGGTGAATAAATGGTTAGATATGTAATAATTAACGTGAATGTAAGCATACAATAATTACTGATAGATTCCTCATAGTTAACGCTTGTCATTAACCATATGTTTTATTCCGCATACTCTAACCATATTCCGCAGTGCTATGTGTATGAATAATCACTAACGTTGACGTATGGAGAATGACTAACGTGAATGAGCTAAAAGCTACGCTTAGAATTTTCGTTTTGTTATTTCTATCGTGAATCTTAAATTTATATTAATCCGTCTCCAAGCAAAAAAATATATTTGTCAATGAATTTAAATCCATGTTAACATATAAACAACAAAGAATGAAACTGAAGAGGGAAATCATGATATTTACAAAAAAAATGATATTGTTTAACTCATATCACTCATTTTTAATGGACTCAGTATTTTTTTTTTACTAAATTCATGGACTCCGGCACTGCATGTAGTTCCTTATTTCTTTTTATTTTTTTTTTGCCGCTTTCCTTTGATAAGTTAGTAATTAGCTTATAAAATAATTAATTGAAAAAAAAATTCTGTATGGTTGGTAGCTTTTGTAGATAGCGACGGCTTCTAGAGTCGCGAGCGGTACGTGACATCAAAGACATACCGGCAGGTCATCTTAATTATGCCGCATTATTTAATGAGATATCGACAAGGTCCGATGACATGTCAATACAAAAGATTTTAGCTAGAGATAAATAACACTATCTATGGCTGCTAGATAATAAAAATGACAAAATATATTTAGTTTAAAAAAAAAGGGGGAGGGGGGGGGGGGCGGGTCTAGATACTTTTTCCAAATGGGGGGGGGGGGGGGTTAAAACCATCGGAGGGTCGAAACTTTACTTTTATAAGAAGTAAAAACGGAAAATCTCGGCACATGTGAAAATAAAAACAATTCTAGCTTAATTTGATGACAACATTCAAAGATCGATTCTCTTTATTAATCAAGGGATCAATGTCATTGATACTTCTAAACCCCGCCTTTGACCGATTAAATTTGGTCCAGGTGTCAATCATTATCTGTATCATCAACATAGTGCAATCACTCGGTTCTACATGTACATACACATATACATGTAGCTTTATACGTCAATCTACAAGTGTACAGCTCTACCATGGCTATTTGAATTATCGCTATAAATATTTGTAAAAATATAGTGTATATGATTATTTTTATTTTCATTCAGGGAAATTATGTTATTGTTTTTAAATCTATTGATACAAGGGACGTATATATAAAGTATACGTCCCTGTTAATAAATGCATGTACATTATTGTTTACAAGATCATAGATAATTAGCACATTTTTTAGATCAATACAAAACTTCGGTTAGAAATTAACTGGAACATATGTTCATCCCTGAAATTAATTATGAGAAAAGATTTGTGGTCCCAACTCGTCAAACATCGATTTACTTGATCAAGATCGGAAATACACATGTACGCATTTTCACAGTAAAACAAACCGGCAGAAATCAATTTTTCATTTATCGAACATGTATATTGCATGTATATTTGATTTTATAAATGTGTCTATTGAAATGCATGATGTACCTTGTAATGAAATATTTTTTTTTACTTGTATTTTATTTATACATACATGTACATAGGAAGTAAATTCTCTCTCTCTCTCTCTCTCCAGACGCAGAAATTATCCTGCGAAAGTGAGGAGACAAAATTTTGATCAGTTAACTCTTTTGAATATAACGACATTTCCATTATAAAATGTTCGCCTGTGCATGAATTAGTTTGTTTTTTTTTTGTCATTTTCATACAAGCTTGCTTGCTCTCTTTTTTCAAACAAACGTACTTATGTCTCAAATGAACAGTTCAGTCAAAAGATGTAGTAAAAATGAATTCCAAAGACATCCGTAATACAAAAGAAAAAAGTGTGTGCGCCTTGGTCTGGTACTTCAAATGTTCCAAACAATGCCTCGCATGTTGTACACACCGCTCTTTTACCTGTATATTAACACCCCCTGTACACGGAGACGTGTGACTATAAACCTTCCAATTTTAATTTGTTTACAAACTTTGATAATTTGATGCCACTGGGGCAGGTATTTTACATACATAAACCTTCTTTGAACTTTCGTGCATAATTTATGTGTATGTGAGATTGAAGTTTTTTTTAATAAATTCAATTTACCGTTTCTGCGTTCGCCCCCCCCCCCCCCCCCCCCCCCCCGCTATCGGGCGGAACAAACTTTGAATTCGCAAGCAAACAGAATCTAAATAGAAAAGAAAAATTGTACATGACGGCGTAAGAGAGAACTATAGGTCCCCTTTCATCTTCACTTGAATATGATCCTGTTTTTTGTTTATGTCAAAGTCCCCTATCCCCCCCCCCCCCCCCCAACGAAGGAATACCTGAACAAAAGAAAGATAAACAAATACATGTAAACCCAACAAAAATACAAAGGTGCAAGGAGGTGTAGCAAATTCTGAAAAAATGCAGCTAATTCATGAAGAAAAAATATGGAACCCAATCCGAGCCCCAGATCGGAAAGGGGATCGGAATGGGGGCTACAGAAATTTTTGCTTTACACTGGATTTTTTTCTTTTAAAACGTTCTTTCATCATCCTCAAATACATGATTTGGGGATTTCTTAACAAATCAGTCCATTTAAGTTTAAATAAGGGAAGTAAATTATTGTTTTAAATAAAAATGTGAAATAATTCTTCTGAAAATGAATTTATACTTCGTCTAGTGTCAAAGTTCTCGTTGTGTAAGGAGCTGATAAGATAAGACGTAAAATCTGCCCTAAAAAGTGGAATTTTGAAAATGGAAATTTTAAGAAAAATCGTTCGTTAATTTAATACAAATACAGTATCCCATCAAACTCTGAAGTTATTTTAGATCTATTATACATAATATTGCTAATATTTGGGTCAAAACTTGTCTTTTTCCCATAGAAATCAATAGAAAATGGAAAAGTTTTTTTGAACATTGTTCCCCCCGGAGATACAGAACGCCACTTATACTGGAGGTGTATATCCATGATACAAATTTTCTGGAAAAGTGGGGTTCTGTATCTCCGGGGGGAACACTACCCCAGAGACGAAAAACCGAAAAAGGAAGGGGGTTGCATTTGTTAAAGAATCGATCTTTAAGATCATTAAATATGGAAAATTTGACCATTTCTCCTCCTTAATCCATAAGAAAACGTGTCTTAAATACGATCGAATAAAATGTACAACAATTAGGAACGAAATAAGCAGGAGCGATGTGGATTTCTCCGCTAACGTGTATTTCGCGCTAAAAAGCTTCTATTATAGCCATTACGTACAAAATAAGACGGAATTTTGAGTTCCGGATTTCATTATTTACCGATTAGAGGAAATAGAACTTTCGAAATGTATTTCTTATATACAATGTAGATGTATTTGATATCTTTTAGTTAGTATTTATCCATTTCAGGCAAAATATTCTAAAATTTCTACGTTTATGGTCGATATTATCAGTTTTATTACTCGAGTACCCCCTACCTCTTTGGACCTTCATTTTAAAGTCTTATGAGTATTTCATCGAAAAGTAAAACATACAAATAGTCTTCAAATACATTATTTTTCAATAATGATTATCTTTTGTCTGCATATGTACCGTTATGTGGAAGAAATACGGCACGAGATTTAGGGCTAAAAACGGCCCTTATCTTATCAGCTCCTTAAATTAAATCGATCAGCCACTGAGGGTAGTATATGTATATTGTAAGTCTATACGTTGTCAAATTAGAAAAAAAATATATTTAAAAAACTAGTGAAGTTATACACACATCACAAAAAACGATGAAAGAGAATTAAAAAAAAATACATGTATGTTTGAAATAATTCAGGCAAAAATGCATATTTAATTATTTAAATTTGATTAATTCACAGTAGACTGAATTGCTGTCGTTTCTTGACTGAGGAGGGTATATTCCCCGGGAAGACTATGGTCAAGGCGCGAAGCGCCGAATCAGAGGGGGGTAGGAGGACTTGTGGGAGGAGGTTGTCTGAAGTCAGCCTCGGATAATTGTGCGAAATTTATTATTTCTAAGACCATTGTTGAACACGTTTGTTTGATCTTGTGATGTTAAGACGAAAGATTATCTTGGTGACAAAAAAATAATGAAAGGTTTTCATGCGTACATGTAAAAGATGTATATATCGCTCAATTTGAGATTTCTATGAGGCCATTGAAAGACACCAAGAAAGTAACATTTATTAAATCACAGAAAATAACAACTCTTTATCTGAGTCTGATTTTTTTGGGCTAGTTGTGTAAATACAAGTATATACATATAAATAAAATAAATGCGAAGCGACTAATGATCCTGAGTATTTTCATGAATTGAAAGGAGAAGGTGCGGTAACCTGCCTTTTTGGCCCTATACGATTAAATAGTGAAAAAAATAGTTAAGGTATTCCGTAATACAGGCGGATCGATATGTACATATTTGTCGAAGGAGGGGAAGGATGGGTTTTTTTTTAGAAGCCATGGCCCTAACTAAAAGGAAACTGTAAATGGGATGTTCTCGATTTTTTTCCAGGTATTACGGAGAAAATTGAGCAATCATGATTCAACACTCTTACAATTTCTTTGGCTGTTAAAACTGAAAAGCTTGTGGATCCAGAGGCGGGCCATGGTGATAAATAATTGTGAATTATGAGGGATTTCATGGAGATACATGCATTTCTATAGTCCGATACTTTTGTACAAATATATTCTGTGTCTGATGTATTATTTCCATTATTAACGTGTCTATCTTACTATTCTCACGGGGTATAGCGGTGATAGAGGGAGAAAGGGCGGGGTACTCTGTAGTGTATGGAGTTAAAAAGACTTTGAAAAAAATACAATGATGACAAGGGGTTATTTAAATCAAAAGATAAAAGATTAAAGTCAGTCAGTCAACACGAACAAATGTCGGGAGGAAGAAATTAACTAAATAATCTATTATAATAGTACATGAAATTAGAGAAAAACCGAAAGTTCTGCATTGCGAGATTGTCCATCATGTAACTTTGATTACATCTTGCATTAAAAAAAAAAAGAAATGTATATTAACATAAACGGAAGACAAAATTACTGAATTAAACATGTGAAAATTAAATTATTCATAACCATCAATATAAAGAATTAGAGAAAAGGGAAAGCGCCGAGAAAGAAAATTCCCTAAATATTTACAGCAGCTTGTTGTACCATATTAGAACAAAGTAAAATTAAACTATTTTTTAAACTAAATTTTAAACTATTTTCGGCATTTAAAATAAAATAAGGCGATTTGGCACGTAGGATACACACGATAAACAGCTCGTGTCACATGACAGGTAATTGTTGAAATAGTACAGGTATTGTTGTGGCAGGGCGAAGCATAGTTTTACCTGGTCATCGGAAGAGTTCATTATAGGCAGGTGATACAAGATGTCAAAATTACAGGTCTTATAATTATACAGGCATTTTATACTCTATGTAACAGTGTGTAAACTAATTTTTTTTTATCGACTGGTCTAATTTGCTTGGTTGAATTATCTCCGCCCGGTCAGACCACTTTGGTAGAGAAATACATGTGTATTACGTGTATATTATCGTTGTATGAATTCAGATTAATATAAAGTACGTATAATGCTTATAATACGTATAATAAAATAATGCAAATAAAAAAGATATCCGATAAAACCGATAAAAATGTACAAATTTCATAAGATTATAAACAAAATTCGGATTCTGAGTAAGATTTATTCGTTTTGCAAGTTATGAGTAGTAATATTAATTCATTCACGTTATTCTCCATAGTAATGTTTATTATGCATACGCTAACGGTTAATTTTGCATACGCTCACGATTGAATTTTTTTCCGCGTACGCTCACGATAGAATGGATAATTAGCGCTACTCATTTATCACGATACAATGAATACAGATAATTTGATACTATCGCTATGAATAAGAAAAATTGAATACAAACGTGAATGAGATAAGCGCTAACCATTGTACGTTTTTCAATCAGTATTCATACAAATGAATAAGGACTATTTGGTAATATCGTGAGCAAATCAATAACTAAGGTTAATTAAACGATAAAAATCGTGAACTAAGAATACATATAAATAATGAATGAGGACTAACGTGAGAGTTGTTAAGATTAACTATTCCTTAACTGTAGTAACTTTCATACTTTTTGGCATATTACATTGTTTAGATTTGAGGATCACTGACGAGGGTTAAGTACCCGAAACGTGCATGTCTGGTCCATGTTGCCAATTTATCTGTTCTTAAATGATGCTATTCAATATGAAGACGTTTACATGTACCCGAATTAGTTTTTGAGCAAAATGACTGTTTCTATAAATAGCACAATAATTTATGCAAAAAATCAACATTTTGACCCAAATCATAGAGTTAAGCTTGAAGTTCGAATTATCTCACTTTTAAAGAGTATAATGGATAGTAAATATTCTAATGTTTGAATCTTTGGTAGCAAAACTCGTGAGAAAATGACATTTTTCCTATTTTCGGGCGATTTTTCATTGAAAAAATGCATTTTCCTCCAAAATATCAATTCAGCACTGAAAGTTTCAAGGAGTATTATTTGTTGATAAAATAATGTAACAATCTGAGCGTATACCATGTATTGTTTATGTCGGTTTCAAATATTATGTAATATGAAAATAGAGTTATCTTCCTGTAGTCGCAACCCTAACCTTAAATATAATTACTTTAAAAATATAGTAGTATACAATATGAAGTTCGATAAAGTTCGATTTCAATAAAAAAAAAAGAAATATGAGGTAAACACATCTGCACCATCCCTTCAATGATTTGGATTACATAATTTTATTAATTAGACTCTATCCTTTAGATCCTACAACAGAATTACTGTAAAACCGATCACTCAAGACAAGCTACGTAAAATTTGATAATAAATGAGGAGGCATCACAACATTATTTAGGCTTTTCTGAATCATTATGGCCTTAAGTACCCCTGATAAGGATTCACTATCAACACATGCATGACTGTTTTGTCTAGAAGGCTGTCCACCGTCAGCAGTATTGTAACAAATATAATATCTTTCCTAGGGAACATATAATCCACAGTAGTTCTTAAGGGTAATCTTTAACTTCTTTTCTATGCGATGAATGCCGTAACAAAATAGAATAGATAACTGTTAGTATTCATATTTGCTAACATATAAAGTATAACAAAGGAAAATAATACGATATATAGAGTTCCAACTCTTTACCTTCTTGAAGAATTTTCAAACAAATTTTAATGCACGAGACACGTGTTTGGTATAGTAAATCCTCCTCAATTGGACTTTTTGTTAATGCCGAAGTGATTACTGACACAGCCAATGTATTTCAGTGTCTCCCTCTGGCTTTATTTAGAAGTATACGGGGGAATATGGTATAATTCTGTAATCAATAAATAAAGCCATTTCTATATTCTGTTTGAGTCTTTTCAAAATTGAAATTAAAAAAGAATGTTTTTCGGAATAATAAAAAACAGATGTCTCCCCCCCCCCCCCGATCCATGTAAGTTATTTTGAACTTGGTCACATGACCTAGAACCAAGATGACGTGAAACCTTTGAGTCATGGGGAACATCATACTTGAACATGATAGTGATTCATATATTATTTTAACAGGGGGCTGTGTACAATTAGAAAAAATTGATGACGGTGAAATTTCAATTTCTTTTTCTTAAAATGATATTTGAAGTACAACAAATAAATAACATTAATTTAATTAAAATCTCTTGTGCAGAAACATGAAAAATTTGAGAAAAATCATTATTTTGCAGTAAAACCCCATAAGGTCTCATTGTAAGATGCCATTATCTTTGAGATGACCCCTACATAATACTGAACGGTCAACTTCTATTTTCCTTCCCATAAAATGAATTTTATAATACTGCAATTATATGATCCGAATTTAGTCAAAATACCTTGGGTAGAAGTTCATCATCTTCTAATTAGACCCAGCCTCGTTAAGAGGTATAGCCCGAACATGATTACATATATATTGTTTTTATTTTCGTGCATGAACAGTCGATGGCGGGTGCAGCTAGCCAACAGGGGATGCTTACTCCTCCCGGGCACCTGATCCCACCTCTAGCTTGCTGGGGGTCCGTCGATGCTCAGTTTGGTGCTCTATTGTGAGTGCTGTTTAGATTATCGTCAGGATCTTCTTTAACTCGTGTAGCATATAAAATACCTGGTGACCTTGACTTTGGTCACATGTCCTTGGATATAGGTAATCTGAAACATATGGATCATGAGCAACAACAAACTAAATTAGAGATTGGAACAAAGGAGGGGATACACAATTCGAAAGATATAGCCTGGACATGATTAACTATACAATTTCAGCCTGGACATTATTAGCATATACAGTTGCAGCCTGGACATGATAAGCAAATGCAATTTTATTACTAAAGTAAGAAGTGACCTTGGTCATGTGACCTTGGGACAATGTAATGAGAAACATTTAGTCCGGAGTAACTACATACTAAAATATGAAAACAATGGTAAAACGGATCAAGGGGATATAGCCCAGACAGGATTAGCATGTATAGTTTCATAAAAAGAACTAAAAAATGTTGACCTTTGAAACATAACCTTTTGTCAAAGTGATAAGAAACCCTTTGAACATGAAAAACAGCATACTAAAGTATCAAAATGATCCAGTATTTCGATTCAGGAGATATAGACCAGACACGATAGCAATTTCATTAAAAGATGTAATACTTGACCTTGGTCATATGACCTTAGAGCAAGGTGGTGTGAAAACTTTGGGTCGTCAGCATCATCATACTAAATATGAAAGTGATCTGTTGAAAAGACATGATAAATAAAGTGTTGTCGTAGAGTTGTCATGGTTTTGAAAATCGAGTGAATGTGAAGACAATGTAAAGATTATAAGTTCCCAGTCAATATATATCAGTAAATGAAAGTCGATAAACTTACAAATAATACCCTCAAGATTCATAATTAATGGGTATACAAACCTTGCAAAATATGAATACTGAATAAAGCAAACGAGCAAAAGTGAATACCCAATATAGATGAGATCATTTGCATGTGGAATGTAAGCATCGCCTGCTTGAAAGTAATACTCCTCATTTAAACTTGCAGAAAAGTCTAACCTAGCGAGTATGTCCATTTCAGTGTCTCTGTTCTAGCCTTAAATACATTTATCATTACACATTTTGGACAAGGGGATGCTGCATTGTTTTATCATCCAAATGAAACTTCAGCCGTCCATGAATATACCTATGTTAAGAATACTTTCTCCGTTTGTCGCCTCGGAACGAAGTAGTTGTAGATGTACTTAAACCTTACTCTGTGTTACAACTTTGTTCCGCTGATGACCTTGGAATAATAATGTTTCCCTATAATTACCTCAAAGTTAGATATAATGCTACTCATATCAAATTGGAAATCGGGGACCTGTAATCCTACCTATTGAATGCGAATTTATGAGGGTATTGGGCGTTAAGCTAAGTAACCGTCCTCTGTGAGTCTAATGCGAAAATTATTGGAGAAAGAAATCTCACGTTTTGATAAAAAAATGATTAGATAAAATAATAAAGCATCAATGAAGCAATCAAACGTCAAATGTATTCCTTACATACTTAAAAAATACTTCATTAATTGTACAATGACCTAATTTCCATGATAAAAATTTCCAATGTTGAATGACCTAATTTCCTCATCAGGAGATTGATTCTTCCTTTAAGGTTAATTTCCAAACTTCAAAGTCTTCTTAGATGAAATATGATATGTATAACGACAATTAACATAAATGAAATTTAAAGACCCTTCTATGTCTGTTTAATTTCCAAGAAACTTGCTGCATAATTTCTGCTGTCACTAAGTGAATTAAACACTTCAAAATCAGCTTTTTTAGAAGATCAAATTCTTGATGACCTCTGCAAAATAAGATAAACCATGATGATAAAAAAAACTTTAAGAAAGTAAATAGATTTCTAAGAAATCAAAATCAATGTCAATATATACCGTAATGTTAAAAATTAGTACCCGAAACGTGCATGTATGGTCCATGCTGTAAATTAATCAGGTCTTAAATGATGACGTTTGAAGACGTTTAACATATAATCATCAAAGAAACACCAGCACACCACCATGTGAGCACTTCAATAGGAGTTAGACCAGGTTAGATTTCCAAATCAGAGTTTTGAGTCCAAGGTTTGAAACTGCAATCTGAGGATTTCCAAATTTCTCATCTCTATTGGGGATTCGCTTTTGCTTCTTTGCCGAATATTTTTAAGTTGATTGTAAACTAATATTCTAATCTCCAAAGAAGCTTTTCTTTGTAGATGTCGCTGTTCAAGTTAATCTAGGTGGCACCGCACATATGGTAATTACTAGATTTATTTCTATTATTTGTTGTGGAAATAGTTTCTTATAATATTTCGTAATAGCAGATTCCGCCAGAATTTATCATGTTTGGCAGGCTTTGAGCTAAATTGAATTGCATTTTCAATTATGGTGTACATCGTGTTTCTTTATCGAATTTATTTAAGATGGCGCTGCTTACAATGATTTTTTTGGAGGGTGGGCAGGTGGGTAATTTTCTTGTTCTAGGTTATCATGCGTGCGACCATTGAGCGAAACTCCTCCTTGTTTTTAGAAAGTAAATAACACATAGAGAGCAATTCAGGTGGGTTTTAGTCTTCTTCATTGTTTCTTCTTACTTCGATACTATGACTTTTTTTCTTTTGTCACCAAATATATACTACAACTTACTTCTTAAATGTAACATGAGTCATGTGATATTTATGTATGTTCGGAATGTACTAATTAGCACGGTTAAGCGTACAAATGCATTCCGTACTTACATTTTTTGTACACTGGACTCTAGACATTGTTCATTGGATTAAGTTGTCATTCGTGATTCTATGATCTGTGTTATTGTCTCCGTCATTTTCATTTCTCGTGAGAAAAGTTCGTTTTGTATTTTCAAGAATTTGTAAGCGTTTGATTGTGAATTGTGGAATCTGATAGCGGATTTTATGTTTGACTTTTATCCATTGATTTTGAGATCATTTGGCAAAACCTATGTACATGATGTAGGTTTGGGAAGAACTTCTGACAAGTTGAAGGATTTTACCTACGCAATTCGGACAATTACCCTATTCGCTATTCTAACATGACTTGAGATTTTCTCTCTATATGTACTATAGAACTCGCCTGGTGAAAAATTACCAACAAACTTCCGGTCCGCTAAGCTTCGCCCATTCACGTGCTATAGAGCTCGCCTGTGTAAAATCTCCAACAAACTTCCAGTCCGCTCAGCTCCGTCCATTGTCGTCTGCAGAGCAATATTAGAATAGAAATATTAACTAGCTAGCTGTGGTTTGTTGTCCAGTAATTCCCTTCGTCGCATGAACCAACCAAATATTCATCTCGTCGCTTCGCGGCTCGGTAATCATTTGACTGGTTCATGCGACTCGGGGAATTACAGGACAACAAATCACGGCTGGCTTGTTCTTATTTCTTAATCATAAAGCAGACGGACCATCTAAACTTGTGCACCGGGAGCACATTGTATCAATGTGTTCATGTATTGTCCTCCATTTTCCGTTGCACATCTCGTTGTTTGTTGACTTTGTTTTGTCAATTTGTCTTATGTCCTTTGTTTATTGCAATTATGATTTATATGTTCTTACTAGCGATAATTCCCATATCTCAACTTGCAACAAGGTTATAGGCGGCACAGGCTTGCAATATAACCTTGCCGTCATCGCTATTTTCCTACGCCATTTCACGCAATGATAAAATCCGAGAGGCATCGCAGGTACGGCATGTCGTCACAGTGACGTCATTCGGACTTCTGACGTAAACATTGCGAAAGATTCAAAGGCAGAGACGCATATTTGAGTGTTTAGGGCGAGTAAATGGGCAATGAAGGAAACGATTATATCTTAATGTAGGAAAACTTATACAAGACTCATGTCTAAAGACGGTAGGTTTCGATGTATAGCTAAAATTTGTATTTTTACTGGGGACTTCTCGCTTAGCTGATCGTGTTGGCAACGTACGAATGAAGAAAGAATCCCTGATACTGCATCGTATTGCATCGAAAGAAAAGCATTGCATGTACATTGTATACCTCAGAAATGTAGTCAAACCTGCTGGTATATACTTGCAATACTTAATTTACAAATATGAAGCCCCAGTTCCAGTCTGCAAGAATCTTGCAGACAAACAATAGGCGATGACGGCAGAGGTAGATTTCAAAGTGAAGAAAAGCGGAACTGAAATCGGACGCATGCGTAGGAGATTGCCCATATCTGTGTCAATGTTTTCCCATTTTATCCTTTATAATCCATGCTTTTATGATTTCAAGACAAAAGTTAGGACCTTACTTTTGTTTGGTTTACATTTATATTTAAAGAGACTGGTCTTCTTTCATAGTGTCCCAATCATTTATATAGCCATATCAAGTTTACCTTTTCTTTGTTGATTACTTGATTGAATGCATGATACCATTTTTTTTCACAAAAATCGGTTATTTTCTCAAAGCCTAAAATCGTTTTCTCTGTTTCGATAAATATGGTGTTCCACAGCAACAATTTAATAGATTCAGAAAGAAGTGCATTGAAAAAAAACTAAGCAAATACTGTACGTGTATGTAGGAAGAAAAACGAACATGATAGAGGAGTATTTAATATCATACAGAAAACATATTCACCTTTGCTTGTATTGATATTTTCGGCAAAAAAAAAAAAACAGATTTTCACTGTTGCTTTAAGCAGATAAAAACAAGAATTTCGTCATAATGAATATTAAAGCAATTCAATTAATGAAACAAAATACTAATGGCAAATCGAAATTAGACGCAAAAATAAGAAGAGTCAAATTCCCAAAATGACGAATAAAAAGAGGAAACCCAGTAATTATCAACCAGTTAGAATCGGTAATAACTATTCTCTGAAGAATCTGAAATCAGAATTAAAATAAAAAATATGCATTATAAGACTGAAATGCCAAGTCCCTTTTTGTCTGTTGACGTCATCATTTCAAACCCTTATGGGGGCGTGGGAGGAAAGCTAATTACTGTGTGTCTTATTTAGGGAATTCACTACTCGGTCTGTTTCTATCATTTAGGAAGCATATGATCATATTAGTTGCTATCAAGCTTTGGTATTTATAAACATTAAGTAATTGACTAGATTGTCGATTTTCATGATGCAGACTATTTTAGTATCCTCATTTTCAAAGGATACAACTTCATTATACGAATAATATCAAATAGACAGAGGTAGTACTACTCTTAACGTATCTAAATACACTGGCAAATTTGAAGAGACACGTACCGTCAGGCTATATCATTATAACATTGAGAATCATATACTCAAATCATGTATATGAACCTTTGCGAAAAAAAAAAGATATATACATGTGTCTGTACAAAAACTAACATTGTAATGACCTAGACAAATATTTTGCTTTCAACATATTTGAAACCAAATTCAGTATATTTTATCATATTAGTTTGATGAATTCAATATGTATGGTGAATTCAATATATTTCATCATGTACGTTTGTTTTGGTTCCTTTTTTATCATGATTTTGTATGAACTTCTGTTCATGTTTTTCGAATTTTTAATTTTGTTCTCTATATTGGGATAATGTTCTTGTGTATTTGTCATAGTATATTCGAGATTGAATTTTGCAGATAATCTAAGTCAATCTAAATTTAGAGGGGGTTTTTTTGGGGGGGGGTTACAATGAAAATACGTAACACTGTTAACATTTCAATTTTTCAATTTCGAAGAACAATTAAGGTTAGATTCATCAGGAAATACGGAATTTGACAAATCAACGGTTTTTACCTTTTCTGCACGGCTAAAATAAAGGATTTTGCAAGCAAGTATGATATGCTGACTCTCCCCGGGTACCTGATTGTCATATTTACAGAGAATTTCCTTTTGCTCCTTTGACGGGCATTTTAGAAGTTTTATTTTATGTGTATTTTTCATGACTTTGTATATCCTTTAATGATGCTTTTTGCATTCTGATTTTGAGGTTTGTGTTTGAAACAAAGGAGGAGATCTCGATCAACACTCGGCTGAAGCACCCACAGCAAGACACCCACTGCCAAAACACACAGCAGACACGCATAGAAAGAGGCGCAAAGGGACAAGGAACAGCAACCCACACCATAGAAAGACAATACATAAACCAACGAGACCAATAGGCAACCGGTGGCGACTTTGGACGGTCATCTGCCACGCAAGTAGTAGAAGGTGTGGTTCGAATTACGTGCGTACAACCCCCCCCCCCCCACACACACACACTTTTCCGATTACCCAGAGGTCTCGAAGAACGCACAATTGTAGTGTAAATAACCTCCTCACTGTAAGATGAACATACAAACAGACAGCATGACGCAGGGGCCCGAGAAACACACAGATGGATTTGAACATGTATATAAAAACAGAAGGCTTACGAAATACAGTCCGTGCTCTGCTGGCTAAAGCGAGCTCATGCATGTGATCACCTCAGGAGTCCGACTCACATTAAGAGAGGACAGGTGGTCGGGGCCCTGTCTTATCTAAAGAGGTTTGGACAGGGCCCGTCATGGAGTCCCGTCGTCACAGTCAGACAGAGTGCAAGTTTTAAGAATGCGCTGGTACAAGACGACTGTAGATTGGTCAAGTACCAAGCCTAGTGTCCGTCTGGTGACATAAGGATCATATCCACGGTATACAAGTCGTTAGATGATTCTGACGCGTTTTCAATAGTCATGTTGTCTATCTTTGATCCTTCATATCTTGTTAATTATTTCACCATAAAATGCAGGTTGTGAAATACCCAAAGTAATATACTTTGTTGTCTGTATTGGTCCGAATTTCAAAAGAAGTTGACACTAATTTTTGTAAAATTTCCGGAAAGTCTTTACTAGTTTATGAGAGCGAAAACCTTGTCATAAAATGTTCTTGGTAATTTGTAAATTTATACCATGAAAATCAAAACATCAGTACATGCTCTAGCAAACCGGATGAGCTGTGAAATGTAGATACCATAGGACGATATTCTATGAACATCACCGTCAAGCCAGGGGAAATTTACTATGTTAAATCCAAAATCATCTCTTTTGTCATACACACTTGTATGAATCTCTCCATTAACAATTTGATATTTAGGTCCAAAAATGGTGTTTCTTTGTTTGTAGCGTTTGCCTTGTTTAGAATCAATTCTTGTGGAAAAATAACATTTTTATACTTTTCAAAAACAGGATCGTCGATAGTAAGAATATCATCCAGGTACATAGAAGTACCAATAAAACATTTCACATTATCATTTTTTCTTTGCTTTTGAAGATTTTGGATAAATTCCTTTTCATACGTGTAAAAAAATAAATCTGCAACAAGAGGCGCACAATTAGTACCCATAAGATTCCTACAACCTGCTTGTAGAGTTTCTCACCAAATCTTACATAAATATTGTCCAAAAGGAAGGACAAGGCAATACACAGGTCACCACATGTCCTATGATTTGTAATCTGTGGCGGAAAAGAAACCCTTCGATTCAGTTGTTCAAACAGAAGTTTTCCCCTCTCGATCAAAACACCATTTAATGAATTTGGACAGTTGAGTTTGAGTTTGGACGATAGTTCTGAAACTAAAGCTTTTTCAAATGATAATGGTGTTGTTGGCTGCTTTGACTCATATTTGATTATTCATCTTTACATCGATCATCCTTCTTGGCGTTTATGGACCTCGGTGTTTAAACACCACTCTGTTGTCTTCTTGGATATGTAACTGTCATACAGAGATCAATGCGGTGTTTATACTATATATAATTCTTCTGCAAAGTAAGATGAGAATCCATCTACGATTTAAATTTTCAAATTTTTGTTGATAACCTACCAATTGAACATTGGTATTCTATTACTTCTTTGCTTTCTTTTAAGTTCTTAATTTGTTCCTATGGTTGGTGTACACGTAACTAGCAAAACTATAGCATTATCTAAGTACAGATAAATTCGCAGCATGAACCAGACATTCACGTTTCTGGTACTTATTAGGATTACATGTACAAATCTATTACGATAATTTACATGACGTCAAACTTAGCAGAGTTAAGAGAATACATAAGTGGTGTACTGTTTTGTATCGGATAAATCAGGATATTGTTTCCTTGATCTGACTCATTTTACATTATTTTTATTTTTATAGCTCTATAATTATTATTATTTACTTTTTCTTGTTTTTTTTTAATCGGATAAATCAGGTCATTGTTTCCTTGATATGACGCATTTCACATTATTAACTTTTGATAGCATAATTATTATTATTAACCTTTTACAGCTCTATAATTTCTCGGTTCTATTTATGTTTTCTACTGTTTCAACACTTCATTTCGTTGGACTTTGAGAATTAGATTATTATTACAGAAGAGTACAGCAGTACTTTAAGATGTATGGTTCAAATACATCGATTCATTTCGATTCTAACACTCTATTAATGTTAAGAAATTGAAATTGCAAGAATGCTTTCCTTAATTTGAACGACAAAGATTTTACTTCGGAATTACTTTTAATAAAATAATATGAATAAATTGAAGATACGGGCCTGGAACCGTAATTAAGATGACAAATATGGATAATGACCATATCCCTGTATAATTCAGTCAAAATCAGAAACCGAAGGCATACAAAATCAGGATAAAACAGGAACCAAAGCAAACAAACAAAAACCTCCACCTTATGAAAAGAAGCGAACTCCCGATATGGGAGTGAGATCAGGTGTCCAGGAAGAGTAAGCATCTCCTGCTTGCATGCAACACCCGCCGCTTCAATTCGGTAGAACTGTCACATCCGGTAACTTCCATTTCGGAAGATATAGAGTACAATCTTTGGTTGGATGGTTCAAATGGTCTATGACAGAATATCATCCACCATTCTGGAGAGTGGGACATCATAGTGTATGACGAGTTCCCCATATCGTCCGTAGAACTTCCTCAGTGACGATGTTAGTCGGTCACAAACATATCCCTGACTGAGAAGCTGAGACGCCTAGCTCTCAGAACAAAATCCGTATATTTGGTACTTGCTCTGGCATAGCGTATCAACTGAGATATGAACACGCCATAAGCAGGCGATGACAAGATGTTGCTACTCAGAAAAAGAAAGTTTGTAATACTGAAATTGAAGTCGTCACGTTTGTCATAGAGTGGGGTGTTTATGTGACCATCAGTGTCATAAGACAACATTATGTCCAAATAGGATGCTGAATTGACTTTAAAAGCTTAAATTTCAGTATTCGTCTGTCGCATTACAATATCGTTGATGACTTGAAATTATTCATTGACAATTAATTTTTCTTGGATGGGTTCAGTATTTGAAATTTTCAATGATTTGTCATATATTGTTATTTGAGAATTTGAGCCGGGTCCCGATTTCATTTGGGAATTCCTTTATCCTTATATTTTTTCATGAATGACAATAATCTACTGATGATCTATGATACATATGACAAAATGTCTTCTTTTTATCTGAATACAAACATAAGATGCCTTAAAAAAGAATATGGAATTTGAAATGGTCATGAAAGAATTTTTGTGACCAGAATTCCAATCCATCTTAACATGATAAATTTAAAATGATTTGTTTCTAGGACCCCCCCCGGGTATGACTCGAATTCTTTTCATGACCTTAAGTGGTGGAAACAAATTGTGTTATAGTGTATTTAATTTTTCAGTCCTGCTACGTCTTTCGGTTGATTTTTGGACATAATTAACTTCATATTCTTAGGTTATTGTTTAGACTGAGGATCACTGACGAGCGTTAAATACCCGAAACGTCCATGTCTGGCCCATGCTGCATATTTATCTGTTCTAAATGATGCTATTAAATTTGAAGACGTTTAACATTTTTTGTCATTTCTGTATCAGCACTTTTCTCTTACATGAACGTATATGGGTCACATATTTTTTTCTGTGCCATCTGTATTGTCTTTCCATTTCCTTGCATCGAATCTGACGACATAATTGTAATGTACAACGAGACTTGTGACTACATTCCTGAACAGTAGTTCAATTGGTTTCATTTTATCCGAAGTAACAACTTGTCGCATCCAACGCCAAGGAACTTCGTTCCAAATGAAAAGGTTGCCATCTGTCCAAAATCGGTATCCTAGAACTACTTTATCAGGGGTTCGCTTCTTTTCGTGTGGTGGAGGTTTTTGTTTGTTTGCTTTGGTTCCTGTTTTATCCTGATTTTGTATGCCTTCGGTTTCTGATTTTCTGGATTATCGATTTTGTGCTGTATACAGGGATATGGTCATTATCCATATTGTCATACTATGTCCAGCATAAGAAAAAAAATTAAACGTGCATCATGAATTACTTTTGACTGTAGTCATAATGCATTTTTGAATGTTTCATTTTTCAAATATATCAATGAACATGCAGTAATTTGAAAATAAATCAGTATGTTTATAAGTCATGTTTTTTTTTTTTAATTTAGAAATCTTTTCCGGACCTCTCTTTTATAAGTGACTAAGATGTCGAAATCTAAATATTATAGACATCTACACAAACAAGCATATTATCTGCAGACCTTTCCTTCTAAGATGATTCTTAAAATAAGACAATGAAGAAAAACATCTTTTTCATATACATTTACTGTATGTGGCTGTTTTGGACGCGGCTGACATTTCATAAAATAAAAATCAATGCAATGCAAATCAATATTCAATGCAAATCAATTCAATGCAGTTCAATTCAATGCAAAATCACTTCAATCTTCCATTCAATGTTAAATTCAATGTTCACTTCAAGTTCAGTGCATTCGTATGTTCACTTCAAAGTTCAAATTCTTCAATCAAGGATTCAGTCAACATATTTCACAAGAACAGTCAGTTGTTAATATTGACCCGTGAACCTCCGCGGCCAATATTAGATCGCAACGTGCTAAAATGTATCACTTTCCATGAATGATTTGAGTTCAAAGTTCGCTTTATTAAAGTTCAGGAGATTTATTCCCGATAATAATTCGGGTTCAGCAAATACATAAAAAAGGCTGCCGAAAAAGTCAGTACTGGCTAGCCTTTAATTTTAACCTATTTATGAATTGCGAATATGCGCTCCGACCGGGAAAACCGCGCCGAAGCGCATGCGCTTTAAATAGATATAACAGTAATGAATATTATAGCGTCTGTGCCCATCTGACGTCGGGGAAGTCCGTATGATTTCTCCTGAAGTGGTACAAAACTGTTAAGGTGACCTCGTGTCGGCAGGTTCGAAGTATTGGAAGAACATCGTAGTCCGTCTACATCTACGCAGCAGTTTCGTCCGCATTTTCTGGATATCCTGGAAGTCGTCAGCCGCGCCGATCGTCCTTTCCGTTGGGCTTTACACTGTGAAATAGAAATAAAAACGGCGGCAGAACCAGGTCCTTAAGGTGAAAACAAGATAAAGCATAAACAGTCTCCAGTTAGTCGGGCGGGAGGGTGGGAAATTATTTTCAACCGAAATATATCATATACAGTTTGGTTTTTATTATTAATAATTGGAATATATTTGGAGAAAATTTCAACAGGTCTGTTACCTTGCTATAGAATCCAGAAAGAGGGCGATTAAAGACCCGTATGTAAAACATGTGCTCGTGACGTATAACTTATGACGCAAAAGCACTAGCATGCTTTGCAAGAAAAATTCATGGTGAAAGCGAGGTAACTCGCACAGCCACTTGAGAAAGACTGCAGATAAAGAAATCTATTTTCAAACTTGCGTCTTAATAGATTTTATTATCTGCAGACCTTTCCTTCTAAGATGATTCTTAAAATAAGACAATGAAGAAATACATCTTTTTCATATAAATTTACTGTATGTGGCTGTTTTGGACGCGGCTGACATTTCATAAAATAAAAATCAATGCAATGCAAATCAATATTCAATGCAAATCAATTCAATGCAGTTCAATTCAATGCAAAATCACTTCAATCTTCCATTCAATGTTAAATTCAATGTTCACTTCAAGTTCAGTGCATTCGTATGTTCACTTCAAAGTTCAAATTCTTCAATCAAGGATTCAGTCAACATATTTCACAAGAACAGTCAGTTGTTAATATTGACCCGTGAACCTCCGCGGCCAATATTAGATCGCAACGTGCTAAAATGTATCACTTTCCATGAATGATTTGAGTTCAAAGTTCGCTTTATTAAAGTTCAGGAGATTTATTCCCGATAATAATTCGGGTTCAGCAAATACATAAAAAAGGCTGCCGAAAAAGTCAGTACTGGCTAGCCTTTAATTTTAACCTATTTATGAATTGCGAATATGCGCTCCGACCGGGAAAACCGCGCCGAAGCGCATGCGCTTTAAATAGATATAACAGTAATGAATATTATAGCGTCTGTGCCATGCTTCGGGAGCGCAGCCCCGAAAGCCGCCACTTTGAGAAAATAAAGCCCCGAAAAAGCCCCGAAAAGTGGTCAGCTATAATTTCATTACTGCGTCAGCCGCGACCACTCATTTATTTAAAAAATAAGGCATTAATTTATGGGTTCTTTTTCATAAGGGCACATTACTTATTGGTGGGTAGGGAAAGGGATTACTTATTGGTGGGTAGGGAAAGGGGGGTAAACGTGACTGTCCGAAGTGAGGAAGGTCTCAAATGCTGATTGAATTGTGTTCAGGAAGACGTTATTTCCTAGTTCATTCAGGTGAACACCATCCGTCTTGTAAAGGGAAGAACTAAAGGGAAAAAGGTCGGGGTGTTTGATGTAATAGCCACCGCCCTGGAGTATATTTTTAGCTGCCAGGCGATTTAGTCTATTCCTGCACTTTTCCATTGCCTCATTATTGTGGGACACTTGCCATTTAATGCGGGGAAGAAGCTGGGACCAAACCAGCTTTGTATTAGGTAGTATTTCATTTACTTCTAGTAAAATTTTCTTAAATCTATACTGGAGGTAACCCAGTGTGGCACTACCTACATCGTTTGCCCCACAGTGTAGGAGAAGGAAAATGGGGGGATCCTCGAAGGAGAGGAGATGGCGTAGCCTTCCTTTGATGTTAAGGAGCTCAAATCCTCCTAGTCCCTGCCACCATACAGAAACGCCTTGTCTTTCTAAATTCAGGTTTTTTCCCCCAGGACGCTGAAATGCTGACATTTCAGCATGTTTAAGGATAGATGACCCCACAAACCATACTTTGATTCGATCTGAAACGATGTTTAATTTGATATTTAATTTATTTATTCATATATACTATTATTTTCAGATAGCAAGACACCATTACATGTAAATAAGATTTGACTAAATTGTTTCGGTCAGCTATACTATATCTTTTATAACATCTTTTTGTGTGTGTGTGGGGGGGGGGGGGGTGAAAAACGAGTTTATTTTATTTTACTAAATAGGGGACAACGAATATATGTTTTGTAAACGTCAGAAACCCAGCGTCCGGCAAGTTGAATATCGTTAGACGAAAATCCCGCTAAATGGGCTGAAGTGGCCGCTCCTATCCGAAACGAGTGACTTTTGTAATAATGACAATCGATATTGACGGCAGTTAAAGCGCGACGGAGAATAGCTGTAAACTGATATCTGGTCAGTGGTGTTTTGTCATAGTGACAAAGAAATTGGCCTGGGTGGTTGGGACGAATTTGCATGAAATTTAAAACGTTTCTATACGCGCAAATGTCCATTTTCATTTCTTGTATGACCAAAGTAATCCCTCGGCTATACTGATCGGTTTTGGATTTTCTAATTTTGACGTAGAGGTATTTGTTTAGAGAATCCACTTTGATATCGGAGAACACGAGAGGTGAATCAATGGTTTTCTTATTCTGGCATACTATTTCGCCTATCCGTAGAAATGCACAGAATGCTAATGTAAAAGCTGCCTTGAATAAAATTGCCTCGTAAGATGTTTTGCATATAACTGGGAGGGGGAGAAGAAGTTTCTTAAGAACGTCGATCGTAATAGGGAGGCGGGCATCTTTTATAACCCCATTTGTTCTTCGCATTCCTTCAAGGACCTTCGTTACGATAAAAGCTTTAGTTGTATCGACTTTGCCTTCTATTTTGCACTTGAACGAAATAGCTGTTACATACGAACGTGCTGTCGCAACGGAAAAACCGCTTGCAGACATGTAAGTAATGAAATAAACAATTTGATCTACGGATGGGGGCCATGTTAAAATTAAATTGTGAGAAGAACGAAATTTGTCGAATGTTGTTAAGCCCGCAGAATAGCTGCGTTCGGTATTTTCTGATACGGATCCGGTCACTAGCCGTTGTAGGGTAGGCTGCAAATAATCTGTCGAAAGCTGTCGGGAACTTTCTGTGGGAGCTGGTCTGCTAATGGATCCAAACAACGAACCTGTTTGAAATGTTTACGAGAAATTGCATCGGCAATGTTGTTATGGACCCCTGGAATATGCTTAGCTTTAAAAATAATATTGAATTTCATGCATGTTAAGACAAAGTTTCTAATGAGAATCATTACGTTTTCGGACCTTGAAGTACGTTTATTGACAACTGCAACCAAAGATTCATTATCGACATGCATTACAATTTTTTTATTTGCAAAATTGTCTTTCCAAATGCTAATAGCTAAAACAATAGGAATGAGTTCTAACAGAGTTATGTCTCTTAGAATAGTTGAGTCGCGCCAAACGGTGGGCCATTGGAAGAAAGCCCATGCGCCGTCAAAGTAAGCTCCGCATCCAAGGTCAGCGGAGCCTGCACTGTCAGTGTATAGATGCATTGTGTTAGACGAAGTCCATTCCGAAGCAGGAAAGTAAACCGTCCCATTGAATTGCTCTAAGAAAGTTAACCATGTGTCTATGTCGGATTTCATTCCTTGATTTATACGTACCCAGTAATGTGGGGTTCGAATACCGGACATTGCATTATAGAATCGCCTGTTAAAGGCTCTACTCGATATGATGGCCTTACCAAAAAAGTTCAAGGTGCCTACTAACGATTGTAATTCCCTCAGTTGAACCTTTTTCTTGCCTTTGACGTATTCGAGCATGGATTTTAGTTTGGATATTTTTTCGGTTGGTATTTTAATAAGTGTGTGTTCGGTATCAATCGTCAGACCGAGATAAGTAAGACAAGTTGTAGGACCAACAGATTTTTCAGGGGCTAAAGGTATAGCGAGTTCATTTGCAATAGAAATAAATGTATCCATGGATGCTTTGCAAACCCCAGTGCCCTGTGGGCCATAGAATATGAAATCATCGAGGTAGTGGTCTACAGTAGGATGAGAAAACTTACTGGCAGTTAGCCATTCCAAAAAGGTCGCAAAATCCTCAAATAAACTGCATGCTAATGAACACCCAAAAGGAAGACATTTGTCGATATAGAACTTGTTTTGAAATTTTATTCCTAACAAGTCGAAATCGCCGGGATGAATAGGAATCAACCGAAAGGCGCTTTTGATATCGACTTTGGCTAACTCAGCGTTTTTTCCTAACTGGCTTATTTTTTGAATAATGCTGTCGAACGAAGTATAGTGAACACTGCATAGCTCAGGGTCTATATGCTGATTTACGCCCAGGTTTTCAGGATAAGACAAATGAGTTATAAGTCGAAATCCACCGTCCGCTTTAGGTACAAGACCAATGGGAGAAACGCGCATGTTATGAATCGGTATTGAGTCGAAAGGTCCCACCATTCGACCCAACTTAATCTCTTTATGCAGTTTCTCTAAGACTTCAGTTGGATTTTTAATGGCGGAAGAGAGGTTATCGCAGATTAATCGATTACGATGGCCTGTGTAATTAAGTCTAAAACCTTTCGTAAAACCTGACCGTAATTTCCTGGCAACTTCTTTATTCGGGTACAGTGACAAGTATGAATGTAATTTGGATATTATTACTGGCGACCGTCCTAACTTCCAAAGATTTTGCGACGTAACATTATTACTAGTAGTAGGGGCGAAACCCACGTGGGCGGTAAGATTGAGCCGCCTGTGGTCTTTGACTTGTATGCGGTCTGAATCGAGCGCCAGTATAATTTTGCGTTCTGGTTGTGTTTAAAGATGAACGCACATGTTGGGCATTTGTAAGGGAAGGCAATAGAGGCACAGGTGAGGGGTTTTGAGTCTTGCATAAGATGCTTGGATGGTGACCATTACATTTAATGCACAGATGCTTATACAGACAAGGGTGTCTTTGACAGTTTGCTCTGTAATTATACTCATAACATTTGTTGAACTGCTCATGGACATTGGTCGTACTAGTATTAAGGACAGAGTGTGCATTTGATGCCTGATTTGTTATATAAAGCAACCAAAGTTCATAGTCTATTGCGCCCCATTGCATGGTGGGATTAGCACTTTTTTTGAGGCGAAATTGCTGGTCATAGTATTTCCACCCTAGACTTTGAGAGCGTGTAGCCCCAATGCGAATGTTTTGCATATATTTGAGCATTGACTGGAATTGGTCAGGGTGGGCAGTGCAATATATTGAAGTGAAAGTTATAAATGCATCAGTCCACTTAGCAATATCAAATATTTTAATTTGATTTTTTGGTTTGACTATTAAAGAACCATTGTTGACTGATAATATTTGTTCTCGTGACTGTTCGGGTGTTTTTTGCAACAAAACAGCTAAGTCAATATATTCGCCCGTTACAATTTTTTGGCGAACAGCCTCCGAAACATGACTACCCAAATGAGCGTGAACGCTAAAGATTGGTTGCACCTCAGAATGATATAATTCATTATTACTACCTGCTTGGGGTTCCTGGTGTAGTGGAGCAGGTAGAGGGACGGCAGGTGGGGCCTCACTTGCAATTGGATTCAGAGGCTGTGACGAAGAGGTTGCAGGTAGCTTGGGTGGATCCAACTGAGCGGGGGAAGTGTCCTCCAACGGTGTTAAGTCCACCAGAGCTTGAGGAGAGATAGGGGCAGAGGAAGAAGCCCGGCGCCTGGTTGGTTTACTTGCACGCGAAGACCTGGGCTGGCTATGGGACAGGGCCAGTGGGACAATTGGTGTGGCCTTTGGCCGGCGCTTAGCAGGTCGGTCAACCGCTGGTGATGAACTGGTAGTCTGTCTCCGTTGGCGTTTCGGCATCGTTATGAAATAAAAATAATTGAAATCAACAAAATTCCGACAATAATTGTAAAAAGGTTGAATTTTTGGAATTCGAATATTTGAAAGTTGTATTACACCGCTGATGGATACCAGATCTAGTTTGTTATCGTACCTGTTCTTCAGTATGAATGCCCCACGAAGATTGAAGGGCAAAGGGTGAATTCGATTCTGAAAGATATCTCAACAAAATCTACGAAAATCACAAATTTGCGAGAGCAAATGAATCATCAAATGTCCAAATAATGGTGTCGAAGGCTCTTAAAATTATTTTCAACCGAAATATATCATATACAGTTTGGTTTTTATTATTAATAATTGGAATATATTTGGAGAAAATTTCAACAGGTCTGTTACCTTGCTATAGAATCCAGAAAGAGGGCGATTAAAGACCCGTATGTAAAACATGTGCTCGTGACGTATAACTTATGACGCAAAAGCACTAGCATGCTTTGCAAGAAAAATTCATGGTGAAAGCGAGGTAACTCGCACAGCCACTTGAGAAAGACTGCAGATAAAGAAATCTATTTTCAAACTTGCGTCTTAATAGATTTTATTATCAAAGAGAGCGAAATAAGTTCTTATTAATTAAAGACAAAGCATTGTCCCTATCTGGTTCATTGGTCTAAGTTTTACATGTATGTCATGTTTAGAATAAGTGGTAAATTTCTATTCCTTCCAACGGAGGCCGATTAGTGCCAACCTAAGTGAACATTTTAAGTCGTAATTACGACTTAGTATGTTGTAATTAAGACTTAGTATGTTGTAATTACGACTTAGTAAGTCGCAATTACGACTTAATATGTCATAGTCACGCATTGGTTATCTCGTAATTACAGCTTAAATACGTCAAAATAACGACTTAATTATCTCGTTATTACGACTCAATTATCTCCTAATTACGAATTGGTATGTCGTTATTACGAATTGGTATGTCGTTATTACGACTTAGTTTTCCCGTACTTACGACTTAGTTATCCCGTCATTATGACTTTTGAAATATGTATTTACGACTTAGGTATCTCGTAATTACGACTTAACATGTCATAATTACGACTTAGCTTTCTTGTAGTCAAGACTTAACATGTCATAATTATGGCTTAGATATCTCGAAAATACTACTTAGCTACATCGTGATTATGACTCGGCTATCTCGTAATTACGACCTCACTATGTCGTGATTACGATTAAATATTATTCCCTCTGAAGTAAATTTGTGACGCATATTTATGTCTTTTTGAAGTTCTCCAATAGTGAACTCTTTTCACAGAATAGCTTTATATTTATACAATGACAAATATGGATTATGACCATATCCCTATATACAGCACAAAACCGATAATTCAGAAAATCAGAAATGGAGGGCGTACAAAATCAGGATAAAACAGGAACCAAAGAAAAACAAACAAAAACCTCCACCACATGAAAAGAAGCGAACTCCCGAAATGGGAGTGAGACCAGGTGGCCAGGAAGAGTCAGCATCTCCTGTTTGCATGCAACACCCGTCGCTTCATTTGAGATTTATTTTTTGACTTTTCATGATTTTTGTCTGACTAAAGAAATGGGTCGAATGGGTTATTCCCGTGATTTTGTTTATTTTTTCTTCATGCTTCTTCTTCAACAATGTGAATAGGGAAGTCGGGTAAGCAATAAAGGCCAACGTGGTCATCCTTTTTCTTCTGGCATAAAATTCCTGAGATCTCCTAAGCTGCAATATAGAATTCAATCAAACCTTATAGGAAAGGATAATTCAGGATCATTGTTGAGTATAATGGATATAATAATCAGCTAAGTCGTAGTTACGAGATAAATTAGTCGTAATTACGACATAGCTAAATCGTAATTACGAACTAGTTAAGTCGTAATTACGACACATTTTATAGTCGTAATAACGAGATAAGTTAAGTTGCAGTTACGAGATAGTTAAGTTGTAATTAAGACATACTACGTCGTAATTACGATATAACCAAGTTGTAATTACGACATACTGAGTCGAAATTGCGACTGGAAAAATTCACTTTGCATTAATTGGCTTCCGAACCTTCCCGAACAAAATTTCAAACCAATTTATTGTGCACCAGGCACGTGGTTCGGATCTTAAATCCCCATCAGTGATGCTTCCATCCAAAGAGATCCATTTTACTGGTATTTCAAAATTCATTTTAGTAGCGCCCTCTGGTTTTAAATATATTTTAATTAAATTTGTGCAATTTGCAGAGAGTGCTGTAGAGTCCTGTAGAGTCGATTCAGTAGCATATCCAAATAAAATTTATGTTCAAAATAGTATTGGTGGGATCGTGCTCAGATGTTATCCTCCTTTGATTTCGATGATATTTTCAATGAAATGACATTTCCGAAATAGCAAAATAATGTTTATGACGTAAAATTGCCGAAAACAAAGCTTCTTTCATGCGAAGTAATTAATACATTTTAAAAGATCCATGTCACGGGGAAAGAATTTATCTGCTCCACGCTGCAGCAGGAAATAATATACGATATTACGGTTCAAGATAGGTAATATGGTCTGATAGACCATTTGATCCATCCAACCAAAGATTGTACTCTATGTCTTCCGAAATGGAAGTAACCGGATGTGACAGTTCTTTCGAATTGAAGCGGCGTGTGTTTCATGCAAGCAGGAGATGCTTACTCTTCCTGGGCACCTGGTCTCACTCCCATATCGGGAGTTCGCTTCTTTTCATATGGTGGAGGTTTTTGTTTGTTTGCTTTGGTTCCTGTTTTATCCTGATTTTGTATGCCTTCGGTTTCTGATTTTCTGAATTATTAATTTTGTGCTGTGTACAGGGATATGGTCATTATCCATATTTGCCATTGTATGGAATTCATATTCTCCTCGCCGTACCAGGCTTGAACCGTAATAACATTTTTGTCATACTGCAAATCGCTTATAAATTGTCATTTTAAAATGGCATAGACAGTAAAATTTCTAACTTTTTTATTTGTTGATGGATTATGAAATTTTCTTCACCATAAAAAGATTGTACTCGAATGAAATTCATTTTAGCAGAAAATTAAAACTAAAAGATCTGAAGCGAGAGAAACATTCAAAACTTTTGAACGTTTTATGGGAAAATCTCGCTGTGACGTCAAGAAACAAAATGATATCCATGACGTCACAAAGTTCCACATTTACGGCTGCAGACGGGTAACATAGTCTCATAGTCTTACCCGTCTGCAGACGGGTAACATAGTCTCGCTACAGCCGGCAGAGCACGGACTGTATTACGCATGCCCTCTTTTTATATCCATTTACATATTCATCTGTGTCTCTGGGGCCTCTGCGTTTTGCGGTCTTGTTTGTGTGATGTCATCTTACAGTGAGGAGGTTGTTTTACACCACAATTGTACGTTCTTCGAGACCTCTGGGTAATTGGAGAAGTGAGAGGGTTGTGCGCACGTAATCCAGGATAACCACACCATTTGCTACTTGCGTGACAGATGGCCGTCCAAAGTCGGCACCGGTTACCCATTGGTCTCGTCGGTTTATGTGTAGTCTTTTGTGTTTGATGTTTACATGTCGTGTGTCTCTTTTCCGTCTCTTGCTGTACTCGTCTTTTGTGTTTTTGCATCGGGTGTTTTGGTGTTTTACTGTTGATGCTGCAACGGGGTCTTGTTGGAGATCTCCTCCCTTCTTTTCATAATTACGGCTAAACAACCAACGAGATACCTAGAATTTTTTTTGCAGTGCGACAAATGGTTATATTAATAACACGGAAGTGTTCCAACTCTATACCTTCCGGAAGAAAATTTCAAACCAATTTATTATGCACCAGGCACGTGTTTCAGATATTAAATGGCTCTTCATATATTTATTTGTGGATATCCTTGATGTATATTGGCATCGAGTTCTAGTATCACTGATGAGACATTACATATTGATCACTGAAATGAGTTACAGATTTAACTTGGCTTTGTTTATTGACCTGGCCTACATATTTGTCACCTATGAGGCGGATACTGTATATTCCTCGGATGAAAACATTTTATCACAATCAAAGAAAGATAACTGCTTGAAAATCAAGAGCATGGAGAGTAATTCAAAATATTGCAACAAATCAGACACATGAATTTAAACGGCTCGCAATTGCACGAGTTTCTAACGAGACAGAGAGGGATATTCAACTAATCAAGTAAGAACAACATGTAATACAAATTACTACAAACATAAGGATGGCGAACAATGCGCAATCACAGTAGAATTTGGATGGCCATCTGCTTAATAAATAGCAATTGGTGTGGTTATCCCTATTATAAGCGAATATTATAACTATTCCATAAATGCGCATACATAGCGGTTTTGCAAGACAGGAAATTGTATAAACATAGAATTTTTGTTTTAATTTTGAGAAATCAAACACTCGATGTGGTAGTCTTCTTCTATTTTGTAATAGCGTATTCCACAAGTATTTTTAAGGAAAGTGTACTTCTCACTTCTTCATTTAACCTATTCAAGCTAGCACCACTTTGTAAATTTTCTTATCCTTATTATAATTCCGGAGCCAACGTGTTTTTAGATAATACAGCAAGAAAAATTTAAGTAAGCTTAATACTTCCTCTGCAATCCCGCTCTTTTGCAGTAGCTGAATCTATCCAATTCTTTCTTTGCTCTCCACTGGGCGAAAAAGCATCATAATTAAATTTTACCTACAACAAATATACATGTAGTTGACGTGTTGTCCATCAGTAATCCATATTTTAAGGATCATCTTCATGAAATCTATCCTCGTGAACTAGAGATAAAGGACAGATCCACTTCGTGCTTTGCCGTGTGGAACACGTAAAAAAGTTCCCCGCAAGGGCTTTGACAGTAAGTGTTTTGAATATTTTCCCTGACATTGTCGCCATAGCACTTTATTTATAGACGCGGCCTCAGACAGTGCGTGCATGTATTTTATATGTTCTTTTCATTTTCGTGCGTAAACATTGAGGGCGGGTGTGGCTAGCCAACAGGGGATACTTACTCCTCCCGGGCAGCTGGCTAGGGGTCCGTCTATGCTCTATTTGGTGCTCTATTGTGAGTGCTGTTGAGATTAGCGTCAAGATCTTCTTTAAGTCATTGGATATACTTTGAACACCTCAATGTATGACAAGCGTGATGATTTCAAGACAAAAGGAGGGGATCTTCCACATCAATAACTTCCCTTTCCGTGGTAGCAACATTCCGTCTTCTCCTGCTTATGACGTTTTTGTTTCTCCACTTTTTTTCCAAACATGACGATTTCATCGTTAGAGCCAGACGGCTTGCAAGAAAGCTACTCGTTCAATGTTTTATTATACAATGGCTGAAATCATAATTGACAAAGTTCTTCGGTTACTATTGGGATCTAATAAAATCATTTGGGATCCTTCTTTCCAGAATCATCAGTGACATTCTCGATTACGATTAAATGGTTGTCAACATCACGAAACAATGCATATATACTTGATATGAACATCAATATGTACATCGACACAATCACCGAATTTGACATTTTTACATTGAACGGTTGTGTCAGGTGTTGCATGCAAACATTTTTCTTTCGAATGCCTTACTACTCTTACTGTCCATTCACATAAAGACTAATAGTTGAACTTTTGGTGAGTTTGACAGAAAGTGTTTTGAATATTTTCTCTAACATGGTCGCCATAGCACTTTCTATATAGATTTGGCCTGCGTGAACATCGACGGCGGGAACAGCTAGCCAACATGGGATGCTTACTCCTCCCGGGCACCTGGTCCCACCTCTAGCTTGCTAGGGGTCCGTCGATGCTCAATTTGGTGCTCTATTGTGAGTGCTGTTGAGATTATCGTCAGGATCTTCTTTAACTCATTTATATCTCACCGTTTTTATACAATCTCGTACTTTTAACTCGCCACACCATGACAGAACAGGTTAACACAGAAAAGAGAAGTGCCGTGGTTTAAAGTCAACCAATTCGGATGATCGATGAAACATTCATAGATTATTATCGCTTCTGTAGACTATGAAGCAATGATTCAAAGAGTTCGTGAATTCTCTGAAAAAGATTTTTTCATCAACACATTCATTCCTTTGATGTTAAATTCATATTCATTGAATGTTTGGTTGAAATTCCAATTCGATGATTAAAATGTCAGAGTTGTCATTCTTTACACATGCTTTCAATCAAGAGTGTGTTTTTGAGGAAAATCAATAACGGCGCCCTGAGACAAAACTATCTAGGTAATTAATTAAATAGAAAAAGTCTAAAATTGGCTAACCTCTTACGTACATGTAGCTTTTCATAACATTCTATCATGGATCACCAGAACTTCATCTTGACATTTATTCATAATGTAAATTATGAATATATATATTCATAATTTGCCATTGTTAAGATTGATGATCACTGACGAGGGTTAAGTACCCGAAACGTGCATGCCTGGTCCATGCTGCAATTTTACCAGTTGTCCCCGAGGACAAATGAGTTAAAGAAGATCCTGACGATAATCTCAACAGCACTCACAATAGAGCACAAAATTGAGCATCGACGGACCCCTAGCAAGCCAGAGGTGGGACCAGGTGCCCGGGAGGAGTAAGCATCCCCTGTTGGCTAGCCGAACCTGTAATGTACATGTAGCCAAAGAAGGGAGGAGATCTCCAACAAGACCCCGTTGTAGCATCAACAGCAAAACACCAAAACACCCGATGCAAAAACACAAAAGACGAGTACAGCATGAGACGGAAAAGAGACACACTACATGTAAAAATCAAACACAAAAGACTACACATAAACTGACGAGACCAATGGGCAACCGGTGCCGACTTTGGACGGCCATTTGTCTCGCAAGTGGCAAATGGTGTGGTTATCCTGGATTACGTGCGCACAACCCTCTCACTTCTCCAATTACCCAGAGGTCTCGAAGAACGTACAGTTGTGGTGTAAAACAACCTCCTCACTGTAAGATGACCTCACACAAACAAGACCGCGAAACGTAGAGGCCCTTGAAACACAGATGAATATGTAAATGGATATAAAAAGAGGGCATGCGTAATACAGTCCGTGCTCTGCCGGCTGTAGCGAGCTCATGTATGTAATAACCCGAGGAGTCCGACTGACATTCAGAGAGGACAGGTGGTCGGGGCCCTGTCTTCTCTAAAGAGATTTGGAAAGGGCCCATCATGGAGTCCTCTCGTCACAGTCAGTCAGAGTGCAAATTTCAAGGATGCGCTTGTGCAAGACTGTAGATTGGTCAAGTACCAAGCCCAGTGTCCGTCTGGTGACAAAAGGATCATATCCTTGGTATAAACGACGTTTTGTGATTCTGACGCATTTTCGATGGTTATGCTGCCTACCTTTGACCCTTCTAATTTTGTTTAGTCAAGTTCGATCAACTTCGGTTGATCGTCTATCACTTCTACGCATTCAAAAATGTCTGTTATAACAATTTCTTGAAATTTCTTAAAGTGGGTCTTGTAGCATCACATCCCATCAATCTTGCTATGTCTTTCGGTACATTTTTGGATATAATAATTTTCACACTCTTTGTCTACATTACATTGGTTAGATTGAGGATCACTGACGGGGGTTAAGTGCATGTCTGGTCCATGCTGCAAACTATCTGTTCTTAAATTATGCTATTGGATTTGAAGACGTTTAACTTGTACCACTTGGCGAGTGTCACTGCTGGTGGACCAGAAGTCCCCGTGGGCACATGTAGCCAAGTTCGATCAACTTCTGTTGATCGTCCGTCTCTTCTTCCTGTCCTCTCTGAATGTCAGTCGGACTCCTCGGGTGATAACATACATTAGCTCGCTACAGCCGGCAGAGCACAGGTTGTATTACGCATGCCCTCTTTTTATATCCATTTACATATTCATCTGTGTTGCTTGGGCCCCTGCGTTTTGCGGTCTTGTTTGTGTGTGGTCATCTGACAGTGAGGAGGTTGTTTTACACAACAATTGTACGTTCTTCAAGACCTCTGGGTAATCGGAATAGTGGGAGGGTTGTGCGCACGTAATCCAGGATAACCACACCGTCTGCTACTGGCGTGGCAGATGGCCGTCCTAAGTCGGCACCGTTTACCCATTGGTCTCGTTGGTTAATGTGTCATTTGTGTTTTATGTTTTTCTGTGATTTGTCGTTCCCTGTACTACTGCGTCTCTTTCTGTGCGGGTCTTTTTTTGTGTTTTACAGTGATTGTTTTGGGAGGTTGCTGTAGGTGCTGCAACTAGATGTTGTTGGAGATCCCCTCCTTTCTTTTCTATGCATTCGAAAATTTCTGTTATCAAAATTTCTTGAAATTTCTAAAACGTGGGTTCTGTAGCATTATATCCCACCCATCCTGCTACGTCTTTCGGTACATGTTTGGATATAATAATATTCACATTATTTGGCCATATTACATTGATTAGATTGAGGATCACTGACGAGGATTAAGTACGCGAAACGTGCATGTCTGGTACATGCTGCATATTTTCTGTTCTTAGATGATGCTATTGGATTTGAAGACATTTAACATTTGTACCTCTTGGTGAGTGACTCTCTTGCTGGATTAGTGGTCTCAGAGGGCCCACGTAGCCAAGTTCGACCAAGTTTGGTTGATGGACTGTCTCTTCTGTGCATCAGAAAATTTCTGTTAACAAATTCTTTTGAAATTTCTAAAACCGTAGCATCATATTCCACCCATCCTCCTACGTCTTTTGATACAATTTTTGATATAATAATTTTCACACTCTTTGGCAATAACATATTGTTAAGATTGAGGATTACTGTAGAGGATTAAGTACCCGAAACGTTCATGTCTTGTCCATGCTAAAAATGTACCTGTTCTTAAATGATCCTATTGAATTTGAAGACGTTTAACATACGAGGGATGATTGATAGTTTGTGATCCTCGTATTTAAAGATTTGAATTTTATCAGACACTTTGCATTATTTATCTCGTCTCGTCGGTTTATGTGTAGTCTTTTGTGTTTGATGTTTACATGTCGTATGTCTCTTTTCCGTCTCATGCTGTACTCGTCTTTTGTGTTTTTGCATCGGGTGTTTTGGTGTTTTACTGTTGATGCTGCAAAGGGGTCTTGTTGGAGATCTCCTCCCTTCTTTTTCTACATTCTATACAATTTCGCCACCGGTGTTTAAGGGTTCCAATACCACTTTTAAAAAACTCTTTATCTTGACTGGTCAGAAAGCCATCCACTACAAGAATGACGTCATCATCGGACTGCAAGTATGACGTCATCATCCGACTGAAAGTTGGTACCAGAAACAGCTGTTTTTGGTTTTGGGGAATAGATAAATGTCCGATGGAGCAAGATCAGGTGAATAATGCGGATAAAAGGCACAGTCATAAATGGCAGTCATGGCAGTCACAGACTTACGAACAGGAGCATTGTCCTGATTGAACAAAACACCTTTAGTGAGCTTTCCGCGGAGTTTATAGGTTTAATATTTTCCCGTAACTGTGTTAATAGTGAAGCATAGTATGAGTTAAAGAAGTTCCTGACGACAATCTCAACAGCACTCCCAATAGAGCACAAAATTAAGCATCGACGGACCCCTAGCAAGCTAGAGGTGGGACTAGGTGCCCGGGAGGAGTAAGCATCCCCTGTTGGCTAGCCGCCATGTACCATTGATTTTGTTCCTTTTTGGAGCTAATCTGTCAGCAAAATACCTTCTGCAATCCAGAAAACCGAGGCTAGCAACATATCAATCAGTCCTCGTACCATAAAGAAGTTCTTTTATTTGTTATAGATGTAAACATCAAAGAAGTACCTAACAGTTATTCAGTCTCAAAGTAGAGCAGGCAAGGCAAAATCGTGAGAATTCCCATCGGAACGGTTCCGAACCCCGGAATGAACAACATTCCGAAGCGAGACCAGGTGCCCGGGAAGAGTCAGCGTCTCCTGATTGCATGCAACACCTGTCTCAACAGCTCCATGGAAACCTGTCAAATCTCGATGTACATATCAGGTAAGTATGTCTTGTTTGGTGATGATGATAGCCATTCAATCACAATGCAGAATGTCACTGATCATTCTGGAAAGGGGATATGGTATGCTTTTATTATATCCCCGTAAGACCAAAGAACTTTCTCAATGATGATTTCAGCCGTTGTGTAATATAACCCTGAACAATCCTAATAACAGACACTTCATTCTCAAGTAATCTCACAAAACAAACATTTAACACGCATAGTTTTGAAAACCTTAACTGCATGACATCTAATGTTGTGTACGGAATAGAGTGCTCACTTTGTGGATTGATTTATGTGGGCGAAACCAAAGGCCAGCTCCGAAAAAGAATGTCAGGACACCGGTCAAAAATAAATAATAAAGGAAGTCAACTCCTTTACCGACACTTTGACCAGGCGGATCATTCTGTTTTATCTATGAGAGTCAGAATCCTGGAGAAAATATATCACCCCACAAACAATCCCAATTTGAGCACACCTCTCCGTCGCAACAGAGAAGAGTTCTGGATAAAAAATCTTAACACTGCAGCGCCCTATGGGTGCAACGACAACATCAGCACTATTGGAAACTTAACAAGTCCCGGTTGTCAATCGGTAAATGTGACTAGCTTATTCAACAAATCACAAAGAAGACCTCGAAGTCATGGCATTCGAAAATATAATAGGCCTGAGATACATAGTTTCTCCTTCGATGAATTGGTTCCATTTTTGAATGAGCCTCTAGGCCTGCATTATATTCGTACCAAATTATACTCTGTTCCTTTACGGAAGTTACACGAAATCTACGATTATACGAAGGACCTCGCATATACCGATACACGTTCCCCAGAATACAGACTACAAGGAGTCATCTTGGACATTTCTACTTTTCGTTTATTTCAAGCAGTTAGATCAGATAAATCAGAGGAGAAAACAAACCGCCCTTTCATTAAAGTAAGATTTGCAAACAAAGGTATTGATAACTTGAATCTTGGTCAAATTTTGAATCACAAAACTGTCACAGAAAAAATCCCACCATATTTCAAAAGAAAAGAAACTCCTTGTATTTCCTATAGCTACACACCAACAGTTGCATCTAAAATTTACAATTACAAACGATTCCTGCAGTGTATTGATTTAAGTAATCCCTCACTACATCCACTTCCCTGCGAATGTTCTTCATCGGATTTCAACTACTCTCCTTGTGGACACGTTATTACTGGTGACCTTAGTATAGTCAAGAACGACAAGTTGAGAGAATTGTTAAAAAAGGGTCCCAAATACAGAGAAAGTATGTCCTTTACATGGAACCAAAATGTCAAAATTATCATGGACTCTTGTGAGGAATATGCAAGACGTTGGGCAAAGAAAGAGGATGTACAGCTCGACACCCTTTCCGAATGGATAAAATCAATCAGAGGGTTACTTTTATCTAGAATTAACCGATTAAAATCAACTGTGAACACCAGATTCGTGTCTATATTTAAAGACCCTGATGTTATCACAGAACTTACCTACCTCCAAGAACATTATGTCATCACACCAGCGGACAAAGCCTCAAATAATTACACATTTACTTGCAAAAAGTACTATTTCGACAGTCTAGTTAAAGAGTTGGGTTTAAATTCGACACCTGGAAATCCCACTTACACCCCAACAAACCTTTCTGCCTCTGAAATAATAGATAACCACAAATCAGCTCTTGCTTCCTTTGGCTTCGACACTACCAATTTAGATTTAGATTTACCATACTTATACTGCATACCTAAAATGCATAAGAATCCGTACAAGCAACGTTTCATCGCTGGTTCCTCAAAATGTTCTACCAAATCTGTATCGATCTTACTCACCAAAGTTTTATCTGAAATCAAATCTGGGCTACAAAAATATTGTTCGACAGTATATTCTCGCAGTGGTATCAACCAGATGTGGATTTTAAAAAATTCGAAGGAACTTTTAGAACATCTGAAATCCACTCATTTTAGTAGAGTCCATTCGATCAAAGCCTTTGATTTTTCGACACTTTACACTACAATTCCACATTCTAAATTGAAAGAAAGACTCGCAAAAATTATAAGTAATGCGTTTACAAGTAAGAACGGTAATCGCAAATACAAATTTATTGTTGTTAACTATGACAAAACCTACTTTGTAAAAGAAAAGTCAGATTCTGAAAATAAGTACACTGAAACAGACATTATTCAGATGTTAAACTTTCTGATCGACAACATTTTTGTGGTGTTTGGAGGAAAGGTCTTCCAGCAAATTGTCGGAATTCCAATGGGTACCAATTGTGCCCCACTCCTTGCCGACATTTTCCTTTACTCGTACGAAGCTGAATTCATTCAATCTTTGGTCTCTGAAGGGAAAAGATACTTAGCTTCTGATTTCAACTTCACTTACAGATACATAGACGATGTGTTGTCCATCAATAATCCAAAATTCGCGGATTACCTGAGCAGTATCTATCCTTCGGAGCTTGAAGTCAAAGAAACTACAGAGACAAATAATTCAGCATCCTATTTGGACATAATGTTGTCCTACGACACTGATGGTCACATGAACACCTCACTCTATGACAAACGTGACGACTTCAATTTCAGCATTACGAACTTTCCTTTTCTGAGTAGCAACATCCCTTCATCGCCTGCTTATGGCGTGTTCATATCTCAGTTGATACGCTATGCCAGAGCAAGTACCAAATATACGGATTTTGTTCTGAGAGCTAGGCGTCTTTCAGATAAGCTTCTCAGTCAGGGATATGTTTGTGACCGACTAACATCGTCACTGAAGAAGTTCTACGGTCGATATGGGGAACTCGTCATACACTATGATGTCCCACTATCCAGAATGGTGGATGATATTCTGTCATAGACCATTTGAACCATCCAACCAAAGATTGTACTCTATATCTTCCAAAATGGAAGTAACCGGATGTGACAGTTCTACCGAATTGAAGCGACGGGTGTTGCATGCAAGCAGGAGATGCTTACTCTTCCTGGGCACCTGGTCTCACTCTCATATCGGGAGTTCGCTTCTTTTCATATGGTGGATGTTTTTGTTTTTGTTTGCTTTGGTTCCTGTTTTGTCCTGATTTTGTATGCCTTCGGTTTCTGATTTTCTGAATTATCGATTTTGTACTGTAGACAGGGATATGGTCATTATCCATATTTGTCATTGCAAACAGTCTGGCTCTAATGGAGGTGTTCAAATGTCCGTTTGCGTCGAAAGATAGAAGTATATCCAAGTACGAAACGGATTTGTCACTCTCTGTTGTTTCCTTGATCTCTAGTTCATGAGGATAGATTTCATATAGATGATCCTTTAAGTTCATATTATTGATGGACAACACGTCATGTATGTATCTGAAGGTAAAATTGAACTGAGATGTGAGGTACTTTCGCCCAGTCGAGAGCAAGGTCTGGATGAAGTCATACATGCATAAAAATTAGTCCGCAAGCAGTGGCGCGCAGTTTGTACCCATGGGGATGCCGACTTTCTGCTGGAATACGACAGCAAAAATGTTGTCAATCAAAAACTCAAGCATCCGGATGATATTGTCTTCGCTATGATTTTTTTTTAATCAGAGTGTTCCATCACGAACTAAGTATCCTCACGCCCTATGACGAGGTATTTGTATCACATGTTACAATTTTTTGAAAGAAAGATGTTGCGAATAATATTGACAATGCTGTTTTTGAGCTTTTTGTGTGGGATGGTAGTGTAGGGTCGATTCAGTACAGAATCAGTGGCATACTTAAATAAAATTTATGTCCAAAATAGCATTGGAGGGATGGTGCTAGGATGTTAATCTTCTTTAATTTCCATTATATTTTGAGATGAAATTACAAGATTCTAAGTAATAGATCAAGGTTACCATTGAACATGAATGAGAATATAAAAGAAGGGATCTAAAGATTTCATTGCCTACTTTGGCCGGTCATTGGGTAAAGCAAACGGATACATCCGCATAAAGAGAATTATCATTACAGTCGATTTCCTCGGTTTACACATTTTTGCGTAACCACTTATTTCATATAACATGGTTTCATGGAATGAATAATATTTTTTGATTGATGGATTGCAACACTGTCCAATCAAATCATATGAAATAATACGGAGTCTTTATTTCATAAAATGAATACCATCCGTTAAATGTGTCGCATCGAAAAAACGTAAATTATCTAGCACGCTTTTCGACAAATGTTTAGCAGATTTACCACGTTGTTTTTTTTTTTCTTTATTTTCTGTGGTTTACCTCATTCTGCATTCTGGAGTAAGTACAAAATGTAACATAATTCCCAGCGGTTGCTATTTTCATCGCTTTTTGTCCACTAACATTCCAACAAAGATCCTAGAGAGAAGCGTGGGTTTTGGACTTTTAAAATGAAACCCGTCTTATCGTCACTTCCTTATCGAGAAAACTGGTCATTTCATTCTCAATTATCGTATGATTTATATAAGGTATTCACTTTTATTATCAATATCAAAAGGGTTTTATCACATTATGTCATTTAGTTAATACGCTCTTGATAAGCCTTACACAAAATTTCGAACCACTGAGTTACATGGGCTTTGCATAACTACATGGGTCCGTGTACTAAACCACAATTCAATTTTCCATTTCGGAAACATTAATGAAAAATTGAAAATTGAATCAATTTTTCATTTTTCATTTTCAATTTAGTAAATGAAAAATGGAAAATTGAACCAATTTTCCATTTTTCATTCAAAAATTTCAAATTGAAAAACGAAAATGGAAAATGGACTCAAATACGCTGTATTAAACCACAATTCAATTTTCCATTGCAAAAGTAAAAAACGAAAATGGAAAATTGAACCCATTTTCAATTTTCAATTTTCATTTTGAAAATGAAAAATGAAAAATTGGTTCAATTTTTCATTTTTCATTATAAAAATGAAAAATGAAAATTGAAAATGGGTTCAATTTTCAATTTTCCTTTTTAAAATTTTATTTTCTTAATGAAAAATAGAAAATGGACTGTAAAAGGCTGTACTAAACCACAATTCAATTTCCTTTCCAAAATCCGTAATGGAAAATGAAAAATTGAGTCAATTTTCCATTGTTGCACTCCGCGTGCTAATGCAAAAATGAAAAATGAAAAATTGAATCCATTTTCAATTTTTCATTTTTCATTTTCGTTTTAACGACACACGACCTGCACACCCCTATCTCTATAATCCAGAGGTCCAGCGATTAGCCAATCAGAGCGCTCGGTTAAACGTAAACAAAAGACTCTATCGACAGTTTGCCCTTTCTCTCGTTTCGCAAATAAACAGTCGTAAGAATTTTGTGGAAATAACATTTTATATGTTTTGTTTTTTGAAATGATATTATGAAATATGTTATCTTAGACAAATTTATGCAGCTCTCTCGTATTTTTTATAACATAGCTAATTGACAAGGCAATGCAATAAGCTTATTAAAAGATCATGGACTTTTAAAAAAAGTTTCCTTGTGTTATCGCCTATATTTCGAGTGAATCTACCAGAATTGTGCTTTTTTGCATAAAAAGAACTATGGACACTTAATTCGTATGAAGTTGAAAGTAATCCCTTTTTGAATAATTCATAACACGGTTGACGTCTGTGTTGTCAAAAGGTTATTCTACTACCACCGCTGTATATCCGGTAATCCTTTGGATGGTTGTACACTATCAAGGGCGGATCTAGAGTGGAAAGCGGGAGGTTGGGTGTTGCATCGGCCCAAAGGGTCGATCCGAGGCACGAAATGCCCAGTGGAGGAGGGTACGGGAGGTCGATGTTCGGGGGGCCTCCCCGGGAATTAAGAAAAAAAGAATAAAATTGTGCAATCTGAAGCATATTTTCTCCTTATCATCTCGAATATCAGGACCATTTTAGGGATACCCTTTCAAATTAGTAGGGAGAGCCTGGGTTTATCTCGATCTTTTTTTTCAGATTATTTGTACTTTAATACTTATTGTTTATTTGTCCCCGCAGTTACATGGATATAGAATTAGAATATTGGTATGATATGGTGCAAAATTTGTTTTCTTCATTTTGGTTTGTTTGTTTGTTTGTTTTTACATAATTTCCAAATCCAATGTTTAATACATGTACATTTATATGTTTTAAACAAAATGTGAAGATTAAAAAAAGATCCCTCTATAAGCATAAAAGCGTGAAGGTTACTATCCCCGTGCCATTTACATGTTTTGTAAATCATTTGACATGTTTATATGATTGTTCATTTCCGATAAAATGTAGAAATTGAAATGAAAGATATGATTACTACTTGGAATAAGGACCAATTTTCGGGCATACCAGAAACCCCCTGCGCGATGTACATTACAAAACTACTCAATAAAATATTGTTAGTACGACCAAATTTAGAACCTAAAAAGAATTGTATTTACAACCTCAATAAATTCTCTATTAAGGTGAATACATTAAAACAAAATCTTTCTAATTGGTGAATTGCTGACCATTGAGCAATTTCTACTGATGCTTTTGCAGGGTTTTTTCGATTGCTGATGTTACCAAAATAAAGCGAAACCCGGGGGGGGGGGGGTTTCCATGGGGGGGTATTGCCCACCACCACCACCACCACCACCACCACCCACCCACCCCCTAAATCCGCCCTATTGAAACTTAAATGGTTTGATAGATATTGATTTCTAGTATCTAGATAGTAGATATCTAATTTTCATTCCGATATTTTGATTACGTCATGGGAAAATAAATGTTAAACATTGGCGGAATCAAGGGGGGGGGGGGGGGGCACGCCCCCCCCCCTGAAATCTGCAAATCATAGGTAAAACGATCATTTTCCATAAACAAAGAGTAAATATTAATAATTATTAACTACTTGTTAGTTAATATAATTGTCAAATGCATCAATTTCAATTCATTAATCAATTTCAGTCATGAAAATGGGTCCAATAAGGCTGAAATTCGTTACCTTCTGGGGGGGGGGGGGGCGAAGTGGTCCCCCTAATAGGGCTCTGCCCTGGACCCGCTCGGGACCTAAGCGGTCCCAGGACCCCTCGCCAATTTTACGCCCCCTCTAACTCAAAAGCTGGATCCGCCACTGATAAAGTTTTCTATCTTCTCCATCGCCTGCTGAACAGCGCATCCCTCCATGTGACACATGTATTTCAAACATTAATATTGTTTTCATAGTACAAAAATGTAAATATCTCCTCTACATGTTATCCACATGATAGATTTACTGTAGTAGTGAAATTGTAGATTTCTTGAATGATATTAAGTTTCTTAACAAGTACTATCAGGGACGATAAGTACCTGGAACTACATTTGTATATTGTATTTGGTTTCTTTTATAAATAAATTTTAATCTGTAATAATCAAATATTCTTGTGCATATTGCGTATCAAGATATATGGTAAAAAAATGGGGGGGGGGGGGGGGGGGGGGGGTTGAGCACTTTGCCGAATTTTCACTAAAATATTAGTTTACCATCTATTATATTGATTGATCAGTGCCGGGCGTAGCTTCGATGTGGACGGTAAGCAGGGGCCGGCGGGCCTAAATCCTCAAATGGGGGGGGGGGGGGGGGGGCATAATCATACACTTTTTGTGGAATGACTCGCAAGGCATGAGGGGTCTATGTGGGGAGGGTATAATGGAAGTTGATATCCCTACATCTGGAAAGGGGTTCGGGGGCCTCCCCGAGAATATTTTGAAAAAAAGTCAAGCAAATCTGTACTCTCTGTCCCATGAATGCGTCATGTCATGGTTTGGCAAACCTACAAACGGATAACTTTTGCGCCAAAAAAAAAAAAAAAAACCTGCAAGTAACATTCTTCATGGAAAAAAAATATTTAAATCACAAACCCCTCGCGCTTTTATACAAGTGAAAAATCTGTGAAGTCCGATTAAATTTAAAAATCAAAATATGGGGAATGTAAAACGATTTTTAAAAATGCCTCGGATTACACCATTTTGTCATAAAAATCCGAAAATTTCGCGTACGATTTTAGATTTTTTTTTTTTTTGGGTCTCTTTGTTCATTTTTCCAAGATATACAAGGATCATTGAATCGATTTATTTTGATTTTGACCATGCATAGCACCATAACCTTTAAAATCGGCTTGAGCAACGATCATGCCGGCTCGCTTGATGTCAGTGACGCTGCGCGTGCAAACAACATCTACCCCTGCGTTAATCCAATTATCTAATTAGCAGTTACTCCATTTATTGAATCGCCAATTTAACTTTTGACTGTCAGAGTGAAACAAGTATTAATATTCAATGTCTTTTAAAACGACATTATTCAAAGCGTGTTCACGTTACAAAACCGTTGGACTTCATGTGCAAGATGTGCCCTCTATGTTGATACAATAAAATCAACAGAAAGTCTGAAACATGGGCTACTTTTATGTTACTTTCACGGTGGTTTCAGTAACACATTTAAAAAAAATTATTTTAAAAACAAAACATATAACATGTTATTTCCACAATAGCAACTGTTTATTTGCGAAGCGAGAGAAAGGGCAAGCTGCCGATAGAGACTTTTGTTTACGTTTGAAACGAGCGCTCTGATTGGCTATTCGCTGGACCTCTGGATTATAGAGATAGGGGTGTGCAGGTCGTGTGTCGTTAAAACGAAAATGAAAAATGAAAAATTGAAAATGGATTCAATTTTTCATTTTTCATTTTTGCATTAGCGCGCGGAGTGTAAAAATGGAAAATTGACTCAATTTTTCATTTTCCATTACGGATTTTGGAAAGGAAAATTGAATTGTGGTTTAGTACAGCCTATTACAGTCCATTTTCTATTTTTCATTAAGAAAATAAAATTTTAAAAAGGAAAAATGAAAATTGAACCCATTTTCAATTTTCACTTTTAAAATGAAAAATTGAATCAATTTTTCATTTTCAAAATGAAAATTGAAAATTGAAAATGGGTTCAATTTTCCATTTTCGTTTTTTACTTTTGCAATGGAAAATTGAATTGTGGTTTAATACAGCGTATTTGAGTCCATTTTCCATTTTCGTTTTTCAATTTGAAATTTTAAAATGAAAAATGGAAAATTGGTTCAATTTTCCATTTTTCATTTACTAAATTGAAAATGAAAAATGAAAAATTGATTCAATTTTCCATTTTTCATTAACATTTCCAAAATGGAAAATTGAATTGTGGTTTAGTACACGGACCTACATGTACCACTTATGAGATTTTTTTGCTATTCGAAACATGTCTACTATGAAAATCCAAGACATCAGTACATGCTCTAGCATACCGGATGCAGCAGCTCTAAAGAAAACCACAATTCAATTGTAAGGTTTTAGAGATAAGTTGAATCTGTAGAAAATAAATCTGATTATGTTTTATGTATAAGTAAGAATAAAATCTATTAATATCTATTTTCGAAATCGTTCATGTTCCGTCGCGTGTCTCGTTATCTATTCTGTGATTTATTACCATTTTTGTGATTTCCGTTACGAATGGCATCTTTCCTGTAATCGTCACGCGGCTTTCATGTTTAACGCAACAGAGTCGTGCACAAAGATAATAAAGTTACTAGCATTTAATTTCTTCTCGTCGAGTTCTCCTGATTAATGTTTATTTGACTTAAAGCTTTGATTTGAATTTCAGATATTTCCGACGAATTCATGTACGTACATTTTCAAATTAAACTTCAGGGCATTAATCATACACCGCTGTAGGAATCAATGAATAATATTATGACGCGATCTATTGTTTTTGTCTTTGTTATATTCTATTGTAACACCTGTAAATTCTCACTTATGCCACTTTGTTAAAAAGAATATGCTTCTTACGTTTATATTTTTTTAGAAGACCACCAACACGCTGAGTAGTGACCACTGCAGCACAACACGTAATTAAGCCGTGCTTCCACTGTCGCGAATGAAGAGGCGATAGAGCCACGATTTGGTGATTTTGTTTAATCGTAGCGCATTCTCCGCTCAATCGCGAGCATTCTCGTCTCATCGTATCACTATCGTGATATATTCTCCTGCATTCTCCTCTGTTCGCGGCACCGACGCGAATGCTTCAAACTGTTTAAAACATTCGCGTCTGAATTCCTATTCGCCTTACACTCGCAGCACATGCGCAGCGAATTCGTGTTGCATTCTCCTCCATTCGCAGCGCGTTCTCCTCACATTCGCGTGCATTCTTGTTCCCAAGGTGGAGGAGAATGCGCCACGATAGAGCCCCGACAAGAAAGAATCTGACACAAATGTATCCTAAAGGCGAATGCGCCAGGAATGTGACGCGACTGAAAAAACCAACGCGAATCAGCCATGGTATTGACACGATATTGCCATGATAGTACTAGATTCACACACGACAGTGACAAGAATATTTATCTGTAAAAGTGTGCGGATCAATATTTTGAAAACTTTGACAATGCCTTTCACGTTGTGGAAAGATGTCAAAGTCAACAAAGGGTATTGATGCTCATGGACATGTCAAATAATTTTGATTTTGTTCTTCTCACATTCTTGTCATGATCGCAGCGCTATCGCGTTAATGTCGTGTCTCAATCTCATGCATCGCAGCACTATCGGGTTAAAGTCATGTCTCAATCTCCTGTATTCGCCTCTCATTCGCCTTAGTGTCTTTTTATCGTGGCACAATCGTGTCGCATTCTTCTCTATTCTAATCACACTCGCCTCACTATCGTAGCGGACGCGTAGCATATTTTTGATGCATTCGCAGCGCTATCGTGTGCCTATCGCGCCAAGAAAAACTTCATGAGAACAGACAAGAATGTGACACGATTGTTCATTAGCCTCTGATCGTAGCTCATTCTCCTCTACATTCGCGACAGTGGAAGCCCGGTTTTTAAATGACGCGGACTACGAGAACGAGCCTATCAAACGACCAACCAAATAAGGCAAAGCACCAATGAGGCATGATAATACGGAAGTGTTCCAACTCTGCACCTTCATGAAGAAAATTTCAAACCAATTTATCTGCACCAGACACGTGCAGAAGAGCAATATATCATAAGCAAGGATAACGAAGTTACGATGACTTCATTTTACGAGCAGATACATATTTTTTAAAGCAAGAAAATGATGGGGGCTCAAATATGGATGGATGAAAATTAATTTTTATCAAATTTCACTGAAAAATATTAAGTTCACCGTTTAGATCTTTTGCAATTAATTTTCAAAGTTTTTTTTTTTTTCATCAAGTAGAGATAACTCCTAAAAATGACCCTATTAAAAATCCTTTTTCCGTCACCTACCACAATGGTATAAAAGTTTGTGCAAAATCAAAAGCGATTGAGCAATATGAAATAATTCATACACATGATTTTAATATTTTGGATATGATTTCGTTCATTATACATCTAATACCTTAAACTATCGGTAGGCTAAACAGAAATTGACGCTAGTATGTTTTTTGTTTCTGGATCCGTTTCGAGTAATGCTGAATGGGAGATTAAAACACCTTGGTCAATTATATGATTCATATACAAGTACCTTTGTATCATGATTACATTTTTGATTCACCTAGGGGCTTAACCAAAAATGTAATCATGATATTTGTACCAATATAGTAAATAAAAGACTGCACTACATTAACTGTATTTGATTTAAAGAGTCTTCATTGCTTTTATAAGAGTATATTATTTAATAAGAGGGAGGGCAATAATAATGTTGTTTCAACTTTTATTCAGCCCAATCCAGTAATTAACAAAATAAGAAGGATCAAAGGTAGACAGAATTACCATCGAAAATTGTGTTAGAATCATCAACGCCTTTTATACCGTGGATATGATCCTAATGTAACCAGGGGGACACTTGGCTTGGTACTGGACCAATCTACAGCCTTGAATCAGCGCATTCTTAAGAATTGCACTCTAACTAACTATTATGACAGGACTCCATGACAGGTCATGTCCACACCTCTATAGAGAAGACAGGGCCCCAGTCACCTGACCTCTCTGAATGTCGGTCGGTCTCCTCGGGTGATCACATGCTTGAGCTCGCTACAGCCGGTAGAGCACGAGCTGCATACCGTATGCCTTCTGTTTTTATATCCATTTACATATCCATATATGTGTTTCTTCGACCCCTGTGCCATGATGTCTGTTTGTATGTTCATCTTACAGAGAGGTTATTTTACACTACAATTGTGCGTTCTTCGAGACTTTTGGGTAATCGGAAAAGTGGGAGGGTTGTGCGCACGTAATCCGGATAACTACGTCGTCTTCTACTTTCATGGCAGACGGCCGTAATAAGTCGGCACCGGTTGCCCATTGGTCTCGTTGGTTTAGGTGTGTTTTTTGTGTTTCATGTTTCTATGGTGTGAGTTGGTGTTCCTTGTCCCTTGTGCGTCTCTTTCTGTGGGTGTCTGCTCTGTGTTTTTGCAATGTGTGTTTTTTGGGGTTTTGCGGTGGGTGTTGCAACCGAGTGTTGTAGGAGAATCCTTCCATCTATGCTATAGTATGTCGGTTTTTTTTTTTTTTTTTTTTTTTTTGTTTTTTTTTTTTGTAGTAAATAAAGTGGATCCATTTCGTAAGTGCATTATGTGAAGCGCTCGCAACTTCTACATCGCTCGCATGTTATTCCTCCATTATGGTCTATCCAGAGAGTTTGCAAACTTGCGTAGGAACAATGCCCTCATTGTAGTGGCAACAATTGTACACTTACATCACTCAAATATCTGACACGTGTACATGACAACATATGACATGATAGCAATTGATCAACATTAGAAAAAAAATCTACAGGACTTTAGATTGTAGAGTATGGGACTTATGGCTATCAAATCCAATTCGGGTGACGTACATGTACTAGGATTGTAATATCGATAACAATTAGATATCGTTTTGATGACACAATCATGTACCATCATCTAGAAATCATCTAGAATGGATGACTTCAACCTGACGGTTCGAGATATTGATGCACTTCTCTCACCCAGAACAGATCGAAATAAAGTTGACGTGTGATTTCTCTTTTAATACCGAGATTCACATAGCTTTCAATTTTCCTTACAATTATAATGAGTAAAAAGTACTATAAAAGCCTTGTTTTTTTCATTGTGCCTACGTCCATTAAATCAATATTTCAGGAAAATAATAAATACTTTATAATCAGGAATGTTATCTTATACTTAAATTATACCGTGTTACTTAAAGCAAAATGTCATATTAAGATTTTTATTAAAATGTTTACAGTTGTAGCAGTGAATGAAAGGTTAAAGACACAAGAACAACCGGAATTCCAAAAAAAAAAAAAAAATCACAATCATCTTAAAAATTCATAAAACAAAACAAAGAACGGAAGGTAAAGCCCAAAAGCAAAAACAGCGGGACGAGAAGAGAAAAATCTGACAACCAGGCGGAGAAAATAACACAGCTCCATAGAAACACGAAAGACAAAATTATTCAATGAAAACCTCCAGAGTCCGGTGTAAGAACGTTGTTTACTATAGGTGGCGCCACTCTATATACGCGCTGTATTTTGTTTTAAAAAGTGGGAAAGGGCACCTCACCGCACTATGGGTATGGGATCAGAAATTAAAGTGTTATTAAAGATTAGAAATTAGGATAAAATCAAATATTATAAAAGATAAATGGTTATACTAAATAATTTACACTTTATCTATGTTCATTCAAACGATTAAATAGTAAGATAAAAATGAATTCCTTAAAGGGAAAAGGAAGACAATGAAAATATTATAAAACCAAAAGGTCTCAAAGTAAAAACACAGGCCTTGACTATAGAGTAGTATGCGATATCCGAGAGAATTCGCGGTCATATCAAATCAAGAACACAATTGAACTAGTTTTTACAGGAACATCTTCAAAAAACAAACATGTACATGTACATATAGAGCGTAATTTTCAAATTAAAACATGTACTACATATGCTAATACGATAATATATAATACATTTACATGAATATGAGTGCAGTCTGTAATACAAGTATATACAACGAAATTATAAACAGAAGAAAAACATATGTATGATAAATCCTGGGTGATGCATAATGTACCTGATGATAATGTATGTTGATAAAACATTATTTTTTTTTAAAGAAATATTGAAGGTATTTGAATTACGATTCCCTGATTACTTTTTCCAACTTCCTCTTTTTTTTTTTTTTTTTTGCAGCCAGTTTCTCATGTTTAACTACGTTTACATATTTCTCTGTGTCTGAATTGTATATACTCGTCTAGAAAGTAATGTTATATTGATATATTCGCCGAACTAAACGTATTAGTTAAAGAAATAGTGTCTTGGAGTAACCATACCAGATACAGACCGGAAAGAGACGATTATGTATAGATTACAAAATCCTTTAAGTCTGATGTAATTGTGTCACTCTTGTTTCCGGTCAAAAGAAATGTATTCTTCCCAATGTCGTGTCAATTTGATTCTTTAGCAGTACGCTCCGTGATTGCCGCAGTGTGGAACAGTTAAAATCGTTCTCCGTGACCTGATGTTTAGAAGTGTATTAATTACATCTTTCCAGCTCTGTCGCCTGAAAGAAGCTTTGTTTTGGCCCTTTCTTGATTTGACATCACAGACATTATTTTGCTATCTCGAAAACTTGTCATTCCATTCAAAACTATCACCGAAATTAAAGGAGGTTATCCCTCCTATGCTATTTTGAACATATATCTTATTTGGATATACATATGCTACTGAATCGACCACACAGGAAATTTGGAGCTACGCTTTCTCTGTAAAGTAAATGTACAAATCTAAATTCAAAACACTAAAGAGGGCGCTACTGGTGGGGTTTTTTTTTTATTTTTGGCTCCGCTGGAAGCATCACTGATGAGAATTTAATTTTCGAAGCACGTGTCTGGTGCAGGAAAGGTCGGGTTTGGGTTTATTTGGTGAAAGTACAGAGTTGGAACACTTCCGTATTATTAATTCCTTCCTATAGAGTAACTTAGAGATACATTAAAATACCGAGAAACTCGCTGTATTGTTATGGCAACCATCAGTTTAAGATATGCAGGTACATGTTATTCGTGAGGATAATACAGAGTTGTCCTGATATTTATTCTTCTGCAATGTACATTTACATAAGGCCAAAGTAATTAAACATTTTTGTAATCACGGATCTGGAGGGGTAGGGTGTTCAAAACTTCCACTGATATGTGCCAAAAATGTCGATTTTTTATTAGTTCTGACAAATCATCTATTTTTTAAACAATAGGCTGGGAAACCTCCAATACTTGACGGTTTTGAACTTGTTCAGAAAACAGTACCCTCGCGTCAGGATTTAAAGCACATGAATGCATATGGTTAATATGAAATGTTGAGAAAAAAGATTATTTCTTTAAGTGAGTTTCTTCGTCTTTGAAAAATTACTTTTATATTGAGAGTTATAGAGGCATTTTATGATACATGTGTATTCATGACCATTTCCTAAGATGCAATTTGATTTAAAATTAACTTCTGGACGTTTTTCAAGGGAATATATACGTTTAATTTGTGTGTGTAAATTTCTCTGTGCAATTTTCCTTAAAGTAGACCCATCCACGGACGTTAAATGAAATATTTAATTACTATGGCCCAACTTTGGTTAATATACTGATGGACCTTGATTTAAAGTAAACAAGTGTAAAAGTACTCGAGAGCATCTGCAAAATTCTGTTCTTAACAAGATTGACTTTCCAGCGATTTGATTGGCTGATACATTCTGCAGTTTGCAGTTTGCAGTATGGGCTTTAGAAAAAGCTACAAACACAATAAAGATAATCAACATGATCAAGGTCCTTCAATTAAAAAATTACGTGTTGCGACAAAGAGCTGATATGTTAAAAAGAAACAAGTATTTTATGATTGACGATTGACGCTGTCCTTATGCTTACTACGAAATACTTATTTCAACATTTAGTCTAGTCTTTGTTTTTCATCTAAATAATTTGCTTGGTGAAGTTTAGTTTAAACAATATTTATTGGTATCTAATAAATATACAGTGAAGTTTCAAAGAGCACATTTCTATCCATGTGATATCCTACATATCACTGCACGGAAGAACCCCTCAGCCAAACACTGCTAAACTTTCAGTCTGGATTTCTGAAATGTACGATACTCCAACTAATCAATGTGGCGTATGTTGTAATAAAACGTTTTAAGCCGTAACATAAAAAATGAGTATCGATAACCTATAAAGAGAAGCAGTTTTTAGATCTGAAAAACAATGGCCACTTCACACCATTGTTTTGATCAACGTGACTGGTTCACGTGTTAGTTCATTAATGAATATTGTTCTAAGATATCACATTGTGAGATTCTGATCCGGGAAGATTTAATTAAACAGAAAGTAATACTCATAGTTAAAACAATGATGTATAAAAAGGACATTAACTACATTGAGAAAAAAAATGCAAAAGGAAAATAAAGATCAAGGATTCTTAAAGTGACTCTATATTGATTAGGATGTAATGACTTTATTGTTATTGATGATCGACATATTATCTACTTCTGTTACAGTATCTTTATGACGTCGAGTTAAATCTCGCCCCAAAGCCTTGAAACGACAGCAGTCGCGTACTACAGCTTTCTTATCGCATGTATACTTTGTATTGAAATTCGAATAAATTTTCTTTTCAGCAATTTATCTATGATTTTCATGATATTCATGTATCTATTATAAGATTTATAAGTATACTAGACTAAGTATGTTCAATTGTTTGTAACTCGAACTTTGTTCTTTTAATTATGTAATGCGTATACATGTACATGTAGTAAATGTTACTGATGAGCCTTCGACTCAAGAAATTTGAAAATGAAATCATGGCTCCATGATTATGGGTGCTTAATTAAGGAATGATTAGCCTCTAGCATCGTGTTTACAACCAATCATGTTGATTTTACTGTTGCAAAATAATTTTTTTTCAATTTAACAAAGCAACTACATGTAATATACCCCTGCTGTCCATACTTATTGTATTTTTACAGTAACAAATATGCTTATAGGACTGTACATAAAAAATAATCACTCTAATTTTTTGTTGTCCGTATTGTTAACGTTTTGCAAAAAAAAATAACTTTCTTTATATGATAATTAAGATTATATGTAGAATATGTAGGTAGTTCATTAAAATTTATAAAAAATAATATTTCCTTTCTTAAAGGTGATTGATACAGTCATCATCATGACCTATTTATTTCACATCATATCAAAGAGAAAAGCAAGAAAGATTATAACTCTTATACATGTACTTTATCTCATTTTTAAGAAAAATACCTGATACTCGAAGCTTCAAATGGTTCTGCTTTTTTTTCCATAACGGAAATTAGAGTAGTAGCTTATTACCGACAAGAAAAGGATGAGAGGCTTTGAACTACGGGAAAAAATTATCGAAAGGAAATATTAAAATCATAATTCTGTTAGATTTCACAGAAAATCGTTAAGAACGGTCGTTTGGATATAGGAATTTTCCCCTTGGCAATTAACGAATGACGGGTTTAATTAATCGATTTTCCCTTTATTTTCTTAAGATTGTGGCTAGATTTATTGTCTACATCCAAGATTTCATACAACTGTCTTTGAAAAAAAGGTATCATAAAATGTATAGCGATGGACGTCTCTGCAGGTGACGTCTGTCCAGGTGCCTGAGAATTCCTTTGGAGTAGTTTCCACATAAAGTATGGTTACGTAGTAATTGTAAATAAAGATCACTGTTGACCATTGCTGTTGGTATTCCGGACTACTGTTGGCGCACAACCATCCACCTATCCCGTTTGTCCGACATTCAGACCTACGACAATGTTATACTGTTGTTTTGCTTTCGGTCTGTCGGTTATGCATGGACAAAACCTGAACATTTCGGTGCGAAAAAATCTCGGGAAGTCGCCTGGATTTTTGTTTGCTTGGTCTTTTTTTTTTTTTTTTTTTTTTTTGGTGACAAATTCCAGTTTCTTCAACCACAAAATAGCTCACCCAATTCCCCCCCCCCCCCGAAAAAAAACCCCTCTAGGCCTGGTTACACATCTTCTTCTCTTCTATTTACTCTAAAAGACGACATTTGCACACTGGGAAGCAACCGACCAATGAAATCACAGCCATCAGACCGAGGTCGAAACAACAGTATAACATCGTCGTCTTCTGACTGTAGATCTACACCGACGTCCCGAAAGTCAGAAAGAGGTAAAATTACGTAAATGGATTCTCACTAGATAACATTAGGGCAAATGCTTTTCATCGAGTCTTGGTTGTTTATTGTACAATCCTTAAAAAGATTTTGTTTTGAGGCTATGGGCCGTGAGGAATAAGGCACACATGTATTTTGCGATCAATTATTCCTGTTGACATTCGATCTAACTTCGATCCTTCGTATTTCATTTGTTTAAATTTTCTGTTACACGAAGGTAGAGAAATTCCCCAAACTACATACTCCAACATACTTTAACATACATTTAATGTTACCATCTCATGATTAATGTCAAGAAGTTTTCACAAATTCATGGAAACGAGATCCATAACCCATCAGCTTTGTATCTTTCTATAATGTTGGGATATTCAGATTCTGTTTTTTCAAGTAATAATACTCATTGCATTTTATTAGATGAAAAAATACCTATACAGCCTATACAAATAATTACGTTCATGCATAGGCGGAATAAAAAAAGATTGGGTGAGAAGACGACATTGGGTTTGGGTAGCGAGTTCCTCGATCCCTCTCTATATTCCCAAGTGACCATCAAGTACATGTATTCTGCCATAATTTCCATAGAAAAAAAACTCAATGTCATTACGTACATGTATACCATCATGATTTGTCTTGTATCATGTGCAGATTCCATTTCTATTGATATTAGAAAACCAATTTTCATAAGATATACGCCAAAACACGAAATAGATGATCAGTCAAACGCTGAGGAAATTGGTCTGAATGTCAATATACACGCTATAGTCATTATCTTGTTTCTCTTAGTCACTCACAGAACAAGATAACCTATAGTTATGACCTTGTACATCACAGCAACAACAAATTTTCCAAGGATAAATAACTGTCAAAGAAGAGCATCCTGCAGCTTCCTTAACCAAAGAAATTTCAAGGACATTTATTAACGTATAATGTTTTGATATTTATACATGGGAAATATTCACTTTTACTTGAAATATACATGATATTGGTCTATCTTGTATTTGTTTGGAATTATATTTAGAAATGAATTCGATAAAAATACAGGAATACAACAGTCAATGGGCTGTTCTACATTCAATTTGGTAATCAGCGTACTTGATCTTAACAGAAGTCGGTAATGTAAATGAAAGAATGAATATTTCATATACATGATCCATGCATGGTTATGCAATATTGCAATATTTTAAAAATGCATCATACTTGTCCCTATATGCTCATAATTATGCAGATGAAAGTGGAAAATTTAATCGTGAACATTTTGTATTTACTTATGCTAATCCTGAGTTAGTCCCATGTAATTTTCTCTAAGCAATCAATGGAAAACGGATAAAATATTTTTTTTTTTTTTTTTTTTTTTTTTTTTATTCAAATTTTTGTCAGATATGTACACAAATATTTTTGCAACATTCCTTAATGATAATGATGCACATATCTTCTTATAACAAGTTTGGTCAAGCTTTTATTTGGCTTTGCATTTACAACAGTTCATTGTTATTTACCGATTAAAATGGAGAGGAAGAACTTAAAATATTGGGGGTAGGGGTGGTAATATTGCCAATGAAACTGACCAGTCGTAACAACAGCAATCCAGCTGTATGTCTTGGCAATGTCGTGGACAGATAGAAGCTCAACAATATACACTAGATATCTCCTAAATGGAACAGAAACATTTTATAATGCCCCGCACGGCATCTGACGGCGAGGCGACTCCGTTATGTTCTATCAATCAGAGCACGGTATCCCGTATTCAGTAATTATTACGCATTCAGTGAAAGTGAATACTCAAATAAAGAAAATATCGATACCGTGACATTGATTTTTATTAATTGAAAGCCCTCAATCGCTCCTGTGTTGCGTTCCAAAGATCAGCTCTCCTCGATAACCGGTAAAGGAACAATTTCTGGCGTCTCACACGCCGAATCTTAAACGTAAACGACAAAAGAAAAAGAAGAAAAAACTAATTCCGTGTGATTGCTGTTTCAAAATTGAATCGGATATTAACTTTCTGATTTTCTCCTACAACGTAATGCCTGTAGTATAGATTGTTCGACTTCATTTTTCCTTTTCCTCCAGATCTATCGTTAAGATTGCGGCATTCTTTACAATTCTTTCAGAAAGGGTCGGCAGTATAGGACATTCGTGGCTATAATATAAATCCATGACGACTTCTCCACTGCATTTCACTAGGATTCGATTTAATGTCACCTAGGGAGTCTTTCAGTGAGGAATAAATAGACTCTAAATTTATCATATTCGTATGTACGGATTCCACACCGTCGAATTGCTGAAGTTAATTTTCTGGAAGCGCCATCCCAAAGGTTGTGATACGTCTGTCCGTATATTGCTTTGACAACATGCTCAGCAAGCAAACATCATCTCAAAGATACCGTGCAGCGCAATATTTTTTGCTTTAGGCGCATTTTAGTCATATCGAACGAAATGGACTCGACAATGTCTCGTCGCCAGGTTGGATATCTTATTATAACACCTTAGTAATTAATGCAACATCCCTTAATAAACAGATGGCGCTAAAGTAAAATGGAGGCGATAATTCTAATCACGGATTAATCAAAATATGTGACCCTAAAATATTACTTAATCAGTTGTAACTGTGAAGTTTGACAACTACTTTACCAGACCTTTATCAAAAAACACGGATGTTATTACTTTTTATTAAATATTTGGACGAATCATGATGACCAGAATATTTTTTGATTAGATATGACACGAGAGGTGAATAGATCACTGACATTCTCGGATATGCTAAGATGATCCCTATAGGAAGCTCTACAAAGACCTGATTACCCAATGGTCTGTCCGTATTTATACCTGGGCGGTCCGCCACTCATTGAGCAACCTCATTATTTTAAATACAATATCTATATGAGAGGATATATCGATAAAGGGATTCTGTAGAGAGAGGATTGTCACACTCTGCCAGGACAGAAGACAGATGGGTTTTGACCCGATCTGAGAAATGTCGGAAGCAAGGTTGCTAATGTTATCCTCCTCGGACGATATTTCAGGGGACATGGTGTTTCTATGTAGAAGATGACATGTCCTCATTTTGATATGTTAAATTGTTTCATCAGAAGATGCTATGTGTCAGTGATATTGTTCTCTATCTATTTGGGAATCAGCAGATTGCATGTAGCATTTGGAGCGGTTTCAGTAAACGTGGGCTTCCTGTACACCAACGGCGACAAAAATGATACGAATCTGAATGAAATATTTTTAAACATTAAATCTCAGTTCCCGGAATAGATGGTATCGGTGCAACTTTTTCTCCTAGGTCCCTGAATATGACATTTGAAGCGAGTGAATTATTTACAATGTTCTCTCAGAGAAATTTTGACATTCTCATTGCAGAAGTTGATTTCAAATATGCTTCAACGTTAGGACTTTTCGCTTCCGAATACTCGACACCTCTTATACTGCCTAACAATATCCTTCCTTACAAACAGTCTCATCATGTGTTATCTTTGACGAGCGGGTTCCAGCTGACATCCCTGGCAGTGGTGGAGTATCTGGAGTGGTTCCAATGGGCGGAGGTGGCCATCATCAGCACACAAGACACTTACTGGCAACAGATGGTACCCGTACTAGAAAGCACTATGTTTCAACATCAGTTTAGCGTCAAGCGCTCCTTTACCATAACAGACATGACAAGCTCAAGTGCAGTGCTGACAATTTTGGATCAAATCCCAAGTTCCACAAAAGGTAAGGTTCCTAACAACTTACAGCTTAATCTCAACAACCAGATATAACTTGCATCAGCATTATTACCCAAGATAAAACCTAAACCACGATTCATATCGAAATGGATTCCTCAGGTGTTGTTAAATTGTTCCTTCAATTACATTACTTCTTATTTTGTCTTTGATTGTTTAGGGGTTTTTTTTTTGGGGGGGGGGTGCATTTTTTTCCCTTCTTTTTTTCTGAAGAAAAATATCGAGATAAACATAACGTTTCCCATTGAAAATATAAGTAATGATTGGATAGAAATATAATTTTTTAAAAATAATATTTGACTGAGAAACAAACCCTTTTTTTTAAATAATTTGATTCAATATTTTTTCCAATAGATCAATATCCAATTGAAACTGATTAAACTATATTTGATAACATACATGTATTCAAAGTCGGAATTTTTAGATTTTTTTAATTTTAGTAATATCGCTTCACTTGTATTTTGTGCAATTGTTGGCCATGTCAATTTTCACATAGAGACATGAAACTTATTATGACAAAACTAAGATTTCACTTAAGGGCATCAAAAGTACAGATCAGAAGAACACAAAGTCTTACGGCTATCAACTTCTGAATTAATTTCTTGTTATAGACAAAATCGTCTTCAACAAACTCTTGACTCTCGGTCGAACCCACTTTCTCATTTCTCCCCTTATATGCCACGGGGTAATTGAATTCCATCTTTTGTTGTTAATCAGTGTATTGGATGAGTTTACATTATGCTACGCATATAAGACGGAACCTTCTACGAAATCATGTAGATTGAAAATTAATTGTTTTTCTAAAGTTTTCTATGTCAGGTCTGGTAATGTACGTTAATTTTCAATTTCGCAGTCTTGCATCAAACGCACGATCTCCTCGAAAGAAAATCGCAAAAAAAAAGTCAGAGTTTTTTAATAGACATTTTTTTCTCTCAATATTTTATAAAATTATTTTATTGAAGCATCTTCTTTTCCAATTTTAGATTTTTGCGTACCCTGCGTGAACCAAGATGATTGATGAATGTCATTATTTTCGTATTACGGTCTTTCGTAACTGTGGTTATTCCCCGCATGTCCGCTACATGTGAGTTAAAACAATGCAAACATGTTAGATAAAATCCAAAAGACGTGCATTTTCTATCAGATTCAAACAAATTATGGGAGGTAATATATTTTCGAATCAAAACACAAAAGGGCTATAATTTTAGATTGAATTTAAATGTACTGTATAAGGTCGAATCTTTATCAACTTTATTAGATTTTAAATTCATCTGGAGAGGTTATATATTTCTATATATGAACAAACAATAGATACTGGTTCAGTTGAAGTATTTTCAATTGAATAATCTACGAAAAAAAGGTTTTTGTCTGAAATAATGGGAATGTTTTCCTTAATATAGTCCTAGAATTTGGACAAGTTAAAAGATTGGCCTTTTTTCTATTCTAGAATTTTCTGACCTCTCGAAAATTAGATATCTCATTAGATGCACAATTTTAGTTTGAACAGTATTTATTGATACCAATTAAATATGCAGTGATATAATGACATGAACTATACGAAATAGGGATCTGAAAAAAGAAAGGAGGGTAACCTTGGCAATGCATATTGAATAAGGAAATGGCACAATTTTGGTGAAAGGTATTGCAAAAGATATGATTTTAACGTTAACAAAAAAGAAATCTCCCGAATACGCTGTACATGTATCTCAATTTTACAGATGAAGTCTTCGAAATAAATGAGATACAAAGTGAATCTTAATAGAAAACAGCCGAAGAATAAAAAAAAAAAAATGATTTAGTTGTATTTAAGATAAATATTTCGTGCCTATATAAAGAACAAAGATAAAGTGATTGTATGGAATCTAAAATATTCCCAAAGATACCTAATTAATGTTTTCAAATATTATATTCCATAGTTAAAAGCAATCTTTTTTGGGCGGGTGGGGGTGTTGCTTCTATGATTTTTGAAAAAAAAATGTTTGATTTGTAATGTAATGATTTCCATCAACATATGGATTATGCCATACATTTGAAATTATGTTGGTACATAATCAATGTAGAAGAAATTAATTCACCATTTGAATAATTCAAATTAGTCACTTGCATCATTTACTTCACGATTAAGTTAGTCGATCAATTTTTGTGCTGTAACACTCATTTTGTGATCTGACGAAAGTGCTACTCATTTAATGCGGGTACACAAAGTGACATTCGCCTTTTGCTTGAAATTAAATTCAGTAGAAACTAATCGAAACCGTTACTTAAGACATGGTGAATATATTGTAATAAGCATCTAGACGCTAGCGAAAAATTGCCTGAAGCCGTGAAATCGTCAAATTTATTTTTTTTCAAAATGTCATTTTTACATGACAATTCTCAATTCTGAAGCACTCAGTGAACGAGAATAAATAAAGCGTAAGAGTTATAGGGAGCTGAACTCTATAGACTCTTAAAACTATTTACACACAGCTACAGGAGAGTAACAATCAATGTTTCTAAAAATATTCCCTGACAATGGCGTTGCAAATCGTGAATTATTGATGAAGAAATAGCTTATTTTACAGTATTGACAGTTTAATGTCTATTTAGAAATAAAAGCAAACACCAACTTTGTCGCGAAGAAGAATTTACGTCAAAACGTCACAAAATATAAACTGAATTCCTTATGATTTTATTAAATTCATTACATAAATAGAGTTAATTTGGAAGGTTCCAATTTAATTCAATAATAATGGTTTTATAATCGTGTTCTGTGGAATTTCCCCTCCTTGGACAGGCACAAGCAAAATTGCCTAAAGTACTAACAGGTTTTTAAGAAAACAGAAATTTCCCTTCTATTTGCAAACGGTAAAATATAATCGTTCGACAATATAACTGGTAATACAGAAGGAAAAGCACTACTCAAAAACCTAGCTTTTTAAACCTTACAAGACATCATTTTTGTTGTACTCATTGGAAAATAGCAATATTTTACGCTTACAAATTGACCAAGTCATTTTGTCTTAACAAGGGTCGCGTATGTTAAAAGTAACAGCGATTCCTTTTCATATAGGTAGATATTCACTGATCATTGAGGCATAAATCTATTGTGTCGCATTTAGATTATGGCTATTGTGTCATTCAAACTTGACCAGTGTACATGTTTTATGGACTTCGTGCACGATACAGATGATTTAACGTGTTATTTCCAATGTGTGCAGCGAAATCACAAAAGCAATGATTTTTAAAAATTTCATTTTCAAACAGTGCTCTAATAGTCGAACATTTCCCTCGATATTCATATGTATCCATCTTAAAGCGTTTTCACGTAAAATCAAAATTTCCGTTTTCTTAACTTGCTGTTAGTACTTTAATAATGCTCATAACTGAAAACCTAAAACGGTAAAAAAATTTAAACTTTAAATGTAGCTACATTAAAATTGACTGATGCAGAAAACCTTTCGCTTTGAAAAAAAAAATCACTGCAAAAAGTACCTATCCAATGAATTGCATACAGTATATACAATGCACGAAGAAGGAAGTGAATGGTAATTGTTCCAGATGTACTATTAATATTGATATATTAATGAATAAGATGAAATATTTATGTTGACATACATGCATGTAATAATGGTTTTATAATCGTGTTCTGTGGAATTTCCCCTCCTTGGACAGGCACAAGCAAAATTGCCTAATAATGCTCATAACTGAAAACCTAAAACGGTAAAAAAATTTAAACTTTAAATGTAGCTACATTAAAATTGACTGATGCAGAAAACCTTTCGCTTTGAAAACAAAAAATCACTGCAAAAAGTACCTATCCAATGAATTGCATACAGTATATACAATGCACGAAGAAGGAAGTGAATGGTAATTGTTCCAGATGTACTATTAATATTGATATATTAATGAATAAGATGAAATATTTATGTTGACATACATGCATACTGTACCCCGTACAAAGAAGAAGTACAACACAGATAGTTACTCGATGTAATTAATTATATCCTACCCATCCTGATACGTCTTTCCGTAATTTTTAACACGCATGTCTGGTCCATGCTGTAGATTTATCTGTTCTTAAATGATGCTATTAATTTGAAGACGTGTAACATTACATCTTTGTAATGACCATCTACGAATATGGACCCGGTTTGGGTACTGATGTACCTTGTACGATGAGTGCTTACATAGAGGATTTCCAATCGTTTTCTTTATCATACGGTTCAATGTATTCATGAAGCAAGTTGTGAGTTTTGAAAATCCCCAAGCCCTGACCAGGGGTATAGACTATTCATTGATACTTCATGAAAAAGAGATATAATTTTATCGAATGATGCACAAATAAAGTCCAATTATTGAGATTTCAGAGCCTTTTCTTGCCGATGAACACTAGAAAAAGAATGCCTCTTAAAGCAATTTGAATGCAGTCAAAGAGTAGTTTATTTGATAAAAACTACGATGAAAAAATGAAAATGAAATATCATACACCTAGATAAAATGTCTTTCTTAGCGACATGATGTATCAATGCATGAACATGAACACAAGGCAAATTCAGGCTATATTTGAGGGACCATGTAATTCATTGCCTACATTTGAAGAATATCCTTAAATGTAAAATGTATGTATGTTGCTGAAAAAGCAATCATGCTCACACAGGAGTAAAGCAGTAAATGTACATCAGATAAATACAATGCTTCCGTATAGTCTCACTGAGTAAGGAATTATAATGATGATAGCATAGTTGTTAAAACCATCATCTTGTCCTAGTAGACAAAACCTAATCCCTGGGTGCAATATTACAGCAAGAGAATTTGGTTTTCAAAATAGAAATAATTATTGCTAAGAAGCTGTCATATGGACTGTCGCTTGTGTAGTAATAAGGCCCTGGGAAACCAATGTTATTTTTCATTTTGCTCTAAAAGTGTCATAATCGAGTTCCTGAAAAAAAAATACGAAACAAAAAATAGAACAGAATAACATCCATCTTCCAAATAAAGTTGAGCATAGTAGATCCTTACTTCCTTTTCTAGTTCAGAAGGACAATAGTCGATAAACATTCATAAAATATCTATTCATTGTTAACTATTCTCTGGAATACTATTTTTGAATAATATCTTCCTGTATAAGTGGTCATGCGCCGAGTCTCTGTTAATGGCGACCCGCTATGTCACTTTTATAGTTTATTTCACAGCTCCTATTGCTTCGTTTATTATAAGCATACTTATAATAATATGAGAACATCAACTGCACGAAAATCATGTAACATGCTCAACTGAATTCAAGGGGACCCAATTCCATGCAGAGACTCGATGTTTTTGATCAGATTTTGTTGTGGAGTTTCCGTTGGCCAAGGCTTATAATTTTTGATTTCACGTTGTGTCAAGGGAGTCGAGGAACAGTGGGGAAAGTGCTCGCTCTTAGCACCCTACGTCGCTAGTTCGAATCCCGCCTTCGTATATATATATATATATTTCTTTTTTCAAATGGCATTGCTTTAATTAAAAGAATAATTTCTTGGGAATGTCATATTTACATGGTTAGAGTGAAAGGTAGTCGGTACTCCAGCTATAAGTTATAGCTTTTTTGTTTGTAGTATATAGTTTTAACCCCCCCCCCAGGAAACGAGGAGGAGTGCATTTATTTTTTTTTATAATATTGTGTTATTTTCTTTGTTTCTAGAAGCAGCATTCAAGACAATCTGTTCATTGTTAACAATTGTTTTCTGCAAAGAGATACGTAACATTGTTTTGTTACCGGTTGTCTTCCCTAAGGGCAATGATGGTGGACTTCAGCTTATTCTACAGCTTCCATGACATCGCTAAAGCATACTTCAAATTACTTGTAATAAAACTGAGATCAAGAGGGACCCCATTCCATGTAGAAATTCGAGGTTGGCGCAATGGTTATCATGCTTACCACCACCTCCTTAGGTCGCGGGTTCGGAACAGGTCGGCATCGTACGCTGTTTTTAAATCTAAATATTCCCTTTTGTGTGAAGTCCATGGAAAAAAGGCAGCCCGTACTCCAGCTATAACGTTAATGTTATAGCTTTTCTTAAGGTAATGTTCTAGCAGACCGAAATAAGCATAATAATTATGACTCGCATATAATACCTTTGATTCTGGGTCATAGAAAACGGGACAAAAAGTAAATTTGTAACAGTACATACATTAAGAAAATAGAGTATGAAAATTGTATGTGGTGTCTTGTTTCGATAGAAAACATCATTGTGATATCCTCTAAGAAACTTAATTGTGAAAACGGCGACATCTGTATAATTCATTTGTCTGAAAAATATAATACAATATGTTACAGTCTCCTCTCAGTGTTTTTCATAAATATCTTGTGTCATACGATAGACACACAAATTCTCCAGGGACCAACTATTCGGTATACTTACATATATAGATTTCAAATACTTTGGAAACAAAGTAGAGAAATATAATCCATGAGTGCGAATTATTCTGGTGCAACCAGTTCACAAACAATAATACGAATGTTGCGAATGTCCCTTACTTTATGTTAGATGGTTTATCTTTGGGTATCTCATTGCTTGTCATGACGAGCGAATGAATGAAAATCAAAAGACAAAATCAAACCAGAGTTTAAAAATTACAATCAATGGTCATGATGAAGTCATATAATAAAGTAATGAATAGTTAACATGTTAGTTATCATAATATTGGGTTGATATTCTGCATGTCGAGCAGGATCGTATCGTTGAATTAAAAAAAATTAATAACAGAAAATACATTAATTTTCAAAACTGACAATTTCAACCACTAGGGGTAAGGGGTATCTCCCTCATTGCATAGCTCTGTCCTTAGCTGGGTTTTCGGCATATATTTTTGGTTATGTTTAGAATTTAGCTCCTTGAGCCTACCCTCAAACGATTTTTGGCCATAAGTTTCACTTAAATACGCTTCTGAATAAACCCTACACAAAATTTGGAGCCGCTCATTTTGGCAAGACGAAATTAAAAATCTATATTGTAGATGGCGCCAGGAAACTGTTTGACATGAAGTACTACTGACGAGGATTCAATATCCGAAACACGTGTCTAGTAAAATAGAATTGGTACTATACAACATATATTTCAATATTAACAATTAGAATCTCCGCTTGTTGATTTTTCGCTGGTTTTAGTTCCCGAAAATGTCACTTGACTTGTATATATTTTTTTTTTTTTTGGAAATTCACCGTCACAAAATTTCATGAAAATTCTTAAAACCTAAGGGGTATCTCCATGATGGCATAGTTCTGCCCTTAGCAGGTTCTTTAGATCAAGTTTGGACCTTTGCTCTTCATAGTTTCATAATGCTTGGGTTTCATCTTTTTCGGCCTCGATCTTCACTTGTTGAAATGCGCATATGGTGCACTAAAATATGAGAATAGAAAATTTATTTCAATATTGACAATTTCAAATGCGTTAAAGAAGATCCTGACGATAACCTCAACAGCACTCACAATAGAGCACCAAATTGAGCATCGACGGACCCCTAGCAAGCTGGAGGTGGGACCAGGTACCCGGGAGGAGTAAGCATCCCCTGTTGGCTAGCCGCACCCGCCGTCCATGCATGTTCATGCACGAAAATGAAAACAATATACAAAATGCATGCAATGCCTGAGGCCATGTCTATATAGAAAGTGCCATGGAGACCACGTCAGGGAAAAATATTCAAAACACTTACTGTCAAACCCCTCGCGGGGAACTAGGTTGATATCTCTGCTGGTGGATTGTTGGTGGATTTTTTAGTCTCTGAGGATAACATTCGCCTAGTTTTACAGTGTTTCTACACAAGCCTTGAATTTGTCATATATTTGTCAATTCTCCCTCACCAAATTTCATGAAAATTCTTAAAAACTAAGGAGTATCTCCCTGATGGCATAGCTCTGTCCTTAGCAGGTTCTTTGGTAGAAATTGTAAGTCAAAATTAGACTAATATGTAATCGAATCTTTTTTATCATTATTTCGTTACCGCCATCTATTAACTGGTCTAAAATGATGCTTTAACGTTCTGTACTGAAATGTTACTCGATTGTTGTTTATTCCTTTGAATGGTTTGATTGTCCCCTCCTTCCTCTGATTTTTTCCCTTTTTGTGACTAGTTCACTTATCTCAATGTCTATTTGTGTTTTGTGTAATTGTACTGAAAATGTAAAATCAATGCAAAGTATCCATCAGGTCTTTTGCTATATGGAAAATCGTAAAATTTTCAAAGTTTGTTTATTTTGACCCCTTAGAATTTCCAAGACTTTATATCACCGTTTGAAAATTTTAAGTTGTTTAATTTCACATAGCTTAAAATAATGATTTATGATATAGATCTAAAATTTAAATAAATCCAATTCTGTATCGAATTGTCCATGCGATACATTTCAAAAGGCGTTTAATGAAACAGCATGCTACCTCGAAATCGTATTAATTTGCATCATTCAGTACTAATCAATAGTCATCGTGGTTAATAATGAAGCCACAGCAATATTCCGGGTGAATGTGTAATTCTTCAAAACGCATTAGGAAAGTGCTGGTGTACTCGTGCCACACGGAGTTATCATGCAAAGAACTTAAACAATTTAATACTTGCTTTGAAAAGTCAACTAGTAAATTAGCATGTTTATCCCTATGTGGTATTTCATGATAATAATTCAGCTCGTCTTGTCATCATTGAAACCCTGTTTATTGGAACACAAATTATTCATGCTCTTTCACATTTTGTATGCTCGACATCCATGTAGATGACATGCACAGCAGAAAGAGTAAATGACACAGCTCTACTCCCTTTGGTCGCTGGCAAATTTAAGATAAAAAAGTTTGAACGTCTCTGTAGTCAGAAACCTTAAAATAAAATGCAGTGCGCCTATAAATAAATTCTTGACAAGCCTGCAATCAATCATTTATCGTTTGGTACCATGTGATGTATCATGATTTGAACAATAGAATGCTAAAAACACATATTCGAAGTAATGGCATTAAACATTAGGACGTGATTTCTGCGAAAAAAATCTCATAAAACTTGTTAAAGGATCCATTTGCATCGTCCTTCAACTGATTGTTTCTTTGAAACCTCTGATTATTCACGTTATGACCCTTTCATGTATAGAAAAAGTGAGTTTAACAACTTTTTCACTGTAGCTTTACATCGACGACTGGAATTAGCATATTTTTAACAATATGCCTCGAATCTTCAATCTTCGTTCTTGTTAATTTAAGCCAAATTCGAAAAGACTAAGTGGCGTCTATAATTTAGTTCATTAACCATATGAATAACACCAAAGCTTAAAATTTTGCTTTTCATAATTTTGCATTAATTTATTTCATTTCCTCTTTTTATCGGCCTCGAGCATTTCATTATTTAACAAATTTCAATATTTGAAAGATAACTGACGATACATGTTCTTGTGTCACAGCATGTTTCGAAAAAAAAATATTTCAAACTTATATATCATATCGATGATGTGAGGAGTTCGTGGAGAATAGCTGATCTGCATTTTCCGAAAACAGCGTGGACGTACGTCCATGGCAATTATACGCTAATTCTTCCCTAAGCATACCGTGTCATATGGAAATTTCCGTCTCTTAACAAACATATCAATATCTGTCACTCATCGTGAGAAGCAATAGGGGACATATTTACCATTCTACATATTGTCAATATTGATGTCCGGGAGAGCATGGCTCTAACCAATCTGAATTACGTAAATTTCTGACAAGACAAATCGTCGCTTTGGATGTATATTGTCGAATGGTGAGGCTGATTATCAAGATAAATTAGCTGTCGCTTGTGGAATATTAGTGTTTATGATATTCGTGATAAGGTCCAATCTGTATGAAAGGAGAAAAAAGTCCTATATGATCCGCTTACATTCATTTCCTTTCATGGTAAAATTAATCAGATCAGATTACTTACAACGTCAGGATATGTGAAGAAGAAGAATCTTTACTTTGTCTTTACACAATTGTACATCGTTATAAACTGGTCACACTGTACCTTAATCAGCTGTTGTTAATTCAAATGAGTCGCGAGAAAGTTGTCAGATGTATTGTGTTACATGCAGTTATTGTGGTCATGTTATTACATTAGCTTTGAATTCAATCGATAAATCTGAAACATAGCTCACTTTTCAACGACTCATAAAAATATAAGAACTAATGTTAAAAGCAATTCATGAAAGTTTTCATGTTTCATTGTTTGTCTTGTTTGATGTTCTTATACATCATCAAATTAATACGGTATTTTCTTGGTTTCTGGGATTCAAGCTTCTTTCCTTGTTAGTGTTGTCAAGGAAGGAGGGTATCTCCAACAAGACTAGGTTACAGTGCCCACAACAAAACATCGAGGCACCGCCATATGCTATATCCCGCAGTGGCTTCGAAGGACGCACAAGCCTGCTCACTTTAAGATTACCTGACAGACAAGACTGTCACAACAAATCACAAGGACCCAAGTAACACACAGAGGGATATGAAATTCTGTTATGGCAGATTCCACAAGAAAATACCATGTTTGACAGGCTTTAGGATCAATGGGATTCCATTTATCAATTTTAGTGAACATCTTTTTTATCGAATTTATTTAGGGTGGCGCTAATTAATATTTGTGAAACTTTGGGTAACACTAAGAGAAAATTGGGATGGGCTTTGGACTTCCTTTTTGTCCTACATACTTGGATACTATACTTGCCATATATATGTAAAATGATTTATGTGATATTCAGGTGATCGGGACCCTGACCTCTCAAAAGAGGATTGGACAGGGCCTATCATGGATTTCCGTCGTCACAGTCAGTCATAGTGCAAGTCTTAAGAATGTACTTGTACAAGACTGTAAATTGGCCAAGTACCGAGCCTAGTGTCTGATGACATTAGGATATCATATCCACGGTATAAAATGCGTTTGATGATTCAGACGCATTTTCGACGGTTATGCTGGCTACCTTTGATCCTTCTAATTTTGTTTATCATATCAACATAAAAGGCAGGTTCTGTAATACCCAAAGTAATATACTCTGTTGCTTGTATATGTCCGTCGATGATCAATTTTGTGCTCTATTGTATTAGTGCCGTTGAGATGATCGTCAGGATCTTCTTTAACTCATTTGTATACATGTATATCCGAATTTTAAAAGAAGCTGACTGTAACTTTTGTAAAATTTCTAGAAAATCTTAATAAGTTTATGAAAGCGGAATAACTGACCTAAAAGTTTCTTGGTTCTTTGTAAATTTCTACTGTGAAAATCCAAAATATTAGTACATGCTGTAAATGCTGTATAACATTAGTATGGAAACATCACCATCAAGCCAGGTGAAATTTACTGTGTTGAATCCAAAATTATCTCTTTGTCATATACAATTGTATGAATCTTTCCGTTAACAATTTTGATATTTAGGTCCGAAAGGGGTGTTTCTGTGTTTGTAACATTTGCCTTGTTAAGTGTTAATTATTATGGATACATTTCATTCTTATATATTCAAAGGCAGGATTGTCAATTGTTAATACAAAGTAATGTTTTAATATTTTCATTCAAATATTTAAGAATTTCTTTACAAAGATATTAGATAAGTCAGTCAATGTATATGTGACAAATTGGACATGAAAACTAAAGCAAAACCGTCAAAAAGTACCGTTATGGAAGAATAAGTTTCCATAATGATACATGTACATGTATTAGATGTCTAAATAAATTTACAATCAAAAGGAAAACAAACTTTTAAAGATGATTTTTTTTACGGCTGCATGATCATGTAGGTGGTTTGAAATGTTGAAGAAGATAACGAGTTGGAACTTTTCTTTTTCTATAGAATTATACAGTAATTCGATGACATACTCTATATTTTTTAAAAATTGTAATCAGTGCAATGTTCATGATGTGTTTCATGAAAAAGCTTATTATCATAATTGTTCATTTAGGTTGTTCTATCAACTTCAAATGCGAAGAAATAGAGGTCTTCAGAATAAACTTGCGGAGACAGAAAACATCAGTTTCTCATCTGAGATTTTGTTTTGACATCGCTTTGACGAGGTCTAGCTTAAAACTCGACATCAGATGGTCATTAATATCCGGAATGAACGACATAAGAAGTCTTTGAACCGTGTTAATACGACAAGAACCCTGTTGGTCAGAACGATAAGACTCTTTCTTTCGTGAGATAATAAGTATAATAGTATGACCAATCGATCCTTCACAAGGAGATAAGCAATTCAATACTCTTCTCAGACGTCATTTGATATCTGACGTCCACTATATCCTGAGTTATTGCAATCCTTTAAGCAATTAAAGCCTTTCCTGGTATGGTATGCAAATTTCATAAGCATGAGGTTGTTTAACATGAGCATGGAATGATAAACGAAATTCAATATACAGGATATTTGAGGATTTTTTCCGCAATGCCTTCAGTTGATGAAACATTTCATAAACACGAACGAATGTCAATTTCATAATATAAAACTGCTTTCAGTTTGCATTCTTTGGTGTCCCAGTACATTTGTAATAACATTGTTTTCATCAGTACTCTAGTATTAGAATTAATAAAAAAAAAACTAGAAATGCAAAGCAAACGACAAGAACACAAAACAATTGAACCATGCATCATATGAAGTAATGATAAGACGATGATTTAAGTAATTTGAAACAAAAAAAATCAAGTCAATACAAAGTTGCATGATGTATATCCAGGTGTGAAGCTCAAGTGGACTCTGGACGGGCCGTACTCTATCATGCTCAAATTGCTCTTACTCCATGACAAACATGGGAAATCGTAAAAACAGTTTTATATGATTTGTCCTTTCCTTTTTATGATATTTCTCTCAATTTATGATATTTCTCTTTTCGTACTCTCTCTTTTGATAATAATCAAAATGAATGTAAAGAATGTAAGCCAAACCCATAACCCAAAATCAGATTATATTTCGATCGTTTTAAAGAAAGCTAATATTATATCGTTTTTAAACAGACATTCCCTCTTTGTGATATTTCACTCTAATTTCACTTCATTTTTTGCCATATTATAGTTCAATGTTTTTGTATATTTTCAGCTGTAATATTACTAATGGAGACTACAGATGCCAGACAGCTAATGACTTCGACAGTTACATGGAACTCTGATCATTCACACGAACTTTTCCTAGTAGCAAAATCACCATATTTCAACTTCAATGAATTGACAGAGGGTATACAAAATATAAGTTCGTTAAAGGAAATTTTTCGATATTTATTTGTGATAGTACCAAACGTGCCAACTCTGACTGGAAACCATGTCTTCAATCCCTCTTATGATTTTCAAACAAGAGATGCATTTTACTCTGTTTGCCAAGGATTGAATCTTACTTACAACGTATCAGCTGACTTCTTAGAAGTGAATCGTTTTATAGACAATCTCCATGCGGCAACATTCAGAGCAGACAACAGGACAGTTGCCTTCACCGACGACAATGAACGTGTATTTGATTACGTTTTATACCACTTTGAAACTGTGTCAAACTCTTTCGAGTCAACTTTACTCGTTCAAAGAGATATTAACTCGAACACGTGGTCAAGAAATGTAATTAGTGATATTAGAAGTGTGATAGCGCCGGATTCTTGTTTCAAAGGTGCCAATTGTGAAACCAACGCAGGTAAGCTAAAATATTAACCTTTTTAGTTTTTATATTACTTTATGATGGTCACTAGCTCTAAAGTAGACAGCACAATTTATATTGTTTTTTTTAATTTTTGGATTAAAATCAGAGAATATCACGAAAAATATTTTTTATATTTTTCGCCTTATATTTTATCACAATTATGCGATTTGTTTATGATAATGAGAATATCAGTATGTTTCGAATTTCAAAGTAATAAATAAATTTCGAGATGCAACGCAATACCAAGTGAAAAAAGCAGTGGAGGCTAATATTGATATTAACTTACTTATTCCTTTTAAACAGTCTTTTGACATTTCATCACAGTCAGTTTGTGGCTGATTGCTTCCTTAATGTCCAAATAGTAAATTAGAATACAGTTTATGATAAGTAAATCAAATGATGTAAAGAAAAACTCTCTATTCCATGTTTACAGGTCTGAACGTTGTTCTTGTGATAGCTATATCCCTTGGTGTTGTGGCGTTAACAGGCGGCATTGCGTTGGTTGGCATCATTATCTGGTAAGAAAAATGTTGAACAATATTCTGCATACGAATCTGTAGGAAAAAGGAATCCTATGCTGTTTAGAAATATATCAAAACAGAAACGAACATTTATGCGAAGGGTTTCTCTTGATAATAAGGCCACATGGTTGTATTCAAAACGTATTTGAAAGACATTATTAAAAACGAAAAAGTTATCACCAGAGAATTCAGCTATATTAGAATTGCCTTTAATGTATACGAATATGCATAAGATATATGAGTGCAACAAAAATCTTCTCTTTAAGAAGTTTCCTTTCCCTTCTACCAACTGGATGTAAGCGGTTGCAAATTATAGAATAAAATACGTATGAAGTCTTCGTGATAAACTTTCAGTTGTCTTTGCAAGTAGTATGCGTAGAATTGTACTCATGAAGCTTTACCCTTCGGAAAATGAGAGAGAAAACTGAAAAGTAGATCTATATTTCATTACAATGGGTACCATAATGCTTCAGTAAATAACAAATGTGATGACTTCAACCTCCCAAAAAATGTATCTTTCCTGAGAAAAACATTCTTATACCCCCTGTATATATTATATTCATTCTACATTTGATCCGCTATTCCAAACATTTCTATTGAAAATGCGTCATAATCATCAAAGGCCTTTTATACCGTGGATATGATCCTTATGTCACCAGACGGACACTAAGCTTGCTACTTGACCAATCCACAGTCGTGTACCAGCGCATTCTTACAACTTGCAATCTGACCGACTGTGACGACGGGACTCCATGACGGGCCCTGTCCAAACCTCTTTAGAGAAGACAGGGCCCCGACCAACTGTCCTCTCTGAATGTCAGTCGGACTCCTCGGGTGATAACATACATGAGCTCGCGGCGGCAGAGCACGGATTGCGTTACGTACGCCCTCTTTTTATGTTCATTTACATATTCATCTGCGTTGCTTGGGCCCCTGCGATTTGCGGTCTTGTTTGTGAGTGTCATCTGACAGTGAGGACGTTAATTTACACCACAATTGTACGTTCTTCGAGACTTCTGGGTAATCGGAAAAGTAGGAGGGCTGTGCGCTTGGAATCCAGGATAACCACACCTTTTGCTATTTCCGTGCAGGTTGCCGTCCTAAGTCGGTACCGGTTGCTCATTGGTCTCGTTGGTTTATGTGTAGTCCTTTGTGTTTGATGTTTCTGTGTTGTGCGTTGACGTTCCTTGTCCCTTTTGCGTCTCTCTCTGTGCTTGTCTGCTCTGTGTTTTTGCATTGGGTGTTTAAGGGTTTTGCTGTGGATGCTGCAACCTGGTGTTGTTGGAGATCCCCTCCTTTGTTCCAAAGCAATCTCAAACAACAATAACTCGTTTTGAGGTAAATCGAGGAACTACCGAGTCTCAGCCGAGTGTATTCGTGAGCGACAGACTTTTTTTGTGGATGATACTATAAATGACAAATATGGATAATGACTATATCCCTGTATACAGCATAAAATCGATAATTCAGAAAATCAGAAACCGAAGGCATACAAAATCAGGATAAAACAGGAACCAAAGCAAACAAACAAAAACCTCCACCATATCAAAAGAAGCGTACTCCCGATATGGATGTGTGTGTCTACAGTTATAAAGGTTGAGAGATTTTCAAGGTTAGAACCATTAAAAAAATGATACATTCACCGGCTTTGTTTTTTTCTGTAAGGCTTAAGTAATGGGTGTTACCGGTAACTGACTGTCCTGGGTATCTAAGCTAATCTCACTTTGTTCCTTTATGCATTTTTGCATGGTTTAATCCGATTGTTGATTATAATTTTGGATTCTGAATTTGGGTTGATGTTTGACATAATGATACTCACTGAATACTTAATGGATTATAAGGGGATGGGAGGCGGCTGTTTTAGTTAGTCGCAAGCTTTTAAAAGGAAAAGAATATATTTTGGAAGCCTAAAATTTTCTCTTGCTCGATAAACTTTCGATTGACGAAAATGTGTGCATTTGCAGATTTGTTTACGTTAAATCTGCAAAAGAATGCAAAAGAATTGTTTCAGTTACGGATACTAGTAATATGTGACAAATATGAACAATAACCTCCTCACTGTACGATGACCATACAAACAGACAGCATGACACAGGGGCCCAAGAAACACACATATGTACGTATAAGGGGACACCAAATTGATCCTCAGGGGCTGGCAAATTTTTTCGGGTCAGATTATTTATTTTCAACGCAGGGTCGGCCGGATTATTTATTTTTCAGTAACTCAAGGTCAGAATATTTATTTTCAACCTGTAACAATCCTGACAAAAAATCCACACACACACACACCCACACCCTGGTTATGTCAACTAAATATGCCATCAATTATTTACAAAATACAATACTTTCTTGGCACTTCAATATTAAAGTCTATATACATATATCATGAATGTGCATGTATCACCTGAAAAATCTGAATTGAGGTTTTACAGCACATTTGGAGATGGGTATGCCAAGAAAGTTTTTGCCAAGTCAATTACAAAAGTTGGTAGTTGATGTATATGTACTATAGGCATTTCTATAAGACTTGATGATTATGTCTTTATACTTGCAATTGCAATACTGTGTAAGTGTCTAAAAGAGCACTTGATATCAAATTTTGTGGAAGTGCGAGCGATTTTTATTGTAAGGCGAGCGAAGCTAGCCCGATATTTTCATTGTAAGGCGAGCGAAGCAAGCCTAGAAATTATGGTCTTGTTGCTTTAGCGAAGCAAGCTGAAATTTGTTACAGTGAATGGCGAGTGAAGCGAGCCGAAATGTTTTTGATTTTGAAAACATATGTTGACCAGAATATTTATTTCTGCAACAAAGAGGGTCAGATTATTTATTTTCAACATTTTCTGGGTCACAAATTTTTTTTTCCAAAAACTGCCAGCCCCCCTCCCCCTCAGGATTAAAGGACCGTCCCCTAAATGGATATAAAACAGGAGACGTACAAAATACAGTCCGTGCTCTGTCGGCTGTAGCGAGCTCATGCATGTTATCACCCGAGGAGTCAGACTGAGATTCAGAGAATACAGGTATTCAAGAACCTGTCTTCTCTAAAGAGGTTTAATTTACAAAAGGCATACAAAATTACCAAAGGAAGCAAACTAAAAACTCCACCACATGAAAAGAAGCGAACTCTCAATATGAGAGTGAGACCAGGTGCCCAGGAGTCAGCATCCCCTGCTTGCATTCAACACCCGTCGTTTCAATTCGGCAGAAATTATCGATTTGGGAGATGGTCATTATTCATTTTTGTCATATCACATCCAGTTGCTTCCATTTCGGAAGATACAAGTATATTCTATGGTTGGATGGTTCAAATGGTCTTAGACAGCATATCATCCACCATTCTGGACAATGGGGCATCATAGTGTATGATTGAGATGCTTATCTGAAAGACGCCTAGCTTTCAGACCAATTCTGTATATTTGGTACTTGCTGTGGCATAACGTATTGAGATATGAACATACCATAAGCAGGCGATGGAGGGATGTTGCTACTCAGGAAAGAAAAGCTTGTGATGCTGAAACTGAAGTTGTGAAGTGTGTCAAAGAGTGAGGTATTCATGTGATCATCAGTGTCGTAGGGCAGCATTATGTCCAATTAGGATGATAGATAACTTTTCTCTGTAGTTTCTTCGACTTCAAGCTCCGAGGGGTAGATTCTGCTAAGGTGATAGGGGAGTTTTGGATTGTTGATGGACAGCAATGTCTTTATATCTGTAAATGAAGTTAAAGTCAGATGCTAAGTATATTTTTCCTTCAGAGACCAAAGATTGAATGAAATCAGCTTCGTACGAGTAAAGAAGAATATCGGCAAGGAGTAGGACACAATTGGTTCCTACTGCAATTCCGACCATTTTTTTGGGGGTAGAACTTTCCATTAAAACAACACAAAAATGTTGTCGATTAGGAAGTTTAACATCTGACAAATATCTGTTTCAGTGTACTTATTTTCAGAATCAGACTAGTAGGTTTTGTCATAGTAAACAACGATTCTGGTAAATTTATATTTGCGATTGCCGTTCTTGCCTTGTTAATGATACTTCATAATTTTTGCGAGTTTTTCTTTCATTTAGAATGTGGGATTGTTGTGTACAGTGTAAAAAATCAAAGGCTTTTGATCGAATGAACTCTACAGAATTAGTGGATTTCAGATGTTCTAAAGTTCCTTCGAATTCTTTAAATCCACATCTGGTTAATACCACTTTGAGAAAATACTGTCGAACGATATTATTTTTGTCCAGATTTGATTTCAGATAATACTTTGGTAAGATCGATACAGATTTGGTAGAACAGTTTGAGGAACAGGCGATGAAATGTTATTTAATGAATTTGAAGACGTTTAACATTTGTACGGATTTTTATGCATTTTAGGTATACAATATAAGTATGGTAAATCTAAATCTAAAGTGTTTGTGTCATAGCCAAAGGGAGCGAGAGCTGATTGTACATGTCTGGTCCATACTGTAAATTTATCTGCTCTAAAATGATGCCAATGGATTTGAAGACGTTAAACATTTGTAACTTTTGTCGTATTTCAGAGGCAGAAAACTTTATTGGGATGTAAGTAGGTTTCCATGTGTCGAATTTAATCCCAACTCTTTAACGAGGCTGTTGAAATAGTACATTTTGCAAGTAAATGAGGCTTTGTCTGTTGGTGATGACATAATGTTCCTGGGGGTATATTAGAAGGTTTCGTAGGTGTTTACTCGTATGACATATAATATGCTTAAAAAAGATAAGATATTTTAAAATTAGCGTTCTTCTCATACATGCCATGTCAGTGATACACTATGTGTTTTATCTTTTTCTAGGAGGAAGAGAGCAAAAATCAATTTGACAAAGGGTCCGAACAAAATACTCTTGGAAATGGATGACTTAACTTTCCTTCAAAAGAAAGGAGCAAAAAGTGTTAAGGTAAGACCCCCATTACAAACCTTTGAATTTGGAGAAAAAATAAGTTGAAAACGAACGAAATGCTACATTCTTGATTCAAGAACAATTAACCTCTTTTATATGTGAAAGGTCGGCATCGCACAAAAATCGCAGTGCTACCTTTGAACACCATCCACACAATCAAAGCGCAAGTTGATCCTCAAATGTTACGGTTTCCAATAGTATTTAATTTTAAACCTCGCAACAAATAAAGATGAATACCCAGTTATTTACCGTAGATGCTCAAACCACAAGCAACTCATGGCACCAAAATACTGTATCAGGTAAGCGGTCAGGAATCTCTTCGAGTTTTCTACTATCTAGGATAAGTTCATTGAGCGCGGTGCCCGAATCGTCACACGTGGTTTGCTTCGAAAGAAAGTTTTCTTAATATTTTTCTTTCACAGAAAACTATATAGACATGAGAGATGACATATATTACATGTCTTCCCAAGAATCCTTTGGAAACGTTAAAAGTTGAAAACATTATATTCGGGATCATTGCAAAAAGCATTCAGCAGTAATATTTTTCATTTCAAAAGCAATTTGAAGAAACGGAAACTGTAGAAACTATTGTTTGAATGCTAGGCTTGATGGGAATTGATTTTATTTCTTTATTTGTGGGGGAAAATCAATTTAAAGTCTTTGTTCTTTACTTTTCCTACTTGATTAACTTCAAAAGATGCACTCACAAACGGATGTGTGATAGCCATATCAAATATAATCTAATTCGATTTTTTAATAGCTATAACTACTTAGTTCCAATAAAACAAGGTATAAACGTCCTAACTCTAAGAAGACCAGGTATTTACATTTCTAAAGTTATTTGAAATCGTTTCTTTGGCTATTTGTTAAAATCGTTCTAAACTGTAACATTCTTGAATTTTGTTGGAATCTTAACCCTCCTTCAGAAATGAACAAGAGATTTTTCGTTCAGAATGGAAAAGATGTAAGGACGTGATGGACCACAAGTTCACATTTTAGTAATTAGTACCACAATATAGTGGTTATTTCATTTGTCTTTTTAAATTAAATTCCGACTCCATCATGGATTTACTAAAGTGAGACTTGAAATTTAGACAAATATGTCAATGGATTCAAACAACAAGACAACTCTTTTTCCCGCTAAGAGAACATGTGCTTCTGTCCTATGACATATTAAAATTAAAATTTTAAACATGCATTAATGACGACTTTCATTAATGCATGTTTAAAATGTTAATTTTAATATGTCATAGGACACTTCTTTAGTAATTTCGGTATCTTGACCAAATACCTATTAATACATGTCAATATGGACTTCAAGTACGTCTGCAAACATGTTTGAGACCTACAAAAATTCGTTTATAACGAGCATGAAAGTATCTCCTTTTCCCTTAGAGTTGGTCAATAAATGTGTAATCAATCTTCATAATGTCACAATTGAACCTATTCATTCCGTAGACATTTTTTATCTTACAAATCACATTCAATACTCCTTGACTTCTCCTGATTGATCAGAACACACTCGCGTGAGTTGAAAGAGGATCATGTTATTAATAAAACCATCTATCGCCATTTCGATGTTATAGGTCATTCATCACTTACATCATTGAGATAAAATAGTAATCACTTCAGTATAAAAGATTATGCCATTCAGGAACCTTTAAAGTATTAGATTTTTTTTCTCTTTGTCTTCTGAGACGTAAAAGAAAAGACATTTTACACAAATACTTCTTTACTTTTTAAGCGGTAGACAGAGGCGCCGACTTGAAATCAAATCTTTCGCTGCGTGCATGTAGCTTGAAGTCAAAGTTTATACGTTTGACTCAACTTAAAAGAGAATTCTCACTCAGAGATACATATTTGAAAGATAAGCTTCATAAAAGTGGACATTCTAAATAGACCTTCTGTATAAATATCATACAATATGATATTCGATTGGAAAAAAAGACATTTCACCACTTATTTTACATCGTTTAAATTGATTGTTAATTCCACAACAGCAAGAAATTATTATTAAATCATAATACCTATCTACATCTAACCTAGCTACCCCTTGTCATTTATGAAAAACCATTATCCACAAAGAGAAATATTTGGCTAACTGCATTTGGGGCTTTCAGTCATTGTCCTTTTATTTGTTAGAAAAGTTTAACCGGGTTTTATTCTATATTCAGGTTCAACACTGGAACATGTACCAAGTGTCACATTATTGTAAGCATACTTTACAACAGACATGAGCGACAAAATGAGAATATTAAGAAAAGATTTTCGGTGCTCTTAAGGTGGGTCCCTACTCACAGATTTAACAGATGAAATTTGTATTTTGGGGTTTTTCCTAAGCACAATGGTCCAAAGGAAAAATAAAACACAGACATAGATATGTAATTTTTATTTCATCAAAGATACAGTACTCTATAGAAAGGTACCCTTTCACATTAAGATTGAGGAATATCAAATATCCGGCATATGCTTTTGAACCCTCCAAATTCAATTATGATTATAAAATGTTTATTTGTTTTGTTTTATTTTATGATAAAAAGTCATATAGAAGAAATCTAATACACATAAAAAAGTACTCAAACATAAATATGAGTATGATAAGTTTCCAAACATAAGGGTACCCCCTTATAATTTCATCACATCTTTTACCAATGATTTATACTGAATCCAACTTTTTGCAGAAAAGAACAGATGAATTTTTGTTCTTTTTGCAATATTTCATAAAATTATGTATGTAGATGAAGAAAAAGCATAATTATACAGGTACACAGTTTTATGAATGATCAAGATATGGCTCCAAACATAAGGGTACCCTATGATAACTTCATCGCATATTCAACTAAGAATATACAGTATATCCCACTTTTTGCATAAAATACCAGATGGAAGTTCTTCAGTTTGCATTATGTCATATTGTAATGTCTATAGATGGTGAAAAAATCACAAAAAGGTAAACGGTTTATAAATGATCAAGATATTGCTCCAAACATAAGGGTACCCCATTGTAATTTCATCGCTTTTTTCAACTAAGAATATATCGATACTATATCCATCTTTTTGCGTAAAATATGTTATGGAAGTTCTTCATATTGCATCATTTCATAGGATAATGTCTATAGATGAAGAAAAAATGACTTACAGGTATACGGTTTTGTAAATGATCAAGATATCACTCTAAACATACTGCGTAGAAGGAAAACCTATAACAGTTCGAGTAGGGATCTTTCACTGAAAGATATTCATAATGCAGAAAAAACCCGGAATGTTCCATCTCTGTTTCTCGAGAATAGCATTTTGAACAAATACTTTCAAGATGGCTAACACTCAAATCATTGGGGTTTGGTCAGAATCTATACATTGGAAACACAATATGAAATAAATTCATTAAGTAAATACATTAAAAGTTGTATTACATTGATTAACGTTGTTTTCGTTGTTTTCCCTGATTAACGTTGTTTCACTTGTTTTTTTTTTTTTTTTGTTTTTTTTTGTTTTGTTTTTTTTCATGGCATAACACCTACTACGACGAGGACGCAAAATTAAGAAAAAATCATGTTTACCATTTTTTACTTTTTCCTCTTATAGCAAATAGCTAATGGGACTTTACTAGACAAACCCGACCTGGTTAAAGCATCAGAGAAGTCTAACCGTTCGTTGGCCAGCCTTCACGAGCTGTCCGAGTTTTCACAGTACGCTCGTTACAAGGTAACATAAGAAATCTATAAAACATGCCATGAAATGGTATCAAATGTTGAACTGTTGATCCATAAATGCACCCTGCTTTCTTGTAAAAATGGTAAAATGATTTCAAAAGTTACAAGATGAAAGTCACAGCTAGAACGGTGTATAAAATATCTCTAGTCATATAGCAAATGAAACTTCAGTATTACTGTAAGAATATTATATAACAGCACAATAGGAGTTTTCTGAACTCTAAGTTGGCTTTATCCTTGAGTGTTACACATGTACATGTTTCTCTCCAATTTAGTATTGAGTTGAGAATAGATAAAAGAGTAACAATTCATCATACATACAGTACATCGTGTTTTCTGTGTTATATTGTAATGTCATGTATTTCAGGGAGATGTTGTCTATGTGAAAGAAATCAAAGTGAAAGGATTTGAAGTGTCGGGGAAGCTATTGACGTATATCCGAACCGTAAGTCAATATTGTCTTACATTGCATGCATCGCCAATAGCACTATATAGGAAAAAAAAATTCATGCATAGTGATTATTATGAATAGGTCCACGTAAGAAACAGGCAGTGGTGATACATCAATTTTTTTGCAAAACTTTTTTTATTTCCGTTTTGAGACATATGTGTGGTACAGATCAAACATATGATATCCATTTCTCAAGGTAGCGATTGTGAAGCGAGATATTCACCTCATAATTTATAAAGGATTATGAAGGAAGAAGATGGCGGAAAAAAATTCTCTTTATAATTCAACCAAATTTGCTACCTCTATAACTTTCTTCACCGTCCAAGTATGAAGAAAATTCCTTCAGAACATTCATATTGACGCTGATCTGAACACATTTCAAGAGAAAAAAGTTCTGAAAAAATTTAAGATTGTACTTGGACCTGCACTTAAATGCAGTTCAAGACGAAATTTAAATAAATCCATTGTCACCATATCATTTGCCAAATTAGATCGTTTATTAAAGCATCCTTTGAAAAAATATATACAAATGTACCACTGTACTACCAACTTCACACATGAACAACGATTATTATTATCTAAAATTTAAATTTTAAAAATACCATATCTTCAATACATGGTACATAGAGGTTACTATTGTCCTAAGACGTATTTGAATTCATTCTACTCACAGCGATATTTTCCGATTTCGCGCGTGACTTCATCTGGAAAAGTATCGCTTGCAGACTTATAGTTTGTTTCCTTGTGTGCGAGATGATTTGAAATATTAAAACATTTTTTAAATATCCATTATTACAGTACTATAATACCAGTTGTTACTATAGTTATAAAATGCAGATATAAATATCTTAATTTATCGGACACTATTCTCAAACAATAATGATTCTATTTGTTAAGTTAACTACGGAATGAATTAAAAGAATGAATTTTCGAAAATCCAATCGGTATATCATCTATGTATAGATTAGAAGGTTATTTAAAGTTTCTGCATGAATAAGAGGAGGGCGGAGCGTCAGCGAAGCCCCTTCTTATTCATGTAGAAACTTTAAATTACCTTCTAACCGGCTTAGATGGCAAATACCCCAGTGGCGTAGTGGAAAAGCGCCTGGTTAGCATGCCAGATAAGATGCTAAAGGTTTCGAGTTCGAGCCGCGCACAGGCCAAATGTTTTTCAAATGAGTTAAAGAAGATCCTGACGATAATCTCAAAAGCACTCACAAAGAGAACAAAATTGAGCATCGACGGACCCCCGGCAAGCTAGAGGTGGGACCAAGTGCCCGGGAGGAGTAAGCATCCCCTGTTGGCTAGCCGCACCCACCGTCGATGTTCACGCACGAAAATAAAACAATATGTCTGAGGTTATGTCTATATAGAAAGTGCTATGACGATTTTCAACAATATTCAAAACAATAACTGTCAAACCCCTCGCAGGGAACCCCTCAAGTATATACCGTTCAGCTTTATTGTTAAACATTTTGTAGGATGCAGGATTCATGAAGACGGTTTCTTCACAGATTCTTCATTAATAAGACGAGCAATTTCAGAGCCTGTGATTGGCTTAGCTCTAATATCACCATCTAAACATCACTATCTCCTTTTGCAACTGCATGATTAAATGTTTTACCATTAATTGTATGAATGAAGTCAGTACCAGATTCCAAAAACCACAGTCGAAAGGCTTACGAATTTAGAAAAAAAGATACAAACCAGAACTCTTTCTTTTTTCTCACGCGAAACAGACGGAGACAATGATACATGTACAAGATCCACAGAAACACAAAGGACAACATCTCTAATGAACCATCTCTAGTGCAAGTTCGGAGGGCAATGTAAAATGCATTGTAGGTGTCGCGATTAAAACGCACCGTACAAATTATTGTTACACATTACATGAATCATGCTACATATCTAATGCTAGTATAGTATCCAAGCAGGCAGGATAAAAAAGGAAGTCAAAATCCCATCCTAATTTACCCACACTTTCGCTCATTGACCACTGATTGACCAAAAATAATTGTTAGCAGTTCCAACTCGACCAAACTCGATAAAGAAATAGATATACACTATGAGGACCTCGTACAAGATGGTATATGTAATTAATTGTTTATTTGTTTGGTTTAACCTTGCAGTATGACCAGGTTATGTATGTTTTGTTCATAATTATATCAAATGTATTTTAATACTTATAATATATTTTAATAATTATATAAAAGCATAAAAATAATTGGAAAACGCTATATTTTCTTATCAAAGAGCAACAGCTGATTCAGAACAGTATAGTTCTTCACAATACCAATTTCTTGAACTTAAGTCCAGGAGACATTCTAGTACATTAGCTGCTATTAAGATTATTTCTTGATTAATTCGGCGAAGCTCGTAAATGTCACATCACTTTGAGAAGTGCTCTTACTTCATTTCTGGTAAATTACTCAGATAAAGAACAAAGGCAAACCGAGACATTTCCTCGAGAAAGCGTCATCAATATTTTTGACAGTTGAATTTGATAACACCATGCTATATCAGCTGACAATAGAAAATTCTTTGAGGAAATAATGATTTGTCACTTTCACTAAGCAGGAAAAAGATATCAAATCAGGACTATTCATAAACGATAAATATGAAAAGCTAAACAAATATTCTGACGATATGTCGAAAATATCTCCAAATGACCTTATGTCAGATAAAATCAAAGAAGTGCATTTAATGCCACAGTCTTTAAAAGAGTCTTTATAAAAATTAATGCTTGATTAAACTCATGGATTTCCCAAGACTACTGTTATACGGTATTTACACATCTCACTCCTTTAAATACGTAGGAGAACAAAAGTATATTGTGGATTTTAACGTTAAGATTTAACAAATACCACCATGAGAGGACAATCCATAGGAAAATAAGCTTTTACATTTTTCATACATCTACTTTAAAGAATTACCCTCAAATTCTGGGGGTTTTTTTTACTCGTACAATATTAATATAATCGATAACCTCTGTTAGTGTCATTGTTTCTGTTCAAACTGAATCTTTAATTTATGCTTGTTGTTTTTGTGTCTTTTTCCACAAGAAGAAGCACATCGTATAACTGATCTACGTTTTGCTAGAATCGAATTCTCACATATATTCCCACTCCTAAGACCATTGTAATTTATGCTTCCAAACCTTCTATTGTATAATCCTTTCCAATTACTTCTAACTTGTTTATGGAGAAGAGTGTTCGAGTGGAAGCCAGAACATCCGGTCTTTCATGCAACAGATTAGATTTACATTTCTACGAGCCAATTTTATGCGCGAAGAAAAATTTACATAAAGTTCATAATGTTTTTCCACTGATACTGTTTCTTGTCAGTTCCTATAAAATAAAAGGGATCTGAAACTTAACTTATAATGAGGAAGCTCTTTTACAGAAAGATTTCTAACTTCAAATAGATTAGCGATGTAAAAATCTGAAAATACATCAGAATGTAAATATTTTACGACTTAAAACATCGCCTCTTTTGTACTCTCTAGATTGTTTAATTGAAAGGCATTCCAAATAAAAAATGTTAACGGAAACTCTGTCATTTCTTATATCTGTCATAATTTTCACCAGAAAACGCTAATGGTAGATCGATCCATTCTATAATGATTCTTCAAGGAGAAAATGGAGACACAAAAGCACTTGTACATTTTGTTAAATTTCATTTATCTTATTGGCATTTTTTATTATGTTTTCATGCATTGGTTATTAAATACTTTCTTGATTCTCAATTTTCAATTTTTGAACTTTGATATCATTAGAGATCGTGCATTTTAGACGACACAAAACATGCACTTGTATGTTTTTATACTGCTCTAGTTACCAGAAACTAAGGATTGTACAAGACAATCGATTATCACATTTAACGTAGAGAGTAGACGGGCGTAGGAAATGCCTAATGTGAAAATTCTATTGAAAATTTATGGATCAACAAATATGACGTGACACGGGAAGCCACGCATTTGTTTTCAGCATCAGGTCAAAACTCAATTTTCCTCTTGAATACACAGCATATTTATGAAAACATTTATTACCTTCCTATATCTTCATAGAAATATGTGGTATAACATGTATTGACTTTATTGACCATAATTGAGACACCTATTGTATCTTTTTACTAGAAAGGACTCGTTCTTTAATGACAATGTTTAGATGAAATAAAAACAATCAACAAGAAGTACACACACTACTGCAAGTCTAACATATAGAATGGAAAAGGGGAAGGGCATGCTATCCCGAAATCAGCTCTACAGTTTTCCTTCAAATTAGATTTAATAAGAAAAGCTTGATTTTTCTCATAAAAATTACGATTATTTCCCGCTTTTAATGAAGAATGCAAGTCATCGAACAAAGCATCATATGAAGTGCAATGACGGAATCTAGTGACTTCCGGTTTTTTTTTTTTTTTTTTTTTTTTTTTTTTTTTTTTTTTTTGCGTTCTTGACAAAATATGCTCAAATTTGCTAGCAGAATGTTTTGATGTGGCCGCATACATTAACTAAGATAAAACTCTTGTGAAAAGAAGACATAATGATTATCTATCATATGTATTATTTTTCATATTAATTAATATATGCGTCCATTGCTGATATAATAGTGCAACCATTTCGCAGCATGCAGCATTTACGCTATACTCGAGAAAAGATTAAATTTCCGTCATTCGTGTAAATTTTTATGTCTAACTTCGTAGATAATGATAGAACTTAGTATTCATCCACTTGAGACTAAAACTTACGAATTTTCCTGAGATGAGATAAATCGATCTCACCTTCTGACGTCATAGATCTCATCATCTGACGTCATCGGCAAAGCAAGACAGGTGATTATAACATACACTATAAGTTGCTTTCCTAGTAGACGACGTCAATCAAACACCACCTTGAGGGAGGGATGGCTTATTCTGAACCCTCGTGTACAAATTGTGCTTGTCCATGAGTCGGCAAACCTCGTCATGGACTCGCAAAATTTGTGCGCTCGGGTTGAGAAATTGTTATCCCTCCCTCACGGTAGTGTAAGATTATATTATGTCTAGGGAATTAATTTCGAAATAGGCGGAGCTTCTGCGCGTGGCGCTGGTGACGTGACCGGGAAGGTATTATAAAACAGTTTTAATAAACATTAAAGAGGTACCTATCAGTTATTCAGTCTCAAAGTCGAGAAGGTAAGGCAAAATCATTAGAATATCCAAAAGAACGGCTGCGAACCTCGGAATGAATAACATTCCGAATGTTAAACGTCTTCAAATTCAATAGCATCATTTAAGAATGGAGTGAGACCAGATGCCCGGGGAGAATCAGCGTCTCCTGATTGAATGAAACACACGTCGCAACAGCTCCATGGAAACCTGTCAAATTCGGTGATTGCCTCGATATACATTTCTTGTTTGGTGATGATTACAGCCATTCAATCACAATCCAGAATATCACTGATAATTCTGGAAAGGGGGATATGGTATGCTTTTATTATATCCCCGTAGCGACTTAAGAACTTCCTCAAAGATGATTTCAGCCGTTGTGCAATATAACCCTGAACAAGTAGCTTACTTGCAAGCCGTCTGGCCATAACGATAAAATCTTCATATTTGGAACATGCCCTGGCGTACCGAAGGAGAAGACGGAATGTTGCTAGTCGTGATAGGGAAGTTAGTTATGTGGAAGCTTAAATAATTAGGCTTGTCATACAGTGAGGTGTTCAAATGGCCGTTTGCATTGAAATGTAAATGTCTTCAAATTGAATAGCATCATTTAAGAACAAATAAATTGGCAACGTGGACCAGACATGCACGTTTCGGGTACTTAACCCTCATCAGTGATCCTTAATCCTAAATCTAAACAATGTAATATGCCAAAAAGTATGAAAGTTACTATGTCGAAAAAGGGTACCGAAAGACGTAGCAGGATGGGTGGGATATGATGCTACAGGACCCACTTTTTAGAAATTTCAAGAAATTTTGATAACAGAAATTTAGATTGCGTTGAAGAAACGATCAACCGAAATTGATCGAACTTGGCTACATGTGCCCGATAGAAATATATCCTAGTACGAAGCGGATCTGTCGCTCTCGGTTGTTTCTTTGATCTCTACATGTAGTATACCAGGTCTAATATCGGGGAACCAGAATCGTACTAACTCCCTTAATGGTATATTTCAACTTTATATTGTCTCGGAAAAAATTCATACAAGCAATGCACATTGTACATCATGACATAAATACCAAGCCAACCTTCTTAGAGGCTGTAACATCACGGCCATTGTATATGCTGAGTAGGCACGAAATCATAATATTTTTGCGACATATTATTCCGAATATATGATCAACTATGTCGACATACAAACTAAACTAACCGTTTACGTAATCTTTTTTCAAACTAGCTAGTTTACTAACATGTTATTGAAGGCGGCTGTAATTGAACGAGACCATTAGGACTTTATTACCATTTCGCATCATTATAAGTTTGGGTTTAAGCAACGTGAACTGCGTCCTAGGGAATTCTGAAATCTTTGACAAAGAAATAAGAAAAGTAATCAAGCGTTCAAATGCTATGATTACTTTCCAGTGAATAATTTTGTTCGTCCTAATTCTTTATACATACTTTGATCTGTATGGAAATCTATACATGTATATTAGTGTCAAGATAAGGTAAACTAACATGTTTGATTTTGGATTTACGAACATATATCTTGAAAGGAAAAAAATCCAACGCTGCCTATATTTTGAAGAATATCTAGAATTCAGTGTTCCTAAAATATAGAATTTTGAATCGGCTTTAGTCAAATATGGGATTAGTGTAGATAGTGAGTCCATTGTTTTTCATTGTTCTCTTTAAAAGAACTCATGAACAGTACATGCATTTATTTGTTCTGATTTCATGTTGTAAATACATGTATATTCTCAATATGTTCATGATAAGAAATAAACTTGTACACGATTTTATTAAAGTAGATTAAGATATGGCAATCTACTATATACCTCATCAGTGAGACACTGGTTTATAGACAAGGATAATCAATTAATCCTTAATTTAGCCTTTGCGATCTAATTAGCCTTTCTATTCTCATCTGGTGGATTTAATTTATACGATGTCAATATAAGTGACCCCGAGCAGATTGATAGGAATGCAAATTAGGCCTAGGCTAATAAACTTTTCAAGCAACTTATTGATATTTAGCGCTTTGTTTGGGAAAGGAAATTAGCTACATTTACCTCGCAATTTCGATCGTATTGTTTTTCCGAACATCTTGTTTTCTTCTACATTTTAAAACTTTTCTTCATATTTTTTCGCTTGCTCGACCAGAGATGATAATCCACTGTTTTGGCTTTATACGTTCGCACGTCGCGTTCTAAGAGCGCCACCTACAGTACATTCCACACTTGCACTGTACTCTGACGATTAGTTATCAGATTCTCTTGTATTTCGTGATTATGTGAGGCTGTGTCGTTGTCTGTATGTCCGATTTTTTTTTTTTTTTTCGAGTGGGAGAGTTCTGTATTATATTTTTCTATCAAGAATTTGAAAGCCTTTCGATTGTGATTTTTTGTTGGAATTTTATTTTGGCTTTTTTGTTTGACATCCATTCACCGATTGAAACAGCATGAAACTATCTCGAAAACGGGAAGATATTCCTTGAATACGTTGAACAATTGATATTAATAGTTGTGTTAAAATAAAAAAAAAAGATCATGTACCTATTAATAAACATAGAAACATGTCCCTTTGGCAGATAAAAAGAAAAAAATGCATGTTTCCTTTCAGTTGCCTTTCCTCACTCCGGAATTGATGTGAATGGTATCTTGTAAGTAAAGGAACTCAGAAAACTAAATTGATGGCAAAATAAAGATGACGTCATATCCCACCCATACTGCTACGTCTTTTGGTACATTTTTGGACAATCATAATAAGTTTCATACTTTTCGGCCATATTACATTGTTTAGACTGAGGATCACTGACGAGGGTTTTGTACCAGAAACGTGCATGTCTGTTCCATGCTGTAAATTTATCAGGTTTTAAATGATGCTATTGAAATGAAAGACGTTGAACATTTGAACTACTTGGTGAGTGTCTCTGCATGTGGACCAAGAGTCCCCTAGGGCACATGTAGCCAAGTTCGATCAACTTCGGTTGGTCGTCTGTCTCTTCAACGCATTTGACATCTTCTGTTACAACATTTCTTGAAATTTCTAAAACGTTGGTCCTGTAGCATCATATCTCACCCATTCTGCTACGTCTTTTGGTACATTTTTGGACAATCATAATAAGTTTCATACTTTTTGCCCATATTAAATTGTTTAGACTGAGGATAACTGACGAGGGTTTAGTACCCGAAACGTGCATGTCTGTTCCATGCTGTAAATTTATCAGGTTTTAAATGATGCTATTGAATTTAAAGACATTTAACAATTGTATTACAATCAGACTGATATACGGACCCATATATGAGATCACAGCAAAACTCAAACATAATTGCATAAATTAAAGACATAAAGCAAATTCTTGGAATTCCAATGACATAAAATGTTACAATTGCTGTGCTTATCTGCATCACTGGGTCGGCTCACTTACGATATTGCATATACATTTTCTCCTTTTCGTAAAAGGAGGTTGCAATAAAGAAGACAATTTGATACATGGACTCAAAAAGAGATAGACCATACAGTATGTGTGGTGAAAAATAATGTAGCTTCACGGTAAACTGATCTCTCTCTAACATCTGCCTTTTTATTTATTTGTATCTTCTTTTGAATGAATTAATTATGATACATTTGACAAATATGGATAATGACCATATCCCTGTATACAGCATGTTCACTATTCTGAACAATTGTAAGGTTTGTATGGCTATCTTGTTTAAATTTGCCTTTTGAATTCTTTTGTCAATCTGCAGCTATGTTGGCATATTGTTTTGGCTTCTCTAAGACATTGCTTCTTTTCTCTCGGGACTCTTCATCCGATCAATTTTAAGGTTTATAGCTGTACATACATCAGACGTGCATTTTAATTTCATTTCTTTTATCTCCTTGTGAATTCTTTTGTCAATCCCACCCAACTTGCTACGTCTTATTCGTTACATTTTTGGACATCACATTTTTCATACTCTTTGGCCATATTACATTGTTTAGATAAAGGATTACTGACGAGGGTTAAGTACTCGAAACGTGCATGTCTGGTCCATACAGCAAATTCATCTTTCCTTAATTGAAGACATTTAACAACTGCAACTATATTTTGGCTGATGGTTGGCTTATCTAGCACATTACACTTCTTACTTCATATCGTTCAGACTAAAACGAAAGCACAACAAAAACGATTTAGGTCGGATAATGTAGGAAATCAACTCAATCCATCCTTTTCTCCTTATTTGATAATCAAAAGCATGTATTTTACCAGCAAATACGAGCCTTGTGTAATGAAGTCTATCGCTTGATTACAGCTACGGGAAATTCGCCACGAAAATGTGAATCCAATCTATGGTTTCCTGATCGACCCGCTAAGATCTGCCCTAGTCACCGAATATTGTAACAGGGGCAGTCTCATGGTAAGGAGTCATACTATCAGATATCTGCAAGACAAATTGCTATCAAAGAAAGACTTAGGCTTTTGTAGTGTATGAAAAATTAAAACACTTATTTTTATGTCCAATTCCTAATAAAATAGTTATTATATGTATATATCGTTGTGTATAAAATGTCTATTACTAATGTAACAATTAAATTTGTCACTTAGAGAGATATTAGTAAAGCCTTTATCTTGCATAACCATATCTGATGAGCTTGACGATTATACCAAAGAAACCATATTGTTTATGCATATTTACGAATACAGAGACTTTACATTTCCGTTACAAGAATTTATTCATCCAAGATATCTTCTATTCATCCAATATACTAACATATACATGTACATGTATCTTATTGTTTTTCAGGATGTGATAAATAATAATAACATCAAACTAGACTGGGATTTCAAAGTATCTTTGTTGACAGATCTGGTCAGGGTAAGTATACTTAATAATGAACTATTAATTAGATGATTCTCGAGAGAAACAATGAAGTTTGTCGTAGCAATAAATATAGGTACATGTATGTCATTACATGTAACAGTAAACTATCATTTATTCTTATTATGAGGCCCTATTAAAAGTTGCAATTGTTTCGCCGATGTTGATAGATTTAATTGGATTTAATTGGACTGTAAATGTTACAATAACCCCATTAACGGTAATACATTTTGATTTTGGCGTGCAGTTACACTTACATCCTAGTTTCTTATTTGATCTGGTCGAAAAAAAAAATGCGAATTTTGTATCTTAAACACTTTTAAATATCTACACACATTAACGCCAAGACAATCCAAGCTATCATAGAAAAATCAAAATTATTCACAGTTTTCAAAGCTCCGTCTCTTATGAAAATTGATAAACATACACATCACAAAATAATGTATATTCGTGTATGTCATGTTAATAGTTGGTAACTATCTAAAAATATGGAGGCCATGGTCACCATGATTATTTTACGGGAATAGGGACAATATGTGTGTACATGCTCATTTGTTCCTTACTTCAAACGTCCTCTTGTTTTATAAAGATCAGTTTTAGAAAATTAAGGACTTCCTAAATGTTATATAATTAAATTAGTATCCTTATATTTAATAATTATGCTTCATGATAACCAAGTACTTCTATTTCTTTATATTGAATTTTTATCAAAGTACAAAATGCATGTTTTTCTTTTTTTTTACTAATTGATTTCACTTATTTTACGCCATCATTTTACATAACATACATGTAACTAATGTAACTGATGATTTTGTTCTTTCAATATTGTCATCAACTCACGCAAAATGATAAAAAGACAGAGACAAATACATTGGCTGACTTTATTCAGTGTAAAATGGAAACTTCCTCCATTCCACATATGTTGGTTAAAATGATGGACTCGAAAATAAGTTTAAAAGATTTGCACTTTCTATACGAATAAAGTTTCTAGGAAAACTTGATGATGCATGTTGTTGACGATGAAACATTTTGTTGCCAGGGACTGCGCTTTATTCAAGGTTCCCAAATACATTACCATGGCAATTTAACATCGAGAAACTGCGTGATTGACAGTCGTTGGGTATTGAAGCTCACAGACTTCGGCATGCCAGGATTCCGAGAAAGGGGAAAAATGACAGCTAGCTATGAACCTAGCGGTAATATCACGTGTTTACTTGTATCAGTCTACAAAACATCGGGCTTCCCTAATCTTTTCATTGTCAAGTCATGATTTATCCTATGTCCTCTCATTGGATCTTAAATCAATAAAGACTGTGTCACGTTTTCCGGACTTCCAAAAGCTCGTGATTTTCTTAATATCACTCTAGGCCATAATTCATCTTATTAAATCGATGTATATAAACTTATTGGAGTTTCAATTTCATTGAACAGAATTATTATGGACAGCCCCAGAGCATTTGAGAGACCCTTTTCCGGGAATGCGAGGATCCGAAAAGGGTGATATGTACTCGCTCGCAATTATAATGCAGGAAATCATTCTGAGAAAGCAACCGTTTGGAATGATTGATCTGAAACCAAAAGGTATCCCTCATTTTAATTTCAAATCCCGTAATATTATATTCTTCCGCCTTGGTTTTTTTTTTTTTGCTAACTGGATATAAATAAAATGGTGTTATTTTGTTGTTTTTTAAAATTATCATGCATCTGTTTTAAAAATTCTTCAATTATGCAGTTATATGATAAAATGAAGACTTTAAGAGTATTCTTGACATGGTCTTTCAATTTTAATTTCAGAAATAATATCCAAGATTCGTAACCCACCTCCGTTATTGAGACCGTCCGTATCCCCCCAAGCCGCCCAGCCCCAGTATATACAGCTGATGAAGGAATGCTGGTCAGAAAATCCGGAGTTACGTCCGGCTATAGAGGAAATCTACCAACAGTTCAAACACATAGCAGGTGGAAAGTAAGTAAATTTAGTATAATTTTTACTCTTAGAGAACGGCTTATTTGTTATATGTTTCTATTACTTCAAAGGACTTTATGATTATTTTACCTCCTGTACAAAGTCACATGATTAGATTTCGTAGCTTTTCAAATCATTTCACTTTTTTGTTACATTATGTTTCTGGTATGTAAATCTTCTCATAGAAAAATACCACCTTTCTGTTTGATATATGAAACAAAATGTATCCGAAGTAATTGCCGAATGCATGATGTCCATACAGTATTTTAAAAATCTAAACTTAGTCTACTTAATTGACACATTCTTAATTCATTTGCACCGTCGTTTTGCAGGAAAATGAACATTGTTGATTCGATGTTCCGAATGCTGGAGAAATACTCAAACGACCTGGAAGATATTGTCAAAGAAAGGACTTTACAGCTGGAAGAAGAGAAGATGAAAACGGACATCCTTCTGTACAGAATGCTTCCAGCGTAAGCTATTCTTTCAAAGTATTCCAAGATAAATGTATTGTACCCAATTCAATCCAAACATATCAATAAGCATTCGAAAAAGTTTTGATTTAATTAGTAGAATTTGACTACAATGCGCCCATGTTGTACATGTTATTCACAGAACTGTCGCAGAAAGCCTGAAGCTTGGTAAGACTGTGGAGGCTGTGTCATACTCAGAAGTGACTATATACTTCAGTGACATCGTGGGTTTTACCACCATTTCCGCCATGAGCACACCGATGCAAGTCGTCAGTCTGCTTAACGATCTGTACACAATGTTTGACGCTACCATAGACAACTATGACGTATATAAGGTAATGCATCTTATTTATTTATTTATTTATTTGGTTAGTTATCGTTATATAGAAAGTCTAAAATTAACCCTTATTCACCATCTTCTCAGACTCGGAACAATCTATTGTCTTGTGCAGAGATTCTTGTTTTAAGATCCCTGTAAAGTGCGAAACGAAACGAAACGAAACAGATCGAAACGAAACGAAACAAAACATATATCTTAAAGAACTTTGAGAAAAAGCCATAAAGAGAAGGTAATTCTGCCAAGACCGATTACGTAATGTCAAGATCTGCATTGTATTACCTTTTGATATTTCAGTTTTAGATAGTGACTTGAGGATTTCTTAAAAGAGTACAAGTTGACGTTTAAAACATGAATGTTATGGTAAATGCCATGATAATATTATTGCATTTGAGAGGATTATTTAGCGGGGAGTAGTCCAGTACAGAGGAGACAAGACTGTTCAATTCTGTATTTTTAAAAACTGTATCAAGAAAAATGAGAGGGGGGGGCGTGGATATATTTTGCTTGAAAAGGGATAAGATTTTATCCCTAAAATGTGCCCCCCCCCCATTTAATTTCTTATTACGGTTTCATAACGAGTTTATTCATCCCCTCCCCCTAAGTCCACCAGAATACATCTATGGCATTTATTATTTATGTTTCTTAAGGTCAACTTCGACTATTTCAAGATATCCTCTAGCCACTAGAACTTACAGACATGCAGATATGTGATTCCTCTTTTAATTAAGATTTTTTCTCAAGTTCTTTTAGTTTTATGTTTTGTTTCGTTTTGTTTCGATCTGTTTTGTTTCGTGTTGTTTCGTTTCGTTTCGATCTGTTTCGTTTCGTTTCGATCTGTTTCGTTTCGTTTCGATTTGTTTCGTTTCGATTTGTTTCGTTTCGTAAACAATAACCCTTATTCACCATCTGCTCAGACTCGGAACAAGTTTGTCTTGTGCAGAGATTCTTGTTTTGCAAGCTAGCAGTCGCTTGATTTTGCAGCTCAACTCTGTCATTTCGAACCCACAAAAAATTTTCAAATGCAAGTAAACAAAATGATTTACGATTTCATTCAATTGCAGATATAAAGCTGCATTCTCCTACAAACTTCCTCTTTATTCATATTATTGTCTGTCAGATCAGGTTTCATTCTGAAAAATAAATAATAGGTTCTATTGTCAAGTCGTTCAGATAAACAAAACCATTTCTATGCCTTGTCTCTATTCAACGAATATTATTGTTATTCACACGATGCTAAGGAGTGCGAATATTTCTACAGTCCTATATTCAGTTAACCTGATATTCAGTATGCGCCTCTTAAATGTCATAAGTTTAGAAATTAATTTTCCTGCAACATGTTTTACGTAAATTCCAATAATGTCGCTAGCTGAAGTCAATAAAAATTTAGTACGGCTTCAACACGATCTGAAATTGCAAGTCATTAGCATCAAATCCATTTCAAACGACAAAACAAGATATCTTATCCTTCTTGCAAAGTTATGATAGAAATAAGCGAACATAAAGTGAAATGTACTCTATGATATCAATATTACAAAATGTCTGTCATTGTACATATGAATTATAACCAAATAACAGTCATATTCAAAATAGCAATTATGGGCGAATCTAGGATGTTTTCTACAAATCGTCTTTTTACGAGATTTGGGATTCCAGCCTGACACAGGAGGGGGGGGGGGAGTTGTTTCAACATATAATTATGAAAAAAAAAGTTAAAACAGGAAAATCAGTTGGTATATTACAATGGATCTTGATTCCCAACATAGCCCAATCTTGATTCTTACCTGCCGAAACCAAAATTAACCATACAAACTATGATAAATGGATTATAACATAAACATAATAAGAAGAGAATTGACCTCCTAAATTATCTTTTACAGGTTGAAACTATTGGCGATGCATATATGGTTGTGAGCGGACTACCTGTACCGAACACTCGTAACGCCGGTGAGATAGGAACCATGGCGTTAGACTTACTCAGTCAATGTGGCACTTTTACAATCAGACATATGCCTGAAGTCCCGATGCGGCTACGTATAGGCCTACACACCGGTATTACATCTGTCATAATGAGCTTTTTATGTCTCAGTTGATCACCCTTAAGTACAAACTTATGTTTTCGCATCAAGGGAACATTTGGATAAAGGGTCTTTATGCATTTCATATTTCGTCATTCCAAATTGTACGAGAAGGAGAAGAATCCTACATTTGTGACAAATACATATAACTATATTTAACATCACATACTTCATATAAGTTCATAATTGATTTGTGTATAGGTAATGATTATTTCATGCAAAAATATATATTGGCAGGTCCTTGCGTGGCGGGTGTGGTTGGTTTGACTATGCCCCGGTATTGTCTTTTTGGCGACACCGTCAACACGGCATCCAGGATGGAATCCACAGGCTCAGGTTAGAACAAATATTCTTGATGCAATGTCTTCAATATAAAACACACAATGATACCTTAGGCAGATTTGGACACAACTTGCGTTCTACATGCATGACAAAAGATTTATCATTTAAAATTAAAAAGAAATCACATATTTTGGCCAAAGTCTTATTCCTGTTTATTTTTTATATCAAAATGTAATCATTTTGTCATGAAATTGAAAATGGAATCCATACGATTAGTATCTGTCTAACTGGATTTGTGTTTGACTTTGATTCACTGATTCAAAATATCAACAAAATTATTTCATGCAAACTAAATATCTCATCTGACAACTAATGCAAGGATTTTCGCGTTGTATTAACTGTAAATTAATATGCAGCAAACATGCCTGGTAATTCGAGCGAATGATCCATGTTTACCATCTTATTTGATCAATCGATATAACATTACTAACGAAAATATTTTTTAAAAGTGTTTTGCATCATTTTGTACATGAAGGCACATCTTAATTAGCAAGCATTGATTTTGGAATAAGGTCATACTCGTCATTGCTTGAATAATTGGTATTTATCACTACTTGACGCTTTCATGGAAGAAATGTTCTCCCTGGCTTTATGTTTTATTTTGCTCTGATTTCGACACACAAAGCTACCATCTATCGATTTGGAGGTGGCAATTTAGTGTAGAACGTAATAAATAATTTCCATGACGTCGTCGTTACAGCGTTATATTTGCTGCCAATCATTTCGCTTGACATATTTTTGTCATATTGTTATAAGTTGATGCTTTATCATCAGCCAACATCATAGATTAATTAGGATTTTATTTCATTTCTAGCATTTCGGGTTCATGTAAGCAGCGAAACGAAAGGAAAGCTGGATGAAATCGGTGGCTATATCACAGAATACAGGGGCCAAGTCGAGCTGAAGGTACTTATGAAAATGTCATTAATATCGTTTTATCGTTGAACTGATCTCACGCTCCGTAAAGAGGTTTATTCGCAATAACTTATTTGTCCTAGAAGGGGTTTCCCGGTACGTCTCCGTTTACTTTTGAAAACTTCTAAGTATAGTATGAAAATAAAGCATCGCTGGAACGTACAGGAGGAGGAAAAAATTATAATACATTGAGCTTAAATTAAATAATTGGAATATCATTTTTGAGCACGGCATGACATTTTAAATTAAACAAATTAATCCCCAAAATGTCTTAAAAAGCTATCAAATTATCGAAAGATGAAATAATGATATTTGAGGATTGTTTTTATTTCATTTTTACTTGTCATATCGTAGAATTTTTGATTTTTTTTCCGTAACAAATTTTACTGATTACAAAATTTCAAAAGAAACTACAGTGTCCTCAGTTTCAGCAAAGTGATCCTGGGAAACTTGTTTAATTATGTGTTTGACATGCATTTAAAATTTCAGTATATTGCCAATATACAAATATTATTGGGTAATGTGTCACTGTGTATCTTAATAGAAGATTTTTACTAAGCTTACTTATTTCAGGGTAAAGGCCTTAAGGACACATATTGGTTGACAATGAAGGATGGGTTTAAGAAGCCATTACCTACGCCACCTCCCTTAACAGAGTAGGTAGTCTTACAAAAATTTCATATTTAGCGGGACCTGCGAGTATTGAAATTGAAAACAATAATTATTTTACTTTGTAACGAATAACAATACTTTAGTTGGAGGAAGTAAAGACGATAAATTTGATTCAAATTGGCCTTTGCTATCTCTCATTTTTATCGTTAGGAGGTTAATGGACAATGATAAAGCTATATTTGGAAAAAAAATTGTAGACAGTAAGTGTTTTGAATATTTTCGCTGACATGGTCGCCATAGCACTTTCTATGTAGATATAACCTCAGACAGTGCAATGCATGTATTTTATATATTGTTTTTATTTTCGTGCATGAACATCGACGGCGGGTGCGGCTAGCCAACAGGGGATGCTTACTCCTCCCGGGCACCTGGTCCCACGTCTAGCTTGCTAGGGGTCCGTCGATGCTCAATTTGGTGCTCTATTGTGAGTGCTGTTGAGATTATTGTCAGGATCTTCTTTAACTCGTTTCGGAAAATCCATGATTATATTTTTTCTCGTCTTTTCGTCGTTTGGACCTTCTTATCAGAAATTCTGTGAATTTAACAGATATAAGACACTTACTTTCAATTTGATTATCTTTTTTTCCTATTTTCTTTCAGTGGTGCTAATCATGGGTATGTATCAATTAACGAGAAATTTTCTTTCAAAAATGATGTGAGGAATCGTTTCTTAAACGGATGTGATAAGTTTATGCAAAGAGAATCACATGTTTATAAAGATAACTTCTTGCAAATCTTATATCAAATGCAAAACTTATGATTAGGATACCTTGAAAAATAGATAATGTTTGTCTCTTTGTTTTTCAGTTTAGATACCGTGTTTTGTATGCAGAAAGATGCGGATTCAATTTCCGGTCCATCATCTCCCGTGTCAGGGAATGTATCAAAAACAGAAGTTGCTAACCCAGACAGTAAATCAATCAATTCGTCTCCCACCAAAAGGACGAATGATCTCAAGGCAGAACAAAACCAAAGTTCACAGGGTCAAGAACATTCACACAAGAAGGTATCATCTGTGTCTGTTAAGAGTGTTGAAACAGTAGAGAGCACGGTATCTTCCTCTGATGTAACTATAATAACCAAGCTAGATCAGAACATTGATGGCATTGGCAACACGTTATCACCAGTACACGAGGTTTGATGTAACCAATTTGTTTATTACCCACGTTTTCTCTCTTTATAATGTTGTCGCCATTCTTAAAAGCCTTTCGAGATAAAATGAATATTATGTTGTCAGGGAAATGAAATAGACTCTGAATTTAGTGTGAGTAAAGATCAATTTTATGTGGTAGAACTTTCAAGTTCATTTAAAGATGTAAACAACTTCTTTATTGGGCTTCACTTGATGCCTTTTTTAAACTTTTAGAAATGTCAAAGAAAACAAAATAGAAGCAGAATTTCATTTCTTGTTAGATGTGTTACCATATACATGTATATAACTATTTCATCAATGAATTTGGATAAAGGTTTATCATTAAATATATGAGATATTTATACTTAATTAATATTCTTTGTTGTTTTTCGAGAAATTAAAAAAGTCAAATCATAGCCATACCATGACTTTCACAAAAAAGTAAGCACAACTTATATATATATTGTTAAATCAGTGATATTATTTCCTTTATGGATAAAAAATGCTTGATGTTAAATATTGATATGTTTTCATGTATTTTGCCTCAGTTTTTCTCAAACTAATTATATATATTATATTTCATTCTTTTTGTTTCATGAGTTGACAACCACACAATTTTTAGCAATGAGAAATACCTGTTATTGTGCTCATAGTTCTACTGCATTTTTTGTATACAAACTGAATTTTAAATGTTCATTGAATTTGATTATGATGTTCCTAACTTTTAATCTTCCTTAATCTCAATTTGTATGTGTTTGTTGCATAAAGTTAAGTTGATTAACATTCCTATATCATCTTCTTCATGTGTCACATCTAAGAAACATGTTTATTGTTTATTTCATGTTATTGTGAACTGTTGTAATCAACGCATTTTGTCCAAAATCCTAAGCTCAAAGCTATTTTTAATCCTTATTTTGTTGAAGGCTCATGCTTTAACTTGCTGTATAATTTACATTTGAATGAAGATGTCATATCACGCGAAGTGTTTTCGAAGAAGAAAAGTTGAAAATGTTTTATGACCCAAATAGCATTTTTTCCATCCTTAAAGTTCATATCTCAAATGAAGAAAGAATGTAGTTGTTTTAAAATATTTCTATAACTTGTACATCTTGTAAGATTAATTACATATTTTCTATACATTTGCATTTTCGAAACTCCGATGCAAAATCTTTGCGAGCTATCTAACATGCTTATATTATCTGATTCAATGTTCGATAGAATGTAATAATGCGGAAGATTTCCAACTCTATACCCTCTTGAAGAAAATTTCAAATCAATTTTCATGCACCAGACACGTGTTTCGTATATTAAATTCTCATCAGTCATGCTTCCAGCCGAAGTGTTTTTCATAAGCAGTCCAAATTAATTTCACTAGCACCCTCTTGTGCTATTTTTAGAATTTAAATTTCTGTATTTACTTTACAGAGAGTACGCGGCTCCGAAATGCCTGTATGGTCGATTCAGTAGCATATCCAAAAAAATCTATGTTCAAAATAACATTTGAGGGATGGTGCTAAGATGTTAACCTCCTTGAATTTCAATAAGACAATGATTTGAAATTACATTTAAAACCCTCACATTTTCGTTAGCACATGTTATCATTCTAAGAAAATGCGCTTAAATCGATAGTAGGGATAGACTAAATGGTAATAACATGGTGTGAACTTTGATTACTTATCTGTATATATGTTCCCTACCGGCAAATTAGGCGACAGAGAGTTTCCAGTTGGTATGTTTTTCTGTCAATCCATTTACGATTTCCAGACTTCTATCTGCGAGGGATGGATATTTTATACTTTAATTGTTGTCACAATAATACAATTCATAAGTTCTGTGCTTCGAGGAATGCAGTAAATAAGAACGTTGCAGAGAAAATTCTTTTATGGCGATTTCTTTCATAGTTACAGATTATTGTTTAATTAGGATTATAAATGTGCTGAAATTCCATGCATGTATGTGACCTTGTTTTATATGCTTTTTGCAAAATGAACGGTTAGACTCTTCTGTTGGCTTTTTGCAACTATTCTTTAAAAAGAAAAAAATATATACCGATGAGAACTTAGTGTTTCTTTCAATATGCATAGAATGCCTTTTAATGATACGCTTATGGAAAGCTGAGCGTCAATAGCACTCTTGTTTCAAATGGAGTACTTTGACGTTGCCAAGATGTCCTGCTATGCGAGTACTATCTATGAAAAATCCGTATCCTGTCATTATTAAGCTAATGTAAACATTATAATTTAGGTGAGTATGTGGTTATCAAAAACACATCTGTATGTAGTTGGTATTGTACGAAGAGGAATACATTGTATCAGATTCTTAGTTTTCTATGTTAATTTTGATTTCTTTGGTCGACATCATTTATATCTTTCATAATCCACATTGCAATATGACATTTGTGAAGTCTTTCATATGTCTACCCTTGTTGACTTGTACTTTGAACTAATAAAAAGGTTTTATAGAAATGTGTCGTTTGTTGTTTTCAAAATAGATACACAAATTAAAAAAATCAAATATATACTACTAAAATGAATATGGCTGTTTCTTAAACTCATTTTGACTTGAAATAGATTGTTCAAAATGTTATTCAAGAAGGTAACGAGTTAGATCACTTCAATGTTCTTCTTTGTTTTATAAAATCTCTATCAAAAGCATTCTTCTAGAACAAGTATATATATATATATATATTACTTGCCTATTTCAAAATCGTTTTTGTTCAAATCTTTCACACCTGTACATAACATAACATTATTATCTTGCGACCACCTGAAACAAAAACAGGGTGTCAGCTAGAAAAAAAACCCAAAAATATAAGAAAGAATAACAACATGCTGGGAAAGAGCAAAAAAAAATTTTGAGGTGCACGTGGAAAGAAAGCATATTCTTTTTGCTAGCAATACCCATCACTTTAGACAAGCCGAAAACGTCGAAACCGAGTAATGTATCAAATCTTGTGTTTTGGATCTCTCATCATTGTGGAGAAAGAAATGATATTATGATAATTATTTTATTTACATTGTATTGTATTGAAACCAATCTCAACAGAACCAAATGCAGTCACTCAGAAATGCACAGCTGATTGTCAATATTTGTCATTGTATTTGGCACTTTCTCGGTTAAAACATGTATCAGCTGCACATTAATATACATTTACACCATAGATAGAGGACGAAGGGACTGTAAATTGAATTGAAACTTTGTAATTGGAAATTGCTGCCCTGGAGTTATACTTGATATGATCCTGGTATCACCAGAAGGACAATATGCATGGAACTTGACCAATATACAGCCTTGTACCAGCACATTCTTAAGACATGCAATCTGACTGACTGTGGAGAAAGGACTCCATAACGGTTCATATCCAAACTTCAATAGAGAAGTCAGGGTCCCGAACACCTTTCCTTTCTCAAATTTGGTTGGGTTCCTCGGGGAATCCATGCATAAGCTCGCTTCAACCGGCAGAAAATGGACTATTTTTCATGCGCCCTTTGTTTTTCATATCTACTGACATATTCATCTTTTTGTTATTTCGGCCACTGCGTTTAGCTGTCTTATCAGGTGGTCATTTTTTAATGAGGAGTCGTTTATACACAACAACTGTGCGTTCTTCGAAACTACTGAGAAACCGGATCATTGGGAGGGTCGTGCGCACATAATTTGGATAACTACACTATTTGTTTTTTACTGACTGTGACGACGGGACGACTGTTTTTGACGACTGTGACGACTGTTTTTGACGACTGTTTTTGACTGACTGTGACGACGGGACTCCATGACGGGAGCTGTCCAAACCTCTTTAGAGAAGACAGGGCCCCGACCACCTGTCCTCTCTGAATGTCAGTCGGACTCCTCGGGTGATTACATACATGAGCTCGCTACAGCCGGCAGAGCACGGACTGTATTACGCATGCCCTTTTTTATATCAATTTGCATATTCATCTGTGTCTCTGGGGCCTCTACGTTTCGTGGTCTTATTTGTGTGATGTCATCTTACAGTGAGGAGGTTGGTTTACACCACAATTGTACGTTCTTCGAGACCTCTGGGTAATTGGAGAAATGAGAGGGTTGTGCGCACGTAATCCAGGATAACCACACCATTTGCTACTTGTGTGACAAATGGCCGTCCAAAGTCGGCACCGGTTGCCCATTGGTCTCGTCGGTTTATGTGTAGTCTTTTGTGTTTGATGTTTACATGTCGTGTGTCACTTTTCCGTCTCGTGCTGTACTGTACTCGTCTTTTGTGTTTTTGCATCGGGTGTTTTGCTGTTGATGCCTCAACGGGGTCTTGTTGGAGATCTCCTCCCTTTTTTACGAGGCAGATTACCGTCTTAATGTTGCTCCTGCTTCCTTACGCGCCTCTTTTAGTGCTTTTGTACTCTGTGTTTTAGCACAGGCTGTTTAGATGTTTTCTGTTGTTAATGTAACCAATTTTTGTGCCATGTTTGTGATATATTGCAGGATTAGAGTTACATTATCGAGATAACATAATCATTTATTTCCATTGTCATTTTCAATAAACGAAGGTTCTGATTGGCTGAGATATTTTGTTGACTCATCGATTTTTCACGGAAGTCTATTTATAGCATTATTTTTGGAACTGGGGTTCCCTCAAACACGAATGAACTCGTTGCTGAAAATACAAATTGTTGATGTTTGCTTTTCATTTCAAGGGTACCATTTCTTTTCTACTTACTCAAAAATTAACAGTGCATGTAGAATTTGCTCAAACTGGTCCTTATTCCAAAAATAAAGAGAGACGATCGTTCGCTGTTTGAATCATGGTGGCTGCCATAACTTGTTTTGGAAGACGTATCACTGCGAGACCCTCCGACTTACGAAATATAGTGCGGTGATTGATTGTTTTTAGATCCAAGAAAACAGTCTGTTTTCCATAAATAGATGATAATACAATGAAAAGAAATGAATGTTATATTTTTTTCTGTTGATGCAGGTATTACCCGAAAAATTGGACAGAAACCTGCATCAAGGCGCGTAGCGCGTTGATGCAAAAGTTTTCTGTCAAATTTTTTTTGAATATAAGATTCATTTCTTTAAGATCTAAATTTGTGAAACAGAGTTTTATGCCTTTAGCAGTGGTCTCTATCTTCTGCATCACACATAGATTATGCGATTGTTGTCCGCAAAATTTAGATTATTAATTGTGAACACATCATCAAAATATATTTGAAACGCTTATTATTAGTGAAAAGCTTAAAACAATTTTTCAAACTGTGTCAATGAAAATACCCTCTATCTATTCAATTTAGTCTCAGTATTGAAAAACAACAATAAATACTAGTGATTCTCCATGAAATTCTCATTTCTCAGATCATATCTTTTATAAATAGATTTTGCAGCAAACCGAAAGAGGGGTTAATACGTATAAATGTGCAATTATGAATTCCTGATTTCTGTGACTCTGTTGATAAACCAGTGTGAATAGGTACACGTAATTAACAAACTATTATGTGTTGATTATATAAATATAGAGCACTCCATTCAAGAAACTTCTTTTGAGATAGGTTTACATATGACACTATGGATATCCCATTGTCCAAAATGATGGATGGTATTCTGCCTTTGACCATTTCAACCATCCAACCACAGAATAAAATAGTATCTTCCGAAATGGAAGTAATCGGATGAGACATTTCTGCCGAATTCAGGAAGTATTGAACAATTGGACGCCAAATTCAATTTTTCTCAAAATTTCTGAAATTGTATATTTTTTGTCTGTCCATGATTGTACAAACTTACATTTGATTCTATCCACAGGAAAATTTTCTACGAGACTTTGAAATATGCATTAATCGACGTTTTCGTGAATTTCTTGATTACGTCATAATATTGAAAGTGTCATTCCAGTTCTCGTAAAGCTATTGGAAATTAATTTTGATTTAACATCCAAAATCTTTATAAATGTATTGCACTTACATATGGAAAAGGTAAGATGAATTGTGTTTTAAACAAAGACAGGATACTGGAATCAAATATGACACTGTCGCTAAAAAAAAATGCAATTTCGAGCCAATTGACTGTAGTTGTTGATTAATTATTAGAAATTATGTGGATGAATCTTCGTCAAAAACTAACAAAATTATCAAAAATGTCCAGAGATGATTTCATTATTAAATGAGAAAAATTAGATTTTGGATTAAAATATTTCAAAGCTTTATATTTTCCAATTTTTCGTTCGAAAATCGTCCATTTTCAATGAAGTGTCATCTGTTTTCCTATAATGTTAATTTGTCAACGAATTCACTGTGATAAAGATTGAATTTTCTATTTTATACATGCAAAGTTTCAATGCAATACGTTTGGTATTAATGTTTTTATTGCATTTTAAATGCGAAGTTTTTTGATGCATTTTTCCCCGATAACGTCGAAATGACGTCGTTGTTTGCTAATGGATAAAACTTCCAAAGTCCACAATTTCGACAATCGCCATAATCTCTTCAAATGACCCCGGAAATTATTCAAACTTCATCAGGATACTCAAATGTGAATATCAATCAGCGTATCAAATGTTTTAAGGAAGAAAAGACTGTACTTTTCCTAGGAAGTAAGAAAACAAAAAATGCCGCCGCCATCGTGGTGTTCAAACCCTCCTTAAAGTGACGGGTGTTGCATGTAAGCAAGAGATGCTGACTCTTCCTAGGCACCTGGTCTCATTCCCAAATTTGGAGCTTCTTTTCATGTGGTGGAGGTTTTTGTTTGTTTGCTTTTTGTGTCTGTTTTATCCTGATTTTGAATGCCTTCGGTTTTTGATTTTCTGAATTATCGATTTTGTACTGTGTGTTGGGATATGATCATTATTCATATTTGTCATTACATAACTCATACTCTGACGATGTGGCACATGTAACCAAGTTCCATCAATTTCGGTTGATCGTTTCTTCGACGCATTCTAAAATTTCTGTTATCAAAATTTCTTGAAATTTCTAAAACGTGGGTCCTGTAGCATCATATCCCACCCATTCTACTACGTCTTTCGGTACGCTTTTTCGACATAGTAACTTTCACACTTTTTTGGCTTATTACATTGTTTAAATTTGAGGATCACTGACGAGGGTTAAGTACCCGAAACGTGCATGTCTTGTCCATGTTGCCAATTTACCAGTTCTTAAATGATGCTATTCAATATGAAGACGTTTACATTTATACCACTTGGTGAGTGTCACTGCTGTTGGACCAGGAGTCCCCGAGGGCACATGTAGCCAAGTGCGATCAATTACGCTTTTTCGACATAGTAACTTTCACACTTTTTTGGCTTATTACATTGTTTAGATTTGAGGATCACTGACGAGGGTTAAGTACCCGAAACGTGCATGTCTGGTCCATGTTGCCAATTTACCTGTTCTTAAATGATGCTATTCAATATGAAGACGTTTACATTGTTATAGAAATATACTGTCCTGATCGCTCTCCTTTTATGTGGTATGTTTTGGTCATGTTTCAATGATGTCTTGTTTGTTGGTCCTATTGGTTTGAGTGTTCTTGTGTGTCTCATCATCTCTTTCTTGACGTGGATGTTCTGTGTGATGTCCTCTGTTTGTTTGTTTTGTGTTTGTCTGAGATCACAACGTTTCTTTGAGGTGGGGAATCTCTCTCTGGTATCATTATTGAATAATACGGAAGTGTTCCTACTCTATATCTTCCCTAGGAAAATTTCAAACCAAATTATGATGCACCAGACACGTGTTTCGGTTATAAAATCCTCATCATTGATGCTTCATCCAAAGTGATTTTAGACACAGCAAAATTTATTTCAGTAGCGAACTCTGGTTATATTTTTTGAAATTGAATTTGTGAAACTTGCAGAGAGTACTCGGCTCCAAATGTCTTGTAGTGTCGATTCAGTAGCATATCCAAATAAAATCTATGTTCAAAATAGCATTGGAGGGATGGTGCTAAGATGTTAGCCTCCTTCGATTCCGATGATATTTTTGAATGAAATGACAAGTTTCCGATTTAATATTTATGACGTCAAATTGATAAAGTGCCAAAACAAAGCTTCTGTAATGTGACAGAGCTGAAAAGAAGTAATTAGTACACTGAAAAACTTGAATTATGCATTACTATCTATACGTCTTACATTGCAAAGCTGTGGTTTAACACATATTATACATATGTACGTGTACAGAAATTTCCATGAATCCTATTTACATATGTATTGGGTGTATTCGTTTGTCAAAGAATCCAATATACAAAATGCATAAGATTCAATGACAGAATAACGTAATTCTACCTGATAAATGCCATCCTTTTCAATTTCCTAGAAGAACACGAGTTTTATTCATTAATATCTATAGATTTCAAGAGAAAAATGAATAGATTCCCAGAATGAGAGGGTTTCAAGAAGTAGACTAGATCATGTCGCACTGACACATATTGCGTTATGCGATTGTGGTCTAGATCACTTTTAATCATAACAACACCATGTTTTTATAATGGGATATATCTGTAATGCCATTTGACTGCAAGAAACTTCTTTCTAAGTGATTTTAACATATATTCTCTGTTGTGAGTATCGATCAAAAGAATATCAGTTTTTATTATCATAAAAAATGTTTAAACAGACAACACCATGAGTTCTTTTTTTCAGAGCACAGTACCCGGATTCATTCATTCATTCATTCATGCTTTATTTCCTCTATGACAGAGATATCAACACAATATAAACAAGAAATTAAAGGTGAAAATTAATTAGAGCATGTGTAGAGAAATGAAACAATACATATGTACAGAGTCCTTGAAGCAATTTGACCACTGTCAAATGAATACAAATATCAATTCATATATAGTACTTTTAGAAGTTCATTAAGTAAGTCGCAGTTGCATATTATAATATGCGCACACCGTTCTTATAAACTTGAAATTACATATATTAAAGATCAAACATTCATATTCGGACAAAAATGAATTGATTTTTCGTCCTAACAAAGTATAGTACAAAGAGAGTTCATCAAGACTACAAAGTTCGGCACATACATCTAAATCAAAGTTTTCAATGATAAAATCCCACCATTTTTCTCTATAAAGAGAGGTCGATGCACAAGTGCATGTCACGTGACAGTAAATATTTGTGTATGACAAAGTACACAGACTACATACTTCTGGTATTTCATTTGAAATATAAGTACAAATTTTAGCAATAAACTTGCAAAGTGACATATCGTTAGAATTTAAAGAGATACTCCACAAACTTATAGGATCATGAAATTCAAAAATAGAGCGAAAATCTGTAAAATCAGGATCATCAACCATAATCTCATTACGTGAATATTTAAATTCATCGTCAACAGTATTCCTAACAATTCTTTTCCAGAAGTTTTTCTCAGGAAAAACACCATCTCTCAACCATGATTTTAGGTATTGTCTGGTCCATGCTGTAAATTTATCAGGTTTTAAATGATGCTATTGAATTTAAAGACGTTTAACATTCTACCAAATTGTATTTTTGAAAGAGAACAAGTACATCTGGGATAAAACCAAGCTGACGACCTGAGCTAGTTAGGTTCTCTATAAATGAGAATAAACGAAGATGAAAAATTTGCTTAGGTAAAGAGCTGTCATTAAGCCTACATAGACGACCGAAAAATAGGAGTTTTCTTATATCGACCTCTGACATTATCGGTAGTAGTCCAATCATACTCTCTGCCATAGCTGATCGCGTATGCGCCGGTAAGCTTTGCGCATGCTTACTAATGTAATGTTGAAAGGTATTCAACCGTTGGATATCTTTACATGACAAGTTATTCCACAACTCGCATCCATACAGGACAGATGAACGAACAACCGTTCTGTACAGATGAACAACGGAGAGTGGATTTGCGAAGGTTAATAACATACTAGAAATTCCGAAATACGCCTTGCGACCTTTCTCGCATGCCAACATTATCCTTTCTGAGAGGTTACATTTATTGTTAATAATGACCCCTAAATGATTGTAGGATTCATTTACGGAAATAATTTCACTACCAAGCTTCCATGTAAAGTTTAGGTTCAAATTGTTACCCATTGCTCGAATGTATATGATACACGATTTATCGGCGTTGAATTTGAATCGCCATCGTATTGAATAGTGATAAGCGATGTCCAACATTGATTGGAGGAGAAATGGCGACATCGCCATACACATGACATCGTCTGCTAAGGTCGGACAATTACTGACAGTATTTAGAATGCCAAAATTTGGATTAGAGACTTGCAAGTCGTTGATAAGGTCATCAATAAATACTAGATATAGAAAAGTGGATAATACCCCACCTTGTCTGACGCCTTGACCAACCGGAAACCATCTGGACTGAGTGTGGTTCACAATTATTGCACTAGTAGTGTCGGTATGACAATCTAAAATAAGGGACCATAATTTGCCCTCTATGCCAATTTTGTAAAGTTTGACGAGGAGGCTATGTCTCCAGACAGAATCAAACGCCTGTGTTATGTCTAGGAAACAGACATACACATTGCTACCATTTTCAATGTTGTGCAGTATTGTTTCTTGGGCATTGAATGATGCAGTCAGGCAACCCAAGTTTCGTTGAAATCCTTGTTGTTGGAGATTTGGGAAGCTTCCCTTGTCCATTACAAATGTATTAATTCGATCGCTTAGAACATATTCAAATACTTTCAACAAAGAAGATAGAAGTGAGACCGGTCTGTAACTTTTACATGCACATTTATCTTTATTACCCCCCTTATAAATGGGTACAATGAGCCCCTTTTTCCAAGATGAGGGTATTTTACCAACACGTATCACTGAGTTAAAGAGTGTTCGCAGACATTCTATAACCTGGAGTCCACCAAATTTAAGGTGCTCATTAGTTATAAGGTCATGACCAGGCGCCTTTCGGTATTTCAACTTCCGAACGGCCTCGGAAATTTCGTCATTTGAAATATCACCACCTGGTAAGGTTTCAGTGTTAAAACAGAAACGATTCATCAAGTCTTCAAATTCAGCATCGATTGAAGCTTGAAAATCGTTGTCGAACGATTGAGAATCAGGAGTGTATATTTGCTCAAAGTGGTCGGCAAAGGCGTTTGCGACACTATCCGGATCATTATGAGTGTTCCCATTTACGTCAACTATTTCCGGGTAATGACGACATGAGCGTGGTTTTTGTTTCCTTATCAGTCGCCAAAACAGACGCAAATCGCATTCAGCAGATTCATTTATGTCACGGAGAACTTCTGTCATATAGTTTTCGTGAGCAATATCAAGGGCGTTCCGAAAGTCGCGTTTAGCCCTTTTGTACTCACGAAAGGAGGTATTGTGCATACCCCTGGGACGTCCTTGACTTAACCATACTCGGCGTTTCGCCCTTTCAACATCATGTAGTGCTTTTACCTCGCGCGTCCAGTCTGGTCTTTTCCGAGGGTTAAATCTTGATTTTGGAATACATTCGTCTGCATGAGCGATTAAAATATTAGTAAAATCACAACAAAAATCATCAATATCCGACAAGGAAAGTAACTCGCGTTTGGCTAAATTCTCTTGTAGTACTTTTGTCAATGACTCGCGATATAAATCTACAGCTTCCGGTGAAGCTTTATGCCAGACGGGAAGACAAGCGTTCGAATCGACCAGATTGTGTTGTATATGGTCAAACGAAAAATCAGCAAAGATTGGTAGGTGGTCAGAGGTAGACGATATGCTACCTTCCTCAAGAATTTTGTATGAGGTTAAATTCTTGAGGTCAGACTTATGAAACAGAACATAATCTAACATTGTCTGTTTAGATATGAAAGAGTATTGTTCGCCTTCAATATCAAAATCTATCATTGGAATGCTTAGTTGGCACTTTTCAATAAATCGTTTAAAAATGTTCGATTTGGTGGTATTTATACCTAATGAGTCTAAACAACTTGCATTCCAATCTCCTGCAATGATTACGCTACCATATTCTGTGTAATGTAAATACAAACTTTCTAGGATGTTCATTTCATGTACGAAAAGATCAATATCATTATCAGAAGGTAGATAAACACCAAAGATGTATAAACATTTCCCATCACAGCTTTTTAGTTGTATACCTACAATTTTATCTGAATGAAAATGAGAAATTTCTTTTACAGCAAATTGTAAATTGTTCTTTACCAACAGGGCAACACCCCCTTTACCACAAAACCTTGACTGAGTATTTATAGCGCTTGAGTTTTGACATGGATCAAGCTTAATAAAGCTCTTATAGTTATGATGGATTGTATCCATATAAGTGTCTAACTCTTCTCTAAGCTTATGCTCCGAGATAACTGCAACATCACATTGTGTACTTTCTAATAAGTTTGAGAGAGACATCGTAGAGGAGATAACTCCCCGAACATTCCATGACATAATTAATACCATAACTAATGAAAATATTAACACAGTGTTCGACAGTTTCATGATTAGGTTAGAAAGAAAACAATGAAATAGAGTAAAACGTTTTCTGTTGGGCATATTAATGTGCGTTCCAATCATCATCATCATCGTCGTCAAAGTCCTGGTTGTCATAGCGCGCATTATATCTGTCCCATTGACTCTTGCTCATCCACTGACGACATTTGACCCCTTTGGGCCAAAAACCTTCAGATTCGATCTTTCGAGCGTGTTCGAACGGAACGTTTATTTTTGCGGATAACTGGTGCCAACCGGCTTTCGGTTTAAACATACGTATATGTGTGATTCTGATGCCTTTGCTGGCTGCAAAGTTCAGGATACCATCTTGTGTAGTTCTCCGATCTATTCTCGAGAGATAAAAACGTGCCTTCCGTGTATAAGATACCCCACGAAAGAAATTTTCGTTGTTGGATGTATCATCTTCGTGATTATCACACACCGACAAATCAATATCAGGAACCGGGAATAGGTTCTCGTTCCTAGAGGACACACCTGTATTCAAAGGAGTGTTTGATCGTTGAGCTTCGGTCGGCTCATTATTTGACGCTTGAGCGGGCACACTTCTCTGTACTCTACTAGTAACTTTAGGACATGGAGTATTCGTCGAACTAATTGGGGTACTCAACGGGGTACTATGACTCGACGGGGTACTGGTAATCGATGCATATGTTTGCGCTGGTGTATCCGATGACGGCTTTTTATAGTCTTCACATATTTTCGAGATGCGCGTAATTTCACACGTGACCGTCTTGACATTACTGGCTAGAGAACCGGAGAGAGAACTCAGATCTCCGACCCGATTCACGTGATCCTCCATCCCCTTTTTAAATTTCAGGTGATCGCACTGTCTCTCGTCCCCTTGAGACTTCATATGATTAATGTCCTCTTTAAGAGACTTAACTTCGTTTCTCAAAGATGAGATTGTATTCTCATAAGACACTTTGTCCTTTTCTAAGGTATTAACCCTCTGAACTAATGCATGTATTGCGGATCTCATTTCGACTAGGTCACCGCGGGGTACATCTAGGGACATCGTGATTCTCTGTTTATCGAATACTTCTTCGATATTTCCCCTCTCACCCTGTAGAAACATGTACAAAGTAAAACAGTCGTAAGCATATTTCTCAACACTTGTGCTGCGTTTTGTGGTTTTCCTCGAAACTAGCCTCCCTTGTGGGCACCTGCTCATAGATTTACACCTCGCACATAGGGTGTTCCTGTACCACATTATAAGTTGTTCATTACCCCTCAAAAGGTTCAAAAGTTTTTCAACATAGAGATCTTTGGGTAGATTTATCAGTTCATTATCAATACGATGAATATCATTTTGTTGAAGCATAACGTTAGCTTCCTGGCTACTCTGTGTTACAAAACATTGAGACATATCAAGTGACTGGTCAAGCACGGAATGTCCGTAATCGCCATGTTCACCGCCATGTTCACCACTGGTCAGGGCAATCACGATATCAGTATTGTGAGGCTCATAGTTACAACTAATGTTTTCATTGATCAAACCTGTGTCATTTATAGTAACAGGACAACTTGAATCAGCTATTAATTGGCTCCCAACTGGTTGCATTCCACTAGAATCACTGGTTGCACCTGGAGCCGAGGGGACTCCGCCCGCACTGCTTGCCGCCATTTTTTTTTTTTTTTTTTTTTTTTTTTTTTTTTTTTTTTTTTTTTTTTTAGAGTTTTAGAGTATCTTTCAACATTGTTGACAACGAGATTATATAGTATTTGCACAATGATCCAGCATTGTGCCTCAAAAATCCGCATCGTACAGTTTACACCACGATCGGTATTGGACGTCCAGTTCCAAATACCGGCTCGTTGTGCGATCAAATGGCCTTCGCTCACAATATTTTGACTAACTTTGCACTCTCTAAGATGACCAGCAATCTTTTTATCACAATCAGTCAAATTAAACAAAAAAGAATCACTAAATTTATCACTCTTGCCACATGGGGAATCAAAATACCTGCTGAGGGAACATTTTGCGCCTTCCTCCATGGGCGCCGCCATTTTTGTTGTCATGGTAATCATAAAGGGGAATAACTCAAATTTCGATTTTAAACAGAAAATTCAGTTTTAAATTCTGAATAAACTAAACAATGACTGGTTTGCACAAAAATATGTTTAACAAAGCAAAATCTATTTGATAAATTCTTTTTATTCATATTATACAGATATTCACATCTATCTGGGTTTAACAGATATAAGCATGGTAAAAGGAGCACATTTCAATAGATTTATATAGAAATAATAGTAAATTTTAAAAGGGTTGCCATTCACAGCATGTGATTCAGATATGACTGAAAATTCACATTTTGATTTCTAACGCTCCATAGATTTGGAATATGGTCAAATTTACAATAATTGTGAAAATGCATGTAGCACGATGTTTGCAATTTGCATGATTCTTATAGAGAACTGTACTTAATAGCTCATTGTATTCTCCAAACATTTTGGATAGATGTACTAGTATATAAGGAGAGTATATATGTTTATATTTATCTGGCACTTTAATATGATCTTTATTTAATTACGAGTCTATAGTATTTATTCAGTCTTCTATTCATGTTCTTAAAATTCCATTTTATGTGCTGTTGACATTTTCTGTATAAAATTTAAAGTATATTCTGTTCCTACATTTACCATATGTTTTATACTTTTTCTATTCCCGATCATTTACGTACACATTGGGACAAATTGACAGACTGAGACGGGAAAGGGACTAGTGCATTATAACACTTTCGTAGGTTTAATTTCAAGGAGGAAGTAGCGGTATGGAAGAGTTTTGTAAGATTTCTACATTCTGCAGACATGTTAGTCTTTGACATCAGATGAACGACAGAGAGTAATTCAATTCGTCTGGCACATTTTGACCTTAATTAGTTAAAAGCATTGGTTTTATAAATACCGATGAGACACTCTTGGAGGGAACTAATACATTTAGGTAGCTATCACGAATGTTACAGCCATCCTAAAAGAACTAGCACATTTCTGCCTTATTGTCCCTAATGTAGTAGGAATAGAAATGAATCAATGTGTTCAATCAAGGATGTATCTTATGCAGTAAAACACCGATTATGCACGTATTGTTTTCTATAGTATCTATTTTTCAAAGTAAACATCAAAGAAGTACCTTACCGTCATTCAGTCTCAAAGGCGAAGAGGCCAGGCCAAATCGTGAGAATTCCCATCGGAAACGGTTGCAAACCCCGAAATGAACAGGTGCCCGGGGAGAGTAAGCGTCTCCTGATTGCATGCAACACCCGTCGCAACAGCTCCATGGAAACATGTCAAATTCGGTGATTGTCTCGATGTACAGATCAGGTAAGTATGTCCTGTTTGGTGATGACGACAGCCATTCAATCACAATCCAGAATGTCACTGATCATTCTGGAAAGGGGGATCTGATATTCTTTTATTATATCCCCGTAGGGACCGAAGAACCTCCTCAATAATGATTTCAGCCGTTGTGTGTTATAACCCTGAACAAGTAGCTTACTTGCAAGCCGTCTGGCTCTAATGATGAACTGTTCATATTTAGACATGCCCTGGCGTACCGTATCAGCTGAGAAACCAAAACACCACAAACAGGAGAAGACGGAATGTTGCTACTCAGGAAAGGAAAGTTAGTTATGTGGAAGCTGAAATCGTCACGCTTGTCATACAGTGAGGTGTTCAAATGGCCATTTGCATCGAAATATAGAAGTATATCCAAGTACGAAGGGGATCTGTCGCTCTCTGTTGTTTCCTTGATTTCTATCTCATGATGATATATTTCATGTAGATGACCCTTAAAGTTCGGCTTATTGATGGACAACACCTCATCTATGTATCTGAAGGTAAAATTGAACTGAGATGCGAAAGCTCATCATACATATGAGAACCATATTTCTCATTACGAATTAAGGAGGATTCAGATTGTTCAATATTGAATTTCAAAATCTATTTGGATACATGATGCTTTTAAGGAAATTTGATTGAACATTTGTCTATAAAATGAATTTGACTCTGTCTGAAAGTCACCTTGGCCTACTATCCCAAACATGTGTCTTGTGCATTAAAATTGGTTTGACATTTTGTTCAAGAATGTAACGAGTTGGAATACTTTCATCTGATGTTCTTCAATTGTGGACTAGGATTTCCATTGAAACGCTTGGAAAAGATAATCTTTTCTCTGATACTCGCGTATGTTTTATTACAGAGAAGGCCCATGAGATAAAGCTATGTGAGATACATCTGTATCAAATATCACGTGACGGCTGAATCTCATCAAGTGACGCTATTGTCATGATTTCAGCCCGCAAACCAAACAAGCTAGCAGCGACGTGGCAACAAAACATGGATTTTTAGAATCTTATAGAATAAACCTTTTTTCGGGGGAGCTGAATTCGAATATCGCAAAATTCTTGCGATAAAATCAACCTGATATTTTTCACATTTCGTTTCCTTTTAGTTTTAACTTTGGCCCTTAGATATGAGAGAAAAATACTCGTTCTTGTTTTTCTATGAAAGATACATCGTTTCCACCCTCGGGGTCTCAAACTTTTTCAAAACCCTCCACAAGCCTCGGGTTTACATGATCTTCAGAACCCTCGGGTGGAACCGATGTATATTTCTTAGAAGACCATGAAAGAGTCTAATAGTCTTACCCCCATTGGGTTAGAACACATTTTCACGTGCCTTTTAACTGTAACGTCGATTGTGATGTCATACATGATTGCTGCAATAGCTGATCAAAATATGAAAAAGAATACATAAAATCTCATTTAGCCGCTTTTAGACAGTGGGAGATTAAACCAGGGACATGGAAATCCAACCCTCGTGTCCAGGATTTGCTTTTAGATCGAGCAAATCCTAAACACGCATCCGGCGATTGATGTTTATAGATTATTTATTACTTTCTTTTCAGCTCTATTGCCTGAAAAAATTCGCTTTGAACCTTGATCAATTAGACATCATATACTAATTTGCTATTTTGGAAACTGGTCATTTCACCCTCAATGTCATAGAAATTAAGGAAACAGCCTAGCACCATCAATCCCTTAATGGTATTTTTGTCATAGATTTTATTTATCTATGCTAGGTCTTTGCAAAGAAGATACACAAATTCTAAACATCAAACAAGAGGGCGCTACTGAAATGAATTTGGCTGTGTCTGTAAATTTCTTTTGCTTGAAGTACCACTGATGAGGATTTACTATTCGAAACACGTGTCTGGTGCATTAAAATTGGATTGAAATTTTATTCAAGAAGGTAACGAGTTGGAACATTTTCATCTTCTAAAAGAAAGTTTTATAAATCGGACGAGAGATTTTATCTCTCGATTTCCTAATGTCTCTATACTTCAACAGCGGATTCAGGAAGTACATCCCAAGTTGTGCTCAAAAATCTAACAATATCTAACCAAGTAAATCTTCACATCTCATTAGTTATCAACTTCCTTGTATTGGTAATATGCCATATTCAAACTGACTTCTTTGTTTTTTGTAAAGTATTCGTGCCAAGTTTTACACCATTTAATCAGGGACGGAAATGAAAAGTGCTGAAAGCTACATAGGAACCATAAAGTACATAATTTCTCACAAATGCAAGAAAATTAACGACGCTCTGTGTCTGATTGAGAGTCATGTAATGTCGAAACATTCCAAAGTTTAAAATTCATTAAACACGCATGATAGTTTTAACTCCTCGGAAGTTCTTTAAGCTGAAACTCTGAGAATATGTAGTGAGGTCTATTTTAAAGTTTGAAACATATTAGTTTCCGCTCGACATCTACGGCTTCCGTACATAATCATGATGCTAAGGTAACGTTTTTGACCTGAAAATTTTCAATTAATATTCACATGTATATTACGTAATCCGGATAACCACACCGTCTGCTACTTTCGTGGCAGATGGCCGTCCTAAGTCAGCACCGGTTTCCCATTTCGTCTCGTTGATTTATGTGTGGTCTTTGTGTTTTATGTTTCTATGGCGTGAGTTGGTGTTCCTTAACCCTTTTGCGTCTTCCCAATGCGCGTGTCCTCTGGGTTTTGCATAGGGTGTTTTGGGGGTTTGCTTTGGATGATGTGCAACCGAGCGTTGTTGGAGATCCCCTCCTTTCTTATCTGCACAAATGTCGAATGATCAAATTGCGTTCCAAATGCACCAGGATACCTTTTCAGAAAAAGAACTCGCAACAAATGGACAATCAAAAGAAATTATTCAGAAACATCATTTATGAGAAAGGAGGGGACAAGGAACACGAACTCACACCATAGATTAACCAACGATACCAACTCACACCATAGACACATGAAACACAAAAGACCACATATAAACCAACGAGACCAATGGGTAACCGACTTAGGAGGCCTTTGAATGACGTACAACACATGAAAAGGGATACTCTCACTCTTATGCAGACCTGCAGTTGCTGTTGGGAAAAACCTCACATCAAAAGGATGCCAGAGATGACACCAAAAAAAAGATATTTTGTCTCAAGGTCCGTAATTTTCAAAAAAGGTTAATGGACATCATAAAACGTTCATTATCAATTAAGGCACACGAAATACAATAGATCTAGCCATGCGTGTTTGTTTGCAGGTTTGGAGGAAACTCGTCATGCATCATCTTAGTTAAGAAGGTATCGAGGTATTTTCTTTTCCCACGAGTTGTGGACATTTCCTGCCAGTAGGTCCAACAATTGGTCTATGTGCAAAGTTGACAAAGATGCAAAACTGTAGATGGGACCAGTACCATACTTGATAGTCATTTACTGACTTCAGACTTGTATCCTATTTTAAAAGAAGTCAGTGAATGAAAGTCAAACACGAAAGCCGAACCGAGCAGTTCATTGTCTTTTTGAACTTTCATTTATATGTTCAATCTATATTTGATCCAATCGAGTCAGACTATACTACAAATGTCTCTAAAATGTAGATACATGTATAAAATTTGAAAAATGACCTAGCTGTACTATTAAAAAGCAGCGTCCTATAAAGTGTATTAACAATATATTTCATCGTCCATCGTCTATTAATAGGTTTCTTGATTTTCGTAACAAGAAAACCGCGAACGGAAAACAATATCCGGATAGTCTACACGATAACAGGAAAGACTTGCAGAGATTCCACGATTATTAGGACAATTTTGCAGATTTCAGATAGATCATTCAAGTGCTCTATTTCTCGTGACTTGCACGTGATTTTGTCGTGCTTAAGACGTGCAGCCGACCCTTGCGGTCTTCCTTTTGGTTTTAAATCTTGAATCCCCGTATCTCTTGTGGGTCATTTTCATTAAGATAAATCACTGAGGTTGAACAGTAGAGTAATAGATCTTCAGTCCCTACTTATTAGGGACGAAATAACCATCCAATTGTATTGATTCATCTGTTTGGTGTTATAGGGTACCTCCTAGGGCTACATATTCGCTACTTGTAAACTGCCTTATTTCACTCTGATATCAACCTTTAGAACGCAATGAAAGATTTTTTAGACACTTGCAAGGATTATGTTTCATTTCCATGATTGCTTAATCTTCTATAATATTATATTTTTGTTTTCTTTGTTGTTTATTTTATGTTTTGTATTTGTATTTTACATAAATGAGTTTTTGTACTGATCAAAACGCGGAGAAAACTATAAAGGAGAGCGATTTTGTTGCTCCAAAATCAAGACCTTGATCTACAATATAAACAAGATGGATGAAGGAAAGTAAGACCTTATTTATCATCCAATAAATTAAATGTCGAATAGATAATTGCATGATTGATATTTCATATTAATTATTCTCATGCAAATATATGCGCCGTCCGGAAAAAAAATCTTTCATGCAATCGACTAATAATGATATTCGTTGCTGGCTATTAATCATCTCTTTTATATGTCTTTCAATGTTCTTTCTTGTCTTTTTTTTTTGCCCTCTTTAAATATTTCTTAGTTGCTTTCTTTATTCTTGTAGTACGTGTCTGAGATCACATTTTTACAGTGTTTATAATCCTGAATGCAGAGAGTTTGGGTCGAAAAATTTTTATATGTCTTTCTGTCTGTCAATACTTTTGAAACACACGTTACAAAAGTAAATCAATAGAACACTAAGTTTCATATTGAATTATCGTAATAATGTAGGTAGTCAACACCCGTGCATTTTCATCCAATAATTTTTGCCTCATTTTTCTTTTACGCTTCTAAATAAGATCCCTACATAAAATTGGACCCGCTCACTAATTGCAAAATAGATATTTGAAAAATTAGACTTTTATTCCGAATTGAATTTTTTGACTTCAAAAGAAAGAAAGGTATCTCCAACAACACTCAGTCGCAGCACCCACAGCAAAACTCCAAAGCATCCAATGGTAAAAAGGAGCAGACACGCACAGAAAGAGACGCAAAGGATACAAGGCCAAATCATGTAGAAACATCAAATGTAAATAACTACACATAAACAAAGAGACCAATGTCAATTGGTGTCGACTTAGGACGGCCATCTGGCACGCTAGTAGCAGACGGTCTGGTTATCCGGATAACGTCACGAAGAACGTACAATTGTGGTGTAAAATACTGGTAACCTCCTCACTGTAAGATGACCATACAAACAGAAAGCATAACGCAGCGGCCAAGATACACACAGATGGAAATGTAAATGTAAAAATAGAAAGCGTACAAAATGCAGTTTGTGCTCTGCCGGTTGTAGCGAGCCCATGCATGTTATCAACAGAGGAGTGCGACTGAGGCTCAGAGAGGACAGGTAGTCGGGGCCCTGTCTTATCTAAAGAGGTTTTGACAGGCCCGTCATGGAGTCCTGTCGTCACAGGCAGTCAGAATACAATACTTAAGAATGCCCTGGTACAAGGCTGTAGATTAGCCCTGTACTAATGTTAAACGTCTTCAAATTCAATAGCATCATTTAAGACCTGATAAATTTACAGCATGGACCAGACATGCACGTTTCGGGTACTAAACCCTCGTCAGTGATCCTCAGTCTAAACAATGTAAAATCGCCAAAAAGTATGAAAATGATTATGTCCAAAAATGTACCAAAAAGACGTAGCAGAATGGGTGGGATATGATGCTACAGGACCCACGTTTTAGAAATTTCAAGAATTTTTAAAGCCAAGTGTCCGTCTGGTGACAGAAGGATTATATACAAGGTGTAAAAGGCGTTTGATGAGGCTAATACAAATTTGATGGTAATTCTGTCTATCTTTGATCCTTCTTTTTTTGTTAATTATGTCAGAAGAAAATGCAGGTTACTTCAAGTACCACTGGTGAGGATAAATCCGAAACAAGCCTTCTATTCAACAACGGTTTGACTTTTGAAGTTTAAGTAGACGAGCTATCTATACATAATCATGAATTTTTAGCATTTCATGAATATGAAAGTGTTCCGTCTCTTTACCATCTTGAACAAAATTTCAAACTTATTTTAATGCACCAAACACGAGTGTAAGTCCAAACCAAAGTGATGTTCAGACACAGCCAGGTAGTTTTTTATAGAAGTGCCCCCCCCCCCCCCCCTAGTAAGATTGTTTTAATTTTTGCAAAGGTTGCGCGGCTCCAATTTTCCTTTAGGGTCGAATCAGTAGCATAGTAAAATAAAATCAAAGTCCAAAATAGCATTGGAGGGATAATGCTAAGATGTGAACCCCCTTTAATTTCGATGATATTTTAGGATAGAATTGTCAATATTGAAATATATGTTCCATAGTACCAATTTTGTTGTACTAGACACATGTTTCGGATATTTTAATCATCGTCAATAATGAATTCGCAAAATAGAAAATATTTCTAGCGAATTCATTAAGGGCCAAAACATTGCTTCTTTATTTCAGTTACGATCAGCGGCAACATATTACTTCCGTAAGGATTTCTTTAACTGATTTACATCAAATAATTAACTTGAAGTAGGTGAGGAGGAAGGCGAAGAGGAGGTTGGAAGGGAAGAGGAGGTAGGGAAAGGATGAGGAAGGATGGGAAAGGCTGAGACATAGGAATTACCCTAACTCATCAGCGCTTGAAAAAATCCGACCCAGATCCATCAGTGCTAAATTTTACATGCCCTACTACATGTATAAATTCGTTTAATTTCTAACAAGAGTCTATACTAATACATGAATTATCTCTCACTCTGATTGATGCCATCAAATACAATGTACAATTTGTATGCGTTCTGCACTTTAATTCCCCTTCTTCTGTAGTTGGTATTATCTAAGGGAAAAAAATAAAAGCTTGGATCTCGATTACATGTATATTTGATACTTACATATCAACTGAGATATGAACACGCCATAAGCAGGCGATGAAGGGATGTTGCTACTCAGAAAAGGAAAGTTTATAATGCCGAAATTGAAGTCGTCACGTTTGTCATAGAGCGAGGTATTCATGTGACCATCAATGTCGTAGGACAACATTATGTCCAAATAGGATGCTGAATTATTTGTCTCTGAAGTTTCTTTGACTCCAAGCTCCGTAGGATAGAGACTGCTGAGGTAATCCACGAATTTCGGATTATTGATGGACAACACATAGTCTATGTATCTGTAAGTGAAGTTAGAGTCAGAAGTTTAGTATCTTTTCCCTTCAGAGACCAAAGATTGAATGAATTCAGCTTCGTACGAGTAAAGGAAAATGTCGACAAGGAGTGGGGCACAACTGGTACCCATTGGAATTCCGACAATTTGCCTGAAGACCTTTCCTCCAAACACCACAAAAATGTTGTCGATCACAAAGTTTAACACCTGAATAATATCTGTTTCAGTGTACTTATTTTCAGGATCGGACTTTTCTTTTACAAAGAAGGTTTTGTCATAGTTAACAACAATAAATTTGTATTTGCGATTGCCGTTCGTACTTGTAAACGCGTTACTTATATTTTTTGCGAGTCTTTCATTCAATTTAGAATGTGGGATTGTAGTGTAAAGTGTCGAAAAATCAAAGGCTTTGATCGAATGGACTCTACTAAAATGAGTGGATTTCAGATGTTCTAAACGTTCCTTCGAATTCTTTAAATCCACATCTGGTTGATACCACTGCAATAATATACTGTCGAACAATATTTTTGAAGCCCAGATTTGATTTAAGATAAATCTTTGCTAAGAAAGATCGATGCAGATTTGGTAGAACATTTTGAGGAACCAGCGATGAAACGTTGTTTGTACGGATTTTAATGCATTTTAGGTATGCAGTATAAGTATGGTAAATCTAAATCTAAATTGTTAGTGTCGAAGCCAAAGGAAGCAAGAGCTGATTTGTGTTTATGTATTATTTCAAAGGTAGCAAGGTTTATTTGGATTTCCAGGTGTTGAATATAAACCCAACTCTTTAACTAGACTGTCGAAATAGTACTTTTTGCAAGTCAATGTGTAATTATTTGTGGTTTTGTCTGCTGGTGTGATGACATAATGTTCTTATGTTCATGTTTGAAAATATCAAAAATATACATGTAACTGAAAAAGGGGCTTCATAAATTTCATTAAAAATTTATTACTATTAATAGATACATGTATCATCATTTCGGCGTCTAATTTTATATACAAGCTTGGAAGGAGAATTTAATAAAGTTGTGTACCAGTGTACATTTCTTAGTTTAAAAAATATTTAGAAGACCCTCCCTTCAGGTCCTCTAACATGTTACATGACCATACATACATTTTGTTTACTGAAATTAATATATTACTTTGTAAAAATCTTTTAACTCTCTCAGTTTAGAAGTGCATACAAGTTTTAAATAAAAATAATGTTTAGAGTAACTTTAGTAAAAATAAATAATTTCTATTGAAAAAAAGACAAACATGCTTAATATGCACATCAATTTATCAATAGAAAAACATTTCCTTGCTCCAACTCTGCAAAAAAAAAATTTGCCCCGGTCCGAGGCGAAAAAAATAATCTTGCTCCGACAAAAACCCGAAGCCCCCCTCCCCGAATATCAAATGGACCGTGCCTTCGACTGATTCAAAATCAAATAAATTATTTCTGATATTAAGGATGTAATGTCTGACCAAGATACTGACCAAATCCTGTTTTCTAAGACATAACAAGTATCTCAAGACATAAATAGGTGTTACTTTACAATACAAATAATGACCATGATATGAAATACCTCCTAAAGATCCTTAACATCGATTCACTGATTAACAATGGTGATGGGAATTAATAGTGATATTTTTCAGTTTTTCCCAGGATGGTGATATAACAAATGATTTCGTTTCGCGATTCAACTTTTCACCTTCCTGTGGAGACAAATTAAGTTCGGCGACCAAACATTAACTCCCATCCTATCCTAAATTAAGATGATATCAACACTTGGAAGAATGTAACTGACATATGAGTGTGATTTAGCCACTGAACCAAGTGTTCTATCTAACGAACATGTACAATCATTATATTATTGCCGGAAGGACGAAAGGTGATCCGTAAAACAGCTTTCACAGACTAAATTCTTAAAGAAATGCACGAAAGTATCACGAAGCAAGTTTATGCAAAAGATTTCCGTCCAAGTTTTATGGTGAAAATCGGAAGAAAATAAAATAAAATAAAATTCTTCTCATTTCATACCTTCCACTTATGAAAAAAAGGAATATTTCTTCAATGTGTAATAACTTGTCCTTCCTTCAGGACAACATTTATGTTAAATATGGCGATGATCTATACAAGCAGGTTGTAGGGATTCCTATGGGTACTAACTGTGCACCTCTTGTTGCAGATTTATTTTTATACACGTATGAAATTTATCTAAAATCGTCAAAAGCAAAGAAGATTTGATAATGTGAAATGTTTCAAATCAGTTAAAATGGACGAAGCAAGTTTTTGCAAAAGATTTTCGTTCAAAGGAACGTCTAGGTACCTGGATGATGTTCTGACAGTTGACGATCCTCTTTTTGAAACAAATGAAAATAAAATTTATCCTCAAGAATTGAAACTAAGGCAAACCTTACAAACACAAAAACACCAGTTTTGAACCTAAATATCAAAACTGTAAAAGGATGGATTTATACAAGTGTGTATAACAAAAAAGATTATTTTTGGATTCAACATGGTAAATTTCCCCTGGCTTTGCAGTGATGTTCCAAGATTACCGTCACACGGCATTTACATATCACAGCTCATCCGATACGCTAAAGCAAGTACAAATGTTTTGGATTTTCATTGTAGAAATTTATGAATTACCAAGAAACTTTAAGATTAAGGTTTCCGCTTTCATTAGCTAGTTATAAGTTTCTGGAAATTTACCAAAACTACTGTAAGCTTTTTTGTTTTTAAATTCGGACCTATTCAAATAAGATAAATAAGATCCTGACAATAATCTCAATAGAGCACATAATTGAGCATCGACGAACCTCTAGGAAGCAAGAGGTGGGACCATGTGCTCGGGAGGAGTAAGCACCCCCTGTTTGGCTAGCGGCACCCGCCGTCGATGTTCACGCACGAAAATGAAAACAAGAAACAGAGTATTTTCTTTGAGTATTTTACAACCTGCCTTTTACTGTGACAAAACAAACGAAATTAGAAGCATAAAAGGTAGACAACATAACCATCGAAAATGCTTCATCAAATGCCTTTTGCACCGTCGATATGATACTAATATCACCAGACGGACACTCAACATCGGTATTTGACCAATCTACAGCATTGTACCAGCGCATTCTTAAAACGTGCTCTCTCACTGACTGTGACGACGGGATTCCATGTGCAAATATTCTTAGAGAGGACAGGGCCCCTACCATCTGTCCTCTTTGAATGTCGGTCGGACTACTCAGGAGATAACAGCCATGAACTCGCTAAAGCCGGCAGAGCACGGACTCTATTATGTATGCCCCGCCTTTTTTAATAACCATTTGCATATCCCTCTGTATTGCTTGGGCTCCTGTGATTTGCTGTCTTGTTTGTGTGGTCAATCTTGCAGCGAGAAGGTTATTGTACACTATAATTGTGCGTTTGTCGAACCTTTGGGTAACCGAAAAAAAAATGTAGGGTTGTGCACACTTTATCCGTATAGATACATCATTTGCTGTCGGCACAGCTTGCCAATCGCTCTCGTCGGTTTATTTCTAGCATATTGTGTTTTTGTTTCTATGTCGTACATTTTCGGTATGCAGAAAAGGAATGGTTCCCCTGAAATTTTAAACAAACATCACTATATTGTATCTTAGCTACGAACTGATTCGTGTTTGAAGGATAACCCGTTTTTAACATAGTGCTATAAAAAGACGAGAAAAATCGAGTGATAAAACAAGAACAAAAAGCAAGATAAAGAGGATACCCCGAACAGTGAAAATAGCAGGATCTAGAGGAGAAAAAGTGTAGAAACGGACGGAGACAATAATACAGCACCAAAGAAACAGAAAGGATTACACATCCAAATGAGCAATCTTCACAGAGTCCAAGAAGAATGGATTTCTTTTAAATTTCGCTCCAAATGCACGCGCTGCATCAATTAAAATGACATCGTACTATGGTCATGGGGTCAGAAGCCTCTCCCGTACTAGAGAAATCAGTCAAAATAAAAACGAAAATGCCAAAGATCATACAAGAGAGCAGCCATCTGGAGAACAATCCAAATAAGATGGACATGAACGCTTTGGATAATGAATACCGCAAGTCAAAATGATTAAGAAAACGAATTTTTCGTTTTTATTTTAATTGATTTTCTAGAACAGAAGGACAGTAGTAGAGAAAGCATGCAAGAAATGTACATATAAAAAGAAGGGAGGAGATCTCCAACAAGACCCCGTTGCAGCATCAACAGTAAAACACCAAAACACCCGATGTAAAAACACAAAAGACGAGTACAGCATGAGACGGAAAAGAGACACACGACATGTAAACATCAAACACAAAAGACTACACATAAACCGACGAGACCAATGGATAACCGGTGCCGACTTTGGACGGCCATCTGTCACGCAAGTAGCAAATGGTGTGGTTATATAAATGCTTTTAACTCTTTTATGGGTGCTATATTCAAATGCTATTTTGAACATAGATTTCATTTGGATATGCTACTGAATCGATCCTACAGGAATTTGAAAGCCGCGCACTCTCTGAAATGTAAATGCAGAAATTTAAATTCTAAAAATAACGCAAGAGGGCGCTAGTGAAATTAATTTGGACTGTTTATGAAAAGCTCTTTGGCTGGAAGCATCACTGATGAGAATTTAATATTCGAAACACGTGTCTGATGCATGAAAATTGGTTTGAAATTTTCTTCAAGAAGGTATAGAGTTGGAACACTTCTTGTCTTATCTTCCCTAATTTCAATAATTATTTCCTCTATTAGATCTTTAAGCATACTTAATGACATGAGAGCACAAACTGTACAAAAATCATTTAACATGTTCAACCGAGGTCAAGGGAACCCCATTTTATGTAATAAATCGATGTTTTTGATAAAGCTTCGTCGTGGAGTTTACGTTGGTAAATGTTTATATTATTTTAGAGTGTGTTGTGACGCAATAGTTATCATGTTCGCCTAAAAGACATAGAACGCGAGTTCGAATGGGACAGGCATCAAATGCTTTTTTCTTAACTGTTATGTCTTTTTTTAATCAAAATATTCCCTTTTGTGTGTGGTTTTATATATCAGGTTTCAAAGAAAGTTCATAGTCATATCGTTAGAGTGTAAAGACAGTCCGTACTCCAGCTACAACTTTGATGTTAAACGTCTTCAAATTCACTAGCATCATTTAAGAACATATTTTGCAGCATGAACCAGACATGCACGTTTCGGTTACTTAACTCTCGTCAGTAATCCTCAATCTAAACGATGTAATGTGGCCAAAGAGTGTGAAAATTATTATGTCCGAAAATGTACCGAAAGACGTAGCAGGATAGGGCGTGATACGATGCTACAGGACCCCCGTTAAGATATTTCAAGAAATTTTAATAACAGAAATTTCGAATGTTATAATGTTATAGCATATCTTCTTATTTATGTTTCCCTTAAGACCTATAATTCTCTTCTATTTCAAATTAAACTTTTCTTTTACACTACATTACAAAAAAGGCCATATCAAACTGAGTTTATAAGTTGAACTTTGCACTGATAAAATCTATATATGATCTCTGCTGTCCTAACGTGCTACATTTCGTCCTAATGTATATGTAGATATCACCATCAGAGATAAATCCCTACTAGGTGAGATCGACACTAATTTTGATCAGTAATGTACTTTATGAAGGTCAATACCACTAACAGAATGTAAGGTACACATATTGGTATGTTGTCTGGTGGTGATTTATGAATGTGGGTCAGATATGAACAGTAACTCTTTGGAAGAGTATCTCTATCAGGCTGACTTATATATATAACAAAGGAGGGGACCTCTCCAAAAACACTAGGTTGCAGCACCCACAGCAAAAGGGGTAAAAAGAATCAATTATATATACTAGTATATGCGTAGTGAATAAATAAAGGACAGTCACTGTCTCTATTATCATCCAGTACGGCAAAAACTCCTTTCTTAAACTTTTAAAGCCCACTGATGAGAACATTAAATGGAATATGTATAAAGTTACGTGTTGTTGTATGATATTTGGATCAGATCAAAAAGGAAGATATTCAGAATCTACAGAAGAGTAATGACATGGGTGATGAAAACGATAAATTCATTAAAGCAAGATCTGTATAACGTTGAATGAAGACACTCGAATGTCATCATGAAAATCTTGTTATTAATATTGGTTACATGACGAATATCAGGGATTGTATTGTCATTAGCAACATAGATTTAGAACCGCTTTTGTAAAACAAACATGTCATTGTAATCAAAACTATTCATACTTGTACGTCTCCAAGGAGGAAATCTATTCATTTGCAACTCGCAAGCATGGAAAAAAAAATTATATAATTTTTTCTTGGACTGATTTATAAGTTGAAATAACTTTACTATTAATTCCACAAGTAATAGGTCCCCTAGTTCACCGAATATATTCCTCACATTTTCGTCTTTGTAACCAAGTGAATTACATGTATTTTTCCGACAAGTGTGAACTCTAAAATGTACAGACATCTAATGAAAAGAAAACGAAATGAATATCATGAACGTCACCTTAAAATTAACATGAAAAGTACCATCTGAAATGAGTTTCTGGCTATGGTGTCACAAATGTTTTCACATAGGAGTATAAAACAAAGGAGGGGATCTACAACAACACAAGGTTGCAGCATCCACAGCAAAACCCCAAGACACCCAATGCAAAAACACAGAGCACACAAGCACAGAAAGAGACGCAAAAAGGGATACATAGGAGTAATAAGCTGTTATCAAAACGAGAAAATAAGATACAATCTATCAAATGGCGTTCATCTTAATGGTGTACATTAAGTTGACAGAATCGCGATTTTCTGTTTATAATATACGGCCAAGATGAAGATTCCTAACATTACAATCCTTGAACTATATGATCATAGACTATCTGTTTTAGCTTTCTGTTGCCAGTCTGCTACTCGTGTATATGTTTGACGTCTTCAAATTCATTAGCATCATTTTAGAGCAGATCTATTTATAGCATGGACCAGACATGCACGTTTCGGGTATTGCTCCTCGATCTAAACAATGTAGTGTGGCCAAAATCTTGTAACATCCCAATGGCATTCGCCTTGAAATTGAGTGCGTGCCTAAAATTCCAAGTAGCCAGTTACCCAGGAATAACAGTAAGAATGTAATTATGACGCACACTTTGCAATGGAAATAGCAACAGAGACCCAATATACAAATCCATTACTTGAACAGTATCGTACTTACAAACTATTGTTCATAAGTAAAAATGTCCCAATGGGAATTCTCACGATTTGGCCTTGCCCTCTCGACTTTGAGACTAAATAACTGTTAGGTACTTCTTTGATGTTTACTTATGAGGACCATGTTGATTGCTTTTAGGGTAAAATAAAACCTTTTAGTTTTGGTATCTTAACTGATATCTAAATGTAACTTATCCTTTATGGCTGTCAAAACTTGTACATGAAAATATGGTACATGGACCGCACACAGAAAGATGCTTTTAACAAGACCCCTTTCATTGAAGATCCAACGTGATGTATTTAATTTAGTTTTATACATGTAGCGTTAGAAACCACTCAACTTTTGTACATATAGGTTCAATATTTTGACCGTTAATTAAAATTGAAAAAATATTTTGCTAATTGTATATGATGCTTCTTTTAGATTTTAGCGAGTTTTGATGATGCTTTCGTTTTCGTCACGATTAATGGCCTGATTTTGTTTTTGAACATCAAAGAAGAATGTCGCGCAGTATTGTTGGATATAACTTCTTCCTTTCTGTTACATGAACAATATGCATCTATAAATTTAATAAAAGCATTCAATGTAAGGTTTCCGTTGCTGTCTTACTGTAAATGTTATTATTTTTCTCGTCCTTGTTGCTGTCTTGTTTTCATGTTGTAATTTCTATTGCCACTTAATCAGTGTATGAGATTAACATGGCGTGTTTTGGTAAAACTATCTTCTTTGCAGTGTGTACAATGTATCCAGGCCTTAAATAGGAAGTTTAGTAAAGGATTCTTTTTCGTTATCGGGAACTTTTCCGTCCTGATTTCCAGATCTTACATTTTATGTCAAAAATCATAATTTCCTTATAGCATCGTTGAAAACCAATGGCACAATTTCCGCTGCACTACTTAAACTCTCGCCATTGAAGCTTTGTTTTCCGATACAATTTTAGCTGGGACTCTGATCATTTCATTTTACTTCACATACAAAAATCTAAAAAGGAGGTCGCGACTTAAATCTTAAACTCTTATCACATAAATTCCAATTTGTACGGCTTTTTTTCAGAGACTCAACTTTTGAGTACATGTATCCATTGTGACCATAAAAAAACCTGCATATGCAAATGTCTTAGATTGAAACGACGATTTGTTGCCGAGTCAGAACACGGCCTTAATCGCAGTGCAATAACAGTAAGTTTCAAACGATGACCAACTAGAGGTGTTAAATACCGGTAACCTCCACACTGTAATATGACCATACAAGCAAAAAGCATAACGCAGGGGTAAAAAACACACAGATGGAAATGTAAATGTAAAAATAGAAGGCCTACGAAATACAGTCCGTGGTCTGCCGGCTGTAGTGAGTTCATGCATGTTATCACACGAGGAGTGCGACTGAGGCTCAGAGAGGACAGGTAGTCGTGGCACTGTCTTCTCACAAGAGGTTTTGACAGGCTCGTCATAGAGTCCTGTCGCCACAGTCAGTCAGAATACAATACAATAGAATGCGCTGGTACAAGGCTGTAGATTGGCCCTGTACTAAGCCAAGTGTCCGTCTGGTAACAGATGGATCATATCCAAGGTAAAAAAGGCGTTTGAAGAATCAAATACAATTTCGATGGAAATTATGTTAACCTTTGATACTTCTTATTTTGTTAATTATATCACATAAAATGCAGGTGGTGAAGTAACCAAGGTAAATTACTTCAAGTACCACTGGTGAGGATAAATTATCCGAAACAAGTGATGCACTATTTTCCTTTACATTGATTTAGCTTTATATGCAACAACGGTTGGACTTGAAAAGTCAGAAAATAATATAAAATTCTTATTATTTTATACCTTCAACTTATGACAAAAGGTATATTTCTTCAACACCGTCTGCTATTTACACCGTCTGCTATTTACGTGGCAGATGGCCGTCCTAAGTCGGCACCGGTTGCCCATTGGTCTCGTTGGTTTATGTGTAGTCTTTTATGTTTCATGTTTCTATGTTGTGAGTTGGTGTTCCTTGTCCCTTTTGCGTCTCTTTCTGTGGGTGTCTGTTCTGTGTTTTTTGCATGGGTGTTTTGGGGTTTTGCTGTGAGTGCTGCAGCCTGGTGTTGTTGGAGATCTTCTCCTTTCTTCAATATGTATTGCCTTCTTCTTCCTCTTGGACAACATTTATTTTAGATTTGGTGATGATTTATACAAGCAGGTTGTAGGGATTCATATGGTTATTAACTGTGCGCCTCTTGTTGCAGATTTATCTTTATACACAATGAATTTATCTAAAATCTGCAAAAGCAAAGACAATTTGATAATTTGAAATGGTTCAACTGAACTTCTAGGTACCTGGATAATATTCTGACAATTGACCATCCTGTTTTTGAAATTTTGTTTTATATGCTTGTTTGTTTTTCTCCCTGGCTGGTTGGTAGCTTTCTCAATTTCAAAAGGACGCAAAACAGAATAAAAATAAGAAATGGCCCAAACGTTACAAACAAAGAAACACCGTTTTTTAACCTAAATAACAAAATTGTAAATGGTTGGATTTATGTAAGTGTTTATGGCAAAAGAGATTATTTTGGATGCAACTTACAACAAAAATGTCACGGAAAAAATCCCACCATATTTCAAAAGAAAAGAAACGCCTTGTATTTCCTATAGCTATAGCTATAGATTTAAGTAATCCCTCACTACATCCAATTCTTTGCGAATGTTCTTCATCGGATTTCAACTAGTATCCTTGTGGACACGTTATTACTGGTGACCTTAGTAAAGTTAAGAACGACTAGCTGAGAGAATTGTTAAAAAGGGGTCTCAAATACAGAGAAAGTAAATCCTTTACATGGAACCAAAATTTCAAAATTATCATGGACTCATGTGAAGAATATGCAAGACGTAGGGCAAATAAAGAGGATGTACAGCTCGACACCCTTTCCGAATGGATAAAATCCATCAGAGGGTTACTTTCATCTAGAATTTATCGAACAAACTCAACTGTGAACACCAAATTCGAGTCTACCTTTAAAGACCCTGAGGTTATCACAGAGCTTACCTACCTCCAAGAACATTATGTTATCACACCAGCTGACAAAGCCTCAAATAATTACACATTTACGTGCAAAAAGTACTATTTCGAAAGTCTTGTAAAAGAATTGGGTTTCATTTCGACACCTGGAAATCCCACTTCACCCCAATAAACCTTTCTGCCTCTGAAATAATAAGATAACCACAAATCAGCTCTCGCTTCCTTTGGCTTCGGCACAAACAGTTTAGATTTGTATTTACCATACTTATACTGCATACCTAAAATGCACAAGAATCCTTGCAAACAACGTCTCATCGCTGGTTCCTCAAAATCCACTCATTAAGTAGAGTCTATTCGATCAAAGCCTTTGATTTTTCGACACTTTACACTACAATCCCACATTCTAAATTGAAAGAAAGACTCGCAAAAATTATAAGTAATGCGTTTACAAGTAAGAACGGTAATCGCAAATACAAATTTATTGTTGTAAACTATGACAAAACTTATTTTGTAAAAGAAAAGTCCGATTCTGAAAATAAGTACACTGAAACAGAAAGTATTCGGAGATCTCTTCCCTTCTTTTACTCAGATGTTAAACTTCCTGATCGACAACATTTTTGTGGTGTTCGGAGGATAGGTTTTCCAGAAAATTGTCGGAATTCCAAAGGGGACCAATTGTGCCCCAATCCTTGCCGACATTTTCTTTACTCTTTGGTTTCTGAAGGGAATAGATACTTAGCTTCTGACTTCAACTTCACTTACAGATACATAGACGATGTGTTATCCATCAATAATCCAAAAATCGCGGATTATCTAAACAGAATCTATCCTTCGGAGCTTGAAATCAAACAAACTACAGAGACAAATAATTCAGCATCCTATTTGGACATAATGTTGTCCTACGACACTGATGGTCACTTGAACACCTCACTCTATGACAAACGTGAAGACTTTAATTTCAGCATTACAAACTTCCCTTTTCTGAGTAGCAACATACCTTCATCGCCTGCTTATGGCGTGTTCATATCTCAGTTGATACGCTATGCCAGAGCAAGTACCAAATATACGGAATTTGTTCTGAGAGCTATGCGTCTTTCAGATAAGCTTCTCAGTCAGGGATATGTTTGTGACCGACTTACATCGTCACTGAGGAAGTTCTACGGTCGATATGGGGAACTCGTCATACACTATGACGTTCCACTCTCCAGAATGGATGATATTCTATCATAGACCATTTGAACCATCCAACCAAAGCTTGTACTCTATGTCTTCCGAAATGTAAGTAACCGGATGCGACAGTTCTACCGAATTGAAGCGGTGGGTGTTGCATGCAAGCAGGAGATGCTTACTCTTCCTTGGCACCTGGTCTCACTCCCATAAATGGTGGAGGTTTTGTTTGTTTGCTTTGGTTCCTGTTTTGTCCTAATTTTGTATGCCTTCGGTTTCTGATTTTCTGAATTATCGATTTTGTGCTGTATATAGGGATATGGCCATTATCTTTGTCATTGTATATACATTGTGACCATAAAAATCCTGCAAATGTCTTAGATTAAAACGACAATTTTCTGCCGAGTCAGAAAACGGCTTAAATTGCAGTGCAATAACAGTAAGTTTCAAACGATGACCAAATAGAAATCACCAAGTTTTGCGGTATAAACGATTATTTGTGATTCCGTTCTAGTCTGACTGTTATATCTCTTATATTGCATTGAAGAATTTATACAGATTTCCTCTGCTTTTCCTCAACACTGTTTGGATATATTGTAGCTTATTTCCTGACTGTGGCTGCTGTACAAGGTAGATTTGTTCAATTAAAGATATGTAAAAAAAACTTTCATTCATTCATGAGGGAACTGCTCATTTGCTGATTAAAATGAGAAAAATACTCATATTCATTTTTAAAAATTTGATTGATCTCTGAAAAATCTCCGTCATGCGTCGTTAGGCAATGAAACAAGAGTTATATAACAAACATATGCTTTGGTAATCTGTATATCAGTAGGAGTGTAAACGTGGGTGCATAGATACGGTACGTACTTTCCTTCTTTTGTTATTTGATTCTAAATTCCAAATTCCTTTAATAGAAATTGGGCTCTTCAGTCATTTCTCTAAGTGGATAAATTAGGATCCTTTGAGCTCGATCAGTCAAAAAGTACTCAAAATATTTTTTATTTATATTTACTCTCATTTGAAGTGTTCATGTAGTTTTCTTTTTTCATCTGTTTCTTTTTATACTTTTTTGAAAGAATATTGTGTTCATGTTATCGGACATTATGTTTAGTCTAGACCTTTGAAGCATTCTAGACGATCAATCTAGTACTTTGAAAACTTGCTCTTGTAAGAAATTAAATATGCCATTGTGACAGAGCAGAATTGAAGCTTTTATTTATTTCTTTATTTATTTTCCTAGCTTGTTTTAAGTCTAGTGGAATTGTGTAAAAATGTGTCTTGCTTGCTATGATCCCAAATCCCGGTGCGTGTCAATACCTTTAGAGCAATCCACTTTTGTCTACTTTTGTGCAGTAATCTGCTCATACATGTAGCTAGCCCAATTTATTTGACGATCCAACATAAAGTGCTTTATGAAAACTACATTAATTAATTTTGTCATCAAACTCACACATGCCCTTCCTGTGTTTACATGTTGCTAAGTAGGTAACAAGGAGCTTTGATGATGTTGTCCACTCGATATATGAGATATTTATAAAAGCATTGAATTCCAGGTTAATGTTGATAAGATATTGCAACTAGATTTGTTTCATTAAACCATGTTTACTTAGTAGATCTTCATTTGCACTTTACTTTTTTGCAAAATTTTATTTTTATTCATTATATTTATTTATATATATTTTTTTTATTTGTATGCTGCGATCTATTGATGCTTTTTTTTTCATAGATTTCATATTTGCAGGGCGCACCTCAAGTCAAGGGCTTGTTGACGATCTTTATCTAATATAAACTTTAAAAAAACGTCATTGCATAAATCATAATCGCCATCTTTTCTCAGATTTAAACTAAAACGCATCGTGTGTAAGTCCGGTGTAGATAGTATATCACAAAAAATTGGGCAGAGAAATAACGGAAATCTTCGGAAGGTGTTTTCCTGAAATACGTCAGTCTCTGTGGTTAGCGATGTCCTCAGCGCTTAATTACATCTCATTGTATACTTTAGTCCATGGACTCTGTAAATTTTAAGAAGAGATGCATTATGCGAGAAAACCTTTATAAAAAATTCTTTATAATACGGAAGTGTTCCAACTCTATACCTTCTTGAAATCTTGAAGAAACTATCAAACCAATGTTCATGCACCAGACACGTGTTTCGAATACTAAATTCTCATAGCGATGCTTCCAGCCAAAGTGCTTTTCGTAAGACGCCGAAAATCATTTCACTAGTGGTCAGTTTCAATTTTTTTCATGGAACTTGAAAAAATGAGTTTTGTTTTCGTGTTTGGTATCAAATGACTCGGAGTAAAGAGCTGTAAAAGAACATGAATAGAAAGTGCAAGACTATTTTGAAATAAAAGAAAACTTGAATTCTTTTATCATTTCAAAGGCTTGGTGATTGTTGCTAATATGATTGTGTATCATTAGCTGTCATCAATTCATTTGATGAAGGGGTGTGACAATAGTCAAGCATATTGATGACAGTTCCGAAAGTTTTAGTCCCTTCTTTGCCAAGGGGTTTTGTGAGGTACGATCTATCCGGTTGGTTAAACACGATGACCAAATAAAGGTCACCAGGTTTCTTATAAATAGGGGGAGCGAATTGAAGGTTAAAATTACGTTCTAGTCTGACTGCCTTATCTATGATATTGCATTGAAGAACTCGTACAGATTTTCTTTACCATAACTCCAAAATGTTGGGATATATTATCGCTTATGTTCTGACTGTGGCTGTTGCACAAGGTAGATTTGTTTATTAAAATTATATGACAAATTGTAGTATATATGGTTTTGTTTTTTTAATTCTTGTTTTGAAAAGAAAAATTGTTTGATTTGTGTCTCAATTTCTTTCATGTCTGAAAAATTGCTTTCATTTCATTTGAGAGTAAAGAGGTCGGGTTCGGAAGGCTAATGCGGGTGTATGCATATGATAATCCCACGGCTGCCCTTCGATGGTGTTTTTTTTAGTTGCTCCAAGAGTTTGTCGCGTCAGTAATAATTTTAAAATTCTTAAGTCATTTACTCTCATTTTTCATATTTATGTAGTCTCCATCTGCTTCTTTTCCCGTAGTTGTTTTGAGGAATGACGAGAATGGAATCGTTTTGCCCTCATATTATCATTGTCAATATTGAAATATGTGTTCTATAGTACCAATTTTGTTGTACTAATCACGTGTTTCGGATATTGAATCCTCGTCAGTCGTACTTAATGTCAAACAATTTGAATAAAGCCAAAGTGAATTTTCCTAGCGCCATCTACAATATTAGCTTTTAATTTCCTCTTGCCATACTGAATCATACTGAATCTTAATACCTCCTTGAAAGTAAACATTCTTTTATCTATGTTGATGGACCGTTAAGCCCAGGTCACACTGTGCCGTCTTGCTCCCCCCCCCCCAACTCTCCCAGACTTGAAAGTTTGCAAAAGTCGGGTAGGTGAAAAGTCCTCGATCTGTCATCCCGACATTGTGCCGCCTAATTACAACATAGCCCGACTTCACGCCGAATAACCTCCGACTTGCCCCGTCTTAGCAACGACCAGTCCCGATTACACCCGACTTATGCAGTTGCCCCGATTCATAATGATCTCTCCAGCTTAGACTCCGACCTCTGCCGACTGGAATCCGACCTATGCCAACTTGACTCCAACTTAACGTCGACTTTAAGCAAAATCTTTCATATATTAAATTACAAATAACATGTTTTGAAACCAGTACAACGACTTGGAATAGTACAACTTGTTCGAGTTTTGGAATTAACTTATTTAGCCTCTAGATCTCTTGGTAATCTTTGTGCATTGGTAATTCCGATTTAGCAAGACTTAGCTCCGATATTTACATTCCTACTGCGTTTCCCTTATATAAAGGTACCAAACCAACTGTTGCTTTATTTCTCGATAATCGCAAGAGCCTATCACGTGACTTTAGAACTTACGCGGATTAATTTCTTATAAAATGCCCATTTTATTTATTGCTTTAATACAGATTCAAAACATGTATCCATTATCAAACGACGCCGTCTACCCCCAGTGATTAAATGTGTCAAAATCTAGGTCACCCACATGTACACTTCCAAGAAGTGTGACGTAGTAAGTCGATCACGCGTCAGTAGACGAAGTTCAAGGACGAACTGCATTGTTGTCTGCAGAAAGATGCCGTGTTTGGATGAGCGAATATTCAGGCATAAGTGGATCAAATATTCAATATTTAGGATGAGGATTTGATTCACTTGTGTCATTATCAACAGTGAATTTGTCTTTGCTTCTTATGGATTCATAATATCAGAAATACTTCGAGTATCAGCGAATCTTAAGCCATGATGTTGAGGTAAGTCATGAAAACACCGAAAGTTTTCGCGTTTTCGACGGCTGTACTCGACTTTTTCATTATTCTAATTACTTCCAGATGAAATAGGGTATTTACAGAAGTTTTTATACAATAATACCGATTGATTTCATATGTCTAAGCAGTTTTACAGTGTGTTAAAAAGAGTTTTCAAAAGTTTTCCCTTCAGTTCTGTGAAATTTCTCCAGTTTAACTCTCCGCCATGTCTGAATTATGTTGGACAAAAGTCACGAATTTTCACGATTCAATTTTCTTCAGTTTTAATTGAAATGTTCAAAATACAGCAAGAGGACAAAATTCAGTTTCTCATTTTTCAACAACGTTTCCGTACAGAAGGTACTACTTCGAATCAAGCGAAAAACGTCGAACGTTCGTTTGCTTTTACGTCAAATGGCGTTCTCCCTCCGCAATGATATTTCAAATGTAAAGAAACTGGATAAAGAATTGACAGAAATAACTTAGTTAACACGTAAAATGTAAATATAAGGATTGTTTTTCAGCTTTTGCGCTTTATCGGTGTGTATTGGCAGTAGGGAATGGAAACAAAATTCATGAAAAGCACTTCGTGCTTTACATATTTTGTTTCCATTCCCTACTGCCAATACACACCGATAAAGCGCAAAAGCTGAAAAACAATCCTTAAGTAGCTCTTACCCCAACCTCACTTCGACTTAGCTCCGATTAATATTAGTCGAGACTGGACCCTGATAAAGTATTACAGAGATGCCTTCCCGACCTATCCCGACCCGCCCCGACACTCCGTCTTACGCAGACTGAACTCTGATTGAAGCCGACTTCAACGTCGGGGCGAGTCGTGGAGTCAAGTCGGCACAGTGTGAAGTCCTGGAAGATATTGTTCGCCTAGATTTACCTATATTCTGCATTGACTTGAACAGTATTTATAAAGGAGTATATATGGTTTATATTACAAAATTATATGGTAAAGTGGTCCCCTAAGATCGACTTCTCCAAAATTAAATTATGTAGTGATTTTAAGAGAGTTAAATATCTAAATTTTGAGAAATCTAATTATATATAAAAAAAATACCCCTCGCTTTCTAAGACATTGTAATATAAAAATATATGATAAATATCATTTTGTCAATTTTTAACGAAAAATAGCATGAGTCATTGTTACTTTCATTGAGATAACATCGAGCGGAATCTTGAACAACTTTTTCCTTTTGTATGCACTTTAAGACGTGCAAAGGCAACAGCATATCAAAATATCAAAGTTGTTCAGAAGCCCGCTCGTTATGTTTGCGGACGGTAAATGCTGATTTTACGGTCGCAAACTGAGTTTTTATGGCGACGCGTTTCCGGAGCCAGAAAAACGGCTTTTTGCACCGTAATATCAGCATTTACCGTCCGTAATAACGTCAGTATCTAGTTATTCCTATGCTAATGCAATCTATATTTTTGTGAATATAAGGCGAAATATGACGTTAGCAACGTCAAAGCCTAGTATGTTCTCGATTTACAGCCGTAACTAAGAAGTAAACAACCAATGAAAATATACCTTTATTACAGCGACGCTCATTAGAATGTTGCTTTGTCTTAAAAGTTCATATTTTAAAAGACTAGACGATCAACTAATGTTTGACATCCACTTTGTATTTCATATTTTATATTGCCTTTGCTTTGTTTATTTGTGTGGGATTTCTCCTTAGTCTCCAGATACTTGTTGCTGCGATTATGACGAAATGTTGTTATTAATTCTAACACCAGTCAAAATCCTTCTGTATTGCTATAAATGACAAATATGGATAATGACCATATCCCTGTATACAGCACAAAATCGACATTTCAGAAAATCAGAAACCGAAGGCATACAAAATCAGGATAAAACAGGAACCAAAGCAAATAAACAAACACCTCCACCACATGAAAAAAAGCGAACTCCCGATATGGGAGTGAGACCAGGTGCCCAGGAAGAGTAAGCATCTCCTGCTTGCATGCAACACCCGCAGCTTCAATTCGGTAGAACTGTCATATCCGGTTACTTCCATTTCGGAAGACAAAGAGTACAATCTTTGGTTGGATGGTTCAAATGGTCTATGACAGATTATCATCCACCATCCTGGAGAGTGGGACATCATAGTGTATGACGAGTTCCCCATATCGACCGTAGAACTTCCTCAGTGACTATGTTAGTCGGTCACAAATATATCCATGACTGAGAAGCTTATCTGAAAGACGCATAACTCTCGGAACAAAATCCGTTTATTTGGTACATCTCCTCCCTTTTTGCTCTGGCATAGCGTATCAACTGAGATATGACCACGCCATAAGCAGGCGATGAAGGGATGTTGCTACTCAGAAAAGGAAAGTTTGTAATGCTGAAATTGAAGTCGTCACGTTTGTCATAGAGTGAGATTTTCATGTGACCATCAGTGTCGTAGGACAACATTATGTCCAAATAGGATGCTGAATTATTTGTCTCTGTAGTTTCTTTGACTTCAAGCTCACAGACAATTGGGGGGTGAAGGGGGCAGATTTGTTAGTCTTTTAGTGAATTTTCCGGAACTTTAAATAATAACAATAAAAGAAAAATCGAATTGAAGCTAATTCCTAAAATTGAACAAAAACCATTATTAATATGGATACGAATAATACGGAAGTGTTCCAACACTTTACCTTCTTGAAGAACATTTCAAAACAATTTTAAAGCACCTGACACGTGTTACAGATAGTAAATCCTCATCAGTGGTACTTATTTTAAAATGCGGAAAAGAAGTCTGACACATCCAAATGTATTACAGTAATGCCCTCTCGTTCCTGTAGGGGCGATTCATTAGTATAATTAAATGAAATATGTGACCAAAAACACTGGATGGATGTTGTTAAGATGTTAACTTAGATCTAACCTCCTTTAATTTCGATGATATTTTTGGATAAACTGACAAGTAATATATATGAAAATAAATAACATATATGATGTCAAATTGATATCGAGCCAAACCAGAGCTTCTTTCACGCGACAGAGCTGGAAAGAAGTAATTATTACACCTGAAAAAATCCAATCATGCAGAACAAGTTAAACTGCTCTACACGGCAAAAGGTGTTTATAATTATAATATTAACTCGAAATCATGAAAAGTACAAAACAGAGACAATTAATTAATATTCTACAAAGGCCCAAGGTTTATCTAAAATGGTCAGGTGACCGCAGAGACGAAAGAGGGTCGGTCTTCCATTAAACTCAGTTGTAGCAGTCACAGTAAACAAACACCAGATCTAGACCATCCGAAGCGAATAAACAGTATACATAGACATCATGAGTCATAAAGAGGACAAGAAACACTACATACGGCATCAAACACAAAAACAAACTCATGAACCAACGAGACCAGTGGAAAATCTGTGCTACGTTAGTAGCAAATGTTGTAGTTATCCGAAATACGTACATTCAACCCTATCACTTTACCGGATAAAAAGAACGAAAATTGTTGTGAATATTAATCTCTTCACTGCATGACAGCGGTGACCCAATCAACACACATATGTATATGGACACAGATACGGAAAAATGTCTGGACATATCGTCCGTGCTCTGCCGACTGGAGCGAGCACATGCGTGCAATCGTCCGAGGAAAGTAGGTTTAAACAAGACCTGAGAGCTAGTAGGGACTCACCCTGTCTCTCCTTACGAGGTTTCGCCAGGAGTTCCGTCATTACAGTAAGTTAGAGTGCAGTTCTTGAGAATGCCCTGGCACAAGACTGTATATCGGTCTAATACCATGCCGAATGTCTGTCTTATGACAGCAGGATTATACCCGTGGTACAAAAGGCGTTTGATGATTCTGACCTACTTTCGATGGAAAATATGTTCATCCTTGATCCTTCTTAATTTGTTTATTATGTTACCATAAAAGGCAAAAATCAACTTTGGCTTGTTGCAACATCCGTCACTCTAGCCGCACAATAGAGGACAAAACGTACCATATGTACCCTTTTCTTTATCTTGAATAAGATTTACAACTTGACACTATATGCAAGAATTCAATTTTATGTTTAAATTTCTGTTTTACTTTTAGCGGCTCATTTTAGCAACGGTAGAGTTGTTGGAACAGTAACGAGTCCCTTCATTAACGAGGCATCAGGAATTGCTGCGAGTCGACGTCATTCAAACATCCTCTATACTCATAATGACTCCGGCGGGAGAAACAGAATCTTCGCTGTTGATACGACAACCGGACACCGACTGGCGACGTTTTATATAGATGGCGCCCATAGTCACGATTGGGAAGATATAGCAGTTGGACCTTGTGCTAACAACCAAGCGGAGAGTTGCATTTACATTGGTGACACAGGAGGAAACGCTGGTGGAGAAGCTAACCGCCTCTACAGAGTCAAGGAGCCAAACACCATTCCAAGAGACCATGGACAAAATTACCATTTACCTCTTGACTCGACTCTAATGTACAGGTCAGAATATTACCAGAGCGTTCTGTTCATACTTTGAATTTTCAATATTGAAATATTTGCTCTTTGATCATAATCTGGGTGTGTCATATGGGCATTTCAACTTGAAACGTATCATCGATATCAGTCAGCGATGCTGAATGCCCAGTTAGAGAAAATGAAAAAAAAAAAACGTGCTTAGAATATCTATAACAATAACCAAATATTTTCTTTACTTATTCCCTAAACATTCATCCAACGACTGAGTTGACTCCAAACTTTAGCTTGATTTGATGTTAAACCATTATGATTATATAAAAATTCCCACAATTTAAGGATATATTTTTCATAACATTTATTGAAAGAACAATGAGTATACATCAGGCACCGTACCAACGAATAAGAGTAAGGTATTTTCAAGAGCACAAACAAATTAATCAAATACATATGTAACATCGATTCGAAACGTGAAACATAAAGGAATAAAAAAGAAATGTTTTAAACAGGCGGTGCAATAATCTGGATTGTTTACGCAAAATTGTTCCACAAATCCAATCTTACACCGAGCTCTCCCAAGTGCATTGTTCAAACAAATATCAGTTGATCAATGACAGTACTTATATTTTCATCAGTGTCCTCAATTTCGACCTCGAGCATTTTCGAACATATATTCTCCTAGTCTAAGAAAGGAGGTGTTCTCCAACAAGAGCCTGTTGCAGCACCAATAGCAAAACATCAAAACACCACAAGTGAAAACACAGAGAAAAGGGGATGTTACACACAGCAAGAGACACAAAAGGGGCAAGGGACAGTCAGAAACTGCTAAAAAAAAATTCTCAAATAGATACAAAGGGGTAGGTTCACTAACTGCCAAAATCGGCCCTAAAATTTTGCGAAAAATAATTTTATGAAAATTATGTTTCAGCTTCTCTTATATTTCTCTCAAATACCTGCCGAAATAGAAAGTAAATATTTTTCGTAGTCAAAACGTTACGTGCGTTAGTTATGACATTTGGCGTCATTTGCTCTACATGACGGAAAATCGCCATATTTTTTGCATAAATCTTTAAAATAAGTATAGGCACCAACCCTCACCCAACATAAATTTTATGTCGATCGAAATGACAAATATAGATAATGACCATATCCTTGTATACAGCACAAAATCGATAACCTAGAAAATTAGAAACCGAAGGCATACAAAATCAGGATAAAACAGGAACCAAAGCAAACAAACAAAAACCTCCACCATATGAAAAGAAGCGAACTCCCGATATGAGAGTGTTGATAGATAAGATAGATTGATTGATAAAAGATAGATTGCAAATTTAACTTTTTATATAAAAATTATTTGGGTTGGGGGCTGGCGCCCTACTTATTTTCATAAATTTTGACCAGAATTATGCCAATTTCTTACGATTTTTCAGAATTTTACAACTTTTAGCTGATTTTGAAGCCAAATCTTTCGGTGTATAACACGTAAATAAGAATATTTATTTTGTATTTCAAACAACCACACATTTAACTTCCTTGATACGGAATACAATCGAAATCTAAAACATTCTAAAATTAGGGCCGACTTTCCATTTTCCCGAACCTGCTCCTTTCACACAAATCGGCAAATTTTCCGGAAGACCAAAGGCTAATTCTGAATCGAAATGATCGGTATTCATTTTCTCTTCGTATCCTTTGTTATCCACGATAAGGATTGGATTATTATACCTTATACCTCCGAATCTCTTCTGTGAATATCCGCGCAATATTATACAAATATGGACACGGTGTATGTTCAATATGGAACACTCTTGCACAACTTTGACATATTATACTAATCAAAATTTCTAACCGAACACCTGAGTTAATATAATCCATTTTATTAATATTGTATTGAAAGAAACGCTTCCTTGCCTTAATGAATTCTTTACAGATCTTGAGGGTTTTTTTTAACTAAGCATATCTTTGGAACTTAGAGATTCTCGATAATTCAAAAAAAGAAGGGAGGAGATCTCCAACAAGACCCCGTTGCAGCATCAACAGCAAAACACCAAAACACCCGATGCAAAAACACAAAAAACGAGTACAGCACGAGACGGAAAAGAGACACACGACATGTAAACATCAAACACAAAAGACTACACATAAACCGACGAGACCAATGGGTAACCGGTGCCGACTTTGGACGGCCATCTGTCACGCAAGTAGCAAATGGTGTGGTTATCCTGGATTACGTGCGCACAACCCTCTCACTTCTCCAATTACCCAGAGATCTCGAATAACGTACAATTGTGGTGTAAAACAATCTCCTCACTGTAAGATGACATCACACAAACAAGACCGCAAAACGCAGAGCCCCAGAGACACAGATGAATATGTAAATGGATATAAAAAGAGGGCATGCGTAATACAGTCCGTGCTCTGCCGGCTGTAGCGAGCTCATGTATGTAATCAACCGAGGAGTCCGACTGACATTCAGAGAGGACAGGTGGTCGGGGCCCTGTCTTCTCTAAAGAGGTTTGGACAGGGCCCGTCATGGAGTCCCGTCGTCACAGTCAGTCAGAGTGCAAGTCTCAAGGATGCGCTTGTACAAGACTGTAGATTGGTCAAGTACCAAGCCTAGTGTCCGTCTGGTGACATTAGGATCATATCCACGGTATAAAAGGCGTTTGATGATTCTGACGCATTTTCGATGGTTATGCTGCCTTCCTTTGATCCTTTTTATTTTGTTTATCATATCACCATAAAAGACAGGTTGTGTAATACCCATAGTAATGTACTCTGTTGCATGTATAGATCCGAATTTAAAAAGAAGTTGACTGTAATTTTTGTAAAATTTCCAGAAAGTCTTAACTAGTTTATGAAAGCGGAAACCTTGACCTAAAAGTTTTTTGGTAATTTGTAAATTTCTACTGTGAAAATCCAAAGTCCAAGTCATCGATATGACAAAAACATTCACAGAACCAGCACTTCCAGTCGCATTAAATTCCCGCTGATTTTGTTTAATTTAAACTAATTACATTAATTTAAACTTTTGTTTAATGCTCTGGCATTTTAGAGATGTTTCAATCGAAAAAAAAGTTTATCAATGTCGTTTTTCCATGTTGATCATTTTCATAAGTACATAAAGAATAAAACATCACTATGGCGTAAAAGAAAGACTTGGGTCTCTCTGCAGGCGTGCTTTCTTTTGGGCATTTTGGGAACGCATCTTTATTTCGAAAAGTAAAGAGCTTGTTTCATTCGGCGTTGTATTCTCTTTAAGAAGAATATTCATTTTCCTCAAATTCGTTACGCTCCAGTAACGTTACTTCGTAAAAAAAGTTCCCCGCGAGGGGTTTGACAGTAAGTGTTTTGAATAGTTTCCCTGACATTTTGTGAATTCAATTTCAGCATTACGAACTTTCCTTTTCTGAGTAGCAACATCCCTTCATCGCCTGCTTATGGCGTGTTCATATCTCAGTTGATACGCTATGCCAGAGCAAGTACCAAATATACGGATTTTGTTCTGAGAGCTAGGCGTCTTTCAGATAAGCTTCTCAGTCAGGGATATGTTTGTGACTGACTAACATCGTCACTGAGGAAGTTCTACGGTCGATATGGGGAACTCGTCATACACTATGATGTCCCACTCTCCAGAATGGTGGATGATATTCTGTCATAGACCATTTGAACCATCCAACCAAAGATTGTACTCTATATCTTCCAAAATGGAAGTAACCGGATGTGACAGTTCTACCGAATTGAAGCGACGGGTGTTGCATGCAAGCAGGAGATGCTTACTCTTCCTGGGCACCTGGTCTCACTCTCATATCGGGAGTTCGCTTCTTTTCATATGGTGGAGGTTTTTGTTTTTGTTTGCTTTGGTTCCTGTTTTATCCTGATTTTGTATGCATTCGGTTTCTGATTTTCTGAATTATCGATTTTGTACTGTACACAGGGATATGGTCATTATCCATATTTGTCATTGTCACAATAGCACTTTCTATGTAGACAAAACCACAGACAGTGCATGTATTTTAGATATTGTTTTCATTTTCGTGCTTGAATATCGACGGCGAGTGCGGCTAGCCAACAGGGGGGATGCTTACTCCACCTCTAGATTGCTTGGGTCCGTCGATGTTCAATTTGGTGCTCTATTGTGAGTGCTATTGAGATTATTGTCAAGATCTTCTTTAACTCATATTAAACAAAAATTTCGAGAGAAAAGAATTAAAGTGAATGTATTACATTAATCTGTTATACACTTTTCACTAATGAAAAATTATTCTTCATAATATCATGAAGTTTTAAAAAGTATTCGGTTAGAAATTTTGACCAGTAGCTTTCGGTCGAGGTCAATAAAATATGTCTGAGCCATGCAATACGTTTTAATATTGAACACATACCAAGTCCGTGCTTGTTGTATATTACATTTTGTATAATCACAACTCCACTATTATTATGATTTTTTTTTTTTGTTTCTAAAGCAGTTGCAACGGTTGATCAAATCGTCATATCTCCCGTACAAATGGGCAATCAATTTTTATTATACCGAAAGCTTTAGTGAAAGGTCATTCTTGTAGTCTGCAGTAGTCATCAAAGGAGAAAGGCAACTCTCACTCAACGTTGAGTATTCAATAGCGAGCTTAGTTTCTCAATCCTTACCTTTTCTGTGTGTTAAGTCTGATCTGAACTTATTTCTTGGATAAATATTGTTTAAACCAACGTAGAATATGAGGGGTTTTTTTATGCCATAAGACATGACATCTCTGGAGGGTAAAATATGACGCTCCTGGAGGAAGACATGATGTTTTATCGTCCTTTCATGTGACGTCTCTAGACCAATCAGATTCTTTATTCGCCATGTCAATTAAATGAGGTATAATAACACTATTTATTTGTCGGTTATCGTATTGGTAGATTTTGGCCGGAAAATATCAGCGAATTTCCAATTAAAGAATGCGAGATCTCTCGTGATTGACAACACGCAATAGCCAATCAAAATGCAAAGTATTCTTGGTTGTTTCTGCGTCTAAATTTCTCCATACATGTACGTGTATATGGATAAACTTCCTGGAATTTTGACTTTAAAAATCAAATGAAAGTTGCATGTCTAATTGTTATGTTTGTTATGCGGATTAAGTACCCGAAACATGCATGTCTGGTCCATGCTGCCAATTTATCTGTTCTTAAATGATACTATTCAATTTGAAGACGTTTAACATTTATACCACTTGGCGAGTGTCACTGCTGGTGGACCAGGAGTCCCCGAGGGCACATGTAGCCAAGTTCGATCAATTTCGGTCGATCATTACTTCAACGCATTCTAAATTTCTGTTATCAAAATTTCTTGAAATTTCAAAACTGTGGGACCTGTAGCATCATATCCCACCCTTTTTCGACACAGTAACAATTTTTGTATATTGCATTGTTTAGATTTGAGGATCACTGACGAGGGTTAAGCACCCGAACCGTGCATGTCTGGTCCATGTTGCCAATTTATCGCTTCTTAAATGATGCTATTCAATTTGAAGACGTTTAACATTTATGATCTATACATCTAGCTGGAACCAACATGACTGTGAGACATTAATGGTGGACAACCGTGGTGAGATATACTTAGTTTCAAAGCGGCATAATGCCCATGGATATGTCTTTCATGTACCAAAAGAAGCCTGGGGAACGCACCAAAACGAATATCTTACCGGTGGTGTACATCTGCCCCTCAATACAGGAGACTACGGACCTGTCGGTGGAGATATTTCACCCGATGGTCGGGCAGTTTTACTGAAAACGTACGGCCATGTATATTATTGGGATGTTTCTGACCATAATTATCCCGCTGCTATGGCACACTACCCTCAGACACTACCATATCACGGAGAGCGGCAGGGTGAGTCTGTATGCTGGGATAAGGATGGCAAAGGATATTTCACTCTGTCAGAGGGTTCCCATCAAAGCCTCTGGTATTACCAAAAGTATTAATGTGAACCTCAATGCTTTAATGTGAATAAATTTCATTAAACAATATTGTAGTCGAGAAATTCTACTTTACCAATATAACTATTAATAAGAATCTAACTCAGACCTGAATTCGATCTCAGTTCTTCGAAAGGTCATGTTCCGTCACGGACCATACAGTAACCACAATTTTGCCTCAGAGGTTGCTGCAAACAGTTGCAAATAATTAAGTAGGTCCGAGCCTGAAAACTGTTTGCAGCTATTCTCCACTACCGGTCAACCAACTTCTGGCCAACATAGATTAATGTTTCCTACAATTCCACCAAAAGCAAATCATGTTTGAATTTTCAAATAATGAACAAAATCCAAATACAAATTCACCACAACTTTGACAGAAGAAAATTCTTGGCCAAACACCTTCAGCCAGTTACTGGATTTGGCAAGCGTGCAGCAAATAATGATTCCAAGGTACATGTATTTCAAGCCATTTTGTCAGCAAACTAAGAATAGGAGGAACATGTTGTTGCTGATTGCTAACATAGAAACAAAAGTAAAGCATTTGAATGGCTTCATATTAGCAATTCCTCAAATCTAACGGATGCATCAGTGTGTCCGTTTTAAATAGTTATTCTGACTTAATAAACGTTAAGAAAAGTTTGCTTTGATGATGGATTGAGGTTCGCAACCGTTCCTGTGGAAAATCTAACGACTATGAGACTGAGTAACTGATGAGTACTTCTGTAATGTTTATTGGATCATATCCATTAAACTACTACATGTAGTGCTTTTTTAATCTGAGCTAAACACTGATGATTTTGTTTTCTGAAATCTTATCACTGCATGATAATAAGCTTAGAGGTATGTCCAACTCATTTTATCTCTATTCAAAAAAATAAATATGGCGATAAAGTTAATGCACAACATATCTAATGCATACCGACTATGATTAATGATGGAGGTTATTTCTAATACAAATTCACCTGTAACAGTATTTTATTAGATAATATTAGTCACTGATACTTAATAAATGTACCATTGTGTATCAATAATGAGACAAAAGTTAAACAAAGCATACTTATGTATACTTCTGCCAAAAGTTCACGGCAAATATATTTGAGTATCAAATACATCAGTTCTTCGGAAAAAAATCACTGCAATAAATATATATGGCAACAGGTTAGTAATATAGCATTCTTAAAAAAAGTTTGCTTGACGTTTGCCATTAAACCGTATTTGGAAATGAGTTTAACGTCAAACCCAATTTGCATGGTAGAATTCGTGGCAAACAGTTCGAGACATACTTGTCGTAATATTTGTTGCAAGCTTGAGGCAATGTTCCAAATACCTTCATTGTTATGTCGCCTGCAACGCAAGATCGACATAAAGGTTTAACGTCTTCATATTCATTGGCATCATTTTGGAGCAGATACATTTACAGCATGGACTAGACATGCACGTTTCGGGTATTTAACCCTTGTCAGTGATCCTCAATCTAAACAATGTTATACAGGGATTACTTTGTCCGGCGTCTATCTGTCTGTCTATCAGTCGGTCTGTCTTTTTGTAGTCACAAATGAGTTAAAGAAGATCCTGAAGATAATCTCAACAGCACTCACAATAGAGCAGTATGTTGAGCATCGACGGACCCCTAGCAAGCTAGAGGTATGAACAGGTGCCCGGGAGGAGTAAGCATCCCCTGTTGGAAAGCCGCACCCGCCGTCGATGTTCACTTCACTTATTTGACTATAACTTACTTGATAAACCAGACATCTTTCAAAACTGCAGGATGGTAATGCATGATAAGACACAACACTCAATAAAGGTAAAGTTCACTTGAAATGGTAGACTTCGGAGTCCCTTTTTAAATCCATTGTAAGCTAGTTTATATCCTTTAACGCGGCTCAGCGGAGGAGGGTCAAGTTTTGCATTACTTTTTCTTGTCATCGTGTAAAATAAGGTGGTAATTAAAAACATTGTTGAGAGATTTGGTTCAAAGTTAGTTGGAATGGAACATATGATATTCTGGTAAAGGAAGATTTTATTTCTTTAATTTCGACAAATTATAGTGAACAGACATTATCATTGACAAGGGAATATAACCCGAGTATCCGGGATACGTTGGTAAGACGAAGAAGCTTGTCGACGAGTCATGGACAAAACCAAAATCACGGACACTTGTGTGGCATTTCCTTATCAATGATAACACCCTAGGATTATCATTTTCTTATCTGGAATGAAAACGTCCAAAATAAGGTTGCCCCGCCATTCTTTTTACATTTCGTCTCGTTGCTGACCCCCACGACTCATATTCCTCATCAATGACTACCTTGTATACTTTGTATTTGGTATCAGATTCAGGAAGGGGGTAAATCAAACAGAGACTAGAGATTAAGAGAAGATGTTTCCATAGTTTTCGCCTTGGATAGAGGATTGTTACTTTTTAAGGTGATATATACATGTTGTAAATATACATGTTTGTGGCCTCGAGGAGAAACCATGATGTTCGTTGATCTTGTTCAAAATTGTCAATAAAAACCAACAACTATATCTACAGCGCAAACATTATTCTTTCACTTCTTCTTTGACTATTCAGATATAACTCTTATATTCTTCTAAGAAAAAAGGTAGTCCGGGTCATTCTATATACAATGCGAAAAACTGCTACATAACTCCATAGCTTTGAATTTTTTTGTAAAGTAATATTACGTCTTCAAATTCATTGCATCATTTAAGAACAGATGAATGTGCAGTATGGACTAGACATGCACGTTTCGGGTACTTAACCCTCGTCAGTGATCCTCAATCCAAACCAATGTGACCAAAGGCTGAAAGTTAGGTCCAAAAATACTAAAAGATGTAGCAGGATGGGTGGGATATAAGGCTACTTTTCAGAAATTCGGATAAAATTTTGTAAACTGAAATTACCGAATGTATTTGAAGAAACTATCAGGCGAGGTTGATCGGACTTGGCTACATGTGCCATCGAGGATTCCTTGTCCACCAGCAGTAACACTCACCAAGTGGTTCACGTGTTCATTGTCATAGCATCATTTAAACAAACTGATATATATATGCAGCATGGGCAAGCCATGCATGGTTCGGGTACTTTACCCTCGTCAGTGATCCTCAATCCAAACTATGAAATATAGAGCTATGTCCTATTAAATACCACAAGACGTAGCAGGATGGGTGATATATTGTGCTACAAGACCAATTTTTCAGAAATATCGAGAAATTTTTTCAAATACGATTGAAAAAAAAACGATCAATCGAAGATGATCGGACTTGGCTATATGTGTCCTCGGGGACTCTTGTTCCACCAGCAGTTGCAATCTCCAAGTGATACAAATGTTATGTCTTCAAATTCATCGCATCATTTTTAAAGAACAGATAAATTTGCAGCATGGACCATACATACACGTTTTGGATACTTTTAATATCCTCGTCATATCAGTGATCCCTAATGCAAACAATAGATACTAAAAAGACTTTAAACGGATAATATGACGTCATCTTTTTATATAACATTGATTCGATTCGACGAAATCAGAAAGTTCAAGGGAAAATTCCATAAAAGGAAGTTGATTATTGTATTAGTTTAGTGTTCGCAGTGTTTCTATTTTGTTTTGGCAGATTCTACAAGAATTGATTATGTTTGCCAGGTTTAGAATAAATGGAATTGCATGTATATTAATTTTCATTTAATAAATTTGAATTTCGAAGTTTTAAATGGTTATAAAAGACGGCGGTGGGAGATACCAGTCTCTAAGCTCCTGAGGTATCAATATCACTATCATTATCAATTATTTATCGGTACAATATGACGGAACCCTCATTTAACTTCTTTAAGTTTGATATCGGTACGTAGTTTTAGCGATTTTATGTAACGTGGTCATTGCTTATTGGTGTAAGTGATGTCAAAACTTGTTCATTTTACGCTGGGCTTTGATAACCAGCAGTTATGGATTTCACGTAGATATCTTTTATATTCGTGTCTTCCAGTTGATAAAGGCGAGTGGCCAAAATATGTTGATATTGAGTGTTTATTGATATTTATTGAAAATAGTTAGTTGGGCGCGTTTAAACAACGCCACCTACAATGCATTCTAAAATGATTTCCTAACTTTCACTGCAGGTGGTGGCCTTCGTGTTTCTGTGGAGAGCACGATGATCTTTTCTTTAACAAACTAAGCATTTCCGGAAGTACCCTGATTAGCCCGTTCTGAGTTTGCGCTAAGTCCAAAACGTAAACACTGAATGTAAACATAAACATGTATCACGTGGTTTATGAATACATTAATTTCAAATCTGTTTTACCCCTGAAGTATTGAAATCGACATTTATGACTGCGAATTTGTAAAACATAATACATGATGTACTGGGGTATTGTGTTCCCGCATTTTATAAAGGATTAAAGCCTTTAGAAAAGAAAATAACAGCTGACCAAGGCTATGCTGCATGCTGTGTCCAACCCATTAAATAGTAATAAAAAAGCAATAAAATCGTCAGACCATCGACAAGTATACACAGAGTAAATATTGGTAGTAAGCTAACTTTCATCAAGTGTACATAAGCAAATATAACTTGTCATAGTCATGATTTAAGAATCTGGTGTGAAAAGGGGGGGGGGAGGGCGGTGTTGTTGTTGAAATGCAATATTTACGTAATTCGGCGAAATGATTCTATTTATCTACTTAAATTGTGATCAAAAGCATGAACAAATATTTACTTGCCGATAAAATTAAGATATGATTTTATTTTTCAACTAGCCGTATACTGCAGTACTGTAATGACTCCCCCCCCCCCTTTTTTTTTCGCTGTAGTAGAAACGCCAAACGGCTGATGAAGCATTTAGATCAACTGGAAGTCCATTATTTGGACAAAAACAGTTTATTCTGATAATTCGGTGTGCAGAAAATCGAAATATTTAAAAGATAAAACAAAAATACGTACCGTTTGAGAGGCCGGATGTTCCAATTTTTAACGTTTCAACTTAAATTCAATGGATTAGACTCCGAGTTATAAAGATGGACTCTACAAGACACCGGTGCCATTCGACAGTGCAGAGTTCACTCGATCAATAAAAATTCATAACATGCCCATAAAAATTCATATCTCCTCAGAAAACACAATAAAAGATCACTACCCCCCTTTTCCGCCATTAGAAGTTTTCCGCCACTTCAAATTTTCATAAAATCATTAAAAATCAAAACATTAGTCCAAGGTACACGTGTTTGGTATCGATCGATTCTAAATTTAGAGCTTACGTGAGATATCTGGGTCGCGCAGGTATAGCTCGAAGTTTTTCCCTCGCTTTTACGTTTGCGCATCTCCCATTGGTCATTCTCAGAACATGACCGCTTCGACACCGTGACGTAGACATTGTTTAGGTTCTAAGCTCATTTGCATAATTCATGCACAGTTACAAGGAGCATAGAAAGATCTAAGTGGAGAGTGTGCCATTGTCTCCGTCTGTTTGTCTAATTTTCTTTTTGCATGAGTAAGTTATTTTTGGTATTTTTTCCGCAAGTTTTTTATGCTTTTTGGAATCTGGATTCAGTTTTTGTGATTGACTGTCATCCACTGATTCAATTACACAATCAGACATGGACCTGTGAGGTACATGTAGTATGATCAATGATTTGTATAAAGAACATTAACAGATTAAAGACGTTAATGTCCAAACAGTAGAACTTTCATTACTTTCAGTAATATCGAGATCAAAGACATTTGAACTAATCGATTTCTGTATAAGGAACGGCGAACAAACTGTGAGTAAGAAGATAATTGTCAAGAACGATTGGAATTATCAGGTCTTGGAAACGTTGAAACTAAATGAAATCCTATCCATGTACATGTATTAAGAATCTATACATGTACGTAAAAGTAGAAAAATCTTTCAATCGTCCAATCATTTTCTACTGTTTCGATATCTCCAGAGTCCATTACAAGTGCGGAATGTATCGTAGGTGACCCCGATAAGACGCGATGTAGTAATTAGTGTAATTAATCTGTTTTGCTATTTTATTTTGATTTTGTTAAAGATTGTTCTTTAGTAGACATAGATGACAATTACATAGAACATTCAATCAGAAAACTCGGTACCAGTTTAATTTTTACATCCAAAAGTTATCTTGAAGACCACATCGTATGTCTTTCTGTTTCTTAGTCGATTTCTCTCCCTTGGATCTTCTTGTGATGTTATCTACAACTTTTTCGATACTGTAAAGTTTATGAACAATGATGGTTGGTTCCTTGATTACCTCAAAATGTTTGTGCTGTGGCGTGGATTTTGTTATTGAACGTTACATGCTTTTTCATCTCTTTGACAAATTAAAGCTTTGCCATGGGCAAAATATTATGAAACATGGTCATTTAGATTACTAAAATTTATTTCTCAAGTTCAAAATAAACACTCTTTTTAAAATCAAACATAACTATGTTATCTAGTACAATAATCTACTTCACTACCGAAATTTTACAAATCATATGCATCGACATGCTACTAATTCAATTAAACATGCAACTGGATTTCTTCTTATGCTAACATAATGTTCTTTCAGTCTTTTATTGTTTGATAAATCGGTGGGTTTTTTTATTTATGATAATGCACGTGATTTCCTCCGACGTCACTACAGCGTTGTTTGTTTGATATCCCTATTATTTTCATAATTATCTTTCATGTCGATATTGAAAGTTAGTTAGATAATTTGGTCTTCTATCTACATTAAGAAGTTTCATATTGGAAATAGTATCTTGCATACCTGATACATGCTAAGTGGCATTTTAACATTACATTACATGAGATCAGTAAAATATCATGACAGTGCTAATTATTTCTTGCGGATTTTTTTTTATTTGAGCTTTGATCTAATACAACAAATTTATGTAAATTATAATACCGCGGTCATCTTCAAAATGTCATTGAATCTTATACCCAAGGTAGCGCTACATTTGTAGTGACATCAATTCTTTCAAGTTACTGTAAACATGATTATTTTCGCTGGGAGAACTTTTCGCAATTTGACCACTGCAGCAATATATAATTGTTATGGGTAATTGTGGCGAATATGGGAACATTATTGGTTGTATATTTCACGCGGGAGTTATTTTACGCTCATTATACAATCGCTAAAAACGCTTAAATTACCCCAATGTGAAATTACTCATTTCTTTCTTTCGATACTTCCCCTGTCCAAATCTAAATGTTAGATTGAGGTCAGCCGTCGAAGTGACTGTTTTTCCCCCACAAACTAAAGTTGCATATGTATATCGAAAAATACTGTTACTCAAAGCAATTATGATTGGTAAACTGTTGACAATGGTTTGCTGAGATTCAAATACTCCCACAAAGTCATTATTTCGTACTTTCTGACACAATCTGCAGCAAAAAAAAAAAAAAAAGACGCGTATCAAAAATACAAGATGCTATCATATTTCGAAATATTTTCAACTAGATTAGAAGCCTTAATTGTTTCCAAGAAAACATCTGGGAAAATACTAACAAATTGTTGATGCACAATTTGACTCTTTGAATCCAATTTTTCCTTTTCGTGCACATGGGATAGACAGAATTCGATCCAGCACCCCTGATCCGGCACTGTTGATTGTTGTTTTATGACTTCCAGACAACCTGACGTACGTTACTTCACGTGTACATACATTAGCATGACGTTCAGTAATTTTGAGGCTTAAACAAGAGGAATTTCAAGGGGTTTTTTTTAATGTGCGAGAAAATAATCAAGCACGGGATAGATCAACGTCCCAACCTCGGCTAACGCCTCGGATGGTACTTGATCAATCCAACCCTCGACAGATATTTTTCTATCCGGAACTCAAAGTGATGCTATTATTGTTTCTCGACATGTCAGCTGCACTTTTGGGGGGCAATTTTCCACTAAATTATTTTTATACATCAGTTAAGGGTCAATGTTCTTTTTTAATCAAAAACTTAATGAATAAGTTTACACTTAATGGACTCATCAAGAAAACTCTGCAATATCATTGATTAAGGCCCAGTTACGTGGTAATTACGAAAGGAGTAAGAGCGATGTGCCCTTGTATGGACATAAATAGACATTAAAGGAATCGTCATTTCTAATAAGTGCAAATGTAATGAATGAATAGTGCAAAACAACATGTCCTACTACAGAGACGAATTAAGATGAGGTGTAGACACTTTAAAGATCATCAGTTTTACGTCGTACACTTGCACTTGAATTGTACACTTATCAAATTTTGCTGTGGGTACTGCAACAGAGCCATGATGGAAATGCCGTCCTTTCTAAACCAAACAAATCAAATCCTTGAATTGCAATGAACAAGTAAGGATTAAAATAGTGAATATCAACGTTTAAAAAATTATATAAAAGTGTTAAATTCACCAAACTAAATCAAACTAAATCAATTCTAGAATGTCATGGTATATAAATATTAAACCATTTATGCTTGAGAATAATTGAAAAATGATAAGAATAAGACATACTTTTCACAGAGCTTGCATGTCAAAGTTTACAAAAATATCTACACCATGGATTTCAATTTGTAAGGAAAATCACATTATATATCAAGTATCAAGGATACATCAGCCATGCCTTAATCAATTCATGAGTTTCAACAATCGGCAATGTACAATGTACGTAGGTACATGTATTTCATTTTCGTACATGTTTCAGTGAAATACAAACGGATCACACTGATACAGTATTTTGTTATGTTACGGCACATCTCGCGAGCCGTGCTCTTGTCGCTTTTATTGTATTTTCTCTGTCACAATGGACAATTAGACTTAGAATCTGATGGGGGTACTAGTAGTCTAAAACTAATTCCTGGTTCAGTTATATTCCATCCTGTTTATTAACACCGGTATTAGTACACGGACATTAGGAAGGTTTGAAGAATCATGATATTCAGTCTTGTGTTATGTATTTCTACCTCTACGAAAAATACAAAATACGCAAAATACCTTAAATGGTTTGTCATAGCGTCATCAAATATGTAAGCAAGAGGACACAAAAGTATCCATAAATGAGATCAACTCTTCTATTTTTTCACTAGCCATTCCTCTTCTATAAAGCATGTATTTTCAAAGATCAAAATATCACTATCTAGGTAAGCTAAAGCCTCTTGTTAGAGTCGTTGTTCTGTTAGGGAGAGCGTTGTTCTTATAATGAAAGATTAATGTATGTATGTCCTTAAGGAAAAGCTTGTTGTCTATTGACACTTCACTTCCCTGAAATAGAGTTTTAATAGATCAAAAATATGTATGAAAGTCAAATTTTAAATGTCATATCTAACAGGTTTATACCACTGAAGATATAAGCTTTATTATACAAAATTTATAATTAATATGAATCAAGGCAAAGCCTTTTTGTACGAGCGGAGGGAAAATAGATATGATAATATAAAATAAAAAAAAAGATCTTTCTGTTTCATTTTGACTATGATGGTTTATCTTATCTTTCAAAACTTTCTGTTTGATCAAGGACTTATAAACTGTTTATAAGTCCTTGGTTTGATGATTGCCAAAAAAGGTAGTATAAGGCGAGTGGAAACACGGAAGCATTTGTAAAATTGATCTACACCAGCAGATAAATATTTTAAGGGGGGCTTAAAATATGGTAGTCCGACTTGCAGACCTACGACGGTGTTATCTGTTTTTTCGTCTTCGTTCTTTATAATTCATTTTCATTTTGTAAGAATAATGTTTAGGCTAGCTGAAAATAAATTACTTAAGAACAAAAGAAAAAACAAACATATTCCGACTTCTGACAGTACGAAACCACCCGAGACGAGAAAAGCAATCAGAGCGAAACGTCTCGTTTAAAACCGGAAATGTCGGATTTCCCGTGGTTACGCCGCCTTGTTGATGCTTTATCGTTACCTGATTTACGAAAAATATTTTCAATAAATTTAACTTATAAACAAAAATTGAGTATAACATATACGTCTAATTGGAGTTGAAAAAAAAATTTAAAAGGCAATATCCAGCATCTCCGCAGCAACTCTGTCTGCGAGGGGACGAAAGTTTTTGAAAGCATAGTAGTACATTCTCATTCTTTGATTCAGCATATTTTCTCAATAAGATATGTGTATACGCGTTACCATAAGGGCGAGCTTCGCTCGCAAAGGCCCTTCGAGCCTTTGCAGCGAGCTCCGCTCGCTATAAAGGTGAATCAGTTCTTTTCAGTTTCACATACATCAAGTTTTCTTATATAATCATGATCATAGAAATATGATATGTCTTATCTTCTAGTTATTTACACTAAATACTTGCAGATGAGAAACAAGTAGTGTTTTCAATAAAATTTTCATTATTTCTTTTTCATTCAAACAAATTCAATACTAGTATTCACCTGCATGAAAATTTTGTATTCCTTCATCCCTTCTGGGGTTTTCACCGAAAGCACCTGAAAGTTATGTATATTGATTAAGTCCATTTTCAATTAAGAGCGGTCTTTTTTTTTTCTTTCAGCAGCTCTTTAGTATATTTGTTTTAAAACATAATTAAAGGACACACTAAACCAGTTAAAATACAGAACCAAACAGAACATTCTACATAGAAGCAAAAGTAAATCCCTAGCAAAGATGAGATTAGGTGCCCGGGGAGCGTAAGTATCTCCTACTTGATAGCAAATGTCCTTGCAGCACCTACACAGAAAAACCAAAAGCACCCCATGCAAAAAGGCAGAGCAGACACTCACAGAAAGAGACGCAAAAGGGCCATGGAACACCAACTCACACCATAGAAACATGGAACACAAAGAACCAAACATAAACTAAGAAGAGCAATGGACAATAGGTGCCGACGGCCATCGGTCACACACGTAGCAAATGGTGTAGTTATCCGGATTACATGCTCACAACCCTCCCACTTTTCCGATTGCCCAGAGGTCTCCAAGAACGCATAATCGTAGTGTAAAATAACTTCCTTACTGTAAGATGAACCTACAAACAGACAGCACGACACAGGGGCCAAAGAAACACACAGATGAATATGTAAATGGACATAAAAAACAGAAGGAATACGAAATACAGTCCGTGCTCTGCCGGCTGCTGTAGCTAGCTCATGCATGTAAGCACCCGAATAGTCCGATTGACACTCGGGAGGACAAGTGGTCGGGGCCCTGTCTTCTCTAAAGAGGTTTGGATACTTCCCGTCATGTTGTCCTGTCGTCACAATCAGTCAGAGTGCAATTCTTGATAATGCACTGGAACAAGGCTGTAGATTGGTCCAGTACCAAGCCAAGCGTCTGTCTTTGACAGAAGCATCATTCACTCGGTATTAAAGGCGTTTGATGATTCTAACACAATTTCAATGGTTAAATTGCCTACTTTTGATACTTTTTCTTTTGTTATTATGTCACCATAAAATGCAGGTTGTGAAATACCCAAAATAATATACTCTGTTGCTTGTTTGGATCCGAATTTTAAAAAAATTGACAATAATTTTTGGAAAATTTCTGGAAAGTCTTTACTAGTTTATGAAAACGAAAACCTTCTTGTTAAGGTTCTTGTTAATTTGTAAATTCTACTATGTAAATCCAAAACATCAGTATATGCTCTAGAATACCGGATGAGCTGTGTACGTCGATAATCTATGAATATCATCGTCAAGCCAGGGAATATTTACTATATTGAATCCAAAATCATCTCTTTTGTCATACACACTTGAATCTCTGCGTGAATCTCTGCGTGAACAATTTTCATATTTAGGTCCAAAATGTTGTTTTCTGTGTTCCGAGTTTCCATACGATGACCGCAATAGAGCAACAGCATTTATTTCTTAATTTGATTGATCTGAATCATTTTATTTTCGATGGCGCCATCCAGAACTAATTTGGTCATTTACAAAGAAACGTTTTGAAGATAAAATATATAGGTGTGATGTTATTTATCTGTTTGTCTCCGTCTGTCTGCTCTCTTTCCATGTCCTTTGTGGGAATGTGATTCAGTGATCACTAAAAAGTCGTAAAGTGCTCTAATATACCCCAGAAGTTTATCGGCAAGTCTCCTTGCCTTCGTGACAATGTCGTTATGTTTTGAGCTTGCTCTGAAATTACGATATGAATACACCGTAGACAAGGGACGAAGGTGTATTACTACTCAAGAAAAGGAAATTTGCAATCTTGAAGTTTTAAGTTGTAGTTCGTGTGTCATAAATTGAAGAAGCTATGTGATAATTGGCGTCAAAGGATAACATGAGATCAAAAGATGAGTAGAAATTCATTCTTTCATGCGTCACTTTCATCTCTGGTTCATATGGATATATTGTGATTAAGTTATCCGCAATTTTCGATTGTTTTAAGTCCAAAACAAATGACGGTTTTTTACGTGAATACTGTCTTTTATGACTGATTGATCAGATTAGACATATCTGCTTTCATTGTATTATCATGATCGAACTTTAAATTGTTGTACAAAAACAAAGACATATTCTAACAACAAGAAAGGAGAGGATCTCCAACAAGACTCGGCTGCTGCACCAACAGCAACACACCAAACATCCCAAGTGAAAACACAGAAAAGAGACAAGGAACATACGAGACATCAAACATCGAACATAAAAAGGCAACACATAAACTAAACCAACGAGACTCATGGGCAATCGGTACCGACTTAGGATGGCCATCAGCCACATTAGTAACAGTTGGTGTGGTTATCCGTGATTACGTGCGCACAAACCTCCCACTTTCCGGTAACCCAAATGTCTCGAAGAACGCACAATTGTTGTGTAAAATAACCTCCTCACTGTAAGATGACCATACAAACAAGACAGCACAACGTAGGGGCCCAAGGAACACAGATGAATATGTAAATATATATAAAATGGGTTCGGGCGTACGAAAAGCAGTCCGTGCTCTGCCGGCTGTAGCGAGCTCATGCATGTTATCACCCAAGGAGTTCGACCGACATTCAGAGAGGACAAGTGGTCGGGGCCCTGTCTTCTCTAAAGAAGTTTTCATTACAATTAAAACTCCTGGTCAGCCGTGTTGTCTTAGAGTGTATATGCTTCAAACCCATTCTACTACAGACTGTGAAAAGAAAGAGAACTCGTACCTTCTGGTCGCCTTGTCTTGAATCTCTCACTAAAAATACCCCTTCTTGCTTTGTTTCCAATATTCTGAAACAACAAAGCACGATATATAACATTCATTACATTTAACAACGCAAGTATTCATACTCACGTTTCATGATGGGTTATAACGTGCACATTTTTCCCAAAAAGCTTTTCTGACAATTACTAAATATACATGTTTGAACAAATATTTTACAATACATTGGGTGCAAGGTTCAAAATATTATTCTACATGAGGATGTAACTTTTATTTGCAAGTCTGGCCAGGAAAATATCTCATAATGACGATGTTACATCATTTTGCTATAAGTATAAATTTGGAAGGTCAGTCAGGATACATTATATTAGCCATTATAGATGTACGTAGTTATATTTTTACTTACTCTTCCGCTTTCTTGCGATCTGAATTGTGGAACATGAATTCATCTTCTGATGTTTTCTGTGAAGATGTTCAATGGAAAGTTTAATGTTGCATGAGAGAATGAAAGTCAGACATAAATCCCAATATCAGAATTCCACAATCTATAATTATTTGTCATGTTTAGATATGAAAAGTACATAAACAAAACAATATTCAAAACATTTTTCAAAGTAGCAATTACATATCTTTCTCCACATTTCGGTGAATGACAGTCAGTCAAAAAACCCGAAATCAGGCTAAGAAATCACAATCAAAAGACTTGGTAATACGGTTTTTTAATAGATATATATAAAACAGTTCGTTCTCAAGAGAAAAGAAAAAAGAGGACACACAGACAGAGACATTGAAACTTTAATGAACAATATCCAGAGTCCAGTGCAAGTACTAAATTCTTTGTAGGTGGCGCTTTCAAAGCTGTCGCCATGCTAATATTAGTACATTTTCAACATCAAAGAAGAAAGGAGGGGATCTCCAACAACTTTCGGTTGCAGCGCACACAGTAAAACTCCAAGGCACCCAATGCAAAAACACAGAGCAGACACCCTCAGGAAGAGACGCAAAATGGACAAGGAACACCAACTTACACCATAGAAACATGAAACACAAAAGACCAACGATACCAAACCTTTGCCGACTAAGGACAGTCATCTGCCACGCAAGTGAAAGACGGTGTGGTTATTCGGATTACGTGCGTACAGCTCTCCTACTTTTCCGAGTACAAAGAGGTCTCGATAACCCCCTCACTGTAAGATGAACGTACAAACAGACAGCATGGCGCAGGGGCCCAAGAAACACAAAGATGGATATGTAAATGGATATAATCTTAAATGTTTATTCATATAAAAGACAGAAGGCATACGAAATACAGTCCGTGCTCATCGGCTGTAGCGAGCGCATGCATGTGAACACCCGCAGTCCGACTGAAATTCAGAGAGGACAGGGCCTGTCATGGAGTCAAGTCGTCACGGTCAGTCACAATTCAAGTCTTAAGAATGCGCTGGTACAAGGCTGTAGATTGGTCCACTTCTAAGCCAAGTGTCCCTCTGGTGAAAGAAGGATCATATCCACGGTGTAAAAAGCCGTTTGATGATTGTTACACAGTTTCGATGGTTATTCTTTCTATCTTTGATCCTTCTTATTTTGTTAATAATGTCACCATAAAATTTAGGTTGTTAAATACCTAAGATAATGTACTCTGTTTCTTGTATGGATCAGAACTTCAAAAAAGTTGACAACTTTCCAGAAAGTCTTTACTAGTTTGTGAAAGCGAAAACCTGGGCCGAAAAGTTTTTTGGTAATTTGAAGATTTCTACTATCAAAATCCAAGACATCAGTACACGCTCTAGCATATCGGATGAACTGCGAAATGTAGATACTGTATGAAGGTAATAAAGGAACATCACCGTCAAGCCAGGGAAAATTTACTATGTTGAATCCAAAATCATCTCTTTTGTCATACACACTTGTATGGATCTCTCCTTTAACAATTGTGATATTTAGGTCCAAAGATGATGCTTCTGTGTTTGTAACGTTTGCCTTGTTAAGAGTCAATTCTTGTGGATAAATAGCACATGAATTATGTAATATTAAGTAACTAAGTAAGTACGACAAAGAGGGAACATTAAAAGCTTGTTTATGACGCTGTATTATTTAAAGGAAACACAAGGTGTGAATTTCGCTCGTTGGTCGCGGTATCAGAATTTAGAATAAGAAAAATTAACAAAAATCTGTGTTTAATAGTGAAAATCATTGGAAATTAGCTTTAAATAAAAATGAATATTACATATATGATGCTAAATGCACTACACCAAACATAAATGTGTATATCTAATAAAAATGTTATAGAAAAGTCCAAATAATGCAATGGTACCGCAAATATCCTTCCCTATTTAACAAGCGATCAAACAATTGATTTGTGAGTGAAGTTAAAACTCACGAGACAAAAAGTAACATGAGTGGAGTAAATAAATTAGGTTTGAAAAAAACTAAGAGTCCCCTTCAGCGTTGCCGATAGGGGACTAAAAAGAAAATATTCACAATGGGGACAAAAAGTAGCCCGAAAAGAGAAACAAGAAATAACATTAAATATCTCATCTTAAATGATGCTATGAATTTGAGGACCTGTAATATACTGTAAATTGCTTTATTTTCGTCAGTACCAATTTTCGTCAATTCGTTTAAAATGACCATTTCGTCAGTACGTAAATTCGTCATGTCTAAATGTTCTTCATCAAAACGATATAAAAATTCAGCATCCGAATTTTGCCTCGCAGATACGCATGACCAATGAGACGCCACAAAGAAAGATAACTCTTCAGTTTTAAATATCACGTGACAAGTAGAAGGGAAGGCTGGAGGGGTTTTTTTTTTCAATTTGCAAGGTTCAAATACATAGTTAAGAGTTGAATTTAGGGAGAGGGTTTCGGGAACCCATTCCTCCTCCGGTGTACGGATTATTAAAATATTTGTTCTTGTTGATGAGAACTTTATTTGTTGTATGACACTCATATGATCCCTTTAGGCTTTCCCCAGTTTCACAAAAAACATTCGAAAAATTTCGGGAATTTTCGTAATTTTCATCATCAAATAAAAGCTTAAATGGTTTTTTTTTTCAATTAAGATTATGATATGCTTTATTTTATCATTCTAAAGATGAATTCAGAAACAAAACATCGCGATTTTTAGTTTATATGAAGCACTAAGCAATCAAAGGTTATGAAAATAATTCCAGTAAGATTATTCGTAGGTATTTTTGTGAAACAGGCCTCTGGTTTATATATAATGACTTCGACTTGATAAAAAAAGGTAAAAATGTCAAAATCGTGTTTTACTTTAAAATAAAAACCGAAACAAATTTATGAACAAAAATAATTATAAATACATGAAAGTGTTTTTTTTTTTTTTTTTTTTTTTTTTGCTTTTGATTTTTCTTGTTTTCTCCATCTCTCTGTTAATATTTGTCGCTTAATAAAAGGCTTCATTTTTCATTTATGTATTTTGATTTTTATTGATTTATTGATTTATTAATTTATTGATTTATTGATTTATTGATTTATTTATTTATTCATTTATTCAGTAAAACATGAACCAAAATGACTTGATTTCATCATACTACAAGTCTAAAACCCCAAAGGTGGACACTTCCTATATACATGTAACAGCTACTAGTACTGCATATTACACGTCTTCAAATTCATAGCATTATTTTAGAACAGGTTCATTTGCAGCATGGACCAGACATGCGCGTTTCGGGTATTTAACCTTCGTCAGTGATCCTCTATCAAGTCTTACACGTCTTCAAATTCATTGCATCATCTAAGAACAAATACAAAAACATTTGCAGCATAGACCAGACGTTTCAGGTACTACCCTCGTCAATGATCCTCAATCCGAACAATGTGATATGGCCAAAGACTGTGAAAGTTCTGCTTAAAAAAGACGTAGCAGGATGGGTGGGATATGATGCTACAAATGAGCTAAAGAAGATCCTGACGATAATCTCAACGGCATTAAGCATCGACGGACCCCTAGCAAGCTAGAGGTGGGACCAGGAGCCGGGGAGGAGTAAGCATCCCTTGTTGGCTAGCCGCACCCGCCGTCGATGTTAAAGCACGAAAATGAAACTAATATATAAAATTCATGCACTGTCTGACGTTATGTCTATGTAGAAAGTGCTATGGCGACAATGTCAGGGAAATCTATTCAAAACACTTACTGTCAAACCCCTCGCGACCCACTTTTCAGAATTTCGTAAAATGTTCAGAAGCTAATCGAACTTGGTAACATGTGCCCTCGGGGACTCCTGGTCCACCAGTAGTGACATTCACAGAGTGGTTTAAATGTTATACGTTCTCATATCATTCATAGTATCATTTAAGAACAGAGAAATTTGCAGCACGGACCAGACATGCACGTTTAGAGTTCAGGATCTTATTTAACTTATTAAACAATGAAATATGGCCAAATGACAAATGTGGATAATGACCATATCCCTGTATACAGCACAAAATCGATAATTCAGAAACCGAAGGCATACAAAATCTGGATAAAACAGGAATCAAAGCAAATAAACAAAAACCTCTACCACATGAAAAGAAGCGAACTCCCGATATGAGAGTGAGACCAGGTGCCCAGGAAGAGTAAGCATCTCCTGCTTGCATGCAACACCCGCCGCATCAATTCGGTAGAACTGCCACATTCGGTTACTTCCATTTCGGAAGACATAGAGTACAATCTTTGGTTGGATGGTTCAAATGGTCTATGACAGAATATCATCCACCATTCTGGAGAGTGGGACATCATAGTGTATGACGAGTCCCCCATATCGACCGTAAAACTTCCTCAGTGACAATGTTAGCTATAGTCGGTCACAAATATATCCCTGACTGAGAAGCTTATCTGAAAGACGCCTAGCTCTCAGAACAAAATCCGTATATTTGGTACTTGCTCTGGCATAGCGTATCAACTGAGATATGAACACGCCATAAGCAGGCGATGAAGGGATGTTGCTACTCAGAAAAGGAAAGTTTGTAATGCTGAAATTGAAGACGTCACGTTTGTCATAGAGTGAGGTGTTCATGTGACCATCAGTGTCGTAGGACAACATTATGTCCAAATAGGCTGCTGAATTATTTGTCTCTGTAGTTTCTTTGACTTCAAGCTCCGAAGGATAGATATTGCTGAGGTAATCCGCGAATTTTGGATTATTGATGGACAACACATCGTCTATGTATCTGTAAGTGAAGTTGAAGTCAGAAGCTAAGTATCTTTTCCCTTCAGAGACTAAAGATTGAATGAATTCAGCTTCGTACGAGTAAAGGAAAATGTCGGCAAGGAGTGGGGCACAATTGGTCCCCATTGGAATTCCGACAATTTGCTGGAAGACCTTTCCTCCAAACACCACAAAAATGTTGTCGATCAGAAAGTTTAACATCTGAATAATATCTGTTTCAGTGTACTTATTTTCAGAATCGGACTTTTCTTTTACAAAGTAGGTTTTGTCATGGTTAACAACAATAAATTTGTATTTGCGATAACCAATCTTACTTGTAAACGCATTACTTATATTTTTTGCGAGTCTTTCTTTCAATTTAGAATGTGGAATTGTAGTGTAAAGTGTCGAAAAATCAAAGGCTTTGATCGAATGGACTCTACTGAAATGAGTAGATTTCAGATGTTCTAAAAGTTCCTTCGAATTCTTAAAAATCCAGATCTGGTTGATTCCACTGCGAGAATTTACTGTCGAACAATATTTTTAAAGCCCAGATTCAAATACTGTGAAAGTAATATTCAAATATTACCAAAAGACGTATCAGGATGGATGGGAAATGATGCTCTAGGACAAACCTTTTAGAAATTTCGAGAATTTTTTGAACAATAATTTTCGAATGCGATCGAACTTGGTTTGCCCTTGGGGACTCCTGGCTCACCAGCAGTGACACTAAAACATGGTACAAATATTACACGTCTTCAAATTCATAGCACTATTTAAGAACAGATAAAACATCTCATGCTTGCTGTCTCTTCACACCGTCTTCTATTGCGTGACAGATGGCCGTCCTAAGTCGACACTGGTGGCCCATCGATCTTTTTGGTTTATGTGTGGTCTTTTGTGTTCGATTTTTCTATGTTGTGCGTTGGTATTCCTTGTCCCTTTTGCGTCTCTTTCTGTGCGTTTCTGCTCTGTGATTTTGCATTCGGTGATTTGGGTTTTGCTTGGATGCTGCAATCGAGTATTGATGGAGATCTCCTTTCTTTTCAATCAAGGAAATGAGGGAGTTTAAGTGAAACACTAAACTTTGAAAATGCATGAAATTTTATTTTTGTTAACATACTATTAAAATACGTAATAAATCTTACTTTATGCAATTCAGTTTTCGTTTTCTTTCCTCCAACACCTGGAAAAAAATAGTGTTTGTGGTTTCTTTTTTATGCTCAATATTTGGACAATATAAATTCTAAGGTACTATGTTTTAGGTAATCTGGAAGTGTTCCAACTCTTTACCTTCTTGAAGAAAATTTCAAACCAATTTTTATGCACCAGATTCGTGTTTTTGAAATTAAAAGCTCATCGGTGGTACATATTAAATGCCGAAGTTATTTTTCTGACACAGTCAATGTATTTCAGTAGCGCCCTCCGATTTATTTTTAGAATTAGAACTTGTGTACTTACTTTGCAGAGAGTGCTCGGCTTCAACTTTATGTGTGGCGAAATGATATATATGATGCCAAATTGATACGACTTATATACTGATGAATATATTTTGTTTAACATCACTAAGTGTATCTATTTTGAATAGATACATTTGTGTAATTGGTGAAAAGTTTCGGTAATGAAAACATAGTAAGAGTATTTCTCTGATATAGATCTCAGTATGTCGGGTTCTTTTAAAGCGAATTTTTCATGCAGTCAGTTGAATCTCGTGCGCACGATAACGTTTCCTGTGTACACTACATACCGAAAATCTCAAATGAAGAAAATATGGATTGGACAAGCACAACAATAGACACCAAAGGTACAAAGAGGACAATAGACTACACATAGACTTGGTTTTCATCAAGTAACAGATAATACGTCGGAAGAAAAGCACATAAGACCAATGTCAGGTTGGAAGGACATTTGTAATTTCAGCCTGCAATTTCCAAAGTTAAAGAATGTTTTAAAATTTGTGAAGCAAAAGCAATTTTGGGCTGCTTGAATCAATTATTTAAAGTCTGGCTGTGGGACCAAAGCTTACCTGACGCGGGTTTCCTTACAGAGTTTGCTTTTTGTTTCATAAATTCTAATTCGTTGATTTCATCGTAATCTCCAGCATCTGTTTCTGAATCAGATTCCTCTGTGAAATAGAATTGGGATGATACATGTGTATATAATTCCATTTCTACTGAATATTAATTACCAATCTGCAAACAGCAACAAGAACACAAACTTTTTATTAAAAAATAGTCACTCTAGTCAATATATAGTGTGTCTATTCATTCTTTCGGGAGGAGTGGGTAGCTCTCTGTACAACATTTTCATCTTTTCAGGTGATAAAAAGATAAAGGGAAATGACATGAGAGATAATTTGATTTTAGAGGGGTCGGAAAACTATTGCTGGACCGAAAAATACTTTTTTTTTTTGTTTTGGTATGATTTTATTTTTTTGTCAAAATTTCGGGGTGGAATTCTTTCAAGCCCCACTCCATAAAAACCAAATAGTTGCTCCAAATGATGTAAAATGGAAGTTTCTTGTAATAAGATTTCTTTTACTTTTGTAAAGATTGAATCGTTCTCCTATTTAAGCAAATTTCGTTCGACCAAGACTTTTATTTTGTCGATGATACAGCTTTTGTTTTTACTCATTTTTAAAAAGTTACCTCCTGGTGCCCTGGGCAGTGGTTTTGATTTGATAGATACCATGGCACCGTCAGATTGTGGTCGGCCTTTTGGGGGCTTCGGAGGCTTGATAGTCTTAGGTTTGACATCTGTCTCCAGGTAAGCATAATCACTGTATTCATCACCCTTAAGTACCCTGTAAGAACAGAAAGGATCTACAACAGTACTTCATGGCGATCCATGGCAAGACATGCACACATGAATGACAAATATATATAATGACCATGTCTCCATACATAGTACAAAATCGATAATTCAGAAAATCATTAATCGGAGGCATACAAAATCAGGATAAAACAGGAACCAAAGCAAACAAACAAAAACCTCCACCACATGAAAAGGAGCGAACTCTCAATATGGGAGTAAGACCAGGTACCCAAGAAGAGTCAGCATATACTGGTTGCATGCGACACCCGTCGCTTCAATTTGGCAGAAATATCGAATCCTCTTACTTCCATTTCGGAAAATACAAGTATTTTCTGTTGTTGGTAAATACCCTTCAAATACGACATAGTTAATCGGTCACAAACAAATTCCTGATTAAAAGCGTATCTGGAAGCCGCCTAGTTCTCAGAACAAAATATGTGTTTTTGGTACTTGCACTGGCATAACGTATCAATTGAGATATGAATACCATTTTCTTTATAATGCTTTACCATCTTTGAGAATTGTATTGTTTCACAATATTTCATGATATAGTATAAAAACTTAATAAAATGAAAAGAGCGATGGTCGAGTTATAGAGAAGACAGAAAGCGCTTCGAAGTTTTGGCGAACTGTTTCGAAGTTTTGGCACCTGGTCGCACTCCCATATCGGGAGTTCGATTCTTTTCATATGATGGAGGTTTTTTGTTTGTTTGCTTTTGTTCCTGTTTTGTCCTGATTTTGTATGCCTTCGGTTTCTGAATTGTCGATTTTGTGCTGTGTACAGGGATATGGTCATCATCCATATTTGTCATTTTATAGTATGGAGAAGGACATATCCTCTGCAGAACGAGCAACGCCATGCAAAATATCTGATAACTATGAGAGTGAAAATGAAGAGGTTTTAGGGAACCATGTCATAAGTACATATCGATACATAACTACATGAAATTAAAATAGATAATACGGATGCGTTCCTACTCTATACCTCCTTTAAGAAAATTTCAAACCAATTTTTATTTATTAGACACGTGTTTCGGATATTAAATCCTCATCAGTGATGCTGCAAGCAAAATGATTTTCATACGCCGCCAAAATTCAATCACTGACGAGGGTTAAATACCCGAAACGTGCATGTCTGGTCCATGTTGTCAATTTATCTCCTTTTAAATTATGCTAATGAATTTGAAGACGTTAAATATAGATCTACCATGATTCCAAAATTGATAAGAAAAGGAATTATATTATTCTTCAGTATTAAAATCTTTAATTTGAGAATATAATGTAATCCAATAAGCGAACGATATCTGTGTCTTTATATGAAATAAAGCTATAAAAAGAATTATAATTTAATTACCTGATATTAGTATTCATCCCATTTGCTCTCAGCATTTCATCTTTGATTTTGTTCATCCATTCCTAAACGAATAGACCGTGTAGTAAATAAAAATCAATTAAGAATGAGGGATTCAGGAAATAATTTTACAACCTTGACATCTTGTGAGGATTAATATTCGCCACTTCATTTATTACACGTACATTTCGAAAATCACAAATCTGTAATACTAGAAAGGAGGGGATCTCCGACAAGGCTCTGTTTTGACCTAGACCTAGTCTAATTGTAGACATCGTAATTTGATCTTTTTGACGAACATGATAATTTGAAATCAATAACATGTATATATCTGATGAGTTAAAGAAGATCCTGACGATAATCTCAATAGCACTCACAATAGTGCACAATATTAAGCATCGACGGACCCCTAGACGGATGTACTGAGTTTGGGATGATTTGTTGATGAAAGTAGCTGGATAGTTTGAAATTTCATTTTAACTTTTCACATAGCAATTTGTGTAATGAGAAAAAAAATATCAATTTAATTTTCTGAGTATCTTTACTTGACCATTTCGAAGCATTGGTTTAAAATAAAATCTATCATGGGGTAAAGAGGCTAATGTAAGCAAGAGGAACAAACTCTTCTGCCTAAGGACCACAATCTTACTTGAATTCATAAGTAAATAATTTTGGTTTACATGTCTACGTGAATTATGATCCGGATTGTTACTGTTACGGTGTGTTAAATGTCGTGTGGTTGATACTTCCATGGTGTTATATGCAGATCCCTATGCTTTCCGAAGTGTTTTAGGCTACTGCATATTTTGACTTGTAGGAATCTACTTACTGTGCGCCTCTTGTTGCATATCTATTTTCTAACATTTATTATAAAAATGTATCCAAAATCTTCAAAAGCAAAGAAAAAACACGATGATTTGAAATGTTCCAATGGTACTTCTAGGTACCTGGATTATAATCTCACTATCGACAATCCTCTTATCCATGTGAATTGAAACTGAACAGTGTAAACGTTACTAAGCACAGAAACAATTTCTTTGGACCTAAATTTCGAAATTGTAAATCGAGAGATTCATACGGGTGTGTATGACAAATGAGATGATTTTGGATTCAACATAAAAAAATTGTATGGTGACATAATCAACAAATCAGAATAATCAAAGTATACAGAAGTAACATCGAAAATGCACCAGCATTACCAAATGCCTTTTATGCCAGAGGGACACTTGGTGTGGTACTTGACCAATCTATGGTATTGTATCAACGCATTCTTTAGAATTGCACTCAGACTGACTGTGACGACATGTACTCGATGACTGGTCCTGCCCAAACCTCTTTTGAGAAAACATTGTCCTGACCTCCTGTCCCCTCTGAATGTCAGTTGGATTCCTCGGTTGATTAAATACACATGCATGAACTCGGTACAGTTGTCAGTGCAAGGACTGTATTCCGTATACCCTCTATTTTATATCCATTAACATATCCATCTGTGTGTTGCTCGGGGCCCTGCTTCATGCTGTCTTATTTTTATCGTCATCACAGTGAGGTGATTATTTTACACCTCTATTGTGTGTTCTCCGAGACCTCTTGGTAACCGGGAAAAATTGAAGGGTTGTGAGCACCTAATCCGGATAACAACACAATTTGCTAATGGCGTAGCAGATGGCCGTCCTTAGTCGGCACCGGTTGCCAATTTGGCTCGTTGGTTTATGTGTGGCATTTTGTGTTCGAAGTTTTTTTTCGGTGTTCCTTGCCCGTTTTGTGTTTCTTGTTGTGAGTGACATCTCTGTAGGGGCTGCTACCAAGTGTATTGGAGATCCCTTCCTTTCTTTTGTGATTGTTGCAATAGGCTTTTGTTAAAATTTCGGTGATTGTGGTCGTAGAAAGAACAGTAGTCTCTTTTACCTCTACTTCATCAGCAAAACTTTGGACATATCATCAATATATATTTGTAGAATTTCATTGAAGTGCTATGTGCTTCTTACCACGAGAAAGCAAAGATTAAATATAAACTCGGCTATATATGAGCATAGAAATTATCCTTTCGAAATGATAGAAACCATTCCCTTCTTATCACTACAACGCCATCGTGTTGGGGACCTCCTCCATATCTGTCCAGTTAATACGGATAAATATAATCTAAAGCTAGAGATGGTCGTTGTGGTTTTATGTAGAATTTAAAACCTTCCTTACCCTCCTTTCGTGATCTTTGGCACAAGGCGAATATCAATGTTTTATGGTTATCCGGGTCAACAGGCTCAACAACAAAACTTCTTCTCCTAATTATTTCAGATTCCTCCTCTTCTTTCTTCAAATCGAATCTTTCAACTCTGGAAATTTGATTTAAACATGCTCCTTGACCAGACTCAATAAAGCCATATTTTGTTAGTCTAATTCTATTTTTAAACATTTTTTTTTTCTATTTCAAAGCTTTGTTAGTGTATATTGATTATAATTGAGCATTATTTCATTCTATTAAACTCATAACAAGAAAGTTGTTATAATTCAAAAAAAAAGTATAGGATTACTTGCTGTAGTGTTGCAAGCTGACTGCAACTTGAGGATTCGACGAGAACTCATCAGAGTAAACATATAGACAACCACGTGACAGGATGACGTATCGTTGGCGCCCTAAATTATAATTTATAACATTATTAAGAAAAGTGAGGGAAGATGAAAGTTGGAAACAGGGGTGTTTGTGTCTAAAAGTGCTATACAAAGATGAGCGCAGTGACATGTTGGGATTAAATCTTATAGACTTTACATTACATATCAACATAATTAATTAGCATGTCGACATAATTTGAAGAGAAATCTCTATGACAAAAGGTTCACAATGCATTTATTGAAACTTGTTTTTCCGAAAACAATATATGTCGTACATGTTGTAAACAATGCGTTTAGCATCAGTATACATCGTGTAAAATGTATCACAACTTCACAAGTGTCTGCATGGGTACGGTTTCTGAGTATTCAGATAATAGGGTTTTCCGTTTGACAGTTCACTTACAAGTGCACCTCGTATTCACCCATTAAACATGTCACTTGAAAATGAAGATCCAAAGTGTAAAGAGCTTTGAAACAAATGTTTTAACTGATGCTGGGAAGGGATGAAGGTGAATTTCTAGGCTTAAATTAAAGCTTACATTTCGCCAGTGCTGGTAGTATAATAGACAGTGGACGAATACTACATACAATCCTCTCTAGTCGGCCCCGTCTTCTGAGAAATCCGCAATGGGTTATGTCAAGCTTTAACAGATCTTGGGCTCCTGTAAACAAAACACCTCATTTATCATGATTGAAGGATATGATTTTTTTTTTGTTATGAAAGTCATTCGAATGAAAAACAAAACAGCCATATTTTTCGAAAACATAAACGACAAGAGCGATGTCATCCTTTCCCTTGTGTAAATATCATCAGGACCAGTTTTGTAATAACAAAAAGATAAAACAAAATCTCCAATAAAACCTAATAGTAACTACCACATTGTGACTCAAAACATGAAAAGCTTAGAAATATACCACTACCAACAACGATGAGAAGAGACAGCAATGAGTGCTTGAAAATATATCTACATGTAGTATTTAGAAAGCCAATGCTTACAAGACATGTATTATGAACATTGAAAATTAACTAAAATAAAAATCATATATCTTGTAAACAATTCAGTCATCTCCATAAAAATTAACAAACATATGTCATGGGATACATGTGTAAAAGGCAAGGATTTTAGAGTATCGTTATGAGTATGACAGTATAGGAGATTCATAACAAAATTATTTGACACAATTTTTTTTATAATTTCTGTGATTTTCCTCCTCTTGACCTCTAGAGATTTGCTTTGAGAAACTTACCGATATGAATCAATAATTCGCCCATGTCATATATTTCAAATCAAAATTGAACATCTGCATCAAAAGCGATTGAATGCGGAAGTTATACTTTATAACAATACAATGTCTTATTTCCTATCTGTTCAAAGGAAAATGCCTTTTAAAACTTTCCTCTCAGAGTTTGTTACATGAACTTACTGTATCACTCTCCTTTGCGAGCCAATTTTCGGATTCATGTCGATCGAATGAATCACAAGCATGGTGCCCAAAGATGTCTCTCACTATGCATACTATGTGTGAACTTATTTTAAAATTGGCAAAATTCATGTTGTAGCGGAATTAGCGTTGTAAAAATCGACAAAGCTTAATAGTTGAAAAACTTTTGTAGATTATAAAGGAAAACATGTCTAGTGTGCTTATTCAAGAGTTAGCCAATATTTCAGTACTGTTTCTGCCAAAATTTAGTTGCGCTAAAATAGGTATACGACGTGCAGTAGGATCCTGTAAATAACTTATGTCATATAATGTAGTTTTCTTTGATATTGAATATAATAATACCTATATTGTGATGTGGATCGTCCAGTATCTCACTACTTCTCTTGTTATCCCGACTCATGTTTCTAATGGTCTCTTACATTTTACTGATGTTACTTCCTCGTTTTAAGTACGTTGTAATCATCCTGTAATTTTGAAAATCACTTTCGGTCTAGATTTCAAAAATTTCATATCTGAAAAGAAGCCTGATACTTAAAACAAACTGTAAGTAAGATGATGAGAAACTATCATTTTAAGGGTCAAACACTAAAAGCTATGAAACATATTAAATTAGTTTCCTCTTTTTAGTTGGTATCTCCGGCAGTCATGTAATTTTTGATAAGTGATCGTTTATAAAGTAAACTGGTGAGTAAAACACAATCCTACTAGGAAACAAGAGACTCGTGAGCCTGTATCATTCACTTGACAGCTACAAAGGGAAGTATAAAGTCATATCCCTTGGGACTATGTGGGCAAGTCTGTGAGATGGTGAATGGGGTTGAATTAATCCATATCGGATACCTTTGAGTTGGGATTTTAGAAGAACAAGGAAATGTTGGTACAACTGCATCACCTTGTGTCGTCGATCAACAATGATACCACACTACCCATCATGTACTACATCTAGTACTTCTTGGACGTTTTCTTGGTTAGTCGATAAGCACGGGAATGAGGAGGGCATGAAAAAGGCATATTATGAAGAAGTCGCATAAGGTCTCGGCAATACGAAGCTACATTGTTTAGACTGAGGGTCACCGATGAGTAAAGTACCCGAAACGTGCATGTCTGGTCCCTGCTGCAAATTTATCTGTTCTTAAATTATGCTATTAAAGAAGACGTTTAACATTTACAACACTTTCCTATTTGAATTATAAGTTATTGTGTGCTAGACGCAGTTCCAACAAGCATGCAAACTGGCGATCAAAATACAAGATATATTCCGCACTATCCGGCGCATGTTCCTTTCATATGGCATTTTAAAAAAAGGTTATGCTATTGTCCCTGGGAATAAATAATAGGGATCAGGAAGTTGGATGATATGTCTATCAACTGGTACACAATCCTGTATATCACTGTGGCCTTTATTTGAGCCCAGTATTCCTGTGATAGAGACCACTGGAGGTGACTCATCTTCGTGGAGGCAGAGAAAGGCGGCCAGGTGGGTCTGTTCAGACTACCACACCACCTCAGGCTGCGGATCCCACACGACACAAGCATGTTCTAGCGGATGTCTTACCGAGGTCTTGTAGCAAAGAGATTTGTCAAGAGCGGAGACTGACTCTACTAGCGCCACAGACAGGCTGATAGTTTTCCTTCTTGCTGATCGACCGATGTGGTCGATCCTCTTCAAGCTCTTTTTAATATTCAGCCAAAATACTCTGCTGTATCCATCACTTCTAAGGTATGTCCCCAGATCATGTAGGGGAAGTTGACATTCTTCCTTTTGGTTTCTTGTTGGTGATGTTAAGCACCTGACACTTCTTGAGATGAAATGAAACTATGTGCCCATCGCTGCCTTTAGATATTTCAGATGTGCAATGGCGTCCTCCTCTCCATTGATACTTCATTTCTTCTGCTATTTCCGTGGCAGATGGCCGTCCTAAGTCGGCACCGGTTGCCCATTGGTCTCGTTGGTTTATTATGTGTTTGATGTTTCTGTGTTGTGCGTTGACGTTCCTTGTCCCTTACGCGTCTCTTTCTGTGCTTGTCTGCTTTGTGTTTTTGCATTGGGTGTTTTGCTGTGGATGCTACAACCTGGTGTTGTTGGAGATCCCCTCCTTTGTTCGGTACAAGGCACAATCATCTGCGAACAATTTGTTCAGGAACACAATCCTGGGGGACCCCGGACTTAACAAGAGCTAAAGGCGATGAATCGCCCTCCAGTTGAGTCCTACGTCTATCCATCTGAGAAGATTTATACTCTTGTCCCGTAGTAATGGAGTGTGTAAAAAAAGTCTTTGAAGTGCACCTTACTTTAAGTCTAGAAAAATGACATAGGTCCGACCCCTGGAGTCGATGATCTTACAATAGGTACATTTGTAGGTCCTCGATCATATGGATATTAAGCTTACTCACACGAGAGCGCATTTCCGGAACCCATGTTGGTCATCATGTGTGATGTTGTACTCATCTAGACGCTTCTTGATTATGTTCCAGCGACTTACAAGTAACTGATGTAAGGCTTAAGGAACGACAAAGAAACAAGAAAAAGGGGAACAAAGAGTCGAGGACATACTCATTGATCCTCGATACTCAAGCTCGGATCTAAAAGGGGCCAGGACCCCACCCCTGGATGGAACAAAAATGTTGATTGCTCCTCTCCCCTTCCTGATGGCTTGGACCACTCCTGGATTTTTTTCTAGATCCGCCTACCTATCTCTTACGAAAAGTGTAAAATGTTGCTAAAGAAAGTGAAATTTAGGGATGTTAAAAGTAGTATAAACAATTGATTGAAATTTTGAGGAACAAACATTGTATTTTTCCTACTTTGACATTTGTCTTAATCATTAACACAATTGCTTATATGATACCAAACCATCAATATTAGTATTATATTAATTATATAGAAAAGTCTATCCGTTTGTTATGAATATTTTAAAAGATAATTCTAATTGAAAATATGTTTTAGGCTTAAAAATGAGCAGCAAAAGCGTATAGCGTATTTGAAGATCAAAAATCGACAAAATGGTAAAAGTAGGCAGGTCTGGATCCGCCCATGAGTTCTGGGACATGTAAATATAAGTTTTCGCCTTTTTCTGGTATGTTGTCTGCAATAAAGATTTGAATTATGAGTTATTTCACCATATTCAATATCAAATATATCAACAAATAGAAAAGTTAAAACTCTGTACATACTAGTAAACACGCCGAGCATCTATAGGTACCAATATCTGTTCCTACTGCACATAAAAATCCCAAGTTTATATCAAGCTATGGACCGGAATGGTGTTTGAAGTCATAAAATATAACATGAAAGTACCCGAGCTGAGCTAATTATACTTCCTTGTCTAGCTTGCCAAGCAAGGTTACAATGAAATTCTATTTTAAATGCAACGTCGGAATTTGTTTAAAGTATACCTGAACCGCGCATGTTTCATTGCAGCATTTAATCCACAGCTGTGAGTTTACTTACACATATATTTATCTTTAACAAATATTGCACTGACTAAGGAATAATACGGAAGTGTTGTATCATTACCCATAAGTTGTACAGTGTATTTATGTTCATCTTGACTTTAAAGAAGCATAAGAAGACCCATTTCCCCTACCCTCTAAGGTATTGCTATGTCAATAGAAAGACCGTCCGAGAGTCTGGAACTATTCGAACATAGCACTTATCTGGTGCATAATAAATAGTTTTTCTTCAAGAAGGTAAAGAGTTGGAACCCTTCCGTATTATCAATATGAACACTTATTTCCTGTAGCAGTGTGGAAACTCGTTCCCCATTACATTGGATGTTTAAGTGTATTAATTACTTTATTCCAGTTCTGACTTCCCGACGAGTTTACGAATTTTATTTGCATGAAAGTTCTTTAATCATGTTAATATAAAATCTACCAATAATTACAAATGTAATTGAATATCGTATATCTTTTTTGTTATTGTTTAGTTTGTGACTCATTCTTTTAGTGAATGAGATAATTTCAATATTAGTTCAACCATTCTTGTTGGAAAAAATCTGACAGTACTTCATATATGTATACAAAATCGACAACAAGAATGGAAAAAACTTCTATAACAACTGAATGAAAATCAAACACTAAAGCTGAAATCAGATTCCAAAATTCACAACCAATAGGCTAACACATTCTTAAAAAAGTATAAAACAGATCTTCTCACGAGAAAAGAAAAATCTGACAAACAGACGGAGACAATGACACAGCTCCAATCTGACAGACGGAGACAATGACACAGCTCCAATCTGACAAACAGACGGAGACAATGACACAGCTCCAATCTGACAAACAGACGGAGACAATGACACTTTTCCGATTACCCAGAGATCTCGAAGAACGTACAATTGTGGTGTAAAACAACCTCCTCACTGACAGATGACCACACACAAACAAGACGATAAAACGCAGGGGCCCAAGCAACACAGATGAATATCTGTTTCTTCAACGCATTCTAAAATTTCTGTTATCAAAATTTCTTGAAATTTCTAAACATTGGGTCCTGTAGCATCATATCGCAGCTATCCTACAACGTCTTTCGGTAATTTTTGGGCATAATAACGTTTACACTATTTTGCATGTTACATTGCATGTTACATTGTTTAGATTTAGGATGAATTACGACGGTTTAGTACCCGAAACGTGCATGTCTGGTCCATGCTGAAAATTCACTTGTTCTTAAATGATGCTATTGAATTTGAAGACTTTTAACATGTAGATGGATATCAAAAGAGGGCGTACGTAATACAGTCCGTGCTCTGCCGGCCGTAGCTAGCTCATATATGTTATCACCCGAGGACAGGTGGTCGGGGCCCTGTCTTCTCTATAAAGGTCAAGTTTCATCTGACCCCAAATCCAGCCAAATATAATTTCTTCTGGAATCTGTTATTTCAAAATAGAAACAAAACAAACACAGAAACAAAGAGTAATACGAAAGTGTTCCAATTCTATACCTTCCGTAGAAAATTTTGAACCGATTTATGATGCACCAGACACGTGTTTTGGATATTTTAAAATCCTCATCAGTTCGTGATGCTTCAATCCAAAGTGATTTTTAGACACACCCAAATTTTTTTAGTAGCCCTCTTGTTATAATTTTTGATTTTTTTTTTTTGTGCAATTTGCTTAGAGTGCTAGGCTTCAAATTTCATGTAGGGTCGATTCAGTATCATATCCAAATAAATCCTCCTTTCAAAATAGCAAGAGTAGGAAACAGAAAATATTTCCACAACAGCATGACATATTTCTTTCAGAAGGAAGAAATGATACAAATAAAAACAAAAACTCTCAGTTACACAAATTCTTGGCCCATTGACCTTAATTAGATGTCTTGTCGATTTTTTACACTGGATTTGTGTAATTGAGATTTAATTAGAAGAAAAAGTGAATCCCTGATGGAGATGAGATCAGGCACCCAAATAAGCTATAGATGAATAGAAATGCAATGTTATACATTTTAGTAAGATTTATCCGTCTTTTCTCAATACGCAAAAAAAATTCAACCACCTTAAACATTTCGGTAAAATATTTAGAGTAATAAAGTTTAACGTTTTCAAATTCATTAGCATCATTTTAGAATAAATTTACAGCATGGTCCAGACATGCACGTTTCGGGTACTTAACCCTTGTCAGTGATACTCAATCTAAACAACGTAATATTGCCAAAGTGTGTGAAAATTAGTATGTCCAAAATTTACCGAAAGACGTAGCAGGATGGGTGGGATATGATGCTACAAAACATACCAAAATTATCCTCCGACGTGTGGATTAAATTAACTTAACACAAGGTGATCAAATAACCCAGGGAACTGGAGACAAGAAGAAAAGGAGGGATGCATACTTCAGAACTGCTTAATTATATAAAGGGCCAACCGCCCCATACCTTTAGACTGCAGGAACGTTTGGCGTGGCCGGATCTTTTTGCTTCTCGCCTCGGCCAATTACATACTAGCGTGAGGACATCCCGTCGCAATTAACATGTAAAACAGATTCAGCTGTTGAACTCATGGAAAAGTAAGCCTAGTTTGTCTATCCGAAAGTAGCAAACCTGCACGTCATGGTGTAGGCAGGTCTTTTTCGGAGAAGTATTTGTTCCGTTGTTCCCACCTTACTCAATTCGTGCTTGAACGCGAGGGACATGGAATCTGGACCAACGCCCTGTATGGCTGATATGTGGATTTCGAAGAAGCATTCACATGAAAGCTCTATAGAAGCTCCCCATTGGTATATACAGGACATCGCCCTTATGACGAACTTGACTCTTGAAAATGATGTGGCATTCATCTACCCATCTTCTCGGGACAAGTGTACGTTATACCTTACTCCCTCTTGTCCGATGTCATACTTAATATTTTATATATTTTGTATGCCTTCGGTTTACAATTTTCTGAATTATTGATTTTGTACTAAGTATTGGGATATGGTTATTATCCATATTTGTCAATACAACTAAATTTACTTTTGCTTCTTTGCACAATGTTTAAGTTTATTATATTAATTAAAATTCATAAAAGTTAGCGCAGTAGAAATCAATTTAAAAGTGCTATAGATTTAAAACTCTCACGTGGTAAGTCATTTTGTATGAAAAAATTGTGATTAGAAATTTTGTATTACTTTAAAAATATTTAAACATATAGAATGTTAATATTAAAAGTGATTGTTGTATTAGTTTAGAGTTCACTGTGTTTCTATTTTGTTATGGCAAATTCCACAAGGTCTCATCATATTTGGCGGGCTTATGGATTAACGAAATCGCATTTATCAATTATAGTGTGTATCTATTTCTTTATCGAATTTATTCAGGGTGGCGCTACTTACTATCAATTTTGGTCATTCGTGGCCAAGCTGGCAGGCAGCGAAACCGTGGGTAATGCTAAGACAGAAATCGGGATAGGCTTTGGGCTTCCTAGTTGGTCCTTCCTGCTTGGAAACTTAAACTTGCATTAGATATGTTACATGATTCATGTGATTTATCGAAATAATTAGCAGGACCATTTTAACAGCGCCACCTACAATTCATTCTACAATGCCTACCGCAGCTTAATCTGGAGATGGTCGTTAAATGTTGAATCGATGTTGCGCTTAGAAGAGTTGTTGTCTCCGTCTGTTTGTCCCATTTTCTTTTCCCGTTGGGAACTTCTGTTTTAATTTTTTTTTCCCAAAATTTTGAAGCCTTTCGATTGTGATTTTTAAATATAGTTTCGGATATTGTGTTTGACTTTCATTCATTGTTTACTCACAAAATTGTTTGTATTAATTTGAAAGTCTGATCTTGTTTGTATATACTCACTGAGCGAAACTCACCGGAAACGTAGTTGTGTGTATGACATCCGACAAGGGGGAGCAAAGTAATCTACCTAATAGAGGATGCTGTTTCGGCTCAATCAGCTACTAGAGAGTAAGCCTATTGACCTTGACGGTGGAAAGTACCGTATCATGTGGGTACACCGCCCAGTAACAAGTGGCACCACTAAAAGGTTGACAGCTTTGACTTCAGCACGAAAAATGACAGAAAATTGCCTGTAGTCCCCATCCAAACCTTTAAGATTTCAGATATAGGTTGATGTACTTGAAAGAGGGACCCTCATGGGTGTGAAAAAGTGTGAACAAGGGCACAAATCTAAGTGTATAAGAACCAGCGTCCTCACTCTACTAAGGTTTGAACGACATACCGTCTCTTGAAAATGACATTGGGTTCATGCTCCGGAGAACAATTATTTCGTGGAAACGACATTAAATCTTATATCAATGACGCAGGAAATAAAGAAGTAAGAAAAGAGAGATAAAATAACTCCTACGGTCTGAAATCTGTCTAGACAAAAACTACACGAAATGACATCGATCAAGACATGGATGACTTGTCGTGCTTCCACAGTGCTAACTCCGAGTTTTGCATGGTTAATTTGTGGGTCTTTGGAAAAAAATCCTTCAACATGTGCTTTAATTGGAGAATACAAAAATTAATTCTATGAAAAAAAATTCATAAGAAACACGGGAGGATTCCTTAGATCAGATCTAATGACAAGCTCAGTTATACTCTAGATTAATAAAAAAAAAAGAAATGGATCTTTTGAAACTTTGAAAGTTTTATTCCACTTTGGAATAATAATACAAAAGTAAACAAGTAGATAAAATGTATGAATAAATTTTGCGTAAGATACTGTAAATTGCTTTATTTTCGTCGGTACACATTTTCATCAATTCGTTAAAAATGACCATTTCGTCAGCACGTAATTTCGTTATCCAAGTGTACAATTCTTGGTACATTTTGTTCAATCCAATGATCATTATAACCATATTCAAGTAAGAGATTTTTGATACATTCGGAAAAAGCTATCTTGAAAGGTAGACGTTATCAACATCAAGATTAAAATTAATTAGGACTTTTTTACCATTCAAAAGATATTGCCAAAAGCCATAAAACTGAAAAATAAGAGTTATTCTTCTTTTCACAATACGCAAGTTTCAACCACTTGGCCGGTGTGTGACGTAAAAGACATACCGACGGGTAACCCTTTGTGCTTATGAAAGGAGGGGATTTCAAACAACACCGACTATCTAAATAAGCTGACAATAATATTTTTAAACATTCCTAAAAGTCTTAACTAGTTTTTGAAAGCGAAAACCTTGAATAACAAGTTTCTTGGTAATTTGTAAATTTCTATCATCCAAACCATTCGAACAGTTTTTAGCCAAGCGGATGAGTTGTAAAATGTATATGCCCTGTGACGGTAATGTAGGAACATCACTGTCAAGCCAGGGGAAATTTACCAAGTTGAATCCATAAGCATCTATTTTGGCATAAACGCTCGTATCTCTCCATTTACAATTTTGATATTAGGTTCCAAAAATGAAGATTTTACAAAAATTATTGTCAACTTCTTTTGAAATTCGGATCCATACAAACAACAAAGTATATTAATTCAAATGTTTTTCAGAAAAAAAAGATGTCTCCCCCCTCCCTCTTAGTTACTTTGACCTTGGGCCAAGATGATGTGAAACCTTTGAGTCATGGGCAACATCATACTAAAACATGAAAGTGATTCATTGTATTGTTTGAGGTAAAGCCCAAACATGATTAGAATATACAATTTCATTATAAGCATATTTAGTGAAATTGACTTTGGTCTCATGACCTTGGATATAGGTGGTCTGAAAAATACATTGTATGGAACATGAGCAACAAAAAACTGAATTAGTGATTGGATACACGATTCAAAATATAAAGTCTAAACATGATAAGCATAACAATTTCAGCCTGGACATGATAAGCATATACAATTTCATTACCAAAGTAAGAAGTGACCTTAATCATGTGACCTTGGGACAATGTGATAAGAAACATTTAGTCCTGAGAAAGAACGTATTGAAATATGAAAACAATTGTAAGAAGGGTTCAGGAGATATAGCCCAGACAAGATTAGTACGTACAATTTCATTAAAAAGGACTAAATGATCTTGACCTTGGGCACATGACCTTGGGTCAAGATGATAAGAAACCTTCAAATCCTGAGCAACAGCATTCTAAAGTATCAAAGTGATCCAGTATACGATTCCACAGATATAGCCCAGACTCAATAGCATTTACAATTTCATTACAAAATGTAAAACTTGACCTTGACCTTAGTCATATGACCTTGGATCAAGGTGGTGTGAAACCTTTGGGTCATCAGCACCATCATACTAAAATATGAAATGATCCGATCACAGTTCAAAAGATTAAGCCTGGACAAAATACACATAACAAATACAATGTCGTTTAAAATACATGTATACTAATTGACCTTGACCTTTGTCACATGATCTTGCGTCAACGTGATGTGAAACCTTCGGGTCATAAGCAACAACATACTAAAATATGAAAGTGATCGTGCAAACGGTTCAAGAGATATAGCCCGAACAGGAATGCATGTACAATTTCATTAGAATTGTACTACATGACCTTGACCTTGGTCGCATGACCTTGGGTCAAGGTGATGTGAAATCTTTGGGTCATAAGCAACAACATACTTAAATATGAAAGTGATCCGGCAAACGGTTCAAGACATATAGCCCAAACAGGAATGTATTCATAATTTCTTTAAAAATGCACTAAGTGACCTTGACCTTGGGTCACGGTGCTGTGAAACCTTCGGGTCATAAGTAACAATATACTAAAATATGAAAGTAATCCGGCAAACGGTTCAAGAGGATCTAGCCCGGACAGGAATGTATGCATAATTTCATTAAAAATGCACTAAGTGACCTTGACCTTGGTCACATGACTTTGGGTCAAGGTGATGTGAAATCTTTGGGTCATAAGCAACAACATACTAAAATATGAAAGTGATCCGGCAGACCTTGGGTCAAGGTGATGTGAAATCTTTGGTTCATAAGCAACAACATACTAAAATATGAAAGTGATCCTGCAAACGGTTCAAGAGATATAGCCCGGACAGGAATGTATTCATAGTTTCTTTAAAAATGCACTAAGTGACCTTGACCTTGGTCACATGACCTTGGGTCAAGGTGCTGTGAAATATTCGGGTCATAAGCAACAACATACTAAAATATGAAAGTAATCCGGCAAACGGTTCAAGAGATATAGCCCGGACAGGAATGTATTCATAATGTCTTTAAAAATGCACTAACTGACCTTGACCTTGGTCACATGACCTTGGGTCAAGTTGCTGTGAAACCTTCGGGACATAAGCAACAACATACTAAAATATGAAAGTGATCCGGCAAACGGTTCAAGAGATCTAGCCCTGACAGGAATGTATGCATCATTTCATTAAAAATGCACTAAGTGACCTTGACCTTGGTCTTATGACCTTGGGTCAAGGTGATGTGAAACATTCGGGTCATAAGCAACAACATACTAAAATATGAAAGTGATCGGGCAAACGGTTCATGAGATATAGCCCAGACAATAATGTATGCGTAATTTCATCAAAAATGCACTAAGTGACCTTGACCTTTGTCACATGATCTTGCGTCAACGTGATGTGAAATCTTTGGGTCATAAGCAACAACATACTAAAATATGAAAGTGATCGTGCAAACGGTTCAAGAGATATAGCCCGAACAGGAATGCATGTACAATTTCATTAGAATTGTACTACATGACCTTGACCTTGGTCGCATGACCTTGGGTCAAGGTGATGTGAAATCTTTGGGTCATAAGCAACAACATACTAAAATATGAAAGTGATCCGGCAAACGGTTCAAGACATATAGCCCAAACAGGAATGTATTCATAATTTCTTTAAAAATGCACTAAGTGACCTTGACCTTGGGTCACGGTGCTGTGAAACCTTCGGGTCATAAGCAACAATATACTAAAATATGAAAGTAATCCGGCAAACGGTTCAAGAGGATCTAGCCCGGACAGGAATGTATGCATAATTTCATTAAAAATGCACTAAGTGACCTTGACCTTGGTCACATGACTTTGGGTCAAGGTGATGTGAAATCTTTGGGTCATAAGCAACAACATACTAAAATATGAAAGTGATCCGGCAGACCTTGGGTCAAGGTGATGTGAAATCTTTGGTTCATAAGCAACAACATACTAAGATATGAAAGTGATCCTGCAAACGGTTCAAGAGATATAGCCCGGACAGGAATGTATTCATAGTTTCTTTAAAAATGCACTAAGTGACCTTGACCTTGGTCACATGACCTTGGGTCAAGGTGCTGTGAAATATTCGGGTCATAAGCAACAACATACTAAAATATGAAAGTAATCCGGCAAACGGTTCAAGAGATATAGCCCGGACAGGAATGTATTCATAATGTCTTTAAAAATGCACTAACTGACCTTGACCTTGGTCACATGACCTTGGGTCAAGTTGCTGTGAAACCTTCGGGACATAAGCAACAACATACTAAAATATGAAAGTGATCCGGCAAACGGTTCAAGAGATCTAGCCCTGACAGGAATGTATGCATAATTTCATTAAAAATGCACTAAGTGACCTTGACCTTGGTCTTATGACCTTGGGTCAAGGTGATGTGAAACATTCGGGTCATAAGCAACAACATACTAAAATATGAAAGTGATCGGGCAAACGGTTCATGAGATATAGCCCAGACAATAATGTATGCGTAATTTCATCAAAAATGCACTAAGTGACCTTGACCTTGGTCGCATGACCTTGGGTCAAGGTGATGTGAAATCTTTGGGTCATAAGCAACAACATACTTAAATATGAAAGTGATCCGGCAAACGGTTCAAGACATATAGCCCGAACAGGAATGTATTCATAATTTCTTTAAAAATGCACTAAGTGACCTTAACCTTGGGTCACGGTGCTGTAAAACCTTCGGGTCATAAGCAACAACATACTAAAATATGAAAGTGATCCGGCAAACGGTTCAAGAGGATCTAGCCCGGACAGGAATGTATGCATAATTTCATTAAAAATGCACTAAGTGACAAATATGGATAATGACCATATCCCTGTCTAGAACCTTGACCTTGGTCACATGACCTTGGGTCAAGGTGATGTGAAATCTTTGGGTCATAAGCAACAACATACTAAAATATGAAAGTGATCCTGCAAACGGTTCAAGAGATATAGCCCGGACAGGAATGTATTCATAATTTCTTTAAAAATGCACTAAGTGACCTTGACCTTGGTCACATGACCTTAGGTCAAGGTGCTGTGAAATCTTCGGGTCATAAGCAACAACATACTAAAATATGAAAGTAATCCGGCAAACGGTTCAAGAGATATAGCCCGGACAGGAATGTATTCATAATGTCTTTTAAAATGCACTAACTGACCTTGACCTTGGTCACATGACCTTGGGTCAAGTTGCTGTGAAACCTTCGGGTCATAAGCAACAACATACTAAAATATGAAAGTGATCCGGCAAACGGTTCAAGAGATCTAGCCCTGACAGGAATGTATGCATAATTTCATTAAAAATGCACTAAGTGACCTTGACCTTGGTCTTATGACCTTGGGTCAAGGTGATGTGAAACCTTCGGGTCATAAGCAACAACATACTAAAATATGAAAGTGATCGGGCAAACGGTTCAGGAGATATAGCCCGGACACGATGTGTGACAGACAGACAGACAGACGACGAAGGCAAAACCAATATGTCTCCTCCCGTTGGGGGGGAGACATAATTACATTGAGTATTTCACAAACTTGCATTTTATGGTGATATAATCAACAAAATAAGATGGATCAAAGGTAGACGGAATTACCATCGAAATTTGTTAGAATCATCAAACGCCTTTTATATCGTGGATATCATCCTTCTATCACCAGACGGACACAAAGCTTGGTACTGGGCCAATCATCAGCCTTGTACAAGCGCATTCTTATGTATTGCGCTCTGACTGTGACGACAGGACTCCATGACGAGCCCTGTTCATACCTCTTTAGAGAATACAGGGCCCCGACCACCTGTACTTTCTGAATGTCATTCAGACTCCTCGGATGATCACATGCATCAGCTCGCTACATCGGGCAGAGCATGGATTGTATTTCGTATGCCTTCGGTTTTTATATCCATTTACATATCCATCTGTTTGTTTCTTTGGCCCCTGCATCATGCTGTCTGTTTGTATGGTCATCTTATAGTTAGCAGGTTCTTTTTTAAACCACAATTATGCTTTCTTCGAGACCTCTGAATAATCGGAAGAGTCGGAGGGTAGTGTGCACTTAATCCGTAAAACCACACTGTCTAGATCTGTTACTGTGTGGCACATGGCCGTCTTTAAAAGTCGACACTGGTTGCCCATTGGTCTCGTTGGTTTATGTGTAGTCTTTGTGCTTGATGTTTATATGTCGTATATCTCTTTTTCGTCTCTTAATAGATTTTGCTATTCCAGAAACTTGCCATCTTATCGAAAAATACATGTATCATCGAAATTCCAGGAGGTTAACATATTAGCACCATCCCTCCAATGCTATTTTGAACATAGATTTTATTTGGATATGCTACTGAATCAACACTACATGAATTTTGGGGCCGAGCGCTCTCTGTAAATGTTAAACGTCTTCAAATTGAATAGCATCATTTAAGAACAGATAAATTGTCATCATGGACCAGACATGCACGTTTCGGTACTTAACCCTCGTCAGTGATCCTCAAATCTGAACAATGTAATATGACAAAAAAACTATGAAAGTTACTATGTCGAAATAGCTACCGAAAGACGTAGCAGGGTGGATGGGATATGATGCTACAGGATCCACGTTTTAGAAATTTCAAGAAATTTTGATAACAGAAATTTTAGAGTGCGTTGAAGAAACGATCAACCGAAATTGATCGAACTTGGCTATATGTGCCCTCGGGGACTCCTGGTCCACCAGCAGTGACAATCACCCAGTGGTATAAATGTTAAACGTCTTCAAATTGAATAGCATCATTTAATAACAGATAAATTGGCAGCATTGGTAAAGTAAATGCAGAAATTTAAATTCTAAAAATAACACAAGAGGGAGGTAGTGAAATTAATTTGGACTGCTTATGAAAAGCACTTTGGCTGGAAGCACCTCTGATGAGAATTTAATATTCGAAACACGTGTCTGGTGCATGAAAATTGGTTTGAAATTTTCTTCAAGAAGGTATAGAGTTGGAACACTCCCGCATTATAAGATGCTCGTCTTTGTGTCTGGTTGGATAACTCCTCCCTTCATTTGCGTGGCAGATGGCCTTCCTTAGTTGTCACCGGTTGCCCATCGGTCTCTTTGGTTTATGTGTGGTCTTTTGTATTTGATGTTTCTATGGTGTAAATTGGTGTTCCTTGTCCCTTTGCGTCTCTTTCTATGCGTGTCTCCTCTGTGTTTTTGCATCGGGTGTTTTGCTGTGGGTAGTGCAACCTGGTGTTGTAGGAGATCCCCTCCTTTGTTTCTTGCGCCCCTGCGTCATTATGTCTGTCTGTATTCTCATCTTACAGTGAGCGGGTTGTTTTATACCACAATTGTGCGTTCTTCGAGACCTCTGGGTAATCGGAAAAGTAGGAGGGTTGTCCTCACATAATCAGGAAAATTACACCGTCAGATGGCCATCCTAAGTCGGCACCGATTGCTTATTTGTCTTCATTGTTTATGTGTAGTCATTTGTCTTTTATGTTTCTATGGTGTGATTTGGTGTTCCTTGTCCATTTTGTATATCTTTCTGTACGTGTCTGCATTGGGGCTTTGCTGTGGGTGCTGCAACCGAATGTTTTTTTATTCAAAATTTTGTATTAATTTGGACTTTTAAAAATGGAACAGGAATCCCAAATAAAAAACACAACTGACCCGATTCTAGAGGGGAGACTGGAATGATAAAATTTGGTTATTTTGGCTAGGATAGAGTGAACAAAGGAAGGTACATGTAGACTGTTAAGTAAATCAAGCTCAAAAATGAACGAGTATAGTATCGACCAAATTTAAGTTATGACATGTACCTGAGACAACCTGGTGACTCTTATGTTGTAATCCGGGTTACAAGGTATCATGTTATTTACGCTGGAACGAGGGAGGAAATCTAAGAATAAGGATCAGCTACCTAACACTTCTAAGGTTCGAACGACATTTTCTCAAAATGACATAATGACCTCTTGCTACGAAGAACAATTATCTTGAGGAAACATAATTCAATCTCATAGGATTGATGAAGGAAACAAAGAAAAACGAAAGTTAAAAAATGGTCGGATAATTCGTAGGGTGTAGACAAAAACTACATGAAATGACATCAATCAAGGCAGGTAATCTCTCTTGCTTTCGGATGCTTACTAGTATTACATATATATAGTTTCAAGTTATTTTATCACAATGTTGTTTGTATCGTAATTATGTCATATGAGAAGGGAAATATCACGACTATCGATAGGAATTCGGTCGACGCTCTACTCAACAATTTATTCTCTTGATCATGATGAAAGTCCCAGAAAATTGAGAAAGTGTCATTAAGTCAAATTTGATTGTTCCTTAGCTTATTAGTTAGACAAATACGAGGGCAGTTCCGAAAGTTCATGGACAACGCAAATTAAGGAAAGATCTAGAGAATTTGCTAGGAACCATGTTGATTTCCTTATATAACGAATAATTTTGAATACATATACGAACTTTCATTACGATTGGTCAATACCAAATTTTCAAATCTCCGTTTGAATAACGTAAGGTTCTAGGTCATGGAGCTGCTAACAACGTAACGACGTCGTCAGATGTCCAGCATAAATTTGACATTGTAAAAGGAATAAAACACCTCTCATCTGTACAAAATTAAAAAAATATCTTTTCATGTATTTTGATAAGGAAGGCATGTTCTATTTTCATGTGCATTTCTACCTCTGTATCATGATGTACTTTCATCTTTGAATCATTCAAAGTCAGGTCACCATGAAAGGAGAAAACGGCATCACTTTACTTATTTTCGTTTACATTTTGTACAACTTCTATCAAAATTGCGTGTTTATGTATCTATTCATCATAAAAACACATTCTTCTACCTTAACAACATAAGTTTTGATGTTTTTGGTCCGTATCAAGATGTATCCTTCAGCTGTTAAGTCTCCTTTTGTTTCATTCATCAGAAATTCAAAACTGAATGACTGTCTGGTGCTCCGTTAAGAACTCTGACGTCATCAATTTTTGGTTTGTTTGAAAACAATATCATGCGTAAATCCTCATAAAAGTCGTAAATCTGGTCCAATTTTGTTAAAACTTCGCAGTGGTCAAGAAAAATAATATTATTAATGATATAGAAAGTTTAATTGGTAGTCGAGTGTTTTTCTTATTTTATTTAGCAATATAACGAAAGGGATGGGTTCGTTTCAACGACTCAAATTTCACTGCTCCGTAGCCTCTACCCTTCATGTATAAAGGTGACAATTATGCCCTTTTTGTAAATCATTTTAACCTGATATTTTTCATTTTCTCTCTCTGAATGTATCCCTTTCATTTCTAGTAAATTTCATTCGCATACGACTTCAAATGTGATTTTTAAGCCATGTGTCCACGAACTTTTGGAACGGCCCTCGTACATGCACATGCTATATGAAATCAATGACACAAATATAAGGAGTTATGTCGAATTATTTCCATGCGATAAAAATCAAAGAAGAACTGCGCATTTACATACAGGCTCAAAAAGGAATAAGACATAAATTTAACACAGGGTAATCCTGACTATGCCACCACTAATTTTTCTACGTTAGAAGAAAGGGTGGGATCTACAAAAAGAATCGGTTCCTGCACCCAGAGCAAAACAACGAAACACCCCAAGTGAAAATACAGAGTAGACATATAACGGGAGAGATGCAAAAAAGGACAAGGAATACCAAAACGACATCAATTAGTTAAAGAAGATCCTGACGATAATCTCAACAGCACTCACAATAGAGCATCAAATTGAGCATCGACGGACCCCTAGCAAGCTAGAGGTGGGACCAGGTGCCCGGGAGGAGTAAACATCCCCTGTTGGCTAGCCGCACCCGCCGTCGATGTTCATGCACGAAAACAAAAACAATATATAAAATCAAATTCAAGGAATTGTGGTCCCCCGCTTTTGGGTGTTTGTCTTTAAAGAAATGCTTACAGACATCCCCCCATTCTTAAGTTTTAATAATATATCTCATATATTATCAACATTCTAAATATGAAAGATTAACTCCAAGAAAAGGTCAAAAGGTCCAAACTTGTGTTTTGTTTCCAAGGGACAGGGCTTATGAAAAGGTATGCACATGTGAAATATTTAAGACCTATGATTAAAATTACCATCAAAAACTTATGGTCGAGGTTGAAGTTTTTAAATGTGGGTCAACCTCCATGGACAAGGTCACAAGGTCAGAATGTTATTACCAACAGAAAGGTCTCATCACAAGGAATACACATGTGAAATGTGAAAGCCCTATCATTTTCCATTAAAAAGTTATGGACAAGGTTATAGTTTTTTGACAAGTAGGTCGAACTCAAAGGTCAAGGTCAAAACTTTTGGTATCCATACAAAGGTCTTGTCACAAGTAACACATGTGAAATATCAAAGCCCTATCACTTTCCATTCAAAAGTTATGGTCAAGGTTAAAGTTTTTAATAAGTAGGTCAAAGTACAAGGTCAAGGTCACAAGGTCAAAAATGTTGGTATCCATGGAAAGGTCTTGTCACAAGGAATACACATGTGAAATATCAAAGCCCTATCACTTACCATTCAAAAGTTATGGTCAAGGTTAAAGTTTTTAATAAGTAGGTCAAAGTCCAAGGTCAAGGTCACAAGGTCAAAAATGTTGGTATCCATGGAAAGGTCTTGTCACAAGGAATACACATGTGAAATATCAAAGCCCTATCACTTACCATTCAAAAGTTATGCACAAGGTTAAAGTTTTTGAGACTGACGGACAGACGGACGGACGAACAGACGGACGGACGAACCGGTTTTAATGTCCCCGCGCTTTCGCGAAAGCGGGGGACAAAAATACATGCATTGCACCGTCTGAGGACATATCTATAAAGAAAGTGTTATGGCGACCACGTCAGGGAAAATATTCAAAACACTTACTGTAAAACCCCTCGAGTTGACTTTTTTTACGAGCTCCACACGGCAAAGGGCATAAGTGTGACACAAATGAGTTAAAGAAGATCCTGACGATAATCTCAACAGCACTCACAATAGAGCACCAAATTGAGAATCGACGGACTCCTGGCAAGCTAGAGGTGGGACCAGGTGCCCGGGAGGAGTAAGCATCCCATGTTGGCTAGCCGCATCTGCCGTCGATGTTCATGCACGAAAACAAAAACAATATATAAAATACATAAATTGCACCGTCTGAGGACATATCAATTTAGAAAGTGTTATTGCGACCACGTCAGGGAAAACACAAAAGACTACACATAAACCAACGATACCAATGTGTGATAGGTGCAGACATAGGACGCTTATCTGATGCGTAAGTAGAAAATTGTGTAGTTATCCAGATTACGTGCACACAGGCCTCCAATTTTTCCGGTTATAAAGAGGTATCAAAGAACGCAGATTTCTAGTATATGATAATCTTTCCTCTGTAAGATTATCGTACACACACGACAGCAAAACGCAGCCCTGGGCCCAAGCCTCACACATATGAATTCGTAAATGGCTATAAATAAAGATATACGAAAAACAGCCTGTGCTCTTTCGGCTACAGTGAATGGGCGCATGTAATCAATCGAGGAGTCCTACCGACATCCAGAGAGGGCAGGTGGTCGGAGATATGTCCTCTCTAAACAAATTTGCACTGGGGACCGTCATTGAGCCCCGTTGTTATAGTCAGTCAGAGTTCAATTCTTAATAATGTTCTCTAAACGAAGTTTTAACCATGACACTAATAAATTAGACTTTTTAAATTCACTTTATTCCTAAAATGCGCAAATCACCATTCAAACAACGGCATTATAGCTGGATCGCCAAAATGCTCCATTAAATTTGTATCGATCATTTTCACTAAAATTCTTTCATAATTCAAATCCATGCTTCATAATTACGTGAAACAATTTACTTTCATTGGCAAAAAAAAATGACAATCGCAAAGATGTGGGTTACAATAAAAAGTATATTGTGATAGAAAATTCTGATTCTATTACCAGTAATAAGTACTAGATACATAGAAGAGGATATATTCAAAATGTTAAACTTTCTGATCTATAACATTTTTGTGGTGTTTGGAGGAATGGTCTCTCAGCAAATAATTGGAATTCTAATGGGAACCAAATGTGCAATATCCGTATGCACTGGTGAAAGAAACCACCGAAAGCATTTACCCTGCCTCATATTTAGATCTTATATTATCTTTTGACGGAAATGGTCACTCGAATACTTCAATATATGACACTTAATGCGACGACTTAAACTTCAAATGTCAAAACTCCATGTTTTAAGAAGTAACATTACTTATTCTCTACCTATGGTGTATTCTATGTAATGTAAATGTAAAAATCTAACTTCAAAAAATTAAAGAGGGCGCTACTGAAACTATTTATGGTGGCGCCGCTGAAAGCGTTACTGATGAGAATTTAATATTCGAAACACTTGTCTGGTGAATGTAAATTGATTTGGAATTTTCTTCAAGAAGGTAGAGAGTTGGAACTCTTCGACATTATTAATATAGACACTTATTTCACGTTGCAGTGTGGAGCAGTTAAAATCGTTCCCCGTGGCCTGATGTTTGTCAAGTGTATCAATTACTTCTTTCCAGCTCTGTCACCTGAAAGAAGCTTTGTTTTGGCCTTTTATCAATGAGACATAAAATATATGTTTTTGCTATTTCGGATACTAGCCATTTCACCGATAAATATCATCGAAATTAAAGGAGTTTAACATCTTAGCACCATCCCTCCAATGCTATTTTGAACATAGATTTTATTTGGATATGCTACTGAATAAACCCTACAGGAAATTTGGAACCGCGCGATCTCTGTAATGTAAATGTAAAAATCTAACTTCAAAAAATTAAAGAGGGCGCTACTGAAACTATTTATGGTGGCGCCGCTGAAAGCATCACTGATGAGAATTTATATTCGAAACACGTGTCTGGTGCATGTAAATTGATTTGGAATTTTCTTCAAGAAGGATTCATATCGCAGTTGAAACACTACTCCAGAGCGAGATCAACGATTTCGTTCTGAGGGCAAGGAGACTCATCGAAGAACTACTGAACCAAAAAATGTCTGGACAATGCAACAATAATATTAAACATTAAGAAATGTCATCGAAATTGGAGGAGTTTAACATCTTAGCACCATCCCTCCAATGCTATTTTGAGCATAGATTGTATTTGGATATGCCACTGAATCGACCCTACAGGACATTTGGAGCCGCGCGCTCTCTGTAGGGTGAGTGTACAAATCTAACTTCAACAAATTACAGAGGGCGCTACTGAAATTATTTTTTGTGGCTCCGCTGGAGGCGTCGCTGGTGGGAGTTTGATATTCGAAACACTTGTCTGGTGCATGGAAATTAGTTTGGAATTTTCTTCGGGAAGGTATAGAGTTGGAACCCTTCGACATTATTAATATAAACACTTTTTTTACGTTGCAGTGTTGAGCAGTTAAAATCGTTCCCCGTAACCTGATGTTTGTCGGGTGTGTTGATTGCTTCTTTCCATCTCTGTCACCTGAGGGAAGCTTTGTTTTGGCCTTTTGTCAATGTGACATCAAATATAATTTTGCTATTTCGGAAACTAGCCATTTCACCGATAAATGTCATCGAAATTGAAGGAGTTTAACATCTTAGCACCATCCCTCCAATGCTATTTTGAACATAGATTTTATTTGGATATGCTACTTAATCGACCCCACATGAAATTTGGAGCCGCGCTCTCTCTGTGGTGTGAGTGTACAAATCTAACTTCAAAACATTACAGAGGGCGCTACTGAAATTATTTTTGTGGCTCCGCTGGAGGCGTCGCTGGTGGGAGTTTGATATTCGAAACACTTGTCTGGTGCATGGAAATTGGTTTGGAATTTTCTTCGGGAAGGTATAGAGTCGGAACCCTTCGACATTATTAAAACATCTTGTTGTCATCCATGTTGGAAGATATGTTGGGTTAGAACCATCTATAGTACCGAATATCTATCTAATATGACTTGTTTTCTGTGCGGCCTAACTGACGGGTATTGCTAGCAAACAGGGGATGCTTACTCCCCCCTACTTGCATGATTTTATCTCCATTTAGGATATGCTTTTGCTTCTTTACAGAGTGTTTAATTAAGCAAATTGTATAATTTGTTATGGAAACATTTGTATGTTTCTTATATTCTTTTTCATTGTGCTGGTCTTCAGTGTTTGCTTTGTATGCAGATTCCACAAGAAATAAACATCAAAGAAGTAATGTTAGGCGGGATAGTAATATGAAATTATTTTGTTTGGCGGGTTTTTTTTTTTTTTTTTTTTGGTCAATGGCATTGTATCTAATGTCTTGATCGAATTTATTCTGGGTATCGCCAGTTCCAATGAAATTTGGGTAATTTCTTGTTATAGTTTATCATGCCAATGTGCAACCCCCCCCCCCCCCCCCTTGTTTTTAAATAATATAAAGAGAGAAATTAAAATAAGCATTAAGCTTCCTTTTTGATCTTATTTACTTTGATACTATTGTGTGATATGTGGATGTGTTTGGGCTGTACATGTTAGCACGACGCGTTTTAACTGCACTCTGGAGATTGTTCATCGGATAAAGTTGTCCTTCGTGTTTCTATGGAGCTGTGTCTCTGACTGTTTGTCCGATGTCTCTTTCTCTGCCTGTCTGTCTGTCCGATTTTTCTTTTCTCTTGAGAAAGTTTTTCAAGAATTTGTAAGCCTTTTGATTGCGATTTTTTTAATCTGACTTCGATTTTTGTGTTTGACTTTCATTCACTGATGACCCATCATAGTGTTTTCATATTTGGTTGGCGGCACGAATAAGCAATTGTTTTAAAATTTTTCAGTCCAACTACATTATAAAAAAGTAGATCATCAATCATCAAGGTCAGAGGCATTACACATAATATACGAAATTGTTATTATTCTTTTAAATACATATATATTGGTGGTCGCAATACTTTTATGACTAGTCTTACTCTAATGAACAAGAGTTTTTTTTTCTTCCAACTCCAAACTACCAAAAGCATTTTAAGTACTCCTCTTTCCCTTTGATCATTGTCCAGTGTAATAGACGGTCCTGTTGTGCTGTGTCACTTCCAAAGATGGAACACTTCAAATTGGAAGTGAGCAAACTGTATCACCTCAGACAATAGATAGACAACTTACTCTGCTCTTTTTTTTTTGTGAATACTATTCTTTTGAACTTTTTAATTTCTTAACTAATTCCTTAGCCCTGGCCATCTTTTTGTGCCTTTGAAATCTTACAGCTATCTCCTAAATCTTTTATATTGCAACGCACCCTGTTCAAACTATTCGATTTTTTGCCGGTAGTGTGGAAGTGGAGTTCTAGATACGTACTGCAGCCCCTACTATAAGGATATCATCAGGAAATTAAGAATTTTTGGTCTGATCCAGGGGATCCAAGGACCCGATCCTGATACCCTTATACCCGATAACATCAAAGCGCAAAATACGAAGCCAGGCTAATTATTAATGATTTTGAAAGTTTTGTTTCCATCTTCTTATATAGAAACGAAACTTGCGTTTGAAATTTGGAGGATATCTTCAGCAGCAATATCCTAAACAACAGAACTTACCTGCAGAATTCAACAAACACCGGAAAAAACAACAACAAGCAACAGGGGCAACGAGACACGAGTCAACACTCCCACAGAACGGTACTACAAATACCGGAAATAACAACAACAAACAACAGGGAGCAACGAGACACACGTCAACGTCCACAAAGAACGGTACTACAAACACCGGAAATAACAACAAACAACAGGGGCAACGAGACACATATCAACATTCACACAGAACGGTACTACAAACACCGTAAATAACAACAAGCAACAGGGGGCAACGAGACACACGTCAACATTCACACAGAACGGTACTACAAACACCGGAAATAACAACAACACATGGGGCAACAAGACACACATTAACATTCACACAGAACGGTTCTACAAACACCAGAAATAACAACAACAAGCAACAGGGGGCAACGAGACACACATCAACATTCACACAGAACGGTTGTACAAACACCGGAAATAACAACAACAAGCAACAGGGGGCATCGAGGCACACATCAACATTCACACAGAACGGTTCTACAAACACCGGAAATAACAACAACAAGCAACAGGGGGAACGAGACAAATATCAACATCCACACAGAACGGTACTACAAATCCCGGACAAAACAACAACAAGCAACAGGGGGCAACGAGACACGAGTCAACATCCACACAGCACGGCACTACAAACACCGGACAATACAACAACAAGCAACAGGGGGCAACGAGACACACATCATCATCCACACAGAACGGTACTACAAACACCGGACAAAAGAACAACAAGTAACAGGGGGCAACAAGACACATATCAACATTCACATAGAACGGTACTAGAAACATCGAACAAAACAACAAACAACACGGGGGGCAACGAGACACACATCAACATCCACACAGAACGGTACTACAAACGACGGAAATAACAACAAGCAACAGGGGCAACGAGACACACATCAACATCCACACAGAACGGTATTACAAACATCGAACAAAACAACAACAAGCAACACAGGGGGCAACGAGACACACATCAACATCCACACAGAACGGTATTACAAACATCGAACAAAACAACAACAAGCAACAGGGGGCAACGAGACACACGTCAACGTCCACAAAGAACGGTACTACAAACACCGGAAATAACAACAAGCAACGAGGGGAACGAGACACATATCAACATTCACACAGAACGGTACTACAAACACCGTAAATAACAACAAGCAACAGGGGGCAACGAGAAACACGTCAACATTCACACAGAACGGTACTACAAACACCGGAAATAACAACAACACATGGGGCAACAAGACACACATTAACATTCACACAGAACGGTTCTACAAACACCGGAAATAACAACAACAAGCAACAGGGGGCAACGAGACACACATCAACATTCACACAGAACGGTTCTACAAACACCGGAAATAACAACAACAAGCAACAGGGGGCATCGAGGCACACATCAACATTCACACAGAACGGTTCTACAAACACCGGAAATAACAACAACAAGCAACAGGGGGAACGAGACAAATATCAACATCCACACAGAACGGTACTACAAATCCCGGACAAAACAACAACAAGCAACAGGGGGCAACGAGACACACATCATCATCCACACAGAACGGTACTACAAACACCGGACAAAAGAACAACAAGTAACAGGGGGCAACAAGACACATATCAACATTCACATAGAACGGTACTAGAAACATCTAACAAAACAACAAACAACACGGGGGGCAACGAGACACACATCAACATCCACACAGAACGGTACTACAAACGACGGAAATAACAACAAGCAACAGGGGCAACGAGACACACATCAACATCCACACAGAACGGTATTACAAACATCGAACAAAACAACAACAAGCAACACAGGGGGCAACGAGACACACATCAACATCCACACAGAACGGTATTACAAACATCGAACAAAACAACAACAAGCAACACAGGGGGCAACGAGACACACATCAACATCCACACAGAACGGTATTACAAACATCGAACAAAACAACAACAAGCAACACAAGGAGCAACGAGACACGAGTCAACAACGACATAGAACGGTAGTACAACAATAAACAATACAAGGGGCAATGAAACACACATCAACATTCACACAGGCCGGTACTTCACTTGTACAAACAATTAAATCTGATGAATCATGAAGAACAATTAACATGTATCATAGTAAACTGAGGAAGATCAATGCATGCACATTTGAACCCGATGTCGACTTCAGATGATAGATCAATGGTTGTGTATGGAAAGTGCATTGTGTGCAAATACGAATCTCTTTAATGAAGGAAAAATACAACATGAGTTTTATCTTGTCTTCATGCAGTGCCAAGAAATCGACAGCTAGTGATAGCATTTCTGTTCTATTGATGTTAGTTTCATCGCACTTAGCTCTGCAGATTTGTAGCAGGTTGTTTTTTTCACGGCGTGTCGTGGGCGGGATTGGAGGCCACCGCTTTGAAGATATAAAGTGTTTTGATGAACTTCTTAGCAAAATAGCTATAGATTCGCTTTGATATTACAAAGTAAATCGAACGTAAACAAACGTAAATTCATTTTAGGTTCGGTCTCTATCATATCGCATATATATAGGACTTAAAAAAGTGTTAGAACGTTTTGTTTGGGGAATACGTACCTTCCATCCTTCGTATAATTTATAGGTGAACATAGAACTTGCATTTTTCATAGAAAAAGATTTTAATGATTCAATAATGTTTAAGGATTCTTGGTGAATTTTTATTTGCTTGTTTATACATTTTGTATACATCTTGCATAGTCCTCATCCAACAACCACCTATGACGTCTGATGACAGACGAACACCCATGAGAAATAGAGCATATATACAATGTTAGGTCAACTTTAGATTAGTGGGTGTGTTACATAATGCAAGCGATCACGGGTCTCACTGGGGTTTCAAAAAAGACCAAAGAAATGTTTGTGGTCAAAATTAAAAGGCTATATCAGTGCATCACATGATAAATCCTTGGAATAGGCCATTTGCCTCTATTCATAATGGCTGACAAAATGACGAAAAATGTCCGAGGTAGCAATAGACCATTTTCCGATCTTGTTAGACAGATATAATGTCAACAATGAAGCTTGATATTAATTTAGATAAAACTAAGATCATGGTATTTAGTAAAGGAAGAAATAACATTTCTCAGGACTTCTTTTTTGGCCATGATATAGTTAAGATAACAGATAAGTACAAATATTTAGGATTAATATTTGTACCAAATGGAGATTTTAAATACTCCACATCAAGCCTTGAAGATAAAGCAAGAAAAGCAAGAAAAATTGCCTACCTCGGACATTTTTCGTCATTTTGTCAGCCATTATGAATTTTGGCAAGTGGCCTATTTCTGCGCGCTTTTTCATTGTTACGTCTCGTTGGAATTGCGTCTTTTAACAGTGACGTCATGATATAAAACAACGCCAAAAGATGTTGACTCGGACATTTTGTGCTTTCTAGCAAGATCAGAAAATGGTCTTTTCCGTTGGTTGAGCACGCAGAGTCTATGAGATCTTATGGTTCTTATGTCTTGTAGGCTAGTTGTCATCATTTCTTATTTGTACTTCTCAACAGTGTGAACCTATGACGTTGTGATGCAAGACGACGTCCGAGTCTTTTTTCGCAGGAAAAGGTCGAGGCTAATCCGAATGCACGTACATGTATCACTTTGAGAGCGTGGTCATTTGAAGAAGCGCTCCAGAAACTTTGTGACGTCATAATAGAAACGGCGACGTTGGCGCGTTATTTGCAAGAAATGAAGTCGGAATTATAACATTTTGACGTTATTCCTATCAATTACGTAATTATATTTTCATGTGATAAAAAGAATCTCAAATTATGTTTCTATACCATACAGCATTTATGAAACTCGTTACCCTCGCCTAGGCTCGGGGATGCAAAATTCACACAACTCGTTCCATAAATACCTTATGAAATAGAAAATCATTTGAGATCTTATATATATCATACAATTATTGACTGGGAATGAGGGCAATTTAGGGGATAAACGTACTGTGTTTTGTGGTTCCGACAGGTATATGTTGGATATACTGTTGGAAACATACGTTATACCGTCGTTGACAAGCCCCGACGGTATAACTGCGTCTCCAACAGTATATCCAACATATACCTGTCGGAACCACAAAACACAGTACGTTTATCCCTATTCTAATTCATGTGACAAATTTTAACTTTTCATACCCCTCCGAGGGTCTCACGTATAGCTTTTGAGGTGACGTTGCTACGGAGGACTAACAACGACCAACAGAAATGCTCCGTATTTATTACAATGGCGAAAAAATCAAAGTGTTATCAATAATGGATTTACTTGCTCTGTTGTTTACATGTGGAGAACGTCATTTACAAGTTCATACCTTGTAGTTTTACGTCACAGTATGACGTCACAGGAGCGAAGAACAAAGGGAAGCATGACGTCATACGCAAAAAGTGCGCTAAAGCTTGTAACGTGCAAATTTACGTAGGAATACATTTTGAAGTATGTCAAGTGAGTCGGTTTGCGGCATGTATATCGTCGTTATACATGCTTGTAGAAATCCTGTGAACCAATCAGAATGCGTTAAACAAACAGAATGAATTAGAAATATGATTTGTTGGACCTGAAGATAAATTATTGCCCGAGGGCTTTATTTTGTCTGAAGGTCCAACAAATCATATACTGCCCGAATTCCCAGTCAATAATTGTTTTGTTATACCTTACATCAATACTGCAGCAACGAACCGATTAACCCGGCATGTTTTCGTTCATTTTCGTCTATAAGAAAGAGCGCGGAAGATTGGTAGAGCTAATAGCGTCATCAATGACGTGACGTCACAAACGATTTACGTTTATCGGTCAATATTTTTTTAACTATTGCCCTAGGGCTATATTATACAAATATGGACTTGGTCGAGGTCATTATGTCATTATAATGACCCGATGAGATTTGTAATATTGACCGAGGCCGAATGCCGAGGTCAATATTACAAATATTTTGTAATTTGTAATATTATGAACAAAGAAAATTTGTAATATTGACCGAGGCCGAAGGCCGAGGTCAATATTATAAATCTCATCGGGTCATTATAATGACATAATGACCGAGGCCAAGTCCTTATTTGTTATATTATATAACGAATTGTAAGACTGCATATGATTAAAATAATGATTCAAATAAATATGAACACATAATTTCTAGTTCAGAACTTCACAATTAACAGCACTTTTTTTGGTGAAAAGTGTTTCTAAACTTTTAAAATTTAACAAAATAACTATCTTAATTTTTATCGTAAATACTTTATCAGGACAAATACCACACCGAGTCATTATCTTCCGTCAGCGGTCATTATCGGAAAATAATGACTCGCGCTCCAGCCAATCAGAATCGACGTTACATCCTGGTTATATAATATTATGTAATATTGTAAAGATGTAAAAGTACTGCAATGATTCAAGACATTGCATTGTCTATCGTTCTTTTGTTGACTAAAATCTGTTCATAATCAAGTGAATGAAACAAGTTTCTGTCAAATTTAACATGGTCACATATACTTTATTTTATATGCTTGTTTGTTTTTCTCCCTGGATGGCTCGATTTCAAAAGGACGGAAAACAGTATGAAAACAAGAAATGGCCTTATTGGTCATAGACAACATAAATACTGATACATTGTATATTACTATGAAATCCATCTATGATTGACAAATAAATTGGTATGCTAAGAATATGTGGTTAATATTCATCAATACAATATTGAAAGTTATAAATGGACATATATATATATAGCCTGTAGAGCTTCAGTCTCGATATTAACTTCTTGTCTCAGCAGCTACATGTATCTTTTAGGTCTCGCGGAACACCTCTAGACTTTTCCATGTAGCGACTTTTCAAAAAAGTGACCACTGTCAAAATTCTTATTTTAAGTAAACTTAAAGTTGCTTTAAATTTTAATAGGAAATGTTGACTTTTGAAGTTTAAATAAATTTGGGAGGATTTTCTGCTGAAAATAGGCATCTTAGACAGATCCGAAACTGTGTAGAAACTCCCATGCAGCCGGCTTACTTTCGGTTTGCTGTTTTGACCATGTACTGAAAAAAGGTAAGAAATATGGAGGGAAAATACCATTCTTGTTCATAGATGATAAATTTGTGAGAAAATGAATCACGGAAGAGGTATGTAATTTGGTACCATTTGAAAGTTTCAGATTTTATCTAGAGATACATAGAAACCGTATTTTGTGGGAAATTTTTTTTCCTTGAGCTATGGCGACCTGAAAATGGGTAGGTTTTGCTCAAATTTACATAATTTTAGAGTCATTTTGGGTATGTTTCCATTCAATGTTCTGGCACATGGAAGCTAGAAGAAAGTAATGTCTATATGTGTTCTAGTACTTTGAGGGGGTATTGTGAATATTAAGATATAAAATGTTAAATAAGTTGGTTGCCATGGCAACAGATTGGGAAAAAAAGAAAAACACCCCTTCCCTCAAAGCGACATTACGAGACAGGTGTTCCGCGAGACCTTAATTGTCGTCGAAATCATAGAACAATTGTCTAAGAGATAGCAGACAAGAACCCTGGCCGCTCCTAAGTACATGAATTGTCTTTTTAATTAACACATTAATAACGTTCTTTATAAAAGCCCACGCACCTGCATGTGGTGTTCATTACGGTAATAGGGTTATGATTTTTTTTTTCTTTTTCGCAGAGGACAAAAACGCATCCTGCCACTCTATACTGATTTTTGTTATATATACATATTTAAATTTACGTCGTAAGTAAAGTTAATTATGAAAAACTAGTTCCAGCGCCTTACGTCATACAGAGTTGGATTTATAAACAAAACACACCTTAGCCGTGTATACCTTATGGATTGATTGCTTATTTTCTTGATCACACTCTCTATTTCCTCTTCATGAATTATTGAAAAGATAACACAGATCCATTATGCTGCTACCCATGTTAGTAAGTATGTATAAATCTCAGCAGGCAATCAGACAAAAATGTAGAGAGAGGTTTATATTGATGAACATCCCCTGTTTCCTACGTCGACTTCTAGCTCGTTTTCAAAACTAGAGACCGGTTAACGTGAAGTTGACGCTGATTTCTCTTGATTCTCATTGATTCAAAAGAGATTTTTTTCACTGATGACGAAGAGATACTACTTTTTCTTTGAAAATTAATTATCCCCGGATAGTTTATTTTTAGTCTGTTTTTAAAGAATTTAGTAGCTACATGTATATTTTTAAAAACATCTGACCAGTGGTTAAGTTTCGTTAAAGCTAAGCTCCGTTTAAAAGTGGCACCACCTACAACACCCTTTATATCTTCCAGTGGCGTAGCTAGACCCAAAAAGATGTGTATGCTTGATTTTACAGTGCGAGCGTCGAGGGCGCGCGAGCGCACTAGGGCGGTCCGGGGGCATCACCTCCCCTCCCCGGAAAATTTTTGAAGATAAGAACACAGCAGAGGCCATTTCCCTGCTTTTAGACCACGAAATTATAGATCAGATTGTCCTGAAATTTCTACCTAATATAGTAAAAATAGCGACCTTTTGATAATAATTATGATTTTTTTTTCGGTACAAAACCGTGATGATGTTTGATTTTAATGGAAGCCCAGACAAGTCTTAAAATTAACATTAATAACTATATGAATGGAAAATTTTAATCAAGAAACATGACACATCAGTGACAATATCAGCTGAGAACACAGCGCCATATTGGCCGCGAAACAGACCCGAATCTTAACATCTACTACTATACTCAACATGTATTTTGGACACAATATCGCCCGTTAGACCTTGCAAGTTGTTTGGGATGAGAAATTGAGCTAGGAATCTGCCTTCGAGTAGCCTAGCTGGTCTCCAATTCACTTGTCAAATGATCCATAAATGGATAATAGAGGGCAAATTTCCAGTAATTCTTGGGGTCATCTGTCTGATAGTTTGCACTGTGGATTTCAAAACATGCCTCATTGCAAATTTCTATCATTTTTGTTTTTCTTTAAGCATGATTTTGAGAACCTTCTTACGAAAATGATGTGATAAATTAGTGAAAATTTATTGTATTTCAAAGAAATTTTTTTTTTGTCAAAATGATGTGTATGCTTGAGCATACAAGCATATATGGTAGCTACGCCACTGTCTTCCTATCTATACTACTAAATAAAAGAGGGTTTTTTATTAGCCAGTTCCACGCTGCATTGGCAAAGAGTAGATTTTTCTTTTATATGTGATAAATATGTGGTCAATGTGTACTAGGACGAGTTTATCTTTTCTTCATCATTTGTGCTCTCTTTTAATTAATAATCACTGTTATTAATTAATAAATCGATTCGGGGTTGGGACGATTGCGATTTGCATTTTACATACAGTGGCTGATAGATCAGTCGATTAAGCGTTGGGCTGTCGAGCCGAAGGTACCCGGTTCAAAACTCGGTTATGGACCATAGCCATCTCGCCCTCATCTGCTTTTTTCAGCTCAGGAAGGGGGAATATGCATGTATTTAAAGATGGATAGTCGGTGAGAAATAATGAGGTCAAAATTTGAATACTCCTCTCTTATTCTGATTTCACCTTATATATGTTTTAATCAAATTAATATATCAGATCTAGACGATTCTAACAAAAATGTTTTCAGCGCCGTTATAAAATAATTTATCTCAGTCACCTATGTTGAATTTCGTTTTTACTATGGGACTCTTAGTCTATGAGGAAATTTTGCGCCAAATTTATGAAAATTATGTTCTTAAAACTTTCTAGATTTAAGCTTTCACTATACATAACTGTTCACAATGGGTTTCTTATGTTTAGTGACAGTGCCCCAGGTGGACAATTTATCTGTATACATGTAGATATGATCAACTCTACCTCAGTCATTTTTCTCTATCTCGTGTAATCCATGTCAATATTTAAGTTTGGTTTTTTTTTTTTTGGTCAGTTCTGTCCAAGCTACCCGTGCTTGCACGGGTCAGTGTCTATTGTTATTACATGTAACATAGTATAAAAAGATGGAATTTCACAGATTCATTGTTCACTTTAATAGGGCAACAGTCTCTTGAAGATCGTAAGGAAACGCATATCCAGAATTTCACCTTCCAGCGGGGAGGGGGGGGGGTCATATCATAAAGAAAAAATAAATACGTACATGTATATTGGGGAAAGTATACGTTATTGGAATATTCGAGGGGGATTCCCCCCCCCTCCCATACCCCATACAAATGTATTATTTGCATGTAAGATATGTCATTTAGAGGTTCATGCTCCAAAACCACCCGCCCAACTTTTGACAACCCCTCCCCCCTTTTTTAACCTATCTTGTACCCTTTAAAACCAAACCAGCCTCCTTATCTGTGTATAAATGCTAGTCATTGAAATCTATTTATGTATAACATAAGATGGAAGAGATGATTTGTTGATCACATGATTTTGAAATACAAAGAGTTCATCAAGAATATACGGATTCTTTTGCACAATTCAGGTTTCGGCCTCACCGACTCACCTTTCGTCTAGGCGAAAATTTTGGATAGATTCATTTGTTTCACTAGAAATAGAAACTTCGAACAGCTTAGAGCAGAATTTATTATCCAAGATCAGTGCCGTTGTCATGGAGATGAAAGGAAAGAAATAGATTTTTTCTTGCCGCTACAATTTCACGCCAACGCTTTTTCACCGAGGCGCGCGAGCAAATACAATTGTATCTAAAATACCGCAAATTGCCAGAGAGAGCGAGAGAGAGAGAGAGAGAGAGAGAGAGAGAGAGGTTTTGGTTATCGTTTTTTGTGACTTGATAGCGATTAGTTTTTTAATTAGTACATTTATACAAGAAAATTGAAGTACAGATTTTCGATTAACACTTAAATAATTATAGTAGTCCTAGCTACCTTAAATGAGACCACCCACATACACCATGTATATAGTACCTCAATCGGACGCATACTACTTTTTAATCCATTTTTTTCAAAGTAGGATTGTATAGGGGATACTTTTGCAGTAGACATTTTCATATTGGTCCCCAGAGTATAACAGAGTATAAGAGGTGGTCGACATGAATGTCTGCCAATTGGAAGCTATTAATTTGCTAACCTTGCACAAGCATTCACTGGCAGACCTTGATCAATTATTTATTGAATAAAGCACTCCTCGATTTCCCGAGGTTTGTTTCATTGATGAATAAAGCATCAAAGCGAGGAATGACTCCGACTATCGATTAATGTGTTTTATGAACGGGATAGTAAAATCGATAAACCATTAGAGTAAATGTTTCACGCTGTATTGTTTACTTCCGGACTTTCTCACACTGTTTACATCCAAATATGGAGAAGGGGCGGAGCTATTGGGATGATAATCAATGGCGGAGGAATTGTAAACGGATACAAGTTTTTAGTTTGCGGAGTTATTAGACTATACTTCTAAATATTTATTTTATCAAATGATTTAGGGCTTGATTGTGATATAAGTCAGTTCTTATCAAAAATATACTTTAGAATTGTTAGCCAATACCTAAATAACGCTGCACTATTTTCTTTGCGGAGCGAGAGAAATGAAAGATGCGAAGATTTAAAGTTCGTTTTGATTGGCTGATCATAATTGCTCTTCCGGAAATGAACAAGAAATTCATTGAATGAAACTGATGAATGAGAATTTGCAGTACTTCATAACGTAGATACGACGTAAGGGAAGAGTGCGAAAGATGGAAGTTACTACTGTAGAAGATTTAGCACATTTGCTTCAGAAGAATATATGCAAAGACAATTCTTTACTCTTAGTGGATACACGACCATTTATTTCTCACAACGAAGGGCATATATCAAGCTCATGCAATATGTACTGTCCTCCTATCTTAAAACGGAGGTTTGTGAAGGGGGGAGGGGTACGACTTGAGAGCATGCTACAATCAGACACGAAGAACAAACTGCTTAGCGGACTTTACACTCAGATAGTACTGTACAATGACGACGGAAAAATCGGAGAAAACTGCGATTTATACGTTGTATGGAAGTGCATGGGACAACTTGGAGTCGGTCATATCTGTACACTTTTAGAGGGTATGTATGTTCAATATTTTGCAGCGTTAAGTAATTAAGCTTTTTCAGAAACTCTCTGTCATGCATGCACTACAAATACTAGTAATATGTATATCTACGTAGAAGAAACATAGTTCATGCTTTAAAAAAATGTATCTAGACATTTGATTTTGTCTTTGCATGCAGGTATTCTAGCTGTAAAATTCAGTATTTTACAAAAAGAGAATCTTTCATTTATTAGGTTTCTAGTTTATGAATGGGCATATCTTTTAGATTAACTTTTTTTTTTTGGATATAGATGTATTTTCTATACGTGTACTTTTTGTGTCGCCTGCGAAGCACAGCGACACTTAGGGATCACTTTTTAATGTAAAAATATTACTAGTACTTATAACTATATGAAATCAGTTTCATGAAACGTTAATGTACATTTCGATAAAATGCATGGACTTACGGTATGTTTTTTCATCTATACATTATGCATGGTTACGTTATGACACAGATATGTCACTGAGCTATAAAATATTTCATAAATAATTACATGTATGTCCATGACTTCAGAGTCCAACAATTACACAAATGTTCACTCCTCTATTTGAAATGCGACATTTTATCACGAAAGAACTGGACACAAGCGTGATTGAACGCCCACTCTTTTTTTAATATTTGAATGGCGAATTATGTACGGCATCACGTAGATGGCTACATTATCAAACAATGAATGTATAGTTTATATGTTATCGTTAAAGTATGTAAGGTGAGAATATGACACAAAAGGTCACATTGCTCCTTAACTCATATTTGCACTACATATACAATACATTGTACATGTACATTTTGTGTCTTCATACATTTTATGTCTTTTCCTTGGAAAATGAAGTAGTTAATGTTAAATGTCGAAAAGTAGATCTGTATACAAAAGAAAATACATGTCAGACTCAGAGAAAAAAAATAATGCACGAACATAGGCGATGAATTCGGAGATCTGGATCCCATTTCAAGTAATCCAAAGTTTTTGTTTTCATTTTTCTTCTCAATTTTCGAAAACATTTTTGTTTACAAGTCCTTGTCGGACCAAGATTGAATAAATATATATCTAGATCCACACATTTCAACGGTGTAAAAAGTAACAAAATTAGAAAGAAATAATCTCTTAAAAATACTAAGTTCTGAAAATAAAGATTAGAATGAATGAATGAATGAATGAATGGCTTCGTTTGATATCAAATCATTCATTAATCCCGATTTCCGCTAATTTGTCCCGTAGAGCCGTACTAATTACGGGAAGTGTTGATCAATAACGATCGCTTCCCGGAAATGAACCTTGTGAGTAATCACAAGATTTGAACATCTGCCGAGGCTTTCCGTACTCAGTAAAATAAGCAATTAGCAGATATCGTGTATTTCTCAGCTTAATTAAAATTCCTGGGTTAAATGGAAGTAAATTATGCTAATTTTCTGTCTACGATTTCCTGTCGTCATTCAGATTTCAGCATGTTCCTGCAATTTGAAGGTGAAATGAACAACGAAGAAAACTTTTTTGGCACCGTAAACAATAAAAAAGGCGGAAAAAATACAAAACACAATAATTAAATTTTCTTTACTACGACATTTCATGATGAATATGCGTCACCTCTCCGAGCTCTGGCATAAAATTACATAAAGAATTAATGAGTTCATTCAATTTTAAAACTCACAACTTGTTTGTGGAAAAAAAGAAAGTATGAACATAATGAATAAGTCCTTTGATGATTAACTGTTAATAATTAAGTAGATACATAAGATATGATAAGATAAGAAAGATAAATAGATTAGTGATGGGTAAATAGATTAGTGGTAGATAAATAAATTAGTGATAGATAAGTAGATATATAAACAAGTGAATAAAAAATGGTAGGGTAAATAAATAAATAAATAAATAAATAAATAAATAAATAAATAAATAAATAAATAAATAATACAACCTCTATAAATTGAAATATAGATTGTAACGGCGACCAAGAGACTGGATTATTCAGTCTAACCTGACACCGGTACGGAATTTACGAAGAATTAAATTTTAAATAGTTTCAATTTTATTTCAGGTGGCTTTAATTCCTTTCGGGAGAGGTTCCCGGATTTGTGTGTCAGGCCGGTAACAGATTCTGCGTCATCTTTTCAGTCCTGTCCGTCGGCCTCACCCACCCAAAGGTTTCAGAGAAACATTCTATTTAGAACTAACTCAACGCAGGTATGTAAAAATTAAAAACTTGACAAGCATTTTCGGAGAGAAGTAAAGAATTATACATATCTTCCATTTTTGGGGGGGGGGGGGGGCACAAAAAATATACATGTATATCCTTTAAAGAAATTTGAAACAATGTAAGTTTCCGGAAAATCTGTTTATTTCATTACATGCATTTGGGATTTTTTGTGTGTGTGTATGTATGTACATGTAAACGTTATTTTTCCGGAAATATTAATCGCGTTTGAGCCATTCCCTCAGGCTTACATAATACATGCATGTTCCATATTATTTTTATGTCGTCAATTATAGAAAATACAGGATGTCCTATGATTTTAACTTTGTTTTTCTTTTAAGGCGTGAAACTTCATTCAAAGTACGTCATTCAAAACAAAACCTACATCTCCATAATACACATTTTTATCATGTTAAAGCATTTATCTGTTTATCATGTTACATGCAATGTGCATTTATTTTGTAACAAGTTTGTAGTACTAATGGTGACACTTTCATTCGTTTTCAGGTGGAGCCAGTTGAGATCCTACCCCACCTGTTCATCGGTAACGCCTACACGGCCGCTGGGTTGGAGGAGCTACAAAGAAGAGGGGTGACGGCCATCTTGAATGTCTCCTCGACGTGTGACAACCATTTCAGCTCAGAACTCCAGTATAAAAACATATCTGTTGACGACAACCATTCCACGGAACTCTCTCGATGGTTCAGAGAAGCAATAGATTTTATTGGTATGTTTCACCGTTATAGGTATATTTCACTTTCGTAAATTTATAAGATTGGCTAACCGGAGTCAAATAGGTCTTAGAGGGTATCCCCTCTTTAAAAATCTTCTTCTCAAGAACCATTGCATGGATTGAAAAACTAAAGGTATTTGAGTTATGAGGAAGGATGTAGTCTTCAAGTTTCCTTATTTCTTGTTTAAATCCGACGACTAATTTTTGACTCGTTTTGACGTCTTTTTCGACTTTGTTATCTTAGTGAAAATTGAGATTCTTTTTTCTCTTGGCTGATTTTGCTGCACCAATTTAGTTCATTTTAATGATGATAAACTTCTGTTCGGAAATGAAATAGATTTGAGTTCGAAAGATAACGAAAAGATAATGATTGCAGTTCAGAAATTTATCAAAGAGAGTAAATGTTTCTAAATATGTCATATTGTAATGCAGGAAAAGCGTCGACTTCTTATCCTTCTCTTCTTTCTTACTTTTCTTCTGCTCTGTCTCTTTCTTTATATATTTGTTAATAATTGGTCTTGTTCTGTGTGTATTTTAATGTCGTCTCTTGATCATTATATGTTGTACATTTTAAGGAGAGGGCTCCTGTAATGTTGAGATAACTTTTGCCCAATCCCTTTTCATGTTTATGATGAATAAAATATGTTTAAACTAAACTAACTAGAGAAATGCTTATCTGAAAGGATTATCCTAATTTTTAAAATATTCTTTATGGTTTTTTTAACTGCAAAAAGGAAGGGGGATGGTTATTTTTAACGTTTTCGACTTCTCCCTCGAAATTGCTCATATACTTTTGATTTTTATGTAAGAAATTAACCATTGTAACTGTGAAAGAATTTCGTCAAAATATCAACCTTTGGATTTTTAATGATTTTTTTCAATGATAGTGGGTTCAAATCCCAATTTTTTTCCTTTTTCGCTTTTCCCCATTTTTCTGAGCTTCTAAGGCATTTCAAAATTATCTTAATAATTTTAATTTAATTTTCATGTGTTTTTGCACGTTACAACCCTTAACGCGAGCTATGCAGTGCTGTTGAAATACGCCGGACCTGTCAAACAATTGGACAGTTACCAAAAACAAAAACAAAAACAAACAAAAAGAAAAAGAAAACTTGAATTCTGTCTGACCGATATCTGACAGAACTCCAGAATATTTCGACAGTAGTGGCTATGTCATCTTTGATTACCCTGTTTTCATAAAACTCGTGATAAGCATTAAGATTTCCAGTGTTCTCGGGTGAGCGGTGTGGCCCTTGGGCCTCTTGTTTTGTTTTGTTTTGTTTCGTTTTTTTGTAATAACAATTCACAATATATGTACTTTTACCGTATTAAAAAAAATTCTCTTTTTTAAAATGAAATTGTACTTGTACTTTTTTTTAAAGAAAACTGATAAAATGTGCTAGTAAACTTCATTCTGTTATACGACTCGGTGTAAATGCACTTAAAGAGTGAGCATCATACTACATAACAACTGCAGTTTCTTTGAAATCTAAAATCTAATCTTTGTACTTTATATATAGCTTATACAATGCGGGTGATTAAATATAAAGATTAACAAAGGATACATATATAGGCTATATCAGAATAAAGACTCCAAAAAAGAGTCTTGATACTTTCTTCAAATTAACTTATACGTCGTAAATGGAAAAAAAATCTTTGACTCTTTTGACTTCTTCAAAATTGAATTAAGATCCACATACACTCGTACTCGTTTCATCCTAAATATGGAACTGTGACAACATATATTTTTAATTAATGATGTAATACATGAGTTGATTAAGTAAATAAAACTTATGATATTCCAAAATGTTGGAAATATTTATTTTCTAAATTTCTATTTTGTTTTTCTTTACAGACACAGTGAATGCAAGTGGTGGTAAAACATTGGTACACTGTCAGGCCGGGATTAGTAGATCTGCCACGATCTGTCTGGCTTACGTCATGGACCACCTCAATCTATGTCTTGATTCAGCCTTTGAGTATGTCAAAGCCCGTCGCAACGAAATATCACCAAACGCAAGCTTTCTACAACAACTTCTACAATTTGAGAAAGAACTGCAATCATCTAACAGACTGTCGTCGTCATCGTCGTCATGCATGTTCTACTCGGTTTCATCGTATCAAGGCTGTAGTCCTCTGGAGTTATCGTCGCCATTCTCATCGCCGTTTTCATCTCCTTTCTCGTCACCCACGGCACTGTGCAGTCCAATGATTACCTTCACCTGAGGGTTTTCACGCAGAGCTCTGCCACATAAGAGGAAAATCTAATTCTATGTGAAATATCCTCCTTTGGATTTTTCCTTCGGGAAAGAAAGCATCCCATTGGAGGGAGTTGTTTCAGTCTCCACGTTGAGCCGGAAAAAAAACAACACATTATGAGCAACAAATGTAATTTGTGACGTCATCACCACGTCAAATCAGACACAGATATTGTCGAAAACGTAAAAAAAAAACAACGCACATGTATGTTTGTAAAATCATTTGCAAAGATGATCAGTTATGAGGCATGATGTCATGATAACACGATGTTTGTAAAAGCAATACATGAAGAAGAGGAATTGCGAAGAGAAAATGACTTTTGACTTTTTACAAGTAATTGTTGTATTTGGATTTGGTATCGACTGGTGCTTGTTTATTTCATTGCATTGACATCTGGGTTGCAAATTTATATTTATATAGAAGCTTCGTTATTATCGTTTATGTCCTTATCCTTTTTTGTTTGTTTATTTATTTATTTGTAAAAAAATGGCATTTATAATTTTGAACGTTAGTGTATGTGTAAAAACAATAACATTTATTTAGAACGTTAACGTGTTTTGGTTTTCATACTGCTATTTGAGTATTCCACTGTTTATTAATCTTATGAGGATATTCATTAAATGAATTTTAATGCATGTATACATGTCTCACAGGAGCTACATTACCTTTTCTTGAAATTTGACAAAAAAGGCCGTTTTTCCTGTTTTAACGTATATTTTCTGTGAAAATGATTGCCCCCCCCCTCCCTTGTATAAAATCTAGATCCGCTTATAGATGTAAGTATTTAAGCGATCAGTAACAAAATTAAATTATAATAAATTAATATCCGAACTAGTCAATGAAACATAGAACAACAGGAATCATTTTTGGAACCATTGAAAAGACGGATTATATGGTGTTGGTCCAACATCTCTGTGTCCATTCAATACATTTCACACAGATACATTGTATATGCTTAACTAAAGTTCTATTTTAGATCTAAAATATTGAAGACGTTATGACGTTGATCTTTTAAGATTTGTCAAACTGACACCTTGCATTCAAAGTATAAATTTTGTTGATTTAAACATTTTCTTTGCTGAGAGGTTTCGACGGCGCAATTTGATTATTAGTTTGTTTGAATTTTGTTGAAGTTGTTCGCTTACGTCTTGTTTTCCGTGACATTTCCATCTTTGTGGTATACGTAGTTATTGTTTATATTGCCAATTTTGAATGCCTGCGTGCGTGAAATTTGCAAAATGAATCAATTTGTATTACGGGTAATTTACATGTTGTATGGTGCATTTGCAGTTTTCTACTAACAACTTTGTCTATGTTGTTGTTGTGATTTTCATGAAAAGAACAATAAACTCAAAACTTATTTGAGCGTTTGAAATTTTATATTCCCTTTGGAATGATATTGAAGAAAGAAGGGTATCTCCAACTAGAGTCACTGCAGCACCCACAGCAAAACACCTAAACACGCCTATGTGAAAACATAGAGTACAGACATATATAATAGCAAGCACAAAAAGAGACGCGAACGGAACAAGGAACACGAAACACGACACCAAAATCATAAACACGAAAGACTACACATAAAGCAGTGAGACTAATGAGCAATCGGTGTCGACTTAGGACGGTCATCTGCCATGTACATGTAAGTAGCAATTGATTTGGATATCCGGATTACATGCACACAAACTTCCACTTGTCCTGTTAACCAGTGGTCTCTGATCGCAAAATTGTTGTTATAATATTAGTCTTCTCACTGTAAGATGTTCATACAACCTATGCAGCAGAACGCAAGAACAAAATAATAAAATGGAAGTGTTCCATCTCTTTACCTTCATGAAGAAAATTCCAAACCAATTTTTCCTGCACCAGACACGTGTTCCGAATATTAAATTCTCATGATCAGCGGAGCCACCAAAATTCATTTCAGTTGCGCCCTCTTTAATGTTTTGAATTTAGATTTGTACATTTACTTTACAGAGAGTGCGCGGCTCCAAATTTTCTGCAGGGTTGATTCAGTAGCATATTCAAACAAAATATATGTTCAAAATAGCATAGGAGAGATGGTGCTCATATGTTAACCTCCTTTAATTTCGGTGATAGTTTAATTTGAATGGAATGACAATTCGAAATAGCAAAATAATCCATATATGATGTCAAATCGATAAGTAGTGTAAGTAGCAATTGATTTGGATATCCAGATTACATGCACACAAACTTCCACTTGTCCTATTACCCAGTGGTCTCTGAGAATTATAATAGTCTTCTCGATGTAAGATGATAACACAGCCAATGCAGCAGAACGCAGGAACCCAAGTAACACATGAGAATAAAAATGGATATCAAATACATGTAGAACAAGTGCCCATATTTCGCCACATTTTTCGTATTTTTTCGGGGAATTTTCAATACTTGGTGGCCGATTCAATAATTGGTGTTGCTAATATTTAATTTAGAAAAATGATTTGTTTTACTCATTTCATTGTTTCCTTATAAAACGTCAAAATATTTCGTTTCCATGTTTACGGGGGTGACCATATTTCGCCGTTTTTGCTGATAAGTATCCATTTTGCACACAAAACGGAAAAAATTGTGATTTTCTTTTCAGTAAATCTTTCGTCGCCTCTACTTCTACGAGACGATGCCAAATAAAATGTTTTCTTCGTTTGGTTTTTGTAAAAATTTTGGATGTTTACGTCTAAAATTTAGTGACTTAATTATTTTTTCTCATTTTGTAGTATTTTTCGTCACATTTAAGTGCAGGAGATGTCACATTATATCAAAACATGACTGCTACGGTCATATTTGATAGGATATAGAAAAATAAACTTGAAAAGCAATTCCGATAACCAACGAGAAATAAATTAACTATGAATCGCCGAAATATGGTCACCGGGCCGCGAAATATGGTTCCTCGCTCTACATACAGAGAAAAACAGTCCGTGCTCTACCGACTGGGGCGAGTACATGCATTCAGTTATCCAAAAAGACACAGGGCTGTCTTCTCTATCGATCTAACGAGGTTACGACAGGGCACGTCATGGGGTTCCTACGTCGATCACAGTCAGTCATAATGCAATTCTTTAAAAGAAGCTATCCAGATTGATCAGTAACCATACATGTCCTTCTGGTGACACCAGGATTATATACATGGCATAAAAGGCAGAATTTTAATAGAAAATGCGTCAGAATCATCATAGGCGAATGATAATTCTGACGCATTTTCGATGGAAATCCTGTCTATCTTTGATCCTTCTTATTTTGTTCATTTATGTCACCAAAATTAACAGGCAGGTTGTGAATTTCCCGTAGTAATATACTCTGTTGCATGAATAGGTCCAAATTTCGAAAGAAGATGAGTGTCATTTTTGTAAAAATTACAGAAATTCTTCACAAGTTTATGAATGAGGAAACCTTGAACTAAACATTTCTTGGAATTTGTTTGTCACAGCGCAATATCTAGTATTTCTACAATGAAAATCCAAAACATTAGTACATGCCCTAGCGTACCGGATTAGTTGAGATGTGTTAATTCTCCCTATTGAGACTGAGAACTCTCAAATTTCCCTGGGGTGAGATAAATCGATCTCACCCTCTGACGTCACTGATCATACCCTCTGACGTCATCGCTACCAAAGCGACGTTATGGAAGTAAGGCAAACTGGTGATTATAGCGAGCGGAGCTCGCTGCAAAGGCCCGAAGGGCCTTTGCGAGCGAAGCTCGCCCTTATGGTAACGCGTATACACTTACCTTAGTGAGAAAATATGCTGAATCAAAGAATGAGAATGTACTACGATGCTTTCAAAAACTTTCGTCCCCTCGCAGACAGAGTTACTGCGGAGATGCTGAATATTGCCATTTATTTATTTTTTTTCTCGACTCCGAGTATACGTATATGTTATACTCAATTTTTGTTTACAAGTTAAATTTATTGACATAATTTTTCGTAAAGCAGATTACGAAATAGCATCGACAACTCGGCGTAACCGCGGAATCTTTTTAGGAAAGCCGACATCTTCGTTTGAGTATTTTGTTTACTGTGCTTCTATGACGTCATTGACGTCATCGCGCCAAATTCTTAATGTGACTTTGACGTTGTAAGATTTTCCTTTAATGGACGTATTTTGCTTGACGTAAACGCTTCTAAAAAGGTCAATAAACCGACCAAAGTATTCCCATGGGCGATTTTGTGTGTTCAATCCGGATGGCTTCACGTTATTAAGTTTCTCAATCCAGAACACTTCTCGGATTTTACGATAATATTTGGAGGCATCCGAACATTTCTCCAAAATCATAATTTTGATGTCCGATATTAAAGTGGTTTTCAAATGTTATGAAACAGGCTTTGGACGATTGTATCTGACATCGGCGAGATGGATTTTTTTCTTTTGGGCGATATGCAATGAGTTATTTATTTTCATTTAACCGTTTTATAACAAAATTAAAATGGCTTGAAATAAAAAAAAATCACATGTAGGAAATATAACCAGGACTGTTTATAAATCCTTGGTCTGACCAGTTCTAGTAGCTGAGCTCTTTAAACTAGATCGTTGATATAAAGTTTCAAAATCATACACCTTTTGTGTTTGCTCGTATTTTTCTGTAAATTTGACTGGTGAACCCCCCCCCCCCCCTCAACCTAATCTAATATTTGCCGGTCAAGGCCAGAACAGGAACGTACAAAGAACCATATTTTAAGCCCCCCCCCCCCCTCCCTTAAAATGTTCATCTGCTGGTCTAGACCAATTTTACAAATGCCTCTGTGTTTCCACTCGCCTTATATTTGGCAATCACCAAACAGAAAGTTTTGTAAGATAGGATAAACCGTCATAGTCTAAAATCATATTTATTTTCTCTCCGCTCGCACAAAAAGGCTTTGCCTTGATTCATATTAACAGACACTCTAGATAGTCGATAATTTGGGGGGAGAAAAACAATCAAACACCACCATGAGGGAGGGATGGTGGTGTAGGATTATATTATTCTTCTCCAGTTTTGCTCGTACCCTGTGAGACAGCCTATGTGAGACACATAAGTTGTCTCAAAGTCTCCAATTGACCAATGATAAAAGAGAATTTTATTGTGACGTCACAGTAACGTCGTCAGAAGATATATGGCGTTAGATTGCATGAAACGTTGTTCGAATTCCCTTTTTTCTTATTTTTCATGGGAGAAGAAATAGATTCCATCACTTTCTACTGAGTAAGACATAAAAATTTACACTCGTGACGGAAATTTTTCATCTTTTCCCTCGTTCCGCTACGCTCCACTCGGGAAAAGACGAAATTTCCGTCACTCGTGTAAATTTTTATGTCTCATTCAGTAGATCGTGATAGAACCTATTATACCCGTATGACGGTAGTCAAGGAACATCACTGTAAAGCCATGGAAAATTTATCAAGGCACTGTCCATTTGATATTCTAGGGAGGAGGGGGGCTTGGGTTTTTTCCTTTTCGGAAAAAAAAAAATTTTGCTGAAAGAAAATTTGCCTATAGCGTGACGGAAAAAAAATATTTATAATCTTGCTTTTATGTTGCCATATAAATTTATAGCCGATACACTAGGGCATGTACTAATGTTTTGGGTTTTCATTGTAGAATTGTAAATTGTAAACGCTCAATTTTCAATGGCCAATACTGTGTAGTGCAAATGTTTAACGTCTTCAAATTCATTAGCATCATTTTAGAGCAGATAAATTTACACCATGGACCAGACATGCACCGTATAGACCCTTTCACATTATCTGCGGTACTGAATTTGAAGGCCAGTTCCGGGGGACAGACAATAGATTGCGCATGCACCAGTGACGTAATTCGATTGTTCCAAGATGTTTTCCGCGGAACAAACGAAACATGATTCCGCGCTAAACGTCCTAGAACAATCAAATGACGTCACTGGTGCATGCGCAATCTATTCGTTGTCCCCCGGAACTGGCATTCAAATTTAGTACCCTTTACGACTATAGACCCTTTCACATTATCTGCGGTACTAAATTTGAATGCCAGTTCTGGGGGACAACGAATAGATTGCGCATGCACCAGTGACGTCATTTGATTGTTCTAGGACGTTTAGCGCGGAATCATGTTACGATCGAGGGTTTATGCAATCACATTATAATGCAGACAAAATAAATTTTAGATGGGACGTTTTTATATGTTTTTCAGCATGGAGAGCGTTAATTATGACAACAATTCATTTATCGGATCCCATTTATCAAGGACTTATAAACAGAAGTCCTTGCATGCATTTGAATCCATGATCAATTTACATGTACGTTGTTAAATTTTTGCATGATAAAATAGTCAAAATAGCGTTTATCCAGTTTCCAAAGTGAGCTTTTAGACAGTAATTAATTTATATTCTAAAGATAATAAAATAATTTGATCTATAAATGCTTCAATGAATTTTTTTTCCAAAATAAAAAGATAATGTAGAACACGTGGATATGTTTATAACGGAAGTGACGACTGGCGTAGAAACTTAGCAACCTGTAATTCAATGAATATATCATTACGCTTTATAATAAGAATATCAAAAAAGGACGAAAGCGTATCATATTGTAAAATTCTTAAAATTTCAGACAATTCCGTCTATTTGAATCGAAATATTTCCAGTAGTCACCCATTTATGCGAAGTATTGTATGAACTACTTTCCATCGCGCATTCCAGAACGCGCCATCTACAACTTGGAGAATCCGCCACAAGGCTGACAAGGTCCGAAGGATGGCCGAAGTTACTGTAGGGAATTACCCCCAACAGCGGGTGGCACCGTCTTATTTTCCTACCATTCCACCCATAGCTCCAGATGCTGCCATATCATACTGCAGGTCAAACGAATAATTTCTCTCTTTTCATAATTTATGATTGATATTTTCAGACAATGAGACATTATTTGCAGTACTGTACTGTAGACAGGTAGAGGGGCTTGCACTTGGATGTTTTTTGTCATCTAGGACCATGCCATTGTAACAATTGAATTGCAGTAGGCAAGACAGGCCCAGTAGCTGTCTAGCACTGCCAAATGAAACATACTTTCAGCATTTACAAATTGTGTATCTTGTAGAAATACATTTTTTAAAAGATGTTTTCATGTAAAGTGCATTCACAGGAGTTTGATATTGAGAGTATGTAAATGCACTGTGGAATTGCGAACACCCCTTTCACACATATATTAAAAAAAAAAGATGTGAAGGGGGTGTTTGTGATGCTGCAGTTTGTTTTTTTTACACATTCAATATCAATCTCCTGTGACTATATGTAGTCCAGTTGATTTCAATTTGTACCTCTAACACAAAATAATATCAAGAACAAGTGTACAGTTGGGAAGTAAGGAGGGTTCTGAACTTGCTGTCCACAAAATGCTAGCCACACGCAATCTGTGTGAAAAAGCTCTAAGCAGTCATTTGTGGGTCTCTAATTCTCTGAAATCTACAAACTTTTTTTCATGAATATCACACTGTTACTGTCAGTCATACTGCAGTGTCACAAACCACCCCATTCTTGTACACCAATCCATGTAAGCATGTCAATGAAAGGGATGGTTTGTGGTGATACACTCACAGTGCAGCTTATAAATAGCCGAATGTCAGACATAGCATCTTGTTGCAGACTTTTCATTTTGCATTGCTTCAGACGTTCCATTGGTTATGACGTCACAATGTTGTACAGGATTGGGTGAGCTGTTGGACATTTGTAGATCTCTCAATATTGATATTTAGTTCGAATTACATGTACAGCCCTAGTGCAACTTACTTGTTTGATAAAAATGTGAATTGGATAGTTGCTAATAATATAATGAAAGGATGACATTTTTAAAATGCTTGACAGGGTCAAAGGTCTGACAAGGTTACACTTGGCTATGAAAAATGAATAACTGCAGATGTCAGATTTAGATAGATGTGGGGGGGGGAGGGGCAGGGAGTACCTCTCTCCCCCTCCCACCCCCTTACCTCCCTCCTCCTACCCCTCTACCCCTCACCTCCTTTTCAACCTTCCCTTCCCTCCTCCTGCCCCCTTCTCTCCCTCTTCCCGCCCCTTTCTCCCCCTCCCTTCCTTTTTTGCCCCTTCCCTCCCTCCTTTCTCCCCCTCTCCCCCTCTCTCCCTCCTCCCGTCCCCTTCCTCCCGCCTCCCTTTCACCCTGTCCACCCCCTCATAGATGCTATGTGAGTTTCCAATGATGAGAAGACAACACCCATTTGTTTCAAGGTCAAGGATCAAAGATCAAGGTCACAAACAGATTGGTTGGTACATGTATGTGGACTCACTGACTTAAAGCATCTTGAACAACTTTGAAAATTTACTTCCTTAGATGCCCATCAAACATGGCATGTGAGATGGTTTCTGGTGTCTGCACAAGGTCAGAGGTCAATGATTCAGGCAATTATAGATGTCTTAATACTGGTAATTGTGAGAACATCCTACTTACTATCTTGACCTTTGACTTCCTATCCTTTACATCGGTCAGTTACCAATTTTTGATTAAATTTACCATATTTTTAAGAGATATGGGAGATGACAGCAAATTGCAGATTTTTCATTCTTCAATTTTGAAACACTTTGGAAAGCTTGAACATGTTGAATGCCTTCCTTCTTGTCACTGTTGAGGATGTGCAACACCATGATTAGAACATTACTGACAGAGGCCTGTTACAAGTAGCCATATTTTTCTCAACCTTCATACTTTTCAATATTAATAATGTATTATTTATGATTTTTCTATGGACTTAGTCTTTATTGTTACTTTACAATAATGTATTATTAATAATTTTATTTGAACAGATCGGTCCAAGATGCACCATATACAGCTTTAATGGGAGTGGTGGTCGATGCCAGGAATCCTTCCAGAGTAAGTACCATAGATGGTCGTAAATTAGTCATCAGAATATCGTAGATGAGAGTTAATGACTGAAAGGATTAAATTAATTAATTTGACCAACCCAATAGTTTTCAGTGGAACAAATGAGAAAAAAATGGGAGACATTCAAAGTCAGATATTGGTTTTATCTGAAAGGAAATGAAAAGTATGATAATATCCTATTTCCTGTGATCTTCATAATTAAATTGAATTTTACATGGTGGTTATTTGATGTTTTTTTCATCATATACGATGGTATAAATTTTTATACTTTATAAAACATGATCTATAAAAAAGATAAAATTGCAATTGTCAACTTAAAGTCAAAAACAAAAACCACAAAAAAAAACCCACCCAAGTTTCAACTTTCAGGTGGTAGCTCAAAAAATTATGTCTAGATCATTTTGTTGATAAACTTCATAGAATATTGAAAGGGTCATGAAGAATATATATGTTAAAAGTATTGATATAGATCTAGTATCATTGAATACATTTGGAAAGTGCTGAACAATATTTTAAGCAATAAATAATATTGATTTCAACCTTTTCATAAATGTCACTAAATATATCAGTCCTGTTTTATGACTATTTGAATCGAACTTCAATTGATTCTACAATTTGTTTAAACATAAAGTAACCAATATATGTAAATGTGTTTATGTTTTTTTAGCTCACCTGACAGCGAAGCTCAAGTGAGCTATTGTCATAGCGCGGTGTACGGCGTCCGTCCGGTGTAAATTTTTTACATTTTCGACATCTCCTCTGCAACCTCTGCACAGAATTTCACAAAACCTTACAGGAAGCAGAACTCAAGGTCCCCTACCAAGTTTGTGTTTTTCGTGCTGATCTGTCAACAAATATAGCTGTCGAGGGCTCTGATTGGCTGACACATTTTCGACTTCTCCTCTGCAACCGCTGCACAGAATTTAACGAAACCTTTCAGGAAAGCAAGTACACAAGATCCTCTATTTCACGGAACCTTACAGGAAGCAATATCAAGGTCTTCCACCAAATTGTCCACTATCATTCTTTTGTCTGCAACTCAGGTGAGCAATGTGGCCCCCTTGGGCCTCTTGTTTTTCTTAAACTATTTAGGTTGATCAGCATACTATGTAAATGATGATTCCAAGAAGTTAAGATCATAAGTATAGACATGATAGATACATCCTTGCAATATTTAATAAAAAAAGTTCCAATTTACATTTTATTAATTAAAACCACAAAACTATTTTCAAAATTCAGAGTGTTAAGTTATCAACTTATAATATTGTCTAATCAATTAACTCATCCAACTACAGGATTTTTTTCTACATGTATTATATTTTATTTATCTTTGTTACTGGAGTCATGGAATCCGGATGACAATAACAATGAGTATGTTTGAACTTTTGACTGTGCACCTCAATGATAGTCCCTGAGGGAAATTTTACCATAAAATTATATTGAGTGCACAGCTTCATAAGTCATCTTATGTGCTTTGTTAACCCATCCTAGTAGAAGATACATCTATAATGTATTGTTATTGTTCGCATGTTGTTATGGTGGTGTCACATAAAAAATAACCCCGCTCCAATGTCAAGGGTATAGGGTATGGCAGTCTATCGAGCGATATTGATTGACTGGTTATGAAGTATCCTGTACTTTACAGTTTGCAGGTATTTACTCTGATTGTATTGATTCAGGCACTCCTTGTAAGCTGTGGGCAATATTAGCAAAGCTGTGCCTCAGGAACACCTGGTCAAGCACCAATCCTCTCAGTATAAAATGACAATGTATGATACTGACAACTCAAATTGTGGCTTATGTTACTTTATACCTTATACCTTTTATTGTAGATAAATCAACATGATCAGAGTGCATCTTTATGAATAATAAAAATTAGCTTCTTATATTTCAAAGGAATATCCAGTCTCTGACTGTCAAAGCAATATTCCTTTTTGATATATCTGTAGGTCTGTTTGTGCAGGAAATGAGAAATTTGATGGTCATTTTAATTATAGACAAGATGTAGATCTATTGGATTTCTTTTTTTTTATAGAAAAATAAATGAATTTTCCAGGCAACTAGGAATGATTATGCATTATTTTTGTCTTAATTGCCCACCAAACAGGCAAACCACATTTATGTATTGAATAAGTGAATTTTTGTTTATTTCTTTAGTAAGCTTTTGCTTTCTTTAAAATGATGAATTGTATCCTTAAATGCTTGATTGTTAAAAGAAAACAATCACTTTCCCACTATTCTCTCCCCCTCCTTTATTGAATCTCTCAACAAATTTTCTTTCTTTTGTGTGTGAAAGTTTTTGCATGTCATGCTTTTCTGAAAGAAAATCGTCAGCAGTTTCGTGCGGACTAATTGTCTCAAATTAAGTGGAAAAACTGTTTACTCTCGTGTGTATCTTATAATTTACTGAAGAGTTTAAAGATTTCTGAAGTGAAAACTAATGGGCTTATACTAAGATCAACACAAAAATTGATCTTCATTGAACTGTATATAGATCTATCAGCCTATCCAGCTGATGTTATTATAGTTATATACTCTACAAATTCTACACAGGGTCGTTTGACACTAGGTAAATGGTTTAATATTGACTGTTACACTGCTCAAGCAAATTAAATACCTTTAAAGGGATTTTAGGCAGCAAGCTGTAGATCAATATAAAATATCTTTTCAGTACATTACAAAGAGCTTTTATAATATTTGTTGAGAGCACTTGAAACTGTTTGGTTTAAAATTTTCAATACCAAGTAGGAACTTTAAAAATGTATTGATCTCAAGTTTTTCAGTGTTGAGATCAATAGAGAGAACTTTAGATCTATGATCTATGAGTGTGTGATATAAATGATATTAGATAAGGGGAACCCTCCTTTTACTTTGTAAACTTATTGGTTTACCTTCAAAGGATAATTTTGTCACAAAACAAAAATTCTTGCACGCATTGTAATGTATATTGTAGCTTACATTCCAAAATTCTCTGAAAGTTGGATCAAGCAGTGGGTTGGACTTTTAGCAAAAATATTTTTGTGTCGCCTGCGAAGCATAGCGACACTTAGGGATCACTTTGTCCGTTGTCCGTCTTTATAACATGATGTCATGAATACTTGTAAGTCTGAGATATTTCCCAAATCTAGTGTGTTATGTCTGAAATGCATTAGATCATATTCTATTTTATAGAATAGTTGAATATGTAAATTTACCAAAATATCCAAAATTTCAGTAGAAAAATCTTACAGTTATGCATAGCAATGATTTGATAATAACTAATGATTGTGAATTGAATGAAAACAGAAAAAGATGGGGTAAAAGTGTTCTGTTTGTACAACCTCAGAATTGAATACCATAGTGCCATAATTATCCTGTTACTTTAATGAGTTTTTACTACTGACAAAACATATGTGAGAGTTTAAATGATCAATTGTAAATTCTCCTTGTATTTTTTTCACTTTATGGTTTTACTTGTCTGTGTGTAGGAGGATTGATTGCATGAAATTGGTGATACTTAGCACCAAATTTGATCTAAATCATGCAATTTTCCATTTATTACCACATGTATTAGTAACTGATCTGATGTAATACATCAAGATTATGTTGTATTATGTGAGATTGCATAGTAAACCATTGTAAAGATGCCTATAAGCTTAAAGAGAGGTGTGAACAAGGAGCATCCTTCTATTGATTTAGGCCCTGAAAGCTTCATTCACGCTGTAATCACCTTATCATCTGAGATGCACCATTGCGGATCAATATCCACCAATACCATATTAAGCTAGGATACTAATACAGGAGCTTGTGTAGAGCTAAGCTCTTATCTTAGCAGCCTCTCAGCCTCAGAATGACCTTGGTTACTATAATAAAACCTTCTGTGACAGCTTTAACGGCAGTTTTATCTTTGGAGATCACAATCAATATCGTGTCCTTGCCTTCAGCCTTTTATATATTTTTGGTTCATAATTTATATAGTCATGAAACAGGGAATGCACATATTTCTGATGCTCGTAATAAAAATGTCAACCTGAATGAAATATATGGTAGTTAAGTACATAATGAATTGGAGAATTATAAATAATGCACATACATATATGGTTTTTTTTGCCCTTCGTTACCAATATGAGTTTCTTAGGTATTGTCGTATTGATTTTATATTCTAGGGATGATCAATCTCATTAAATCAAAGTCCCATTCATGAAGGACCTTCATCTATCACTAGTGTCTCAATTAATGTGGAGTTCAAAGAAAGGTCATATACAGGCTAAAAAAGTAAATCCTCATGTAAGTTGAATTAGCTATGATCATGATAGTGGTATCGTCATGATCTTGGTCAAAGGGCTCAGGCTTAATTATGCTAGTATCCATTATTTAACTCAAAAGCTGTGTTTCGTAGTAATCCTCCCATCATTTTTCCTGAAAGCCTAATTTCATTGTCTTTATTTATTGCAGCACCCTGTGACACCAAGATGTCGTATGAGGAAGTTAGTGGGGAGTACCAACAGATGGCGCTTGCCTGAGTCGTTGGGGAGTGACTTACTGGGAAGCTCCCAGGCCATTAAAGCCATCAACATGCCTTACAATAAGAGTCTCATCAGCCTAATAACAGGTGCAGTGTGTATTATGGGGACGGTGATTAAATTATGCTGTATTGATCACAATTTTCTGTGTTACATAATTTTTTGTTGTTTGTCGATGTACTTTCACTCAACATACACATGCACGCCAAGAAAAAGTTTTTTGGGTGTACTTTTGCTTAAAGGGTTGATAATGTTAATATAGTATAGTCAATAATATGAATAATAAAACTTACGCTTTAGCAGATCCATAACATTCCAAAAAAAGTAACCAAACAAACTGTGAAGAACTCGTGATTATTCAGGCCCTACTTAAAATGACCTCACCTCTTTTTATCCAAAATAAATCCAATTTTTACATAATATGTGCCACTGAAGTGTACTACAAGTGTGTTTGCTATGGGCAATTCATTAATTGTAAAATAATGGCAGAATATTGTAAAACATTATTCAAGAGTTTTGCTACAAGCACATATGTTTTCACTTTTGCTGAATCAATCATTATTTATATATAAATATATTTTATTTATTTTATATTATTTATTTAATTGACAAACACATTAGTAACACCATATAGAAATGACTGATTTAACAAAAATAACATATAGAAATGACTGATTAAACAATAATAACATATAGAAATGACTGATTAAACAATAATACCATATAGAAATGACTGATTAACAATAAATACCATATAGAAAGGACTGATTAAACAATAATACCATATAGAAATGACTGATTAAACAATAATACCATATAGAAAGGACTGATTAACAATAATACCATATAGAAATGACTGATTAACAATTAATACCATATAGAAAGGACTGATTAAACAATAATAACATATAGAAATGACTGATTAACAATTAATACCATATAGAAAGGACTGATTAACAATTAATACCATATAGAAAGGACTGATTAAACAATAATAACATATAGAAATGACTGATTAACAATTAATACCATATAGAAAGGACTGATTAAACAATAATACCATATAGGAAGGACTGATTAAACAATAATAACATATAGAAAGGACTGATTAAACAATAAAATACCATATAGAAAGGACTGATTAAACAATAACACCATATAGAAAGGACTGATTAAACAATAATAACATATAGAAAGGACTGATAAACAATAAAATACCATATAGAAAGGACTGACTAAACAATAAAATACCATATAGAAAGGACTGATTAAACAATAATAATATATAGAAAGGACTGATTAAATAATAAAATACCATATAGAAAGGACTGATTAAACAATAATAACATACAGAAATGACTAATTTTACCTAACAATGCAATAGAGAGTTGCAAAACTCAGTTCTTTATTTGAAAAAAAAGGAGATTGCAGATTGGCATGCAGGCGTTTAGATAGGCAGGTTGTGGATGGAATTGTGCAAACAATTTGCTGTTTTTTCTCTATAATGATCTTTATTATCCAGCATCAGTGAAACTCCATAAATTGATAGTTAGTGGACCAAGTATGAATGATATTAAGGTCAAGGTCATGTGTCAACAATGACACTGTAACTCTTCACATTGTATTTGCAATGCACATCTCATTTTCAAAACTTATTTAACATGTAACAAGGATGGTAAATTCTAAGTACACACATGATACAGTACAAGAAGAATAATTTTGTTTTAATTTGCATTTGTAACAAAATTCTAGTCTTTGTTATTTCTTGCTTTTAAAATTAGAAAGTCTGTTTCTTTCACATTCATACGCAAAAAAATTACCACCTTACTGTGACACAAAAATTATCACATTTATAGTATGCTAAACTGATCTCTTAATGTAAGAGCCTTATAAGAATTAATTGTTTTTAACCTTTCTTTTTAATCTCTCTTTTTGTCTGTTCATTTAACGTGCACAATTTTATATTTCACTTAGTTGTGCAGATTATTGATGAAATCAGAAACCTGAATAAAAATAGGAATTTGAACTCAATTTATCAAAAGTCAAGGCAATACTTTTCTAAAGGATTTAATATTTTTAAAAATTTTAATTGTGGAATAACTACAGGTCTTTAAAATGGCCTTGATTGTATGAGCAACACATGCAACCCAGTAATTGTAAGGCTTTGAACAGCTAGTAAGAACTACAAAGACAACCTCAGTTACTTGGAATTATTACTTGAATTATAAGGTCATTGGTCTTAGTTCAAGGTCATGGACTCATGCTTATACACACTACATATTGCTGTCTTTGTACTACAAAGAACAATTGAAAATTGTATCATTTCAAGTTTCATATTTAATAGAAATGTAGTTGTAGTTATACAAATATTTTATTGAAACTTCAAATTCTTTTATATTTCAGCTGAAAGTCCGCAGTTGAACATGAATCTGGACATAACAATACCCTACAGTTTCCGTCGATCACTGGATAGGTCATACACAGACTCTTTTGTGGCGGAGGAACTTGCAAAGAAAAAAATGTCCTTGGATACTGTTATTCCACCATCATCACCAAGCAAGATGAGAGTGTAAGCAGCTTAATGGATTACTCAGATCATCCAGATTTCATTAGGAGTGGTGTTATGTATATGAAAATCAAATCGCACCACTTTGTTTTCCCAATTGTAATTTCATTATTAGCCATTTGAGCCATTATTAGATATCTTACATTGATTAAGCTTCTTTTGTGGTTATTTTGGTATCAATCGTACTTAGTCCTGATTAATTATCCTGGAAAACTGAAAAAGTGCTTAACATGTCATCTTGATTAATCTCCATAGCTGCACCTAATTTTTAACTATGATCAAATTAGACAATAGATAAAAGATTTTGTCACACCGTCTTGATGAAACTTCAGAAATACTTAAGGAAGCAGTCATAATTGTGTTCCCTTGTTCCTATAATACTTCTTTTGTACATAGGTCATTTGAGATTCATGTACTTTTACAGAAATTTTATTTTGCTGTCGAACAGTTTTAGTCAGGGACACTCAGGTTTCAGAAACAAAATACATGAAGGAGTAGTTTTTATAATCCTGTTCTGTTCAACATCCAATTTAGTAAATTGATTTTTCATTTTCAGAATGATATCATCCAAGGATTGACATTTGTGTACTTTATTAATATTTCTCCTCAAAAAAAAAAGAAATAGAACAAAACTCAAATAAAAAAATTGATTTAATTAAGTGCTACAACACTAATTTTGACAAGAATCAAGCTAGTACATGTACATAGTAAATGATCATCAGACATCTAGCCTCTAATCATACTCTTGTCTATTATGCTGTAGGAGATATCATAAGATAGGTAACTCTCAAAATTTGTCAGCATTCCTAGTGGTTAAGCTCACTGATCAATTGTCCCTCAAACAATCATTACCCTCTAGTAAGAAAATGGGTAGTAGAAAAAGCTTGGATATCTTCAAATTTTGCTTGAAAAATCTATAGAAAGGTCAGTGTAATTTTACAGAGTTGTATCTGATTATAATTTCAGCGGCCAGCCTTCACCACTCGGATCAGTGAAGAAGTTTGTACCCACCAATGCCCGACCTGTCACACCCAAAGATATATTCCTGTACCACTCTAAACGTAGCAAAAGCTTCCTCGGTCCAGGTAGGCTAATTATGGAAATTTCAATATAAAAAATAATGACTTTCTTGATTCTATGAAGTATGTGTGGATTTTTTTTTTTGAAGGAGATCTTTCCCTGTCAAGAAAACAGAGTCAAACATCAACATTATTCTACTTTCTGATGGGGAAACTTTGAAAATTTACATCATATCTATTTTAATTATTTATCATAAAAATCATGAAATATACATTTCTGGGTGAAAAACACTTTACTACAGATAGCACAGAAATGTCAGGTTTTAGAAGAATGCTGGAACTGAATGTAGAAATATTATAAATTTTGATTTTCACATACATTTCCTTAAATCCTTTACATTGAATTTTATGAAATGAAATACAAAGGCAACATTCTCATCTAAGCTTAACTTAGTAAACATATGTTGAAGAAAATAAGAGAATCCTGTTAACAATTAATATATTCTATGAATTGCACATAATTAGGGCAAAAAGTTCGAGATTTTGGTGAGTTAAAAGATAAAGTTGAAGCCAGTAGAATAATGCTTTTTTTCTGTAGATTAAACTTATACATTTAGAGAAAATAACCTCAAACTTTCATGCTTCAAGCCTGGGTCAGACTGATGATTTGAGCTACAGGTGTACAATAACATGTTATAATATACTGATGTATTTTGCAATATTGCTATTTCCGTAACTATCTGTAGAGAAAGACTGTCTTAAATCTTGAGGTGCTCTCTGATATAAAGCTGTGGTTGGTCATGTACAATTTGTTTTCTTAGTTTTGGTACTCTTTTATGGATCTCTCAAAACCTTACAAGAATTATTGTTTGTTTTCAAAGGGGTATGGCCACGAAGCCACTAAATCAACCCTGTTTCATAATATGAATTGACTGAGAATATTTTGTGATATTTTATTCTTTATAAGTTCTTTACTGAATTACGTGCTGAGATTCTGTGAATAATGCATTTATCAGAAGCTTTAAGCCCTTTGAAAATCCTAAAATTGACAATTTTTCATGAAATTGTTGCAAAACCTACATGTTTCTTTAAAATAAAACAAAATAAAATAAAAAGATGCACATTATATCTTCTTGTCATAGAAGTTTTATGTTTCTCGACGCATGTGGGACATGGAAATTCTCCACTAAAGACACATGACTATGTTTTGTCAATAACGTCAAAATGACGTCACTTGATGATGTCATAAGACTTCCTATGGTGCTTCGGTCGGTTATATGTTCCTTTCATTTATTATGTGATATATCACATATTTCTCATTATTTAGTCTAATTTTAAGGAAAATTGCAGGGCCGATTTAGGGTTTTCATGGCCCTACCCCTTTCCAATACACTTATAGACATTATGGATGCAGTATTTAATAAAAGATCAAAAGAAGTAAACAACAACAGAAACTTTACCTTCACAACTTTATAATGTTGTAGGAGCTTCAAATCTCCTTACACAATCATTACCTTGTCTAGTATCCTAGGAAAAAGCTTAATGACCTTAAAAGTCATTGCAAGAGTTTACAAAATTCTTTGATATCTATAATATGAGATGGAAATTGTGGCTATCTATTAAAATTGAAATCTTGCATGTCTGTCTGCTAATTTATATGAGTTATTGCCAGATTTTAGTACACAAGAATCTAGAGGTGAACTGGTAGACAGCCTAATTTTTTTAAAAAGGTCACATGGTGCAGAAAATCATCATACATATAAATAATAGGAAGACCCAGGCTTCAAGCTTCTTTGCTTTTCTAGGCTTATCTGTTTGACTATTCAATGACAGCTAGTAACAATTACTGTTTAGTGAAATAAGTAGTCAGGATACTGTGGGATCAGTGCATCAATTGTTCATGTAGAGCCAGAAAATGTCATTTGATGTCTTTGTTTTATGTTTTATTTTTATACATGTAGATCGTAGAATTTAATTAGAGATAGATTCGACATCAGCTCTGTTTACCATTAGAAAGAGTCCTGAGTTGAGGCCTGTCAGAATGGTATATTTGTTGTTTGTAGGAGACTTAGCTCTGAAAAAAGTAATAACATAATTACAAAATGATATATGTCCATGCTGAAAATGTGTATAGGTAAAAGTGCATGATTGAGATGTTATGGGTCATGTAACTGTGTGATACTAACATGAAATAGATGTTCAAATTGATAAAGGTGAAATTTTTTAAGGATAAATTGTATATGAAATGCTTTTTAGCTCGCCGGGACGAAAAAGTCCGGAGAGCTAATGCCATACCCTGGGAGTCGTCGTCTTTGTCGTCGTCCATAGACAAAACTTTAACCTGGGCTATATCTCTTGAACTATAAGGGATAGGGCTTTGATATTTCACAAGTAGATACCTTGTGACGAGACCTTTCATCTGAGACCATGACCTTTGACCTCTTGACCTTGGACTTTGACCTACTTTTCGAAAACTTTAACCTGGTTTCTGACAAAAACCTTTGATTACCCTATGTTTTCACATGTTGTTCACATATTATATCTTATTTGATGAGTCATAATTTGTGTTTTGTTACAGGTATGGAACACACTGCAGGTGCATTTATCATACGTGTAATGTGCGTTAGCAGCACTTTCTGTGTGCTGTATACCCGTAACAAAACACAAATTATGACATTTATTCTATATACATGTATATGCACCACAGTTGTCTGTTTCATTCTTGTTTTCTGAAATTATGTTTTTCTAGGTAAGAAGGGTGATGTTAAAATTCAGGTCAATTTGCAGGTTAGAACAGCCGTCATGGCATGTTCCTTAAGATCTGATGCATTGTTATGTCACGAGCGTTTTCATGCAATATACAAGCTTGTTCCTTTCTTTAATTTTATCTTGGGGAATTACATTGGTTGTGAATATACATGTATATAATCAAAATCAAAATCACTTTAATTTTGATTATATTGACTATATTGGGAATGGATATTTATTATTTACATGTATATATATATATGAATGGTCACACAGACTTCTAATGATTAAAAATGAATGATGGCTAGATGAAGAAAAACAAAAACCCATCCCCATAGCTATATGCAAGTAATGTATCATTGATGATGATGATGATGATGAAAAGCTTTGCATAATTCATACATGTACCATTGTAATTGCCGTATTTTACTTTAATAGATGGATGGAAAAAAGTACATGTACATGTACTAGTAAAGCTAGCATTCAATTTGTAATTCAATAATTCAATAAATTTTACAAGTGCATGACTTTATTTTATGTTAGGTGATGGGCAACATATTTGTTCTTGAATAGGTCTAGTTTTATTTTGGGATCTTTGAGAGTGCAATAAATACCCTTATTGTAATTGCTTCATTGACTAAATCGAAGACATAAAACCTGACAATGTAAAATAAACAGTGCCAGGGTAAAAAGTGTTCTCATATACTAAGAATGGATTTTTGTTACAGGACATTTAGGAGCTCAGTCGAAATATGGTTTGTTTGTAGAATTCTGTGAAATATATATATACAGGATGACTAATTAGTTTTCCATTTGGAGTGTACAATTTAAGTACTGTGAAATTATTTAACTGCTTTCTTTCAATTTTAAATGGGAATATTTGTCATGTCTGAACATTGTTCTAACAGATTTTTTTTCTATAGAGGCTAATAATGAATAGTTTTTGTGCTAGTATCCATGTATTTTTGAATTAATAATTTGAATTTCTGACTTAATTCTGTACATGTTAATAGTGGAATACAAAAGGGCTATATAGAACTTTGTTCAATTTAAAGAACTTTTCTGTTGTGCCAAAATTGACAAATTTAAGTTTTCTTTGACATATTGCCTCCTTCCTCCCATGTAATTGTATGAAAAACTACAACATAAGTTCCCTTCTCTTTGTGTACGACTTGTATGGGGTATTCTTTGCTGAAAAAAAAAATTGTTACATGAACTCTATATTGTATAACTCAGCAAGCATTTTTCACCACAAGAAATTTTTGTTTTTCAGTATTTTAGCATTTTTATTGTATTTGACATTTGACAGATGTTTTGCTGAAATCAGTGGGTATGGATTGGGAGTTACACCGCCCGTTCCTGAGGAAGGCTGAAGTCCTGGTACAACTACTAAAAGAAGCAGACGATCCCTCCTTCCAAAAATACTACAGAAGTCCTGCGTCAGAGACTCTGGACACCTACATAAAGAAAAACAACTTCTATAGTAACGACTACAAAGAAATGAGTAATAGGTATAGAAATAGATACTTTACTTCTACTGTCCACTCAGCTTATGACGACTTCAGAAATGAGACAATCTTTGCTTTAATTTTTTGAAACTAATAGCCACTGTGATACTAATTGTGATATCTTTGTTCCTCTTATCTCATTGTAATCAGTAAATGAACATTAGTGCTATTACATTCTTTCTTAAAGTAGAGGTTATTTCTGAAGGGGCATTTTCAATATTAATTTTGTTTTGATGTAGGAGACGTAATTCAAAGATTAATAATTATTTCTGTAAAAGGTTAAAAATATAGTTTGAACTAGCTACAACATTTCACTTGTTTCAAAAGATTTGATCATTTTAGGTATCTGTGAAAATGAAAGTGTAAATTCTACAATGAATTAGATAGCACATTTATTTGTATGATCTATTTGCTAATTTTCCTTCATGGTCCTGTTTTATGTTGCAGATTGAGTTTGGTGAATAACCCAGAGGAGGAGGAGAGTAAGGGAGTGGACCACCCCGCCCACATCTCAGAAAAGAGGGTCAATAATGTCACAACCATCAAACTGGAATGTAGAGACCCTCTCATTACTAAATCAGGTAGGAGCATGTAAGACAACATTTATTGCATGTGTATTATTTTATTTTATTTAAGTGAAATCTAATATGAACTTTATTCAAACAGTGTTATGTAAATATGTTCTGTATATTTTAAAACTGACAGGCGTTTAATCAAATGAACAAGTTTCAAGTAATGCATCATGTGCCCATGCTTTTGGTCTTTACATGGAAGCATGATGCATGGTAATTTTAAGATAAACATTGTTCTTGCGTGTTTACTTTTCATTTGAAAATACATGAGATTTTGTTAAATTCTCTCTCAAAGCACATACTTGAATCTAAAAAAAAATTGTTTTGCTCCTTAGATGTTATGATGTGACCATAAAAAGTAACTTTCTATAACATTGTCAGTTTCAGATGATAAAAGTATTCAATCAAAGTCTGTATGTATACATATCAGAAGGGGAAGGTTCCTATTGATTAAGGGGTGACTTAACTTAGGTCTCATTTTCTTTCCATTTATTGGTTTTGCTAGAGTCAAACCACAAAATGGTGAACCCAGATTTTCTTGATTTTAGCCACTGTTTCTTAAATCAACAAACTGTAACATAATCTATCGGTAGCAGGTGAAAAATAAACATTTTTTCCTTAATTTTGATGTACATTTGTGTCTTTTTCTAGCTCTGGCAGTGGCCTTAGGAAATCTGTACCATGAAGACATAGAGGTCCATTTAGAAGATGTGGCCAATGTGCTTGCTGCGGCTTCTGCTATAGGATACAAGTCACTGATGGATGAGTATGTATTAATGTCCATCTGTCATGCTCTATAAATATTCTAGACCTAGAGAATGTCGTAATAATATTAATCATAATAGCAATTACAGCTTTACAGCATTGTTTAAAAAAAAGTTTATGAAAGAACATCCTTATAAAACACTTTATTCTTTTATAGATGTGGTAATTTAATGCTGAGGAATATCACTTTTCGTACAGTATGTAAATATCACCAAGCTGCTGCCAGGGTAAGTGTTGATACCATATCAAAGTTTGGTAACTCTGTATTGTAATGATATTGTGAAAATATTACTCAATTTCCCTTTGATAGAGGACATGCTGTCTTAGTTAGAATTTCCCTGTCTTTATTTACAGTATCAGCAGGAACATGTGGTGTTAGCATGTGAAAGATGGTTAGAACTCAACCTCATACCACAAGTAAGTTTCCTGAAAAATAAACAATATTTCTTCAGAGAATTATTCTTTGAAAATGTAACTGTATGAAAGTTTGATCTTCAAGAAGGCTGGACCCTTGAATTGACTTCAGATCTGTATGTTTTTTAAACACTTGACATGAATTTTTATATATGAATTTTATAAATACAGTCTCTATTGCATGAATTTTCTGTTTACAGCTTTCCTCACACATTCAGCTGAGAGAAGTACCTATAGATATACTACAGAAAGTTATCAAATCAAACAGGTATTCTAACGCACAAACATTAAAAGAAAAACATGCACTAAAGAAAAAGATTTTTGACACTAAAACATATCACAAGTCCACATTTACATTACATTTGATTCAAAATTGTAGTTTGGGGTATCTTATCAGCATAATCAAGTTTACTTGTCGGTACGTCTTTGACTGAAGAGTGCATGTCTGGTCCATGCTGTAAATTTATCTGCTTTGAAATGATGCTAATGAATTTGAAGATCTTTAACATTTGTACCACTTGGTGAGTGTCACTGCTGGTGGACCAGGAGTCCCCAAGGGCACATGTAGCCAACTTCGATCAATTTCAGTTGATTGTTTCTTCAACGCATTCGAAAATTTCCGTTCTCAAAATTTCTTGAAATTTCTAAAATATGGGTCCTGTAGTATCATTCCCAACCACCCTGCTATGTCTTTCGGTACATTTTTGGACATGATAACTTTCGCAATCTTTTGCCATATTTCATTGTTTAGATTGAGGGTCACTGTCGACGGTTAAGTATCCTAAACGTGCATGTCTGGTCCATGTTGTAAAGGGGTAGGGCCATGAAGCCCGATATTGGCCCTAATTGTGAACATTGTACTTCATAGAATTCTTAACTGTTATTTGACATTTTGAAACGTTCTCTACTGAATCACGAATCTATCTTTTGTAAATGTTGCTTTTATCAATAGCTTGTAGCCCTTTGAATACACCAAAATTGGTCATATTTCAGGAAATTGACACAAAAACAACATATCTCCATTAAATTAGCAATGGCCGCATGCATTAATTAAGATGAAAAAATTATATGTGAAAGAATATTAGTATATCCTTTTGTCATAAACTTTTATCACAGTTAACGCATGCGGCCACATTGAATTATTCGACAAAAGACAAAATTCCCTGCAATTTTCGCCTTATTTTGTCAATAATGTCAAAATGACGTCACTTTATGACGTTATTGCAATTAAATGGCACTTTGTTTGGTGAAATTTTTTTTTTCTCTAAAAGCAGTAAACGTTAGTGTATTTTCATGAGAGGATATCAAGTATTTCTTATGAAATTTATTTCTAGGGAAAAATTGAGGGCCAATTTAGGGGTCTAGTGGCCCTACCCCTTTATCTGCTTTGAAATGATGCTAATGAATTTGAAGATCTTTAACATTTGTACCAATTATTTTCCTAGTGTATTTGTTGACAAATTTACATAACAAGGAAGCAGATGTTTCTTCATTGAAAATGGACCACTTTGGAAGAAAAAATTGGAAAATACAAAGCTTTGTATAATTTTAATCCCAGATTCAATTTTTCTCATTTAATCATGAACTCATCTCTGGACATCGTTGATCATTCTGTTAGTTTTTGACAAGGATTGATGGACAGGATTCCTAATAATCACCTATCAACTAAAGTCATTGGCTCGAAATTGCAATGTTTTGAGCGACTGTGTCATCTTTTATTCCAGTATCCTGCCTTTGTTCATAACACAATTCAGCAAATTTTTTTTCCATATGTAAGAGCAATACATTTATGAATATTTTGGAAGTTAAATCAAAATTAATTTCCAATAGCTTTAAGAGAACCTGAATGACACTTAATATTATGACGTCATCAAAAAATTCACAGATACGTTGAAAAATGCTTATTTCAAAGTCTCATAGAATATTTTCCTGTGGATAGAATCAACTTTAAGTTTGTATGATGAAGGACAGACAAGAAATGAATAATTTCAGAAATTTTGAGAAAAAATTAATTTGGCGTCAAAGTGTACAATACCTCCTTAAATGATGGTAATGAATTTGAAAACGTTTAACATTTGATGTAACATGCCGCTCGCTATCATCAAAGCTGATATATCACCTACCAAGCCTACATGTATGTCACTCTAGTGTGCATACATGTATATAAGTTTAAAAATTCACATTGTCCCATCAAATGTAGACATTAGCAAAGCCTTATTGTTTTTAATTCCAGGTTGTTTACTTATAATGAACACAGTATTTACAAGACCCTTTCTTATTGGTTGTTCCTTCAGTTGAATCCTGGGATACAGTTGATGCCTTCCCATAGTACTGTGCTGTCTTACTTCAATAGGTATGAACAGCTTTGTTGTCTTCATTGTAAACAGGATTGACACACATACATGTACGTGTTAAGCTAAAAGAATGGGTAGAGTGCCAGCACAAAGGATTTCCTTGGCAAGCAGATTGGAAAGAGGAATTTGAATTGCTCAGTGGAATGATTTGTGGGCATGTTTTGACTTTTAAATAATTGTTGCTGAATGCATGCTAACATTAGCATATCATTCCTCATTGGTAAAAATTGAAATTTTGAGGAAAAATGGGTAGTTATGGATGGACACCTTTTAAGCTCCAACACACATGAAAGAAAATACAAATTCATTATCAAAAATCATACATTGAAAACATTTTCCTGTAGGTACCGTATAACCAGAAATTTTCGCGAGATACTAATTTTCGCTATATTTGCAAGTGATTTGGATTCGCGAAAAATTATCCTTGCGAAAAATTATGTTTTGTAAGGTATAACGTAAATTGGTATATCATCTACATTTTGTTCTCATTATACATGTGTCATTCTTTCACAGATCTCGATTAAACATAAATAGAAGAAAATCCAGTGTATTCTTATGATAGAAAGAACTAAAACTTAAGTAATTGAAGGTAAAAAACACTGAAATCATATGTACATATTTTTATGTAGTTTAGGAGTCGCGAAAAATTGTACTCACGAAAATAAAGACACCCTGATTTACCATAAAATCACGAAATTTGATACTCGCAAAAATTTCTGGTTATACGGTATTAATGACATGCATTGATATAAGAATTAATTCTGAATTAAACTTTCTCTCAAACTGCTCTATTAATACTGCATTGTGATAATTAATTTTTTTACAGTTTACAAAAAACTTGTTCTTTCCTTGAGAAAGATGAAGGAAGATTGTATGCTCCATTGTTCAGTTCAATCAGGCTGCATGGAATTACAGATAGTAAGTATAAATCCTTATGAATGTTGAATAATAATTATTTGTTGTATAGTAAACACATACCTTTGCAATATTTCCAAAATTGATAAGTATAATATTTCGCCAAAGTTTATTTTTTGCATATATTTGAAGCATTAGACAACATGGTACATGTAAAATTCACTGTTTAAATTTATGTATCATATCATTGGATTCTGGAAAAAAAAACAAAAAACAGTTCAACAGTCAGGAAAATACAAGGGCTGATTGATATGCTATGAGCCTCGATTCTGCTGATGGATTATCTCCAAGAAGGACAAACACTCAATTGCACATACTGTACTGTACTTCACCTCTGACACAGTTACGGGAAAACATTAAACTTAAGCGCCGCGGAAAGCTCACTAGTTGAAGGTGTGTTGTTCTATCAGGACAATGCTCCTGTTCACAAGTCTGTCTCTGCTATGGCTGCCATTCATGTGGCTTTAATTTTTGATTGAGCATACGCCTTATTTACCCGATCTTGCTCCATCAGACTTTCATCTATTCCCAAAACTGAAAGCAGCTTATTCTAGCAAACAATTTCAGTTTGATGACGTCATACTTGCAGTGGATGGCTTTCTGACCAGTCAAGATAAGGAGTTCTTAAAGAAGTGGTATTGAGGTCCTTAAACACCAGCAGCAAAAGTGTATAGATACTGAAGGGGATTATTTAGAAAAATAATGTGAAATGTCTGATAAAATTCAAATTCTTAGATATGAGACTCACAACATGTTAATCAGCCCTCGCACAAGATAAATCTACCTTTTATTTGATTATTGTATGAGATTTCAGTTTCATTTTCTCCATGGACAGGAATGTACATAAGTTTTAACTGAAATGATCGGATTATTTTTCAGCCAATCACATTCAGGATATGCAGATTATGAATATTTTGCCTCAGTGTCAGCTTATCAACCTCCTGTCACAACATTATCATTCAGTAAGTATAGTGAGAGGATACAATGCACTGTGTATATGTTCATATGAATGACTGAGTACTTTCATGTACATCAGTGTCCGCAAAATTTTGCGTCATTGAACATTCGGTCCTATGTTGATAAACTTATTTCTGTCTGTTCTAGAAACAAAGAGAAGGAGAAATTTTCCAGGAATTGTACCCTCAAAATAATTTTATATTTAAGATATATTTAAGATATCAACAGATAAGATCCCCTCCAATTTTAACATATTTTTTTAAGTTCTCGACAAAATGTTAAAGCAAGAGGCAATTATTTAATCATATAATATGTGATAATAAGAAATCAATATACATTAAGCTCCAAAACTTACATTCAGACAATATGGTCCAGCTTGAAGTGACGCAAAAGTTTGTCTGGCTGGTCCGACAGTTAGATGAATTTTATGCAGACACTGGTGCCTATACCTTTGATGTAAAATATCATTTGTCAGGGTGTTTGGAAGGGTCAATATTTACAGGGGCAGTTCGATCCTGTGTTAAAACCAATCGGTAAAATTGGTATGAAGACTTATCAACCAATTTCAGCCAAATTCTTGAATTTGGTGGTCATAAGATGGCAACAGTGGTTGAAATACAAAAAATGTAATTACTGTAAAATTTTAGCAAAGGAAATTGTGTTGCTGTTCTCCCACACCACATATTTATAAAGCTTGTGCTTCATGGTCTTTCAGTAGTTTCAAAGGACACTTGTCATATCAGTTTACTCATATGAGGGATATAGGCCCAATTAGGCCTCTTGTTGTGAAGAGATTGTGATAGCGTAGTAAAATTTAATTTAAAGAATATTTGATTTGACTGAAATTCTCTGTAGTTACCTTACGATGGCAGCACGTTGAACTTCACAAGGAATCGATTTATGCTCATTGCCGTTAGATTTGGCTTTATCTTTCCCAGTGATGTAAGAGTTTTGAGACTTTCTAATGCATCTAGAATTTTTAGTCCCCTACCGGCAACGCCGAAGGGGACTCTTAGTTTCCTCTCGGTCTGTCTGTCTGTCCGTCCGTCTGTCTGTCTGTCTGTCCGTCTGTCCGTCTGTCCCATTTTCAGTTTTCCGGACTTTTTTCCGCTGTTGTTGCATATATTGAACTCATTTTTGGTATGTGGATATATCTCAATGTGATACAGATCAAGTTTGAGTTTGCTTTTGATTGACCTAATTTTACAAGAGTTATGGCTCTTGGACTTAGCAAATTTAATGAAAGTTTCAGTTTTCCAGACTTTTTTCTGCTGTTGTTGCATATATTGAACTCATTTTTGGTATGTGGATATATCTCAATGTGATACAGATCAAGTTTGAGTTTGCTTTCGATTGACCTAATTTTACAAGAGTTATGGCCCTTGGACTTAGCAAATTTTATGAAAGTTTCAGTTTTCCGGACTTTTTTCTGCTGTTGTTGCATATATTGAACTCATTTTTGGTATGTGGATATATCTCAATGTGATACAGATCAAGTTTGAGTTTGCTTTCGATTGACCTAATTTTACAAGAGTTATGGCCCTTGGACTTAGCAAATTTTATGAAAGTTTCAGTTTTCCGGACTTTTTTCTACTGTTGTTGCATATATTGAACTCATTTTTGGTATGTGGATATATCTCAATGTGATACAGATCAAGTTTGAGTTTGCTTTCGATTGACCTAATTTTACAAGAGTTATGGCCCTTGGACTTAGCAAATTTTATGAAAGTTTCAGTTTCCCGGACTTTTTTCTACTGTTGTTGCATATATTGAACTCATTTTTGGTATGTGGATATATCTCAATGTGATACAGATCAAGTTTGAGTTTGCTTTCGATTGACCTAATTTTACAAGAGTTATGGCCCTTGGACTTAGCAAATTTTATGAAAATTTCAGTTTTCCGGATTTTCTTCCGCTGTTGTTGGATAAATTGAACTCATTTTGGGTATGTGGATATATCTCAATGGGATACAGATCAAGTTTCAGTTTCCTTTAGATTCACATATTTTTACAAGAGTTATGGCCCTTTGACTTAGCAAATTTTATGAAAATTTCAGTTTTCCGGACTTTTCTTTGGTTCTATTGCAAATAATGCACTGATTTTTGGTAAATGAATACATCTCAGTGTGATACAGACCAAGTTTGAGTTTGGTTTCCATTGGCCTATTTTTACAAGAGTTATGGCCCTTGGACTTAGCAAATTTCATGAAATTTTCAGTTTTCCGGACTTTTTCATGCCTGTTATTGCAGATAATGAGCTGATTTTTTGTATGTGAATACATTATAGTGTGATGCAGATTTGAGTTTAATTTAGATCGACTAATTTTCACAGTAATGGCCCTTGGACTTTGCAAATTTCGTGAATTCAGTTTCCCAGACTTTTCTTGGCTGTTGTTGCAGAAGATGAACTGACGAACAGAGATGCAAGTCATAAATTTATGCCGCCGGTAGGGGACTTATATCGCACAGCGATCATTGCATTTTTCTTATTTTGTTTATAATGATTACATTCTAGTTTGGACATTATAGAGAAGTTCATGTGTTTGGATTTTATTTCTTAATAAAGAATGCAGAAAATTCAGTATAATCTTTTAGATTTGTGTAACAATACCCATAGAGTATTACTTTATTGCACAATATATAAGTAACTTTGATGCACTAAATTATTCTATGCTCCATATTTGTAAACACATTGCTAATGTTTGCATTTGCATTGACTTAGCCTATGTAGATTAAAAACTTAATCTGGGCTATCTTTCATGATCCTTAAGGTACATGACATTGATTTGTAACATTACATGTGACAATAACTTGACAAGAATGTCATTTGATACTATGACCTTTGACCTAGTGCCCTTGATCTTTAACCATCTTTTAAAAAAATGAAGTAGGGCTTATTTCCTGAACCTTGAGGGATAACCTTTCGACTTCCATATGATACTCTGAGCTTTTCGTTCATTGTTATATAATGAGAGAAACTTTCATTTACAACGACGATCTTTAGCCTTCTGACAACTCTTTTATGATTTTGTTGTAAACATCATTTTCTAAATGCACAATTTTTAGTTCACCAGGAGCACAAGAGAGCTAATGCCATACCCTTATCATTGTTGCGGTCGTCATTTTCCTCCGTATTACCTTTCATTTTACTTTAGCCTGGGGCATATCCCTAGAAATGTAAGGGTTAGGGCTTTGATATGTAGATACCTTGTGACAAGATCCTTCATTTGAGACCATGATCTTTAAGCTATTGACTTTGACCTGCTTTTTAAAAAAAATTAGTCTGGTCTATACATGTATCTCTTCAACTATAAGGGAAAGAACTTTGATAATTCATGCATAGATTTATTATTGCCAAGACATTTGAGACAATGACCTTTATCTAGTGACCTTGACCGTTACTTGTTTGCTACTTTTCAATAACTCATACTTTGGCTGTATCTGTAGCTCTATAAGGGATAGGACTAATATTACATGCATAGACTCCTTATGACAGTACTTTTTTAGCTCACCTGAGCGAAGCTCAAGTGAGCTATTGTCATAGCGCGCCTGTCCGGCGTCCGTCCGGCGTCGTCGTCCGTCCGGCGTAAACTTTTAACATTTTCGACATCTCCTCTGCAACCGCTGCACAGAATTTCACGAAACTTTACAGGAAGCAAGTACTCAATGCCCTCTACCGAGTTTATGTTTTTCGAGCCGATCTGAAATCAAAGATGGCCGCCACAGGCTCTGATTGGCTGACACATTTTCGACATCTCCTCTGCAACCTGCTGCACAGAATTTCATGAAACTTAACAGGAAGGAAGTACTCAAGGTCCTCTACCAAGTTTGTGTTTTTTGTGCCGATCGTTCAACAAAAATGGCCCCTGAGGGCTGTGATTGGCTGATATATTTTCGACATCTCCGCAACTGCTGCACAGAATTTCATGAAACTTTACAGGAAGGAAGTACTCAAGGTCCTCTACCAAGTTTGTGTTTTTTGTGCCGATCGGTCAACAAATATGGCCACCAAGGGCTCTGATTGGCTGACACATTTTCGACATCTCTTCTGCAACCGCTGCACAGAATTTCAATAAACTTTACAGGAAGGAAGTATTCAAGGTCCTCCAACAAGTTTGTGTTTTTCGTGCCGATCGGTCAACAAATATGGCTGCAGAGGGCTCTGATTGGCTAACACATTTTCAACATCTTCTCTGCAAAAAAACCACTGCACAGAATTTCATGAAATTTTACAGGAAGAAAGTACTCAAGATCCTCTACCAAGATTGTGTATTTTGTGCTGATCGGTCAACAAATATGGCCGTCAAGGACTCTGATTGGCTGACACATTTTCGAAATCTCCTCTGCAACCATTGCACAGAATTTCACGAAACCTTGCAGCAAGCAAGTACTCAAGGTCCTCTGCCAAGTTTGTGTTTTTCTGGTCGATAGGTCAACAAATATGGATGTCAAGGGCTTTGATCTGTAGAAGTATTTTTGTGACTTTTAACCCTTTGTCTGCAACTCAGGTGAGCGATGTGGCCCCCTTGGGCCTCTTGTTTAATTTTAGAATTTATTTGATTTTTTACGAAATCCTGCTATTGCAAGCTATGTTATCTTTGATTACCCTATGTTTAGCTTATTTTTATCAGCACTATTTATGTATATGGTTATACAGTTACAAGGTTATTTTTATATGCACTTTTTACGTTTATATTTCTCTGCACTGTTTATGTTTACGGTTTTACAGTTACAAGGTGGTGGAGATATGGAGGCTCTGAAAAATTTTACCACAGGTTCAATACGACAGGGATTCATTGTAGATGAAGTAAGGATAAAGTACATTGACTAAATATTTCAACTGACTTATTACCAAAGGAAAACATCAAGATTCAGATGATCGTAACTTCTATGTCTCATCCTGGCTACTTACAAAACTGAAATTAATTTTATGCCTCCACCATATACATGTACATGTATTGCCAGTGGCTAGTGTTGCATTCTTTTAGTTTTCCATACATGTAGATGTCATATATTTACTATCAGTTTGGGCATTCATGGTGTAACAACAGTAGTTAAATTTTTAAATAAGACTGACCTTCAAATGTTTGTCCTTGTTATTGCAATATCTTGATAAAAGATGTAAATGATATTTCAAAATATTGAAAACATAGCTTGGAAAAATAAATCTATTTTTTTTAAAAAGAAAAAAAAATACCCAGGCTATTTGAAGTTTATTTCAGAAAGAAAAATTCCAGCTCCTTTAAAGTATCAATAAAGATCAATTAAGAAAAACAACTATTAGCAACACTGTAGCTTTATTACATACAATATTATTTCGTGATTTCTTAGGAGCCCCACTACCACTCTGAGGTGCTGTCTTTACATGGTTTCCACTTTGAACTTAAAGCTGTGAGGAGTAGTCACGGACATGTAGCTTTCTACATGCAGGTAAGACAACTAAAGCTGTGAGGAGTAAGTCACAAACGTGTAGTTTTCTACATGCAGGTAAGACAACTAAACTTGTGAGGAGTAAGTCATGGACATGTAGCTTTCTACATACAGTTTAGACAACTTAAAGCTGTGAGAAGTAGTCAAAGACATGTAGCTTTCTACATGCAGGTAAGACAACTAAAGCTGTGAGAAGTAGTCAAAGACATGTAGCTTTCTACATACAGGTAAGACAACTAAAGCTGTGAGGAGTAAGTCACAAACGTGTAGTTTTCTACATGCAGGTAAGACAACTAAACTTGTGAGGAGTAAGTCATGGACATGTAGCTTTCTACATACAGGTTAGACAACTAAAGCTGTGAGGAGTAAGTCACAGACATGTAGCTTTCTACATGCAGGTAAGACAACTAAAGCTGTGAGGAGTAAGTCACAAACGTGTAGTTTTCTACATGCAGGTAAGACAACTAAACTTGTGAGGAGTAAGTCATGGACATGTAGCTTTCTACATACAGTTTAGACAACTTAAAGCTGTGAGAAGTAGTCAAAGACATGTAGCTTTCTACATGCAGGTAAGACAACTAAAGCTGTGAGAAGTAGTCAAAGACATGTAGCTTTCTACATACAGGTAAGACAACTAAAGCTGTGAGGAGTAAGTCACAAACGTGTAGTTTTCTACATGCAGGTAAGACAACTAAACTTGTGAGGAGTAAGTCATGGACATGTAGCTTTCTACATACAGTTTAGACAACTTAAAGCTGTGAGAAGTAGTCAAAGACATGTAGCTTTCTACATGCAGGTAAGACAACTAAAGCTGTGAGAAGTAGTCAAAGACATGTAGCTTTCTACATACAGGTAAGACAACTAAAGCTGTGAGGAGTAAGTCACAAACGTGTAGTTTTCTACATGCAGGTAAGACAACTAAACTTGTGAGGAGTAAGTCATGGACATGTAGCTTTCTACATACAGGTTAGACAACTAAAGCTGTGAGGAGTAAGTCACAGACATGTAGCTTTCTACATGCAGGTAAGACAACTAAAGCTGTGAGGAGTAAGTCACAGACATGTAGCTTTCTACATACAGTTTAGACAACTTAAAGCTGTGAGAAGTAGTCAAAGACATGTAGCTTTCTACATGCAGGTAAGACAACTAAAGCTGTGAGAAGTAGTCAAAGACATGTAGCTTTCTACATACAGGTAAGACAACTAAAGCTGTGAGGAGTAAGTCACAAACGTGTAGTTTTCTACATGCAGGTAAGACAACTAAACTTGTGAGGAGTAAGTCATGGACATGTAGCTTTCTACATACAGGTTAGACAACTAAAGCTGTGAGGAGTAAGTCACAGACATGTAGCTTTCTACATACAGGTAAGACAACTAAAGCTGTGAGGAGTAGTCATGGACATGTAGCTTTCTACATGCAGGTAAGACAACTAAAGCTGTGAGAAGTAGTCAAAGACATGTAGCTTTCTACATGCAGGTAAGACAACTAAAGCTGTGAGGAGTAAGTCACAGACATGTAGCTTTCTACATGCAGGTAAGACAACTAAACTTGTGAGGAGTAAGTCATGGACATGTAGCTTTCTACATACAGTTTAGACAACTTACAGCTGTAGGGAGTAGTCATGGGCATGTAAAAACAAAAACACAGACAAACAAACAAACAAAATTATAAACATGATGAACTATATATTGTACTCCCCTTCAAGAATTTTTAGAAGAGATTGATTGGATCATGTTGTAACCATTTATTACATCTAACAACAGTTTTTCTAATGATCCATGTATATTGCTTAGGCTATTCAATATAAAGTATCCAATGTACAATGTCACATCCATTTTTATCCCGTGAAGCAGACATTATCTTCGCTTTAAAGATGCGCTAAAGACACTTTGTAGATGTGGAAGGATGGGTGAAAAATCTGAATGGCGTTGGACGTGGAAAGAAGTTTTTAACTGCTCAAAATTTTATTCTGCGGACAACCACGGACAATGCACGCATGCAAAGCCGTGATAATCCGTGTTCCGGCAGTGATTAAAACTAAGGGAAGACGCGAAAGTTTAGCAGTCTGTCATGGCCAGAGCGCTGTCATAGGAAGGGTGTTCTGCATTGGTATCATGGTAAATAGCATGTGTTTGGTTAGCCGTGCTTAGGTGGTGTATCAGTAGTGGAACAGCAGCCATTAGTCATACCCCGTACAAAGCACAGCTGTGGCAAAAACTACTATGTTTGACCATGTCCAGCAGATTTTTGAATATGATTTGGACATGGAGAGCAGTGTGATCGGGGCTTAATTCCCTTGCTTTGTGATACCCATAGTGTCGGTTTCTTTAATTTATAAGAATTAAATGTTGAAACATGTCATCAAAAAAGTTTCGTGTTTATGTTTTTGCTGGCAGAGATACACAATAATTTACTGCAGGTTGACCAGCACATTTACTTAATCTCAGTAAGAGTTATCATTCTTACCACGTGTACCATCACTGTTTTATAAAAAAAATGTTTTCTACAATTCAGAGGTTGAAGCCTGGTGACCCAATTCTGAGTTTCCGTCAGTGTGAGAGACAGACGTTTTCCATGCGACCAGACAGGGAGGTTAGGTACTGTATAACGGTACAACAGCTGGACTCTGGGGATCATAACATGCTGACAACGGGCATCGTATCACAGAAGTTTGGACTGGGTGATAAAACTAGTAAAAGTGAGGTGTGTAAAGGGAACTTTTTCAAGTAAAAAATCTACGAAAAAGAATAATTTTGTAAAAGTTATGAAATTCTTCAAATATCTTAGTATGTCATGTTCATTTCATGCATTTATTATGTTAAAAGCGTTTAAAATCATCCTTGGATAAAGATGAATTAATTGTAGGTAGGCATTGAAACCACTAAAGATATCATGCAAGTCATTATTTGAAAAATGTTTTACACCATTTAAAAAGTAACATTCAGTTTGTCCAAGCAATATGGAAAGATGTGAAGATTGTGCAAGTAGAGTAGAATTTTAAATGAAACAATGAATTGATATTAACTTTTTCATAAGGACTTGAGCTTGAATAAGCCATGGTAATGATAATAAATGCTTTTTCAGTGTTAATTTTGGACAAGTTATGGTTGTTATTATCATTGTCCAATACTAATGCTGATCCAAAATTACCAATTGACACACTGATAAAAGTTTCTGTATAAAAGCTATGAAGAAACTGTCTGCTCATTATTCCATGCTATATATTGTCTGACCACAAGTCTAAGTATCCTTCCATCTTGCTTGATTGGCTGTCTGTCAGAAGTTGACAAGTGTTTGTATATTTCAGATGGATATTAGTTACAGTTGTATGGTTTATTGGGCTTCATATGATGAGTATATAATTTAGGGAGGGGAATAACCTTGGATTTTTTTTCGGTGCACAGGATATCATTGGTTGTGGTACAATTCAAGTAGATTACAATGAGGAAGTAATCAGTATGTAATGTTAATTACACACAACAAACTTAATTTCTTATTTAATTTCAGATTCTGAAGATTGAGAGTTTGGACAGTGCTGCGTATGTAACCTTTGCCTTGATGTTCCCAGCGTCGTAAAGCCATACTGGACGTAGGCAATACTACAAGGGTTTATCTAGTTGTGATTTTGTTTTGTTTGGCACTCCATATTCATTCAGTACCTCATTCATCATGGGTTAAATTTTAAGACTGCAGAATTCATTTTCACCGTTGTCATGGCTACAATGAAGCCTTGAAAATAATGTAACTTTTTATGTGAAAAATATGTTTATGAAGAGTATTGCTGTATTGATGATGGAATTGTGTATTGAAAAAAATATGGAACTTTTTACCATGCATAGCGTATGCATAAAATTCTTTTGCTGAATTATGTAAACTTAAAGTACATTTGATTTATTTTCACTCTTTGATGATAATTTATTGATTTTTGATTTGAGAAGAGTATTTGTAATTATATATCAATATTATCACCTGCTGGGCAGTAATTACCATTGAGAGTCCGCAGAGTTAAGGGATAGATAATGTGACGAAGATCATAAGGTAATGGATCCTTCTTTATATTCAGTAATTATAGCTTTATGACAATATTAAAAGCACTTTGATCGTTAGGTTAAGGTAGAAGAAGAGTTCAGTAGAGTTTATTAAAAGTGCCATGAACTCTTGTAATGCTATGGAGAACTTTCCATTGATGTTGTCATAACATGTAACTTGCTAGAAAATAGCAAACTGCAAGGAAGGAATTCTTTATACAACTTTGTAATGGTGATAAGAACAAAGTTCTAGGTATCAGGGTAGCGAATGTTTGTGCTTTTTATGCCAAAAATTCTAGATGTTGGACCTCTTTATTTTCTTCTCCCCATCTTTCATTGTTTTATTCTAGGATATGTCTATGGATAAATCAATAAAGAATAACATTTTCATTCTTTACATTGTGATGATAATCATGTACATGTTCTTTGACTTAGAATAGATTTCATTGTCATACTCTCCATTACACTGTTTCTTGATTTACCACAAAATATATCAACAATGACAGTGGAAGTCTTTTGACTTTAACCATACATGTGTATACAGTATTTTTACAAATCAGTATGTTCTTTTATGAAATCTGATATTTAAGTATTTATTTGACTGTGAAATGCCATAAGAACAAGAAATTGTGGTAAAACCACTTTTAATTAGAGAACGTACCGGTAATAATTTTTGATATAGTATTATTAGACAAATCTGTGATATGCCATCATATTTGTATCTAATATGATGTTTCTACATTTATTGCTTAGCTTCTTTTGAAGAAATTTGAAGCTCATATTATACTTGCCATAATATTTTTTTATGACTGTGACTTTATGTGTGCGCTTGTTTTATATGTGCCTTGATACTCGCATATTATAAAAGTGCTTTACATTTTTACAAATCCTATTTTTATGTGTACTTTTTGTATTCTTTATTTATTTCAATATTACATATCAGCATTTTGTAACCACTTATATGTTACCAGAAGTAGATTCTAAAAATCCTGATTTTACCAGACGGACAATGAATCTAATTGTATATTTAACATAACAATCAGTATTAAATGTTAATAAGTATTTTTTTTAATGTGAGTGTAGAAAAATTAAACGAATTTAGTGCTTTCATTCTCCAAAACATTGAGAGAATGTTATGTCTTATTTACTTAAATTCAAGTAGATTGTGGAGGAAAATCAGCCTTAGTAAAGGGGATCGGCACCTTAAACATGTTATATGAGTAATTGTCATCCAGTGAAATGACCTTTGTGGAAATTGGGATTATACACAATAACTGTAAAAGAACATTTCTCTGATTTGTTGAACTTGAGCATTAAATGCATACAAATTGATTAGACAATACAGTTATCATACGGGAAAAAAGACACTAAGTAAGTTTGGGGTACCACCTCAGAAGAGGAAGATGACAACTTTTGACAATTTATCATGATTTTGACTGCTTTCTTCATTATTCATAGAAAAAAAATCAAATCAAATATGCCCCGATATTTCCTATATAAACTGCAAACTACAGTTAGACACTATGGATACTTGGATTGGACACTTGTAACAAAGATTCATCTACCAGTAACAGTTTTCTTGAATATAATTGATGAAATTACCATGCTGAATAAATGTTACCTGGGAACCAACACCCGAGAACCAAAATGATGAGCCCTTCCTACCTCTATAATTATCTATTTTCTTAATAAATGTACAGTTTATCATAATTTAATATCTAACAAAGTTACTACGTGATGAATGAGTCTCTTAATATTAAAAAAAATATATTATTTAGAAGAGCATTATAGCACAGTATTTACTAAACATTCATTATTTTTAACTAATAATGCATAATAAGCATTTTTTCCCATAAATAACAATGACCATAATTGGAGTATATTGCAGGTTTTTATTTTTATAAAGTGAAAAAAAGGGTTACACTCAGCTTTGCTATTACATGTGTGCACAATATGGTCATTGGGAAGTGGGGTGCATATTGATAAACTGTGATGAATATCTTGTTAGCTATGTTTTTATTACAGCCTTTTTATCATGATTTCTATTTCTCATTGTTTTGTTTGTTAAATAACTATGACTTCAGTATCATTGTTCTAGGACTTTGTTATCAACGCTTTTATTCCCTGGAATAAATACAACTTTTCTTGTTTATGTCATGTTTATGTTGTGTTTGTAATTATTCCCCTTATTATCATAAAAAGAGAGAAAACACTTATTATAACCTTTATAAAAATTTTTCAGACATTGATACAAAAAGTAGAGAAAAATCTATCAAGATATCATTGAAGACATACAAACACACACACAAACGTACACATTCACACAATGTTCTAACCTAGATTTTATATGCAAAGACGTCGCAACATTGACAAAATATTCTATGGTGACATCATATTTAATTACACTGTCTTGATGCATAGTCGCGTTTCATTATTTCGTCACAGTGAAAACATCTAATTTTGTAACGTCTTTACTGGATAATTATTACACAGGTACCCCTACTACATGTATATGCTCTATGTGGACAAGGTTACGAAAGCATAGAAGGGACATCTTGAAAAAAATTATTTCGTGTGCATGACTTATGCCCTGTTTACACGACGGGTTTAATGCGCATTAAATCGAATTTAATGCGCATTAGATTTTAGCTGCGTTCACACGGAGAATCTAATGCGCATTAGTTTAATTCGCATTAGATTTAATGCGCATTAGATTTTGTCGTGTGAACGCAAAGCGAATCTAATTCGCATTAAATCTGGCGCATGCGTATATGATATACTAGAATTCTATGGTACATTTCCATCATAACTGGGCACTTTTAATTACCCTTGGACCTCGATACATAGAATAATGGGTAAAAATACTTGATTTCATTCACAATGAGCACTCTAAGTAACTAAGTACAGTGTCTCTTTACTTGCGTAGAGTGACGTTATATTATGACGTCATTTTATCTCACAATGACGTCATGAAACATTAGCCCAACTTACGAAAAGGTAAATTATTATGAGCAAAACAATATACCGGCATGCATTCGACCCTTTTACTATCTAAAGTATACGGCTCTCAGTGCAAATGTACCAAAATCTAATGCGCATTAGAATGTGTCGTGTGAACGCAATGCGAATCTAATTCGCATTAGAATAAAGCGCATCAAATCTAATGCGAATTAGATTTAATGCGCACTCGTGTGAACAGGGCATTAAAATAATTCGTGCTCAAAACTAACTCCTGCTCATGACTTTGTAATTCGTGCGCATGACTTTCGTAACTAGTGCACACAACTTACTAACTCGTGATCACGACTTTATGTGCACAACTTACTAACTCGTGCACACGACTTAGTAACTCGTAGCATGACCTTTGAACTCGTGCACATGACTTGTCTCTTCATTCTATTGGTCAATTATCTCGTGCCAACGACTTTGTAACTTGTGCAAACGAGATAATCAACCAATAGAAAACTAGGATCAAATAAAATGGCGACAATTGATAATGATCATGCATGTATATTGAAACACGTCTATCAAAAGTTCTGTAAACTTATTATCATGCTATTTTTGAAAATCACCGGCGTTGTGCTCCACACAAAACGTATTTTACACAACAGTACCCCCCTTGGAAGAACACGGGCACGAGTTAGTAAGCCGTACGCTTGAGTTACGAAGTCGTGCGCACAAGTTACTAAGTCGAGCGCACGAGATAATTTTTTACTCAACATGTCCCTTCTATGCTTCCGTACATAGTGCTGCATCTGATAGTCCATATTTTCAATGGCCATCACAAGAGAAGCTATACCCCTAGAACCAGAAAATGTGGGTGTGAGCTTGTAAAACACCTCCAAGAATGTACGTCCGTGATGTACAAAAAAAAAATCAAACCTTTCCTGCAGTCTAAATATCATAATGTCAAGATTCTGCAACTGCAATTTAACCACAATGGAAATAATTGGGATTACATAAGCTGCATGAATATACGAAAAAGCAGAAGTAAAAAGAAAAAGAAGTGAGTTTAAAATTTGTTGTCACCAGTTTATTCCAGCCATGCAGTTACTTATTGTTATTATCATTAAGAAGTAAACGAAAAAGTTCCTCAATTCCACGTACATGTTCTCACAATTCCTTTTAAATTACCTGGTAAAACTATATCAATTGATAGAATAGTACCGCTAGATTTTTCCTTGCGGCGATTACATATGATATAGTTTTACCAGGTAATTTAAAATGAATTGTGAGAACATGTACGTGGAATTGAGGAACTTTTTCGTTTACTTCTTAATGATAATAACAATAAAATCAAATTATGACAAAAATAAATTTAATTTGTGCAGCATGTTCAACAAAGAGATGAAGAAATTCTACTGTACTCTTTTAATTAAAAAAGCTAAAAAGATGTCAGAAACACATCAAAAGTCTACATTTTCATGAAATGAACATATTTTAATTGTGCATCCATCCTTCTAGATCACTTAGATACCATTTCATTACACGCTCCAGCGGTTCTGAAGATTTAGAAAACGAACATCTAGGATCCATTAGTTCAAATATTCCTATTTCAAAGAAATTTTCCCAGAGGTTTTACATTAAAGATATTTTACGAGTATTTCATAATATTAGTGACACGAAATAAGATTGAGCAAAACTTGTAAACAACATTACATTAAGCAATTCGATTCTTAGTTCTTTTGGACTGAAAATGCCTGACACTGATAACTTGTTTAGCACGTCATATGGGGCCTCTACACGTCCTTAATGACATGCTGTGCACCAAAGTTGTCTGTACTGTAATAACACCTCTATCATCGCATGGTGAACATAATGCCTCCAGGCGGGCAATGACCAAGTACAAAGCATGTGGAATTAGCTTATCTTGATCATTCCTTGTCTCGTTAGTCTCTCCAATTAGCCATATTTCATTATTATTTTATAATGAACTGAAGCCTTAATTAGTTCTCTTCAGAATATGAAATACCACAAGTGCTTTTTAAATTCCCTGCATAAAGCTGATCAAGAGACTTATAGAGCTCCTTATTCAACAAAGGTTGCATTTTAACATTTTGCAAAAGTAAAAGATGCTATGATATGCTTTTTTATCGTCAATTTTAAACTATAATGTTAGTGCAGCAAGGTGGGATATTTCAGAAACATATTCATTGTATGTTTTGAAAATATTTTTTGACTGCTAGAGATGAAATCAGGCACTGTTTGTTACTTCAGGCCCCTGTGGTTTTTTTATCGATATCCTATTTATCTGTTTGTTACTTCGGGTCTTTTTGTTTTGATAATCCATATCATATTCATCTGTTTGTTACTTCAGGCCCCTGTGTTTTTATATCGATATCCTATTTATCTGTTTGATACTTCAGGCCCCTGTGTTTTGATATCAATATGCTATTCATCTGTTTGATACTTCAGGCCCTGTGTTTTTATATCGATATCCTATTCATCTGTTTGATACTTCAGGCCCCTGTGTTTTGATATCCATATCATATTAATCTGTTTGTTACTTCGGGTATTTTTGTTTTGATAATCCATATTCTATTCATTTGTACGTAAGGCCCCTTTGTTTTGATAATCCATATCCTATTTATCTGTTTGTTACTTCAGGCCCCATGTGTTTTGATCATCCATACCCTATTTATCTGTTTGTTACTTCAGGCCCCTGTGTTTTGATATCCATATCCTATTTATCTGTTTGTTACTTCTGGTCTCTGTGTTTTGATATCCATATCTTATTCATCATAATTGGACAAACAGATGGAGACAATTGTGCGTTCTACAAGACCGTTCTTATACACAATTGTGCGTTCTTCGAGACTGCTAAGTGGAAGGGTTGTGCGCACATAATCCGGATAACCATACCATATACTACTAACGTGGCAGATGTCCGTCCTAAGTCATCATAGACCGAGTGTAGTACCTCTTGTTGTGTTTATCCATCCCGTTTTCTTTTTAGTCCTGTGGGAGATCCCCTTATTTTTTCTTTCATCAAAGTCTTACATGTACGAGCAAGATTACTACTGGTACTGTCTGACATGATTACCAACGTACTTTGTCCAGGTACGCTCCTGTTGTATAACTATGTACAGAGAATGGAAAGTACTGAGACAAAAGAAATTATAGCTTTTTCAGACATTTTACAAACAGGTAATCCCAACTATTTGATAGGAAAACCACAACCGTTTCCTCAGTACTGAAGCTACTCAAAGACTATACGTTAAGTTGCAACAATGACTCTTCTATTGAGCAAGGGGTATCTATACATGTAAGAATAGATGAAGCAGGGATATGTATATTCTAAAAACACTATTATAAAAGAGTATTGTTGAATATAAAACGATAGTTTTCATAATTTTAATTGGAATGCACCCCGTGATTATCTTTTTTTCCAGCAAAACACGATGTACAGTCAAGTAAATCACAGCATGGATGTATTGTCATCACAAAATAGTTGTATATCGGGAACTGTTATCAAAAATATATAGTAAAAAAGAATATTCTACTCCCAATTAGCCTATTTTCTATGTTGATTGTATACTGCTTTGATTGCAATACTATTTTTTCCTGTCCGTTATTGCCATAAAAACGAATACAACATAACTTTATTCAGAGCCCATCGTACCAGCTAAAAATGTTAATGTTTATGGGTAGACGATGTCAACATACAATGGGCTCTGAATAAAGTTATGTTGGGTTTCTCGGAACTTCCTCCTTTATAATCCGTCAACGACTAACCGCAAAGAGCTTTTTTGGACCGCTATATAAAATCTAACAGATCTTAAACAGAGCCATTAATTTGTCCATTGTACCATATGACTAGAATCTAACACATAACCCACAATCAGAATCTTACAAATTCTTGAAAAAAGGGGAACTTTCTCACGAGAAAAGAAACCACGGACCAACATACGGAGATAATATCACAGCACTTTTGTTTTTGTAGTTGTTTCGTTGTCTGTTTTTTTTTTTTCTAAACTTAATTAAGATCCTTTTATGGAGGAGGGGGATAATTCAAGCCTTTGAGAGAATACTAAGCAATTTTGACAAGTTCCTGATAGGGATTACTCCTCCATATCTGTACTTTTTTTTTGTCTCGTAAGACTAGAAAGCAATAGAGTATGCGGGGCTCCATGCTTTGAATGTAATTATTTTTCCTATCAAGTCGCATTTTGTAAAGGTAATAGAATTTATTATCACCTGTGACAGGCATCTTAATTAAATCCATCATGCCTTATGGAACTATCGTCAGGTGTGACCGAAACCAGGAAGTTTAACACGGGTACTCGTGATCCCAAACCAACATGGACTACATGACGCCAAAACAGATATTTTCACGTCTTGCTACCGTAAATCACATTTAGCAGTTTATTAGATTTCTCATTCTGTACTGCCAGAGTGTTATCTTAATATGAACTGGTTTTAAAATAGCATATGATATTGCTTTGTATTTCGATTATCATGATTATATTTGATACCAATGTATTGTTAATGATGAAACCTTCTTCCCATGCATGGAACCTCAGGCTGGAAGCATAACCAATGAGGATTCACCATCCAAAACACGTGTCTGGTGCATTAAAATTGGTTTGAAATTTTCTTCAAGAAGGTAAAGAGTTGGAACAATTCCGTATCATCATTATTAGGTCTTCCGACTTCCGTCGGAAGACCTATTGTTTTCGTAACCGTGGAAAATTGGATCAGCGATTTCTCAAGAACCCTGTAAGCTAGGACAATGAAAGTTCTCCAACGTTACGTTTGGAGTAAAAGCTAGATTGGTCTTTTTTATTTTTGGTCTCTGTTATTTTTTTTATCATGTTTTTTAGTAGATTCAAATATTTGACGGGAGCGTCGAATTACTCAAAAGGACCGAAAATTTCATGTTTTGCTATTCGTAAGCTTAAATATCTCGTATTTTGCTATCTACAATTTCCATTCTTTTTGAAAGTCGACAGCCATGCAAGATATGAAATGCTAGATGCACACTGTAACGATTTATTACGATGACGTCCTTCACCGTCCTTCATATTTCCAAATTCAGAAGTTCATAGGAGGAAGACACTTTTTTGCTTTTTATAGTAAACAAAAATTAAGCTTATGAAGTTTCCTAAAAATTTCAATATTATTATTTTTTATCCATATATCTGTCTTATTTAGTCTTTCTGATTTTTCCTATCTCTTACTGTTGAAAAGATATGAGCATCGAAATTTTGAGTTGGGTATTTCGATACACCTTCACGCCAACAGATCGGGCGCACACTAAAATTGGTAGTCCGAGTCCGACTCGAGAAAAGCAGTGTTGAGATTTTCAAATTCCGATTTCACGGCAATGATGAATATGCATTTCATAAATACATTTCGATATACACAATTTGATTTTAAAACAGTTGATTAATTTAGAAGAGATCAGCTACAAACCAGAATTTACACACAAAAAGTGGTAGTTTGATTCCGATTTCTAACCTACAAACCTGTTTCTAAACTTCAATAACTATATTTTGAACATCAAGTTTAATTTCTAATTCTAGCAAACGTTCGAACATAATTTTCGGTTGGTTTATTTACAAATTGATGAACAATTTCTCCAACATTCTTCCCTCCCCTCGTTTTTCGAAAACAGTTCTGTTTATATTGAACAACGTCGCCATGATGGAAATTCAAAATAAACTTTGAAAAAAGGGAAGGGGGGGGGGGGTCCAAATTTGAACCTGCACAGCGAGAACCTCATGGTATTTATATATATATATATATTGAACGTAACTTGTTATTACCATTTCTCTTCTCAAGAAAATTGGTTCTACAGCTACGAGCTCGCCTTTTTTATGGGGGAAGGGGGCAGGAAGAATTTGCAAAAAAAAAAATCTGCTCTGAAAAATGCTGAAAAAATTTTCCGGCCCAAAGGGCCGGCAATTTTTTTTTCCCGGACCATGCGAAAGTAAGGATACATTGCATGATATGGAAATTTTTGCTGGCCCTTTGTGCCAGACAATTTAAAGTCAAAAAATTAATTAATATAAATACAAACTGTTCACATAGCTGTATCTACCAGAGACCTAATACGCATAGGCACAAAAATCTAGAAAAGGTTCTATTTAAACATCATACAATCTGTCTGAAATTCGCTAATTGCAAAGAGACATCTGAAGGAACGGTTATTAACTCATACTCTGTAACAGCGGGGAGTTTAACTTACACAGACATTCACAACATTTGACAATTTGTTTAAATCCGGCCCGAAGAACCGGCGAAAATTTTTCTCCGACTCTGGTAATGGCTGAAAAAAATGGCCTGCTCAGAAAATTGCTGAACAAATTTTACCGGCTGGCAATAGAATTCCTGCCCCCCCCCCCCCCCCCCAAAAAAAAATCAAATGGTTGCTCACCAACAATTATCGGTTTGAAAATTTAATGTTACTGCTATTTGAAAACTTAAATATATAATATAAATACATGTAATGTGACGTCCTTCATATTTCCAAACCAAAAATTGTATAGGAGGAAGACACTCTTGTTGCAACCGCAACAAGAAACCTTTCTAGTTCTTATTATTATTTAAACACCTATTTCCTGTTGCAGTGTGGAGCAGTTAAACCTGCTCCCCGTGACTCGATGTATGAAGTGTAATAATAGCTCTGTCGCCTGAAAGAAGCTTTGCGTTGACCCTTCAATTTGACATAATATATATATGCATAATTTTATATTATTTTGCTTTTTTTTCGGAAACTTGTCATTTCAGCCAAAAATATCATCGAAATCAAAGGAGGTTAACACCTGAGCACCATCCCTACAATGCTATATTGGTGATAGATTTTATTATGCTCCCCGAAAAAATTCGTGGGAACATACATGTATAGTCGCCGTCATGTCCGTCTGTCTGCCCGTCTGTCCGAGCTCATATCTCATATACCCTACATTAGAATTTAATCATATTTCACACAAATATGTTCCTTAGGATAGATCCTTTGGGACAAAGGTAACTTAAGGTCAATCATCAAGATCAAGGTCATTAATGTTATTTTTTTCGCAATGATTATTTTAAAGATTCATTAAAAAATCGGCATTTTGTCCAAATGGGTTGAAAATTTGAATAATGATAGAAAAATGCATAATTTTAAACAAATATCACGAATTTGAGATTTTTTATTGCAATTGCGTTGATGAGAAATTGGGTGGGGGATTGTTACATAACTTCAGGTGAGTGTAATACAATGTACAGCCCCCTTCACACTTTCACGGATCGGGCCACAGATAGCTACGGATCGAGAAAAATTTTACATCCGTAGCTATCCGTAGCAAGGACTTATAAGTCCTTGTCCGTAGCTATCAGTAGCAATCCGTAGCTCGATCCGGTATAAGTCGTGACAAGTCGTAGCTATCCTTGGCAATCCGTTGCTATCCGGGGTGAGACAGAAAATTTTTGAACATGTTTAAAATTTCCCTACGACTCCGCTACGGATAGATTTGTCGTAGCTGAGTCATAGGGGAGTCTTGGCAACCCGTAGTGGAGTCGTAGCTATCCGTAGTGGAGTCGTAGTAACCCGTAGCGCATCCGTAGCAATCCGGGACCAATTTTGTGATAAAAATAGCAATACGACTCTGCTACGGATTGCTACGACTTAGCTACGGATTGCTACGACTCTGCTACGGATTGCTACGACTCTGTTACGGATTGTTACGACTCTCCTACGGATTGCTACGGATAGCCAAGGATTGTGTCTTATATGAACTTCAAATTTATTAGGTTTTTTCGGGCAATATATGAGTTAATACTTCAACTATTCAATTTCTGGTCATGATATAAAGGCATGTATAAAACTTCAATACTGTTATAAAACAAGTGAGACCATCTCAATTTGAAAATATTCGGTATTTTAGTAAATAATTATGTATTAAAAATGCAAAGGAAATTCAAGCCAGTCCTACCAATCCGTACTAGAGTCGTAGCTACATGTAACCTTGTGCGAATCGTGGCTATCTGTACTCGAGTCGTGGTAATCCTTAGCAATCCGTACCTATCCGTATCTATCCGTACACGTGTCGTAGCAATCCGTAGCAATGTCGGGGCGATATCCGTAGCAATCCTTAGCTATCCGTAGCTATCCGTACTCGATTCGTATCAACCCGTATCAATCCGTAGCAATCCGTAGCAAACCGTACTGGAGTCGTAGGTTCATCGAACAATTTGCGTCCCGACTCGCCACGGGTAGACCTTTTTTTGGAGTCGTAGCGGAGTCGTGGCTCGATCCGTGAAAGTGTGAAGCTGCTTATGAGAATTTCATCATATATCCTATAATTGTTTCTTAGGATAGGATAGCACCTTCAGGAAAAAGGTCACTTGGGAACATTAAAAGGTTCACTCATAAAGGTCAAGGTCATTTTCAGGCTAAAATTAGCTACTCCTGTATACATACATTGCATATTACATTGAACAGTCCCATTCTAATACTTCCATATATGACAATGACCAAGAACTATCAAGATGGACCATGCTTGGCCTCGTCCCATATTATTCTTGAAAGTCCTGCTGGCTTTGGTCAATACAGGATGGGTATAGATCAATCCAATATCATTTCTAACAGTTTTGGTCTCGAGCATAACTGATGATACATTATTTGATGTAATGCGCATACGGTGCACTAAATCATAACGAAAAAACATTTCCCATGTCTTTCAATATTGACAATATTGTGTGAAGTGACTAGATATAAAAACAAACGACATATTTACTATCCTTATCCATCATACTGAATGTTTTCGGGTTTTTTTTTTTTGTTGTTGTTGTTGTATTGTCATGTACATATCAATAATACACTGTAAGGTCTGTGGATTCTTCAACAAGTTCCATTTTATTGAGTAATTTGCCAAGATTGAAGGTTGTTCATGACAATGTAAAAGGTTAAAAACAAGCACATGCAAATCGGAAGAATTTGAATGTGTCACGTTGAATGTCGTTAAGTCGAAAACAAAATCTTACAAAACCTTGTCTTAATCTACATTAGAATGATCCGGGCGTCCGTCGTGGGACTGAGCCAATTGCAGGTGCCAATGTAGATTAAAATCAGTGCCTATGAAATCAATCCGTACGGTCCCGGTCATTTATGCTTTCTACCGAGATTGACAGCCATTTTCCTCCAACCTCAGTAGAGGCCGGATGTAATTATTGCTGAGCTTATTTGAAACTGACAATTACTATGGACTTGAAGGAATTGACAAAGTAGAAATAAGCGGATATGAGAAAAGGGATAGAATAACTGATGCTTGGAACGTTGTGTCAGCAGACAAACTAAGAAATCGGGTCTTTGCACTTCTGGGTAAATTAGGCGTAATTGTTGTGGGGCAATTATAGCCTACAAAGCGATCTCAACCATGTCTGGTGTTTTCATATAGATCCTTTGCAAATTTAATTATTTCGCACTAGTATCATAGCATTGATAGATGAAATTTCAGAATTTCCCCTGTGAAATTTTGTTAAAATATACAATACTTCTAATTTTTCTTAGGATCAAACGTTCGAAATAAAATCAACGTCAGACGAATGTTAAACGTCTTCAAATTCAAAAGCATCATTTAAAACCAGATAAATTTACAGCATGGACCAGACATGCACGTTTTGGGTACTAAACCATCGTCAGTGATCCTCAGTCTTAACAATGTAATATGGCAGTAGTGTTAGTGTCACTCCAATCGCACAAAAGAAATGCACTTTAGTGCATTTCTATTGTATTTATAGTATATTCTTTTGTTAAATTTGACAGCTCAATTGATGGATGGGGTGTAGGTGTCCTTAAGATTAAAAGAGTGCGACGCTCGTATTGTTGGTGTGTATAATAGGACATAGAGATCAAAGGAACGGCTGGCTCATTAATTTGAATGGTGTCAATGTTGTATATGCCATGACTATGATGCAAGTATTTTAGAGCGACTGTGAAACCGAGGGTAAAGAGTCGACAAAGTGCGTGCCCCCCCACCCCTTCATAACTGGGGAAGGGGTAAGGGTTAAATGTATAATTCACATGTGATATTGATACTGTTGAACAAGATACCAAATTGACGTATATTTCCTACTTGTTTATATGTTAATTGATCGCAGGTCTTTAAACCACTCAAATTACATGAGTGCTCAAACCTTTTGTGCTGCATTTCTAAAGATTTAAAGGGACGAACAATTGGTTAAGATCGAGAAGATATTTGGACGGGGTATCTTAATTATCGTGTTTCAACAGGTACTAATATTACAAACTGCACACAGCAATTTATACGTGTGACAACACGATTGTATGCATTCCGTGTTTGATAGTGTCAAATAAGATACATGTCATTAAAAGATAACAAAACAGGTATATGAAATAATTGGTATTTTATTGTCTTCATACATTTTCAATGAAAAGAACATCAAAGTCGTTTTTATAGGCATGTAAAATTTGAGAAATCATGGCATCTTCTATAGACATGTCATTCAAGTTAACTTGACAAAGTATGTTATGGCGAATTTTCTTGTGTAATGAACAGTTCATTAAGGAGAAGGATCTCTTTAAAAAGTCACTATATGTGTTCAATAAAAGTTCCCGGTCAACTTCCATCATATCATTTTTGACACGATCTCGGGCCTCATCTTCTAATGTTCCAGCACTGATCACATTACCGACTTTAGTCTGAAATTTGGGGTCTCTTTTTTCCCATATTTCATTAATCCATAGATCGAATCCGGACGTGTCGTCATCACTTTCTTCCATTCTATCATCTTCCTCACTATCCGTTTCGCAGCTAGAGTAATGGACGTCCTCTGTTTCGTTAACAGGTTCATTGTGGAAATACTCTCTTTTTGAATCCGAAACTTTCTTTAGGTCCGATCTACTTTTCAAGACATTAGGCAGTAGACGCTGAGACTCTCGAGTTGATTGTTTGAAATCGATGAGCAGGGATCCATGGGGTTCTTCCACCGCTCTCTGATAGACGTCCAGGAGTTTTCTAGAGTTTCCCGGAAACATCTGCCGGGCAAGCGCAGTAATTTGTAGTTGGTCACGTGGATTTTTAAAGACGACTAAATATTGCGTGTTGATATTCATAGTTCTATTTCCTTTGCCTTTATTGAATAAATTTTGCATGATACATGCTACACTCAAATTACGATGATGAGCTCCCTCGATGAACATCTCGCACACATCTTTGTTTTCGGTTGCATCTTTCATCATGTCGTCGATGATGACGAAAGTTCGTTCTTTGATATCAAAAAAAGGAATCATCGTTCATTTCTAAAGGAAGATTTTGAATGAACTGCATCTTTGGTATTTGACGTTGGAGTTCGTCATACAATGACTGCCATCGTTTGTAGATCCATACGATTCTGTCCGGAGGAGGAAAGATGACGTTATTTTTGTTTAACAAAAGGGTCTTCATCCACGTAGTTTTCCCACTCATCGTTGGACCAGCAACAATCATAGTGAAAGGATGTTGAAATTTGAATGACTCCCGCTGCTGACAAAGTTCTTCTTGAGATGGTGGTGGTGGTGGTGGTGGTGGTGGATGTGGTGGTGGTGTTGGTGGTGGTGGTGGTGGATGTGGTGGTGGTGGTGGATACGCATCATTGGATTTTGGCTCACTGGGGCTTGAATACGGTGTTGTGTTTCCATGGGAAGTTCTCAGATGTCTTCTCATAGCATCTGAACGAGAAAATTTCCTAAAGCATATTGGACATGATGTAGACGACATGATGACATAAATCTAAATGAGGATCACTCCTGTTTTCATTTGCTTTTATAGTTCTACATTTGAGCAATTCTCCGTCCTGGAGGTCCTCCTATGTAAGGTTTGATGCCTTTCTTTAAAGGCTTGGTCGCCTTTGATGTCTTCAGGGGCATATGAATTCCGCCTTCCTTCACGACATGCTCGTATTGAGACTTGGCTCTCTCTGCAAATTCCTCGGCCGGTGTTAATCTCTGATACAGCTTCCTTATAGCATAGTCATATTTGGCTACTTCAGCCAACTCATTCTTATCACCTGGCTCATGTTCCGGTCTTACTGGTTTCATTACAGCTTTTGGATAGATCCCACTACCCTGCTGTATTTCACTTTTTGTCTTTAACACATCGTTCTTGACATTATAGATCCTAACATAGTGCCATAATCTCTTTCCTTTTCTTCTACCTCTCATTTTGCGTTTTACAAGAATTGAATTCTTCAAGTCCCATAATTTAGGATCGGATATATACTGTTTTCTAATATCAAACGGCATGATGTGTTCGCTTCTGTTTCCAGACTGAAAGTGATGATAACTCCCAAGATGAACATCCTTTTATGCTTGTCTTGTAAATACGAGTGAAAGTGTCGTTTCTTTTAAGAGAAAAGAGGCCGGCTTTGAGTCCTTGTCCAAGATCCAAAAATGGATGCATTCAAAATCCTTGCAACGCAAAGGAACAGGATAAGGATTTTGAAACACCATATTTCCTGTGTCTGTAATATAGACGCGACGCAACAATGGAGTCTGATTTTGGTTTATGTAAGACATGTCGCAAATATCCGCATAAATAAATATTTCATTCTGAGCTCTTCTTGTCACGCTATCTATACCAATTTCTATCAAATCAATTGTCCAATCACCATCAAATTTCAATCCTTTGTTGATTTGAATTCGAAAATCATAGGGATTATTCTGAGGAAAAACTTCCTTACATTCCGTCGAGCGCACAACCATTCGGACCGACATTTTCAAATCAAATGAAGTAATTAATACCTGATATCACAATTTATATCATTCGTCGGCTTCATTCCTTACCCCTTCCCCAGTTATAAAGGGGTGGGGGTGGGGTGGGGGGTGGGCACGCACTTTGTCGACTCTTTACCCTCGGTTTCACAGTCGCTCTAAAATACTTGCATCATAGTCATGGCATATACAACATTGACACCATTCAAATTAATGAGCCAGCCGTTCCTTTGATCTCTATGTCCTATTATACACACCAACAATACGAGCGTCGCACTCTTTTAATCTTAAGGACACCTACACCCCATCCATCAATTGAGCTGTCAAATTTAACAAAAGAATATACTATAAATACAATAGAAATGCACTAAAGTGCATTTCTTTTGTGCGATTGGAGTGACACTTACACTGCTTATGGCCAAAAAGTATGAAAATTATTATTCCAAAAATGTACCAAAAGACGTAGCAGAATGGGTGGGTATGATACTACAGGACCCACGTTTTAGAAGTTTCAAGAAATTTTGTGACAGAAAATTCAAATGCGTTGAAGAGACAGACGATCAACCGAAGTTGATCGAACTTGGCTACATGTACCCTCGGGGACTCTTGGTCCACCAGTAGTGACACTCACCAAGTAGTTCAAATGTTAAACGTATTCAAATTCAATAGCATCATTTAAAACCTGATAAATTTACATCATGGACCAGACATGCACGTTTCGGGTACTAAACCCTCGTCAGTGGTCCTCAGTCTAAACAATGTAATATGGCCAAAAAGTATGAAAATTATCATGTCCAAAAATGTACCAAAAGACATAGTAGAATTGGTGGGAACTCAGCAAAGCGATAGTCAAAAGACTTTAATTCTGATGGGTTACGGCATTCTTTGAGCAGAGTTGTTTGGTACGTACGTTGTTTGGTATCCGGATAACCACACCATTTGCTAAAAGCAAATGGCCGTCCAAAGTCGGCGCCGGATGCACATTGGTCTCCTTCCTTTTATGTGTTGTCATCCGGATAACCACACCATTTGCTAAAAGCAAATGGCCGTCCAAAGTCGGCGCCGGGTGCACATTGGTCTCCTTCCTTTTATGTGTTGTCATCAATGTTTGATGTTTTTGTACGTTTGTAACGATTGTTTTGTATGATGTTCTAGTGAATATTGTTGTGTCCTTTTCCGATTTGGAGTTTGTATGATGTCATTTATGTGTCGCTTTCTTGTGGGTTTATTTCGCTGGGTAAATGCAGGGTGGTCATGCTGAAGATCATTCCCTTTTCTTTTTTGTGTATATACGCGAAGATCATAGAGTAGGAACGCTCCTGTTCACGACAAGTAACCTGTACTAAGCATATTTGATTGGTACCATACATATACGATAAATACCTTTGAATTTGAATTTTATTGACTAGAATTACCGAACTCCTATAAGTATATTCTCCAGTGTTATAATTATGTTGTTTTATACTCCCTATAATGAAGTTGAGAGAGATTAATATAATCTGCTTGCCGAGTCATGGACAAGCAAATTTTTTACACGAGGGTGGTGTTTGATTGTTTTTCTCCCATGTCGTCTGTTAGAAAAAAAAAAACAACTTTATGTTGTAACCACTTGCTTGTTGCCTTACTTCCATAACGTCGCGTTGGTAGCGATGACGTCAGATGGTGAGATCGATGACGTCAGAGGGTGAGATCGATTTTTCTCGCACATTGGATAGACTGATTCCCCTTTTCAGCGGTGCTGGAGAATTCGATCCGGCACCCCTGATCCGGCACTGTTGATTGTTCCTTTATGACGTCACAGACAAACTGACGTACGTTATTTCACTTGCACATACATTTAGCATGACATTCAGTCATTCTGTTGCGTATTGAAGGGGACTTTGATGATTTCAATGTGCGAGAAAAATAATCGAGCACCACATTTGAGTTTCGGTTAGAAAGATATCAGTCTCGGGTGGGATGATCAACGTCCCTCGGCTAACGCCTCGGTTGGGACTTGATCAATCCCACCCTCGACTGATATTTTTCTATCCGGAACTCAAACTGGTGCTAGATTCTATTAATCTCACCCCAGGAAACTTTGAGAGTTCTCAGTCTCAAGTGAGGGAATAATATAATCTTTCACCACCATGAGGGAGGGATGGCGATTTCTCAACCAGAGTGTACAAATTTTGCAAGTCCATGACGAGGCTTGCCGAATCATGGACAAGCAAAATTTCTACACGAGGATTGAGAATTAGCCATCCCTCCCTCATGGTGGTGTTTGATTGTTTTTCTCCCACGTTATCGACTATCTAGAGTGTCTGTTATAATCACAAGTTTGCCTTACTTCCATAACGTCGCTTTGGTAGTGATGACGTCAGAGGGTGAGATCTATGACGTCAGAGGGTGAGATCGATTTATCTCACCCCAGGGAAATTTGAGAGTTCTCAGTCTCAAGTGGGAGAATTACTAATGTGAGAGGTGCCAATAAAATATGATTAGTACAAAACTTCTACGGTGGGTACATACAACCGCACAGTTCGTGTTTACTAATTTTTCATTATTAAAGCTTTATTTATATAAATATACAATCAACTTTGTGTTCAGGGAGTACTAGGTTCTGTAAGCTTTCTTTAAATATGGAACTTGTCACAGTGGACACACCTGGGGACTCAAAAATCACAATAAAACGATAGAATTTCACTGTATTCCATTGATTATATTCTTTAAGTTGCAGTTTCACGGCAATCTAATTCATTTAATTAAATCACGAAATACTACCTGTCTATAAAGTATCAGTCTTAAGGAAATGTTCTATACTGAATCTATAGCAGTATACTTTCTAGTGCTTACGCAATAGATGGATATTAAATTGACACATGTAAATCTCTCGCTTCGGCAATCGCAAAAAACTTATTTCGTACAAAAGCGTTCCTACACTGTGAAGATACATGTGTAATAGATTTTAACCATACAAAATCACACGTACGTGCATATTATAATATATGCTGAAAAAATCCCCGTGTATCTCACAGACGAAACTACATGGTGATCACTCCGTAGCAAAATGTGTATTACACAGTGAATGAAATTCAAACACAATGCCATAAGGCACGGTCCATTTGATATTCTGGGGGGGGGGGGGCTTGGGTTTTTTTGTCGGAGCAAGATTATTTTTTTCGCCCCGGACCAGGGCAAAATTATATTTTTCTTGCAAAGTTGGAGCAAGGAAATTTTTTTTATAACAATTGATGTAAATATTAATATTTGTTTGTGTTTTTTCAATAGAAATTCTTTATTTTTACTTAAATTACTCCAAACATTATTTTTATGTAAAACTTGTATTCACTTCTAAACTGAGAGAGATGATGAAAGATTTTTACAATATGCGATATATGATTTTTAGTAAACAAAATTTTATATAAGGTCATGTAACATGTAAGAGGGCCTGATACAAGTTTTTACATGTAGAAATGAAAACTAGTAAAAAATGTAATTTCTCCTTCCAAGCTTGCATATAAAATTAGACACTAAGGTGATACATGCATCTATTAATAGTTATAAATTAGATTTATACTGTATTCAAGCATTTTGTTTCAGTCGCATTCTTTTGATATTTTCAAATATGGACTTGCCATTATAGAAGAAAACTATGGCGAGCGAAGGGAGCCAAAATTTTTCTCTAGAAAGGAAAAATTGTGGCGAGCGAAGCGAGCCGAAAAATTTTCAGGAATTTTATGGTTATTCTACAAATTCAGATTACTTGTAAGAGCAAGATTATTTCTGTCACACCATAAGCAAATTTTATTTTTTTCATCAAAATTCAGAGCAAAATTTTTTTTTTCGAAAAAAACCCAAGCCCCCCCCCCAGAATATCAAATGGACCGTGCCTAAATCAGAATAAAACATCACAACCAATAAGCACACAAAGTCTTGAAAAAAATATTTATAGGGAGGAGATCACAAAGGTAAAAAAGAGAGGAATAGTAATTTCACTACTATAACTGCCTTAAAGTGGACGAATTGTAGCCCCCGCGGGACGTTTTTTATAAACAAGACCATTTATGACCATGATGACACATCATTCATTTGTTCAAATTGAAACTTTGGTATGAAATCTTAGTACTTAGTTTGCTGCTTTCAGAACTTTATAACCAAAATACTATTATTCTGGTTGTGAAGTTCATTACTTCTTACATTGACCCAAAGTTAAGATCAAGGTCACGAGGTCAAAAGTCATGATACAACTTTATGGAGAATGTGTGCATGAAATATGAAAGGCGTACCATTTGAAATAGTATGACAGAAATGAACTTAACTTAGCCCAAAGTCAATGTCACTAGGTCAAACGTCATGATACCAAACTGTAGTACTCTTTGTGGTGAATGTTTGTATGAAATATGAAAGGTCTACCATTTATAGTATGAAAGAAAGCTGCTTTCAAAATTTCTTAACCTAATTTCAACATAAGCCCAATGTCAAGGTCAAGGTCACAAGATCAAAAGTCATGGTACCGAACTGTAGTGTTCTTTATGGTGAATGTGTGTATGAAGTATGAAAGGGCTACTATTAATAGTATAAAAGAAATCGGCTTTCAAAACTTCTTAACCGGACGGATGGACGGATGGACTGGGTGATTTCTATATACTGTACCCCCTAAACTTCGTTTGCGGGGGTATAATAACAGCAGACAACACCAACCAACACGGATTTCGTTCTGAGCGAAAGGAGAATTACAGTGATATATCTGAACATAAGTTTGGAGTGGAAACATCTTGGAGAAGGTTCTACGATGAATATAAGAATATGGCAATTTCAAAGATCTCCAGCGTTACCATGCACCCTGCACTGACCACAGCGGAACACACCCACAGGATTGGTACAAAAGATGAACAGTAAAAAATAATATTAACTACTCTAACAAACAACAGGGGGCAGCGCAACACATAACAAAACCCACAAGGAACGTTCCAACAAAGAATTAAAGAAGAAATGGCTAAATATTTGAATATATGAAATTTGAATATGAATATATAAAATGAATACTGTGTAATACATACATCGTGCATCGACGCCTACTTTGGGTGATAATTATAGTGAATGTTCTGGTTATACGGATTAAATGCATGATACACGGAAGTTTTTCGACACACACCGATTTTGTATAAAATAATCAAATTCAAGGAATTGTCTTCCCCCTCTTTTGGGTGTTTGTCTTTAAAGAAATGCTTAAAGACACCCCCCCCCCATTCTTAAGTTTTCATAATATACCTCATATATTATCAAATTCTAAATAGGAAAGATTAAATTCCAAGAAAAGGTCAAAGGGTCCAAACTTTTGTTTTGTAACTACGGAACAGGGATTATGAAAAGGTATGCATATGTGAAATATTAAAGTCCTATCGTTTAAATTACCATCCAAATCTTATAGTCGAGGTTGATTTTTTTTTATGTGGGTCAACCTCCAAGGACGAAGTCACAAGGTCAGAATGTTGTTACATGTACCAACAGAAAGGTCTTGTCAGAAGGAATACACATGTGAAATGTGATAGCCCAATCACTTTCCGTTCAAAAATTATGGTCAAGGTTAAAGTTTTTGAAAAGTACGTCAAACTCCAAGGTCAAGGTCACAAGGTCAAAAATTTTGGTATCCATGGAAATATCGTTTCACAAGGAATACACATGTGAAATATCAAAACCCTTTCACTTTCCATTAAAAAGTTATGGACAAGGTTAAAGTTTTTTGAAAAGTAGGTCGAACTCTAAGGTCACAAGGTAAAAAAAAATTGGTATCCAAGGAAAGGTCCTGTCACAAGGAATTCACATATGCAATATGAAAAGTCCTACCACTTTTCATTCAAAAGTTATGGTCAAGGTTGAAGGTTTTGATAAGAAGGCCAAAGTCAAAGGTCAATGTCAGAAGGTAAAAATGTTGGTATCCATGAAAAGGTCTTGTCACAAGGAATTCACATGTGAAATATGAAAGCCCTATCACTTACCATTCAAAAGTTATGCACAAGGTTAACGTTTTTGTGACTGACGGACAGACGGACAGACGTCGCGAAAGCAGGGGACAACAAAATTAATGATTATCAATGTTAAACGTCTTTAAATTCAATAGCATCATTCAAAACCTGATAAATTTACAGCATGGACCAGACATGCACGTTTCGGGTACTCAACCCTCGTCAGTGATCCTCAGTCTAAACAATGTAATAAGGTCAAAAAGTATGAGAATTATTATGATTGTCCAAAAATGTACCAAAAGACGTAGCAGAATGGATGGGATATGATGCTAAAGGACCCACGTTTTAGAAATTTCAAGAAATTTTGTAACAGAAATTTTCAAATGCGTTAAAAAGACAGACGATCAACAGAAGTTGATCGAACTTGGCTACATGTGCCCTCGGGGACTCTTGGTCCACCAGCAGTGACACTCAGCAAGTAGTTCAAATGTTAAACGTCTTTAAATTCAATAGCATCATTTAAAACCTGATAAATTTACAGCATGGACCAGACATGCACGTTTCGGGTACTCAACCCTCGTCAGTGATCCTCAGTCTAAACAATGTAATAAGGCCAAAAAGTATGAGAATTATTATGATTGTCCAAAAATGTACCAAAAGACGTAGCAGAATGGATGGGATATGATGCTAAAGGACCCACGTTTTAGAAATTTCAAGAAATTTTGTAACAGAAATTTTCAAATGCGTTAAAAAGACAGACGATCAACCGAAGTTGCATCGAACTTGGCTACATGTGCCCTCGGGGACTCTTGGTCCACCAGCAGTGACACTCACCAAGTAGTTCAAATGTTAAACGTCTTTAAATTCAATAGCATCATTTAAAACCTGATAAATTTACAGCATGGACCAGGCATGCACGTTTCGGGTACTCAACCCTCGTCAGTGATCCTCAGTCTAAACAATGTAATAAGGCCAAAAAGTATGAGAATTATTATGATTGTCCAAAAATGTACCAAAAGACGTAGCAAATCAGACTTCCACGCCTAAAATACGTAAACCCATACTGTTACATCACATTATTTAAAAGTTTCTAACTGAACTTCTCTGTTATTGAATAAAATCACTTCTAACACCAGATGACTGCAAAATTATCTTACAAAAACATGTCTTTCCTGGGAAATTTTATTTTGAAATCAATGTCCATAATCCCCCGAGAAGCCCTTGTAATATTGTTGTTTTCTCATGCTTTAGGAAGTGAAAATTTAATTTGGAAGGAGAAAGCCGTACAGTGCAAAGTGAAGACTCAATTAGGGATAATTTTGAGTAAAGTAGATTTTCTCGTTAGTTTTGACGATTTGTATCTTAATGACATATGCTGCAAATTAATATAATCGAATTGAAGAGGAAATTCGTTCAGAGAGAGTTAGAAGCCGATAGCAAACATTTAATTCTGCTGCTGAATGAAAAATAATTTTTCAAAAAACCCAGAAAATAAAACCAAAATTCTTCGAGAAAGTATATTCATCAGTTAATGAAAGTCAAACACAATACCCAAATTCAGGAAAAAAATCACGATCAAAAGGCTTACAAATTCTTGAGAAAAATGTTAAAAAGATTACTTTGCATGTATCTATTGAACAATCTCCATCGTCCAATGTAAATACAGAATGCATTGTAGGTGTCGCTGTTAAAAGCGGCGCATTACTAATTGGTACAATTATGATGCAAGTTATCGGGACCAAAAAGGAAGCTTAAAACTTATTTATTTTCTCTCGCTGTAATTATAAAAAAAAAGGTGGAGTTTTGCTCATTGGCCCCGTAACAGCATTAAGAATGAATCAAATTACCAAAAATCACTGATTGTATGTGGTGCCACCTTAAAAAAAATTCAAAGAAGAAATTAGATGTACACCATAAGTTACAGAAATTCAAATTCATCGACCCAAAAGACTGCTAATCATAATAGCGAGCGAAGCTCGCCCTTATGGTAACGCGTATATACATTTCTTATTGAGAAAATATGCTGAATCGAAGAATGAGAATGTACTACTATGCTTTCAAAAATTTTCGTCCCCTCGCAGACAGAGTTGCTGCGGAGATGCTGGATATTGCCATTTAAATTTTTTCATGACTCAAAGTAGACGTATATGTTATACTCAATTTTTGTTTATAAGTTAAATTTATTGAAAACATTTTTGTAAATCAGGTAACGATAAAGCATCAACAAGCCGGCGTAACCACGGGAAATCCGACATTTCCGGTTTTAAACGAGACGTTTCGCTCTGATTGCTTTTCTCGTCTCGGGTGGTTTCGTACTGTCAGAAGTCGGAATATGTTTGTTTTTTCTTTTGTCCTTAAGTATTTATTTTCAGCTAGCCTAAACATTATCAAGTTCTCTCAAACAAAAATGAATAATAAAGAACTTTATTTTTAAAGAACCATATTTTAAGCCCTCCTTTAAAATGTTCATCTGCAGGTCTAGATCAATTTACAAATGCTTCCGTGTTTCCACTCGCCTTACACTACCTTTTTTTGGCAATCATCAAACAGAAAGTTTTGTAAGATAAGATAAACCATCATAGTCAAAATAAAAAAGAAAGGTATTTTTTCATTTTATATAATCATATCTATTTTCTCTCCGCTCGCACAAAAAGGCTTTGCCTTGATTCATAATAATTGCTGGTGGAATCTGCTATTACAAAATAGAAGCAATCAAAGAGTGAAAATTCACAACAAATAATACAATCAACTTACACATTCTGCAAAGAAAAGTGTATCCCAAACGGGAATGAGATCATGCATGTGCCCGTGGAGAGTCAGTATCTTAGCAGTATTAAAAAGAAAGTCATATATCCGATTTTGTTACATTCAGTGTTTTGGATGATTCTAACCTAGAATATCGTCTAAGACGGGTGACGACGAGATGTTGTTATGTTTAACATCTGCATTGTATCGTCCAAAAATATTTTACAGTTACAAAGTCAGTCGATCGCAAAAGTAGTTGTCACATTCGACTCTTATGTACATATGTACTCGTGCAATGTAGCAGGCCTATTATACAAAGGTATATCATTAATATTATCAATTGTCAATATTGAAATATATGATCTATAGTACCAATTTTGTTGTACTAGACACGTGTTTCGGATATTTTAATCGTTTAATGTTTGTTTTTGATTTGCATTATTTCTGTTATTGTTTTTATATTTCTTCATCGTATACTTTTATTCTACAACCCTCATGGCATCAAGACTCAGTGTACTTTGCTCGAAAGTTGTATCAACCTTTTATCTTATTATTCGGGGGTCTCAACCAATGTTTCATAAAAGAGAATGAATCAAAATTTTCTGCCGGAAAAATAACAGGACAATGGTCACAAACTCACACCCCACCACACTCATCTTTATAGAAGGCTGTGTCTATTCCAAGGTCCTATCTCCGAGTTGGCAAGGTATCTCGGGTGATTTATCATGAGGTTGTTTCAGGCAGACGAGTATTATTCCAAATGCTTTATATACCTATTTACATAGCTTTTGTGTTACCTAAGGTCCCTTCGTTTGACTGTCTTATTTGTTATACTAGTATCATGACACAAACAATACAACAAAACGTGGGGACCCAAGTAACGAACATATCTAAATATGTAATTGGACATCAAAACAAAATAGCTCACGTAAAACACGTCCTGATCTGCCGGCTTGAGCTCATGCATGCGATCATCAGAGATGTACTGCCAACACAAAAGAGGACATAAAAGACTACAAATAAACCAACGAGACAAATAGGCAATTGGTTCCGACTTAGTACAGCCATCTGTCACATTACTTACAAATGGTTATGTTATCCGGATTACGTGCGCACAATCCTCCTACTTTTCCAGTTATCCAGAGGTCTCGAAGAACACAAAAATATACTGTACAATAAACCTGCTCATTGGAAGATGACCACAAAAACAGGGCATACTGCAAATCGCAGTGGCTTAAGTAACAAACATATGAATATATACATGTAAACGGATATCAAATACATAAATCGTACGGAAAACCGCCCGTGCTCTGCCTGATTGATTGTAGCGAGCTCATGCATGCAATCGCCAGAGGAATAAGACAAACGTTCAAAGAGTAGATATTACATACATGCGGATGTGATCAAGGTACAATAGGTAGGTCACTTTTGTTACGCATTTCCGTCTCCTACACGTATTGCGTATTTCCATAAGATGTTACGCATTTCCGTCTCCTACATTTCCGACCCCTGCGTGTAAAACTTTTCATTGCGTATTTAACAAAACCTTGTCTGATTTGATAAAGGGATCGCAGAATATCCTACATGACACCTGATGGAGAGCATATACATGGTGACGTCGTATCGTGTTGTCCACTAAGTAACGAACATTTTTTAAAATTGATGAAAAAAAAGGTTTTGGCATATGTTCAATAATTTCCGCTTACTGCAGAGGCATTTTTAGGTGTGAGAGGGAAAATATTTCTAAGCTTGTTAGAAACAGAATATATCCCTTGGCCTTGATTTTTATTTCTATTGCAAAAAAGAAATATTTTGTCGATAAATAGACTCTTCCAGGATAATGAAGTTTCGTTTGAAGTTTATGACATGCAAACCTTACTATTTGAAGAAATTTGTTTAGCGGCAATAATTACACCAAGAAATTTTTCAACTGCCGGATGGTTAACTTGTACACAGAAAATATGATAGCTGTTAATGGATAACTCTGGCAATACAGTAGTATTTTTATGGTAAAGTGATTGCAATAATAATTTAAGGCACTTGGAATAAGGTATAAGGCTTCCAATGGCGGAAATTATGGTCCTGAAACTTATCATTTTCCACACTTGTCGTCCATAGGATGACATTTATAACCTGTAGCCCGATATTAAATTCACTTCTTTCACAAAGAGAAAATTAAATGTAACGAACATTGCGAATGATTTAGCATTAGTTATCGCACAAAACATAAAAGGCAATATTTCATCAGTTAATAAACTATCGGTTTACGGTACCTACTAATGATTCAGACTTCGATGCAATGAGACGCAAATTAATTGATATTTTTGTTGTTTTTTTTTTCTTTTATGAGAACTAGTTATCAACAATGAAAATATTTCATGAATGAAATTAATAGAAGGACACATTAGTATAACAATTGACATTCAAATTGATAAATCAGAACATCGTTTCCAATTTTCTTGTTTACGTCGAATTCGACACTCAAAACCATTTCAACTTTCACTCCATTGTTGGATGTAAAATAATTGCATCCTTGTTTAATTGAGATTCGTAGCTTTAGTTGTTTCTCCGTTGTTTTTCATTAAGAAAGAAACTTGGTATTCAGATGATTCCATGCTTATTTCATGAGATTGTTGAAAATCTGGTATGAACTTCCCAAAGTAAAACATTTTCACCCTATTATGGGTATCGATCCGAAATAGAATGAAGGATAAGCTTTATAAAGAAAAATTGAGACTTTATTGAAAACTGAATTCGTTACCAAATAGGTTCTTGGTTATATCATATAAGTAAGAATAAAAACTCTTAACAAGCGTAATTGAAGAGTCGAGGACTACTTAGATAATATGGAAGAGGAAAATCACCGCCGAGCAAGGGAATATTTACTTTGTTAATGCCAAATTAATCTTTTTTTTTATATATAGAAAATGCATGTTTGTATAACGAGAAGAAAGATGATTTTGAAGCAGGTTTGAAATTCTCCTTACAAAAATAGTATGATATCTATTGTAAAAAATGATAAAATAGTATTGAGACGTATGAAGACGTATAACATCTAGCCTCCAAAAATGTGTTTCTGAATTCATTATATTTGCTTTAGTAAATACTGTAAGTTACGTTACGTTCTTTTAAGGTTATCAGAGAGATTATTATTAAAAGCACCGATTTGTACTGTAGCTAGCCAATTGGAGATGATTGCTCTCTCTGGGGCACCATCTTCTCGAGACAAGTGTAAGGAATACCTCACTACCCCTTGTCGGATGTCATCCCGGTCCCCGTTGAAATTCGTTCTGAGAGTATGTACGACCAGATCATTGTCGTTATTTCATTGTACTTTCATATATAAGAAATTCAATGAGAGTAGAATTATACAAACACATTAAAATACTTTTGCTCGTAATTCATTCGAAGTTTTTGCCTGATAATTCACCAAACGAAATTCATCGGTTATGCAGTTTTTTTATGTATGACATCCGTCAATTATATGAGTAAGGTATTATGTACTCTTGTCTTGAGAAGATGCGGGTCACACGATCAATCCACTTTTGGAAATTTTGTTTCATAGGTCATTATAACCTTGTTTCTTACTGTTCTCTTATTTTGATGCTGTTGTAAATCCTAAGTAAAATATTATGTTTGACGACGGATTACAAAAGAAAGGAGGGGATCTCCAACAACACTCGGTTGCAGCACCAACAGCAAAATTCCCAAATACAAAAACACAGAGCAGACACCCACAGGAAGAGACGCAAAAGGGGCACGCTCATGCATGTGATCACCCGAGGAGTTCGACTGAGATTCAAAGAGGACAGGTGGTAGGTCCCTGTCTTCTATGAAGAGGTTTGGACAGGGCCCGTCATGGAGTCCTGTCGTCACAGTCAGTCAGAGTACAATTCTGAAGAATGTGCCGGTTCAAGTCTGTAGATTAGTCCAGTACCAAGCCAAGTATCTGTCTGTTGACAGAAAGATTATACCCACGATGAAAAAGACGTTTGATTATTCTAGCACAATTTCGATGGTAATTCTTTTGATCATTCTTAATTTTGTTAATTATGTCACCATAAAATGCATGCTGTGAAATTCCCAAAGTAATATACTCTGTTGATTGTATGGATCCGAATTTCAAAATAAGTTGACAATATATTTGTAAAATTTCCAGAAAGTCTTTACTAATTTGTGAAAGCGAAAACCTTGACCTAAAAGTTTCTTCGTAATGTGTAATTTCCTACCATGAAAATCCAAAATATCAGTACATGCTCTAACATACCGGATGAGCTGTGAAATGTAGGTTCCATCAGGTAATCTAGGAACATCACCGTCAAGCCAGGGAAAATTTACTATGTTGAATCCAAAATCATCTCTTTTGTCAGATACACTTGTATCAATCTCTCCATTAACAGTTTGGATATTTAGGTCAAAAAATGGTGTTTCTGTGCATGTAATGTTTGCCTTGTTTAGAGTCAATTCTTGTGGATAAATAGCATTTTTATACTTTTCAAAACAGGATTGTCCATAGTATAGAATATCATTCAGGTACCCAGAAGGGTTAAAGACGATCCTGACGATAATCTTAACAGCGCTCATCGACGAACCCCTAACAAGCTAGAGGTGGGATCAGGTGTCCGGGGGAGTAAGCATCCCCTGTTGGCTAGCCGCACCTGCCGTCGATGTTCACACACGATATATAAAATACATGCACTGTCTGAGGTTATGTCTATACCTAGAAGTACCAATGAAACATTATAAATCATCATGTTTTCTTTGCTTTTGAGGATTTTGGATAAATTTTTTTATACGTTTATAAAAATAAATCTGCAACAAGAGGCGCACAATTGATACCCATTGTGATCCCTACATTTTGCTTGTAGAGATTCTCACAACATCTTACATAGATGTTGTCCTAATGGAAGGACAAGGGGTCACTAGATGTCCAAGATTTGTATTCAGTAATGGAAAAGAAACCTTTTGATTAAGATATACAAGGATAAGATTTCCCCTCTCGATTAAAACATCATTTTATGAATTTGGACAAGCGATCATTTATTACCAGCGGCATTTCAATCATCTTGTTTTTGTTGAACATGGTGAGGATTATACATACTTGTTTGAATCTCATTCACTAATGATACATACATAAGCCTAGAGTAGTAACAGCGATGTTGGCGCATTATTCAAAAGAAATTACGTCGATATCGATATTCTAATACTTGTACGTTTTTTATTATCAATTACGACCTGGATCATGCGATAAACGGTCTTATAATGTATAAAATTCAATTTCATTCAATTTAAGTATTTATGATTTTAACCCCTAGCAGAGGTTAGTGATGCAAAAGCTCCCAACTGATGCAGAATTTAAAAATTCTCTGTACAAAGTGCCATACACCGGATTCACTCCTTATCATCATGATAAGCCGAATAAAGAGAAATGCTTATCAACAGCCTAATATGAAGAATGATAACGTTGGAGTTTGGGGAATAAAATAAAGTCTTCAGAGTTTATAATGAAACTGTATACCTGCACATAGTTCTAAATCATAGATCTCCAAAAAGTCAAATCAACATTTGTTCTCGTTATCACCGTCTCCTTCAGGATGAAATTTCCATTTTGATGGTACAATTTTCCGTGACGGAAAGCTGAAATTAACACGTTTAGAAAATTTCTATTCAAAATGTTCTCACCGAGTACTCAGCTGGGAATTGCGTCGAACCAAATCACCATTAGAAAGGCAATTGTCGCGCAGAATTAAGATCAGATCGAAACAACACTTAATAGCATGTATTCAGTAGAAGCTTTTGAAGAAAAAATGGAATGGAAAAGAGATGAGATTTAGTTTTTGATCCTGAATTCAGCGATTATCAGCGTATTGGAGATAATTACAGGCATACCTTTATGGAGCATTTTGCATCAAGCGACATAATAACCTTTTTACTGTTTGTCTTCATTTGAAACCGAATCGAAATGAGTTTCTAGCAAGACTGAAGAATTACTGCTATCTAGGTAAATGAGATTTGAAATCTTTGAAATTGCTTTTCTAAAGACGTCTTTAAAGTTCCTCGCTTATTTTAATTCCATGAAGCCAAATTGCCAAGAATAACATCTTTCATACCATTTAATTTCACATCAAAGTCAAATTGTGTTTTGATGAGATTTTCGTTTGTTTCATTGCATATAGTTATTATGCTACAGGGTATATTTCGGACACATACATAATATTAATTAAAATCATTGTAGATGCACAGCAATATGAATAAATCCCAAACTTAATGAATTTATTTCTTATCTTTTCTGGTGCACGTTTGAGAAATTTCCATTTTGAATGGTTCGACTTATAAATACCTTCTCATCGTTTAATGCATAAATAAATGTTCATGTTGGCATAGCAAGCGATAGAGCTATATATCGGAAACAGTCTTTATAAGAAAAAAATTACAAAAAATGTCATATGTCAATATTGAAATATATGTTCTATTGTAAGATTTTAGTGCACCATATGCGCATTACAACAATGTATGTCTCATCAGTGACTATTCTAATTATGTATTAATGATGTAAGTTATACAAATAGTAAATAACCGAAACGTTCATTTCTGGTCCATGCTGCAAATTTACATGTTCAAAAATGATGCTATGAATTTGAAGACGCGTAACATTTCTATCACTTGGTGAGTGTCAGTCACTGCTGGTGGACCAGGAGTCCCCGAGGGCACATGTAGCCAAGTCCTAAACGTTCGGGTTAGTACCCGAAATGCAAACAGGAGATGCTACCATCCTCTCTTAAATCCTCTACGCCAGAAATTCTCTACTTAATATTTGTCTTTGAATGTTACACGTCCTAAAATTCATAGCATCATTTAAAAACAGATAAATTTGCAGCATGGACCAGACATGAGTTAAAGAAGATCCTGACAACAATCTCAACAGCACTCACAATAGAGCACCAAATTGAGCATCGACGCACCCCTAGCAAGCTAGAGGTGGGATCATGTGCCCGGGAGGAGTAAGCATCCCCTGTTTGCATGACATACGTATCTCGTATTTTTCTCATACTTTGTTGTAGGAAAGTCGCACAGAACTTGAATTGGGAATAAAGATGATGTCGTGAAGAAGTCGTAGAAACTCATACCATGTCGTTTCAGAGTTGGACACAACTCGTAGCTTCTCTTAAATCGTGTCATCACAATACCTTCCCCTACAATAAGCCAAGACAGAGAATGAATTCACTACTAGAATTATATGAGTCATGGTGATCCCTCTACGACATTTCTACGATATATGTACGAGATGAAATCTCCAATGGCTACATGAATGTTTAACGGTTTAGAACTCTCACTGCCCTTTGACAAGTTGTAGCGACATGAGAAGAGATGAGTCCGACACTTGTACACGTGTACGATATCCAATGAATTTTCATTCTTCGTCAGTTATAGCCCAAAATCGAAGCAATGTGACAAGGGTTATGTAGAAAATGTAGATGTCTGCCAGTATGAAGTCAGTGGTTCGATCTTACAGATGTACCGTGAGATGCTGACCAGTAGAGCGGATATACATGAGAACACGAGAATAATGGCTATTATTCGATTTAGGAGTATGTTTAGTAATTGTAAAAGGAAGGGATCCCCAAAAACACTCGGTTGCAGGACCCACAGCAAAACCCAAACACCCATTGCAAAAAATAAAGAGCAGACACGCACAGAAAGAGACGCAAAAGGGACTGAGAACACCAAAGCACAATATGGAAACACCAAAAACAAAAGACTACACATAAACCAAGAAGACTAATGGGAAATCGATGCCGACTTAGGACAGGGACGGCCATCAGCCACGCAAGTAGCAGACGGTGTGGTTTTGTGAGTAGAATATATGGAAACTCATACAGTAGACGTAATAGATAACGTAAGCAAGGACAAATAAGAAAAATCATGTCAAATCGAATTTATTGAATCCAGCTAGGCAGAACGTCATCATCATGTAATTTGTTTTATAGGAGTAAATGATATCACCGAAGAGATTTATCGCGCTTCGCCGTTGCTTGATGTACGATAGGTTATGTATATATATAAATATACAGATAACCCTTAGTACATCAAGCAACCGGGAAGCACGACAAATCCCTGTGACCTCGATCATCTAGAAAGTAATTAATATACCACTTACAAAAAAGTAATGGCTACGATCTTCAAACCCATTTAATACTTTTTTAAAATCAATACTGAAAGTGTCCTTATGCATTAGACGCAACAACACGTTCGCTTCTCCTGTACAAAAATCCTTTTGTTTTGGTGAATATAAAGAAAGAGCTAATATGCAAATGAAAGTTCAGAGAAAACGGAAGTTTAAACAAACAAGAAAACAAAAGGTTCTGACACGCACACTCTACGCTAACATAAAAAGTCAATACTGCCAACTATTGTTATCATTAATCCATCAGCCGGACTGTGATAAGGATATCTTTCCCCGGTCTAGGAACAAATTATCGGACTTGACCTCTCGAGATTACATAAATCCTTAACAAGGCTTTTCAATATCCGGCTCGCCTCCATCTTACCGGAACAAGTTGTAGGGATTCATTAAATCCGAACACGGCCCAACAATCAAGACTAGCGTGTGGTGCTTCTCCAAGTTTACTGACATTAATGAAGTTAGTTCCGCTGGCCACTTCAGTGCTGTATTTGATGAAGAAGTTTTCTCGATACTGAGATATTTACAAGACATGAAAAAAGCAACGAACGGCTCAAAACAAGATTTTCAAACTAATTTTATTACGTGTCCGCTTGACATTTTCCCTACCAGATTTGCAAATACAATTATCACCATACCGAATTTTCAAGATTAGAGAGAAAGCCATCTTGGAACAGTTTCTGTGGAACAACTCTAGAAATTGTCACCGAAGATTATATTATACATTGTATATGCAGCACCACAACTTTTGTTTTTCATTGAAAATTCTCGTATTATAAAACTTTAGGATAATTTTTATCTATTAATAACATAACTGCACAAAGTAACCTTTAGTCACGGTTCTTAAGCAATCTGAAAATAGACAATTAACTATTGTAGTAATCATACGAGACTACAATGAAATACTAGATTTCTATTGATGTAGACACAGTGTATAGAATACTAGTAACCCATTTATCTTTTCTTGGACTCGTTTTATACAAAGATTGAGCGTAAATTATCGGCTCATAAGACAGTTCCTCTCCAATGCACTTCGATACCTAGAAATGTCGTATTCTGTCCAACAAGAAAAAGCTTAAATTGAGGATTGTTTAGATTGAGGATGACTGACGAGGGTTAAGTAACCGAATCGTGCATGTCTGGTTGCTGGTGGACCAGGAGTACCCGAGTACCCAAGTTCGATCAACTTTTTCGTTTCTTTACCGCATTCGAAATTTTCTGTTATCAATATTTCATGAAATTTCTAAAACGTGGGTACTGTAGCCTCATATCCCACCCATCCTGCTTCGTCTTGATGATCCTCAATCTAAACAATTTAATATGACCAAAGAGTGTGAAAGTTATTATCACCAAAAATGTACATATACATTTTTTTTAAAAAATGTACATGTACATTTTTGGTCATAATAACTTTCACACTCTTTGGTCATATAAATTGTTTAGATTGAGGATCACTGTACCTTTTTGGTCATAATAACTTTCACACTCTTTGGTCATATTAAATTGTTTAGATTGAGGATAACTGACTGGTTAAGTACCTGAAATGTGCATGTCTGGTCCATGCTGCAAATTTATCTGTTCTTAAATAATGCTATTGAATTTGAAGACGTTTAATATATTAGTCCTAGATATTCAATATATTCAATTCTTAGCTAACACATGTATATGATTGTATATAATATTATTTATTCCAAATGCTCTAGTCAGATACACGATTGTCCCCAAGTGTATGTATGAAGAGGTGCTCAAAGTGGAGATGTTCCAAGTACCTGTCAGTTTGATTGGATAAATTTCTACCTCTATGTCTTTTTCTCATTCTTAAGCTGTTGTATCCGATGAATTTACGACCTTATATGCAGGGAGTTAGAGAATTGGATTGCACATTCTATTTAAAAATGAATTTTGATGATTAGATAGAGATATTCAATTTACTCTTATATGTATCATTCCTTTTTTTCAAATCGAACACCTCTTTTCATTTTTTTTTTTTTGGTTGCTTCTTCATAGATTTTATGAAGTGAGCCTGAATAATCTGACATATTTCATATTTAACAAATTTCCCATGTTTGGAGGGGTTCAATTCAGCTTTATTATGATTGATCGAATCAATTTTTCCTCTGTTGATTTCTCCAATTACACACGCACTCCTGACAAGTCGGTGGTTGTTAAAACTTCTGCTTTACCAGACCGATGTAAATAACACGCAGAACAGCAATTCAAATCCACCAATGAAATTCCTCCTTTGTCATCATCGAATAATTGCTAGAAGTGATCCATTTATCATAATTTTGGTTTTAAGTGAAGTCTCATCACTCATATGGTTAGGGAAGAAAATATACTGTTTTTATCACGGAGAAATCCTTTTTCCCCGGAACCAGATACTTGCTTCATCAAAATATAGTCTTTCAAAAGAAAAAAAAAAGACCTTGTACTTTCTGTAACATTCTCGTGTTTAAAAGATAATATGATCTAAGCTATTTTATCCGAGTATGTGCTATCATAATACGATATAAATTGGATTGCGGTGATTATAGACCAGTTTTCTCTTATAATTTTTCCTCGTACATCTCTTTTCTTCTGTAATCCGATTTTATTACTTTGATTGTTTTCTCTGGATTCTATATAATCCTCCCGGTAATATGAGTTCATATTTTCTTTCTATTAGCTTATCCGGAGAATTCTATCATTATGGTATTAAACAAAATCCGAGTGTTCGAATTAGACGAAAAACAGGAAGCATTACTTTCTTTCCTGGTCCTCCTAGACAAGGTCCAGGTAAACTGAACTTACTACATGTGCAAAATTCACTTTACATTTGCACAGTAGGTAGATCTAATGTTATTTGACTTTTTTGGTTTGTTTGTTTGTTTGTTTTGGGGTTTTTTTACCGTTTGTAGTCATCAATGACAATAATGTTTTTTTGCTGTATGATCCGACCTTTCACTGACTGCTGACAGCAAGTACGTTAAAACGTGGATGGTCGGCACTAGTATGGTGTACATTCAGCACCGATTGCCTATTGATCTCGTTGGTTTATGTGTTGTCATTTATGTTTGATGTTTCTGTGTGATTTGGCATTCATTGTACAATTTGCGTCTCAATCTGTGCGTGTCTGCTTTGTGTTTTTTCATTGGGTGTTTTGGGGTTAAATTGCTGTTGCTGCAACCAAGTATTGTTGGAGATCCCCTCCTTTCTTTTAAAGTAAACACATCTAGACGGTATCTAGACAACAAATGTAAACGTAGATGGATTCTCAGAAAGAAATCATCTTCATCTCAAATTATGAAGAAATTTATTGATCTCTCTTGATTAGGGTTTTTTCTCAGAAACAACTCTGTGATTACCTTGAAATTATTTATCTAAATACTACAATACACTACAGTTTATACGGTGACTCCTATCCGGAAATTACATAGACCAATTTCACAAATGTAAAGAGCAAATACCAAGGAGAACTGCAAGATTGCTATATTTATGCTTGATTAACAGATAAACATCTTTGTATTACAATGGACCATTTTTTTCAAAGAAACGTTATTATATCTCGGCTACATATTATACGTATTTCAACATCATACATGTATTATCATATGTGATGTTCAATCTAAAAAGACCAATGTTAATTCAGTTTTTTTTTGCATGCAACTCAACATACTAGGCATTGTGCAGACAATTTTAATTTAGTATGCATGCCTACCAATGATCAGGATTCATTATCTAAAACATTAGATATTTAGTTGTCCTTCGTGTTTCGATGCAGCTGTGAAATTGTCTCTTGTCCATTTTTTCATTTCTCGTGAGAAAGTTTTGTGGGTTTTTTTTTTCTAAATTCGTAAGCCTTTCGATTGTGTGTTTTTCTCCTGTTTTCGGCTTTTGTGTATGACTTTCATTCGAATGTTTAGTGCATCGAAATTAATATATTCATGTCAAGAAGGTTTTTCTCTGGCAGCGAAATAAAAATATTTCTTTTTCTTGAAGGTAACTCGATTTTGTTTACTTAGATTCTCTTGATTCGTACACGGAAAGGGTACTGCGTAAACAAACCCCGCATAGTTACTTAACCAATAGATGGTCGTCTTAAGGCATTATATGTATAATGAGGGATCATTGGTTTACCCATTTATTGAGCTTGGAATTCTAAACTTATGACATACCGGTAGTAAAATATAAAAATCTATTGAAAATTTTCCACCAATTGTTTTTGACAAAAGTTAGTTCCCACAAATGTTATCGGCCCTTAGAGTTTACATTGAACTGTATGGGAAAATTAATATTTCAGCCATATTTTCCAAAAAACTGATGGGGGCTCAAATATGGATTGATGGATGAGAATTTTCTAAAAATCGACTTTTACCGAAACTCACGGAAAAATGTCAATTTCACTGTTTAGATCTTTAGCAATTGATTTCTAAAGTTTTCTCCATCAAGGGTGACATAACTCTAAAATTGACCTTATTAACAAAATCCTCTTTCTGATACCTAAAAGTTTGTGCAACATCAAAAGTGCTAAGGAAATATAAAATAATTCATATACAAGCATTTCATTATTTTGGAAATGATTCCCTTCATTATACATCAAATACCTTAATGTTTTAATGTTTTCTGATGGTATTATTCATGTTATAGTTTCAGAATTATCTTTCAATGATGACCGAAAACAAAACCACTCCTTTTCGGTATCTTCGTTGAAATGATTTTAAATTATCGGATCTTGTGGGGTAGTTTGGAATGTGTATTTACTATGAGAGTGAACTTCCATTGGCTTATTGGAAGTTATGAAGGAAGACATTTGATGTCACTTATGTTTGGTGGTCTGGTTGTTGGTGGTCTGGTTGTTTTTTACCCTCTGTGTTTCATACCTTCTGGTATTAGAGTATTTTCCCGTGTCTGGTTCAGTACAATCTTGCTCGGATCACCACCTTAATTTCGGTTGAAAATACAACAAATTTAAAGTGTTTCCAGTGATTTTATATTTTATGATATATGTTTAATTAAATATAGGCCATCTCATGATAACAATCCGAAGCAGTTCTAATTTATTGATTTCAGTATTTTGTAAAATGTAAGTGTTGGCGACTGTTAAATTTTCTAAATGATCTAGACATTTCCAGATCGGTTCCTTTCAATTATTCTCGTGGAAATGTTATGACAAAATATGATACCTTATATATGCAATAAACACCAAAGAAGTACTTAACCGTTATTCAGTCTCAAAGACGAGAAGGCAAAGCAAAATCGTGAGAATTCCCATCGGAAACGGTTGCGAACCCCGGAATGAACAACATTCCGAATTGAGAAAACCTTTGTATAAAGCCAATGTATTTAAGGATATAATATATTTCAGTAAAATACACATTAACAGTGATGAAGCTTTGTATAGTCATAGAGACGAAGACAATCTAATGTCTGCACAGGGCCTTGTTGTTGTTTTTTTTTTTTCTCGTAAACTACAACGCCACGAATACTTAATATATATGGATGTGATGCCCTTATATATTGTGAAACGGTTCTAAACAGGAACGATGTAAATTTATTTTGGTCTATTAAGAATTCAGGGGATGTGATTGACAAAATGAAATCTGGATTTCATACGACTTCTCTAATATGTACACCACACTTCCTCAAAATTAATGATCGATTATCTAATCTCATTAAATGGTGTTTTGATCGAGAGCGGAAAACTTACATTTGTACATCTGAATCGAAGGGTTTCTTTTCCTCGACAGACTACAAATCATACAAATCATGGACTTGTAGTGACCTTTGTAATGCCTTGTCCTTCCTCTTGGACAATATTTATGTTAGATTTGGTGAGGATCTTTACAAGCAGGTCGTATGGGTACTAACTGTGCGCCTCTTGCTGCAGATTTATTTTTATACACTTATGAAAAAGAATTTATCCAAAATCTTCAAAAGCAAAGAAAAGTTGATGATCTGAAATGTTTCAATAATACTTCTAGGTATCTGGATGATATTCTAACCATTGACAATCCTGCTTTTGAATTATATAAGAATGAAATTTATCCACAAGAATTAACACTTAACAAGGCAAACGTTACAAATACAGAAACACCGTTTTTGGACCTAAATATCAAAATTGTAAACGGAAAGAATCATACAAGTGTATATGACAAAAGGGATGATTTTGGATTCAACATAGTAAATTTCCCCTGGCTTGATGGTGATGTTCCAAGATTACCGTCATATGGCATTTACATATTACAGCTCATCCGGTACGCTAGAGCATGTACTGATATTTTGGATTTTCACAGTAGAAATTTACAAATTACCAAAAAACTTTTAGGTCAAGGTTTCCGCTTTCATAAACTAGTTAAGACTTTCTGGAAATTTTACAAAAATTACAGTCAACTTCTTTTAAAATTCGGATCTATACACGCAACAGAGTACATTACTTTGGGTATTACACAACGTGTCTTTTATGGTGATATGTTATGATGGTAAACAAAATTAGAAAGATCGAAGGTAGGCAGCATAACCATCGAAAATGCGTCAGAATCATCAAACGCCTTTTATACCGTGGATATGATCCTTATGTCACCAGATGGACACTAGGCTTGGTACTTGACCAATCTACAGTCTTGTACAAGCGCATCCTTGAGACTTGCACTCTGACTGACTGTGACGACGGGACTCCATGACGGGCCTTGTCCAAACCTCTTTAAAGAAGACAGGGCCCCGACCACCTGTCCTCTCTGAATGTCAGTCGGACTCCTCGGGTGATTACATACATGAGCTCGCTACAGCCGGCAGAGCACGGACTGTATTACGCATGCCCTCTTTTTATATCCATTTACATATTCATCTGTGTTTCTGGGGCCTCTACGTTTCGCGGTCTTGTTTGTGTGAGGTCATCTTACAGTGAGGAGGTTGTTTTACACCACAATTGTACGTTCTTCGAGACATCTGGGTAATTGGAGAAGTGAGAGGGTTGTGCGCACGTAATCCAGGATAACCACACCATTTGCTACTTGTGTGACAAATGGCCGTCCAAAGTCGGCACCGATTGCCCATTGGTCTCGTCGGTTTATGTGTAGTCTTTTGTGTTTGATGTTTACATGTCGTGTGTCTCTTTTCCTTCTCGTGCTGTACTCGTCTTTTGTGTTTTTGCATCGGGTGTTTTTGGTATTTTGCTGTTGATGTTGCAACGGGGTCTTCTTTGAGATCTCCCCCCTTCCTTTAGCATCTCTCATAAAAAAAGAATTCCAGTTGCATGTGCAAAACTATGTATTAGCTCTTCTCTAAAGAGGTTTGGACAGGGCCCGTCATGGAGTCTCGTCGTCACAGGCAGTCAGAGTTCAAGTCTTAAGAACTGCTGGTACAAGGCTGTGGATTGGTCAAGTACCATGCCGAGTGTCCATCTTGTGACATTAGCATCATATCCACGGTATATGTTATCAATATCTTAAGAATGCGCTAGCACAAGGCTGTAGGGGTCCAGTAACATGCCGAGTGTCCGTCTGGTAACATAAGGATCATATCCACGGTATAAAATTATCAATATGGAAATATATGTTCCATCGTAAAAAGGCCGAAAGTGAGGAAATCCAGATGCATATAGCGAAATTCAAAACATGACCTTTAAGACACAGCGCAATGCCATGAGGGAGATAATCCTTACTTTCGAAACGATTTATGAAAACTAGGATAAGAAAACTTAAAGATGTAATTTCAAGGCAGTGCAAAGTACAGTGAAATCGAGGGAACGTTATCCTACACAGCAAAAATTTCCATATAAGTTAAACATGTGTTAAAAAAATATGTTCAACATATGTTTATATCATATGCTACATATAAAAAACGAGTATATATGTTAAACATAAATGTTGAAACATATGTTTTTTGTTTGTTATTTATGTGTTTAACACATGTTTGATATCTATATGTTTATCATATAGAAAATTATATATCAAATATATGTTCATCATATATTTTGTATATGTTGGAAAATATATGTCAAACAAATAAAACATATATGTTTAATACATATTTATCATATGTTTAACATATGTTTTCTAAAATATAGTGAAACATATGTGATTGCCATATACGTTACACATATATTAAGTATAATATGTTAAACACATGTTAGTAAAAACATATGCCAAACACAGATATGCCATAAATGCATCTAAAATCACATCACAAGATGGTCATCAGAAGCACTTACACCATTTGTTAGACATATATTTAACATATATTTACCATATGTTTAACACATGTTCAATGTATATGTTAAATACATATACTCGTTTTTCATGTTGAAAATATGTTTTATGCACATGTTTAACATATATCTAACATATGTTAGATATATGTGGACATTTTTGCTGTGTAGGGGACTAAGAGTCCACCAGCATCAATACCAACCCAGTGGTTGAAATTACCAATATTGAAATATATGTTCAATCGTAATGATTTAATGCACCATATGTAAATTTTGACAAATAATGTATCGTCAGTTATTCTTTGATCCGAAAAAGAATAAATTCAAACTATGAATGTATGAAGAGCGAGAATCTTAACATGAACTACGTTTGTGTATGTACATGTATGAAAATGAGCCAGCTTGGGGCAGAGCTATGTCATGAGAAATATACCCCTTACTTTCAGAATGTTTAGAATACAAAATTTATACATGCACTTTTCAAGTCAGTGCAGAGTTTATTTTTTGCTTTGAGTATTACAGAGGATTTCTTTGGATGAGAAGTTCCTTCGTAAAGTACGTTTAAGTGTACAAGCATTTGCATATAACAGGACAACTTCCTAGCAATGGCAAATAAAGTCTATTCAATGTTCTATTTACTAACAATTACAGTATATAGTGATTTTTGTACTGCGAATGATTTGCCTTTTGAGCAAAAATGAATCGTAGGATATTGTAGCAGTTTTTAGTTACAGAATGACGAATCAATTTGACACCATTTGAATCTCTCTTCAGTATCGTTGTTAATTTGTTTCTTGCATGTCTAGTCAAATTTCATTTACGCTGTTGCTGGAAGGGCAATCAGATTTTTTATTCGGCGAAATGGGTACGATTCATTGTTTCAGAGTAAATGATATTAGCAGTACACCAAATGAAATTTAATTTGCGTCGTAATTGACTCAATAAATATTGACGAATCGACTTTGACACAGATGTTTAACAAATGTGATCACATATGAAATATTCTCACCTTAGGTCTTCCTTGTGTTTATACATAAACGGAATTCACTTAAAACTTATCTCATCTGCCATGTTGTCTGATAAATAAATGAATTCTTCATTTTGAATAGTTTTAAAAACGTTAACAATAAGTTTGATGCTAGTTACAGATAAATGTCGGGCAGATATAAATCTCTACGTTCGGTATCGATAAGAAAAGAGATTTCGAATGGCAATAAGCAAACATTGGATCATGATCGTAGGATAAGATAAGTTGAGAATGGAGTCTTTTGTCACCTAGTCGATGTTAGATCAGATAGATTTCCCGGGAGTAAAACTCAACTGCGTCACAAGTTGTCAGTATACCCATCCTGTTGAAAAGAAATGGCTAACTTGGGTTTTCTCCTTGCTGAAGCCAATTTATGCACAGATCGTGTAGTCTGATATGTTTCGAGTGACGACAAAGATTTCCAAGGAAAATCAGGACGTACTAATTGTGATGCCTCAATGTAAATCATCAAGCTCTTGATTTACAATCCCTGCTCTGACTTTTTCTCGTAGGTTAAAGTTTCTCTTTGCATAAATCAAGTGGAACAGCTATCAAGAAAGCAATTAGAAGCTTTGTGATCGAGCACAGTCTAATATTAGAAAACAGACAGCGATTCTTTATTTCTATTACTTGATCCACCGAAACATTCATCATCGTTTGATGGAATCATTTGCTTTTATTTATTGCATTCAAAAGATTACACCAGGCACATCATTAGAGCAAACCAATTTATTTAGAGTTTGACTGGTCGTTGAAAGTTCGCATACATATTAGACAAATGTTTTATTTTCCCCAGGATTTCATTTGATACAAACTTATTAGATTTTCACCCTGCACCGAAAATAGGCAATTACGTAGATAATCATGCATTCTGACATGCGGTCGTACATGTGTTCAGGAAGAAGATGTTATATGATAGAGACCATACTCAGAATCCAATAGATGCAGTTGGCTTCCTTAAACTCTGTGATTTATGGGTAGAAAATATCAGTCTTAGAATAGAATTTATTATACAGACTCAGTCTTATCTTTAAAGAGTAACACATATTGTGACGAACCTGTCGTGATTCTTCCTGATATGGAGTCTGATGTTGACCTAATTCTAGCGAGTTATTTTCTTGGAACAAAATTAGTTTCCATTATTTACAAATTTGTTGCAATATTACTTCCTTGACTATAAAAGCTTATCAAGTTTCTTTGTGCTATCACTTTCGATGCAGATAACGTTTTCTAATCTAAGAAATAAATCAGAAAATATTCTGTTGTGATATTTGCCACAGAGCTGAAGTAACAAGATACTGCCGGTTCTAATATGCACCTAGGAGACGTATCCTATTTTATATGTTTCTTATTTTGGAATTGAACTTCAGAAAAAGAAGGAGCTTCTACATTAATTTGACTTCTTTAAGAAGTAATTTTGAATTGAAGTATCACTGATGAAATTATATTGATCGAAATATGCATGTCTGGTGACAGTTTAGCAACATTTTTGCCAAGATGGTGGCTCTGTTTAAGCGGAGCAGAGACAACTCGTTTTTCTGTAAAAGTACACGGCCAATTGTGTCTCACATGAAATTCATATGAAATGAGCACCATATAAATTTCACATGAACGTTCATGTGAAATTCATCTAAATTTCACATGAGATTTATGAAAAAAATTTCACATAAATGTCACACAAATTACTTCCATATTACTAGATAGAATCTTATTTCCTGAAAGAAGCTTTATATTGGCGCTTTATCAATTTGAGGTCATAAATATTATTTTGATAGTTCGGAAAACTGTCATTTTTTTTCAAAAATATCGAAATTAAAGGAGTTTAATATCTTAGCACCATCCCTCCTATGCTATTTTGAATATAGATTTCATTTGGATATGCTACTGAATCGACCCTTCAGGAAATTAGGAGCCGCGCTTTCTCTGCAAATTGCACCAAAAAAAAAATATAATTATAGGGAGCTACTGAAATGAAGTTTGGCTGTGTCTAAAATTTACTTTGGATGGAAGCACCACTGATAAGGATTTAATATCCGAAACACGTGTCTGGTGCATAATAAATTGGTTTGAAATTTTCTTCAAGAAGGTATAGAGTTGGAACCCTTCCGCATTATTAATATAAACACTTATTTCCTGTTGCAGTGTAGAGCAGTTAAACTCGTTTCCTATGACATTGGATGTTTTAAGTGTGTAATTAATTACTTCTTTCCAGCTCTGTCGCTTGAAAGAAGCTTTGTTTTAGCACTTCATACATATTCATTTGGCAATTTCAGAAACTTGTCACTTCATCCAAAAATATTATCGAAATTAAAGGAGGTTAACATCTTAGCACCATCCATCCAATGCTATTTTAAACATAGATTTTATTTGCATATGCTGCTGAATCGACCCTACAGGAAATTTGGAACCGCATACTCTTTGTAATGTAAATAACACAATTTGGATTCTAAAAATAAAACCAGAGGGCGCTAGTGAAATGAATTTGAGCGGCTTATGAAAAGCACTTTGACTGGAAGCATCACTGATGAGAATTAAATATTCGAAACACGTATCTTGTGCATTATTAATTGGTTTGAAATTTTCTTCTAGAATGTATAGAGTTGGAACCCTTCCGCACAAAATTGGCTTGTTTTAATGCATAGACGTCCTCTCCAGCCTTGGAATTTGAATTTCTTTTTTCCTTCAAAAGAAGGGAGGAGATCTCCAACAAGACCCCGTTGCAGCATCAACAGTAAAACACCAAAACACCCGATGCAAAAACACAAAAGACGAGTACAGCACGAGACGGAAAAGAGACACACGACATGTAAACATCAAACACAAAAGACTACACATAAACCGACGAGACCAATGGGTAACCGGTGCCGACTTTGGACGGCCATCTGTCAGGCAAGTAGCAAATGGTGTGGTTATCCTGGATTACGTGCGCACAACCCTCTCACTTCTCCAATTACCCAGAGGTCTCGAAGAACGTACAAATGTGGTGTAAAACAACCTCCTCACTGTAAGATGACATCACACAAACAAGACCGCGAAACGCAGAGGCCCCAGAGACACAGATGAATATGTAAATTCAAACTACAAAAAATAAATAAATAAAAATACAATGTATAACTTTACTTGTAAAACAGAGACCTGTACACCTGAATTAGTTCTCCATATTTATGATAATAATGATTACATACCTTTCCAGACGATGCAATAATTACATCTGTGTAGAATGCATCACACAACAATTGTCATCTGTATTTTCAGCTTAACCAAAAGATAAATTTTCGATCATTTCAGACAAAACAACAAGCTTACTCCACAGGGACAATTGTTCAGACAAGTTTGAATAAGAAAAAGAAAATATTGTTATTACAATCCGTTTTTCACAATAAATAAGTAATAAAAACGATTGAATAGGAAAAACACAAAAAAAAACTTTAAATAAAACCAAAACAAAAAGACGGTTTTCTTGATAAAGATCAAAAGTACCTAACAGTTATTCAGTCTCAAAGTCGAGAAGCCAAGGCCAAATCGTGAGAATTCCCATCGGAACGGTTGCGAACCCCGGAATGAAAAACATTCTGAAGTGAGACCGAAGTTGACAAATAAGACGATCAGTGTGAGTTCAAATTTAAATGTTACCATCTAAAATAGAATAATAATCATAAGATGAAGAGGAGAATACAGACATAACGTCGTGGAATAGTAAACACACAGGAGAGCTCCGACATGACTACGTGGAATAGTTAAACACACAGGAGAGTCCCGACATGACTACGCGGAATAGAGGAACACACAGGAGAATCCTGACATGACGACGTGAAATAGTGGAACACATAGGAGAACCACACAGAAGAAATATGGGGAGAAAGGAGAGGATATCCAACAACACTCGGTTGCAGCACCAACAGCAAAACCCCAAAACACCCACTGCAAAAACACAAAGGAGACACGAACAGAACGAGACGGAAATGGTACAATGAACGCCAAATCACATAGAGACGCCCAACATAAATGACTACACATAAACCAACGAGACCAATGGGCAATCGGCGCCGACTTAGGATGTCATCTGCCACGTCAGTATCAGACGGAGTGGTTATCATGGATTACAGCCCTCCCACTATTCCGATTACCCAGGGGTCTCGAAGAAAGTACAGTTGTGATGTAAAACAACCTTCTCACTGTTAGATGACCACACACAAACAAGACCGCAAAACACAGGGGCCCAAGCAACACAGATGAATATGTAAATGCATATAAAAAGAGGGCGTACTTAATACAGTCCGTGCTCTGCCGGCTGTAATGAGCTCATGTGTGTTATCAACCGAGGAGTCCGACTGACATTCAGAGATGACAGGTGGTCGGGGCCATGTCTTCTCTAAAGAGGTTTGAACAGGGCCCGTCATGGAGTCCCGTTGTCACAGATAGTAGAGTGCAAGACTTAAGAATGTGCTGGTACAAGACTGTATATTGGTCAAGTACCAAGCCTAGTGTCCGTTTGGATCATAACGAAGGTATGAATGGCGTTGGTGATTCTGATGCATTTTCGATGGTTATTTGACCTATCTGAATTTTAAAAGAAGTCGACCATAATGTTTGTAAAATTTCCAGAAAGGCTTTACTAGTTTGTGAAAGCGAAAAGTTTGACCTAACAGTTTCTTCGTAATTTGTATTTCTGCTATGAAAATCCAAAACATCAGAACATGCACTAGCATACCGGATGAGCTGTGAAATGTAGATACCATATGACGGTAATCTAGGAACATCACCGTCAAGCCATGGAAAATTTACTGTGTTGAATCCAAAATCATCTCTTTTCTCATACACACTTGTATGAATCTCTCCATTAACAATTTTTATTTAGGTCCAAAAACGGTGTTTCTGTGTTTGTAACGTTTGCGCATGCCTTGTTTAGAGTCAATTACAAACGGACAGAGACAACGATAAAAATAATGTCACATAAATGAGACATAAAGAACAATAACTACACTTTACAAGCAATTTTGATTAAATATCCTCAAAATCAATCCAAGGTGGGAGACTTATAGCTACAAGGTCTCCTACCCCTGGATCAGTTAGCTACTGGAAAAGAATCCGTATTGGGGGCATCCGATAAATATTATGTTAACGACATTTTCTAGTATAATGAAGCAATAAACGGAACCAAAATCTGATATCTTTTAAGATGTTGTTTTATTCAATTTCTTTTCATCTGATATCCTCAAGAAATCGTGATATGCCTACCTTTACTGGATGATCATATGTTACTTAGAGATAGGACTTTTCTTATACTGAATTCTTCTGGTTTTGTTCCTATAGCTTTAAAATTCTGGCGAAACGGCTTTTACGTGCTGCAGTAAAAAACTCGATCAATATGTATAATCACTTATTGATAGTAAACAACTCGATGATACTAACATACTTACAAATAAGTTTGAACTGTATTCATCGGATATATAACAGAGTAAGGGAGAAAAAATATTTAAGTAGGAATTGAGAATGCAATTGGAACACAATGCTGCAAAATTGCAAAACTGTTGGGAAATATCGGGCAAGGAATGTCATCTTGTTCCTACTCATGTCTTGGTGCCCTATAATTTCAACAAATATCTCAACCTCACTCATCTAGAATGATCTTATTCCCGGAACTTGAAATTCTCCATCGATTTTCGCTTTAATTTTCATTTAATTCCATGGTCCCTCCTTAAGCAACCAATTCATGAGATTTCAATCTATCAATGATGATGTCACATCGTCAATATGATGATCTAGGGACTATGTATTCATTTGTCTCTGATATAAAAGAAGTGCGTTAGATGTCATTGCAAAATAAGACGACCTAAAATTTCAGAAAAAGAAATTACTGGAGGGAAAATATCCAAAAGTTAAAAATATCTAAGGGTAAATGATCGATTTTAAAGTTCATTTGATATTCTTGAAATAGATGGAAGCCCTTATCTTGTAGAACCCGATAACTTTTTCCGCTACAAAAGGAAAGAAAAAATCTAAAGCCGAGCTATCTTGAGCGTCATCTTCTCTTTAGCATGTTTAATCATCATTTGAAAGGTTTCTCTGGCAATACACAGGGATATTAAGATTCTTCCAAATTATCCTCACTTCAACAATCGATTCGTTATTCTTTCGAGAGTAAAATCATTACGAGAGATCTACCGTTTCCAAAAATAGAGCACTTAGTTGTAGTTTAATTTTAGAGTGAGATACATTGTGTATTTTGTAACATAAGTCTATGGAATAAAGAATCTTTAGAAATAGACTCATGCCTCTTGAAGTTTGCAATCTTGGAAACTATTTTCTTTGCGTCAACATTTGATCTTTGAATCTTAAAAATAAGAACTTAGCCATAACTTATTGTACGGTACTTGTAATTTGCCCACTTGCATGATATTTTTTGTTGAGCAGCAAAGCAACACGTGGAATTACTGGACAATAAACCACGACTAGTTGTTGTTATTTCTATCATTTTCCTAGCTTATTTCAATGGACGACAAGTATTGCTGTCACGGTAGCATTGAATTTTGAGAAAATGACAATGTATATTTTTATCACGGTAGTCTGAGAGCAAGCATATCTAGTAGTTTTACATATTTTATTTCCGTATATTGGTAAGCTGGCAACATCCAGATGCGAAAACATCGTTATTACATGCATGCAATATATGAATTTCGAAATAAAAATAATTTTGTGTATACCTTTTCGTGTATACAATTAAGATAGAATGGAGTCCTGAAAGCATGTTTTAGACACGCAATTGCACTGGAGATAGTTCATTTCAAGTTGTCCTCCGTGTTTCTGTGCAGCTGCGTCATTGTCTCCGGCTGTTTGTCCAATTTTTCTTTTCGCGTAAGAAAGTTCTGTTTTGTATTTTTCCCCAAAATTCCTAAACCTTTCGATTATATTTTTTTTTTTTGGAATCTGGTTTCGACTGTATATGACATTCATTCACTGATTTGATAGAGATGGTTTTTTTCGACAGAGATACAATTTACCAAATGTAGATTACGATTTTTTCAATTTTGAAATAAATGTTCTATCGGTATAATTTAGTGCACCATATGCACGTTTCAACAAAATAATGTATCATCAGTGATGCTCGAGGCCGAAAGAGAATAATTATTGAATGAGGACCGAATTGAATGAGGACCGAAGTTCTTAAGATGACCGTAGACAAAGCAATATCAGCAGGGAGATACCCCTTTGATTCAGACTACTATTTATCGAATGGAATATCCGAAAATTTAAAGGATTTTTTTCAAGTTAGTGCAGAATGCCCTTATCATTGTGATATTTTTTGTACTCTTTGTAAAGTAAATGCACTAATTTAAATTAAAAAAAACATAAAACGAGAGGGCGCTACTAAAATACATTTGACTGTGTCAGAAAATCACTTTGGCTTTAGGTGCCACTGATGATGATTTACAATCCGAAACACATGTCTGGTGCATTAATAATGTTTAAAATGAACTTCAATTTTCATGTAATCCCTGTCCAAACATAATCGCGCTAAATTTTGATTTAGATCAGTGAATACAAGTCAAACACTAAACCCGAAATCAGATTTTAAGAAATCACAATATTAACGCTTGAATATTCTTGAAAAAAAAAATATATAAAAGAACTTTTTCATGAGAAAATAATAATGGGACAAAAAGACGGAACCGATAACACAGCTCCATAGAAGCACGAATGATAACTTCATCCAATGAATAATCTTCAGATTCAAACGCTGCTAGAAGCGTATCGTGCTAAGGAGCTGTTAAGATAAGGGCTTTATTCAGCCCTGAAATCACTCGATTATTTCTCATGCGCCGTCTTTCCAAATAAGATAAAAGTTGGTCAGGATAAAAATATAAAGTATTATAAGATTCCTCGAAGGTATTTTATTTAAATAAAATTGGTGAAAGATGTTATGATTACGGGTTGAAAAGGTAGGGGGACTGATGACGGAAAACGTCGAATATCGAACGAAAATCCACAAAAAGGCATTATTTTGCATATTTTTTATGTTTATTGTGCTTCTGTACCTTTTCGTGTCAAAATTGGATAAGAGGAATTATGCAGCTTTCTGGCCCTGAGTATATCGTTGTCCTTGTGTAGGTATGATGTTCATCTGACTCATAGTCACCTTAGATATATGTATCGATATCATGCGTGCTAAATATTTGACTCGAGAAGTATACTTTTAGTTAGAGGTGATTTCATTTCGCACTTTGCCATTAAGCTAAGACGTCATCCCTTGCAAAATTCGAACCTTATAACCTTCTCTGTCTGATAATTTAGCCATTTCAACAAGTTGTTCAGTGTTTCATGCTCTTGTTCTGGTTCATAGCATATCGTCTCTCAATATCTGCATATTGAACACTCTAAATACAACTCATGTATTTATTCAAAAGATCTACAACATAACAATGCTGACAAAGTGCAGCGAAATGACGTATTCCGAAGAATTGATAATCAAGTACAAGTATATTTACGGAAAATGACAAATAATAAGATAATGTTTTTCCTCTTTTCGACGTAACCAAATGGATTTCCTGTACTTTTATGGTTTATTAAAGTATCGTTGCGTGATCCTTTAATTTGATACGCTCAATCCTATTTCCGAACAATGTATAATCATTACCTGTACTCTGTAATCTCGGACCATTACCGTGCTATGCTTAATATGACCAAGAAATGCACCGAGAATGAAATACACTGAATACAAAATGGAAGAAAAAACAAAACAGTGTAAAAAAACGAGATCGACTTATTTCACTCATTGATTTCCCATTATTAGTACAAAGCTTGGTCAATTTACTCTGACAAGTGACGAATTGCTAGAGGAAATTATATTTCGTTAACAAAGTTTCCTGATAAATCAAGTTTGGTAACAATGCAATCATGAGTAAGACAAATGCAATGATATCTCTTTGTTTCTTTTCTCTTCGAGAAATGCAATTATACATTTTGATTTTATTTACCTCTGTCGTATTTTCTCGAAAATCCAATGAACAAAACAAATACCATAGCTATCCAAGACAAAATGTTACAAAAAATGTTTTTTTTTTAAACATACCCTGACTTCGAGAAAAATGTACTACAAATCAGGAAAAGTCATTTTAGACACATGCATTTCTGATTAATTTTCTAATATCTTTCCATTTAGCCAATGCATTATGATGAATATGAAATAATACCGCTCTGTATTTTCGAAAGCCAATTGGTGCCAAAGGGAAAACAGTAAGTTATTATGACTAGAAGATCTGTTATCATAATTAAAACGGCAATCGTCTTGGAATTACGGAATACTTCGAAACGTGCATGTCTGGTTCATGCTGCAAATTTATCTGTTCTTAGATGATGCTATTGAATTTGAAGACGTTTAACATTTCTCTTAATGGCGATGAATTTATGTCGTATTCTAAAATTACTTGAAATCTTATCCCTTTATGCCAATAGAGCTCATTTTGTAGGTATTCCCCAATATATTTTCTATCAGAAACGCCACGTTAATGCACACATTGCAACAGCAACATCAATTTGACATTACTTCTTGAAACCAAATCATAAATTCGCAAACTTGTTAAACCCTTCCGGTTATTTGACAGGAATTGTTCGGCACACTTCTCGAAATTTGGGCAATTCCAGCATGAGATAATTAACTTAAGACGGATTCTATTTTTATTGAAACTCTCTTACAGTGTGACAGGGGCTTTACGCCAAATGTTTTTTTTAATCAATTTACTAACTAGTGCATGGTATATGTTATTCAAGGCCCTTGCTCTATATTGTTTGCTGAATGTAATTGTCTGATGTTCTTTCTGTTTTTAATCCTGTGGATGTGTTTTACTGCTGTTGGTGCTGAAGTTATTTGGCTCACGTTCTTTCTTTGTTGAATCCTGTGGATGTGTTTCACTGCGGTTGGTGCTGAAGTTATTTGGCTCACGTTCTTTCTTTGTTGAATCCTGTGGATGTGTTTCACTGCGGTTGGTGCTGAAGGTATTTGTCTGATGTTCTTTCTGTGTTGAATCCTGTGGATGTGTTTCACTGCGGTTGGTGCTGAAGGTATTTGTCTGATGTTCTTTCTTTGTTTAATCCTGTGGATGTGTTTCACTGCGGTTGGTGCTGAAGGTATTTGTCTGATGTTCTTTCTTTGTTGAATCCTGTGGATGTGTTTCACTGCGGTTGGTGCTGAAGGTATTTGTCTGATGTTCTTTCTTTGTTGAATCCTGTGGATGTGTTTCACTGCGGTTGGTGCTGAAGGTATTTGTCTGATGTTCTTTCTTTGTTGAATCCTGTGGATGTGTTTCACTGCGGTTGGTGCTGGGTTGTCCTGCTGGTGAACTCGTCTATTCCTTACTATGGTTGGTCTGGAAGATCTACTTGTAGAGTTAAACACCCGGATATTCTGATCTAGTAGAATACGTATTCGAAAGGTTGGTTTCAAAGTTTGCTGCTGCAGAGAAATTTGACTCTCAGATTCAAGGTTCCTTTTCTTAGCGTATTAATATATAATATAATAATATATGTATAATATATAATACCTTAAATACCTTGGTTTCTTTTTTCTTTGTGAGGCTGTAAAGATGTTTACAGTAATATAAAATGTTAATATTTTCAACATTGTAAGGAGATGATATGATAAACTTATTTCAGTCAGAATTAACGTTTCTGTACTGGACCTCAGCTGTCTGATGTCTGCCAATTCATCTTGATGACGTTAGTAAAACATATCGGATTACCTATATATATCAACTTAATGATAATATAATGGGAATTAATCGAAAAGTTCATTTGGTGCATGTGATCAGAATGATGGTGGTCAAAAAATTAAATAAAACTCAAACCAAGATGCTGTATTCATAAACTAAACATCAAGTCTTTAGATTCACATAATATTACGTGAAATTTTTATTATTATCTCAATATCTCATTTATTCAATTTTAAACTGCCCCTTGGTACTATTCGACGTAATATCTATTGGCAACAGAACTTGCAACTCGACATAAAATCCTTGCTGTATACGTTCCTAATTCATTGCTTCTGTTCCCTATTTCATGAGTTACAATTTCAACTGACAATTCATTTTGTTACTAGTACTTTGCTCATAAATGATGTATTTTGTCAAATAATGCATATACCGGTTATTAGTGCAGTACATCAAAATAAATGTATTTTAAAAATTCCTATCTGTATTTAATTTTCATTCAAACATAGGAAAGTTTGTAATTTTGTTCTCTTCATCTGAATTAAAAGGTAGATTATAGAATATACTTGAATCGGTTTAATATCCAAAATAAATAGAATCCAAGGAGCAATGAATAAATGTATCATAAAAATATGCAAGGACTTAACCTCTCTCCCTCATAATGTTTTTCTAGTTGTTTCTTGTAATGCACGAAGGTGAGTTTATATGATGATACAACGAAGAGCAAAATTATATTATGCTATCTGAATATTGAACTAAACATTACCACAGTCAAAGGGAGAGAAAAATCAGACAAACAGACGGAGACAGCTTCATCGACACATGAAGGACAATTTTATCTAATAAAAAACCTCCATAGCCCAGGATAAGTATGGGAAATATCGTTGGTGGCGCTGTTAAAACGCACATAAGTAATGATAAATATATAAAGTTCTAGTATTTTAGTAAGTAGGACAAAAAAGGACGCTTAACGCTTATTCTAATTTCTCTTTAGATTATTTAAGAACAGGGTGTGGAGTGGTTTCACACATTTGCCGCGCCATGTATCAGATTTTAGAATGAGAAAATTTTCAAAAATCAACGTAAATGGCGCCACCTTCAATAAATTCAATGAAGAAATTAGATGTGACATTCTTGATAGCGATTGAATGACTGTCATCATCACCAAACAAGACATATTTAACTGATACACACATTAGTATGTACATCGAGACAATCACCGAATTTGACAAGTTTTCGTGGAGCTGTTGCGAGGGGTGTTGCATGCAAACAGGAGACGCTGACTCTTCCCGGACACCTGGTCTTACTTCGGAATATTGTTCATTCCGAGGTTCTCACCTGTTCCAATGTTAATTCTATCATAAAACAGAAACATAGAAACTATCTCCACAACAAAGAATGCAATCAACTTAAACATTCTTCAAAATGCAAAAGTGAATCCCCAAATGAGATGAGATAGAAGTCCAGGGAGAGTAAGTATATCCTATGAAGAAAAAGTCATATCCGGTCAATTTGTCACCTACTTCGGTGTTTTGGGTGGTTCTAATCTAAAATATCTTCTAATATGGATTAAAATTGGATGTTATGGTCAGTGAATGAAAGTCAAACACAAAAGCCGAAATAAGAATTCAAAAATCACAACCAAAAGGCTTACAATTTTTGGAGAATATACAACAGAACTTTCTTTAGAGAAAAGAAAAATCGGACTCACAGACGGATACAATACCGCAGCACCGTAAAATTGTTCCATTTCTTCACCTTCTCAGAGATAATTTTATACTAATTTTAATGCACCACACACGTGTTTCGGATAATTAATCCTCATCCTTTTACCAATGGTACTTGTTTTCTGACATGGCCAAATTCATTTCAGTAGCGCCCTCTGGATCTCTTGTTTTTGAATTGTTTGTGCATCTAATTTGCAGAGAAAGCCAGACTCCAAACGCTATCAAACAAAGAAGGTTATAATTGTTTAAAACGATCTTAATCTTTTCTTAGAAATATGCATTTTTATAAAATCTTATTTCAAATTAGACAATAAGACTTGTACATTCTAATTTGATGGAGTACATCTTTAGACTTTTTTTGAAGATTTTCAAAGACGACGGGATCGTATCTATTGTTCTATCTAAAGATCTTCTCAGGTGATTGATCGATTCAGCCGTATACCCAATTCTTTAATCTCTACGTCGTCTTTTACTCCTGCATGATACGCTCTTGTTTGTGATAACACCTTAATGTGAGATGGTTTTTGTTTTTGTTGTCTCTGTTTATACAGTACTGTTGTTGGTAATTAAAAAAAACTACTGTATATCTTGATAGTATGATGAGGTTCGATCCAAATAACAACACAATGTTCGTATTGTCATTCATATTATTTATTTCGGCGAGTCTGGTTTGTTTGTTGGTCCATTTGGTATGTTTATACCAGTGTCTAGTTATTTTGAAATTGTCATTCCTGTAGTCTACTGTTTTCACAATGTATGTATATTTCATTGGATCAATGCAAACTGATCTTTCTGTAGATATTTTTCATATCCTTTAGAAAAAAATGTTTTTTTACGATATCGTCTTCATTGCAAAAGGGATTGTGGCTGAAATGTCTCAGGGTAAGACTTTTCGTGTAGCTTAATACCCGAAACGTGCATGTCTGGTCCATGCTGTAAATTTATCTGCTTTTAAATGATGCTAACGCATTTGAAGACGTTTAACATTTGTACCACATGGCGAGTGTCATAGCTGGTGGACCAGGAGTCCCCGAGGGCACATGTATCCGAAGTTCGATCAATTTCGGTTGGTCGCATTCGAATTTTTCTGATCACAAAATTTTCTTAAATTTCTGAAACCTGTGTCATGTGGCATCATATCCCAGCCATCTTGCTATGCCTTTCGGTATATTTTTAACATAATATTCTCAAACATTGGCCATATTTTATTGTTTGAAGTGAGGATCACTAACGAGGGTTTAATACCCGAAACGTGCATCTCTGGTCCATGCTGTAAATCTATCTGCGTTTAAATGATGCCTATGAATTTGAAGACGTTTAACATTGAAAGGATTGCATTGTTTGTTAATTCATTTTTTATTCTTCTACAAATCTTCTCCTTATAGTAGTAGCTGCAACAACTTATAACTTTCGTATAAATTGGAAACAAAATAATCAGTGTTTGTTTATGAAGTAGTTTACTTGTGATTGGATTATTTAAAGCAGTCAATCCAAGAGAGCCGGAACAGTAGGCCGGTACAAGGATAAATGATTGATATTGACATCAATCACTAAATCCTTCTTGAGTTGCCTCTTTCAAATGATTCAAACTCCTCGCTAGGAAATCCAAACCAAAAAAGGTCAACAATGTCACGATAAGAACATACTGCTTTAAGATGAAGTAAAGGAAATCTAATGCTCATTCATCAAATCCCTTTGTATCCGGTATATTGAATTTTGATTAATTATTAGCTTATATCAAGTCCCTTTCTGAAGAGAACATGGGTAATTTACGTCTGCGTTCAGACTGCAAGATAAATCACTCCGGTCAAGATGGGACTGTTAAAGTATCCCATCACAATATCTTTCTGGACAGAAAAATATTTCTTCATGTTACAAAATCAATACACTCCTATTCAGTAGAATAAATTTCACACCTTGTCTTGTCATAAACATTGAACAAATGATTTGATAATGGCATCGAAAATGGACTTAACACAGAAAACAAATCAAACATTGTTGAAGTAGTCCCATTTCGTAATGAAATTGCTCCTGAATTTTTGTCCCGACGAAATGTTTTGCGGAACAAATTTCTGATAAAATTCATAGATTGTCTTTAACGCCTTTCTGATGTTTTACAAACTTTGCTATTAAATTGAAAGTGCATAGATCTGTAAGTTTCAATTCGTTTTGTCGTCTTGGGCTATAATTTCAAGTTAGTGTGCCCTCTGTCACAATTTTAAAAGCGTTAATGGATGTTTTGCTATTGACAAACAATATACCAGGACAAATTTGGACGTATTAGTTTTGATATTGGCAACACATTATACCATGAGAGCAAAAGTGTGGTTTTGCACAAACTAATTTTGTGCGTAAATAGGACCCCAAAGTCTGGTACTAGCTCTCTTTTTGAACATTGCATTTCATCTAATATCTCATATTTATTTGTGATGAAATACTTTATCAAATTCTCAAATTACTTATAAATCTACGAATAAATCATTATGAATTATGACGATGCGAATCATGTAATCAAATAAATTTCAAATAATGAGTTCATTTCATACGGTTATTATGAAGCTCGTTAACCGTGTTAACGATTATGTGATTTTCATCCCCCGCTAAGGCTCGGATATCACACAACTCGTTTAATAAAATTCGTATAAATTAATGAAAAACAAAAACAAAAACGTTTGAGATCCTCAATTAATAATTAAATCTTTATGTAGTTTCTGTATATGTTCAAATAAATTCAGATAAGTGTACGACAAAAGAGATGGTATAATACCCGAAACGTGCATGTCTGGTCCATGCTGTAATTTTAAATGATGCTAATGAATTTGATGACGTTTAACACATGCTACTATTTCAACATTGCCCATCCCCTTGGCCTAATTGCAATTTTCTAACTGGCACATTTCTCAGAACACAAGATCCTACACCCATGTTTCAGACTTTGAAAGTTCAATCATCGAAATAACTCAGAATAAGCAATAATAAAACAGCATTCAGGACACAAATTCTGACATAATGAAGTTGTGAAAAGGTTTTGATATAATAGAATAGACCTACGACACAGATTGTCACATGAACACCTCCCTATATGACAAGCGTGACGACTTCAATTTCAGCATCACAAACTTTCCTTTTCTGAGTAGCAACTCCCTTCATCGCCTGCTTATGGCATGTTCATATCTCAGTTGATATGCTATGCCAGAGCAACAAGTACCAAATATACAGATTTTATTCTGAGAGCAAGGCGTCTTTCAGATAAGCTTCTCAGTCAGGGATACGTTTGTGACCTACTAACATCGTCACTGAGGAAGTTCTACGGTCGATATGGGGAACTCGTCATACACTATGATGTCCCACTCTCCAGAATGGTGGATTATATTCTGTCATAGACCATTTGTACCGTCCAACCAAAGATTATACTTTATATCTTTCAAAATGGAAGTAACCGGATGTGACAATTCTACCGAATTGAAGCGACGAGTGTTGTATGCAAGCAGGAGATGCTGACTCTTCCTGGGCACCTGGTCTCACTCCCTTTTCGGGAGTTCGCTTCTTTTCATGTGATGGAGGTTTTTATTTGTAGTTGTCCACCAATCATATTGCCAAGAGTTATTTTATCCGTGCAAGTATGTCAAGATTGATTACAGTATACCGGCAGTCATGACTGCCGGTAATAATAATTTCTTTGTGTTTTGTATTAAAAAATCAAGTCAAACACATAACCCAATATGAGAATTGAAAAGAAAAGAGGGAATCTCCAAAAACACTCGGTTGCAGCATCCACAGCAAAACCCCTAAACACCCAATGCCAAAAATCTCACAGAGCAGACACGCAGAGAGAGAAAGAGACTCAAAAGGCACAAGGAACGCCAAATCACACAGAAACATCAAACACAAATTACTACACAAGAACCAACGAGATCAATGGGCAATCAGTGCCGACTTAGGACGGACATCTGTCACGCTAGTAGCAGATGGTGTGGTTAGCCGGATTTCTTGCACACAACCCTCCCACTTTTCCGATTTCCCAGAGGTATGGAAGAACGTACAATTGTAGTATGACCATAGAAACAGACATCATAACGCAGGGGCCTAAGAAACACACTGATGAATATGTAAATGGATATAAAAACAGAAGTCCTACGAAAAACAGTCCATGCTCTGCCGGCTGTAGCGATCTCATACATGTTATCATCCGAGGAGTCAGATAAGATTTAGAGAGGGCAGGTGGTCGTCTCTAAAGATGTTTGAACAATGCCGGTCATTGAGTCCTCACAGTCAGTCATGATCAGAGTGCAATTCTTTTAAAAGAATGTGCTGGTACAAGGCTGTAGATTGGTCCAGTACCAAGCCAAGTTTCCGTCTGGTGACAGAAGGATCATATCCACGGTATAAAAGGCGCTTGATGATTCTAACACAAGTTTGCATGATGATTCTAATACAAGTTTGCATTCTTCTGTTCTTCATCATCTTGATTTTGGTCTTCCTCTTTTCTTTTTGCGTGGGCTGTCCGGATGATCGCTTCTCCGGTAATGTCGTTCTGACCTTTTCTGGGAATATCGCCAACCCGTCTCCATTACCTTCTTGCGATGTCAACAATGCTGTCTTCCTGTCCTGATATCTCTCTCATTGTGTTATTGGACACTATATTTGGCCAACTGATCTTAAATATGGTCCTCAGACATCGGTCTGTTATTTTTTATTGCTACATTATATATATATTAAATATCAAATAGTTCATCACAGGTAGAATAATTCGCTTAGACAACTAAAGGCGTACACTCTAGAATTAAGATTATTCTCAAGAATAAAAATAATTGAATTATCTATTTTACTAATGTTTAGCTCGTGAGGTCAAAATCTTACAATTGATGGACCTTTTTTGAAAGAAGACCTTCATGATTCAGGAAATAAACTTGTTAACCTCATCAACACCCCTTTTCCTTATTTGCAAACCTCGGTTGATTGCATGCATGAGCTTGCTCTAGCCGGCAGAGCAGGAATTGCTTTTCGGAAGCTCTTATGTCTTTGATGTCCATCTAAATATCTATGTGTGTGTTACCTGGAAGACTGTGGTTTGCTGTCTTGTTTGTGTCAACATCATACAGGTAGGGATGCTTATATACAAAACAATTCTTTGAGACCACTGGATAACCGGGAAAGGTTAAACACGCTTTATCAGGATAACCACACCATTTGCTTCTACCAAAGTCGTCATCTGTTGGCCGTTGGCCCATGTCCAGTCATTGATGTTTCGTGTTTTGATGTTGTGTGTTCCTTGTCCCTTTTATGTCTGATGTTGTACTTGTCTAATTTCTATGTTTCGGTGTTTTGCTGTGGGTGATGCAAACGAGTACAGTTGGAGATTCCCTCCTTTTTTCACTAACATTCTAAAACTTTTTATGATTTCAGCGCCAGCTGATTTTTTCGTCTTCAAGCAAAGAGTTTTCAGAATACGAAATACCGCAGTGATATATACCCTTGTCAATTAGATACAAAATGTGAAATGTAAATAAATTAATGGTAACCAATCAAATTAATTCAGATATTTATAGGTTAGATTTACATATTGACATATGAAATAGAGATCAAATAGACAATATAGAAAAGGAGACAACCAAGAAAGAATTCAATGTGTGTCCTTCAATGAATGACACCCAAGAAAGAATTCAATGAATGACAACCAAGAAAGAATGACAACCAAGAAAGAATTCAATGTGTGTCCTTCAAAGAATTGCACTCTGTTGTCCTTCAACCAAGAAAGAATTCAATGTGATCCAAAACATCAGTGTGTACTGATGTTTTGGATTTTCATAATAGAAATCTACAAATTACAAAGAAACTTTTAGGTCAAGGTTTTCGCTTTCATAAACTAGTAAAGACTTTCTGGAAATTTTACAAAAATTATGATCAACTTCTTTTGAAATTCGGACCAATACAAGCAACGGAGTATATTACTTTGGGTATTTCACAACCTGCATTTTATGGTGACATAATTAACAAAATAAGAAGGATCAAAGGTAGACAGCATATGTATCGAAAATGCGTCAGAGTCATCAAACGCCTTTTATACCGTGGATATGATCCTAATGTCACCAGACGGACACTAAGCTTGGTACTTGACCAATATACAGTCTTGTACGAGCGCATTCTTAAGACTTGCACTCTGACTGACTGTGACGACGGGACTCCATGACGGGCCCTGTCCAAACCTCTTTAGAGAAGACAGGGCCCCGACCACCTGTCCTCTCTGAATGTCAGTCGGACTCCTCGGGTGATAACATATATGAGCTCGCTACAGCCGGCAGAGCACGGACTGTATTACGCACGTCCTCTTTTTATATCCATTTACATATTCATCTGTGTTGCTTGGACCCCTGTGTTTTACGGTCTTGTTTGTGTGTGGTCACCTAACAGTGAGGAGGTTGTTTTACACCATAATTGTGCGTTCTTCGAGACCTCTGGGAAATCGGAATAGTGGGAGGGTTGTGCGCACGTAATCCAGGATAACCACACCGTCTGCTATTTACGTGGCAGATGGCCGTCCTAAGTCGGCACCGGTTGCCCATTGGTCTCGTTGGTTTATGTGTAGTCTTTTGTGTTTCATGTTTCTATGTTGTGAGTTGGTGTTCCTTGTCCCTTTTGCGTCTCTTTCTGTGGGTATCTGTTCTGTGTTTTTTGCATGGGTGTTTTGGGATTTTGCTGTGGGTGCTGCAACCTAGTGTTGTTGGAGATCCCCTCCTTTCTTCCTTAATTTGCATGTAGCCTGAGGGTCCAACGAATTACGTAATGATCAAAAAGGGCAAGCGTTATACAGACTAGAAATAAAAGATTTAATGCGACATCAAGAAGTAAGTCTAATTCTTACAATGGTATGGTTTCCATTAATAGCGGAAAAGAGAAGTATTTTGTAACAGATTTATGTATTTCATTATATAATCAGTTCTGAACAAGAGTTTACTTTTTACATTATGCAAGAGGTAACTCTATTGCACTGAATATAATTGAAATATAACACAAGCTTCTTTTTTTTTTGGACAAAACAAATCGCATCATTCATTAATAATGCCATGTGTCGCTTTCATTTGTCATGGACAAGTGCTCTCGATTAATCGAGTAGACAAAAACATTACAAATACAGTACAAATACATGTATCTAGGTTAAGAAAAACAAAGATATAAAAGGATTGTTTATCATGATCTTCGATAAAATATAGCAAAAGTCTTTAATAAAAAGTTTAATTTGCATGGAGGAGTAATAATATTTTTTGAAAATTCGATAATGCGTCTTTCATAAATTTTGAAAATAAATTCTTGATTACGTTAAAGAGCTTGAGAGTATCGCAGTCTAAAAATGTATCCTATCATTTTATTTAATGTTAAACGTCTTCAAATTCAATAGCATTATTTAAAAACAGATAAAGGGGTAGGGCCACGAAACCCTTAAATCGGTCCTCAATTTTTCTCTAGAAATAAATTTCATTGGGAATACTTGATATCTCTCATGAAAATGCACGAATGTTTACTGTTTAATGAAAAGAAAGATATCACCAAACATAATGCCATTTAATTGTTATGACGTCATGGAGTGGCGTCATTTTGACGTTATTGACAAAATATGGCGAAAATTGCTTGAGATTTTGTCTTTTGTGGAAGATATCAATGTGGCCGCATGCGTTAACTGAGATAAAACGTTTATGACAAAAGGATATAATGATAATCATTCACACACAATTTTTTCATCCTAAGTAATGCATGCGGCCATTGCTAATTTTATAGAAATATATAGTTTTTGCATCAATTTCGCGGAATATGACCAATTTTGGAGTTTTCAAAGGGCTAAAAGCTATTGATAAACGCAATATGAAGAAAAGATAGACTCGTGATTCAGTAGAGAACGTTTCAAAATGTCAAATTACGGTTACAAATTCTATGAAGTACAATGTTCAAAATTAGGGCCAATATTGGGCTTCGTGGCCCTACCTCTTTGCAGCATGGACTAGACATCCACTTTTCGGGTACTTAACCCTCTTCAGAGATCTGCAATATAAACAATGTAATATGGCCAACGAGTATGAAAATTATTTTCATTTTAAATGTGCCGAAAAACGTAGAAGAATGGGTGGGATATGATGCTTAAGGACCAACGTTTTAAAACTTTCAAGAAATTATAACAACAGAAATTTTCAAATGCGTCGAAGAAACGATCAACCGAAGTTGATCGTACCTGGCTACATGTGCAATCCGGGACTCCTGGTCCACCAGCAGTGACACTCACCAAGTTTTACAAATGTTAAAAGTCTTCAAATTCAATAGAAGTAATGCATAAATCTACTATATTTGCACTACTTGACCTATTTGTTGACTCTTTATTAAAGAGTACTAAATCACACTCAATTACAGTAATTTATTCAATTACGTAAATTGAAAAATGTTACATTCTAATGAAGATGGACGTCGCTATAAGCATGCATTTGTTACTGTCTTTTCTTCACCTTTATAGAGATAAATTGACTTGCTATGTGTTGATTCTGTGTCTGTTCTAGAAAACGTAATTGAATTCTCGAAAGTTTGTGGTAAAATCATTGTTGTGTGCTCAGTTTTGCAACGTAGTGAGTCCTCTCGGTTCCAAACCGCCTGTCAATTCTCAACATATTAAGAAGTCAGGATAACAGTTCAGTAATTTTAATACAACAACAAGGAGTCATGGGACGAAGATAAAAATGTAATAAGTATATGTACAATGAATGTACAAATAAATATGTGTGACTTACAGTACAAAAAATGTCTTGACTTTACGTAATTTGAGAGAAATGTAAAGAATTGACCCTTCCGATTGCGGGAAATAAATGCAAAATTTCGTGACGTCATAATGCTTTTACCTCGGACAAACAAGCTTCGAACCTCGGTCAAACATCGAAATTGCATTGTGACGTCATGGAATTTCTCAAATTTTTCCCGCGTTCGGAAGGGTCAATTGTCTTTACCAAAGTCAAAGAGTTGAATGGAATTTGCCTAACAGCTACATGCATGTATATTGAATGTGTGTTGGTCCCATAGCCTTATAGATTATGTATATGCTTTTGGAATGCAAAAATACATGTCTAAATATCGGCCAAACACCCTAGGATAGTATGAGAATTTGTACACATAGGCTGCATGAGTGAGACCAGGTGCTCCGAACACTATCCTACGACTGTCCAAAACGGCATTACTCAAAATTTATACTTCTATAGTTTTTCCACATTTTAATTTTTGTTGTACTGTGTGGCATAATGCAAAGAACAAGACACACATAGAAAGGCTTTTTAGATTGCAGAAGAGGGCAGCAAGAATCATTTTAGATATAAAAGTACCTACGTTTTTGTCAACATCTAGTTTGTTTGAACATCTTAAATGGATGCCTCTGTCTGATTACTTTATTTATAGAGAGTCTATTCTTGTTTTTAAAGTTTTACATGGGCTCACACCTGAATATTTGAATGTTTTTAGCTTTGTAAATGAAATTCATACTAGAAACACAAGACAGAGAGAAGTAAATCTTATTCATGTCAAGACAGCAAGAACAGAATATTTTAGAAGATCTTTTATCATTTCAGGTGCATCTTTATGGAACTCTTTACCTGATTTATTAGAAACTCTACAACATTGTCATCTTTTAAAAACGGGTATCTGAAGCATTACTTTGACTCTTGAATTACTATATTGATGTTGTTTTACAGGTGTGTATTTTTGTAAATGAAATGTGATTTTAGGTTTTATTTCATTAAGGTGATATAATGGACTTAATTTACTTCATATGTACATATCTTTCAGACAGGACCATATTGTAAACTAGTTCAATTTGTAGCTAAATGTGCTATCCTTTATAAATAAAGGAAATAAATAAATATATAAAGACTGTTCTTGTATAACGTATAGTGACTCTCTATTGTTATGCCTATTAGTAACTAATTTGTACCCGAAACGTGCATGTCTGGTCCATGCTGTAAATTTATCAGGTTTTAAATGATGCTATTGAATTTAAAGACGTTTAACATTAAAAATGCCATGAAGGGCAAATCCAGTTGGCTTCTCTGTGACGCCATAGTAGAAAGACGCATTGGCAACTGTCGCACCAAGCTAGGACCACTCGAGAAATTACTACTGAAATACTTGAACGACCTTCATTACAAAAGGAAGTTGGTTTGACTTTAATGGACCAATAAGCTTAAAATACATCAAAGATGCAAAGTGCCGAGTTGAAAAACTTGAATGTTAGTATGAATAATTATGCAGACTTAAAATATACATGAATTGTATAACTATATGGTCTCGACATATCGGAAACATTACTAGCACGTTTCAGGTTGATACACATTCATATATAATTCAGAAACCATTTTCAATTACCTGAGTCCTATAAATTTGACCTTTGATCTTTTGATCCCAAAATCAATAGGGGTCACCCTTGATTCATGGGAAATATTTCTTGCAAGTTTCATCATCCTAGGTACAATACGGGCTCTAATATGGTCCGGAAACCTTTTTCAGTCATCCGACTCCTATGACCTTGACCTATGACCTTTTGACCTCAAAATCAATAGGGATCATCATTGATTCATGGGAAATATTTCTGGCAAGTTTCATCATTATAGGTGCAATACAGGCTCAAATATGGTACGGAAACCATTTGCGATCACCAGAGTACTGTGCCCTTGACCTTTTGACATCAAAATCATTAGGGGTCATCCTTGATTCATGAGAAACAGTTCTGGTAAGTTTCATGATCATAGGTGCAGTATGGGCTCTAATATTGTCCGGAAACCGTTTTCAATAATCAGAGTCCTATGACCTTGATCTTTTGACCCCAAAATCAATAGGGGTCATCCTTGACTCATGGTAAGTAAGTGTATGAAGTTTCATTACACTAGCAAGTATCTAGTTCAAGGGGTATTCACCTAGAAAAACAGATTCTAGGTTCAAGAGATTCCCGTAGACAAAACTCCATGTCCAGCGAGCAGAATGTTCTCGCATTCCGACATAATATTAAGATGCTCGATATTGAATAGTAATTACTGTCCGCGCAGCTCACTTCAGAAATCGGAAAATTAAAGTTTTTACTACTTTGTCGGCATTTTTTTCGATTAAAATTTATATAGGGGGATAGATCTCGAACTCTCATAACTAACGGTGTATGATATATGTACACTAATACTACGCTCACAGTGAAGAAAATACTTTTTGATAGGAAGTTTTCCATGTTAATTTTAGCGCGACGTCGCCGATGTTTAACACTGAGTCTATGGAGAACGTTGACGACGTCATGCTAAAGTTAACATAGATATATCCCCATCTAAAATTATTTTCTTTCACTGTGAGCATAATATTGGTCGTACAGACATATATCATAAGCAGTTAGATCAGATAAATCAGAGGAGAAAACAAACCGTCCTTTCATTAAAGTAAGATTTGCAAACAAAGGTATTGATAAATTGAATCTTGGTCAAATTTTGAATCACAAAGCTGTTACAGAAAAAATCCAACCATATTTCAAAAGACAAGATACTCCTTGTATTTCCTATAGCTACACACCAACAGTTGCATCTAAAGTTTACAATTACAAACGATTCTTGCAGTGTATTGATTTAAGTAATCCCTCACTACATCCACTTCCTTGCGAATGTTCTTCATCTGATTTTAACTACTCTCCTTGTGGACACGTTATTACTGGTGTCCTTAGTATAGTCAAGAACGACAAGTTGAGAGAATTGTTGAAAAAGGGTCCCAAATACAGAGAAAGTATGTCCTTTACATGGAACCAAAATTTCAACATTATCATGGACTCTTGTGAGGAATATGCAAGACTTTGGACAAAGAAAGAGGATGTACAGCTCGACACCCTTTCCGAATGGATAAAATCCATCAGAGGGTTACTTTTATCTAGAATTTACCGATTAAAATCAACTGTGAACACCATATTCGAGTCTATATTTAAAGACCCTGATGTTATCACAGAGCTTACCTACCTCCAAGAGCATTATGTCATCACACCAGCGGACAAAGCCTCAAATAATTACACATTTACTTGCAAAAAGTACTATTTCGACAGTCTAGTTAAAGAGTTGGGTTTAAATTCGACACCTGGAAATCCCACTTACACCCCAACAAACCTTTCTGCCTCTGAAATAATAGATAACCACAAATCAGCTCTTGCTTCCTTTGGCTTCCAAACTAACAATTTAGATTTATATTTACCATACTTATACTGCATACCTAAAATGCATAAGAATCCGTACAAACAACGTTTCATCGCTGGTTCCTCAAAATGTTCTACCAAATCTGTATCGATCTTACTCACCATAGTTTTATCTGAAATCAAATCTGGGCTTCAAAAATATTGTTCGACAGTATATTCTCGCAGTCGTATCAACCAGATGTGGATTTTAAAGAATTCGAAGGAACTTTTAGAACATCTGAAATCCACTCACTTTAGTAAAGTTCATTCGATCAAAGCCTTTGATTTTTCGACCCTTTACACTACAATTCCACATTCTAAATTGAAAGAAAGACTCGCAAAAATTATAAGTAATGCGTTCACAAGTAAGAACGGTAATCGCAAATACAAATTTATTGTTGTGAACTATGACAAAACCTACATTGTAAAAGAAAAGTCCGATTCTGAAAATAAGTACACTGAAACAGATATTATTCAGATGTTAAACTTTTTGATCGACAACATTTTTGTGGTGTTTGGAGGAAAGGTATTCCAGCAAATTGTTGGAATTCCAATGGGGACCAATTGTGCCCCACTCCTTGCCGACATTTTCCTTTACTCGTACAAAGTTGAATTCATTCAATCTTTGGTCTCTGAAGGGAAAAGATACTTAGCTTCTGACTTCAACTTCACTTACAGATACATAGACGGTGTGTTGTCCATCAATAATCCAAAATTCGCGGATTACCTGAGCAGTATCTATCCTTCAGAGCTTGAAGTCAAAGAAACTACTGAGACAAATAATTCAGCATCCTATTTGGACATAATGTTGTCCTACGACACTGATGGTCACATGAACACCTCACTCTATGACAAACGTGACGACTTCAATTTCAGCATTACAAACTTTCCTTTTCTGAGTAGCAACATTCCATCATCTCCAGCTAATGGCGTATTCATATCTCAATTAATACGCTATACCAGAGCAAGTACCAAATATATGGATTTTGTTCTGAGAGCTAGGCGTCTTACAAATAAGCTTCTCAGTCAGGGATATGTTTGTGACCGACTAACATCGTCACTGAGGAAGTTCTACGGTCGATATGGGGAACTCGTCATACACTATGATGTCCCACTCTCCAGAATGATGGATGATATTTTGTCATAGACCATTTGAACCATCCAACCAAAGATTGTACTCTATGTCTTCCGAAATGGAAGGAACCGGATGTGACTGTTCTACCGAATTGAAGCGGCGGGTGTTGCATGCAAGCAGGAGATGCTTACTCTTTCTGGGCACCTGGTCTCACTCCCATATCGGGAGTTCGCTTCTTTTTATGTGGTGGAGGTTTTTGTTTGTTTGCTTTGGTTCCTGTTTTATCCTGATTTTGTATGCCTTCGGTTTCAGATTTTCTGAATTATCGATTTTGTGCTGTATACAGGGATATGGTCATTATCCATATTTGTCATACACCGTTAGTTATGAGAGTTCGAGATCTATCCCCCTATATAAATTTTGGTCGCAAAAATTGCCGTTAAAGAAGAGAAAACTTCAATTTTCCGATTGCTGAAGTGAGCTGTGCGGATAGTAATTCTCAAACACTTAATGATACTGTTAGGAAGAAGGCATGGATAAATAATTCAATGTTCTTGTCAATTTTTTGTCTTTTTTTCCAGATTTACTCTTCTGTAATGGAGGATTAAATGACCTTGAAATTTGCGAGAGCACTACGAGAGCACTACAAGACAACTCAACTCGACCGGCCTTACTTTTCGATCTGATTTTGTTAACAGCTGTTGACTTGAAATTCACTTATTAAATTATACGTGAAAACAAAATGAATCTTTGTTTCTTTTAATTCATTTCATTAGATTTCAATGTGAAGTGAATAAATTTGGCAATAACTCGACGACTTTCAGTTATTATTTATTCTGCTATCTCTGTTTTTAAAAAAATGGGGGTCGTCTCGAAATAATAAAAAATATCATATTGCAATGTCATATATGTCATGCTTTTCATGCAGGCTTTAGTCTTAGCATGGAAGGAAGAATTCTAACTGCGTTTCAGGTTATAAAGACTTAACGCTCCTTCAAATATGGCACATAGTTCAGTCATCTTAATCATCCATTCTGTATTTTGATACAACCCCTCATTTTAAATGTCTCTTTGTTACACGTCAAAATTGTGAAAACTCTATTACTTTATATTGTTGCTATTCATTTTATACATAGCTGATTAAAATAAAACAGAAAATCATGCTGTCGTTCGTGTTTTATTGCAAATAATGACGAATTACGATTTTGTTTACGATATCAGATCGAAAACTAGCAAGTACCATACTTACATGTATAGTCCGGAAACCAATTGTTGACGCCCGCCCGCCCGCCTCACATCAAATTAAGAGCCGAGTTTTACAACTCGGCTAAAACGTTATCTAGAAAAATATGTATTGTGTGATGATTATTCAGAGAAAATGCTTGAATCCTATAGAGTTATTCGATCTTAGTTATTCATGATCGGGGCCACGACAACTTCCCGCAACAGTGACGGAGGATTTGTAATCAGAACCTATGTTATTTAAAACAACAATTATTGAACAACGTGCATGAAAAATGAATAGAGATACATTTTACAAAGTAGATAGAATATACGAGGCACGATCTCCGAATCTTACGAAGTAGAGATGATTAAATAAAAATATGCATTTGAAGATCGTTACAAATTTGCCCCTTCGGTTCCCCAAACAACTGATTGCAAAGAATTTGTATACAAAGCGCCGTTCCTAACAGACATACTTTGTTTTTTCGAAGAGAAGAATGCTGTATCGTAAAGTGAAGGAGGAGATCTCCAGCAAGACCCAGTTGCAGCACCAACCACAAAACAGTGATTCGGAAGCACCCCTGTGTAACATCACCGAGTAAACTAGCACAAAAACAGATTGTCAAGTTACAAGGTTGATCACCAAATACGATATGAAATTAACACCCCCCCCCCCACAAAAAAAATACTACGCATAAACCAACGAGACCAGTGGTCAATCGATACCGACTAAGGACGGTCATCTGCCACGTTATAAACAAATGGAGTGCTAAGTTGTAATGGCAGTAAAACAATCCTAATTACATTGAATTGAAATAAAAATGTGCATGGAAGATAGCTCCGGCAAGACTACTCTGCACTGACCAAAGCATAACACAGCCGCATGGTACAAAGAGCATCGGACAAAACAACTTCAACAAACACCAGGGTAGATGTTAAACGTCTTCAAATTCAATAGCATCATTTAAGAACAGGCAAATTTGCAGCGCGGACCAGCCATGCACGTTTCGGTTACTTTACCCTAGAAGGAGATCAGACAAAACAACTTCAATCACACGGAAGTGTTCCAACTCTAAACCTTCTTGAAGAAAATTTCAAACCAATTTTCATGCACCAGACAGGTGTTTAGGATGTCAAATCCTCATCAGTGATGCTTCCAGACAAAGTGATATTCAGGAGCCGCCAAAATTCATTTCAGTAGCGCCCTCTGGTTTTATTTTTTTAAGTTTAAATTTGTGCATTTACTTTACAGAGAGTGCGCGGCTTTAAATTTCCCGTAGGGTCGATTCAGTAGCACATCAAAATAAAATCTATGTTCAAAATAGCATTGGAGGGATAGCGCTAAGGTGTTAATCTCCTTAAATTTCGATGACATTTTCGATGAAATGGCCAGTTTCTGAACAAGGTACAATTTATATCAGACAGAACAACTTCAATAAACAACAGGGGACAACGAGAATCAGAAAACAACTTCAACAAACAACAGGTGTGACAACGAGAATCAGACAAAACAACTTCAACAAACAACAGGATACAACGAGCATCGGACAAAAAAACGTCATCAAACAACAGGGGACAACGAGAATCAGACAAAACAACTTCAACAAACAACAGGGGACAACGAGAATCAGAAAAAACAACGTCAACAAACAACAGGGGACAACGAGGATCAGACAAAACAACTTCAACAAACAACAGGGGACAACGAGAATCAGACAAAACAACTTCAACAAACAACAGGGGACAACGAGAATCGGACAAAACAACTTCAACAAACAACAGGGGATAACGAGAATCGGACAAAACAACTTCAACAAACAACAGGGGACAACGAGAATCAGACAAAACGACTTCAACAAACAACAGGGGACAACGAGAATCGGACAAAACAACTTCAATGAGTTAAAGAAGATCATGACGATAATCTCAACAGCACTCACAATAGAACACCAAATTGAGCATCGACGGACCCCTAGCAAGCTAGAGGTGGGACCAGGTGCCCGGGAGGAGTAAGCATCCCCTGTTGGCTAGCCGCACCCGCCGTCGATGATCATGCACGAAAATGAAAACATGAAAAGTATGAACTACACTGTCTGAGGTCATTTCTATATAGAAAGTGCTATGGCGACCATGTCAGGGAAAGTATTCAAAACACTTACTGTCAAACCCCTCGCGGGGAACTTTTTTACGAGCTCCACACGGCAAAGGGCATAAGTGTGACACAAATGAGTTAAAGAAGATCATGACGATAATCTCAACAAACAACAGGGGACAACGAGAATCAGACAAAACAACTTCAACAAACAACAGGTGTGACAACGAGAATCAGACAAAACAACTTCAACAAACAAAATGATACAACGAGCATCGGACAAAACGTCAACAAACAACAGGGGACAACGAGAATCGGACAAAACAACTTCAACAAACAACAGGACACAACGAGCATCGGACAAAACAACGTCAACAAACAACAGGGGACAACGAGAATCAGACAAAACAACTTCAACAAACAACAGGGGACAACGAGAATCGGACAAAACAACTTCAACGAACAACAGGGGACAACGAGAATCAGACAAAACAACTTCAACAAACAACAGGTGTGACAACGAGAATCAGACAAAACAACTTCAACAAACAACAGGATACAACGAGCATCGGACAAAACAACGTCAACAAACAACAGGGGACAACGAGAATCAGACAAAACAACTTCAACAAACAACAGGGGACAACGAGAATCAGACAAAACAACTTCAACAAACAACAGGGGACAACGAGAATCAGACAAAACAACTTCAACAAACAACAGGATACAACGAGCATCGGACAAAACAACGTCAACAAACAACAGGGGACAACGAGAATCAGACAAAACAACTTCAAGAAACAACAGGGGACAACGAGAATCGGACAAAACAACTTCAACAAACAACAGGGGACAACGAGAATCGGAAAAAACAACTTCAACAAACAACAGGATACAATGAGCATCGGACAAAACAACGTCAACAAACAACAGGGGACAATGAGAATCAGACAAAACAACTTCAACAAACAACAGGATACAACGAGCATCGGACAAAACAACGTCAACAAACAACAGGGGACAATGAGAATCAGACAAAACAACTTCAACAAACAACAGGGGACAACGAGAATCAGACAAAACAACTTCAACAAACAACACTGGACAACGAGCATCGGACTAAACAACAATAGAATCCCATGCAAGATAGCTTTATTAAATGTCGCGAAGTACCAAAAGAAGCCTTAGATAACTAAACCAAACGATGGTGTAAATCGGAAGGAGTCGAATCGCATTATCTGAATCACGGGAAAAACCTAATTTTGGGTATTACTTATATGCGAATAGATTGTTTCCATGAAAATCCTCATCTTTTTGAAAATCCAAGTTCTAAATCTTAACGATATTTCAAATCCAAATTACATGAAAAGTATGTCTTCGTGCCTGCAGATAAAGAAACAAACAACACCATAATCATTTGAAAACGTTCGTATCCACTTTAGTTTCGGAACTTTCGTCTACAAATACTTATATCAAAAGCAATGAAAGTGTCCCTAAAATTTTGAATAATCATAACAGTGAAATTTCTTCATTCAACATGCCTATTTCTAAATTGGATCTTTCTACAATATACTGCATACTAAAACTGCACAAGTCTCCTTACAAATTTCGATACATTGCTATTTTTAGCAACTGCTCAACTACAACTTTGCATAGAAATCTGACGTCAGCACTCACGGTGAGAAAAGAACACGTAGCAAAATATTGTGAAACTGTACTAAACAGAAATGATATAAACCCATTTTGGTCTATTAAAAATTCAGGGGATGTGATTAAAAGTTCAGGGGTGATTGACAAAATGGCATCTAGAAATTTTGAAGCCAATATGATTTCTACAAACGACTTTTCAAATATGTACACCACAATTCCTCACGACAAAATTAATGATCGATTTCCTAACTCATTAAGTGGTACTATGATAGAGAGGGGAAACTTATATTTGTATATCTGAATCAAAATGTTTCTTTCCCTCTACAGAATACATCTCATACAAATCATGGACATGTAGTGACCTGTGTATTGCTTTGTCCTCTTGGACAACAATTATGTAAGATTTGGTGAAGATCTCTACAAACAGGTTGTAGGGATCCCTAAGGGTACTAATTGTGCGCCTCTTGTTGTAGATTTATTTTATACACGTATGAAAAAGAATTTATCCAAAATCTTCACAAGCAAAGAAAACATGATGATTTCAAATGTTTGATTAGTACTTGGTACTTGAATGATATTCTTACTATCGACAATCCTGTTTCTGACAGGTTTAAAAATGTTATTTATTCACAAGAATTGACTCTAAACAAGGCAAACGTTACAAACACACCATTCATGGACCTAAATATCAAAACTGTTAATGGGGAAATTTATACGAGTGGGTATGACATGGGTTTTCATGGTAGAAATTTACAAATTACGAATAAACTTTTAGGTCAAGGTTTTAGCTTTCATAAACTAGTAAAGACTTTCTGGAAATTTTACAAACATTATTGTCAAGATTTTTTGAAATTCGGACACATAAAGCAACACAGTACAAAATGTATATTACTTTGGGTATTTCACAACCTGCATTTTACGGTGACATAATTACCGAAATAAGAAGTATCAAAGGTAGACAGAATTACCATCTAAGTTGTGTTTGAATTATCAAACGGCTTTTATACCGTGGATATAATTCTGTCACCAGACGGACACTTGGCTTGGTACTTGACCAATCTACATGCTTGTTCCAGTGCATTCTTAAGAATTGCACTCTGACTGACTGTGACGACAGGACTCCGTGACAGGCCCTGTCTAAACCATCTAAGAGAAGACAGGGCCCCGACCACCTGTCATCTCTGAATCTCAGACGGAATCCTCGAGTGTGAACATGCATGAGCTCGCTACAGCCGGCAGAGCAAGGATTGTATTGCGTACGCCTTCTGTTTCCATACCCATATGTGTTTCTTGGGCCCCTGCGTCATGCTGTCTGTATGGTCATCTTACATTGAGGAGGTTATTTTACACCATCATTGTGCGTTCTGCGAGACCTCTGGGTAATCGGAAAAGTAGGAGGGTTGTCCATACGTAATCCGGATAACCACAACGTTTTGCTACTGGCGAGGCAGATGGTCGTCCTAAGTTGCCACCGATTGCCCGTTGGTATCGTTGGTTTATGTGTAGTCATTTGTGTTTGATGTGTCTATGTGATTTGGTATTCCTTGTACCTTTGGGTCACTTTCTTTGTCTGCTCTGTGTTTTGCATTAGGTGTTTTGGGGTTTCGCTGTGGGTGCTCCAACCGGATTTTGTTGGAGATCCCCTCCTTTCTTCAACAAACAGTAGGAGACACCGAGCATCAGACAAAACAACTTCAAAAAACAACAGGGGACAACAAGAATAGGACAAAGTAACTTCAAAAAACAACAGGGGACAACAAGAATAGGACAAAGCAACTTCAACAAACAACAGGGGACAACAGACAAAACAATATCAACAAATAACAGTTGACAACGAGCATCAGACGAAACAACTTCAACAATTAACATTAAAGAAGTACCGATCAGTTATTCAGTCTCAAAGTCGAGAAGGCAAGGCAAAATCATTAGAATTTCCACAGGAACGGTTGCGAACCTCGGAATGAATAACATTCCGAAGTGAGACGAGGTACCCGGGGAGAGTCAGCGTCTCCTGATTGGCAGTGAAGGGGGATATAAAGATTTATTCAGCCGTTGCCCCCGGGGAATATGACTTTTCTAGATTGAATAAATCTTCATATCCCTCGAACAACCTTGCAATGAATTGTTTATTATACCAAATTAACCAAATCTTTGGACATTGCTCAATAAATTGGCAATTTCTTCCACATTAGCGATGTGAAACCGACCGATAGCGGATAAAGCGAAAGGTATGCATATGCCGCAAATAGTAAGACGTCATTGACTAACATTAGCACTTGCAATGAATGCTAGAGGAGCAAAGGATGGATTTTACTTAGTTTTCATCATCATATCCCATCCATCCTGCTACGTCTTTCGGTACACTTTTTCGACTTAGTAATTTTCATACTTTTTTTGGCATATTACATTGTTTAAGTTTTAGGATCACTGACGAGTGTTAAGTACCCGAAACGTGCATTATTGGTCCATGCTGCCAAAAGGCGGCCGCCAGATAATTAAGTGGCGGCCGACAGATATTTAAGTGGCGGTCGCCACATAATTATCTGGAGGCCGCCACTTAATATACTTGGCGGCCGCCACTTAATTTATTTGGCGGTCGCCACTTAATTTATCTGGCGGCCGCCACATAATTATCTGGCAGCCGCCACTTAGTTATATGGCGGCCGCCACATAATTTTGTGGCGGCCGCCAGATAAATTATGTGGCGGCCGCCAGATAAATTTTAATTCATACCTGTCCCCTACGGGATTCCGTATAAGACTGTATTGACCCCCCAATTCGCTCTATGGGAGGAGAGCCTTAATTGAACCTTAACACATATCTTGTTCAAAAAGATAATTTACTAAAGACATTGAACAAACTAGAATATATTATGCACATTCATCAGTTCATCTCAACAAAGAATTAATGTTCTGGTTCGCTTTGCGCGCCAGTAGAAATATATGTATACTTATAATTAAGATTTTATTTGATAAACATTGAAAAGCTTCATAATGCTCTATTTGTCTCAGTTTCTTCCACCTCCCCATCAACATTGTTATAAGGTAAACCATCAGATAGATAACATAAACCCCTCTGGTATGGCTAATGGATAAATGATAATGATTTATGTAAAGTATATTGTATGCCTTCGGTTTGTGATTTTCTGAATTATCGATTTTGTGCTGTATATGGGGATATATCATTATCCATATTTGTCATACTTACAAATCACATAAAAATGTGCATCCTCGGTTCCCAGGCTATAGTACGAGCTGACTCAGGGTACTCAGTCAAAATGTGTTACTTTAGATACTTTAAAAAGATGAAAAACTCTGAATACATATTTCGACAAAATCAATGTAAAGTAACACTGTTTTATCGCTTATTGTCTGGGAAAAATTTGTACTCAGTCAGGGGGAATCATGGAATTTTCAGGGAATTTCGATCTTCAAAATCTTTGGCCACCCTATAACTTCAACACGACACGGACATTAGTCACATTTGGATAGATCTCTTTAATTCCTGTTTTATGAAAAAATAATTATATATATGTATCCTGGATACCTAGCAAACATCGATTTAACTATGACTTGTTGAAGTTATAGGATGTTTCATTTAGAACTTTAATTAATTATGTCTTGTGATTGTTTATATAGAAATAGGATTCAACAGGTACCTGAGCGTTTTAAACTACATCAAGCTTTTGAATAACTTAATATACTTAAACAACACACACTTAAAACCGCTTATTTTAGCATTATAGAAAAACTAATTTGGGGCTCGACTTAAATATTTTGTAATCTCTGAATTACCTCGGAAAGAAGAGTGAGGAGAAATCAAGAAAAGAAAATCGGTCCAGCATGCCACTGAAGAATCGCAGATAAATTAAAGATAATTCATGTCTAGTGCACTGCATTTGGTAACTTTTGACGACAGCGGAAGCTCCTATATAGCTGTGGACTAAGGAGAGATCAAAATACTATTCATCATGATAATGAATATAAAACAATCGTGAATGTATATAAACCTATAGAATTTCGAATAACTTGATAACACATTATCTTCTTACGACGAGTTTTTGACAATGGACTGAAAAAAAATCGGTGAAACAAAAAAATCATCCGGAAGAATATGATTGGATATTAAAGAAAATACATAAACAAAAATTCCCTAAAATAAAAATGAAAACATAATAGATCTTCTTATTAATAATAATGGGACTAAAGGTGGAAAAGTATCATTGTCATTGGTCCAGCCTGCCGATGTCGACCATTATCAGTAATAAAAGCGGATATTACTAACTAAATAAAGATAAGGAAACACGCTCATAGCCATCGTACATATGACGCCATTTTCACAGCTTTCCTAGAGATAACCAACATTCACATGAGACAGAAATATTATCTATATACTGGTTCCAAAGAAATGTTAATAAATCATATGAATATCATCTTCTTCACGCAAAATGCCAGTTACAATCTACATACATATCAGAAAGTTTGACATTCAAGACGTGTCGGACTGTTCAGGCTGTATTACAGCAATATTCATAAATAAGACACTTGAAACTAGAAATCTTACTATATAAAGGCAGGAAAGGCTACAAGATGGGTTGTTGCTTTGAGAGCCCCAAATAGAATGGGAGTTTCCACTAAATAACGCTTATAATACCTATCCCATTTTATGATCTATTAAAACAATATTGATTGGAATTTGATTCGAAAATACATTTATATATCATCAACACTCTCCGCGCAGCTCACCTCAGAAATCGGAAAATTGAAGTTTTATCTACTTTGACGGCAATTGTTCCAACTGAAATTCATATAAGGGTGTAATGTTTGTGCTGCCAATACTTCGCTCACAGTGACAGAAAATAATTATAGATGGAAATTTTAGCGTGACGTCGCCGATGAGTCTATGGAGAACGTAAAAGACGTCATGCTAAAATTAACATAGAAAAGTAAATTTTCTTTTACTATGAGCGTAGTATTGGTCGTATGGACATATAACGTACACCGTAAGTTATGATAGTTCGAAATATATCCCCCTATATCAATTTCAATCGGATAGTAGTACGAAAAATGAGTGAAAACTAAATTCTTTTATTTTAATAGTAGTAGGTGATCATTACTAAAGGTACATTTTTGACCTTAGTTTTTGTATATGGCAATCCGTTGCCATGGTAACCATACCACCCCATTTTGGCCAGAAAATGGACTTTGGCAAGCTCCAAATTAGCAACTTTCACGTCCGTGTTCACAATGATAGTATATAGGTTTGTTACATTTTGACTTAAGATGAAAAACTACATACATTAATCATTGATATGCGACATTAAGTTTTGGTCGAAATCTGGGTAAAAGGTATAAGTTATTATGGCAAACTGTCCATATTTTGACATTTCTCAAAAATACAAAAATACACTATTTTTGGCGATGCATAGAAAATAATATATCATAAAGTTAAATAGTGAAATTGGCCCTGTCGCCCTACTGAATTATTGATCCATTATGAGAAAAATATGAAATATCAAGTGATTTTTTTTTTTCGTTTAAAGAAAATAAATACAATTCAAGAATGGTAACCATGGCAACATCTGCATTTTACATGATACATGATTTTCATTACGTATCTCAATTCATGAACAATAGAAACAACCAACTTTGGTATAAAGTGACCGTTGAGAAGGAGTAACCGCAGAAATCGAGTGACCGCAAGGGCAGGTTTGACTGTACATGTATATGTTTTACATTAAGTGCATGTATATCAAATCATGAAAGAGATAAACAACCAAATTTGCTTTATTAAGCACCTTCACATTTTCTGTGACACTTTTATATCAATTATGTTGGTATTTTATCATCGATTGCCATGGTAACTATCCCAAAAGAGGTACAATTTTCACTTTTATGCCATTTTCCGTCTTTTTTCTATGTTTCGGTACATTCGGTACAAATTAATGAGACAATTCCTACGTGCGATTACCCACTTTGATGCTTACAGAGAATGACTCTTTTGAAATATGCAGAGATTGATTTCGTTTTCAAATACGGAAGGACAGTAGTGGATAAACATTCATGAAATATCTATTCATTGTTGACTATTCTCTGGGAAAATATTCATGGATAATATCTTCCTGTATATTTGTTTTCAGCCAAGTGTTATGCAACATTATTCTGAAAAAGTGGAGGTGCACATCATCCCAAAATTTCAAACAAGCCAAAAAAAAAGGGGGGGGATGAAAGAGATTTAAAAAATATATGGGGTTTTCATGTTCTGTATGGTATGCACAAATTTTAACATTTTCTGGTGCAATTCTAAATTTTAAGTACATGAATATATGTGTGGCGAGCGGTAGCGAGCCAGGAAATTTTTTTTAGCAAAATATTGACTTATCAGAAAATACTTTCTATACCCTCTATCATTAACAAGTACATGTAATAATATTCTATATATAGTTTGAGTTAAATGTCTTCATATACATTGATAAAGTAATATGTATGAAGGATGGATCAGAATAGCTAAATTATTCAGAAAGTCTATAAAGAACTGGCGAGCGGTTGAAAATTGACCTAAAAATTGAAGATATATGGTACAAAATGTTGCTATTTTAAACAATAATAATGCATCATAAAATTTTGTGATTGAAAAGTGGGGGGGGGGGGGGCACAAACATGAATGTGCCCCCCATTTTTCAAAGTTGGGGGGTGCCCCCGCTGCCCCCCTTCTCCTACGCCCTTGTATTTCCGGTCATGCGCTGAGCCTCTGTTGTCTCTTCCCTAAGGTCAATAATGGCGAACTTAGCTTCACTTTAGTTTATTTTACAGCTTCAGCATACTTGTAATAAAATGAGAACGCAGACTCCACGAAAATCATGCAACATGTTCAATTGAATTGAAATGTAGAAATTCGATGTTTTTGATCAAAAGTTGTTCTGGAATTTCCGTTGGTTAAGGTTTATTTTTCTTATTTTCAATTGGAGTGTCAAGGGAGTTGTGGCACAGTGTTTAACATGCTCGCTTCTAGTGCTCGAGGTCGCGGGTTCGAGTCTCATCTTCGAATCTTTTTTAATAGCTTTGTTTTTTTTTTTTTTATCAAAATATTCATTTTATTTCTTGGAAATTTCATACTTACATGGTTAGAGTGAAAGGTAGTCCGTACTTATTTAAATTTAACGTGTTCAACTGAGGTCAAGGAAACCCCACTCCATGCAGAAAATCGATGTTTAATCAAAATATTTCGATGTTTAATCAAAATATTTCTTTTTGGTATGTTTTTCAAAGGTTGCATGAAACTCTCATAGTTACATGGTTGGACCTTTTTTTTTTTGATAAAATGCTTTACGGGAAATTTTTGAAAAAATTGAGTAGAGGGGGAAGAATGAAAATAAAAAAAAACAGTGAAAAAAGTGTCGGGTCGATAAAAGAAATAGAAATAAAACAAAAGATCAGTCGGTAAAATTTTATATTCTATTTCTCACAGAAACGACTGTTGATCGTCATTTTTTGTTTTCTTTTTTAATTTCTTAGTATCTTAACCAGGGTATCCTCTTTCAGCATGACAGAAATGATCATTTCTTTCCTGCTTTTAAAAAGTATTTCCATTTTTTTTAATTCCATGAAATTCTTTTGTTAATTACTAGTATTGAATTTAGAGCTGACATTCATCACTTATTTACTACTTACTAAACTATATAGATGTAAATGTATGAAAATTTGGTTAGAGTAAATTCTGAAATATTGGATTGTGAACAGATGCAAATATTATTGCAAACATATAGCATCGGTATAACCTTTATTGCTGCTTTCCTTACTGGTAATATTGGGACAAAGAGTGTGTCGTATCCTGTGGTTTACATCAAAAACACGACAAGAGACAATCATGATTCTACTTTCATTTCGCCAGTCTTTATCCGAAACGTTCTAAAAAGACCGAACTTTATTCTCCGACGTAACAGGTGTGAAAACTTCAACAGTCTCTCAGATAGCATTTATCCTTCAAGGCAAATAAAAATCTGGTATTGTAGTCGAAAATTCTATTTTTCACAGACCACAGAGATAATTTTTGACAGTCGGCGGAGAAATTGAAAATAAAACGCCGAGTCAGTACTTTCATGTTTATTCATTTTCATCGAAAATTCGGGTCGGCGGTCCCGTAAAACATTATATCAAGAAAAAAAAGGCCTTGAAGTAAAAAGGCAGTCCGTACTCCAGCTAAAACTTTTCTTGTTACATATTTGTGTTACATGTATATATAGTTTGTTGTCTGCTCCCTTGGTGTATCAGTATTTACTTTTTATTTCTCTAGCATGTTGTTTTTGAGATGACAGTTCTGTATGTTTAATATACATTATTAATAATACGGAAGTTGCGCTACATGTCTTGAAAAGGAAATGAGTTATGAAACAGAGATATTATCTCTATCTTTCTTGTTAATAAAGTATACATCCACGTGCATGAAATGCACTGCTTGACATCATTGAAAAGCGTCAAAAGAATAGATGGGACAAAAAAGCATAGAATTTAATTTCTGTGCAGAATCTTTTATCAAAGACACGCGGCAGATCATGTGAAGTTCATCAGTATTCTAATAAAACGTACATCCAGAGAATATTTTACACGTAATTTCCTGTCAACGTCAATAAGATCCTCATTTGCTAATTGGGATCTTATTCGCCACAATTTCATGAATTGATCGTTTGATCGGTATACTTCAAAGGGATCCTTGAATTACCCAGTTTGATACGACCGTTGCGTTATACTTTGACAATAGAAAATAAGACACCGACACACCACAAAAGCTCTTGGGAGCCCTACCAAAGAACGCTTATTTCAACAAAACTTTGAAAACATACTTGTTAATTTCCTGACGTCTACCGAAATATAATAAATATTTCTTTCACCAAATCATTGACATGTACTCCTATGGGAATTAAAGAAAGTAAAAATGCAGTATAGATACACAGACATGTCGGAAGTGTTCCAAAAACACATCGTGGTCAAATGTTTTGCACGAAAATGAATGACCATTTTCCATTTCGTGATCGTCTAGACTTTGCAGTAAAGACAAACACATACATCTAATTATTTTCTTTTATTTTCATTTACGTAGAACCGTAAGTGGCCTTGGAATGCATTATCAGTTATGTGTATATTGTGCAATTTCAGTCCTCTCAAGAAACCCTCAAGTTATCTGTCTGTACATCTTTTCGGCTGTCCACGTCTACATACCTTTGGAAATACTCCTTGTCCCGGTTCATTTTGTTATCATTAGAATCTCAGTTTTATTTTCCGTGAAGCCATAGTATGAAAATGATTTGTTTTATGTACACTGGAAAATACCTTTTCGGATTAATGTTTAGAAACAAAAAACAAAAAAAAAAAACCGCACAATTTGTGATGTGACAAACTAAAGCTCATGCCCCAATAAGCTGCCAAAATCGAACATTCCATTCGTAATGAAAATAATTCTATTAATTTGAACTGAAATAAAAATTTTGAAAGTTTTTTACAAATGAACCCATTAAGGTGAAATGTAAATTTTGGTAACATCTGTGAAATAATACGACCTTGTCATTGTAGGATGGTTCTCTTCATGATAAACGATATTTTCTGAATATCTTATTTCGAAAGTTGCTTAGGAGCATTTAGCATTGTCCTACGCATTATATAGGAATCAATTTCTTATAAGAGCAATGACATTAGAACTAGATGTAAATGTATCCGTAAGCCATTTCTCCTGCGTTTTTATTTGGGAAGTAGTGTGAATGACTGGTTACAGCAGCTGTGATATTCTGAAGTATCATGTTAAGATAATACAAAATTGTAAAAACAAAATAAATCAAGGCAATAACAGCTGAATTATTCATTTCTACAGTTCATGCCATGAAAACAAATCTATAATATAAAAATTTCTTTCTCAAAAAAGTTTTCTTTATCTATTTTTATAAATTATTAATTATTGTAATTGTCAATATTGAAATATATGTTCTATAGTACCAGTTTTATTGCACTAGACACCAGTGTTTCGGATATTAAATCTTCGTCAGTAGGTTGAATAAAGCCAAGTGAATTTTCCTGGCGCCATCTACAATTTAAACTTTTAAATTCCACTTGCTAAAAATGAGCGGCTCCAAATTTGTGTAGGTTGTATTCAGAAGTGTACATGTATGTCAGTGAAAAATATTGCAAAACAAAACTTTGGAGAGTAGGCGCAAGGAGCTTAATTCTAATGCCTCGTTCACACGGTTGCGCAATAAATATGACCTAAAAGTTATGCCGAAACTCCAGCTAAGGACAGCAGTCATATGAATATTATTACTTCAGTCTTTTTTTGTTTCTTGTTCTTTTATTTTTTAAATTGAATTTTGTTTTGTTTTGTTTCTTTGTTTTGCTTTTTAAACATTTCTTCCTTTAAATAATCTAACGAAAGTAAATTATCGATGCGAAAAAAAAATCAAAGAATAGGTACTCCAAATAAAATAATATTTCACCCAGAATGTTTGGCAAATTCAAGAGCTTAAAAATTCCATTGCTGAACATACAATAATAATCAACTCAGTTGATAATATAGAAAACAGGGCCGAGGACTCTAACTCATGAATAGTTATGTAATCAAAATCATCCTTAATATATCATCTTTAATTGTAGTCAAGATGTTATGTCATACTTATTGACATGTGCCGGATAATTCTAAAGCTGGACAGTCTCAATCCAGCAATTCCACTTGTCTTTAGCAATTTTCGTTTTGGGTCTACAAGAAGGCTTGTCCCTCCGGTGCGGCCCGTGTCACCTTGCACGACGACAACAATCGATGGATTTACGTCCTTTGTTACTTCCATAGTCAGTGCCAAAAGAAACGAACATCGATCAAACTCAAAGATGATTAATGATAGAGGACGTTGCAGCGTTGCAACAAGAATCTGTTATACTAAGACATTTTCTTATAAATTTATGTGTACTTGTAATCGTCTTTTTCTTTCAATAAAAATATAAGGTGCGATGTGGAAGATGCTTTATTTTTCATTCCTTTATGAATCGTATAATAAATGAATGGATGGGCATGAGACGTTCAAATACAGAAAGATGAAATCATATGAGGAACAGGAATTAAAAATGTATAAGAGTAACAAAAAATGACCTCGTAAAGGAAGACTTGGGGCAATACATTGAAATTCAATTCGGTGTCCTAAGAAGACGTCAGCGACCGTTGAGTTGAATATCTTGATATATGTTCTGAGAGATACATGACGTTGCAACATACATTTTCAATATATTTTATGATGTCAAATCATTCGATGAATGAAAGTCAATCACAAAATCCGAGGTCGGAATCCAAAAATCACATTCAAAGGGTTTAAAATAAGAAATATAAAACAGAATTTTCTCACAAGAATATACAAATCGGATAAATAGACGGAGATAATAACACAGCACCATAGAAACACAGAGGACTGCACTATGTATATTTTACATTATACTGGTCATTTATTTAATACATTCTTGTAGCGATTGAAGTATATTAGAGTAATCACTCAATAGGATCTATAAAAAAAGGCTATCAGCAAGTTGCAAAGTTAATGAATTGAAACATGAAATCATACGCTTTTCGTAGCTTATTTTTACCATTTTGAATCATTTTAGCTTAAAAGTATCACTGTTGATGATCAACGATCCGAAACATGTATGTCTGATGCATTACATTTAGACATGTTTGTCTAGAAAACTGCTCTCCGTCAGCGGAGTAAGATATCTCGTCTTATCATAGATCGATCGGTAAAAAATTAAAACAAGCGGGGATATCCGTTCGAAAACATGCAATCTATTTCAAATCACATCTAGCAGTTGAAAAGTTATGACACGGTGGTAACGAAGAACGAGTTGTGATTGTTAACGAATAGTTTATTGATATCTTATTTCATTTGGCTTCTGCTTTCGAGAAGCAAGCCAATCAATTCGAAGGTAATAACGCCCACAATATTATCTTCACGTCGGATAGATTACAAATTATATCTTACTTGTAAATCATCCCTTGTGTCAAAACAAATTGATTGAATGGTGCATGAAAAATCTTTTTCATGGAAAATTATTTCTGAAATTTCACACAGCGCATTTAGATTACATATCGAATATAAAAGTATCACAATTCATAAATATGAGCATATTTAGAAAGGACTCTGTAAATGCGAAAATTTTTGGGTAATACAAGGGACTATGAAACAATATAATATCTCGCTGTAATAAAAAACATATTAAAGGTCAGAACATCCCAAAACACCAGATTTAACACATTCAACTGATCTCATCCATGAAAGGAATTCCCTTTGGCTTCTTTTTGGAATATATAATGCCCATAATTGAATACAGTATTCCAATGTTTAGTGTTTAATCTTTGTTATTCCTCTGGTGTTTCTTCTTATGCTTGTCCCTCTGTTTGTCAGTGTTTTTTTTTTTCTGTAAGTGCCGCCACCGACTCCTGTTGTAGATTCCCTCCCTTCTTGTTGTGCCTGTCCACTCCGTCGGTGTTTATCTGTGAGTGCTGCCACCTAGTCATGTTGTAGATCCCATCCTTTCTTCTTGTGCTTGTCCTCGCTGTTTGTCGGTGTTTAACTATGAGTCCTGCCACCTAGTCCTGTTGTAGATCCCCTCCTTTCTTCTTGTGCTTGTCCTCGCTGTTTGTCGGTGTTTATCGGTGAGTGTTGCCACCTAGTCCTGTTGTAGATCCCCTCCTTTCTTCTTGTGCTTGTCCTTGCTGTTTGTCAGTGTTTAACTGTGTGTGCTGCCACCTTGTCTTGTTGTAGAACCCCTCCTTTCGTCTTGTGCTTGTCCCCTCTGTTTGTCAGTGTTTAACTGTGAGTGCTGCCACCTAGTCCTGTTGTAGATCCCCTCCTTTCTTGTTGTGCTTCTCCTCCCTGTTTGTCAGTGTTTATCTGTGAGTGAACCACCCAGTCCTGTTATAGATCCCCTCCTTACTTGTTGTGCTTGTCCAATCTGTTTGTCGGTGTTTATCGGTGAGTGTTGCCACCTAGTCCTGTTGTAGATCCCCTCCTTTCTTGTTGTGCTTGTCCCCTCTGTTCGTCAGTGTTTATCTGTGAGTACTGCCACCGTGCCCTGTTGTAGATTCCCTCCTTTCTTGTTGTGCTTGTCCACTCTGTTTGTCAATGTTTGTCTGTAAGTGCTCTGCCAGCTAGTCCTGTTGTATACCCCCTCCTTTCTTGTTATGCTTGTCCACTCTGTTTGTCATTGTTTTAGTGTGAGTGCTGCCACCTAGTCATGTCGTAGATCCCCTCCTTTCTTCTTGTGCTTGTCCTTGCTGTTTGTCGGTGTTAATCTGTGAGTGCTGCCATCTAGTCCTGTTGTTGATTCCCTCTTCTCTCGTTGTGCTTGTCCCCTGTTTGTCAGTGTTTAACTGTGTGTGCTTCCACCTAGTCTTGTTGTAGAACCCCTCCTTTCTTGTTGTGCTTGACCTCTCTGTTTGTCGGTGTTTATCTGTAAGTGCTGCCATCTAGTCCTGTTGTTGATTCCCTCTTCTCTCGTTGTGCTTGTCCCCCCTGTTTGTCAGTGTTTAACTGTGAGTGCTGCCACCTAGTCCTGTTGTAGATCCCCTCCTTACTTGTTGTGCTTGTCCAATCTGTTTGTCGGTGTTTATCTGTGAGTGCTGCCACCTAGTCCTGTTGTAGATCTCCTCCTTTTTTTGTGCTTGTCCACTCTGTTTGTCAGTGTTTATCTGTGAGTGCTGCCACCTAGTCCTGGTATAGATCCCCTCCTTACTTGTTGTGCTTGTCCAATCTGTTTGTCGGTGTTTATCTGTGAGAGCTGCCATCTAGTCCTGTTGTAGATCCCCTCTTTTCTTGATGTGCCTGTCCTCCCTGTTTGTCAGTGTTTGTCTGTGAGTGCTGCCATCTAGTCCTGTTGTATACCCCCTCCTTTCTTGTTATCCTTGTCCACTCGATTTGTCGATGTTTATCTGTGAGTGCTGCCACCGTGTACTGTTGTAGATCCCCTCCTTTTCTTGTTGTGCTTGTCCCCTCTGTTTGTTAGTGTTTGTCTGTGAGTGCCACCAGCTAGTCCTGTTGTATAACCCCTCCTTTCTTGTTATGCTTGTCCACTCTAATAGCCAGCGTGTGTCTGTGAGTGCTGCCATCGTCCCCTGTTGTAGATCCCCTCCTTTCTTTAGTATGATTTTGGATTCTGAGTTTGAGTTTTTGGTTTTACTTTCACTCGCTGATCGAGCATTTACCTAAGGGCATGTCTAGTGTTAAGATGGAGGATCAATGACGAGGGTAAAGTACCAGAAACGTGCATGTCTGATCCCTGATGCAAATTATCTGTTCTTAAATGATGCTATTGATTTCGTAATGATGTGGAAAACAGTTAAAGTACCAACAGTACCAACAGCAACACATCAAAACACCAAGTGAAAACACAGAGAAGACACACAAGAGACACAAAAGGGACAAGGAACAGCAAACAAGACATCAAACATCAAATAAACACAAAAGACCACACATAAACCAACGAGACCCATGGACAATCAGTGCCGACTTAAGATGGCCATCTGCTAAGTAAGCAGATGGGATGATTATCTGAATTACGTGCACACAACCCTCCCAAAGGTATCGAAGAACTCTCAAATGTAGTGTGGACACCCTCAAACTTATATGAAATCACAATGGTGTTTCGAGACGCACGGTTATTTTGTAAAGACTGTAAGAGGACATCACAAATAAGACAGTAATCCACAAAGCACTAGGTAATACAACATAACTTCATCAACCACCTACACGTGCGTTTGATAAAAAAAGTCGTGAAGTCTTAAAGAGAGTGATGAAGGACTTTATCTGAATAATTTGCAGTACACTGTTTAGGCTTCTATGAGTAGGAAAGATGTTTCAAATCTCATTATGGTGCCTCTGCTGTAACCAGTTATTTCTTATAAAGCTATTTGAATCTCTTGGAACATAACAGATTTCATTCATTAGTGAAATAATTAGATTAACGTCAAAGGCTGCATTCAGTTCAATACTATTGGTCATGGTTCGTTTATAGATAACAGATTTGTTTAAAACTAAACATGATGAGGGTAATGATTATTTGAAATGGGAGTGCGTATTTGCACCTTTACTTCCTCGAAATGATAAATGTAAGTATCTACTTTTTTTTTGGCTTGCCCATTTTTCGTCCTATTCAAGTTTTTTTTTCTGTTTCTTTGCTGTACAATTTGTACAAGATTAATAGCATTGAAATTGAAACAGCTTATTAAACTGAAAATAAATACACATGTTTATCAATTTTTCAACCAAGACCTGGTCACAATTGTAATCACAAAGGCTATCACACATAAGCCTTTTATCTTTGTACTATGCATTTAGTATCCTTTAAAAAACTATTCAGTATGTTAACATCGTTGTACAATGTTAAACGTTTTCAAATTCAATAGCATCATTTAAGACCTGATAAATTTACAGCATGGACCAGACATGCACGTTTTGTGGTACTTAACCCTCGTCAGTGATCCTCATCAGTCTAAACAATGTAAAATGGCCAAAAAGTATGAAAAATATTATGTCCAAATAATGTACCAAAAGACGTAGCAGAATGGCTGGGATATGATGCTATAGGATCCACGTTTTAGAAATTTCAAGAAATTTTGTAACAGAAAATTTCAAATGCGTTAAAGAGACAGAGTAGAGACCAAGAGACCTAGTAGTTCAAATGTTAAACGTCTTCAAATTCAATAGCATCATTTAAGACCTGATAAATCTAAGGACTGTAGTAAGAAATCAATGAAAAATTCCTAAAACTAAGGGGTATTTCGCTGATGACTAATTTCATCTTTTCTTGCCTCGAGCATCACTGATAAGACATTACTTCTTGATATGCGCATATGGTGCACTGTATTTTTACAATAGAACATATATTTTCAATATTGTCAGTTTCATGAATTGTTTGGTACCCAAAAATATCGTTCGCTTAGTTGACTTGAAATATTGGTGTAAATTCTCAGCCACAAAAACGTAATTGAAAAATTCCCCAACTTAAGGGGTATCTTTCTTTTAACATAACTTTATCCCAAGCAGGTTCTTTGGCAAAAAATTAGGTCATTAGACGTTTGCTCTTCATAATTTCATATTATTTTCTATTTTCGACTTCGATGAGACCTACCCACACCATTTGCTTCTAACGTGGTAGATGGCCGTCCTGAGTTGGCACTGATTGCCCGTTTGTCACGTTGGTTTATATGTAGTATTTTGTGTTTGATGTCGGTTTTGGTGTTCTTTGTCCCCTTTGAGTCTCTTGTTGTGTATGTCTTATCTGTGTTTTCACTCAGGGTGTTTTGATGTTTGCTATGGGTGCTGCAACTGGGTATTGTTGGAGACCCCCTCCCTTGTTATTGAAATGTACATATTGAACACTGAAATATTGCAACAGAACAATTAATTCAATATTGAATAATGCTACATTATGATTTAGAAACAATTGGGAAAAACTTCAAACAAGTAGTATTTGGGACAAAATGAGCAAAAATTGAAAAATGAACACAGCAAATGCATATTCATTTATGATCAATACGCAGCTTAAGAGGACCTGACCTTTTATACCGTGGATATGATCCTTCTGTCACCAGACGGACACTTGGCTTGGTACTGGACCAATCTACAGCCTTGTACAATGTACAGGCACATTCTTAAGAATTGCAATCTGATTAAATGTGTGACGACAGGACTCTATGACGGCGCCCTGTCCAAAACTCTTTAGAGAAGACAGGGCGCCGACCACCTCTTCTCTCTTAACCTTAAGCCTTATGTTTTTATATCCATTTACATATCCATCTTTGTGTTTCTTGGGTCCCTGCGTCATGTTGTCTGCGTGTATGGTCATCTTACACTGATGTTATTTTACACAAAATTGTACGATCTTCGATACCTCTGGGTAATCGGAAAAGTGTGAAGGTTGTGCGCACGTATGTAATCCAGATAACCACACCGTCTGCTACTGACGTGGCAGATGGCCGTCCTAAGTCGGCACCTATTGCCCATTGGTCTCCTTGGTTAATGTGTAGTCATTTATGTTTGATGTCTCTGTATCATTTGCGTCTCATTCTATGCGTGTCTGCTTTGTGTTTTTGCAGTGGGTGTTTTGGGGTTTGCTGTTTGTGCTGCAACCGAGTGCTGTTAGAGATCCCATCAAATATATCCCCTCCTTTCTTTTGGAAATGACATTTACGGTTTGTAAGGTAGTCATCCAGGTTATAAGCCCAGAATCCTGATCTAAAAAATATAACATGAATGTTACATGTAAGCCCTTCATTCCAAAGGTAACTCTAAAAGTAAAACATTTCGATTCATGGACCCCAAATTTTGATAATAAAATAATAATCAATATGAATTTAAGAAATTGTGTTTTCAAAATAAACCATGCAATGTTGACTGAAATACTATTATATCTGCAAAGCGAAAGCAGTACTTACAGATGATAACGTTTAGGAAAAAAGTACCTTGAAGTAAAATTAACCCATTTTCATTTGAATTAGTATCCAACAGGTTTTGATGTAATGTCCGATCAAATTGGCAATATAGATCCTGTAAAAGTTCCTCGAAAAAGCAATAAAGCAGGAAAAAGAGCGGGAAATAGTGTATGATTAGTTCTAGTTTTTTTTATTTCTAACAAGGAAGTTGTATGAAACTTCAATTCATTTTCTCCAGAGTACACATTGAGGATTGTCTGGACAAACTAATGAAAAACAAAAGGAGCGATTTTATTTATCGTCCATATTTTCATTTTACATACGAGTACAACAAGAAAATCTTAATTTTTATGACCTTCTTTCATCGGATTATACATTGTAGAGGAATTACATCATTCACGAGTATGGAAATGAAATAAAGGATACGACACCCACGAGACTACGTCGCAGCGACAACAAACATGATCACATTGATAATATATCAGAATATGGAACACATCATTAATATGACACACGTCAACGACCACAGCGGAACCTATCCGTAGGATGCTACAAAAATAACAAAATCACCAGACAAAATAATCCCAGATGGGTAAACGACACACAAGATAACCCCAGCATACATGTACAACAAGGCAAAAATACACACAATATAACCCCTGCATACATATACAACAGGGCAAAATGACGCACAAGATAAACCCAGCATACATGTACAACAGGGCAATAAAACACACAAGATAACCCCAGCATACATAGATAACAGGGCAGAAGGACACACAAGATAACCCCAGCATACATGTACAACAGGGCAAAAAGACACACAATATAACCCCAGCATACATGTACAACAGGGCAAAAAGACACACAAGATAACCCCAGCATACATGTACAACAGGGCAAAAAGATACACAAGATAACCCCAGCATACATGTACAACAGGGCAAAAAGACACACAATATAACCCCAGCATACATGTACAACAGCGCAAAATGACGCACAAGATAAACCCAGCATACATGTACAACAGGGCAATAAAACACACAAGATAACCCCAGCATACATAGATAACAGGGCAGAAGGACACACAAGATAACCCCAGCATACATAGATAACAGGGCAGAAGGACACACAAGATAAACCCAGCATACATGTACAACAGGGCAATAAAACACACAAGATAACCCCAGCATACATAGATAACAGGGCAGAAGGACACACAAGATAAACCCAGCATACATGTACAACAAGGCAAAAATACACACAATATAACCCCTGCATACATATACAACAGGGCAAAATGACGCACAAGATAAACCCAGCATACATGTACAACAGGGCAATAAAACACACAAGATAACCCCAGCATACATAGATAACAGGGCAGAAGGACACACAAGATAACCCCAGCATACATGTACAACAGGGCAAAAAGACACACAATATAACCCCAGCATACATGTACAACAGGACAAAAAGACACACAAGATAACCCCAGCATACATGTACAACAGGGCAAAAAGACACACAAGATAACCCCAGCATACATGTACAACAGGGCAATAAAACACACAAGATAACCCAAGCATACATATACAACAGGGCAAAAAGACACAATATAACCCCAGCATACATATACAACAGGGCAAAAAGATACACAAGATAACCCCAGCATACATAGACAGCAGGGCAGAAAGACACACAAGATAACAGGGCAGAAGGACACACAAGATAACCCCAGCATACATGTACAACAGGGCAAGAAGACACACAATACATGTATAACCAAAGCGTACATGTACAACAGGGCAAAAAGACACACAATATAACCAAAGCGTACATGTACAACAGGGCAAAAAGACACGCAAAATAACTCCAGCATACATGTGCAACAGGACAAAAATACATACAAAACAACCCCAGCATACATGTGCAACAGGGCAAAAATACATGTACACGCAAAACAGCACCAAAATAGAATGGTTTAATACACAACCATAGCAGACGCACCAAAAACGTCTGGTCCAAATTGTACACGGATACACAGAAGGTTATACGAGGCCTACAGCTTTTGAATTAACAAACAATCTCACGGTAAGATGACACAACAAACAAGACAGTATTTCATGGGGCCTTAAGTATCACAACAGCTATGTAAATTGATATCAATAGCAACGGGCTTACGCAAAACAGACCATGCTCTGATGACAGAGGTAAACTCATGATAAATCAAACGAGAAGTTCGAGGCAAATTTTCAGATACATGTAGGACAATATACAAGGACCCGGTTTTCTCTTGTCCATGAAACATATAAATCGAAAGGGACAAATTAACAGCTTGTGCTAAGTAGGGTCAATTTATCTGTTCTTAAATGATGCTATCGATTTGAAGACGTGTAACAGAAATAGATAAGTTAAAATTATACGCTTCTCCGGAGTACATGCAAAGGACTTTCTCATCATCAAAATTAAGAAAAAATGCATGATATACACACATTCACCATAAGAAAATACTACATTTTGATACCATGACTTTTGTCCGGGTACCTCGTGACATTGACCTTCACCCTTTACAACATTTTTGAGTCGGTTAAAATTAAGCCTTAACTTGTTTATTTGCGAAGACCATTTTTGCTTTTCTACTCATTAGTATTGATACAAATTAACTTTATGTATCTAATTTTAAACTTCTTCAAATTCAATAGCATCATTTAAGAACAGATAAATTTGCCGCATGGAACAGACATGCACATTTCGGGTAATTATCATATTTCATAACGAATCAAAAAGAGTATAAGTAATGCATTTTCATGATTGACCATTTATTCTCGGTTTTAAGTAGGTCTTCATGAACCCAATCTAAGATACAACAACTAGTTGAATGAATCTAGAAGCTCCGAAGAGAAAACACCGAAACTGTGCAATATCTCTTAATTATCAAGTGTGGTATGCCTATTAGAAGGAGGTAGAAACACGTACCGGTTTTTACGTCTTTGCGTAATACATAATGGTCGGCTCCAGTGATTGACGGAATAATTGGTAGCATCAGAGGGATGGGGACAGTGAGCTCCAGAAATATGGGATCTTTCAAAGCGACAAGTAACCGCTAATTGAAAGTTGTGATAGGGTAGGAAGATACATGTAACTATGGAGTGTCACTGGAGTAGAGAAAATCGATGGTTTAAAATGATACCAGACCATTTCTAGCGATAAATTGAGACCAAATTACACCATAGAGTGGAAATTTGACGAATTTTGCCTTTATTGGAAACCATTTATGTAACATCGGATCTTCAGTACCGTTCCTAATTATAGAAATAATGGTAATTGTGATGTACTTGTCAGGTTTCCAAAATATGATTTAATGTATTTAAGAAAAAAAAATGTTATCAAAGAATAAAATTAATTAATTTTAGCAAAATAATAAGTGGTAAGATATCGTCCCCTTTTCCAGGATAAACATATTATTTTCAATGCCAAAGTGAAAGGAATGCATTTAAATCATAGAAGATTGTCAAGAAGAACATACCACGTGCACATGTTTATATCATAGAAGGAGATGAACCACAACAAGAACCCAGTATTGTCACTCAAAAACAACCATATTTCAATATTCATCAAGAGAATCATGCAATTGTGTAGTTTTTCGGATTATGGATTTCGGATGTTGGCATTACAATTTTAACATTGACATAAACTTTTAAAATATATTCATTTGTATATATATATACGTGTATTTTGCACAAATTATGTGTTTCACATTTTTGTCATCCTGAGGCAGTATATCTTTATTTGTAGATTCATTTTTTTTGTGTTCAGCTATTCATCGACATGTTATACTGAAAAGAAGGGAGGGGATATCCAACAAGACCAAGTTGCAACACATACAGCAAAACACCTGAAATGAACACACAAAGAAGAAATACACAGCAAGAGAAACAAAAAGAACCAGAAGCAACAAATACGACATCTAAACACCAAACAGAAAGGCGAATTGTTTTATATTTGGAATGCTAAAGGAGAAAACGTTTTTGTAGAATTTAAACTTTGACTTAGCTAAGTAAATAGGCTTTATCTCATCGTTTTGTCTCCTTTAATTCAATGATCAAATTCAGGGTAACCAAAACTGTTCAACTCATTGCGATAGATATATTGAAATCATTCATAACTGTTCAATCAACTAAAGCTTAAGGCATTGTTCTGATAGCAGAAAAAATCAAATACCACAACGTTGGCCAAAGATGCAGAACTTCGGCAATGTTCGGGAGCATACATTTTCGTGGTGAGTTGAATGAAACATTAAGAAATATAAAATATCTGAAAATATGTAAGATATGGAAGTACATAATTTCTAGCTTTTCGCAGAAAATTGTTATTATACCCCTTATACCTTAATTTCGGTTTTTCTGTCAAGATTTTCAACGGGGATGGCCCACGACTGGTATCATGCGGTCTATATTCACGAGTTACATGTATCATATTTATGTTTTTTGCAATGGGATAATGTGTAGATTATGCATATATATCGTGTTGTTTTTATGTTCCCATAACCTGATGCGATAGATTTCGTTGTCACCCTCTGTTTGTTAACTTCTTCTCCTCTCATGTTTGTGTATGTTCCGCTATCATCACTGAAGCGTCATCATGTTGGAAATATTACCCTTATCTTACCAAATCAGATTCGCTATGGATCGCTCTCGTGTTTTAAATTTTCGTGATAATACAGGTTATCTTTACTTATTCTGCACTTCTTTTTAAATTTCAGCTTCAGAGTGCGTTTCATTTGGAATTTTTGCCTTAATTTTTCACGATGAATTGATAAAGGAAATTAGATCGGGGACAAATAATGGCATATAGACAATCAATAAATGGCGCTGTCAAAATCTCAATAGGGGAGATTACTAGAGTCTTTATCCCTTGTCCTTACTGAAAGTTCTTTGGTCTTCTCGGTCAATTGTTTTTGAGCTCGCTTTAACAAACATAGCATGACCGGTATTTGTATGTTCACTGCTTTTGATAATAGTCTACACAATTTCATTTTTATTATTATAATTTTTTATATCATGCGGTCCCTACAATTTCCTGTATTGCTTATGAAGTCACCTTGCTATAAAAGCGTTTTTGTTTTGCATCTGCACGTCCTGAAACAACTGTGTGTATTGTGGTTGATGCTGTCTCTACAATTTACTCTATTGTTTATGAAGTCACCTTGCAATAAAAGGGTTTTCGTTTTGCATCTGTACGTCTTGAAACAACTGTGTGTATTGCGGATGATGCTGTCTCTACAATTTATTGTATTGTTTATGAAGTCACCTTGCTTTAAAAGGGTTTTTGTTTTGCATCTGTACGTCCTGAAACAACTGTGTGTATTGTGGTTGATGCTGTCCCTACAATTACTGTATTGTTTATGAAGTCACCTTGCAGTAAAAGGGTTTTTGTATTGCATCTGTACGTCCTAAACAACTGTGTGTATTATGGTTGATGCTGTGTTTGTGTGCACATAATCCAGATAATCACACCGTTTGATTGCAGCCCAAAGTCGGAGCTGGATGAACATCACTTCTCATATTTGTGTTGTCATCCATGTTTTCTGTTTTGGTGTATCTGCTTTGACTGTGTGTTGAATTGTACTATGTGCGTTTTGATGTTTGTATCGTTGTCTTCGATTGTTTATGGAAGTATAATAGCCGCTTGTTGTTACTTCAACATTACAATCCTGCAGGTGTCTTCCGCTGTGGTCAGTTTAGGGTACACGTTCTGGAAAGCTTTCCGATATCTTTGATATGGGTGAAGTTTTTTAATATTTAATTCAAGCCAGAGCTGAGCTTTTTATAATGCGTAAGGTATAAACATCTTTTCAAAAATTGCATACTGCTCAAACATAACGATGAAACTCCAGTATAGCAGTATAGCTATTGCCATAAATTAAGAAAACAGAAGGTCCTGATCTACTGTCTTATATATGCACAACCAATCTATAATTCCCTGAGATGAAACAATTCAAAGGAACGTGCTTCAATTCGTATGTTACAAATGTAACGCTCGTGACGTCACAATGCATAAGATCTAAAGAAACATGCCGCGATGGCTGTTCCAACCTACAAACTGAACCCGCGGTGATTTATTAGTATTTATCGTAATACTATGTGCATTACATGTATGATAAATGCACTTGCTATGTGTTGCATACCCGTAACAAAACATAAATTAAGACACTTCTTCTCTATATAAAGTCTTGGACGTTCCTTTATTTCTGAGAGCAAACCATATTTTCTTGATTCTCATCCGGATCATTCTGCAACGTCACCGAATTTAAACGTATCTATTGTACGGGCCCGGTTCCCCGTTATGCCCTCAATATCGTAATAGCGACGTGGATAATATTTCATCTTTTGAAAAAACATTTTGTTCAGCCGCACACAATGAGCTGCAATAGATCTAGCTCCCTTCTAATAAGTCTGAAATTTTGTTTTTGGTGAATTAAGTTAATTGTATTATTTCTTGTTGAAATATTTTCTGATAATATTTTGTACGACTGTCCGCGCAGCTCACTTCAGAAATCGGAAAATTGAAGTTTTCTCTACTTTGTCGGCAATTTTTGCAATTAAAGTGACAAATATGGATGATGACCATATCCCTATATACATCACTTCTGGTTACTTCCATTTTGAAAGATATAAAGTATAATTTTTGGTAGGACGGTACAAATGGTCTATGACAGAATAGCATCCACCATTCTTGAGAGTGGGACATCATAGTGTATGACGAGTTCCCCATATCGACATTACAAACACAAGACATCCTCAGTGACGATGTTAGTCGATCACAAACGTATCCCAGACTGAGAAACTTATTTGAATGACGCCCAGCTCTCAGAATAAAATCTGTATATTTGGTACTTACTCTGGCATAGCGTATCAACTGAGATATGAACACGCCATAAGCAGGCGATGAAGGGATATTGCTACTCAGAAAAGTACAGTTTGTGATGCTGAGATTGAAGTCGTCAGGTTTGTCATAGAGTGAGGTGTTCATGTGACCATCAGTGTCGTAGGACATCATTATGTCCAAATAGGATGCTGAATTATTTGTCTCTGTAATTTCATTGACTTCAAACTCCGAAGAATAGATTCTGCTGAGGAAATCCGCGAATTTTGGATTATTGATGGACAAAACATCGTCTATGTATCTGTAAGTGAAGTTGAAGTCAGAAGCTAAGTATCTTTTCCCATTCAGAGACCAAAGATTGAATGAATTCAGCTTCGTACGAGTAAAGAAAAATGTCGGCAAGAAGTGGGGCACAATTTGTTCCAATTGGAATTCCGACAAATTGCTGGAAGACCTTTCCTCTGAACACTTCAAAAAGTTGTCAATCAGGAAGTTTAACATTTGAATAATATCTGTTTCAGTGTACTTATTGTATGGTACTTCTTGGTACCTGGATGATATTCTGACTATTGACAATCCTGTGTTTGAAACATAGAAACATCCATACAAGAATTGACACTCAACAATTAATTTGGTATCAAGATGTCATTTATGTTATTACATGAAACGCCAGGGGATGTGGCGCCCAATATGTAGGGGAAACAGGCCAGTCCTTAAAATCTCGTTTTCGAAATCATTCATATCAGATAAGAAACTCGCTTCACAAAAAGCACAGAAATTTCCTGTACCATCACTTCTTTAAATATAAACATTCAATTTCGGATTTAAGTATTACTCCAGTTCAGTCTTTCCCAAAACTCAAAAATCTAATTAAAATTGAAATTAAAAAACGCCGACTACAAGCTGAACTTGCCTGGATCACTAAATTACAAACTGCGTACCCCCTTGGTTTAAACGATCAAATTTACGGACAAGGAAATATTTCCTCGACCTCGACAAAAATCAATGTCTTTTCAATCCGCCCTGACGCTAAACGAAAGTTTAGGTCACACGGAAAAAGGCGAAACAGAAACCTTAGAAACAGAGCTAGAATACATCGTACCCTCAGAGATCTACTTATAATTGCACGAAACGGCGGCAGACATGAACTGCTTCATGCTCTCTCATCAATACCAGCAGTTCAATTGAAATCTATCTTGGATGAAGCAGAGGTTGTATTCTTAAGAAATACTGATTGATTCAAACTTAATATCATTGTTGCATTCGCACAGAATAAACTTTTTCCTGTCATTAAAAACATTCCCCTTAGAAGACGATTCATAAAAATTCCATTTATTAACAAAGGTTTCGATCTTCTTAACATCTCTAATATTTTTCGGGATCATCGCGTCCAAAGTGCTATTCCTCAATATTTTGAGAATTTTGAACCTCCTCTTATTTGTTACAAGTATAAAAAACCTATTCGAAATTTCGTATTTAACTACAATAAAGTAACATCAGATCCTAAAATTCTTGAATCAAGTCCTACTTCTTGAGAATGTGCAACTTCTGAATACCTTTATAAACCAGCTGGCCATATTGTAACAGGTGACTTTTCAATTATCCAGGACAGGCAGCTCCGCAATCTTCTCAAGAAAGGACCTAAGTACAGAATTCCATCCAAGATAGATTTTATCAAATGTCGCGAAGAACTAAAGGAAGCCTTAGATAACTACACAAAAAGATGGTGTAAATCGGAAGGGGTCGAATCACATTCTCTGAATGACTGGAAGAACCTCATATTGGATATTACCGATATTCGAATAGATAACTTCCACAAAAATCCTCATCTTTTCGAAAATCCAAGTTCTAAATCCGAAAGATATTTCAAATCCAAATTACGCAATTTACACGAAAAATATGTCTTCGCTCCTGCAGACAAAGCAGCCAACAACACCATAATCATTTGAAAACGTTACTACATATCAACTTTGGTTTCGGAACTTTCGTCTACAAACACTTATATCAAAAGCAATGAAAGTGTTCCTACCATTTTGAACAAACACAACAGTGAAATTTCTTCATTCAAGATCCCTATTTCTAAACTGGATCTTCCTACACTATACTGCATACCAAAATTGCACAAGTCTCCTTACAAATTTCGATACATTGCTAATTCTAGCAACTGCTCAACTACAATTTTGTCTAGAAATCTGACGTCAGCACTCACGGTGATAAAGGAACACGTTGCAAAATATTGTGAAACTGTTCTAAACAGGAATGATGTAAACTTATTTTGGTCTATTAAAAATTCAGGGGATGTGATTGACAAAATGAAATCGAGAAATTTTCAAGCCAATTCGATTTCTTCGTACGACTTTTCAAATATGTACACCACGCTTCCTCACGATAAGATTAATGATCAATTGTCCAAACTCATTAAATGGTGCTTTAACCGAGAGGGTAAAACTTATATTTGTACATCTGAATCAAAGGGTTTCTTTTCCAATACAGAATACAAATCATATAAATCATGGACATGTAGTGACCTTTGTATTGCCTTGTCCTTTCTTTTGGACAACATTTATGTAAGATTTGGTGAGAATCTCTACAAGCAGGTTGTAGGGATCCCTATGGGTACTAATTGTGCGCCTCTTGTTGCAGATTTATTTTTATTCACGTATGAAAAAGAATTTATCCAAAATCTTCAAAAACAAAGAAAACATGATGATGTGAAATGTTTCAATGGTACTTCTAGGTACCTGGATGATATCCTTACTATCGACAATCCTGTTTTTGAAAAGTATAAAAATGTCATTTATCCACAGGAACTGACTCTAAACAAGGCGAACGTCACAAACACAGAAACACAATTTTTGGACCTGAATATCAAAATTATTAATGGAGAGATTCATACAAGGGTGTATGACAAAAGAGATGACTTTGGATTCAATATAGTAAATTTTCCCTGGCTTGATGGTGATGTTCCTAGATTACCGTCTTATGGTATCTACATTTCGCAGCTCATCCGGTATGCTAGAGCATGTACTGATGTTTTGGATTTTCATGATAGAAATTTACAAATAAAAAAAAAAACAAAGAAACTTTTAGGTCAAGGTTTTCGCTTTCACAAACTTGTCAAGACATTCTGGAAATTTTACAAAAATTATTGTCAACTACTTTTGAAATTCGGACCCATACAAGCAACAGAGTATATTACTTTGGGTATTTCGCAACCTGCATTTTATGGTGACATGATCAACAAAATTAGGAGAATCAAAGGTAGACAGAATTACTATCGAAAATGCGTCAGAATCATCAAACGCCTCTTATACCGTGGATATGATCCTAATGTCACCAGACGGACACTAGGCTTGGTACTTGACCAATCTACAGTCTTGTACCAGCGCATCCTTAATACTTGCACGCTGACTGACTGTGACGACGGGACTCCATGACGGGCCCTGTCCAAACCTCTTTAGAGAAGACAGGGCCCCGACCACCTGTCCTCTCTGAATGTCAGTCGGACTCCTCGGGTGATAACATACATTAGCTCGCTACAGCCGGCAGAGCACAGGTCGTATCACGCATGCCCTCTTTTTATATCAATTTACATATTCATCTGTGTTGCTTGGGCCCCTGCGTCTTGCGGTCTTGTTTGTGTGTGGTCATCTGACAGTGAGGAGGTTGTTTTACACCACAATTGTACGTTCTTCGAGACCTCTGGGTAATCGGAATAGTGGGAGGGTTGTGCGCACGTAATCCAGGATAACCACACCGTCTGCTACTGACGAGGCAGATGGCCGTCCTAAGTCGGCACCGTTTGCCCATTGGTCTCGTTGGTTTATGTGTAGTCATTTGTGTTTTATGTTTTTCTGTGATTTGACGTTCATTGTACTACTGCGTCTCTTTCTGTGCGTGTCATTTTTGTGTTTTACAGTGGGTGTTTTGGGAGGTTGCTGTTGATGCTGCAACTAGGTGTTGTTGGAGATCCCCTCCTTTCAACAAGGCAAACATTACAAACACAAGACACCGTTTTTGGACCTAGATATCAAAATTGTAAACGGAGAGATTCATACAAGTGTGTGTGACAAAAGAGATTGTTCCCTGGCTAGACGGTGGTGTTCCTAGACTACCATCATAGGGCATTTACATATCACAGCTCGTCCGCTACGCTAAAGCACGAGGGTTGTTCGATAAATTCGTAGACAAGTTTAATAATCGCAATCGACAAACATTTTATTCATACACCAATTAATTCCATAAGATTATATGTTCTTCTTGTGCAAACTTTGAAGCAATTGGTCGATAATGAAAGAAATACGGTGTATTTCCTTAGGAGTCACTTCGGAAAGCGGCGCATTAAATGACGTCCAATTCGACGTCATGCAAATTACGGAGAACTTATACCTTTTCTTTTCTTTCTTCATATTTGGGTAAAAGTCATTTATTTTATATGTCAATCGATATAAAACTAAATCGTACACATTTAATTAGGCAATCATGTGCTCGAGATATTCCCCGGTCCCATTATATCTGTTCACAGAAACTGCACCAAGAATTTCATTTCAGAACGTTTGGATTGGCCAATGTTGTTCTCTAAGGTTGTCCTAAACATTCTCCATGAATGATTTTTCATAAAATTATCTTCTTCGTTGTTGTAGTGTATTGGCGTTCGCTCGAAACATTTTCTTGCATTCCAAACCAATGTTTATCATCTGAAAGGTGTTTTGTTGAGTTTTCGATAGCTTGAAATAAAGTTCAATGCTTTCACTTAGTTTCAAAATTGCTGAGAGACGTCATTTTTACCTCGCATACCTTTTGATGGCGCTTCTTATAACAGTGATATCTAAATACCAATGAGTTGTGACAAGTTCAAATTTCTGTATGATAACTTTCAAATATTATTAAATATTAACTATATATACAATTGACAATTTCTGCGTTCGGAATTGAGAAATAATAGAGAAATTATGCACATGTACACAATTTTGATTTCTCAATTTTCGTACGTCGTGACACATAATTAAAGATAATGTAATAAATGACATACTTTTTTATTTACCTTTGTATTGTATGGATCGATTTCAATAAACCTCGTGAATCTATGGTAAGAAAATTGTACGCTTACTGTTAAGCATTTCTGACATATTGCGGTTGTCCACGAACTTTTCTAACAACCCTCGTATGTACAAGTTTTGGATTTTCATACCGGTAGTAGAAATTTAAATTACCAATGGGATAAAGAAGATCCTGACAACAATTTCATCAACACTCACAATAGAGCATCAAAATGAGCATCAACGGACCCGTGGGAAGCTAGAGGTGGGACCGAGAGGAGTAAGCATCCCCTGTTTGTCTAGCCGCACCCGCCCTCGATGTTCACGATGTTCAAGAAACTGTATGGTCAAGGATTTCGCTTTCATAAACTACTTTTGGAAATTTCACAAAGACGCTTTGGAAATTTGGAACGTCGTTTTGGAAATTTAACAAAAATTACTTTCAGCTTCTTTAAAATTCGGGCCTATACTAGCAACAGAGTATATTACTTTATTCCTAAAACGTGGGTCCTGTAGCATCATATCCCGCCAATTCTGCTACATCTTTCGGTACATTTTTGGACCAAATAATTTCACACTTTTTTGCCATATTACATTATTTAGACTGAGAATTACTGACGAGGGTTAAGTACCCGAAACGTGCATGTCTAGTCCATGCTGTAAATTTATCTGGTCTTAAATGATGCTATTGAATTTGAAGACGTTTAACATTTGAACAACTTCTTGAGTGTCACTGCTGGTGGACCAAGAGTCCCCGAGGGCACATGTAGCCAAGTTCGATCAACTTCGGTTGATCGTCTGTCTCTTCAACGCATTTGAAATTATCTGTTACAAAATTTCTTAAAATTCCTTAAACGTGGGTCCTGTAGCATCATATCCCACCCATTCTGCTTCATCTTTCGGTACGTTTTGGACATAATAATTTCACACTTTTTGACCATATTACATTATTTAGACTGAGGATCACTGACGAGGGTTAAGTATCCCCAAAACGTGCATGTCTGGTCCATGCTGTAAATTTATCTGGTCTTAAATGATGCTATTGAATTTAAAGACGTTTTTTAAAATTTGTGTATTTCACAACCTGCTTTTTATGGTTACATAATAAACAAAATAAGAAGGATAAAAGACAGACAGAATCACCTTTAGAATCATCAAACAGTATACAGGGATATGGTCATTATCCATATTTGTCATTTAGAATGATCAAACGCCTTTAATTCCTTTGATATGGTCCTAATGTTACCAGACGGACACGCGACATGGTACTTGACCAATCTTCAGCCTTGCACCAGCGCATTCTTAAAGCTTGCACATTTACTGAGAGTGAAGACGGGACTCCACAACAGACCCTGTCTAAACCCATGGGTGATAACATGCATGAGCTCGCTACAGCCGGCAGAGCACGGACTTCATTTCGTACGCCCTTTGTTTCTATGTCCATTTACATATGAATCTGTGTTGCTTGGGTCCCTGCGTTTTGCTGTCTTGTTTGTATGGTCATCTTAAAGTGAGAAGGTTATTCTACACTACAATTGTGCGTTTTTCGAGCCCTTTGGGTAACCGGAAGAATATGTGCATGCAATCCGGATAACAACATCAGTTGCTACTAACGTAGCAGACTGGCGTCCCAAGTCGGCTCCGATTGCCCATTGGTCTCGTTGGTTTAAGTGAGGTCTTTTGTATTTGATGTCGTGTTTGCTGTTCCTTGTCCCTTTTGTGTCTCTTGCTGTATTTGTCTTCTCTGTGTTTTCACTTGGGGTGTTTAGATGTTTTGCTGTTGGTGCTGCAACCGGGTCTTGTTGGAGATCCCTCCTTTCTTGCAAAAAAAGAAAACACGATGCAACGAAACTATTAAACATTATAACATTAATATTGGAATATATTTTAGTTAATTTACCGGATATGATTTATTTCGTCACAGACAAATTGACGAGTGTTGCTAGCAAACAGGAGATGTTTGCTTTTCCCAGACACCTGATCTCCTCTCCATTAGGGATTCACTCTTGTTTCTTTGCAGAATATTTCAATTATTTGCTGTGATAATATTTTCTCTCTTTCTCTCTTTGTCGGTGTGCTGGTCTTCTGTGTTTCTAATTTTTAATGTTTGTAATAGATTCCACTCGTAATCATTATCTTTGGCAGGCTCAATGGATTTACATTTTTAATTTAAAGTGTATATCTACATGTTTTCGTTCGTTTTTCGTATCTTCGTTTTTGGTAATTTTTCATCTTGTTTTTAAATATAAAAGCTTTGAACCTTCTAACTTTAAAAGAAAGGAGGGGCTCACCAATAATAGAAGGGAGGGGATCTCCAACAAGACCCTGTTGCAGCATCCACAGCAAAACTTTAAAACACCTAATGCAAAAACACAGAGCAGACACTCAAAGAGACACAAGAGGGACAAGGAACACCAACTCACACCATAGAAACATGAAATACAAAAGACAACACATAAATCAACGAGACCAATGGGCAACCGGTGTCGACTTAGGACGGCCATCTGCCATTTAACTTGCATTATATATGTAATATGATTCATGAGCTATTTGAATATGTTTTAAACAACGCCACCTACAATGTATTCCGTGCTTGTACTGGACTCTGGAGATTGTATATTAGATAAACATGTCCTTCGTGTTTCTATGGAGCTGTGTTATTGTCTGTCTGTTTGTCCGATTTTTCTTTTAGTGAGAAAGTTCTGTTATATATATATTTAAAGAATTTATAAGCCTTTTGGTTATGACATTTTGGAATTTGATTTTGGTTTTTGTGTTTGACTTTCATTCAATGAGACTGACAAGGACATGATCGGAAATGTATATTTTTTTTTAAATGTTTGAATTATCGATTTCAAACTTTTTTGTATTTTCATCGTTTGGTTTGAACTATAATCTATGTATCTTGCTAACCTCGTTTCTGTCAGGTGAAATTTATTAGAACTTTCTGAATAACCACGGTGGTTGTTAATCAAAAGCGGCATCAAAGAGTAATTTCTGTATGTTCACGTTTTCTTCGATGAAGTATTTTTACAACACATGGTTCGTTTAAGGCGAAGGGTAGATGTCATTGGGTATTCCTTGCAACTCGTTCTTCCGCTATATACTGCAAATGATTTTGTTACGAATAAACCAGGTCCTTATGATTTGCCTTAGCCAAACTCAAGCATCTCGATAGTGTTTGAAACAAAGTTTTGAAATGGAATATTTACGATTTGGAATTCCTCAGAGACATATCATTTTGGATACAACAATACATAGAATTTATTTAAAAGAATGCACACAATATTGTCATGACACAACATCACAATGAAATGACAATAAATGAAATGATTTCATGATACCGCAACTATTCTCAAGAGTTCCTCAAAGTGGGACCTGGGGAGGTAACTCTTACTTTCAATCCTTTTAAGCTTTCATTACATGAAACAGTCTCAGATTATTTTGGAAACAAGTTCAACGTCCTCTTGTCTCAAATTTTGTGGCTGAGCCATATTTGTCTGGCGGCGTTTTAAGTGTCACGTAACCACGATCAACAAAAGTAGATTTCTTCTAGATACTGGCATAGCAAGGTTTACGTCAATGCTTGTATAACCACGTGGATATATTCTTAGCACATGTTCTCATGCAGTGTCGCACTAATATTCGGTCTTTCTGTTCAGCGTCCTACTACTCTGATTCTGAAAATAGCTTTTGGTTTTACATCGGTTATCCTGTAGATGCTGTTCATTATCTTTAAGCCGAATCGTCCGTCTCGGTTTGGACATTAAGCTGCACTTTTTCAGATTCGGTATCGTAATAAGCTTTCGGCCTTCTTGAGTCATTGATTTCGTCCGTCTCTTTTTGTGGGGACCGGTTCAGAATAACGGAAGGCTGATTATCAACGTGGGTGTATTGTGTATAACTCCCGTTAACCGGTCTCTCTCGGTCTCTGCGAAACAGGCATGGTAACACGGTTTTGAATTCCTTCTTGAAATTGTCATTCATCCAGGCATACAAGAATGGATTGTAGATTGTGGAGCTCATCGCTATCACGTGTGCAAGGAAAAATATTAGTGTATAGTAATACCAATGATAATAGATTTTGTTATACTCTACAGTCAACAGAGCAACGTTTAAGGGCAACCAACAACATACAAATATAGTAACCATGGCGATTAACATCTTATTTGTTCTTCGCTTTCTGCGAATTTCCATTTCGTCTCTTTCTCTATTCTTGGATCCACTGCCAATTTTGGTTCGCGATCTCTTTTTAAGAGCTAGAGATACTTTGGTGTAACAGTACGTAATAATACTACAAGGCACAACGTATTGAAGGACAAGGCTGGTGACCGTAAAGAACTGACCAGCTTGGGGGCGTGGCCAATCTTCTGTGCACATGAAGTTTTCGCCATCAGGCTTTAAGCTCATGTATATCCCTAACGGCAGGGAGATGGAAATCGAGATAATCCAAATGGCCACTATCATAAGAAGACACACGAAGATCTTCATCCGGGGCTTGAAGGGATAAACAATGACGAAATACCTGTCGACCGCGATCGCCGTTGATGTCAGCGTGGAGACGTACACACTTATGGCCTGCGACATGGGCACAATATGGCATAGGACCTCTCCAAACATCCACGAATTCAGGAAATATCCAAGGGGGGTAAATGGAATAGCCAAGAAGCACATCAAAATGTCCGATACAGCTAAATTGGTTATGAATATATTTGTAATGGTCTGCATTGACTTGTTTCTAGCCACAACATAAACCACGAGCGTATTGCCGCTTACACCCAACAAAAAGATGATAGCATAAAAGACGATGAATATACAGGTCAGCCATTTTTGCTGCATAATTTGGGGTGGATGTTCCGCTGTGATGTTGGAGGTTGTATTAATATCCACCAAGGTGGAAATGTTGAAAGGAAAAACGGTGCTTCCATCCATCATTGAAATCTGTTAGTTGATTTCTGTAACAGAAAATAGACATCACTATAAAAAGTTATACATTCTATATATCAAGTACATGAAAATATCTATCTAAATAAACTTGAGATCCGTTCAAATGATGTTTCGTCAATTTACACCTACTCTGTTCTTAATGTGACAGACATTATAGATCTCCGAATGAATTATACAATTTCCTTTTATCTTTCATGCTTTCAATCATTATTATAAGTATCAAAACGTCCGCTAAACATTTGAATCGATACAAATTGTGACATTTTGTCTCTTATTCCCTCATTTAAGCAAACAAGCTTTGACATATATGTCAATACTTATCTACATAATTATCACAACGTTTGATGACAGCCAATAAGTTTTTATGAAGCCAGACTGAACATGGAGAGTAAGTGAAAAAGTGTATTTAAAGAAACATAAATCCACAATTTCATACAAAACAATTAGTTTATTCTTTCCATCCACATAATTCAATTTGCCAAATGATTCCAAATGATAATTGATTGCTCACTCGCAATAGAATTATCGATTATTGGAGGTAAAATAGTATTTAATATTGAGTCTTACTCAACTGTCATTGTAATGAGCGGTAACCATATTCCGATTACTGAAGTGCTGAGCAAACAGCTCAATAATCTGGACAATGCCAGCAAAGGGATGAAAGGGAAACAGTGGCTACAATACACGTTTGAACTATATCAAGATAAACCGTACGTCAATACATGTTTAATATTATGTTTGATGCCAAATCGGTATCTAGGAAGTCTGGAAAGTCCAGATTTGATCATGTTGACCACGTCTCTATATTCCGCTTTCGTTGCGTGGGAACATTTCATTAAAAACGAATTTGATATGTGTAGGCCTACAGTCTTGTAGAAGTTAATTATAGGGAGTTTTGCATTAAGTTTTATGCTAAATCTTTAAAAGTAATTCATTTTTTGGTAAAAAAAAAAAAAGATATTTCAAAATTTGAGACCACGAAATAAATCTAGGATGGACACAAGTTTGTTTGTTTGTTTGTTTGTTTGTTTTTTATTTATTTTATTTTCTCTACATTTGCTGTATCAAACAGAAATGTGCTAATGTCTGACCCCCAAAAAAAATATGAAGCAACATTAATTTCAGTGATATTGATTTTGACATTCATTTGTATTATGAGCAAAAACGGTCTCGGCAGATCTCATCGCCATCGTTTAATCAATGTCAAAATCTATGTCATAAATGTCTCTGTGACCAAGCATCAGTACAGACAGGGTATGGAAAATTGTCCAAATGGTATCTGATGATATACATTATCAGATGATGTTTTGCAGCAGGCGTTAATGTTTGAAATGTCTGAAAAAGCAAAATGCTGTATTACAACCATCAAAGAACATAGCCTAGGTAAAGTAGTATATCACATTAAATGTGGGGTTCGTTTTCGCTTTATATTGTTATTCGTTTATTGGGTCTTTGTATGTCCTTCGGTAGCAGGATGTCTGACATATATACTTCTCATAAAACAAAGATTAATAAAACATCGTATAACTCTGACACTAAATACAATGTAACTAGAAAGAACTGTTATTGGGCTTCGGTTAAGCTTCACCGAAATAATGGTGTAGATACCCGGATTAAACAGACACTGAACCCTACCTTTTGAGTTGGTTGGTATTCAACATTTGATTTTGTAGCTACATCTAGTAAATAAAATGTCTCTCTATTGTGCCTTAAACTTTGTTCAATATTTTGTTCCAGTGTCAATGAATAGACTAGAAATAAGGTTATCAGTTGATCGAGATATCGGTTAAATGCTTAAAATGCTTGCGAAAAAAAAACCATGCATAACATCCATTGAGGTTTTTGTTTTCTATAATGTTCCTGAAATTCAACATAATTGCATCGAAAGAAATCAATACGTATTTTCTTCAAACGTCCATTCATCAAAGACCTGAAAATGTTAATATACACCGTAACGTGATGTGAAATCAGATTCCTTACGGCGTTTCCTGTGACATGTTCTATGGATCGGACGTCTACTGAGGTATGAATGTTTATCGATGTTCGCCATGTTTTCACAGACGATGGCTTTCAAGCAAGAATTTTCACTTTGTTGATTCCACTGATCATACCGCTTAATGTTTTGTTTAATGACTTCGCTATATTGCCATAAAAATACCCCACTGATTACGTTTTAAAAAAGTAATCAAATGAGGTGAAACAAGATGAAAGCCTGTCTTTTTCTATCAAGCGACATGTTATGATGGCAAGCTTGAAGCTGTCATTTTGTAAGTGCAATAGATGCGTTTTCAAGTACTTCAGGCTTTCTTTATAATGTTATAAGCAAAACTATAACAAGGGATGAATTGTTTTTGTTGAACAACAACACAAAAATTCACTGATTTAGTCATTACCTGCTTAAAGAGATGATTCGACGATAAAGAATACACTACACCTGTTTCGGTTCATACAAATACTAATAATTGTAAAAAAATAAATTTTCGAATAGTTAAAAGAAATATACACATGTTTGTACATTTTTAATTATTATTTTAGAGAGAGATGTGGATCTCATAAAACTAAAGTTTTTTTTTTCAAACGGAGGGTGCATGGACCGATTTGAAGCGTGTTCTTTCTCAAACTTTGATCAGTCGATCAAAATACAAAACTTTTTACACTAGAATAAAACATTGGTGATATTTTGCTATTCTACACTATTACAGTGTGTATCAAGTAAAAAAAAAAAGAAGGTATCAATGCCCAAGTAACTCGTTTTATGATTCTCCACCAAGAAATAAGGGAAAAAATATTTTCAAATAGTGTTCAGATTAAAGCAAAATAAACATCAAAGAAGAACCTATCAGTTATCCAGTCTCAACGTCGAGAAGGTAAGGCTAAATCATTAGAATCTCCACTGGAACGATTGCGATCGAAACTCGGAATGAACCACATTCCGAAGTGAGACCAGGTGTCCGGGGAGAGTCAGCATCTCCTGTTTGCTTGCAACACCCGTCGCAAGAGCTCCATGAAAACTTGTCAAATTCGGTGTTTGTCTCGATGGACATATTGATGTACAAATCAGGTAAATATTTCTTGTTTGGTGATGATGACAGCCATTTAATCGCAATCGGGAATGTCACTGGTCATTCTGGAAAGGGGATATGCTTTTATTATATCCCTGTAGCGACCGAAGAACTTCCTCAAAGATGATTTCAGCAAGAGAGGTACTGATAGTACATCAGCAATAAAAAATTCGTTATTTTCAGATTTTCATTCTTCAATAGCTCCATATCATACTGTCCCATACTATCCCAAAAAGAAAGAGGAATGCTGAAAACAACTTGGAAGAATTATGCATTCACATCAGTTTCTGATTTGAAATTGGTCAGAGAAAATTAATTCAAGCGCCTCAGACAATGGAGATGGTCGTATTGCTTCTTGTATCTCAGCAACGGAAATTGATTAATATTATTATTTCTTTTATTGGATGTTTGTCTGGAATGAATCATTAATGTGTCTTTAACGTCGTAAAGAATAGACAGAGAGACTTATAAAATCGTCAGAGGGCTACCAACGGATGTTTGTACTGTTAACGATTAAAATGATAGGAATTCACCGGGGATGTGGTATTGTTCCATTTACATTCTTAAAAGAACTGTTCTCAAACCAAATGAAACCGATGACATTTTAAGAGTCATTCATTTCAATTGACAGATATTTTATCCTATGCACGTTGTTATGAAAATGTACCTTACATTAACCCTATTGCATACATTTTTGTTCTTTAACCCCATTTGGACAGAGACTCGAACAAAATATCAGGTGCATAACTGTTCAATACAAAATGAATCGTCTTGGTAAAACTTGGTCATAGTTTCTGAGAAATGGTACTGACTTTAAGATCACACAGATATAAAGAAGAAGAAAATACCTACGTCAGTTCGATCAGGTACTCAAGCAAAATATCAGTAGTAAAAGTACACCAAAGACTGATGTTTCAAAATTGTATTAGATCTGAATCATTTATCGTCTTTAAGAAGTTGCATCCGCAGCATAAATATAAACAGCTTAAACAGCATACTCATTTTCTGTGGAGCAAGTGAATTAGAGAGAGTTTGTAAGTGTTCTTGAATATAATTACTTTTCTAGAATGAAATTAACAAGGATTCCTCAAAACCCGACAAGAAAATAGCAATCACATTATGTAACTTTAGGATAACTGAGTAGGGTGTCCAATTTTTTTTTTCTACAATTTTTTTTTTTTTTAGCTTGTTGCTTTCAATCTCACTGTCTATATTCAATTTTAGACTTTGATTTTATTTTTATACAAACATTTGGTATAGGAAAATTCGAAGAGTAAATGATACTAAATATGTTATACTTGTTCTTTCCTTTTGCGATTCGTTTTTTTTTTTTACGTATAATCATCATTCTTTTGCCCTTTGATTTATGTTGTTTGTACGTATTTACGTAGGCTTTATTTATTGGGTTTTAGTCATCATTGTTTTGCCATTTGCTTTTTACTTTTTTTTTCGAATGCATTTTTTTTTTTTTTCGCTTTTTCTGCAAAGATTCTCAAAAAGAGAAAACAGAATACATGTAAGTAGCTAATATTTAATGTCTTCAAATTCATAAGCATCATTTTAGAGCAGATAAATTTACAGCATGAACCAGACATGCACGTTTCGATGCTCATTTTTGTGCTCTATTGTGAGTGCTGTTGAGATTATCGTCAGGATCTTCTTTAACTCATTTGAATCAGATGTGATTTCTTTTGAAAAACAAAATTAGGAAAACATCAATCACATCTTAATAATTAAGTATTCGGAATATAACACAAAGAGAGACATCTGTTTCACGTGATATATGCAAACTTTGACCTGTGTATTTGTTCTTTGTAACTTCTCTTTATAAATTACTCAATCCTAACGTATTGTCAATATCTGTAACGTAAGTGAAAAGATAGATGGTCGATGCAGATGTTTCGCAAACCCGCCCACATATTTACCACGAAGCTATATCGACACAGTGTTCTAATGAGCCAATAATTTCAACAGTTTATGATGTTTAAACAGCGGTTAATTACCACACACCGAGTGATATCATATTGAATATACATTGACTGAGATAAAAGGAATGGAAAAGAAATCATATCTGAAGTCTACTCTCCCCCTTAAACTGCCATGTACAAACCTGAAGTGCATGTATACCTGTATTATTAATCATAATCAAGAAATCGTCTTGAAGAATGCGATTATACCCTCTTATTAGCTATAAAGTATATGATACACATTATAAAATCGTCGTAAATGATTATTTGATATTGTGAACATGAAAGACAGTGTCAGTGGAGCAAGTTATCTATTTTACATTTATGTAAACTCTAAACCTCACGAAGTCACCCGAATTTTTCTCCAGATATATCTGCAATGTGTGTATATACTTGTATACGCCCTTGGAAATAGGATGTTAAAACTAAACAGCATCATATGTGTATTTATATGATAAAAAAATCTACAGATAACACAAAAAACTAAACGAGATGCTGTTTAGTTTTAACATAGATTAGATAGTAAAGTTATCATTGCCAATCTTTATCTTGTGCATAAATAGAGCTGTTATGTGCCCAAATTGACACTGATTATCTTTTAGAAACAAAATTTTATCAGTTTTGGTTTGACAGGTTGTTTCAGTATAACATGCTATCTTCGCTCAATGTTCATAAGACTAAATATTACCAATGGAAAACGAGTTTCTTTCAATGAAATATATTTAACTGCAAATAGATCTGACTTATTCCTTGTTCCTAGATTACCGTCTTATGGTATCTACATTTCGCAGCTCATCCGGTATGCTAGAGCATGTACTGATGTTTTGGATTTTCATGATAGAAATTTACAAATAACAAAGAAACTTTTAGGTCAAGGTTTTCGCTTTCACAAACTTGTCAAGACATTCTGGAAATTTTACAAAAATTATTGTCAACTACTTTTGAAATTCGGACCCATACAAGCAACAGAGTATATTACTTTGGGTATTTCGCAACCTGCATTTTATGGTGACATGATCAACAAAATTAGAAGGATCAAAGGTAGACAGAATTACTATCGAAAATGCGTCAGAATCATCAAACGCCTCTTATACCGTGGATATGATCCTAATGTCACCAGACGGACACTAGGCTTGGTACTTGACCAATCTACAGTCTTGTACCAGCGCATCCTTAATACTTGCACGCTGACTGACTGTGACGACGGGACTCCATGACGGGCCCTGTCCAAACCTCTTTAGAGAAGACAGGGCCCCGACCACCTGTCCTCTCTGAATGTCAGTCGGACTCCTCGGGTGATAACTTACATTAGCTCGCTACAGCCGGCAGAGCACAGGTCGTATCACGCATGCCCTCTTTTTATATCAATTTACATATTCATCTGTGTTGCTTGGGCCCCTGCGTCTTGCGGTCTTGTTTGTGTGTGGTCATCTGACAGTGAGGAGGTTGTTTTACACCACCATTGTACGTTCTTCGAGACCTCTGGGTAATCGGAATAGTGGGAGGGTTGTGCGCACGTAATCCAGGATAACCACACCGTCTGCTACTGACGAGGCAGATGGCCGTCCTAAGTCGGCACCGTTTGCCCATTGGTCTCGTTGGTTTATGTGTAGTCATTTGTGTTTTATGTTTTTCTGTGATTTGACGTTCATTGTACTACTGCGTCTCTTTCTGTGCGTGTCATTATTGTGTTTTACAGTGGGTGTTTTGGGAGGTTGCTGTTGATGCTGCAACTAGGTGTTGTTGGAGATCCCCTCCTTTCTTTTATTGATATAATCCATGCATGTATTGTAATAAAATTAGGATTCCGTTATACTTGAAGTAGGAATATTTCGAAATTATAGCCACAAAGGCCTAAAACTCTACTAAAAATAAATATAAATGGATATTCCCTGAATCGTACGAATAATGTCCAAATACACGTGTATTGAGTAAAAGAATGTCGTAAGGCATAGATATGATAGAAATACTGACCACCTCTTGTCCTTTTGTGTCTGATCTTAGCTTCCTGGGTTTAGTGAGTATAAACTTAAGTGTCCTTCAGAACATGTAACAGAACTTAATCATTCCTGGTCATTATTTTTTCAATTAAAAACGTATACTGTATCTTAATAAAAGTACAATAATATGACCAAAAGAAAACAGCATTGGAAGTACTGTAACATGATTTTTGGAATGACTCAATTTCCCTTCAATATAGGAAGTCATATAAGGACGTTGTCCTCCCTGACATACAATATTTCATAAGAGGCTTACAGACTATTCCCCATCCTACGGCGACTAAATCTTACATTAGATATGGCCTGGATGTTCCAAAAAGGACGAAAACTCTTTTAAATATCAATCTTATTCTTTTTAATCCCCCAGTTTGAAATTGAAAAAAAAACCTGAACTAGAAATATTCGAAGCCTCCGTACCAACGTCGTTATCATGGTATCATAAAAGTTCTACGTAGCTCACGAATATCAAGAATAAATAAAGTCTAATTTTCAAATGAAGCCGGAAGTCTAGATAGGAATAAATCAAGTCAATAGAAATTTTAATTCTCCATTGCTAATACATTGATTATCAAAATACTACAGATCGCTTACCTTTCATTAAACATAGATTTATTTATCACATTTGAAACTTAAGTCATTCCAAGCTTATTATGCAGGATAACCATTTATCCTTTACGAAAGAAGCCATGATCCTTTCTCTGCAAATATTTAACCTCTTGGTTTATTAAAGCCGGGAAAGATCGACCAATAAATTGTTAAATACACGATGCTTAATATAAAACATGTACGTCTACAATATGCTGTATTCACCTCTATGTTATCATTTACTAAATATTTTGATACCAGCCTCACATTTCACCTGGCATCAAACCAAGTCTGTTCCTTCATGGAACATTTTCCACGATCTTAGCTTACTATCAGGTTGTTGTCGAAATGCTTAAAATGTAAGAATGATTAACGTTACATAACTGTACACTCGATTAAGGAATTTCTCTAAAAAAAAGACGCGCACCAAAATTAAGAAAGATTGTATACCGTTGAAGCGTGGCTGCTTCTGAAGCATCATAATATTTTGGTAAGTTTTCAAGTCTAATGATTTCACCTGGTTCCCTGTAATGTTAAGCTATTCTGAAATACTTGACGGATTTCTATTATGTCTGATATTGCAAGTTATGAGACAGATATTTGTTCAAGATTGATTACTCTATGATCTTTGTATGAGATATATGGAATAATGAATGCACTCTTGCCCCTTATTACATTATCTTGTACATGAAGCTGGTAATGATTCTAACAGTTTGTTCAGGTCATCGCTGCTAACATGCAAGTTTATGGTTCACATCAATTAAGAAGAGATAATGGGCTGCTTCTGAAACACACATGCATCAATCTATGAATTCAACCAAATCTAAGTTAGAATTCTACTTTACACGAATAAAAGGGCTTTAAAGGATATTGGATGAAATCATCGAGTGAAATTCAAATGCAAAATCAGAATCCTAAATCTCAATTAATAGGCTTAAAAAACATTGAAAATACAATCAAAAATAAGGAGGACATCCCCAACCTTCACCACAGCGGAACACACGCTCATAAGGCGATAAAAGAAGTCAACCAGACAATAATATTACACCATCAAAACATAAAGGACAAAAATAGTATGAAATACACACATAAACATCCTCCCTCACACACACGGAAATACATATGTCGAACCAAAAAAAAAAACCCACAGAAATACATATGTAGAACAAAAGCAAACATTAACCTAGGAGACATTTTAAATAACTCAGACTTCCATGAAGACAAATCGCCTTTGAATTAACATGAAATCGCCACCCACGTTATTAAATCCTACAGAGTAAAGTTTTCATATACACCCAGACAAAAGTTAACTTTTGTCTGTGTGTATACATAGAGCACGGTATTTGGAAACTTTTGCCCAGAAGACAACAGAGCTAGGACATTCCTCATTTTAATGTTCTTATTTAGCAAATATATTTATAGAAGAATTATTTATTCATGCTTCCATTTCGATTCGTATGATAACTCTTTTGGGAGAAGAATTTATACAAGCTTTAAGCTTTTTTTCTGATCCTTTCATATATACTAATTGTATCAAATGTATTCATGTATTATATTATTGTGATGAATAAATATGTTTAAACTAACTCTTCAGTAAAATCGAATCCATTCATAAACTATATTGGTGTATTTGACATTTAAGACACATAGAATCAATAAGCTGTTAATTCACAGACACTCCTTATCGAGTATTACGTGATCATTCAAAGGTACATGGGAATGAAATTTGATCTGTCTCTTTTTGAATATCTGATTAAGTTTTTGTTTGAGATGGACACGGGGTCTGTCCATGGTTCTGTTCTACACCACGGAAGGTACACCATTTCTATCTCACATTTGATCTTGATAAATTGCTAGCAATTCCATTTCAGCGAACACTGAATGACAGTCTTAGAAATGCAATGAATTATTTCTCGCCCTAAAGACGTTAGAGAAGAAAACAAGTTACGAATTCTCGGAGAATATTGGGCAATCTTAAGTTCTTGATTGACGCTCATTCTTTTTCTTGGAGAAGTGTGCCCCAATCTTCAATGGGAACATAAGATCAATTCCTGACAATATAAGCCCTGCTGACAATACGGTTGTAAGAGATATTGTACGGGATGTTATAGTAGCATCCCCTTGTAACAGATGAAAGGTTCATATGGAAAAAATTGTGAAAGGCATATTTCTGTCGCCTTTGATGAGATTGATTCTGTTGCTCTGGAATTATAATTTTATTCACTCTATTCATATTTATTGAAGAAAAAACTCAAGAACTTTTCTATATTCTCTGCATAAGTGATATTTCAAAAATTAATCTCGATTCATGTTTTTCAAATATGGTTTTGAAATCAATACAGGAACAAATATACCCGGTCAACAAGTTATCTCAGTTACATCATAATTACATTTTTTATTCACCTAGGGCCTTAGCCAAGAATGTAATCCAAAGTCTGGATGTATAAGGAGCGAAACTTTAATCAATTACCTAAAATGGATACTGAAGAATCATTCATCTTCAAAAAGCTCTGCGTGAGGATAAAAATCAATGTCCAGTAAATGAAACTTAAAGTTTATATTTTATATTAGTCTGTTTCGATAGATTGGTTGATTTTTGGGTAATAACATCGATAAAGTTGAGGCACGGTTCCAAAACATCAACATTAATATTTCCTTTACATTTACTTATTAACGGAAGATACGAACATGAATTCAGTCAAAATAAATGTTAAAGTGCTTAGTTCGAAATAAGAAATAATCCGAAGTAAATAAAACAATGGAGGGAATATCCAACCAAGCTTGATTGCAGCATTCACACGCAGGAAGATAACGTAACACCAAAATGCCAAAAACACAGAATGGACAAGCACAACCGTGATCGAGAGACGCCATAGGGTCAATGAAGATGAACAAGCAGCACAACCGAGAACGAAGGACGCCATAAGGTCAATGAGGATGAACAAGCAGCACAATCGTGAACAAGAGACGCCATTTGGTCAATGAAGATGAACACGCAGCACAGCCGTGAACGAGAGACGCCATAGGGTCAATGAAGATGAACAAGCAGTACAACCGTGAACAAGAGACGCCATAGGGTCAATGAAGATGAACAAGCAGCACAACCGCGAACGAGAGACGCCATAGGATCAATGAAGATGAACAAGCAGCACAACCGTGAACGAGAGACGCCATTGGGTCAATGAAGATGAACAAGCAGCACAACCGTGAACGAGAGACGCCATAGGGTAAATGAAGATGAACAAGCAGTACAACCGTGAACAAGAGACGCCATAGGGTCAATGAAGATGAACAAGCAGCACAACCGTGAACAAGAGACGCCATAGGATCAATGAAGATGAACAAGCAGCACAACCGTGAACGAGAGACGCCATAGGGTAAATGAAGATGAACAAGCAGCACAACCGTGAACGAGAGACGCCATAGGGTAAATGAAGATGAACAAGCAGCACAACCGTGAACGAGAGACGCCATAGGGTAAATGAAGATGAACAAGCAGTACAACCGTGAACGAGAGACGCCATAGGGTCAATGAAGATGAACAAGCAGTACAACCGTGTACGAGAGACGCCATTGGGTCAATGAAGATGAACAAGCAGTACAACCGTGAACGAGAGACGCCATAGGGTCTAGAAGATGAACACGCTTAAGAAAGATAACAATATCAAGAAGAGATGAATAACATTGAGGAAAAATATAATTTTCTGAATAATTTAATTTTGTAGACATTGTAAAGGATTTCTATCAAATTACGACGTAAATACATTTGATCGAGAAAAATAAATAATGATATATGTATGCATTGTTAAATTGTTAAATTGTTATTTTGAATTGTATTTTACAAGGTCTCTTTTGACCTTAAAGTTTCAGATGACTGGCTTTATTCTTCTGTAAATTTTCTCTCTTCAAATAGAGGAATATTGACCAAAGGACAAACAAGAATATAACCTCCCATTTTTATGTACCTTTTTATTAGATTTTATTTCAATTTTTCTACATAGGAGTTAAAGAAGATCCTGTTGTAATCTCAATAATACGGAAGTGTTCCAACTCTATACCTTCTTGAAGAAAATTTCAAACCAATTTTTCTGCATCCGACACGTGTTTTGAATATTAAATTCTCATCAATGATGCTTCTAGCGGAGTCGCCACGATTCAATTTAGAAGCGCTCTCTTCTTCAATTTTAACAGCACTCACAATAGAGCACCAAATTGAACATCGATGGACCCCTAGCAAGAGGAGTAAGCATCCCCTGTTTGGCTAGTCGCATCGCCGTCGATGTTCACACACGAAACCGAAAACAATATCTACAAAACATGCACTGTCTGAGGTTATGTTTATATAGGAAGTGCTATGGCGACCATTTCAGGGAAAAAGATTTAAACACTTACTGTCAGACCCCTCACGGGGAACTTTTTTACGAGCCCCACATTGCAAAGAGCATTCCAGAACAGTAAAGGAAATAGCGGAGTATCATTTATCCTTTCATTTAATTTTCTAGTTTCATTGCATCGATTCCATTTTTGTAGGTTTATCAATTCATGATTAAGGTCAAATGTACTTGCTTCTGTTTGAGACTGCGAAATATTTTATTTCTTAAAATGAATGAGCCATGAGAGAAATATCATCAACCTTAATATCTCTTTTTCTTAACTCTTAGAAGCTGAAATGAAAATAATTTACTTCAATCATTTTCATATAACGGATGAATTATTCAAAGTAACACAAATCGCAACCCTGCACAAGAAGATAAGAAGAACATGCGTTCGAAACAGACATGTATTCATCCCTCATTAATTATAAAGAGCCTACAGTAAATGATGCTACATTCAGAGTGGCCTTTATGACTAAGCATTCCATGTTCATGCTCACTTTTTTTATAAGTAATGTGTTTATGAACAAAAGTCCGTTTTGGAATCTATTTGATTATATTTGTATTTCCGGTAGGGGATTTTTATAACACAGCATTTTGATATAGCACATTCGCTCTTCACCTACAGCAATGAGATTTTTAGCACTTTTTGGGAAATTTGATTATTGATAACCAAACGTTGTCAGCTAATCTATGTCAAATAGCTATGAGATTCTACCAAATGACGAGGTGATTGACCGGTTTAATTTGACACAAAAAAGTCATTAGAGCAGATAACTGAAGCAAATTTACAGTATGGAAAAAGGTAAGCTTGAAAAGAGTGATTCAAATCAATATGATGGAAACAGTACTCGCATGAAATAAAGAATAAATCTACCACATGTCGTTTTCCTTGTGGGAGTTTGCATCTTACAATTTGTCTGCATGTTTACATTGTACAAACATATAGTAGGTGTTTCCCGTGTATAATGTCGATACACATAAAGATGCCACAATTTCAAGATTACACGATATTTTTATGAATGCAACTTTTGGATCAATAAAACGACCTCTTTTCCAGAATAATGCGACTACAGAAATTAGAAATAATATTGGGCTGTTTACTTAAGACTGTAACAATCTTTACTTGCTCACTGTAAATTGTTGAACTCAATCGAACTTCCTATATAAATAATACTATCAATAGAAAAATGATATTTGTGAAGTAATGGCACGATACAAGATTCCAATCCAGATAAACGGTATTCTACCATGTAGCAAGATACCTCAATTTCTCTTGCCAAAAGAAATCAAAAGAGATAATAAAAGGCGATATATTTGTTTGTCTAGACCCTGTTACATTTTTGCTGTAGCAGAACATCCTGGCATGATTTTTCCAAGATTTCTTGGATTTCCATGAAAAATAATACATTCTTTCAAAATGAAGACAGATTATACGGTAGGCGGCTACCGTGCAGAGTCTAGTCTATCATTGTCCGTGTAAGCTTTAACTGCACGCAACCTACTGACAATCGATCTGAAGGTCTAATAGTCCTCTGTTAGTGATGATTTATGCAAACCCTACTCACTTACCTTAAGTGTATAATAACTGTCGCTTCATTCCCAACTGTATTACATCAGAAATACACTGAACAATGTAAATGAGGGATAACACCTTGTAGAACACAGCAACTATCGACCATATGGTACATAGAGTCATAGCTTACCTTTCACGACCAACAACTAGCCAATCTTGTCATTCTTCAGAGTCTGCAATGAAAAGGAGAAAAAATCGACTTATTCGCCATTACGCCTCTTTTGAAATATACATATTGTCGGCAAGATTTCTGACCTCCGCAGCAAGGGAAAATCTGAAAACGTGCGACACTGAACTGAAGAAACAATGGCCGTAATATAAGCAAGCTAGGAAAGGCTAAGCGGGGAAGACATACAACATTGTCGTAGCAGAGTAAAATCGATCCCAAGCACCTGTAAGAGAAGACCGCCATAATGCAAAGCATTAGAAGATTTATATTTTCCTAAGCCGCTATTCTGAAGTCCTATAAGGAATTTTAATCTTCCATGGAAACCTAATCGCGCTTTTTCGTCAAGTCGGCATTTCTGAAAAGAAACAGAAATAAAGCAAAACTACATTGTATTTCTGTAATGGGTTTTGAAGTAAAAGTGTGCATTGTTTCTGTGTTGTGTGTTGACGTTCCTTGTCCCTTACGCGTCTCTTTGTGCTTGTCTGCTTTGTTTTTTTTTTTTGCATTGGGTGTTTTGGGGTTTTGCTGTGGGTGCTGCAGCCTGGTGTTGTTGGAGATCCCCTCCTTTGTTTTACTGTACGAAACACGTCTTGGAATATATTTTATTTCTGCAATCACCACTGAAAATCATTAAAGCTCGTCATGTCAGTCCATATTTGTTCTACATGTACATGTAGGCACGTTCATGTACAAACATTTCGAAACATTGATTTTATACAATTAACATGATTAATACTGTTATAAGCAATTGAAACAATACATCAAATTATATCTTCATAGCTCGTTACTTTTATTTAACGTTATTTTTTATACATGTATGCATATACATATTTTTGTATTTTTATCGAAAGGGTTTCCAATTTCATATCTATTACGTATTATATATTTTCAAAGAAGAATCCGTTTCTCTTCTTTATTCTTTTAATTATCAGTATGTTTTTCACTTATTCCGCTTTAATACCTAAGTCCTAAGTACATGCAAGATTAATTGTACAAAAAAGTACATAAATGAAAATTACTTTCCTGTTTTATGTTCTAACATTGATTGAAGTGACTGTAACTGTTCATCAAACCCGTAATTTTATGCTTCGTTTTTTTCTTTCGATTCAATTTTATTACAGTTCATGCACTTTTACAAATATCAGTTCGTCAGAACGTCAGACGGTAACCTCTTTTAGTCTTAAAACTCTGATGTCAAGTTAACGAGCTACTGATGAGAAAGCTAACGGAGCTTTTGATGATCATGGTCATGGAACCTTTAATATAGAGACTGCAATAAAATCAGAGGTCTTTCTATTACCTTTGAAATTTAAAAGAAGACACACAATTATTTGATTATTCGGTCAGAGCATGTACTCGGTGCAGAAGCATACATGTAGGACTAACATTTGCCACTGATGCCGTAATATAGCATCTTTTCCTTTCTTAAAGTATGGTAATTCCGCGGTAGTTGAAAACTGAGATTAAACGGCCCTTACTGTGTCCCGTGCATGGGATGGCCGTGGTCAACTTCCTCAAAAGCGTTTTTGGACGTTACCCACTTGTTCATAACCAAGGCCAAGGCCAGTCACGAACTAATTTTTTAAATATTTTAAAAGGAAAACTGGAAAATAGAAAGTAGCGATCGTTTGAATAAATATAGCTTAACTGTTTTGATCAAGCTGTCTAAGACCATCGGATCGTTCAAAAAATAATGTAGAGCTCCAGTGTTTACGCACTGCATTGAAATATATTCTTAATTTCCTGTCACCAAATTAGACCTAAATTTTTAGTGTATCTCCCTCATTGCATAGCTTTGTCCTTAGCTGGGTTTCGGCATATTTTTTTCGGTCATGTTTAGAATAAAGCTCCTAGCGCCTACCCTCAAACGATTTTTGGCCATATTTTTTAATTAAATACGCTTCTGAATAAACCCTACACAAAATTTGGAGCCGCTAATTTAGGCAAGAGGAAAGTAAAGCTCCGTATTGTAAATGGTGCCAGGAAAATTCATTTTGGCTATATTTAAACTGTTTGACATGAAGTACTACTGACGAGGATTATAATATCCGAAACACGTGTCTAGTACAACAAAATTGGTACTATAGAACATATACTTCAATATTGACAATTCCAACAGTGTGTTGTGGACCGAGCCATCCCCAAGGCGAGACAACCAGTCCACAGTGCACATGCACTTATCTAGACATAGGTACTCCCTGTAAATTCTCTTTAAATACCTCGGGCCACTTTAAGTGGTACCACCTTTCATTGCATTCAGAATCTAGTCAGAGAGCTCATTACAATTCACGTATATTGTAAAAACTTGTTACAATTCACTTGTAGCCACACCACGTCTTTAATATATTCAGTACTAAAAAAATCAATATGGCACCCAATTATTTTATTTCAATTTCCATTTTGGGATTTAATCCATATAATGCTTGCCTATCTAGATAAAATGAAACTGATCCAGTTGACAATGATTTTGTCTGAACATAATGTGTGAAATGAAAAGTTAAGCGTACAGCATAGCCTGCAGAAATTCCAGTATAATAACATGCTAATTACATTGTACTTATTTCCAAGCAGCATCCATCTTGAAGCGTGCTGTTTGAACACCTATCGACTGATAAAACAAAAATGGACTCGCGATACTTCCAGAGGTTTTATATGTGCAGATAGATGAGTGCAATTGAAACTTAGACTGATTAAACACATCTGCATCTAAAACACCAGTAGGCATGTGAAGTATGCTTTGGTCTAATGATGAAAAACAACCACACCCTTGCTCATTTCTCAACTTTTTTTTATTTTCTGATGTAAAATGCAACCGAGTGTATTAAGATTGTGAAATAAGATAATAATTTATGATGCTCATTATACAAGAGAAAAGAGCAGAATTGCCATGTTGGTTACATGGGCATTGCGATTTGTAAAATATCTTCGTCTGAAAACTAAACAGATGCGATAAAAAGGTAAAATTACATAAATGTTTTGACAGTTTGTGCCAGAATAATGATAAAATTAGTATGAAGAACTTGATATTGAATGCGGGAACCTTGAATTTAATTTGGAATGCAGAACTTCATTCAACTACGCACCAGCGAACAATCCGATAAGATTTTGTTATTTTAAACGATAGTTTGTCATGATGAATAGCCAGAGCAGTTCTCAAAACTTTTCGAAATGAACCTTAATTCCTTCCACGTCAGCTTTGCTGCATCTGTGTTGCTCTCTGCGAACAAATATCTGACAAACATAGGGCAGCCTTACGACAGCAAGATCATCGGTCGATTTTTAAAGTTCGGAGGTTCATCGTAACGTCGCAAACGAAACATGGAAATTATCCATTTGGTCATTCTGCAAAAGACACCGTGTAGCTACTGCAAGTCTAACAACCGAGGCTCATGAAATAAGATTTTACAGACTAGAGCAACGACAGCCGCATGACCATCTAAGGCTCATGTAGGCAACAACAGAATTCAGCCTGCGACAATGTGACGGGCTTGTTAACATTTTGAAATTTCTTACAACTATCTTTCGGCCACCTGAAATACCTTCATTTCTTCGAATTTGTCTACTAACCGTTTATGGCCTCCTTGCCGTACGAGGAAAAACATCGTACCGCGGGCATAATTTCAATGAACTTCGTTATTTAGTACCAGACATAGTTACAAACCTGTCCCGCTTAATTGATGTTTTACAGAGCAATATCTGTGTTCTTTGACCATTGGTGTGTTCTCGCTGTTCAGGAATTTCAGGGTTCGGTCGGCACAAAATGGTGCATTGTCCAGCGGACTGGTAGATTGGCAAATCCTTCAAAATGACCGATTGGTGTTTGGTTCATTGCACGTGAATATCATCATCTTAGAAGACCAGGATTATCTATCAAAAGTCATTTGTAAACTTCCGTTCTTTACGTTTACGTCATATCATTAATAAGAATTGGATAAATCACCGAATATATAAAATCCAGAAAAATTCTATGCTTAACACAAAGCTTTCAGAGACAAACTGGTAGATCTCCCTATATTTAGTCCCTTGGCGGCTAAGTCGGAGAGAAACTCTCTGTCCGTCCGTCCGTCTGTTTGTTTGTATATCCGTCTGCCTGTCTCTGTCTCTCTTTTTCAGTTTTCCAGACTTAATTTTGTTATGGATTAAAATTTTGAGATGGAATGTGATACATATAATAGCTTGGTTACAGAGCAAGGTTGAATTAAGACATGGTTTCGACGTTGCATGAACATATATGTCCCTTTATGACGTGAAAATAAGTTTTTCGAACTTCTCAACAATGTCAGTCTTATGTAAGTCATGGTTGTCAAAATAGCATTTCCTACCGAAAGCTAGGATAATGTGTATCGCTTTCAACTTCAAGTTGATTTGGATTCAAATTGGTTTGGGTAAATTCAATTTGAGACGTTTATTATATGAAAAATATTTTGATTTGGACGTTTTTATCTTTGACCACATCAAATAAAAATTGTTCAGTCTTCAGAAAAGCCGTCTGCATTAGTACGTCCACAGTGGTTGACTGGGTATGACATTTATACAGCTCGTTCACCGGGGGAATAATCAAGGGACTATTTTCTAAGCCTAGTCAGACCACCTTACTATCTCGGCTTCCGCTATTATGAGGACAATCTACGGTTATATTTTACGATGAAAGCCTGATCGATTCTTAGCTGAAATATCATCATTAAAGATCTCACTCAAATATATAGCGATGGAAAATGTACCCACGTATTTTATGGTCTTTACGGAAGCTCGCGAAAGGATCACTGAATATACGAGCTAATGTTTGCTTTCGAAGCATCAGATTCAACAATAAAGATCATTTTTATTGGTATTGTAACTAATGAACCTGATTCAACGACCAAACCGTCCGTATTTGCATTAAAAACTTAATTTCAGCATTAGTATTAAGCAAAAGTATTTCAGTGAATCAGCACAACTGGAATGGAATTATTCTCTAATTGAATAAATTTGCATACTAAATTGTAATTTCTAAGCTAATTTCAATGTAAGGTTAATACAAGATACAGTTTCTAAGTAAAACTTATGGATTAGAATTCTTACTATTTTCATTTTTACGGGGATTCTTTATAACTAAAATCAAATCTTGCCTTAAAATCAGGATATCTGATTTCCTTCTAACATTTAAGATTGTTTCGATCCCACTACATACTGTACTGTCCCTCATTAACTATTTCACATGTGCTAAAATTATATAAATCCTTTATTCTTCAGATAGTAAATCAATCCAAACCTCAAAGAATTCAATTCAGGTAATCCAAATAAGATGCATGGATTTTATTTTGAAAATGTTCTTTCAATCTACATTGAATCAATCCTTTAAGTATAAAGGATGACAACCTTATTTCAGAAAAAAGGAAGTAAGTCTGTGTTTTGCTCCGTGTTATATTTAAATCTTTTGATCAATGTAGAAAGGGTTGATTTTACTAAATCAAGTACAACAGGAAAACGGGGAAGTTTGCTTAAAACAAATATCGAAAATTAATGAATATGTAATTTTCTCTAGAAACTGAAAAGACATTGTAATGTATTACTGTATTTATAGCGATTCCATAACGTTATTCAATAAGCACGGACAAGAACACAAATATAAAAATAGGTATTTACAATGTATGCATGAAGAAAAACTTTGTACTTGACTGAGTTCGGCGGTGGACATCGTTGTTTCATTGACATCTTCCACGTGTTAACGTGAAAAAGTTATAATTCCGTATTTCTTTGTCTATCCGCTGTGCTTGTTTCAAGTATAAAAGGTTTTGATACATTTCAAGGCGATATAGCATCCGTTTATGTTAAACTGATCATATTTTTGATATACTTCTAAAATGATTATATCAATTTTGTTTTGTTTTGTTTTGTTTTTTGTTTTTTTGTTTTTGTTTTTTTTTTTTTTTTTTTTGTTTTTGAAAAGTTTGACATTAAGATCTATGGAAAACAAAGATTTGAAGGGCAATCAGGCAGCACTCCTCAGCAAAACAGTTACAATGGTAATAGACAACAAAATATGCATTCGTATCTCAAAACATACAATACTCCTGTATATACAAGGCATTTTTACAACTTATCTATAATACCTAAATGTAAAAAGAAAAACAAAACAAGCATTTTAAAAGGAATTTCATACATAAAGATATAACAAAGAGACATTGTTATAACAACACAAATGTTGAATCATATCCCACCCATCCTGCTTCGTCTCTTTCGGTACATTTTTGGACATTAAAACAATGTTTAGATTGAGGATCAGTACCCGAAACATGTCTGGTCCATGCTGCTTTACCTGTTCTTAAATGATGCTATTCAATTTTAAGACGCTTTACATTAATTTGAAGAGGATATTCAGCATCCTTATTGCTTTTGTAATACATGTTGTGAACTTTGTTGTACGTGTATGATAAACGCCTTCCAATTGAATGGCATCGGATAAGAACAGATTAATTTGCAGCATGGACCAGACATGCACATTTCGGGTACTTAACCCTCGTCAGAGATCCTCAATCTAAACAATGTAATATTGCCAAAGAGTGTGAAAGTTATTATGTCCAAAAATTACCGAAAGACGTAGCAGGATGGGTGTATATTTAGAAAATCTTTTGTGTGTTTAAAAAATACGTGAGTGTTCCAACTCTATACCTTCTTGAAGAAAATTTCAAACCAATTTTCATGCACCAGACACGTGTTTCGGATCTTAAATCAACATCAGTGATGCTTTAAACGAAACCTGTCTTGGTATGACAGCCATCTTTTGATGAAATGAATAGAAACGCCCGAACCCTGACAATCACAGACTAAATAACAAAACAAAGAAGATTAAAATACAGCCATTCCCAATTGGATACAAGATTCATAAGCAGATCATTTGAGGAACAAAGTCAAATACAACTAGATCTGTTGTTTTTGGTGGCACTGGGAAAGCCATATATACTTATAGCAACGTATATATAAATTAGAATGGATATCAACAGAAATACATAAAAAAAAACCGATAGATTCTATGCTATAAGTGTCTGATGGAATAATCGGACCATATCTGCTGTCTTGGCTGTCTTGGTGATAAAGTGAGGCACTGTTTCCGGACCTCACCGGTCCTTTACTTAACTTTGATGAAGGTCCAGAGCGGTCCGAAATCAGCGCAACACCCGTTCAAAGACAGACGTCGCCTTGAGGAAGTAATGGTCAGGGACAATGCTATCCAGCTTCTTCTGGTTGTCCTGGCGTTCGGTAATTGGCGAGTCCTCCAATGATCAATATAGGGAAGAATAATAGTTCTAACTGAGGTGAAGTCAAAATAGGAAGCTTATTAATGTAACTGTACTTGACCCTTAGATGGCCAGATCTGTATCATCTCAAGACAACATCTACAAATGCTGATGGTGACTCCAACGAAGAAAGTTAATTGCTCATTTATATTTGTTTTATGAAATAACATATCAAGATAATAGAATAACATGGACATATCTGAATAAGTTCACCATACGAAAAGACATTCTCACGCAGGAAACATATAACAAACAACGAAATCAAATACAGAAAATAATATGAAACCGAAAATTCCCCAGATCGACTTTGCTTTCCCAATTACTTGATCCGGTATTGTTGTGATTTGTTTTATTGCTTTATTTGTTTTATTGCACATTGTTGATGGTGATGTACATGCACTTTAACACTAATCCATTCTTTGATTCCTTTTCTACATAATCTATCTATATTTTTTCTTATCTTTGGAGTAAAGCGAAAATGGAATTCGTTGTTGATTAAATCGATCAGCCAAAAGTTGCATAATATTATTTATTGAAAATGTATTTTAGTTTTATTTCGCCGACTGTCAGATACTATTGGATTATTGGTCAGAAAAGTATATTTTGTATTTTTTAAAGATTTTTCCACCCTTTTGGTTGTGATTTTTGGATTCTGATTTCTTTGTGTGTGTGTGTGTGAGGATGAGGGTGTGTGTGTGTGAGGATGAGAGGGTGTGTGTGTGAGGGTGAGGGAGGGTGTGTGTGTGTGTGTTTGACTTTCAAGACCAAGCTGACAACCGAATCAATTTATGTATGATTGCATCCAGGGGCAAAAGCGACAACAAAAGTTTTTGTTTTAAACCAGTCAACAATAAAGCATCTTGGAACGGTCATATCTTCAAATTTTTCAAAACAGATCAAATTTGAAGGATCCTTTTAAGGTTCGCTCTTTATGATATGCCTTATTCCAATTTCTATACAATTTTGTCATCTTATGGTTTGAAATTGAACCTTCATCGTGAAAAATGAATAATTGAAAACATTCTTCTAAGAATAAACATTTCGTCTATCACTTAAAAAAAATATAGGGTTTGTAGTGAAATTTCAAAGATAAATTCAATAACTGAACTGAAACGCTGTCACTCCCTTGACGAGCTAAAACGATGAAAATTCGATATTCTATCATATCCTTTGAGAGGTAAAATTTCACAGATAAAGTACAAATATAAGAAGATAAGAGATAACTATTGATCTTATAAAAATTAAAAAAAAACATAGACCAATATCTGTAAAAACAACTGTCTGAAACGACATTTTTTCCTCTTCACAAAGAAAAAATTCACAGAAATAAATACTACTTCCCGTTTGCAATGCTATATGTAAAAAACAAAATACTCATTACAACATATTATACATGCTTGAAGCAAAATTCTACAACGTCAACTTGAATTCCTGACCTGTTATTATGTTTCTGCTCGGTTGGATCCTCCTTCCGTCAACTGAAATAGAGAGAAAGAGGCTCTGAAATTTTGCGCTAATGAATTTCACCAACTTCCTCCTCCGAGCAAGCCTTCTTGATATCTCGTTGGCCAAACAAGCGGTATCTCGTATCTATCAATAATTAGCCCTGAGAGAGAAAAATAACACCATATCTCATAATTACGAATTCATTAGTATTTCATGAAGAATATAATCAATTTGAGTCTCCTTTCGTGAGCATCCATATGCTTGGAAGCTATACGGTTTCTATTCTATCAGATTCACAATATGTTAGAGCTCCGAACGCTGTGTCTAATAAATAAGAGAGAGTATCGTTTTACCCTTGTTGACGCAAACAATATGATGTCATGCCGGATAAATAAGAATATTTTAGCACTAATTAGATGATCGCTACATAATCATTCAAAATAGATCAATTTACATTTTTTGTAACAGTCAGTCCAAACTGATACACCCAATTATTACGCCTATGTGATTACTAAAGGAGAAAAGATCACCAACACGACCATGAGACAAGACAAATTTCTAGACCAAGATACACTAAAATATCAATACTAGTCTTTATAAAAGTTCTTAAAAATTTCAGCTTTGCACTTGACTAAAAACCTGTGTATATATATATGCGTTTGTTATTATGTTCAATGCCTGACTTGAAATTTTGAAAATCTAAATGTACGCCGGAGAGCTTCCTATCACATAACCGTGACAAAAATGTCGTCCGCCATGTATTTCAAGCATGTCTCGGGAACAACCCTCTCGTAAGATATTCTTGAAAACAAAATTCGAGACACTTGCTTGAAATTACTCCTTGAAAAATGTTCTCTAGAAGGACAGGTTTATCAATCACTATTGCAAAACAAATGTATAAATGAACTTTAACCGGAATCTGAAAGACTACAAAATCTAATTGCAGCCATCATTTACATTTGTTTGATTAATTACATCCTGATATCCCAGGTCGTACTTTCTCAACGAATAAACCATCTCCTCATTCCGCGATTTCAGATTACAAGATAGACCTAAGTCACTTCATTAAATCGCCCAAGGATCAATCATAACACAGTCTATGACGATACAAAATTGTATCAATTGCTGATAGTACCGTTATTAATCACCCTAGTGCAGGGTATCGACGCTCTTTCTATACAAACCTTATGATATCATTACAAAACATTCAAAAGCTCGTTTTTCAGGTTTGACAGCAGGAACGTAAAATTAAGCTTTCTGCAACAGAGATAGAAAGGTCGACAAAGCCTCGCCTTTTGCAAGCTAAAGTTTCAGAGACAACTCTTCGACCGTACAGAAAGCCTCTTGATCAAAATGATTCTAAAATCATATGAAAAATGTATTGAAGGGATATGAGAAAATTTCTTTTCATATGAAACATGGTAACAGGTAATAAAGAAGCTTTAAATTATAGATATGATGGACAAAGCTCAACCTTAAAGTTTTGTGCCCATGACATACATGTTCATCTATTTAGGCACGGTCCATTTGATATTCTTGGAGGGGGGGGGGGGCTTTTTTTTTCGAAAAAAATAATTTTGCTCTCAATTTTGGTGAAAATAATTTGCTGGGACAGAAAAAAATAATCTTGCTCTTACAAATAATCTAAATTTGAAGAATTACCATAAAATTTCGCTAAAATTCTCGATAATTTTCCGGCTCGCTTCGCTCGCCGCAGTTTTCAAATTGTATCAACAATTATAGTTTTCTGTCAAAACATTATTTACTAATAGAAAAGTACATATGTTTGAAGATATCAAAAGTTATACATGTGTGTGATTGAAAAAGGGCTTCCTTAAAAGCTTAAATATATTATCAATATTTATGTATTGCTATTAATACATGTTGCATGTATCCCATAGAGTCTAATTTTATGTTCTTGTAAGCTTGGAAGGAGAACTTCAGTTATTCACCAATTTACAATTCTTAGCATAAACATTTAAAATTTTGTCGGGAGACCTTTCCCTCAGACCCTCTTATACATATTATATACATGTACATTATATAAAATATTGAGAATTGTATTGTAAAAATCTTTTGTCTCTCTGTTTAATAGTGAATTAAATACTTGCATAACTTGCATCACTTTGTTAAATAAAATTCCTTGCTCCTACTTTGCAAGAATAAATAATTCTGCCCCGGTCCGGGGCTAAAAAAATAATCTTGCTCCGGCAAAAAACCCAAGCCCCCTACCCTCCCCCTGAATATCAAATGGACCATGCCTTAGCTGCAATAGGAGAGGTGGTTTCAAATTATGCATATCAATGTCAATTTGTGCTTGATAGGTATGTGTAGTTATATGTATATGTTTTTCTTCCAAATACACAATATGCTCCCGAAACGATAATATATCCTCGTTGGCATCCTCTACACATTATTTTTGATAGGCAATAACAAAATTATCAAAAATCGGGTCAATGTGATTACAAAATCCTTTTAAACGTCAAAAATTATTCATCATGAACAAATTGATGTCAAAGGAGATTTTCTATTTGTATCTAGTCTACAGGACAGTTAATTAGGGCATGGGTGATGTAACTGTTCTGTTTAATAAGATGGAAATCTTCCAACTCGTTACCTTTTTACGTGTTTCGGATAGTAAATCCTCATCAGTGGTACTTCATTCCAAAGTGATTTTCAGACGCAACCAAATTTGTTTTAGTAGCGTTCTATAGTTTGATTCAAGTCTTCCCCAAAAGACAGATCTACAGCAAATTATGCCGTGACACTAGTCTTTGTATGTTTTTTTTGTTAATTTTTTGTGCACGCTTTCGCATGAATGCATGTACATGTACAAGCAATTTCCGGTGTCAGTAACAAGACTGAACATTCTGATTTGAAAAGATAATATGAACATAAAACATCTTTCCACCGAAGATGCAAGAAGGAACAATTACAAAAAGCAGGACTTCGAGCAGAGCACCAATAGTCCGTTTGTCATACTGTAAGATGAAAGGGAGGAGATCCCCAGCGTGAAGATTGTCTGGCTATCACAGCCGAACACACACGGATGAGAAGAGGAAAGAAGGAAAACACGCAAAATCACCCAAAGTGACAGTAGGAAAACACGAAAAATCACCCCATGTGACGATAAGAAAACACTCAAAATCACTCCACGTGACAGTAGAAAAACACGAAAAATCACACCACGTGACAGAGACAACTAGAACAATCACATCAAAATGACTGACAAATAAGGAAAAGCGTTGTTGAAGCATGAAGGACAACACTATATGTATGAATAATCTCCATAAATAATAAATGGACTTAACAATCGAGTTAATAAAAAAGTTAATTATGGAATTAATAAATACCATGCTATTGTAGAGGCTTTATGAAATGATATTAAGCATTCTTTTGAAGCAGTGATTCACCATCGCTGACTTAATGCGTGTGTCCAATTTTTTAGTCGAAAATTATTCTTGAATGCCGTTACAAACAGTGCATAAAAACATTCATACTCCTGTGGGGGTTCCGAATGGTTTTGTATTACGACCAAAGAAAATCTTTCCGGGTTTTTCATTTAGCTCAGTGTACTTCATTGTAACCATCCTTCAAACTGTTTATGCTGGTGATAAATAATATCAGACACATAGAAAGGAATCAATAGAAACCTGAAAAATACTACTTTTTCCGATGAGAGAATTCCATTGTAAAAAGTAACACGAGTCTCTAACTTTCAACTACAACATGATAATGTTCAAATAACTTTGTGACATTACGTAAAAGCAAGAAGATGCTTGATTCGTGTATTTCTGATTTTATTATACAATAATTTTGTGTTCTCGTGCTCAAATTGCATCACTGACTTTCAAGCCATCTTTCGAACTGAAATTCATTTCCAAGAACCTCTAAGATTCCATTGTTGCATAGGAGGAAAAGTTGCAAGTCACCGTAATGAAATATTCAGGACATTATATTAGCATTGTTATTGCAGGAACCAGCAATATAGCTGGACATTCCTGCGAATCCAGCATTTATTATTCAGCATTTTTATAGCTTTGTGTCTCTCACTTTGTCAAAATATGTTCATATAATTCAAAGTGATGATGTCATAAAACTTGTCTATTAACATCGCTTTCATAATTCCTTAACCGGCTGCCCATCAACGTCATGTTATGCTCCATCTTTGTGCTAAAGAAATTGCAGACCAACGAGAGCTTTAAATTAGCCACTTGATGTCTACTGGATTGAGTTTATCATTAAAGCATTATTGTTTTATCACTGAATCATCGAGTATATGTCGAAGATTGTGATGACTTTTCCCAGTTTAGTTTATTTGTAAAAAAAATTCAATGTTCAATTCACAAAGCTTAGTCGAAAATGTGACCATGTTACGTGTCTTTTCGTAGTATTCAGAATAATACGGAAATGTTCCATCTCTCTACCTTCTTGTAGAACATTTCAAAAAAAAAAATATTATACACCAGATACGTGTTTCGGATACTAGTATTTAAAAATCCTCATCAGTGATGCTTCCAGCCAAAGTGATTGTTAGACATACCATAATTCAATTCATTGGCTCCCTTTGGTTATATTTTTTTAATCAAAATTGTGCATTTACTTTGCAGAGAGTGTGCGGCTCCAGTTTTCCTGTAGGGTCGATTTAGTAGCATAACCAAATAAAATATAAGTTCAAAATAGCATTGGAGGGATGGTGCTAAGATGTTAACCTCCTTCAGTTTCAAATATATTTTTAATTGAAATGACAAGTTTCCGAAATAGCCAAATAATATTTATGATGTATATTGATAAAGTGCCAAAACCATATCTGTACGTGTATCATCTAGTTTTAACATTTCAACATAAAACCAAGGAGGTTCTTTAAGGCATGAAATGTTTTAACACGACAAAGTGTCAAGTTTGAATTTGGTACCTGCACGGGGCTGTTTCATTATTTAAATGTTATCACATCATGCGTCTTTACGGACTACACATATTTCATGTTCAGTGTAACGTGCTGTAAAGACCCCTATCACCATAGGCTCTGGGTTCTCAATTGTCTATCTCCCACCAAATTTACCACTCCATTGCATTGTCACGGCAGGTGAAAGGGAACGGGGATAACAGAAATCATCGCCAAGTCTTTTATACATGTCGATATTTTCATTATTGATGAGGCAATTCTCGTTGGGATTGTAAAAAAATGCAGGCCGCTGCAATTAATACTCTTTATCCGCATAAGCTATATATCAAATCAATCAAAGTCGGATTATCTCTGAACACAAGTGGAGTGCAACTCCAAATCGTATTAGATATAGCTGGATTTACATCCAGTGATAATGTATTGGATAAACATGTATTAACTTGGAACATTAAGAAATATCGAAATGAAAAGAAAGCATAAGAAATATCACTTAACGGTATTGGCTAAGATTGAATTGAAAGGACCATTAAATTTTATGGTTCCTGTTGAAATTGACCCCCTAAAATTAACTTCTCCGAAATTAAATTTTGTTATCAATCTCAGAAAGAGAAATATCTATATTTTTTGGAAACTAGTTTTATAGACTCTTCCTCGCTTTCTAGGACATTGTAAATGCATAAATATCATGAAAATTTGTTATTTTGGCAATGTTTCAATACAAAGCATAATTTTATATTATTTTCATCGTGTTGTGAACTTTTTTTCCCTTTGCATGCACAATTTTCTTCAAGAAGGTAGAGAGTTGGAACCCTTCGACATTATTAATATAGACACTTATTTCACGTTGCAGTGTAGAGCAGTTAAAATCGTTCCCGTGGCCTGATGTTTGTCAATAATTACTTCTTTCCAGCTCTGTCACCTGAAAGAAGCTTTGTTTTGGCCTTATATCAATGTGACATCAAATTTATATATTTTTGCCATTTCACCGATAAATATCATCGAAATTAAAGGAGTTTAACATCTTAGCACCATCCCTCCAATGCTATTTTGAACATAGATTTTAGTTGGATATGCTACTGAATCGACCCTACAGGAAATTTGGAGCCACGCGCTCTCTGAAATGTAAAAATCTAACTTCAAAAAATTAAAGAGGGCGCTACTGAAATTATTTTATGTGGCGCCGCTGAAAGCATCACTGATGAGAATTTAATATTCGAAACACGTGTCTGGTGCATGTTAAATGGTTTGGAATTTTCTTCAAGAAGGTAGAGAGTTGGAACTCTTCGACATTATTACAGACATTAAAAGGTAACAACATATCATAACATTAAAGTTGTTCAGAAGCTCGCTCGATATTTTAAACTTTTTTTTTTTTTGGAAATTTGCCTCAAAATGACGTTTTTCCAAAGAACCATTTTTGAAGAAATTCTAAGAAATTAAGAAAGGAAATCATAAATTTTGTATCATTTGTAAGTAGCCTACATTGTACAATAAGTATTTGGAGAAATTCATTACCACTTAAAATATACCTCTTTTTACACACCAATTATATAAGTGGTTGCTGTGGATTCTTGTCGAGGAGGTATTTCTCATACACGTACATGTACTGTACTCTCCTAATATAATTTTTGAAATCGACTCCAGTAACGGTTATTTGAATACGTGATTAATTTATCACATCCCGGGTATGTAGTGAATTATAATCTCATCTAATAAGCTAAAAGTGAATAATCTATCACGACAAAAATAATATTCATCACATCTTTGGTTATGAAAGCGGACTTCTCAGATTTTGAATTAGTATCAGATTTCTAGGTATCCGTATCAATACATGATTATAAAAGCATCTCCAACGTCGAAGAAAATTATCAGGAGTGAGTTAATTTGTCACATCATATTACATTGGTGCTTAATCGAAAGGAAAATTCAGTTTCGCAACAGTTCATAATTACTGAATGTTTCATGGAAAGGAAATGTAGATAATTATAATAACACAACTTTTGAAATCTGTAGCAGAAAAAAGAATCAAGTTAATAAACGAAAATAATCATTAAGTTGCACTCGAAATCAATACGCAATAATTTCAAACCGAGTTACGAATGTAATTGCAGGATACCTCCGAGTCTTAAAGACCATTTAGGCAGCATGGAAAACTTTGCTTCCTTTTGGGAAAAAATAGTCCGTTGAAATTACCTCGTCTGAAGATGTAGATCGATAAGAAGCGAATTATTAACCACTGAGAATTTTAAATGGCTACCATAAATAATTGTTCAGGGACATAACGGACCGAGTTGGTGTGCCGCACAAACGATCGTAATGAACTTCTGTGAGTACAAGGATGACAAGTATAAGGCTGACGAGAGAGTGCGCAGATTGACATGTACATTCTTCATGATAAATTTTGCTGCGGACTTGGTTATATCTTTTTTCAAAGCCTTTTAAGTTAACAATTTAGAAAACATAGAGACAAGCTTAGGGATACAGTCTATGGATATAAGTCTAATAAAATTAGAGACACTCTTGTACACATTTTCTGGCATACTGTATATATGTCCATTCTATGTCTTCACTTGTCAGAGGTTTTTCGGTGTTTTGCAGCGGATGCTGTAACCGAGTCTTGTTGGAGACCCCCACCTTTCCTTGCTGTGGGTGCTGCTACCGAGTCCTTCTTCTTTTAAGAAATTCGTGTATCACATTAATACAAGAAAATAAAGGTCGATCAGGATTTTTGATCTTTTTTTTTCAATAACTACACTATATTTAGTAAGATACATTTAGACATTGTGGTTCAGCATACAGTTATATATTCAATGTCTGTAAGGATACAATTTCATCATGTTTCTTAAATCCATCCGCCTACCAGATCTTAAATCAATCTCAGTCCGATGACAATCTCATTATTCAAGAGTTATCTATTTCAATTCATTTATGTCGTCGCAAGTAAAATTCTTGTATTATCAATGAATTCGAAGTTAATTTTTAAGCTTTTCCTAAAGAAATTGAAAGTAAGATTTATTCGGAGAATAAAATGACAGTTACGCAATCAGTTTCCATGGAGACAATTGTAATGGATTTTTGACTTTTATTCTAATACGTACGAAATTCAATAGTTTTCATTATCAACAATGAAGTACCATAGCTTTTTAGGCTAACTAATTCCCTTGAATAGATCTCACCGTGAGAAGACATCTTAATGCTTGCATCTGGTACTCTATCATGCAGTTAATTTTTATTCAATTTTAGATCAAAGAGTTAAAAGCTCGCATGAAACGTCTGTCTGTATACATTGTATTTAATAACCGAACATTTTCATGATTTATTTTTGATTATGAAATGTTCGGTTATATTCCAGATACATGATTTTGTACAGAAAGTCGTATTTCAACTCAAAACACCAAGTGCACATACATGTATATGTTATATAGTATTAATTGTTTTTCCACATGAAAATGCTTCTTCAGTTTCAGATAAATGTTTTTGTACAGAAATTCTAATTCAATCGAAACCTCAAAGTACAGGTACATGTTATTTCAAATTGTTTTTCGATTAAAGAAAACCCAAAAAGTCATTGTAACCCGATAAATACTTGACCTATCACAATGAAAATAGAATTAACAAGTTTTTTTTTACTTTGCGCAATTCCTTACTTGGTTGTAAAAAGACGGAAATTTTAATATAAGAATGTAAAACATGGATGAAAAGGCACGACGACTAGCATCATTAATATACAAGTACATGTGCATGAAAAAAAATAATAAATGAGTGGGATTGCTATCAAATATTATCTGTGTATTTTGTCCATAAAAAATGATAAAAGAAATTCAAAACGTTGTCATTGTAAATTGATTCTGTCACAAAAATGCTATTTTTATAGAAGTTCTGAAAAGCGTGCAAGCGAATGCCGTTCACATAGGACAAATCACAGGTACCTACCTAACAGTGTTACGTTGTTGTCACAAGGTGTGATTTCCTCCAATCTGTGCCAAAATCCACCTGATCTAACTGCAGCAGAATCGTGGACCTAAGTCTGGCACGACACACTGCTAGTAAAGCACAACGCCAACTGAGCCTCTCTACGGTGTCGATCTTAAGGGAACTCTGCCTTGAAAATCGATCCACAAGAAAAACTTTAGAAGCAGAGTCAAGCCAAACCGCGCTGCAAGATCTGTCAAAAACAACTAATCCTAGCGTGTGTTGTCTAATCTAATCCTCGGAATTGAGAAAGTCAACTAAAGCCTAATTCAATATAAACACATGAAATGTCTTGTCCGAGCCCCGGTAATACACGAGAAGTCCCCATGTCGAGCTCAAATCAATATGGCCTGACTTGACACTATGGGAGTTTATATCAGGCCCGTGTTACTTCGTATTCCTATATCCACTGATTCATTTTGATAGAGACAAACATTATGCGAATCAATTAATAGATTGTCCGTTCCTGGCGGCGTTTGCCATTTCACACTACTTTCTTGGAATGTCCTTGTTGCATTTGCCTGTATATGGATCAGATTTGTGCGGCGATGAGAAGTCTATCAGGATATGTAATTGGTCTATCGAGATACATAGTGAGTACAATAGATGACCATAAATTTTCTAGCAGTAATATGATTGGGACCGGCGTGCCTTCAGCTTCCAGAAGCCGTTTATGGTCATAGCAATGTTATTGAACAATCTGCTTGCACGCAAAGTCAACAGATTAATACGTCAATAGCCATTTAAGTTGACCTAAAATGCTCGTCATTGCTTGTTTTTGCTTCATTCTCAGATACATGTATTGAACCTTGTTATTGGTGAATAATTAAGGTGCGTAGACAAACAAAGCGTTATAAGAGCTAATTCCATAATTCAGATGACAATATACTAAAGTTCAGAATAAACAATTTAACCGTAAACAAGTCCTTGTGGAATCATCTTTTACACTTATCTGGAAGTCATTGATAAGATGCACCTAAAAGTACAAATATGTTGCTCAAGCCAAGGAAAAGGTTCATAGTATACAATGTACATGTACGTTGTGAAATGTGATACTTCAAATTCGAGAAATCTATTGTTTTACAGAGAATATCTTAGTAAAATAACGTCATTTTAATATGACTAAGACTTTAAAAGCCGAAACAACCAATCGTATAGTTTATATTAATTACTCGTATTTATAAATTCATCGGTTTTATTTCATAAGGAGGAAGAGAATGCTGAAGCATTTAAAACGCTTTCAAACTGTTATTGGTTCTTTCATTAAAGAGAAAATTTTCTGAAACGAATTAAGAGGCGTAACTCTTTTTGTAGCCTTCAGTATAGATTATTTTTACCGTAGACAAATAAAACGTGAGTGATTTCCAACAATAAAAAAACAATTGAATTAGCCAAACACATTTATATGTGAAATGACTAGTCACTGTGCTTAGAATAAACATATATTATAAACAAAGAGAAGATAAAAAAAACCTTGAACTTATATGGAATATAGAATTAAGTTTCTAGAAATAAATAATAACAAGCTAGGCTTATCTTTACATTAAGGTTCAATTTATGTTGCTTTTTAAAATGTTACGGCTGAAAAAAGTCTGTCTGAGCATTGGCCATCACCGACTTTTAGCATTACTTAGTCTGGTGTTATTTCCTCATCCATATTGTCATGATATAGATTGGTCTCGAAGGGAATTCAAGCCAAACCGTAAGCAATAAAATGACTTAGGCGCACTCAACGTGATATTTTAAATAGAAATTCCCGGGATCAGTTAATGTTTTTAAAAAGACCTATATTCCAACAAAATATTAGGAAATTGAATTTCAGCATCAAAACTTAATACAACATACGTTGATTAATATAAAAGAAGAGATTTAGCCATCACGCTGTATTGAGATTGAGTTAAAATATGGTAAAAGCGCCTGTTAAAAACACAGTGTTCTATATTTGTACATGTCCATTCTATGACAACCGAGACAAATCCTTGTAACCATGGTGATTCGAAATTTCATGCTTTAGCTACATCTTTCGGTATTTTTTCGACAGAGCTTCCACAGTCTTTGACCATATTTCATTCTTTGGATTAAGGATTTCTGACGAGGGTTAAGTACCAGAAACGTGCATGTCTGGCCAATGCTGCAAATTTATATTCATTCTTAAATGATGCTATGAATTTGAAGACGTATAACATTTGTACCACTTGGTGAGTGTCACTGCTGCTGGACCAGGAGTCCCCGAGGAACACGTAGCCAAGTCCGATATACTTCGATGGATCGTTTCATCAAACGCATTCAAAAACTTCTGTTCACAAAATTTTCTCGAAATTTCTGAAAAGTGGGTCCTGCAGCATATTATCCAATCCGTCCAGCTACGTCTTTCGGTATTTTTTGGACACAACTTTCACAGTCTTTGGCCATATTTCATTTTCTAGATCGAGGTTCACTGACAAGGGCTAAGTACCCGAAATGTGCATGTCTGGTCCATACTGCAAATTTATCTGTTTTAAATGATGCTATTAATTTGAAGACGTGTAACATTTGTACCTGCTTTGACATTGATATCATCTCCAGTCAGGCAGAGAAGCTTACCATCCATCACCTCATGAGTCAAAGGAGATCCTGACGATAATCCAAACAGCACTCACAATAGAGCAACAAATGGAGCATCGACGGACCCAAGCAAGCTAGAGGTGGGACCAGGTGCCCGGGAGGAGTAAGCATCCCCTGTTGGCTAGCCGCACCCGCCGTCGATGTTCACGCGTTGTACCAAGATTGCTATCATACGGCATTTACATTTCTCGGCTCATCAGATACGCGAGAGCTTGCTCACATGTTTCGGACTTCCATGATAAAAATATACAAATAACTAAAAAAAAAACTTATAAGCAAAGGATTTAGATATTTTACAATAACTATTCTGAACTTCTTTCAAAATTTAGAACGACTTCGGCATCAGGGTACGAATCATTGGGAACCTCATTGCCTTCATTTTACGGTTACCTAATAAACAAAATCAGAAAGATCAAAATCAGATCAAACTTTAACCACAAATGTAAGAAAATAGTCGGTCGCCTGCTTTACCGAGGATATGATCCTAAAGTCATCACAAAAACACTGGATATGGTACCGGACCAATATACAGTTTTGTACCAATGAACCGTGACGACGGGGCTCCATGACGGGCCTTGTTCTAATCTCGTCCTATCTGAAAGTGTGTCAGACTTCTCGGGTGATTGATTTTGGGCTCGCTTCAGCCAGCAGAGCACATATTGTTATACGCATGCCATATAAATTTAGATCCGTTTACATAGAATCTGTGTTACAAGAGGCCGCTGTGTTTAACTATCTTGTTTGTGATGTCACCTTACAGTGAGACGTTTTATATGTATACAACAATTGTGCGTCTATGGAGACCTCTGTGTATCCGGATAAGTGGGAGAGTTGTGCGCACGTAATCCTGATAACCACACCATTTGCTAATAGCAGATGGCCGTCCAGTTTGCTAATAGCAGATGGTGCACATTGGTTCCTTTCCTTTTATGTGTTGTCATTTAAAATGTTTGATGTTTCTGTACGTCTGTTTCGATTGTTTTGTACGAGACTAGTGATTTGTTGTGTTGTACTTTTGTCTGATGTTATGTATGTGTCACTTTCGTATGGGTTTGTTTCGTTGGGTGAGTGCAGGGAATTCTGGAGATCCTTCCCTTTTCTTGATAAGATGTTACTAGGAAAACTATTTCTTATTGTCTGATATACTGCTTCCCAGGTTATACAAGACATTTTCGAAATATTTTCTGATGGTTTCAAACAGGTTCACTTGAAACATTTCTGACAAAACGTTCCAAGAACATTTTAAAAACTCTATGCAGTAGAATGTAAATGTTTTAAAACGTTTTAACAACATGTAAGAGTGATGAACATTATGAAACGTCTCCAAAAAATGTTTCTGGGACCATACACAATCACGTTTCTGGAACATTTACTGAAATATTTTAACATGTTTTTAAAACATGCTTGTGTTAACTGGGTATGTTGCTATATACGCTATATTCTACACTTTCATGTTTGTAATTGCATCGTAAGACTAATCTTAAAGAAGTTTAAAGAAATATGAAAAAACCAGGATATGCTTACTCTAGACTTAATTTGCGGTGCAGTTGCGACCGAGTTCTGTCGGTGATCCTCTCCTTTCTTTCATATTACTCATTCCTGGTGATTACTAACATTAACTTCCTAGATCTAATTTTACCACTTGGCGAGTGTCACTGCTGGTCTATTAGGAGTTCCCGAGGGCACATTTAGCAAAGTTCAATCTACTTCGGTTGATCGTCTCTCCAACGCATTCGAAAATTTCTGTATCAAAATTTCTTGAAATTTCTAAAATTTGGGCCCTGTAGAATCATATCTTAGCCATTCTGCGATGTCTTGGACGTTATAATTTTGATACATTTTTTGAGATTAAAATTGTGCAATTTTCAGATAGTGTGCGGCTCCAAAATCCCTGTAGGGTCGATTCAGTAGCAAATCCAAATAAAATCTACATGTAGTTCAAGATAGCATAGGAGCGATGGTGCTTAGATGTTAACCTCCTTTAATTCGATATTTTTGAATGAAATGACAAGTTTGCAAAATAATCTTTATGATGTCAAATTGAATAAGTGCCAAAACAAAGCTTCATTCAGGCGAAAGAGCTGGAAATAAGTAATTAATACACTTAAGAAACATCCATGTCACGGAGAACGAGTAAAGCTGCTCCGCACTCCAACAGGAAATAAGTGTTTATTTAATAATATGGAAGTGTTCCAACTCTATACCTTTCGAAGAAAATGTCAAACCAATTCATTATGCACAAGACACGTGTTTCGGATAACAAAAATCCTCATAAGTGATGCATCCGTCCAAAGTGAGTTTTATATTCGAAACACGTGTCCGATGCATGGAAATTGGTTTGGAATTTTCCTCAAGAATTTATAGAGTTGGAACCCTTCGACATTATTAGAAACAGCCAAAATTCATTATAGTAGCGCCCTCTGGTCATATTTTGTCAAATTAATTTTTTGTAATTTGCAGAGAGCGCGCGGCTCCAAATTCCTGTAGGGTCAATTCAGTAGCATATGTAATAAAACCAAGAAACTTTTAAGTCAAGATTTTCGCTTTCACAAACAAGTAACGACTTTCTGGGAATTGAAGAAAAGAAAATATATTGTCCATTTCTTTTGAAATTCGGACCCATACAAGCAACAGAGTATATTACATTGGGTATTTCACTACCTTCATTTATTGTGATATAATTAACAAAAGGATCAAAGGTAGACAGAATAATTTTACAATCGAAATTGTGTTTGGATCATCAAACGTCTTTTATAATGTGAATATGATCCTTCTGTCACCAGACAGACACTTGGCTTGGTACTAGGCCTATTTACAGCTGTATATGTACCAGCGCATTCTTAAGAATTGTTTGATGAAGAATTATGACGACAAGACTCCATTTTCATCTTACAGTGAGGAGGATATTTTACACCACAATTGTGAGTTCTTCGAGACATTTGGCTAATCGACAAAGTGGGAGGATTAAGCGCACGTAATTCGGATAACCACACCGTCTGCTACTTGCGTGACATGACAGAAGGCCGTCCTAAGTCGGCATCACTTGCCCATTGGTCTCGTTGGTTTATGTGTGGTCTTTTGTGTTTGATGTTTCTATGGTGTGAGTTGGTGTTCCTTTCCCTTATGCGTCGCTTTCTGTACACGTCTGCTCTGTGTTTTAGCCTTATGTGTTTTGGGGTTTTGCTTTGGGTGTCACAAACGAGTGTTGTTGGAGATCCCCTCCTTTGTTTTGAATGTTTGTAATTGATTGATTCAATGGAAAAGGTTCACAGCGGAACACACCCGTAGAATTGTAACTAACAATGACCATAAGATATAATCACTAAATAACCCTGACATTCTTGCAGGGATATATTAAGACAACACCTACAAAAATGGATCGACAAACAAAGCAAATACACCAAACAGGATACTTTAATGATAATGCATGGATTGAAATAGACCAATGTGCATCCATTTGCACCTATTTATTTCCTATTTGGGTTGTGCGCTCTTTATTCGTTTTGCAAACCATTCCCGATTTTTTTCCTTCATGTTTCAAATGTGTCCCTGCGAAGTGCGAGGTTTAAATTTCTGGGGTTTTTTTTATCTAGGAATATTCGCCATCGTCTAAATTGTTCCCGGCTGTTAGTCTTTGTTTGTTTGTTTGTTTGTTTTTTGCAGCCATGTTCTTTCTCGCATATCATCGTCTAGTAGTATAAAGGCGTTTTATTCATACAACCGGCTTCTCGGAAGGCCTAAGTGAATCCGGGTAAGATTATTAGTTGCCCGCGCCGTCGCGCCATTTCAGGACGTCAACAGAATCCAAACTCCATATTAGTCTCACGCCGTCTGGGAATTTCATGACGTCAACAGAATACAGATTCTCCCACTTGAGACTGAGAACTCTCAAATTTCCCTGGGGTAAGATAAATCGATCTCACCCTCTGACGTCATCGATCTCACCTTCTGACGTCATCGCTACCAAAGCGACGTTATGGAAGTAAGGCAAACTGATGATTATAACAGACACTCTAGATACTCGATAACGTGGGAGAAAAACAATCAAACACCACCATGAGGGAGGGATGGCTAATTATCAACCCTCGTGTAAATATTTTGCTTGTCCATGACTCGGCAAGCCTCGTCATGGACTTGCAAAATTTGTACACTCGGGTTGAGAAATCGCCATCCCTCCCTCATGGTGGTGTAAGATTAATAGAATCTATCCCCAGATGTGATCAGGGACAAGGAAATCCAACCCGAGTGTGCAGGATTTGCTTGTACCACGACGAGGCTTGCCGAGTCGTGGACAAAAGCAAATCCTGGACACGAGGGTTGGATTTCCGTGTCCCTGATCACATCTGGAGATTGATTTTTTTTTTCTCCCACTGTCTAAAAGCGCTAAAAATAGATTGTATGCATTATTTTTCATAGTTTTGATCAGCTAACGCAGGAATCGTATATGACGTCACAATTGACGTTACAGTCAAACGGCACGTGAAAATGTTATCTTACCCAATAGGGGTAGACGAGGATATCTTTTCCCATTGTTTCCATGGATATCCCAGTCCACAGTGGGAGAATATATAATTATTCTCGCACATTGGATAGGTTGATTCCCATTTTCAGCGGTGCTTGAGAATTCGATCCGGCACCCCTGATCCGATTGTTCCTTTATGACGTCACAGACCAACTGACGCACGATTTTTGGTATGCAAATACATTTAGCATGACGTTCAGTTAATCTGATGCGTAAACAAGAGGACTTTGAAGGTTTCAATGTGCGAGAAAAATAATCAAGCACCACATTTGAGTTCCGGATAGAAAAATAACAGTCTCGGGTCGGATGATCGACATCCCAATCTCGGCTAACGCCTTGGTTGGGACTTGATCTATCCCACCCTCGACTGATATTTTTCTATCCGAAACTCAAAGTGGTGCTAGGTTCTAATATTACTCCATATCAGTCTCACGCCGTCTGGGCATTTCAGGACGTCAACAGAATACAGACTCCATGTTAGTCTCACGTCGTCCGGCCATTTCAGGACGCCAACAGAATACATACTTCATATTAGTTTCACGCCGTCGAGGCATTTCAGGACGTCCTATTTATCTATTCAAATATCTTATCCTTCTTCTGTATTTCGGTGGCACCATCTACACTGGATTCGCTTTAATAAGCAATATAACTTAATGGGTACGTCTTTTACGTTTAAATCAATAGTCTTCCTTCGTTTCGAATGTTGTACTTAGTTCGAAAGGTCTTTCGCATTAGATGTTGGTAATTTTTACGGACTTTCTATAAAATATGTAATGGTTTAATCTTTACATTAAGTTGGTTGTTTTTCTTGCACAATCTAAAATTAATTCTGTTATCATTTGCAAATCATTTATATATGTTGTCATTGTTCTCTCTTTGTGTTTGATGTCATAACTGTTTTAAATTTAATCATTAAAATATGTTAGATTTTTCTTTCTTTTATAAGCTAGCTTATGATCCCTCCATTTAGATTAACATTCTTTATTTCAATTTATCTTCAGTGTTTTATTCTTAAATTTCCATGAAGATTTCATAGATAACGAACTAGAAAGGTTTCTTGTTGCGGTTGCAACAAGAGTGTCTTCCTCCTATACAATTTTTGGTTTGGAAATATGAAGGACGTCACATTACATGTATTTATATTATATATTTAAGTTTTCAAATAGCAGTAACATTAAATTTTCAATCCGATAATTGTTGGTGAGCAACCATTTGATTTGGGGGGGGGGGGGGGGGGCAGGAATTCTATTGCCAGCCGGTAAAATTTTTTCAGCAATTTTCTGAGCAGGCCATTTTTTTCAGCCATTACCAGAGTCGGAGAATAATTTTCGCCGGTTCTTCGGGCCGGATTTAAACAAATTGTCAAATGTTGTGAATGTCTGTGTAAGTTAAACTCCCCGCTGTTACAGAGTATGAGTTAATAACCGTTCCTTCAGATGTCTCTTTGCAATTAGCGAATTTCAGACAGATTGTATGATGTTTAGATAGAACCTTTTCTAGATTTTTGTGCCTATGCGTATTAGGTCTCTGGTAGATACAGCTATGTGAACAGTTTGTATTTATATTAATTAATGTTTTGACTTTAAATTGTCTGGCACAAAGGGCCAGCAAAAATTTCCATATCATGCAATGTATCCTTACTTTTGCATGGTCCGGGAAAAAAATTGCCGGCCCTTTGGGCCGGAATATTTTTTTCAGCATTTTTCAGAGCCGGGATTTTTTTTTGCAAATTCTTCCTGCCCCCTTCCCCCATAAAAAAGGCGAGCTCGTAGCTGTAGAACCAATTTTCTTGAGAAGAGAAATGGTAATAACAAGTTACGTTCAATATATATATATATATATATATAAAAGCACAAAAAATATCTTTATATCTTTTTTTTATATCTTTTTTTTTTTTTCCAAGCGACGTGCATTCGCCCTTTGTTGGGCTGATCCGACATTGTCTGAATAGTGAACGTGGTTGTTTTCACCTCTTTTGTGCTATCTATATATATATATATATATATAGAAAAAAATGTTAAAGCACCACAGAAACGATGTATTATTTTCACATATTTTATTGTTACACGTGTTTCGGCCGTATCTAAGGCCTCTTCAGACAATAATGTACGAAACAAAGTATTGGTACATGCAATATATTGATGAAAAAGCATGATAAGTAAATAAGATTAAGTACTAAGCACTCCTTGGTCACGTATGCTTACTGCAAGGGAAAAGTAAATAAATGATATTATCAGTTCTACCTATAGGAAGTGCTGAATCAGATAAATTGGTCAAATGAACATGTTTTAAGAAATGTGGGCGTAAATTATCAAGTTCTGTTTAACATAGGTTTAAATCTATCAATAAAACTCTGTTCTTTAATAGTAATCATAGAATAATCATCTGTTTGATAAATTGGCATAACTTTAAAATTCCCTTTACTACATTCAAACATATGTTTTGATACAAAAAGAATCCTATTTTGAGGGAGTTTAATGTTACTTCTATGAAGGGAAATACGTTGATTTAACTGTTTGGTGGAACCTATGTATTCTTCCTTGCATTTATTACACTGTAAAATATAAACAACATTTTTTGATGTGCATGTTAAATTTCTCTTAATTTCAAAATAGGTACCTGCATTCTTAAACTTAAAATACTTTCCTTCAATTAAGATATCACATATCTTACACCTTTTGTTTTAACACTTAAAAACACCTTGAGTAATTACATTGTTTTCTTCTTCAAATTTGGCACTTGTGAGTAACTGTTTTAGATTTTTTGGTTGTCTTTTGCTTTTAATCAGTTTTGTCTCATTTAATATATTTTCTAGTTTTTCACTCATTTTTAATTGGTTTAGATTTTTGTATGCTTCATGAAAAATTTCAGGATTACATTTATTAAATGTAGTGACAAATGGCAATACGTCTACTGATGGTTTTTCTTTAGTTTTTCTTAATTCTGCTAAAGGAATCCTTTTAGCCAAATCAATTCCTTTATTAATAAGGGAAATTGGAAATGCGCGTTGTAAAAGTGCTTTTCGAAGTTCATCTAAACGTATTCTTTTAATTTCAGTATCACTGACAATCGTACAAATTCTTCTTGCCAAATTATACGGTATAGATTTAAGACAAGTTTTGGGGTGTTGACTTTTAAAGTGGAGGTACTGTTGTGTGTCCGTTGGTTTTCTATATATATCTGTTGATACTGTTTGATTATTTATTTTGATTAGAATGTCAAGAAAAGGAATTTCTTTTTCGCTACATTCCATCGTATATTTTATGTTGGGGTGGATACATTGTAAAATTTGATATAAATCATTTATATCTCCCCAATTAGGGTCCCATAAAATGATGCAATCATCAATATATCTTTTCCAAGAATTTCGAAAAACATTAGCATCCATTTTTTGAAATTTAGTTTCCACAATTTGGTAAAGGGACCGTTCTAAATATCCAAGTGTGAGATTTGCATAAACTGGGGCCATTTTAGTCCCCATGGCTGTTCCAAGGATTTGTATAAAATGTTTATTATTGAATTGAAATGTGTTATTATTTAGAATTAGATCTACACTGTCTAATACAAATGACTTATTAAATCGATGATGTAACTCGTTTGGAAAATTATCAAGCCAAAATTCGATTGCTTCCTTTCCAAGGTAATGTGGAATATTACTATATAAACTTGTTACGTCAAATGTTGTTAGTATAGTACCTTTAGAGACTGAAGACGGAATATGGTTTAAGTAATCAATATCATCTCTAACATAACTTTCTACGTGTTTAAGAAATGGTTGAAGTAATATATCAACAAGATTACTAAGTCTATGTGTAGGACAGGATGGACCTGCAATTATCGGTCTGAATTTTAAGTCTGCGGGATTGGGAATTTCTATATATTCAGACTTTTGTAATTTAATCGCTTCTTTAATATTTTCGGATTTGTGAATCTTAGGAAGTCCATAGAAATTGCTAGTTTTGTAATCAAAATTGATTAAGTAGTCTTTCTTGGAAAAGATATATTGATGATTGCATCATTTTATGGGACCCTAATTGGGGAGATATAAATGATTTATATCAAATTTTACAATGTATCCACCCCAACATAAAATATACGATGGAATGTAGCGAAAAAGAAATTCCTTTTCTTGACATTCTAATCAAAATAAATAATCAAACAGTATCAACAGATATATATAGAAAACCAACGGACACACAACAGTACCTCCACTTTAAAAGTCAACACCCCAAAACTTGTCTTAAATCTATACCGTATAATTTGGCAAGAAGAATTTGTACGATTGTCAGTGATACTGAAATTAAAAGAATACGTTTAGATGAACTTCGAAAAGCACTTTTACAACGCGCATTTCCAATTTCCCTTATTAATAAAGGAATTGATTTGGCTAAAAGGATTCCTTTAGCAGAATTAAGAAAAACTAAAGAAAAACCATCAGTAGACGTATTGCCATTTGTCACTACATTTAATAAATGTAATCCTGAAATTTTTCATGAAGCATACAAAAATCTAAACCAATTAAAAATGAGTGAAAAACTAGAAAATATATTAAATGAGACAAAACTGATTAAAAGCAAAAGACAACCAAAAAATCTAAAACAGTTACTCACAAGTGCCAAATTTGAAGAAGAAAACAATGTAATTACTCAAGGTGTTTTTAAGTGTAAAAACAAAAGGTGTAAGATATGTGATATCTTAATTGAAGGAAAGTATTTTAAGTTTAAGAATGCAGGTACCTATTTTGAAATTAAGAGAAATTTAACATGCACATCAAAAAATGTTGTTTATATTTTACAGTGTAATAAATGCAAGGAAGAATACATAGGTTCCACCAAACAGTTAAATCAACGTATTTCCCTTCATAGAAGTAACATTAAACTCCCTCAAAATAGGATTCTTTTTGTATCAAAACATATGTTTGAATGTAGTAAAGGGAATTTTAAAGTTATGCCAATTTATCAAACAGATGATTATTCTATGATTACTATTAAAGAACAGAGTTTTATTGATAGATTTAAACCTATGTTAAACAAAACTTGATAATTTACGCCCACATTTCTTAAAACATGTTCATTTGACCAATTTATCTGATTCAGCACTTCCTATAGGTAGAACTGATAATATCATTTATTTACTTTTCCCTTGCAGTAAGCATACGTGACCAAGGAGTGCTTAGTACTTAATCTTATTTACTTATCATGCTTTTTCATCAATATATTGCATGTACCAATACTTTGTTTCGTACATTATTGTCTGAAGAGGCCTTAGATACGGCCGAAACACGTGTAACAATGAAATATGTGAAAATAATACATCGTTTCTGTGGTGCTTTAACATTTTTTTCTATTTTATTCTTCTTTACGTTGGATTTTTTAATCATATTTTGGATATGTATATATATATATATATATATATATATATATATATATATATATATATATATATATATATATATATATATATATATATATATATATATATATATATATATAGACAGCACAAAAGAGGTGAAAACAACCACGTTCACTATTCAGACAATGTCGGATCAGTTTAAACACGTTTAGTGTCGTGGTCGCTTGTACCTTTTTTTGTGCTTTTATATATATATATATATATATATATACCATGAGGTTCTCGCTGTGCAGGTTCAAATTTGGACCCCCCCCCTTCCCTTTTTTCAAAGTTTATTTTGAATTTCCATCATGGCGACATCGTTCAATATAAACAGAACTGTTTTCGAAAAACGAGGGGAGGGAAGAATGTTGGAGAAATCGTTCATCAATTTGTAAATAAACCAACCGAAAATTATGTTCGAACGTTTGCTAGAATTAGAAATTAAACTTGATGTTCAAAATATAGTTATTGAAGTTTAGAAACAGGTTTGTAGGTTAGAAATCGGAATCAAACTACCACTTTTTGTGTGTAAATTCTGGTTTGTAGCTGATCTCTTCTAAATTAATCAACTGTTTTAAAATCAAATTGTGTATATCGAAATGTATTTATGAAATGCATATTCATCATTGCCGTGAAATCGGAATTTGAAAATCTCAACACTGCTTTTCTCGAGTCGGACTCGGACTACCAATTTTAGTGTGCGCCCGATCTGTTGGCGTGAAGGTGTATCGAAATACCCAACTCAAAATTTCGATGCTCATATCTTTTCAACAGTAAGAGATAGGAAAAATCAGAAAGACTAAATAAGACAGATATATGGATAAAAATAATAATATTGAAATTTTTAGGAAACTTCATAAGCTTAATTTTTGTTTACTATTATAAGCAAAAAAGTGTCTTCCTCCTATGAACTTCTGAATTTGGAAATATGAAGGACGGTGAAGGACGTCATCGTAATAAATCGTTACAGTGTGCATCTAGCATTTCATATCTTGCATGGCTGTCGACTTTCAAAAAGAATGGAAATTGTAGATAGCAAAATACGAGATATTTAAGCTTACAAATAGCAAAACATGAAATTTTCGGTCCTTTTGAGTAATTCGACGCTCCCGTCAAATATTTGAATCTACTAAAAAACATGATAAAAAAAAATAACAGAGACCAAAAATAAAAAAGACCAATCTAGCTTTTACTCCAAACGTAACGTTGAAGAACTTTCATTGTCCTAGCTTACAGGGTTCTTGAGAAATCGCTGATCCAATTTTCCACGGTTACGAAAACAATAGGTCTTCCGACGGAAGTCGGAAGACCTAATAACACAAAATCAAATATGTATTATAAAACCTAGTTAATTCCATTTGTAGGATTGTGCGAGATTGAATTTCATATCATTTTGCTTTAGCAATAAAAATAGTACAGTAACTATGGTGATGCATTGTCAAAACATGAATTTCATTCTTTGAATTCGTTATCATCTCAAATCCTCTACACGAGAAAAACAAAAACAAAATGATTGATATTAGAAACGAATATCACAATGCTCAACCACTAAGTTTCAATATAAGTATATTAAGTACATTGTACTTTCCCCGAGCACCTGGTCTCGCAACCGTTTCCATGGAAATTCTAATGATTTTGCCTTTCCTTCTCGACTGATAGGTACTTCTTTGATGTTTATGTTTATAATGATAATGTACAATTATCATAATTAACAATTATCATTAAATTGCAATAAAGGTTCTTATGTACAACATACCTTAAAAACCGCAAAAACTTTAACCTTGGTCAAAACTTTTGAATAATAAGTGATAGAGCTATTCACATGGATACCAAAAATTTTGACTTTGTGACCTTGACCTTTGAGTTTGACCTAGTTTTGTGAGTGCTGTTGAGATTGTCCTCAGGATCCTCTTTAACTCTTTTGAAAAGCATTAACCTCAAGTGGCATTAACATTTGAATGGTAAGTGATAGGGATTTGATATTTCACATGTGTATTGCTTGTGACAAGAACTTTCAATGTAATACCTTTTTTAATCTTGTGGCCTTGACTTTGGCGTTTGACCTACTTTTGACAAACTTTAACCTTGGCCATAACTTTTTAATGGTAAGTGATAGGGCTTTGGTATTTCATATGTGTATTCTTTATGACAAGACATTTCCATAAATATCAAAGTTTCTTAAATAACTATAATGATTTTTCTAGAGAGTATTGGGCAATGAGTGCCAACTTACAACAGCAATTTTTAACGTTTGTAGCGCATGGTTCAGTTACATGTATCCTGATAACTTGTTTTTATCAATATAGCAGAGATGATAAGTAAGATGATGATGCGATGACAACAGCAGAACACATCCCCATGACAGCAAAGGAAAGAACAGCGCTTATAAAGATATTATATGCTGTCTCTTGTGTTTGGTGTTTTGATGTCGTGTTTGATGTTCCTTCTCCTATTTGCGTCACTTGTTGTGTAGTAATTTGTGTTTTAGCATAGGGGTGTATCGGTGTTATATTGTGAATGATGCTACCGAGTCTCGCTGAAGATATCTACCTTAGTTTCCTCGATTTCAGAATTTCAATTTTGATTTTGATAATAGTACATGTAATTCTGTAGTCGCTGAAAAGTAAAATCATATTTCTTGGAAGGATTTTAGTGTAATTTCCGTAACTCTAGAAACCAAAATCTCGGAAGCAAGTTTCATTTACTGTACATAAATTCCTTTTTCAAACTCGGTTCTTTTGATTCCAACACTTTCAGTAGATTTTATAAAATAAAGGGAGTCTTAGTTCACCAGAACGTAATGGTTCAACTTAGCTATGGTGTTATTGATCCTGCAGGGTGTTTTTGTACATATAAGGTTTCCTAAAAATGAAGAAGTTTAAATGATAAGAAGAGATAATTAACACGTTTGGTTTATTCATTCATGACAGATTGAATTGATAGTAAAACGAATCCTTTGAAATCGCAGAGAAAAAATCCTATTTACATCAAATACTTTGAGGGGTTTTTGTTTCTGCTGGTGGACTGATACAAATGTAATCCCCGCGGATATCGTCGCCTTCTTTAACTTGACTGAAATCTCCGTCACATAGTGCGATGAACATTTCTAAACTAAGGGATTTATCCCTGACGGCAAAACTCTCTACGGTATTAATTTTAGGTTATGTCCTCAGTCTCTGGTATCATATCTAGTACTGATATTTTGATAATTCCATGAATTGTTCGATCAGATGACTCAAATAGTTGCATGCATACCAGCAATTTATATCATCGACTACAGATAATACGCAAAACATACTATGTACAATCTGTTTGCCAAGGTAAAAACATACAATGTACAATCTGTTTGCCAAGGTAAAAACACACTATGTACAATCTGTTTGCCAAGGTAAAAACACACTATGTACAATCTGTTTGCCAAGGTAAAAACATACTATGTATAATCTGTTTGCCAAGGTAAAAACATACAATGTACAATCTCTTTGCCAAAGTAAAAACACACTATGTACAATCTGTTTGCCAAGGTAAAAACATACTATGTACAATCTGTTTGCCAAGGTAAAAGGTAAAAACATACTATGTACAATCTGTTTGCCAAGGTAAAAACATACAATGTACAATCTCTTTGCCAAGTTTAAAACATACTATGTACAATCTGTTTGCCAAGGTAAAAACACACTATGTACAATCTGTTTGCCAAGGTAAAAACACACTATGTACAATCTGTTTGCCAAGATAAAAACATACTATGTACAATCTGTTTGCCAAGGTAAAAACATACAATGTACAATCTCTTTGCCAAGGTAAAAACATACTATGTACAATCTGTTTGCCAAGGTAAAAACACACTATGTACAATCTGTTTGCCAAGGTAAAAACACACTATGTACAATCTGTTTGCCAAGGTAAAAACATACTATGTACAATCTGTTTGCCAAGGTAAAAACATACTATGTACAATCTGTTTGCCAAGGTAAAAACACACTATGTACAATCTGTTTGCCAAGGTAAAAACATACTATGTACAATCTGTTTGCCAAGGTAAAAAGCTATTTGTTAATGTCAACAATAATCAAAGCCGATAAAACACGAAGCAAGATAAGAAAAAAATAAAGAAAAAAAACTCGGGCACTTTATTTTAAAACAGATTTAGAAACTATGAAAAGGGTGCTACACTTGTTCTATTTTTTCCATTAACTTAAAGAATAAATGTGACTTTAAAGAGTTTCCGCCGATATGGATATATGATCTGACACATCTATTTCAGGTGCACTGCATTTATAAATATCTGTCTGGTATTAGAGTTGAGGTTCATTTTGAGTTCTTTGAAGTCTATGATATCTCCTATTGTTGATTACAGTGGTTATTTTAGAATTATTATAGCTTGTTTGATGTCCTCTAATTTGACTTCTTTTAAGTAAATGACAGTCGATTACGATACTAAAACGGTAAAACTGTTGTACAAAAATGTAGGAGGTTAAATTTCTCCTTGATTAGGAACAGCGAATACTAGATGAACTTTAAAGGACCCTCTTCATGGAATGGATTCTTATTTTCGCAATGATAAGGTCGATCCTTTTTATACAACTATCATCTCATTCTCAACTTGAATACTCGGTAACTGTCAGATATTTCTCTTAACTACTGCCAAAGTGAGGAGAAAGAGTGATCTCTGTAATAATAAATTCGATATATCCAACCAGTTAGATTGTAATTGTACAATTTGGCAAGGTCGGGGCACTTCGTCTAAATCTTCATCTTGGAAATGTCTTGCGCGTAAAATTGACCAGTTCCTTAGAGTACCTTAATGAATAAAAGCCAAAACAGTTTAAAAAAAGTACACATTCAGAATTATATTTTATCGAATGAAATGAATGTTTAATGTATAATTGAAATATTTTTTATAGTAGCTCTTCAACTATACTGTTCAACTGAATTCTAATTCTTTGTTTTCTTCGTGTTCTTTTATATGTTACCAAATATTATACAGTTATACTTAGTTTTACCAGAGAAGATAACGTAAACAGCACATGGTTCCTATGTTGCTACGCCAATGACATAATCCATTGCAAGCATGATAATCGTATTTCTGATAAGCGGTTTTCTAAATTTGACTTATGTTAGACTTTCGCTTAACTTTTGCATTGTGCTAGAAGAGAAAGGATATCCAAATGGACTCGGTTGCAGCGCGCTAAATTAACATCGAAACTCAAATGCGAAAGCAGAGTAACGATTTAATAAGACAGAAATTCATATTTTATTGCTTTCTTGCATTTACTAATACAAATTGTACTTCACATTAAAAAGCGAACACCTTCAAGCGTTATATAGCGGGCGTCGCGGTACACTTTGATCCTTCTCGGTTGGTATTGCAATTCGTTTTCCAAATTATTGTGTTCTCTGCATTGCTAATATGTTTGACTCCATCTTCGACGTAGATGTGTCCGTTTGTCCCCTGTTCTCTGTTTAAGTTGTTTTGTCTATTCATTGTATGTTACATTCTGTTGGGTGTGTGTCGATATGATCAGTGCAGACTACATTTTAATTTCGCTGGACATCTCTTCCTTCAAATTATGATAATTTTGAAACATTAACGTACAATCTAAATGGCATCAGTATGTGGAATGACATATTGATTAAATGCATTTTAATTTTCCGACAACAAAAACCAATATTTTGTTCTAATTTATTTAGAAAGAAAGTTTCAAATTTTGGCTCTTTAATACGCTTATCACGCACTGATAATTCCTAACTTTGTAAATGAAGAATATTCAAAATCAGATAAGACTTTGAATATCTCATTAATAAAACAAATTCTACAATTTGAATCCGAAAAAGAAAAGATATGGTGTTAAGAGTCAGCTTTTGACCATGACAATTCCTTCTTAATACATCGTGAAATCACAACGCGACAAGGTGGCATTGATCATATCGGAACACACGGACACGGGACTACAAAGAAAAGGCAAACTTAATGACAACGTGAACATTTCGTTACAGAATGAAAGTCAAACACAAACGGAAATCATATTCCAAAAATCACAACCAAAATAATACAGAAGTGTTCAACGCAATACCGTCTAAAAGAAAATTTCAAACAAATTTTGAATGCTTCAGACACGTGTTTCGGAAATTAAATCATCATCAGTGATGCTTCCAGCCAAAGTGATTTTCAGACACAGCCAAAAATCATTTAGGTAGCGTCCTCTGGTTTTATTCTTTTGAATTTAGATTTGTACAATTCCTTTGCAGAGAGTGCGCGGTTCCAAATTTCCTGTAGGGTCGGTTCAGTAGCATAATTAAATAAAATCGATGACAAAAATAGCATTGAAAGATTGGTGCTCAGAATTTTTGAAAAAAAAGGTTTAATTTTACAAATTCTTGAAAAAAAAAACGTAACTTTTCCACGAGTAAAGAAAAAATATTATAGTACAAACGGACGAAGACAATAACAACTTTATCTAATGAACAATAACAAGAATTCAGTACTAGTATAGAATGCATTATAGGTAGCGATTATACAGCAGTGCAGTGCTTATTAGTACAGTTTTAAATATCATATAAATCCATGCTAATTATACATATGATGCAAGTTATATTATCTAAGTTAGTGGGTCCAAAACGGGAGCTTCAAGCTTATTTAATTTCTTTCGCTGTATTAGTTAAAAGAAAAACATGGAGTTTCACTCACTGGCAGCGGTTTCAAAAGTTAGCATAAGAAAAATTCTCAGCTTTCATCCATACATTTTTTTTTTCGATTTTTTCTTTTAAATCAGTGAATGAAAATTAAAAAAAACAAAAACTGAAATCAGTTCGAAAATCACAATCGAAAGGCTTACATACCGAAGTTCTTCGGTCGCCACGGGGATGTAATAAAACATATGAGATCCCCCTTTCCAGAATGATCAGTGACATTCTACATTGTGATTGAATGACTGTCATCATCACCAAACAAAACATATTTACCTGATATGTACATCAAAATGTACATCTAGACAATCACCGAATTTGACAGGTTTCCATGGAGCTGTTGCGGCGGGTGTTGCATGCAATCGGGAGACGCTCTCCCCGGGCACCTGGTCTCACTTCGGAATTTTGTTCATTCCGAGGTTAGCAACAGTTCCTGTGGAAAATCTAATGATTTTGCCTTGCCTCCTCGACTGTGAGACTGAATAACTGATAGGTACTTCTGTAATGTTTATATTCTTGAAAAAAATATAAAACAGAACTTCCTCATGCGAAAAGAAAAATCGGACAAACAGACGGAGACAACGACACAGCTCTATAAAAACACGAAGGACACCCTTATCTACTGAACAATAATACGGAAATGTTCCAACTCTATGTACCTTCATGAAGAAATTTCATAGCAATTTTTCTGCACCAGGCACGCGTTTCGAATTGCAGCACCAACAGCAAAACACCAAACACCCCAGGTGAAAACACAGAGAAGACATACACAACAAGAGACACACACGGGACAAGGAGCAGTAAAACACGACATCAAAACACTAAACACAAGATACCACACATAAACCAACGAGACCAATGGGCAATACGTGCCGACTTAGAACGGTAAACTGCCATGCTAGTAGCAAATCGTTGTGTAAGTAACCTCCTCACTGTAAGATGACCACACAAACAAGAAGGCAGCAAGGACCAAAGAAAAACACATATGAATATGTAAATAATTATCAAAATAGGGAGTACGAAATACAATCCGTGCCCTTCCGGCTGTAGCGAGTTCATGCATGTTATTGCCCGAGGAGTCAGAGAAACATTTAGAGAGGACAGGAAGTCGGACCTTTTGTTTATACAACTACTGTGCGTCTATGGAGACCTCTGTGTATTCGGATAAGTGGGAGGGTTTTGCGCACGTAATCCGGATAACCACACCTTTAGCTAATGGCAGATGGCCGTCCAAAGTCGGCGCCCGATGCACATTGGTGTTTGATGTTTCTGTACGTCTGTTTCGATTGTTTTGTATGATGTTCTAGTGAATACTGTTGTCTTTTTTAGATGTGTAGTTTAGTTTGATGTCATTTATGTGTCACTTTCTTGTGGGTTTGTTTCACTGGGTAAGTGCAGGGTGGTCATGCTGGTGATCCTACCCTTTTCTTGATGCACAAGCTTGTAGACTGATCAAGTGTCGAGTATCCGTCCGATGACAGCACGATCATAGCGTTTGATGATTATGAAGCATTTTCGATAATTATGTTGTCTACCTTTGATCCTTCTAATTTTCTTTATTATGTCACAATAAAATGCAGGCTGTGAAACACCCAAAGTAATATACTCTGTTGCTTGTATGGGTCCGAACTTTATAAGAAGCTGACAGTAATATTTGTAAAATTTCCAGAAAGTCTTAACTTAATTTTAAATGAAAGCGGAAACTTGACATAAACCTTTCTTTTATTATATGTAAATTTCTACTATGAAAATCCAAAACATTAGCCTACCGGATAAGCTGTAAAATGTAAATGCTGTATGATGGTATTCTGGGAACATCACCGTCAAGCCAAGGGAAATCAACTATTTTCATTCCAAAATCATCTCTTTTGTCATACTCACTTGTATGAATTTCTCCGTTTACAATTTTGATATTAAGGTCCAAAAATGTATTTTTAAAGTTTTCCTTGTTGGGTGTCAATTCTGTGAATAAATTACATTCTCACTCCTAGATCGGGAATCCCTTGATATATGAAAAATTTTACTTCATCAAAGTACATGTCCGAATTATTTGATAACGATTTACGTCACATCCAAATTATGCATCGATGAAAGATAAATGTCTTTTAAGCCCCTGTCACACTGTGGCGAATTGGAGCTACGAGTTTTGTACGAGTGCTGGCGAGTCATAACTCGCCGAAATTTCCCCGAGTTAGTCTTGATTTTTTGTGATTACGACATGGGCCCGACATTTGCTCGAGATCTCTACGAGAACAGTACGACATTTGGCGACACTCTACGATTTGTACGCGACATCTTCTCGACAAACGGAGACTTTTGTACGAGAAGATACGAGTTAAGTACGAGTTAAGTACGAGTTTATACGAGATGTGGCGACATGCCTACGAGTTAAGCACGAGATAAGTACCAGTTATGACGAGCTGAGTACGAGAATTGTACGAGTTATGTCAACACATTATGAATTTGGTATAAATTTGTGTTTTAGTCTTTTTTTGCTCACCCGATCTGAAAGCCCTTGACAGGGATTGGTATTGTCATTATTGTAGCATTTTGGCCGTCGACAAGATGTCTTCCTTTTGTATGATTTACGTGTATCGACTCACGTTTACTTCCTCAAGACTGCTGAAAAAATTGAATGAATTGGTCTGTACAAGCTTAACAAAAATGTAAATAACATGATACATCTTCATTTCTTAATTATCTTCTTCTGGACGATGAAAAATCTTTTGAAAAAATATCTTCTACAATCGCAGAAGGGATCTATTAGTAAAAGTAACGAATCTGAGAGTCCAAGATGGGTGCAGATGCAAGATTGTTACATGTATATTCAAGAGCCGATTATGGACTCTTTTGAATTTGATCACGTACATGCTAAAATTGAGTTTTTCTTCTTTCCTTTTTTAATAACTTTCAATATTATTCAAGCTGAAAATTATAATACGTACAATGTACCATAAAGTACTAATTCTGCCAAGGGAAAGGGGGGGGGGGTTGTCAAAATTGTTCTTTTCCATAATATTTTTCAATACAACCAGAATATGAATATAAAAACTTTTTGTATCTACACTCAGACTTACAAGATCGTATATGGGTAGTAGGTGCTCAATGTCTTATACCAACTTGAAGATAAATCTGCCATATATGAAAGATAGGACTGTTTCCTTGTTGTTTTTTTTTTAGTCCCCTACCGGCATCGCCGAAAGGAACTCTTATTATGTATTGGAACAAAATGATGTAAGACGTTACATGGACAAACTTTTTACGATTAATTCGATTTTTCTGGAATTAGTATGTGTATTAAGCTCGTGTATGCCTTGAATATGTCAGCCCACCTGGGCCTCTTTTATTTTTGTTCACTATCATTGCTATACTATGAAAGTGAAAACATTTATGCATGCTGCAGAGGAAGACTGGATTTAAGTACTCAACTCGGCAGAACTCGAGAAAATGTCGAGACAGTGACGAACAGAACTCGTACAAAGTCGTGCAGGTGTCGAGAAGAGGTCGGTACAACTTGCATGATGTCGTGCAGACATCGTACTCATGTCGTTTTAACTCGTATATAAACTCGGTCCTTCTCGCACGAGTTTGATTCATGGCGAGAAGCAACGAGAAGTGGAGACATGCACACGATGCCTGTACGAGTTTATGCGACATCTGTTCGACCTCTGTTCGACATCTCCTCGACATGCACACGACATGAAAACTCGCACGACAATTTTAAACCGTTTAAAATTCTCGCCGCCTCACGCCGAGTTCTGGCGACATGAGGCGACATTTCTTCGACATGTGAAGACATCTGTACGAGTTCCATGCGACAAATGACGAGTTGTGGCGAGTTGTAACTCGCCACAACTCGTAGCTCGAACTCGCTACAGTGTGACAGGGGCTTTAATGACGTGTATTAATCAACTCACACTGACATTTCAAGGACAGGCAAAAAAGCTGATTAAACAATGTGCATTAATCCCTTATGAAATGTCTGTACCATACAGAGATCTAGCAAATATCTCTAATGAATTCAACCCAGATTCTGTCACCTAACATAAAAAATCTCAAATCGGAAATTAATAAATGGATAAGCCATGTCTGCAAGGAGTGCTAGTATGCAATTATCCAAGGTTGACATACCAGTTTATGGATAATTGTTTGATATCTATTGTCTAGACTTTTAGTTGGCGTAGTCTGGGAGTTATGGGAACTTTTATAAATTCCATTGTGATCCCCATGTTACATATGTATTGGAGTGTGACATTCTCAAACATTCTTTAAGACTGCCCGAAGAACTGACAAATCTCCGCTGGTACGTTTTAATGTATTATTATTTTGATGGCATACAGTATACATATGAAATTTGCATAATGTGGTTAAATTTATTAAAGATTCTGAAAATAAGTACACTGAAACAGATATTATTCAGATGTTAAACTTTCTGATCGACAACATTTTTTTGGTGTTTGGAGGAAATGTCTTCAGGCAAATTGTCGGAATTCCAATGGGGACCAATTGTGACCCACTCCTTGCCGACATTTTCCTTTACTGAATTCATTCAATCTTTGGTCTCTGAAGGGAAAAGATACTTAGCATCTGACTTCAACTTGACTTACAGATACATAGACGATGTGTTTTTCATCAATAATTCCAAATTCGCGGATTACCTCATCAGTATCTATCCTTCGGAGCTTGAAGTCAAAGAAATTACAGAGACAAATAATTCAGCATCCTATTTGGACATAATGTTATCCTACGACACTGATGGTCACATGAACACCTCACTCTTTGACAAACGTGACGACTTCAATTTCAGCATTACAAACTTTCCTTTTCTGAGAAGCAACATCCCTTCATCGCCTGCTTATGGCGTGTTCATATCTCAGTTGATACGCTATGCCAGAGCAAGTACCAAATATATGGATTTTGATCTGAGAGCTAGGCGTCTTTCAGGTGTGACAGCTGTATAAGATTTTATGCAGTTTTCAACCAAATTATAAGTGACATTTCTTTCTTATAAAAAAATTGTGGACACTTTCACCTATCTAGCCTTGAAGTCTGATCTTAACTCTTTATTTTAAGTACAAAAAAAGTATACCTTGTGTTTATAAATCGAAAAATAATTACACATAAAGTACACAACCCTCTGTTTACGTACATGCGTGCATGATTACCTCTTAGGACCCCCATGGTCAGAATCGCATCAAATTTGATATAAAGGATGATTTCATATATGTATTATTTTCTGAAATGTCTTCGTCTATTCTCAAAGATTATACTTATATCAAATTCAAGTTTATAATGCTCGTCATTGTCAACATTTCATAGTAAACACGTGGTAGCTTTGACGTCAATTTTCGTGACCTGGGGTGTGTTACAAATTTGATTGGCTTATACAGCCATGTGACCTTAAGATGCTCACCTTTTCACATCTGAATCAAATTCACAATGTTATTATATACATCAATACCTACCTTTGTCATGTTCCAAGTTTCAACAAGATATGTTCATCTGTCTCCATGAAATACGGTGCTATCATAGGTAACCCTATTGTGAAAAAGCTGGCGAAATACACAATTTTCCTTGCTTTTAATTTTCCTCATTTAATCGTTTTTAGAAACACAAACTTGCATCAACTATGTCACATGATCTTCATTTAACTTTCTAATTACTAGATTTATCATTATCAATGCTTTTTGTTTATATTTGAAAATTATATGAGCATAATTCAGGTGTCCGTAAGTAAAAGTTAGAAAACATAGAAAAATGCAATTAAAAATTGGGAAAAAAAAGTGTTTAATTTTTTTTTCATAAATTTTGGTTTGTTTTATCTTTAAAACATATATACAAGACTCACAGCTCATAAGATAATGCATCTAATCAAATAGCAGCTCGTAATTCACAAAACATAACCCCTACCCCCTTAACTGCACGAGTCCATTATCTTAAAGATATGCCCAATATATTCGTTTAACGGAGTTTACAGCCTTATTTTGTAATTGATTTTCAACAACATTCGATGTTTGAATAGTAACCAAGAAAAATAGAATCATTACGGCGATAAAATACATTACTTTCCATATTAATTAGAGGAATGAAAATGGCGGGAAGGGGGTTGAAGAACACCCCTCCCCCCTTTTCTTTTAATTCCACGTAGTCTTTGTTGTGTGTCACACATGAATTATGATTGAAATTGACCAGACAATATCAAACATTTATAATTGAGTCGAAATTTTGATATATTGACACCACAAGCGTTCGTTCTGCACAAATTTTACACATACATTCCAATGCGCTCTTAAGGTGTGACAGCTGTATAAGATTTTATGCAGTTTTCAACCAAATTATAAGTGACATTTCTTTCTTATAAAAAAATTGTGGACACTTTCACCTATCTAGCCTTGAAGTCTGATCTTAACTCTTTATTTTAAGTACAAAAAAAGTATACCTTGTGTTTATAAATCGAAAAATAATTACACATAAAGTACACAACCCTCTGTTTACGTACATGCGTGCATGATTACCTCTTAGGACCCCCATGGTCAGAATCGCATCAAATTTGATATAAAGAATGATTTCATATATGTATTATTTTCTGAAATGTCTTCGTCTATTCTCAAAGATTATACTTATATCAAATTCAAGTTTATAATGCTCGTCATTGTCAACATTTCATAGTAAACACGTGGTAGCTCTGACGTCAATTTTCGTGACCTGGGGTGTGTAACAAATTTGATTGGCTTATACAGCCATGTGACCTTCAGATAAGCTTGTCAGTCAATTATATGTTTGTGATCGACTAACATCGTCACTGAGGACGTTCTACGGTCGATATGGTGAACTCGTCATACTTTATGAAGTCCCACTCTCCAGAATTATGGATGATATTCTGTCATAGACCATTTGAACCATCCAACCAAAGATTATACTCTATGTTTTCAAAAATGGAAGTAACCGGATGTGACAGTTCTACCGAATTGAAGCGGCGGTTGTTGCGTGCAAGCAGGAGATGCTTAATCTTCCTGGGCACCTGGTCTCACTCCCATATCGGGAGTTCGCTTCTTTTCATATGGTGGAGGTTTTTGTTTGTTTGCTTTGGTTCCTGTTTTATCCTGATTTTGTATGCCCTTGGTTTCTGATTTCCTGAGTTATCGATTTTGTGCTGTATACAGGGGTATTGTCATTATACATATTTGTCATTACATGGGCAAAACCCTAACGCTTGTGAGATTACCTTGAAGTCAGAAGAACGCACAATTGTTTTCTTTGATATCCTCCTCACTGTATAATAAATACTAACACACAGACAGCGAAACATAGGGGTTCAGTTTAAAGATGTATGGAGAAAGGTACGTGCTCTTCATGCTGTGTTTTCGTAAAAAAGGGGTTTAAAACAGGTCTGATAACGTCCCAAGCAATCATGATTTTCATTGCATCCACCTCTGAAGATGTAGATTTTGTTTACTAGATGATGAAAGAATAATTTCGCGATCTCTCAACAGAGTATATTACTTTGGGTATTTCACAACCTACATTGTATGGTGACATAATTAACAAAATAAGAAGGATCAAAGGTAGACAGAATTACCATCAAAATTGTGTTAGAATAATCAAACGCCTTTTATACCGTGGATATGATACTTCACCAGACGGACACTTGGCTTTGTACTGGACCAGTCTACAGCCTTACCTTGTACCAGCGCATTCAACTGACTGACGACAGGCCCTTACGGGCCTTGTCCAACCCTCTTTAGAGAAGACAGGGCCCGACCATTGGTCCTCTCTGAATGTCAGTCGGACTACTCGGGTGATCACATAAATGAGCTCGCTGCAGCCGACAGAGCACGAACGTATTTCGTATGCCTTCTGTTTTTATGTATATTTATTTATTTATTTTTTTTTTTTTTTCGCATTGGGTGTTTTGCTGAGTGCTGCAACCGAGTGTTGTTTGAGACCCCCTTTCTTTCAGACCAGACAGACGCATGACAAGCACGTACGTGTGTATAAACATGTCAAAATGATAAAAAAAAGTTCTAAATCAAAACCAAATTTGCAAATTATATCATTAACAACTACACATTAACTGACTCTGTCTATCTTTAATCCCTTCTGGATTGTGATAATCAGTTTCCTTTCACTTACAGTTTGTCTGTCAGTCAGTACTTCTGTCCATTTGCAGAGCTCATACGTATAATGATAATCTTAACTGAAAGGTGGTGATGATGACAGGTACTTAACCTTCGTCAGTGACCCTCAATCTAAACTATTTAATATGGCCAAAGAGTGTGAAAGTTATTATGTCCAAAAATGTACCACAAGACGAAGCAGGAAAGGTGGGATATGATGCTAAAGGACCCACGTTTTAGAAATTTCAAGAAACTTTGATAACAGAAATTTTGAATGCGTTGAAGCAACTATCAACCGAAGTTGATCGAGCTTTGCTACATGTGCCCTCGGGAACTCTTGGTCCACCAGCAGTGACACTCACCAAGTACTACAAGTAATTCATCGTAAAAGGACAAGTTTATAGATAAAAAGAGACTGACACCATCTTGTAACAGATGAAGGTAAAACAAGTTGCTGGTCAGAGAATTGAACCCGAGACCTTCAGCGTTTTTGGCAGACAATGTCTGAATCCTTTCAAACGTAAAAGATGTCTACGTTCAGAGAATACAAATGAAGATATGACCTTTCCAACTGTCTTTATTCAGAAATGAGATATACGATAATCATAATTTGCCATGAAATGAAGTGTTGGTTTTGTTACAATTATGTTTTAGCCATTCGCATGTACATGCTGTATCTCAATTTGCTATTTTTATCAATATGCATTATTTAAATAAAAATCGCTCGCTCCAACAAAATCTGTATCGCCTTCAAAAATAGCGATTTTAAACTTTTTTTGAAAATATGTTAATGCAAGGACGCGCGATATTTCAGGAACATCCAGAGACTGACCATGTTCATATACATGTAGTTGAATTGTTTCAAACATAATCAAACATCTGAAAGGAAAATAGCGATGCGCATATTATGCATTTTTATGAAGACTTTCAAAAATATTGATTTGCCAGATTTTGGTTTATAAGTCTAAACATTTTTTTTTTCATTCTGTTCTAAAACATGACGACTGACTCTTGCTCTCTATATGAATTTGCTAACGTGACGAATAGTCCTAATTGCGCACTGATTGACAAATGGTACCGTTGGTATGTGTTTTGCTGTCATCTTTGTTGTTATGTCTTTTTTGTGTATTTTGTTTATCTTATCTACTGTGCTTTCACGTATGGGTGTTTTGCTTTTGGTGATGCAGCCAACTCTGGTTGGTGTTCCCCTCCTTCTGTTCAGTCCAATATTTTTTTTTTCACATTTGTCTTTTGCAACAAATAAAGCCGTTATTTGATGATTCGCCATTGGTTTTGATGTAGATTGTCATATTTACCTTATCAGATTTTGTTGCGTCGTGTGTAATGTGGAAACTTCATTTCATCATAAATGTAACTGTAACATTAGTTACTGGAAACATGACTTCTCTTGATCATAAAATACTTTTAATGTAAGAACAAATACGAGAACATGTGATGTTTTAGCGATATGTTTTACTTGCTTCATAGACGATGTTATGGAATTGTTATTGCAAGCTGGAATAATGGACATGTATATCGAGTCATTAAACTGCCAGTTGATATCCCATAAGGGAAATCTGAACACACAAATTGATATCCATGACATCTGTCTCCAAGATATGGCAGCCCAAACCCGAGAATTTTGTCTGAAAGCAAATATGTAACTCTCATAACACTATTACAACAAAAATCAATTTATTTATACTTGCGAAGAATCAGTGTAATTTTCATACCAGATTGCAATAGCTGAAAGGCAAAATTTTTGGATTTGCAAGATTATTAATCCGTATGACATCGATGTTTCATAAAGAGACAAAGGTATATATTAATGTGTCCTTGTCACGCGTTGCTGCCATTGTGTTACTTATGTCAGTACAAGGCAAGATGGAAATTAATATATATTTGTCATCATACAATATCAGGCGACATAATCACACATTTTCCCTTATTTTCGCCAAAACAAGTCGGTCAAATCTTGATTTGTTATGAAATAATAATGATACTTTTCTAGATTGCGTCTGGAGTACATGGTATGAAATAAGTTTCAGTTTCTTTATGCGATTTTGCATACTTTGACATGCTATTGATGTCAGGACATTGTTTTGTCTATTATAGTTCAGTGTATCCATTTGGCTTTTAGGACGATATTGATCTCAAGACAACTGAGAAGATATCCTACCAGACTCGGGTGCAATATCAACAGCAAAACATCAATCCATCCTCATGTGACATCACATTATTACCACAGCAAAACATCGACTCACCTTCATGCGACATCACATCAATATCCACACCAAAACATCACCCCACCCTCATGTGACATCACATCAATATCCACAGCAAAACATCAACCTATCCCATGTGACATCACATCAATATCCACAGCAAAACATCAACCCATCCTATGTGACATCACATTATTACCCACAGCTAAACATCAACCCACCTTCATGTGACATCACATCAATATCCACAGCAAAACATCACCCAACCCTCGTGTGATCCACAGCAAAACATCACCCAACCCTCATGTGACATCACATCAATATCCGCAGCAAAACATCAACCCACCCTCATGTGACATCACATCAATATCCACAGCAAAAAATCAACCCGTCCCCATGTTACATCACATCAATATCCACACCAAAACATCAACCTGCCCTCATGGGACATCAAATTATTACCCACAGCAAAACATCAACCCACCTTCATGTGACATCACATCAATATCCACAGCAAAACATCACCCAACCCTCGTGTGATCCACAGCAAAACATCAACCCGCCCTCATGTGACATCACATCAATATCCGCAGCAAAACATCAACCCACCCTCATGTGACATCACATCAATATCCACAGCAAAAAATCAACCCGTCCCCATGTTACATCACATCAATATCCACACCAAAACATCAACCTGCCCTCATGTGACATCACATTATTACCCACAGCAAAACATCAACCCACCTTCATGTGACATCACATCAATATCCACAGCAAAACATCACCCAACCCTCGTGTGATCCACAGCAAAACATCAACCCGCCCTCATGTGACATCACATCAATATCCGCAGCAAAACATCAACCCACCCTCATGTGACATCACATCAATATCCACAGCAAAAAATCAACCTGTCCCCATGTTACATCACATCAATATCCACACCAAAACATCAACCTGCCCTCATGTGACATCACATTATTACCCACAGCAAAACATCAACCCACCTTCATGTGACATCACATCAATATCCACAGCAAAACATCACCCAACCCTCGTGTGATCCACAGCAAAACATCAACCCGCCCTCATGTGACATCACATCAATATCCGCAGCAAAATACCAACCCACCCTCATGTGACATCACATCAATATCCACAGCAAAAAATCAACCCGTCCCCATGTTACATCACATCAATATCCACACCAAAACATCAACCTGCCCTCATGGGACATCAAATTATTACCCACAGCAAAACATCAACCCGTCCCCATGTTACATCACATCAATATCCACACCAAAAACATCAACCCACCTTCATGTGACATCACATTATTACCCACAGCAAAACATCAACCCACCCTCATGTGGCATTAAAATCAATATCCATAGCAAAACATCAACCCGCCCTCATGGGACATCACATTATTACCCACAGCAAAACATCAAGCTGTCCTCATGTGACATCACATCAATATCCACAAGAAAACATCACCCAACCCTCATGTGACATCACATTAATTTCCGCAAGAAAACATCACCCAACCCTCATGTGACATCACATTAATTCCCACAACAAAACATCAACCCACCCTCATGTGACATCACATCAATATCCACTCCGAAACATCAACCCACCCTCATGTGACATCACAAAGTAGACAAGCATAAACACAAAAGGGATAAGGAACATCAAACACGATATCCTAACACCAATAACACACATAATCCATCGAAACCAATGGACAATCGGTACCGAAAAGGGACAGCTATCTCTCGGTTGTTTGATGTATAGAATAGTTATCAAGGTCCGGAAAATTGTTGTGTAGTTTTCTCGTATGCAGATGCTCGACAGTCTACACCTACAGAATATTGGGGCGGTATACGAATACAAAAATCCGATATCTAATTTGTCATAATTAATAGCTTTATGAAGAACAAGGGCACCGGCATTAATTTCGCCTCCCGATCGGCTCCCGATCACGAGATCAGCTTTCGCGTTTTCGATCGCCCTTTTGCCAAAAAGTTTGAAAGTGGCGAAAGAAAATTGAAGGCGGAAAAATGTGGAAATATACAATTGCTTTATCGTCATTGCAACTTCCAGATGCTCTCGCGACTACTACGAAAGGACACATACCGGTAGTCTCCCGGAAAATAACAAATGTGTAACTTGTGACAAAGAAACAACTGATAAAATGAAAATACAACATATTTATATAATAACCGGACAAAACGGAAAATTAACGAAAATATTTTTTTATCCGTTACTTGACCGTTCGTCGTATCCGGCTAAGTGTGAAAATATCATAGCAATGTAGAATTCACCTTAAAGATTCTCATTATACCTACCCCGCAGAGTTCAAATGGTTGTGTACGGAGGGCATGGGTTGAAATGAACATGTTTTATACAGTGTACGGATCATACATTTGAAATAATTCATCACAATTTGGAAATAAGGGGCAGATATCGTTTAATGAATTTGAAGTCGTTAAACATTTGTACGTCGACGAATATTCAACAATCCTAAATAAGTGTTCAATATGTGACAACACATATGGAAGAGGGGGGTTAATCATATATATGATAAAGCATTTTCTTGCATAAGAAATAAGCTTTTCATTTGCGAAATGACTATCTAAAAAAAATTGGAAGTATATAGGGTAGTACGTTTCGACATTAAAACCAAACTGAACATTTTCGTAAAATATTTTTTATACAGTGCATATCTTTGATACGCCCTGAACATAATTTCAGACTATTTATCAGTACATATTTGTCAATTTTCAGGTTGTCCCTGACTACGGTTACCCCATCTCACCTATAGATCTGCGCTTGAAAGGGATAGTTCGCCGTTGAAATATGAAAATTTGAATTTGTACGACACCGCAACAATTAATTCCAGTTGCGCCATCTACAATAAGATTCGTTTTCAAAATTTAGAGTTCTTATACAGTGGGGGTTTTGGATTTTCCCTGAAATTCGATCTATACCATTCTACAAAAAAAGGAAGGTTTATTATTATTTATTTATTCCACTGAAGCTTGACAGAGCTTGCTGCTTTGAAGAAGAAATAGTTAGATGAATCGCGGATCCGCAGATATACCTAAAATACTATTGTCTGTACCATGTCTACGTGCCTGTAGTGTTAACCAAAACGTAAAAATATATGAAAGTCACATCTCTTTGCCAATGAAATTATTTCTATAGTAACTCAGACTCCAAAATCAGGGTCACAAAAAATGTTGGCACCGATAGAAATGTCTTGCAACAAAGAAAATTAACCGTTAAGCATAATTTTAAGACCTATGATGAATATATTTATCTGGTTATTTTTGTTTTGTTTTGTTATATTTTTTTTTATTGAGGGAAGATCGGAGAGATATTTTAATAGCGCTCTTTTGGAGTACAATTTCAGTTTTCTCGAGCATTCGACGGAAAGGTTCGAAAATGTACGATGTACGGTAAAACCAGGGTATACTGCACCTTTTGAAAATTTATGTACGTATATGATTCAAACTGTACAATGTAGACAGTCAGCGCTCTATTCTGTTTGTTTTCTCTTTCTTAATGTTTGAGGATCTTTTGAATGACAAACACATTACAATTAACACTTAACGGGTTGTATGTGGTGTTTTTCATTAATTCATATGTATAATAATTTTGCAAACAAACATCCACAACCTTGCAATGCTCTGATAGGAACTCTTAAAGCATAACAGGGGTTTTATGGGCTTCGGTATCCCACTTTTCGCTCTGTACTCTTAATGTCTATTATTTTTCTTAACTTCCGTGTCCAAGTGTAAAAAAAATCAGAAAGCTATTTTCTTGTCCATTTCAATTTGTCTGGTCATCCGTAATTCGCATTAAAACAGCTATTTGATATAGAACAGTTTCTTCGTTAGGGGTAGTTGATATGATACGATACTGCAGATAACCAATTTAACGGAAATTCTCTATTGAAAAGTTAAGGTTTCATTTTTCATTTGTTGAGCTTGCAATACGGTTTATTTGATGTACGTATTCTGTTGAAACAATTCGAAGATTGATGAATATTATTTTTGAACAAATATAAAGTTGCACATCAAACACATATTGTAGAGGGAATTTCCTCATAAACTCACGAGAAAACATCAAACATTATATACATTACTAGAGCATTTCACAAGTTAAACGCCAATAAGGCACCAATAGTTCTGGTGGCCTAGTATAACGTCACTTTCAAGTTATTAATGTAGTGAGTTGCTATTTCACATAAAAACTGGATTATCCTCTATATAGATAAGGGTCCCTAACATTTATTGCATAAACAAATGTAAGAATACAAGTAAGAATAAAGGAGAGGATCTCCAACCAGACTCGGTTACAGTACCCACAGCAAAACACCAAAACACCTGATGCAAAAACACAGAGTAGACAAGCACAGAAAGAGACACAAAAGAGACGACAAGAAAGGAGGGGATCTCCAACCAGACTCGGTTACAGTACCCACAGCAAAACACCAAAACACCTGATACAAAAACACAGAGTTGACAAACACAGCAAGATACGATAACAAGACATGCGACATAGAAACATAAAGCACAATAGACTACACATAAACCAACGAGAACAACGGACAATCGGTGCCGACTTAGAACGACCTTCTGTCGCGCAAGTAGCAAATGATGTGGTTATCCAGATACCGTGCGGACAAACCTCACACTTTCCGTTTACCCAAAGGTCTCAAAGAACGCTAAATAGTGGTGTAAAGTTACCACCTCATTGTAAGATGACCATAAAAACATCAAAACGCAGGGGCCCAAGCAACACATATGAATATGTAAATGGATAATAATAAGAAAGGGGAGGGGCGTACGCAATAAAATCATGTCCTTCTTTTAATGTTCATGGGTGCATAATATTAGTTATTAGGTTTGTTACTGACCTTACACGGAAATCTGTCGGGTTGATAAAGCCCATAGAAGGCGAGGCGCTTGCGCCGAGCCTTCTATGGGCTTTATCAACCCGACAGATTTCCGTGTAAGGTCAGTAACAAACCTAATAACTGATTCCCATTGGGTCAAACTAGTCCGAGGCAAAACAATATTAGTTATTAGGTTTGTTACTGACCTTACACGGAAATCTGTCGGGTTGATAAAGCCCATAGAAGGCGAGGCGCTTGCGCCGAGCCTTCTATGGGCTTTATCAACCCGACAGATTTCCGTGTAAGGTCAGTAACAAACCTAATAACTGATTTGTTTTGTCGAGGACCATTTTGACATGGTGATTCCTACTGTCCTCCTGCTTTACCAAGCAATAGTGCTGTAAAGTTTTACCCAGTTTTGCTAATTGTCGGCCATTGCCTTACAAATTTTTGAAACTGACTTTCCACAAGAATTTGTCGGGCAGTCACATGACCAAATTCAAGCATTCCCATTGGGTCAAACTAGTCCGAGGCAAAACAATTCTGCATGTTTAGTCATGTGCAGAAATTGTATGTGAACAACTACAATTAATCACCATGTAAATACCAAGAATAAGACGTTAATTTTTATTTCTTAAACAAATATCTAAACCTGTATCAAAGTTGTTAATCCGGCATAATATGTGCACTATGAGCTGATTTCATTCAATCTTTTGTCTATGAAGGGAACAACTCTATAACTTCTTGAAGAAAATTCCAAACCAATTTGCAAGCACCAGACACGTGTTTCGAATATCAAATTCTTATCAGTGATGCTTCCAGCGGAGCCACCATAAATTATTTCAGTAGCTCCCTCTTTAATTTTTTTAATTTATACATTTACATTAGAGAGAGTCCAAATTTCCTGTAGGGTCGATTCAGTAACATATCCAAATAAAATATATGTTCAAAATAGCATTGGAGGGATGATATTAACATATTAAACTCCTTTAATTTCGATGATATTTATCGGTAAAATGGCTAGTTTCCGAAATAGCAAAAAGAAATATATATGATGTCACATTGATAAAGGGCCAAAACAAAGCTTCTTTCAGGTGACAGAGCTTGAAAGAAGTAATCTATACACTTGACAAACATCAGGTCACGGGGAACGATTTTAACTGCTCCACTAACGTTAACTTCACTTATAGATACATAGACGATGTGCTGTCCATCAATAATCCAAAATTCGCGGATTACCTCAGCAGAATTTATCCCTCGGAACTTGAAGTCAAAGAAACTACAGAGACAATTTATTTATCGTCCTAATTGGACATAATGTTGTCCTACGACTCTGTTGGTCACATGGAAACCTCACTCTTTGACAAACGTGAGGACCTCAATTTCAACATCACAAACTTTCCTTTTCTGCAGAGTGGCAACATTCCTTCATCGCCTGCTTATGGCGTGTTCATATTAGTTTCTCAGTTGATACGCTATGCCACTCTCTTTCATATTGAGATTCATAAAATTTTCTCTGTTGGGGCCTAAATGTAAAAGAGAAAATCAATGACGTGATGTTGCTAGGAGAGCACGTGACGTCTTTTGGATAAAAGAGCCTCGCATGACGTCCCGACGCATCTAGAACTACTTCCGGGTTGAATCCCTGCGAGGAACAACCCTAGACATCAGGGGTACATTTGCATACCAAGATTTCTGGTCTCCGGTAAATAATGGATTAGATAAATGAACAATATTGGAAAAAAGTTTTATGAAAATAATAATTGCTGAAATATAAAGAGTTACCACCAAAACAACGGCAGATACCATCTGTAACTTTCATCATAACGCCGAACTCTTTGCGCCTCGCGAGATGTCATCCTGATCTGTCTTTGTTATTTGGCTTGGGTGGTTGCTATGTAAATTTCGAGTCTAACTTCGTTATTGACAGTTCTACCGAATTGAAGCGACGGGTGTTGCATGCAAGCAGGAGATGCTTACTCTTCCTGGGCACCTGGTCTCATTCTCATATCGGGAGTTCGCTTCTTTTCATATGGTGAAGGTTTTTGTTTTTGTTTGCTTTGGTTCCTGTTTTATCCTGATTTTGTATGCCTTCGGTTTCTGATTTTCTGAATTATCGATTTTGTCTTGTAGACAGGGATATGGTCATTATCCATATTTGTCTGTTTCTTTATTTATACATCACAATTGTTATTTTAGAAAATTAGATTTAAATCTGAACTCAATACGATCTTCAATTTGCAGTTAAAATAATGCTCTAGCATTGCTGTTCAAATCTTGTTACCAAGGAAGACGTTGTTTTTGCGGGAAAACTCGCTGAATATTTCGAAACGTACACAGTGTCATTATGACGTCGGAATGTTTTCATTGTCTTGACGTAAAAGTAAAAACAATGAAATTTCCCTCTAAAATTTTGCGTAGGAAAAATTGACCGCTGAATGCAAGGATATATTGATACGGCTTATATCCTTGAGTGCAATGACAAATATGGATAATGACCATACCCATATTTGTCATTGACCAAGTTGATAATGACCAAGTTGATACTGACCAAGTTGGTCCCGTTGATAATGACCAAGTTGGTCCCGACGTAGCAACCGTAAACAGTAATTCAAAATGGCGGATACGCGTTTTCATAACGGGATAAGATTGGAGTATAAAGGCTGTTTACTGAGTCTATGGAAAAGTTCACATTAACATCTTCTCGGTTTGAGGTATTCTGATTGATTTAGCAATGCATAGCTTTTGAACTGACAAATCTATTTGTCACTTTTCTTGAGGCTTATGGGAGTCGCCATTTTGATAACGATGCAGGTAACAGAAGTAACGTATTCTCTCGACAAAACGTGCTTGATTAAATGTTGGAATCTACTTTTTGTTGTAAGTTTTTATTACAGATATGCACAAAAGACATCAGATAAAGGAGAAAATGTCAAACAATTGTAAGTATTTCAAGGAGGGACTAGTTTGGGCCAGAAGTAGGATGAGCCCGATGCAGAGATAGTTCTTGTCATCAAGGAATGTAACTCTGCATGGGAGATTGACGCTATGCCAGAGCAAGTACCAAATATACAGATTTTGTTCTGAGAGCTAGGCGTCTTTCAAATTAAGCTTCTCAGTCAGGGATACCTTTATGACCGACTAACCTCGTCACTGAGAAGTTCTACGGTCGATATGGGAGAATTCGTCATACACTACGATGTCCCACTCTCCAGAATGGTATATGATATTCTGTCTTAGACCATTTGAACCATCCAACCACCGAATATTCTTTTATCTTCCGAAATGGAAGTAACCGGATGTGACAATTTTACCGAATTGAAGCGACGGGTGTTGTATGCAAGCAGGAGATGCTGACTCTTCCTGGACACGTGGTCTCACTCCCATCTTTGGAGTTCGCTTCTTTTCATATGGTGGAGGTGTTTTTTGTTTGCTTTGGATCTTGTTTTATCCTGATTTTGTATGCCTTCGGTTTATGATTTTCTGAATTATCGATTTGTACTATGTATTGGGATATGGTCATTATCCATATTTGTCCATGCATTGATATACGGATAGATGTTCAAAATTCATAAAACAAAGATTGGACCACTTCGATTTTCTTATAATTTTTTAATGATGTATCCTTTTGATATCTAGATTGGTGTTTTAGAGAGAGATACATTAAAAGTAAAAACAAAATCCATAAAACCTCTTTGATAGTTACAAATAAATGACGAAATAAGGAATTATTTCTGTTACATCACTATGTCAGCTTCATGTCGCACTGAAAGCTCCTTCTTTTAATTCGTTATCATGCAATGTACCCACCAGCCTGTTAGATAATCCAGTTACACATGCCCATCACGGTGAATGGAGATTGGCAGTCTTATTGCAAATAATCAGAGTCGAAGTAAGAATTAATCTGGCTTAATACTCTAGCATAATTAAGGTAGGTACTTAAGTCACATCGGAGTGAGGCTTCAATAAGATTCAGAAAGAGCCATATCAATAACAAACGACCTTTTTAATAACCTAGAGAAAACAGTATATAAAGACAGGCAAGCACAGATAAAGAGAATGCTTAGGTGGCAATTAAGAAGTAGCACTATCTAGAAAATGTTTTTCCTGATTTTACATAAAATGTTTTTCTTTAAAATCATATATCGGACCCATCTGGCGGCTTGGACCTCCCCATTCCCTGGTAACATTTTCAAGATTCGTCAATGAAAGACCGTTAATCTCTATGTTATCGAAATGATTATCGTCTAGAACAGATCACGAAAGCTAAATGTAAGTTGTGGAAGGATTTATTTCAGAATGGTCGTTAAACATCTGGTCTCTGGACGTTGTTCATTAGATAAAGTTGTCCTTCGTGTTACTATGTTTCCAACTGTTTGTCCTAATTTCTTTTCTCGTCAGAGAGTATATTTTTTTCAGAATTTGTGAGTCTTTTGATAGTGACTTTTGGCATTTGATTTCGGGTTTGTTTGACTTTCATTGACCGATTCCTAACTTATATATATAACTATATATAACGTTTGAAAATATGAGAGTGGAAAACTTTAGAGCTCCGTGTATATCATTTTTGTAATGTTCATCGAATTACATCCCTCTAGGAATAAAACATGCAAACAAGGAAAAATGAATTTGTTGGAGTGGAATCGAGCCACGATATTGCCTCATATATCGTAAGACATGTTCTTGTTCTCATATTACCCCCTCAATATAGGTCCAAAATGCAATTACCAGAGTTGGGAAGGAAATTGGAAATATGGACTTCCATTTAATAAATCAAAAGCACCTGTCTCCGACTTTATACTATTCTCAGCTACCGAGTGGTTTCGATAATTGTTGTGTTTGATATCGTCATTTGAGAATGGATTTCAACTTTTAAATATAAAAAAAACAATTCTGATAGTAGATTGCAAACAAGATACCATATCATTGAACCGAACTTGATTAATATTCATCTTTTTGTGAGGCACAATTTAAGTGTATAAGGTTAACTCAGAGATTATCAGATTTTTTCAGAATTTAAAAAAATGATATCATGTTTAAATTCAACAATTGAAGTTTTAGTTTTTGTTTGTTATCGATGAATTTTGGGGTTTTATCTCACATATTATATATTTTTTCCTTCCTTACATTTCACTGTTCTACTTAATAGACAATCCGAATGACTGTCTGCCTTATGTAACATAAAATTGTGAGTGTTTTCAGAATTTTAGACACGGTTGCAGCACACAGCAAAGCACCAAAACATCTTATGCGAAAACACAGAGTAGACAAGCACAGCAAGATACATTAAAGAGGTATACGACTTAGAAACGTTTAACACAAAAGACTGTTCATAAACCACCTCAGAGACGAATGGGCAATCGGTGCCGATTTAGGACGGCCATTTAACCCGCTTGTAGCAAATGGTGTTGTTATCCTGATTGCATGCACACAACCCTCTCACATTTCCGGTAACCTAAAGGTCTGGAAGAACTCAAAATTGTAGTATAAATAACCTCCTCACTGTAAGATGACCACACAAACAGGACAGCAAAAGATAGGGGCCCAAACAACTAAGTTACAGGACTCGGTAGCAACACCCACACTTCATCATTAGTGAATGAGTAACAAACATAAAAACTCAAAATCAGATTCCAAAATTCATAATCAAAAGCAATCAAAAGCCTTTAAAAAGTAATGAAAAAAAAATATAAAAAAGAAGTTTCTCACAAGAAAATAAATAGAGCAAACAGACGGAGACAATAACACATCTTCATAGAAACAGGAAGAACAAACAGACGGAAACAATAACACATCTTCATAGAAACTCGAGGGACAACTTAATCTAATGAACAATCTCCAGGGTCCGGTGTAAATGCGGAATGCATTGTCGCACATTTCTATGTGTGCACAAATATTCGTCCATGGTAAAATTTTGTGCAACACATTTTTTTTTCATTTTTGCGGTTCATTTGATGTGTGTAAATAATTTGTATGTTACATCGGAAAATGTCTTCCTTTCTTATGTACTTCAGTATCATCTTGCATTTTGAAATTTCATTTTTGTATAAAAAACATTCAAGAGTAAAATGTACATAAAGCTAGCGTTTTTCTCTCTCGTAACAGGCAAAAGTCCATGAGAAAGCATGGTAAACCGAGTAATTATACGATTTTCTCTTATAGTAGAGCGACCAATTTAAAAAAGAAGCTTAGTTTTCGAGGCCTGAATTTGGTCTGAACTTTTTGCTGAATACCCCTGCTTTCAAATAGAGCTGTCGTAAAGAATATTCCACGGTCAGATTTTGTTAAAATTGGGTAAAAAGCGATAAAATCGTGAAAAATTAAAGCGAAATATTTATCTTTTATATCCTCGGTATTCCTATATTTCGTTCTTTTTTGTATAGAAAGTCGTTGCAATCAATGCATTAGATATGTACACATGTTATATAATGGTTTTGGAAGAAGAATATTTTCTCCTCTCTCAAAAAATTGCAGTTTTATGCAAATTTCTATGAAATATGAAGAATCCGTGTTAATTTTTTCTCTAAAGCACAGAGACTAAATTTTTGTCTCGAAACATATCGACAAATATGTGTTTATTATTTCCAATGCCTTTTTATTGATCATTTTTCTAAGGGGCTATAAATAAATGTAAAAAGATAAAGCGTATATACTTTTGATTTAAGCGGCATTTCACAAATAAGTTTCTGTAGATGAAGATTCGGTCGACCACGTGTCACAGTTTCTATCAAATCGTACCTATCAACCGGTATACATAAATATTTTTGATAAAAGTTAAATGCAGAAATAGGAATTACATCATACTGTTTAAGAATTAATGAAAAATACTTCTTTTTAATATGTCGTGGTAAGACCGTGTATGGAAACCCATTCGTGACAAGTTGAAATGAAAATACGTGAATTCAAGGAAAATGCATTAAGTTCATATAAAATTATGAAAAGTATATTTTGACGTTTATTTTAGTACCACAGAGATGTGAATATACATGTAAAGTACATTGGCCAGAGTTTGGGCTCTTCGTTATCAGTTTTTTAAACATTACGATATGCCTTGGGCTAAACGTTGTGTAATTTATCCCTTTTAGCATCCGCACTTAGTCTTCGTTCAGATTTGTAACTGTTACAAAATCAGGTGGATGCTTTTCAAGATATACTGAGTTAGAAAACCCTTTTGATGTCTCCGTGAGATCCAATGGAAAGTCCTCAAGGGTCACGGGGGGGCTTTAATTCCTAATGCTGTACATAAGCACAAACACCACATTGTCATATGTTATATTGGTAATCTAATTGGGCAGTTCCTACATACGTCTACAATACATCAAATAAAAGGCTATATCACGAAGAGGAACCGTCTGTTGATAACGAAAAATTTGCCGCAACAGGAGCCTATAATGTTGGCGCGTCAATGGCCGTATTTCCCAAAGAGCTCCGAATAAAGAAATAAAATTGAAAAAGTGTGAAATGTATGACGCAAAGAATAGTCGATGAAATGTGTCCATGAAGAAACTATATTCAAAAAGCAAAGCATTGATCTTCAACATGTTCATGTATTAAAGAGTCAAAGATGCGATACAACACAGTAAAATCAAACTTTTATAACGACGAGACTGATATGTTGACAGCTAAGCGTGAGACCTCTGAGAATAGAGCACCCTTTATTGTGTGGTCATTTCTATTTTAATATTGCTAAAGATTTGCTTCTCGGTTGGAAGTTTTATGTGAGCGTCTTTAATTCTTGTAAATGTGGTTGTTTGATGTTCACTATTTGTTTGTATCTTTTCCGTTTCATTTATATAGAAACAATTGCAGAGAAAGTTAAAAAAAATTGTCCATTGTAGACAAGGATGAAGCATAAAAAACAATAAACAGACAGTAAAAAAACAAACTCAACAAAAACATACAATATTGTTGATATGGCCATCAACGATCAACCAATCAGAAACTAGAGAACCAAAACTAGAAATCAGAGGCTATCCCCCTTATCATCTATTGTCGTAGCAAACTAACCTGACCGGGCGGAGCTAATTTAATCAAGCAATTGAGACGAATTGATACAATTTTAGGGTAGATAGATTATGAATTGCACATCTTAATTAGAGTAAATACTCATTACCTGTAATTTTATATGGCTTTTATCACCTGGTCAGAAGTAAACTCTTCCGATGACAAGGTGAAAATAAGCTCCGCCCGGTCAGGTCAGCTTGCTACGACAATACCTGTAGAACGATGCCTTTAATGACAAATATGGATAATGACCATATTCCTGTTAACAGCACAAAATCGATAATTCAGAAAATCAGAAACCGAAGGCATACAAAATCAGGATAAAACAGGAACCAAAGCAAACAAACAAAAACCTCCACCACGTGAAAAGAAGCGAACTCCCGATATGGGAGTGAGACCAATGCCATATAGGCAGCTACGCTACTTTCTTGTGGAACTAAAATGCATTGCATAATTCCATGTTTTGTTGATCTTAAAATCTGTGATATACTTAATTATTTCTAAGCTTAATTGTTTCTAAGCTACGTTTTAGCGACAACTGTTGTCACAAACAGAGAAAGAAAATGCCATGATTGCCTGAATGTGATGGGGTCGTATAGGCAGCTACGCTACTTACTTGTGGAACTAAAATGCATTGCATAATTCCATGTTTCGTTGATCATAAAATCTTTGTTATACTTAATTATTTCTAATAATCGGCTGACAAAATGTGTCCATATCACAATGTTTGAAATTACATGAACATAGATAGTACATAAAAAAATATTTTTCAAAATTATTGATGTAAATTTGTCGTCTTCTTTGAAATAAAGCGATACTTTTCATTCATGATTATATATTAAAACTTAATTTAGCCGTAATTATTTAGTTTTACTCCGTATTATCGAGAAAACATCTTCTAGTTTATATTGCAGTGAATCGCTAATAACAAAGTTGGGGTTGGGGCACTTTATTTGCCTGGTACTCCTAAGTTTTTCAATCGATCTCTATCAAACTTTCCTAAAAACACATTCACATATCAAAATATCGTTTCTGTATGTTAATTTTTATCTTCGAATTAACATTCTCAATATTGAAGTGAAAGAATTGAAAATTTCAATTTTACCTCATTTGTGCTCAATTTGTGCTCAATCATCCATGAAGTTGAAATTAGAAAATTCAATTTGATCCAAAAATTTTCTTTTGACTTCAATTAGCATATTGACTTTGATTTCGGTCAGTTTGACTTTTCATTTATTAAATGATGATAATTTTTGTTAAAATATCTATGATTTTGAATTTTACTAATTTTCCGCTTTTATCTGAATTTACAGTAATTCTGACCATACGAATTTTTTACGACAGGTCAAATCTGATGTCCCTTGTTATATTCTTTCGTTAAATATAATAATTAGCCCTGTGTTAGGTGGGGTGATTAAAATTTCAAATTTAGCGACTTGGTTGCTCTACTATTACAATGTATATTCATTTAGTGGATGACTCTCCCAAGTCGTCCTGCAGATTTTATGTATGGTTATCTATAAGGACTAAACAGTACACACTGTTGTACCAATAACGATCTTGTGCTAATAAATATAAAACGGTAATATTGTACAGAAAAACATAACATTGTTCATTAGAAGAAATAGTTCTTCGTGTTTCTATGGTGCTGTGTTATCGTCTTCGTCAATTTGTCCGGTTTTCTTTTCTCGTGAGAAAGTTTTGTTTTATATTTTGTTTCGAAAATTTGTAAGCCTTTTGATTTTTGGATTCTGATTTCTGCTTGTTGTTTGACTCTCATTCACAGATATTTCAATTGACATCATATGATTCCTCCTGTATATTAGCAGAAGCCAAATACAACTCTTCAGATTACCTTCGTCTACATTGAAGGAAGGATAAAACGATGTCCAGGAAATTGGTAGTTCTTTTGTAGCAAAATGATCGTGACCTAAATCACAAATTCCAAAAATCTTAAACAAGAGAGGAAAAATGTATCTGGAAGAAAAGAAAATATTCATACAAAAGAGTCAACGATACAATGTTGCAATTTTGTTTCATACACTATTCAAGGATAATACACAAATATTATAGGGTATGTGGTACGAATAATTTGGAACGTGGTTTTCCCATCAAGTGATATGGAGGTTCCTCCAAGTAGATAATACAACAGAAAAAGTTCAAAGCATTTAAAGCAACCCAGACCTAATAAGCAGCTGGTATACGAAATCTTGCAAAATATGTCACCTTGAGTTTGCGTTTTAGGCGTCAAGCCTGTTTCTTGGAGGAAATCAATAGAAGACTTCATGAACACGTTGTACAAGTGCGGCAATAAGCTATAGTAAATCCCAGCAGCTTAAGTGTCTTCATTATGTCACACTTTAATCAATAATGAACTATCAACCTCTCTCCCGTGTTATAGACCGGTGAACTTTATTTCTAAATTCACCCCCATTTACATAGTTGTAAAGATAAAGATGTACATGACACGATATTCTACAGCAATAGTCTATTCCATAGAGGGAATTCCTAACACTTCCTTCGCAGGGATGTGTGAACATTTACATGAGACTTCATTACGCGTCACAAACGTTGTGTCACCAACAGTGAAGAACTGAGCTGGGCACATGGACTTCTCAGATATGAAGGTTATGATATTCTCGTTAAGTTTGTACGTGTCAGATACAGTATACACACAAGAAAATAAAGAGGGTGGCACCAATAAGAGTACTTTTATGCGGAGCATGGTAAGGAGGACCGTATCTTGCGGTGCGATCTGTATGTATAACTAAACGATGCCTTTTGTGGTATAAGTGTTAGCAATGAACGTCACATACAATTTATCTTTTCAATAAGATAATTCTGTTTTCACAACTCCTTCTTAAAATTGATGGATTTCAATGAGACATTTGTACAATGAATGATCTCACTTACAGATGTACACGGGAAAGGGAAAATGCTGTCTAAATTAATGGCTCCAAACTTTTTTTTCATATGTGTACTCTTATTTTGTTTTCGCATCTCTTTCAACTTTCGATGAATTTCAATGAAAAGTTCGCATTTAGATATGCATGAAGGAAGCGGATATTTCATGAAAAAGCTGCTCATGGTTTTTATCAAATGAGGCTAGCTGGTACTCTTATTTCAAATCAATTTCGAAAAGTTATTTTGAATTGCAAGTATTTCACTTTTTTAAATAATCATTGTACGCAAAAGCCGAAACAATATTCCAAAATCCACAATCGAAAGGCACACGCATTTTGGGGAAAATACAAACAGAACTTCCTTCAGCAAAAAAAGAGGGGACAAACGGACGGGGAAAATGACACAAGCTCCACAGAAACAAGAAGGACAACTTACTTACTGAACCGTCTCCAGTGCAAGTGCAGAAGGCATTGTAGAATGCATTGGAATGTGGCGCTGATCAAACGGTCCGTGCTAATTATTTCAATATATCACATAAATCATGTAACATATCTAATGCGACTATAGTATCCAAACACGAAGGACCAAACAGGAAATCAAAAGCCCATTCCAATTTTTGTCTTAATGTTTCCCACAGCTTCGCTTCTCGGCCACCCGAATGACTAAAAATAATAGTCAGTATCGCCACCCTTAATAAATGCGATAGAGAAATAGATGTACACTATAATTAATAAATGCAATTCCGTTGATCCGAAATCCCACCAAACATAATTCCTTGTGGAATCTGCCATAATCTGTGATTCCCCGATGGAGATTAGATCAGGTGCCCGGGGAGAGTCAGTATCTCCTGTTTACTAGCAACATCCGTCACTTAGGTGCACGGTTCTGTCCTAAAATATCTTACAACATTGAGGAAATAGAATTTACGATTTTCCTTCAACACACTAACTTAATGTCTGAGTTATAATTTATATCACATAAATTGTTTTATGATAAGTTTAGCATTTTAATCAGTTTTATTTTAGAATGATAAATGAATGTCATTCCGGTTAGTTAAGGTTTATTATTAGCATCGGGCTACAGTTAGTGGAAAATACTTAGTTTGATAGGCTCTTGAATACGTCATTGTGACACTCGGAATATCGTCACTTTTGTTTCCGATGAAACAGTTACATTGTATAAAGTAGTCCCGATGAGCGTATTTCTTCTATTCTTCCCATTGTTAAGCTTTTTTCTGCCCAAACAGCTCAATCTCGGGAACATGATAAAGAGAATTTCATCCCTCGAAGATACATGTCATTGACTCAATTCTTTCAGTGACGACTTCCAATGAAAGACCCTTGCGAGATTTTGTTCTTGAATTAGCAATATTATGTTTCTTCACTCATTTCCTTATTTTTTATTTGAATACCTTAGTTTTAGATAGAAAACCTTTTTTATGTACATGTATGTACATGTATCATTTGTCGTGTAAAGGACGTACAAAAAATCTTTTCTATTATTTATATATACCTTCTCTTTTGAATTCAGAATCAAGAACAGCATTTCTGAAATATTTTGTCGTGTAAAGGACGCACAGAAAGTAGCTTAGCTACTCTTCTTTCCGGTATTGAGTTGAAAGGGTTGAGTAACTTTCAAAGAAAGTTACTTGTTTTTTTACAAATCAAACGCTCAATTTCTATAGATTCAAACAGACGAGGAAGCTAATATGAAAGAATGTCTTCAATAAAAAGGCTATATTCGATAACTGTTTCGGAGAGATTTTTCCTTTCATCTTCAGAGGAAATAAAAATATTCTAATCCTTTTTAGTATTAAGTTCTTCCGTTCATTTGGGTCAAAAACATGAGGATGGATCCTATTAATTGGGCACAGTAGTCAGTTTGTGATGAAATTCGGCTTAAGTTAGTTTTACAGAATCTTTTCCGGATCGAGGACGATTGCATCGTAAAATTAGTCTGTTTTTTTCAAATATCGTTAAGCAACGGCCCCACACAAATTAGCTTAGTTTATTTCTTCCCCCTTGTTAGCACTTTTTATTTGATTGAATGGGACAAGTTTTCGATTAGACTTTCATCGAAATTCCCTGAGAAAGACTGCACTGTTAATCTAATTCCAACTCCATTGACAGGAGTTAGTAATCTGATAAGGCCCGCAAATCGTATTGTTTTGGATATAACTCGAGATGACGGTGGAATGCTAAATCACAAATAGTTGGCAACAGGAGACAGTTTTGAAAAGATCACAACAATAAACTAATTTATAAACAAGTGCGATGACTTGATCATATACCTTCTCAGCAGATCATTTATATCAATACAGATTATGTTAACGTTCCATGTGGTAGACATGATCATATAACACGTTAGACTGCTGGGGTCCTATTATGCCGTGAAACCCTTGTGTCACAGCTCGCCTGAAACATAATACATTCTAACAGTTCGATTAAAGTTCAGTCGTTAATATCATTCTTGGAAGTCGAAAGTTTGATGTGTCATTTTCAATATTCTCGATATCACTTCAAATAAACTCTTAGATATATATCACAGCAATTATCACAGAGGTTGAGATAGAAATACCGGAGGATATTGAGACCTGCGCTGGGAAAGTCCAATGGATGAAAGCCAGACGTCTGAATAGACGCATTTGACCTAAAGATTTCATTGTCTAATAATGTCATATGCAAGATATATACTAGCAAATATTATATAGCTATTGAAATGCTAATGATACTGTAGATACTGAGTATGTTTCTGTTTATCTATGTATTTTTCCCTTTGAGTATCGTTCTATTTTGAGAATATTCTTCTTGGAGTATGTTTAGAAATAGCAGGTTCAACAGAAATACTATCGGTTAATTCCGTAGGCGGCTTCGCTTACCATACAAAGCAGGCTGCTCATACCGCAACGCCGCTGTGACAACCCTAAAAAGAGTTGATCCTATGAAGTCCATATAAAAACGGCCTGCTTAGCACACGCCGGAAGTGAAGTATTCGTTAGTGTTTCGAATTTAATTGCACTTGGGTCAATCCGAGGCAGCGGTCCCTATCCTTTACTGACCAGCAGACGCCCCTATCTATAGGTGTAGATATTACATATAAGTACGAAGTCAGTCCCTCCCCCCCCCCCGACTATTTAGTGCAATGTCTCGATACAGTTGTATTTCTGTCGGAATACATCCTCTAGTTTAATTAATCTAGGTCAATATAATTAATAGAGGAATTGCACTCACAATGTATTTTTGGCAGTTTTCTTGTTTCTGATATCACGGCCATAGTACGCTGGCCTTTTTAAATTGATACTTGCAGAGCCATCTACAGTAAATTCCGTTCTTACACTGGACCCAAAGGAGTCTGTCCATTAGATAGTGTTGTCCATCGTGTTTCTATGGTGCTGTGTTATTGACTCTGTTTGTCACCATGTCTTACACTGGACTCTGTGGAGATTGTTCATTGATAGTGTTGTCCTTCGTGCTGTGTTATTGTCTCCGTCTGTCCGTCACCATGTCTTACCACCTGTCCTCTCTGAATGTCAGTCGGACTCCTCGGGTGATAACATACATGAGCTCGCGGCGGCAGAGCACGGATTGTATTACGTAGGCCCTCTTTTTATATCCATTTACATATTCATCTGTGTTGCTTGGGCCCCTGCGTTTTGCGGTCTTGTTTGTGTGTGGTCATCTGACAGTGAGGAGGTTGTTTTACACCACAATTGTACGTTCTTCGAGACATCTGGGTAATCGGAAAAATGGGAGGGTTGTGCGCACGTAATCCAGGATAACTATACCTTCTGCTATTTCCGTGGCAGATGGCCGTCCTAAGTCGGCACCGGTTGCCCATTGGTCTCGTTGGTTTATGTGTAGTCCTTTGTGTTTGATGTTTCTGTGTTGTGCGTTGACGTTCCTTGTCCCTTGCGATTCTCTTTTTGTGCTTGTCTGCTTTGTGTTTTTGCATTGGGTGTTTTGGGGTTTTGCTGTGGGTGCTACACCTTGGTGTTGTTGGAGATCCCCTCCTTTGTTTTAAACTGGACTCTTGGAGTTTGTTCATTAGATAGTGTTGTCCATCGTGTTTCTACGGTGCTCTGTCATTGTCTCTGTCTGTTTGTCACCATGTCTTACACACTGGACTTTGTGGAGTTCGTTCATTAGATAGCGTTGTCCTTCACGTTTCTATGAAGCTATGTCATTGTCTCCGTCTCTTTGTCACCATGTCTTACACTGAACTCCTGGAGTTTGTTCATTAGATAGTGTTGTCCATCGTGTTTCTATGGTGCTCTGTCATTGCCTCTGTCTGTTTGTCACTATGTCTTACACTGGACTTTGTGGAGTTTGTTCATTAGATAGCGTTGTCCTTCACGTTTCTATGATGCTCTGTCATTGTCTCCGTCTGTTTGTCACCATGTCTTATACTGGACTCAGAGGAGTCTGTCCATTAGATAGCGTTGTCCTCCGTGTTTCTATGGTGCTGTGTTATTGTCTCCGTCTGTTTGTCACCATGTCTTACACTGGACTCTTGGATTTAATTCATTAGATAGTGTTGTCCTTCATGTTTCTATGTTGCTCTGTAATTGTCTCTGTCGGTTTGTCACTATGTCTAACACTGGACTCTGTAGATTGTTCATTAGATAGTGTTGTCCTTCATGTTTCTATGGTGCTCTGTAATTGTCTCCGTCTGTTTGTCACCATGTCTTACACTGGACTCTTGGATTTAATTCATTAGATAGTGTTGTCCTTCACGTTTCTATGGTGCTCTGTAATTGTCTCTGTCGGTTTGTCACTATGTCTAACACTGGACTCTGTAGATTGTTCATTAGATAGTGTTGTCCTTCATGTTTCTATGGTGCTCTGTAATTGTCTCCGTCTGTTTGTCACCATGTCTTACACTGGACTCTTGGATTTAATTCATTAGATAGTGTTGTCCTTCACGTTTCTATGGTGCTCTGTCATTGTCTCTGTCTGTTTGTCACCATGTCTTACACAGGACTCTGTGGAGATTGTTCATTAGATAGTGTTGTCCTTCACGTTTCTATGGTGCTGTGTTATTGTCTATGTCTGTTTGTCACCATGTCTTACACTGAACTCTGTGGAGATTGTTCAATAGATAGTGTTGTCCTTCCCGTTTCTATTGTGCTCTGTAATTGTCTCTGTCTGTTTGTCACCATGTCTTACACTGTACTCTGTGGAGATTGTTCAATAGATAGTGTTGTCCTTCCCGTTTCTATTGTGCTCTGTCATTGTCTCTGTCTGTTTGTCACCATGTCTTACACTGGACTCTGTGGAGATTGTTCATTAGATAGTGTTGTCCTTCACGTTTCTATGGTGCTCTGTAATTGTCTCTGTCTGTTTGTCACCATGGACTCTTGGAGTTTGTTCATTAGATAGTGTTGTCCTTCACGTTTCTATGGTGCTCTGTCATTGTCTCTGTCTGTTTGTCACCATGTCTTACACAGGACTCTGTGGAGATTGTTCATTAGATAGTGTTGTCCTTCACGTTTCTATGGTGCTGTGTTATTGTCTATGTCTGTTTGTCACCATGTCTTACACTGAACTCTGTGGAGATTGTTCAATAGATAGTGTTGTCCTTCCCGTTTCTATTGTGCTCTGTAATTGTCTCTGTCTGTTTGTCACCATGTCTTACACTGTACTCTGTGGAGATTGTTCAATAGATAGTGTTGTCCTTCCCGTTTCTATTGTGCTCTGTAATTGTCTCTGTCTGTTTGTCACCATGTCTTACACAGGACTCTGTGGAGATTGTTCAATAGATAGTGTTGTCCTTCCCGTTTCTATTGTGCTCTGTAATTGTCTCTGTCTGTTTGTCACCATGTCTCACACTGGACTCTTGGAGTTTGTTCATTAGATAGTGTTGTCCTTCCCGTTTCTATGGTGCTCTGTCATTGTCTCTGTCTGTTTGTCACCATGTCTCACACTGAACTCTGTGGAGATTGTTCAATAGATAGCGTTGTCCTTCACGTTTCTATGGTGCTCTGTAATTGTCTCTGTCTGTTTGTCACCATGTCTTACACTGGACTCAGAGGAGTCTGTCCATTAGATAGTGTTGTCCTTCACGTTTCTATGTTGCTCTGTAATTGTCTCTGTCGGTTTGTCACCATGTCTTACACTGGACTCTTGGAGATTGTTCATTAGATAGTGTTGACCTTCATGTTTCTTTGGTGCTCTGTCATTGTCTCTGTGTTGTCCTTCACATTTCTATGTTGCTTTGTTATTGTCTCTGTCGGTTTGTCACCATGTCTTATACTGGACTCTTGGAGATTGTTCATTAGATAGTGTTGTCTTTCACGTTTCTATGTTGCTCTGTAATTGTCTCTATCGGTTTGTCACCATGTCTTACACTGGATTCTTGGGGTTTGTTCATTAGATTAATAGAATCTATCACGACGTTGAGACTGAGACAGGGGAATCTCATCCGAGTGTAAAAGATTTGCAATCCACGACGAGGCTTGCCGAGTCTTGGATGTAGCAAATCTTTTGCACGAGGATGAGAATCCCCTGTCTCAGTCGTAACGTCGTGATTGATTATTTTTCTCACTCACCTCATTTAATCATCACTTTAATGTTTCTAAAGCTAGAATCGATACCAAAACTTACACAAATTTAACGATGGCGTGACGTTACTTTCTATGACGTCATAATAGGAGTCACGTGGAGTGTGAGACAAGGAAATCTCAAACTGCTACGTCTACGTTTTTTCTTTTGTCTCACGACGTAAGTGAGTGAGAAAGTGTTGTCTTTCACGTTTCTATGGCGCTCTGTAATTGTCTCCGTCTGTTTGTCACCATGTCTTATACTGGACTCTTGGAGTTTGTTCATTAGATAGTGTTGTCCTTCACATTTCTATGTTGCTCTGTAATTGTCTCTGTCGGTTTGTCACCATGTCTTACACTGGACTCTTGGAGATTGTTCATTAGATAGTGTTGACCTTCATGTTTCTTTGGTGCTCTGTCATTGTCTCTGTGTTGTCCTTCACATTTCTATGTTGCTCTGTAATTGTCTCTGTCGGTTTGTCACCATGTCTTACACTGGATTCTTGGGGTTTGTTCATTAGATAGTGTTGTCTTTCACGTTTCTATGATGCTCTGTAATTGTCTCTGTCTGTTTGTCACCATGTCTTACACTGGATTCTTGGGGTTTGTTCATTAGATAGTGTTGTCTTTCACGTTTCTATGGTGCTGTGTCGTTGTCTCTGTCTGTTTGTCACCATGTCTAACACTGGACTCTTGGAGTTTGTTCATTAGATAGTGTTGTCTTTCACGTTTCTATGTTGCTCTGTCATTGTCTCTGTCTGTTTGTCACCATGTCTTACACTGGACTCTTGGAGTTTGTTCATTAGATAGTGTTGTCTTTCACGTTTCTATGTTGCTCTGTCATTGTCTCTGTCTGTTTGTCACCATGTCTTATACTGGACTCAGAGGAGTCTGTCCATTAGATAGCGTTGTCCTCCGTGTTTCTATGGTGTTGTGTTATTGTCTCCGTCTGTTTGTCACCTTGTCTTATACTGGACTCAGAGGAGTCTGTCCGTTAGATAGTGTTGTCCTTCGTGTTTCTATGGTGCTGTGTTATTGTCTCTGTCGGTTTGTCAACATGTCTTATACTGGACTCTTGGAGATTGTTCATTAGATAGTGTTGTCTTTCACGTTTCTATGTTGCTCTGTAATTGTCTCTGTCGGTTTGTCACCATGTCTTACACTGGATTCTTGGGGTTTGTTCATTAGATTAATAGAATCTATCACGACGTTGAGACTGAGACAGGGGAATCTCATCCGAGTGTAAAAGATTTGCAATCCACGACGAGGCTTGCCGAGTCTTGGATGTAGCAAATCTTTTGCACGAGGATGAGAATCCCCTGTCTCAGTCGTAACGTCGTGATTGATTATTTTTCTCACTCACCTCATTTAATCATCACTTTAATGTTTCTAAAGCTAGAATCGATACCAAAACTTACACAAATTTAACGATGGCGTGACGTTACTTTCTATGACGTCATAATAGGAGTCACGTGGAGTGTGAGACAAGGAAATCTCAAACTGCTACGTCTACGTTTTTTCTTTTGTCTCACGACGTAAGTGAGTGAGAAAGTGTTGTCTTTCACGTTTCTATGGCGCTCTGTAATTGTCTCCGTCTGTTTGTCACCATGTCTTATACTGGACTCTTGGAGTTTGTTCATTAGATAGTGTTGTCCTTCACATTTCTATGTTGCTCTGTAATTGTCTCTGTCGGTTTGTCACCATGTCTTACACTGGACTCTTGGAGATTGTTCATTAGATAGTGTTGACCTTCATGTTTCTTTGGTGCTCTGTCATTGTCTCTGTGTTGTCCTTCACATTTCTATGTTGCTCTGTAATTGTCTCTGTCGGTTTGTCACCATGTCTTACACGGGATTCTTGGGGTTTGTTCATTAGATAGTGTTGTCTTTCACGTTTCTATGATGCTCTGTAATTGTCTCTGTCTGTTTGTCACCATGTCTTACACTGGATTCTTGGGGTTTGTTCATTAGATAGTGTTGTCTTTCACGTTTCTATGGTGCTGTGTCATTGTCTCTGTCTGTTTGTCACCATGTCTAACACTGGACTCTTGGAGTTTGTTCATTAGATAGTGTTGTCTTTCACGTTTCTATGTTGCTCTGTCATTGTCTCTGTCTGTTTGTCACCATGTCTTACACTGGACTCTTGGAGTTTGTTCATTAGATAGTGTTGTCTTTCACGTTTCTATGTTGCTCTGTCATTGTCTCTGTCTGTTTGTCACCATGTCTTATACTGGACTCAGAGGAGTCTGTCCATTAGATAGCGTTGTCCTCCGTGTTTCTATGGTGTTGTGTTATTGTCTCCGTCTGTTTGTCACCTTGTCTTATACTGGACTCAGAGGAGTCTGTCCGTTAGATAGTGTTGTCCTTCGTGTTTCTATGGTGCTGTGTTATTGTCTCCGTCTGTTTGTCACCTTGTCTTATACTGGACTCAGAGGAGTCTGTCCGTTAGATAGTGTTGTCCTTCGTGTTTCTATGGTGCTGTGTTATTGTCTCCGTCTGTTTGTCACCTTGTCTTATACTGGACTCAGAGGAGTCTGTCCATTAGATAGGGTTGCCCTCCGTGTTTCTATTGTGCTGTGTTATTGTCTCCGTCTGTTTGTCACCTTGTCTTATACTGGACTCAGAGGAGTCTGTCCGTTAGATAGTGTTGTCCTTCGTGTTTCTATGGCGCTGTGTAATTTTGATCGTCTATTTGACAACCTTTGTCCACATTCCGCTGTTTTGGTTGTTGGGATATTCCCGATATCTTTCTTCTGTTTAATATTTTTTTTCAAAAGTATCTATGTCGACTGATTGTGAATTATTTTTTTCTAGCTGCGGTGTGGTGTTTGACTCTCACTGATTTCTATCACTATATCACGGTCAATCGAGGTATAAGGTAAGTATACAGGATGGAGGAACACCAGAGGTCCGGATAGCCACCCTTGGATTCATTGCCATCTTCCATGGCAATCGGTAGATCTAATATTTCTATTTATGATTTGTCTTGTTAAATCTGCTTTTTATGTTGTAAATGTATTTTCAAACCCATTACGGCACAGACTGATATGTATTTATATGGATTGCCTTTAGAAGTTGACTTATACTTCTTAGATTGATTAACTCCCCTCCCCCATAATTCGGTTGCATGAAAATCAAATAAACTTCTTGCGTTGTTGAAACGAAGTATTTAACATATGACACACCATTATAAAACATACAGCACGAGATAGATGAAATTCATGACTTTCTAACCCCCGGACTTCTCTATTTGATACTCTGACAAGTACACAAAACAAAAGTACAAACAAGATCAAGATGACGCGTTGTGGATTGACTGTAATAAAGTGTAATATTTGGTAAATAAGAGAAATTGCCGCCATGCGACGCGCCGAAATCTCTTTTGGTTTCTAAAATAAACCGCTTTAGCACTCGCAATATGAAGAAAGCTATGGTTTATTGCATAATGTTATTACATAATCTATGAAGATCAATTGTATTTATTTGAAGTCCATGTTAGGCTTAATTACAAAATTGTACACTATTTTTTGGTTTCATAAATACAACGGTTACTGGTAAACTTGATATCTCCATATCTCCTTATCCTAGATCCTATCTTAGATATGAATTGAAATTAAACAAAAACATGATCATTATCATTGCTGTAAATAGTTGAGTCTGCTTTTAGAGCAAAAATCTTTTGAATTCATTTATTACCATGCACTTAAATCTGAAGATGTCCTTTCATGTCTGCGAGAAAGTATAAGTAATAAAACATCTTCACAAATGAATAGATAATGCAACGGAGGTAATTAACATCTTTGGTAAGGCAATAATAAAACAATAAAAAAGAGTCCTCAAAACATGGAACACAAGAAATTATAAAACACTAAAACTGGTCTTTGTCCACAATCATTATGATAAGAGACAGTCTAGGTAAGGACCAAGCCAACAACCATATTTGATATACCGATCTTGATTCTGGTAGGCACAAGTGACGGGTGATGCCGGCAAGGTTGAGATGCTTATTCGTGTTGATTTTGTTTGTTTTTGTATTGCCCTGGTTTTGCATGCCCATAAGGATGTTACCGTTCACTGCATGTATTACACTATTACATTTCATTTTCGATACCGCATTATTTTTAGGAGAGATGTTGACAGGAATTTAAGATAATGAATGAAGTGTCCTATCAAATATTATTCTACGCTAATCATTCCAATGCACCATATGCGCATTTCAACAAGGTGGTGTTATTTGCTATTGCACTTTATCTGTTCCTGTGCGGGTTTTTGTTTTTATACATGAAATATTGTGATGATTGTATTTTTAATGTGGATATGGGAGTTCCGATGAAGCCTTGAAAAAGATAACATTTTTTCTGTTCTTGTCTATGATGTCACGTAAAAATATTTTTATGGGAAATCATCGAGGTTATCAGCTGGTTGCAGGGTGGTGCGCATAAGCCTCTTGGTCATTATTCTTATATATAAGTTCAATCTTCATGGTCTTCCAAGACTGATATAGACCTTCTGTTCCTACATTATTAGATAGAGATCGGTACCAATCTATCTCTTTGTATGAGAACTCCTATGAAGATCCCGGTCGTGCACTAATAAGGACTAACACCATAGTGTAGTCAAAAACTGGGATCTCTTCTGCTTCTGAGGGTACTTCTTGCAACCATTATCCCTTATGCCATGACAGATTTTCTTGAGGATACCATAAAGGGGGGCTGCTAGGGTAAAATCTTTCTATCATACACAGTGATAACAACTGCTTGCACTATGCATCCCCCGCCTCAACATATTGGGATTATTGAATCAATTCTCCCTACTTCAATGTAACTGTGGGGACTTCAGATTTTGTAATCAAATTATGATATGGTACATGTGGCCCTATTGTTTACATCATAAGGACAACCGGGAAGCATTGGAAGACTGTTGTTAATCAAACAGTTCCTCTCCTTCAATGAAGGTGAATTATGCCCTCTCCGTCTATGAAAACTGCGTTCTTATCATGTTTAGTGAATATGTTTCATGCCTTACCCAAAACATGTTTACAAGGTAAATGAAAATATATTGTGCTGTTCGCTTAACGTAGAACACCCAATTTTCTAGAACTATTTTGCCATCTTAGGAAGTTTACTACCTTCTGTTGACTCTGTCGGTGCATCTCCTGACTAGAAATACACATCAACTTATTTTCAACCCGCCATACAGAGAAATATCACGTCTACGGGAAATTCCATGTTAATTTCAGACTGTAGGCACATTATTCCCGTGACAACGATGTTTAAAATTATTGAATGAACGAGACATATGTTTTCTGCTAATATGCTACGGCAAAGAGAATTCTATAGACTGGATGTCTTTTGGTAAGATTACAGCTGTCGTTCTCAGAGACAATCGTCCAAAGAACGCATTTTTCATTTTGATGACTCTGCCGACATGTAATACGACTGAGAAGATGGTATTGTGATTAACTTTCATGTTAATCCACAGACATATCGGAAAGAAATGTCACGTCAATAATAGTTTTCAAGTTGGATGATTAAGAAAGCTCTCGTTAACTTCCAATGTCATGCTAAGTGGAAAATTTTTTGTATACATTAGAAAAAATAACGAATTAAATATCTCTCTACAAGATCATTATTTTACATCTGCTGTAATTACATTTTTGTTGTTTTAGGCGATAAGAACCTGTCAACCTTTTCAACGATGACATATATTTCACCGATCTTATTCTGCCTGAAGTTCAAATCCCGTTAAGACTGATTTTGAAATTTTCAAAGACAAGTTATTAGAAAATTTCATAGATTTTTTTTTCTTTTCTTTCCTTTCCTTTTCTTTGTGCTGGATGTGTTTCTAAGTACATCTTTGCAGTAGATACATTTCTGGTTCATTCCCTGGTATCTTTTTCAAGAAAACGAAGACTTCTAATGCTTCATCCAATGATAATTCCATCAAACATCAATATGGATGAACCTTATCTTTTTTTCCGTGACTGAGATGTTCCTTAGGGTTAAGATTTCTACATGAGCATCAAAAGCCTTTTATACCGTGGATATGATCCTGTTGTCACCAGACACAGACACTTGGCTTGGTACTTGACCAATAAACAGCCTTGTACCAGCGCATTCTAAGGAATTGCACTCTGACTGACTGTGACGATAGGACTCAATGACAAGCCCTGTCCAAACCTCTTTAGAGAAGACAGGGCCACGACCACCTGTCCTCTCTAAATCTCAAGCGGACTCCTCGGGAGATAACATGCATGCGCTAACTACAGTCGGCAGAGCACGGACTGTATTTCCTATGTCTCCTGTTTTTATATCCATTTACGAGGGCTGATTGATATGTTGTGAGCCTCGTATTAAAGGAGATACGCAGGAGTGTTCTTTTTAAGTCCTGCTATTCTCTAACTGTATAAGGCGATGTATCCAAGGACTGGCCTCATTTCGTCAATTCAAATCGACGAGGTAACACTCTTAATAAACAAAACAAGTTGCCTTTGCAAAATGGACAAAATTGGTGAAAGGGCAGTGATCCAATATATGCATAAAAAGATTTAACACCAAAGAATATCCATAAGCATATGGTAACAACACTAGGGAAAGATGTCCCTTCATATGCTTAGGTGAAAAGGTGGGTGACGGAATTAAAGCGCGGCAGACAGAGCCTTAAGGATGACCCTCGTCCTGGAAGGCCTGACATCGTTGCAACTCCAGATATGATCAATAAAGTCCATGATATCGTTATCATGACGAGTTACAGAAAGATATAGCCAGTACAGTTGGCATTTCAAAGGAAACAATACATTCCATTCTGACTTAAGATCTTGAAATAATAAAGCTATCGGCCATTGGATACCAAGACTTCTGACAGAAGCACACCAGGCGTACTTTATCGCGTGTTAATCCTTACCTTTTTGAGATCCTGTCAATTTTCTTCAAAGATTTGTCACTATGGAGGAAACATGGGTCCATCATTATATCCCAGAGGCCAAACAACAGTCGAAACACCCTGGTTCTCCCCGGTCAAAGAAGACAACGACTGTTCCTTCAGCAGGAAAGGTAATTGACTCGGTTTTCTGGGATGCAGAAAGTATTCTGCTGATAGATGATCTCCAAAACGGACAAGCAATCAACTACACATACTATGCTTCATTTCTGGCACAGTTACGGGAAAATGTTAAACTAAAGCGCCGCGGAAAGCTCACTAGTTAAAGGTGTGTTGTTCCATCAGGACAATGCTCCTGTTCACAAGTCTGTCACTGCCATGGCTGCCATTCATGATTGTGGCTTTAATTTGATAGAACATCCGACTTATTCACCTGATCTTGTTCCGTTATACTTTCATCTTTTCCTAAAACTGAAAGCAGATATTTCTGGCACCCACTGTCAGTCTGATGATGACGTCATACTTGCAGTGGATGGCCAATGTGATTTTCATACACCGCCAAAATTCATTTCAGTAGCGTCCTCTGATTTTATTTATTTTCTTTTTTTTTGTATTAATATTTTTGCATTTTCTTTACAGAGAGTGCGCGACCCACAAATTACATGTAATAAAGAAATAAGTGTTTATAATAATGTAGCTCTCTCTGTGTATTTTGGGCCCCTGTGTCATGCTGTTTGTTTGTATGGTCATCTTACAGTGAGGAGGTTATTTTACACCATGATTGTGCGTTCTTCGAGACCTCTAGATAATCGGAAAAGTGGGAGGGTTGTGCGCACGTAATCCGAATAACACACTGTCTGCTTCTTGCGTGGCAGATGGCTGTCCTCAGTAGGCACCGATTGGTCTCGTTGGTTTATGTGTAGTCATTTGCTGTGGATGCTGCAACCGAGTGATGTTGGAGATCCCCTCCTTTCTTTTAAGCAAAGTTGATATTGATTTTTAAAAAATGAATACTTCATTCAACTCAAGGTTTTTTCAGTGACTGAGATATTATTCCTTATGGTTAAGATTTCTACATGATCATATAAGAGCTAAATATGTGGGTATAAATGTTTAAAATTGATTCTACTATGATGTCACAAAGTCATAATTCAACAAACTTTAAATAGTCTCCAGAGAAAGTGGGGGAGCCTGGAGACACTTTCAAAAAGAATATCCTTTATTTGCACATTTGAATTCCTTCATTCCATTTCCATGCAAAAATGTATCCTGTCTATATTTCATCACGTCTTATACAAACCTGTAACACAAAAAGGGCTTGAATTAATTGATTAGTGAATGTTGATGTTTGCATAAGAGTGAAGCAGCATTGCTAAAATTTAATACAAAATTCTAATTTTCTGCGTTCATGTCGTCTTCTCTGTAAAATAAGCATGTTCAAAACTTTTATTTTGAATGTTTCTGTTGTCATTTCAAAACGACTCTCTGTTAAATTTGACAGTTTTAGGTAGATTAGTGAATTTCATTTACCAATGTTAGTTGATATACATGAATGTACAGGATAACCACACCATGCATTTACTACTAACCTGAAAGATGACCGTTCCAAGTCGGCATCAGCTGCGCATTGATCCCGTCGGTTTATTGTAGTCTTATGTGTTTTTGGCTTGATTTCGTATTTAGTGTTCCTTGTTCCGTTTGCGTTTCATTTTGTACATATCTACCCTACTCTGTGTTTCTATGTTTTTTTTTTCTGTAGGTGCTGCAACCGAGTCTTGTTGGAGATCCCCTTCTTTGTTTTATGTGCCTGTTAAACATAATGATTGTTTGAAAATTCTCTTTTTCACATATCAATATGGTTAGGTGCGAACAGACTTCCATGTTTTTTCTGTCAAGTACATGAAAACACTCCTAGCAAAGATTTGTTGCAGCTCATTTCCTTCTGTAAGACGTTTACCAATACTATCTTCCTCCAAAGATATGAATAAAACTTCAACTCAAGACAATTGTGACTGATGATGAATTAATTTCGCAGTAATACTGATGTGAGATCATTGAACACTTCAAAGGACCACTTCGATATAAAGCATTGTTGGTTCAATAGTACAGATAATGGTATGAAATACTTTAACAAGATAAACATCTTCCTTAAGAGCAAAAAAGATACCAGACTGCCAAATTATAAGCTTGTATGATGAAAAATTGCCTCTTTTCCCTGATCCCCTGTGAAGAATTGTCTAGTCTCTACGACATACATAAGGTGATACATTATATTTCTACGGTCCTTTCATCGTCTCAAGAGTATAGGCTTGGCGAGCAAAAAAAATGAACTAAGAAGTCTAGTTATGTAGAATTTTTGTATAACACACAAAATAAAGACGACCTTCCAAAATCGACTTATGTTGTAGACCGGTTCCTTCCGCCTTTGTTTCATATTTAAAAGTTACCTTTACTTGGTTTGTTTGATAATTGGTCGTATTGATGTGAGATTCCCCTTCTATTTAGCTGTCTGTTGTGGTGACTGTTTTGTGTAGTATCAGTTATTTCTTAATTAATTATTTGTGTCTTGATTTGACATCAAAATGTTCAATTATTAACATAATCTAATGCACTATGGCTTCAATATTAGTACAGCACACTTAAACAAAACCAAAGAATATCGTTTGAAGATAAAATATTTTGAGCTAACGAAAAATGGCACTCGAACAAAAATTAAAAACTCACAATCAATGTCCAGACAAATCAATAAAATGCAAAACCTAAACAAAACTTCCAATTTGAAAAAAAAAATATGCAAAGGAACAAAATGAATTTCCAACGTCCCCGGAGAGCGTAAGGATCTTCAACTTGCTAGCTCCGTCGTGTAGAAAATGTCGAAACCGGTGTGCAAATGTATGTATCAGATTTGGTATATTGTGGAAGGTTCTCATCCACATTATCTTTTGACATTGTGGACATCTTTTTGGCCATATTTCAATGTTTAGATTGAGGATCACTGACGAGGGTTATGTACCCGAAACGTGCATGTCTGGTCCATGTTGCAAATTCATTTGTTTTAAATGATGTTATTTATAATTTGAAAACGTTTAATATGGTGATGTAAAAAAGACAGTCGCTCACAAATATACCCCCTGTGTAGTAGTTTGTTGGTTTGTCGCCTGATCCTTACAACCATGTAGTTGTGGTAAGAGTTTGATCAGGACTATAGAACATATCAGCAGCGATATAAATGCACTTAGAGCGGGACAAAAGGTCAAACACAAAACCCGAAATCAGATTCCAAAATTCACATTCAAAAGGCTGACACATTCTTGAAAATAACTTTCTCACGAGAAAAGAAAGTAGGACAAACAGACGGAGGCAATATCACAGTTTCATAGAATCATAAAGGACAACTTAATATAATGAGCAAACTCTAGAGTCCAGTGTAAGAACGGAATGTATTGTAGGTGGCGCTGTAAGTGCGGTATTGTGCTAATTAGTACAGTTGAAACATATTCAAATATCACATGAATCATTATATGATATACAACATCTCAGAAATGGGAAATTCGTCAGACAGTCATTACTTATATTAACATTTATTCTAATTATCGGTCATTTTTATTTGCACGCACATCGCACCTTTTGTCTGTAACAAGGTCAAATGTATTTTAACATTGGTAAATTCTCCCTACATGCAAAACTTAAACGTGACATCACAAATGCAACCCAAGTTATTGGAATATAATTACTAATGGGCGTTTAACATGGGGAATGTACTAGTGATGTAAATATACGATTATATGAGATCTAAATAAGAAACCAAGTCAATGCTTTCTCATGGATAGATGATGGCAAGGTATTACGCAGAACTTGGATTATCTATTCAGATCACGTCATCAATGTATCATTTTATATAACTGAATTGCCGAGTGTTTCTTTTTGTAAGGATAGGTTTGAACAAACTCATCTTCAGATGAAGCAGTATACACTTTTCAATAAGAAGTAAGTCACAGCTGATACCCAATAATAAATCTCCACGATTTGATGAAAACTCATTATTCTTACATGTAACACTAATAAATACGTTAAAGACTAGAAATTTCAACTTTTTTATAACGTCTTCCTATGTTTTTGTTTTAATTTTTTCGTATATTTTACTTATCTTGGGTTGAACTTTTCGCTTTGTTATCATGTGTACTGGATGATTCAAGTAAGGAAATCTTATGAAACTCCAATGTTTACTGCAATATTTGAAATTTCCTTTTCCTGGTTGATCACAAATGGAAAATAACAAGGCTTTTAATCTTCTTCACACAGACGAAAAAAAAAATAATCATGAATATTGATGAATCTTTTTTGGTCAAAGTAACAATTTTACAGCACTCAAAATCGCCAAGATGATGACATAACATAATTTATGGGGTACTTTATTACGTAACAGGATGTTTCATTTAGACATACAAAGAAACTTATTTCCCAATTACCGGTCGATCAATCCCAGACAATGCTTTTCGTATGGACTGTTTGAAACCTCTCATGCATAGTATATTTGATAAAAATGTCCGTTTCTAGGAAATCCCTTTCCATGCCTCTTACTAAAAGCGAGCATTAGGAGACTAGATTATGAACGATTTCCAAACCTCTCCATAATTACCTTGATAGCGGTGCGATAAAATTGTCTTTAGATGCAAAAATAAATAAATCTTTATCTATACACGAACTAATCACAGAAAAAGCAAAGTGTCCTTAGTGACAGCTCTTGATTTTATAACTTTTCATTGCTTCCCTTTAAAAGGTTCCATCCTTTTATTTATGTTTTCAATTAATTTCTCTAGCCTGTATATATCATTTTCAGCATTAACTCTACCAGAAATCGATCCGCCTTTTCGTTTGGTCTATGAAAGATCAGAAAACGTAAGAAAGTATATAAATTCCCTTAAGGTGGATCCCTACTCATAGATTTAACAGATGAAATTTGTATTTAAGGTTTTTTCCTAAACAAAAATGTTCAAAATGAGAAATAAAACACAGACAGACATGATTAACAAATACATGTAACTCCAAACATAAGGACACCCCTTTATAATTTCATCACATTTTTGACTTATAATAGATATACTAAGTATATCCCACTTTTTGAAAAAAAAAAGATGGAATTTCTTCATATTGCATCATTTCATAAGATAATGTATATAGATGGTGAAAAAATCACATACATACATGTATATACAGTTTTATAAATGACCAAGATATGGCTCCAAACATAAGGGTACCCCTTGTAATTTCTGAAATTCGTCACGTTTTCAACTATGAATAATATATACTATATGATGGGTGTGGACATTGATTGATTGCCCAATCTTTTGTTTCTTTTGGCATTTAAGACCTTTTGTCTGCGTTTTACAATGCGCTGGCTCGTCCGCCACCAATTTTTGTAAAACGTTATACGCAGACCGCTGTGTATTAGGAAAACCTATAGCGTCTAATAGGGACCCACCTTAAAATAAAGTTTCTTATCTTATTTGAATGTTGCACGATATATTACCCATCTATCCATTATCTTCACAAGAATGGTTTGTGTGACATTGGTAGAATTTGAGTTTAGAGTATATACCTTATATTGTTAAGGTAAAAGTTTATTAGTCTGAAGATGTGATTCAACATCCATAGAGAAGAACAGAAACAAAAAAATGTTTAACGTTCAGATTTTAAAATAGTGAGGGTATTTACGAAATGAATCTCATATTTTTTCTGTTGATGCAGGTATCACCCGAAAAATTGGACAGAAAACTGCATCAATGCGCGAAGCGCGTTGATGCAAAAGTTTTCTGTCCAAATTTTCGGGTGATACCTGCATCAACAGAAAAAATATAAGATTCATTTCTTATCATTTTATTATCATCTATTTATGGAAAACACACTGTTTTCTTGGACCTAAAAACAATCAATCACGGCACTATATTTCGTAAGTCGGAGGGTTTCGCAGTGATACGTCTGTCAAAACAAGTTATGGCAGCCGCCATGATTCAAACATCGAACGATCGTCTCTCTATATCTTTGGAATAAGGACCAGTTTGAGCAAATTCTACATGTACTGTTAATTTTTTATTAAGTAGAAAAGAAATGGTACCCTTGAAATGATAAGCAAACATCAACAAATTGTATTTTCAGCAACAAGTTCATTCGTGATAGTGCTATAAATAGACTTCGTGAAAAATTGTGTTGATCCATGTATCAACAAAATTTCTCAGCCAATCAGAATCTTCGTTTCTTGAAAATGACAATGGAAATTAAATGATAAAGAGATCTACATTTAAAAATGACTTCTGGATTGCGATTGAATGACTGTCAACATAACCAAACAAGAGACTTTTACCTGATACATGTATGTACATCAATCACAGAATCTGACAAGTTTTCATGGAGCTGTTGCGACGGGTGATGCATGCAAAGCAAACAGGAGACGCCGACTCTGTCCGTGTACCCGGTCTCACTTCGGAATACTATTTATTCAGGGGTTCGCTACTGTTCCAATGAAAAATCTAATTATTTGACTTTGAGACTTAATAACTCATGGGTACTTATTCGATGTTTATTCTACCGGTCAAGCGAAGAACCTCTATATATACATGCTAACATAGTATGCATTGATTATCAAAATGTTTAACAAAATACCCGCTGATATTTCAAAGGTTGATTTAAAAATCTTTTAAAAAAAGATTCCAAAGAAATTAATGAGATGTGAATATTCAATACTTCACACAAGTTTCACGAAAACATACATGTTGGATTTTTTTTTTCAATCTTGAAAAAAACACCATCAAAAGGTGCTAGCTTTTAGACTAAAAACAAATAATTATCTTATTGGCCTGAACGCATCCTCGATATCATCTTATTGCCTTAATAATAGGAACGCTTTTCTTCTTACTCAGATTTCCGTCTTTCGTTGCATTAAGAGTAATAATTAGAGGCAATGAGACAGCGAAATGTTTTTCCCACTGGCTTCGGTGATTTAACTACTCCTGGTGACTGTGAATGTTTTATCATTCTGATCACCATTAAGGTTATAGATCTAACTGTACCATTACCAACAGTTATATAGCAAAATTTCCAATCATCTTCAAACATCATTCAGCTGTAATAATACAGAAACAGGGTATGTCAAGGACATTTTCAGATTTGCACGTGGAGCATGGGGAGGACACCGTTGAAAAGCCATTAACATTAATTTACTGCAGTTCCAACGTTTAAATGTACCATTTTATACTATTATCCACGTTGGGTATTATAATAATGATGTCCCCGGAATCGAAGATTTAGGGGCATATAGTTTTTGTCCTATACGTTTATCTGTCTTCTGTCTGTTTGTCCGCAAAAAAAATACCTTTAACATTGATCATAACTTTTGATTGGTAAAGGAAAGCGCTTTGATAATTCGCATGTGTATTTCTTGCGACAAGACCTTTCCACTGATACCAAAATGTTTGACCTTGTGACCTTGCCCTTGGAGTTTGGCCTACTTTTGAAAATCTTTAACCTTTGCCACAACTTTTTAATGGTAAGGGATAGGGCTTTGACATTTAGCATCATGTGTGTATTCCTTGTAACAAGAGTTTCGATGGGTACCAATATTTCTAATTTTGACCTTTGAGTTTGACCTACTTTTGAAAAACTTTAACCTGGGCAATAATTTTTGAATGGTACGGGATAGGGCTTTGATATTTCAGATGTGTATTTCTTTGACAAGACCTTTTCATGGATACCAAAATATTTGACCTTCTGACTGTGACCTTGGAGTTTGACCTACTTTTGAAAAACTTTAACCTTAGCTATAACTTGTGAATGGTAATGGATAGGTCTTTGATATTTTGCATGTGTATTCCTTGTAGAGCTTTCCATGGATACCAAAATATTTGACCTTGTAACCTTGACCTCGGATACTAACCATTTTTCAATTTTTACTGGCAAATATGCCAACGGGGGCATTCGTGTTTCACAAATACATGTACATGTTTTTCATTGAGCGAGATTTTTTATTCGTTTTCACAATTATATGAAAAGTATGTTCATCTTACTTTAAATCTAACCTTTGGCATATCCGAATAGTTAGTGATAATGATCATTGGGACTTTCATGAGTGAACGAAGCTGAAAGACAAAACCAAAATCACAACCAAATGGGCATACTATGCCAGGAAACAAACTAAACAACAAGATCAGTATGTTTTACATATCGCTTGTAACATGACCTTACCATTAGTTCTGAAATCTTACACTGAATCTTAGAGTCTGATCTGCTTTTTGAACAACTCTGTCCTTTTATAAAATCTTTGAATGGTGATATGTCGTGGTTATATGTTTTGTTATAAGACCTTTACATTGGTACCAAAAGGAAATATCTTGTGAACCCCTAACCACGGAATTTAGCCTTCTTTGTGGCGAAACCAAATCATAAAATCAAATTAGCATAGTTTTCTGAATTGCTTGGGTTTTCTTTTTCTTAAAAAATCAAATGAAATATTTCTTTCGTGTCTTTGAGTATCTTTTTTTTTTTTTTTCGTGCAAAATTTTCAATTCGAACTATTAGTCACCTTCATCATCCACGTAAGATTTTAAAATCATTTTTTTTTTATCAGAGGATTCTTAATTCATAGGTGGCTTTCACATCGGATTTATAGATTCTGATGATAAAAATTCAAAGTTTCATAAGACCTTTTTTCATTTCATAATTCTAAGTAATATTTAAGCAGCTCAGGGCATATCCACATGTGAATGATGGGATCAGGTGGCATTCTCAAAACCAACAAATTCCTCGATTCTTTGAACAGAATCCATTCTAAGTAGAACATATTTTAAGACGTACTATAACTGACAACTTCGTCATTTGATGCATTTATGCTTCTAAACACAGTTCTAATAGTTCCATTTATATACATGTATATTATATATATCATAGGTCACCATAATCTACCTATACATTCTGTTTGAGATATCTTTGATAGTACCAAAACTGTCTGATCTTTGATGTGAGCAATTTCAATTGATTTTATACCTTTCGGTTACTTACTGTGTTATTCGTTTAACAGAGAAATGATTTTTTCACGCAGGGGTACCCCGTCCTCTGAGTATGTATAAACGATGTAACTCTGTTTACTATGGTCTGCTTCAGCGTCGTGATCGGTATAAAGTCTTATCACTATCTGAACCAATGAAAAGCGATATGAATCTTACATACATGACCTATAGATAATGAAAAATGGCATGTGCATTTACTTAGATTAACACACACTGTGTATTTTCTTTCCCCTGGTGGAAACCCCTTTCCATTGTATCACCCGTTATAGTAGAAAATATAAGGTCTATGAAGAATAAATACATGTCGCGCTATCGATAAAATAAGACAACTTTTCGTACACTATCAAAACGTTTTTAAATATGTGTAAGCTTATCCATAAGATATCAATAGTCCAGCTGAATGGTGAAATAATCGTGCAAACTTTCAGGAAAGCATAAACTTGGCACAATTGTTCTTTGGTCCATTCTTTACTATATTAGCTATGGACTCACCTCGAGAAATCATGTCCTTGATTTGCATTTTAGTGTTACTGTATACTTCCATAGATTCATCTTAAGATGTTCAGAAACAGGATACATTTAAGGTTTGAAAATACTAAACTTTGGCATACATTATAAATAATACATATTCTGATATTTAAGCTATTCACTCTCAGTACCTTCAGTGCTTTGATTATAAAATCGTATGCCATTCTTTTGATCATGTATGCAATAAATTATGGTCTAAGAGGAATTCCATTTTTGGTGTATCAATAATGTACATCAATAATTTACAGACTGCACATACAATTTTGATCCGCTCAATCTCTGCACTATAGATGCGTGAAATTTTCAAATTAAAACTAAGGGGCGCTTCACTTATTTTTTCCATTAGAAATCATTTTTGCTTAAAAGTAACATTAAGCAGTCATTGATTCTCTGGTAGCAGAGTCAGACTCTTCATTTTTCTTTAAAACAAATTATTCAAAATGAAGAGAAAAATCCTGAAGCGCTTCTAATTTCTTATTTTTATAATACAAAGAGTGTGCAAACTTTAAGTTCAAGGAAGAACAAAAAGTTCTTCCTTGATCTTTCGGGAGAGAAGAAAATATTCAAACATATCAAGGAAGCTGTTCCCCGTAGGAAAATGATTTTGGAAATCATCAGCTGCCACGGAAATGATTAGGGTTGTATTTCCACAATATGGGAAAATACGGTAGGTATTCAAAGAGATGTCAGAGCCATTGTTCCCAAGAAGAAGATCACACGTCTCATTAACCTTTCCCTAGCTCTGGCAATAGTTGAGGCTACAAAGTCTTGTCTTCAGAGAATATTGCATCGACATTTTTCTTCAGGAATCAGACTTCGGTTCAAAAACACTCCAAGACGATGCACTTCGTAATAAGTCAGCCTTTAGCCATTTCTGTAACAGCGACCGGCAGAAATAAACATCTGCGATTGAAAGAACTGTTTAATCCATCATCGCATTGTCCGTAGCCTCAAACAAGGAAATGGATATTAGCTTATACTAGGATATTGAAATCCAATTTCACTTTTTGGAATGTTGGTTTGGCAGGATGCGACGTAAAGCATTTTTGTGGGGAATTTTCCTTATGTGTTCCATAAAGTATAATTCTAAGTTATGGTGACACAGATCTATATCCTTTTTCAGATTAACGTACCTCTGTCATGCTGATATTTCATAATGGACTGAATTTTATTCTTAATTGAAAAGAGTGGATCTCCAACAAGACCCGGTTGCAGCACCCACAGAAAAACATCAAAACACCATAATGATAAACATTGCCATAGAAAAAGAACAAAGGGATTATTCATGCATTAACTATTATCAACAATATCATTTCATTAAACAATAGTTCATACAGTAACTGTCAATATGATGTAACGGTAACTGATTAAAAAAGAAAAGAAAACTTTCCCTGGGCACCGGTCTCACTCCGAAATATTGTTTCTTCCAGGGTTCGCAACTGCTTCCAATGGAAATTCTGATGATTTTACCTTACTTTTTCGACATTGAGACTAAATAACTGATAGGTACTTCTTCGTTGTTTATTTCACATATTCTTTTAACATTCTTGTATTTTAGACTACAAGAATGGACAAGGCAATTCAAGAAAACCATCTGGTAAATAGATTGAAACATTCTTGAAGGACATAAATTGTTATATATAGCAAGATTAACTATCATTTTATTTCAGACTTTTATAAAATATACATTCCATACATTTCCCCTGCATCTTAGTATAGGTTTGAAGGTTATTTTGTCGTTTCTACGTGAATAAGTAGGGGTGCAGCGTCAGCCGAGCCCCTTCTTATTTACGTCTAACCTCTTTAGGCGACAACTTCCTCAGTAGTTCAGCACCACAGGGGTTTCGGGTTGTCGCCCAACGTCGGTCTAAACGTTTTCATCTGTAGCTTTCCATATTTCAGAATCCATGTTGACTACGAGGACGATTTTTTTCATAAATAATACTATTACCTCGAAAGCCTTTGATTGGTTGAGTTTTAGTGTTGCCATCTCAACTCTTTTCTACGACACGTAAACATATGACATAATTTAATAACTTCTAAGTACAGCATGCTAAGGGTACCACTTCATTTATCTGCGCCGTTTACTGAGACCGACCTAGTTACATGCTCCGAAAATAAAAGCGTCCTCATGTCATTTGCAGAGACAGAGAGCTGGGGAATACACAAGATAACTACATGATGTCTCAGACACTTTACAATTTCTGATGGAGCAAACCAGACATGCCGCATGCTTAATAATGTCTAAGTGACAAAAGGTAACAGTGAATTATGTAACTTAAGTGGCTTTATGATTCTAAAACGGAAATGTACAGGGAAAAACGTCTCAATCTGGAGTGACTTCAAATGGCAAGATAATGCTGTAATTTAAATATTTATTCAGATGTAGATTTTTAAGCAGAGAACCTAGAAACTTTGACATCTTTTGAAGATGACACATAGATTAACATGTTAATGTATAATGTAAAAACACCTGCATTCTCTAAAGTTTATAATGTCTCTGTATTAAAATGTTTACGAGAAAGGAGGGAATCTCCAACAATACTCGGTTGCAGCACCCACAGCAATCTTCAAAACACCCAATGCAAAAAAACACACAGAGCAATCACGTTCCCATGGATATTTCAATATTATTGAATACAATTTCTGTCTAAGATATACGTGTATACATTATTCTAGGTTCAATAAATACAAGCCGAGGGATTATGAAGTTACATTTCCTGTCAGTCCGTTCTTTAATGAAATCCTTCTAAGACCAAAATAGTTCTCCACTAGACATACTAACGGTCTAATAAACAGTCATATCAGACATATTGAGAGTGTCGCTATGTTTCACAGGCGACACAACAACGATGATAATCCATAAATAGAGGGGTAGCAATGCCCATATTGAGAGTTTGTTTCTTTTCAGGTAGTGGATATTTTTCCTTGTTTGCTATGGTTCCTATTTTATTCTGATCTGTATCCTTCGGTTTATGATTTTCTGAATTATCGATTTTATACTGTATATGGTCATTATCCACATTTGTCACATTGACTAGGTGGCGAATTTAGGACCTTTGTGCTAGTATATGTTAAATTTCACCAGAGAAAAATCCCTACGTGCAGTTATATTTTTTATGTTTTCCAATCTCGATGAAAACACCATTTTATACATTTGCGAAGATCGCCATAAATACATCATAAAGTCATATTGATGCAAGGTGTTCCCCTTCCCTTAGGGTACGTATATTGGTTAAGATATTTTCAAAAGTGGAAGTATCGACAGCTGAAAATATTCCAACAAAGCTACACCTCTTTTGCCTTCATGTGTACAAGGACTTGCATTTGCATATAGAAGGCGTTCATTTTGCATGATTTATAATGTGACCCAATGCCACTGTGACAACTGTATGGTTTATATTTGATTTATATTATTCACTAAGTATTTGTTTCGGTCCTGTGCGATTTGCTGTGGTCTCTGCAACATGGACTTGCTGGACATCTTTCCCCTATCATTTGATTTCATTAATAACGCAAAAAGGTAAGAGATCGGAGGATGTTTAGTAGAAGGAGGAGGGATATGGTACATATTCTATCATTTCAGAAAATGTTACCAGGACAATTCGAATGTTTGACTATAATTGCATTCCTATATCAAAAATTATAACCTGAAATTATTTATTACTCTCCTTTGTGTAAAGACCTTTTATGTGAGAAGCTCACGATTACTGTCAGAACTTGTACATATATTACACGTCTTCAAATTCATTTCATTTTCATACTCCCTTGCATTTCTGTTTCACATCTAGGAATGACAGATAGAACCAAACATGGGAATTAATCTAATATGCTCCTCATCAATAAGAGTTTTCCTTATACTAGTAGCTGACAAATGATGCTTATCCAAACAGAGATAAAATTTCATATTCTTAGAGTCAAGAAAAAGTCATGCTCAATAATTTACGTGTCAAAATTTGTAAGTGTATGAATCATCTAAAATTGCAATTCAAAGTTTTCTACTATATATAAATACTGACAGGTTGTACAATGTCTGTCATTCTGTTTGCAACAGTCATGAATCTGATGGTAAAATCAGCAGAGAAAACCAGCAGAGGACCAACTTTGGAATCGGGCGCTAAGATGCCGACGATAAGAGCGTTCATAGATGGCATAACAATTACAACAAAGTATGTTTTGAAGGGCAAGTGGATGCTATAAGATCTAGAGGAATGTATTCGTTAGGCAAAGATGAAATTCAAGCCAACAAAGTCACAAAGTCTTGTACTGAAGAAAGGAAGAGTGAGCAACGTTAAGTTCAGGATAGGTGACGAATGCTTAACGAAATCAAATTCAATAGCATCATTTAAGAACATATAAATTTGAAGCATGTACCATGCATGCACGTTTCGGGTACTAAACCCTCGACAGTGATCCTAAATCTAAACAATGTAATAAAGGAATACCAACCATAGAGGATAATTCATGAAAAGTCTAGGTAAATGGTTTTACAGCAGTTTGAAGGACAAAGGAAGTATAAAGCAGATGTGTATACAACTTGGGAGATGGGTGAAAAGCATTGGTGAACTGGACTACCAGGAAAGTTTAAAGCATAGTGCTATCAACATGGAATTCTGCCAAGTATAACATGGCCGTTGATGATGTATGAAGTTCTGTTAACAACAGTAGAGAGAATGGAAAGACTTTGTAGTAGGTACCTGAGGAGATGGTTGGGAGTGCCAAAGAGTTTCTGCAATATTGGACTTTACAGCAGAAGGTCCAAGTTATAGATCCCAATCAGTTCTATCAAAGAGAAATTCAAGGCACAAAGGCAAGGCAGCTGATGATGTAAGTAGCAGCAAAGACAAGAAAGCGTCAGAGGTGGAAATTAAAGTTTCAACTGGTAGGAAGTGGTCAGCAAAAGAAGCAGTGAGAGAAGTAGAAAGCAGACCTGTACATAAGGAGAAAGTGGGAGTGGTAACAACAGGAAAGATGGAATTAGGAAATCAGTCCCAACCACTATTGAGGAATAGTAACAGCAAAGAGAGAAGTGAGTTGGTACAGAAATAGCTACGGCAGATGGAGGAAGAGGTGAGACAGGCAAAAGCAGTAAGCATGGAACAGCAAGATATATACAAGTTGGAAGTCTGTTATGTGATCAGAACGCATTCAACGCATTCGAAAATTACTGTTATCAAACTTTCTTGAAATTTCTAGAACGTGGATCCTGTGGCATAATATCCCACCCCTCCTGCTACGTCTTTCGGTAAATTTTTGGACATACATTTTGTAATAATTTTCACACTCTCTGGGTATATTACATTGTTTAGATTGAGGATCACCGACGTGTTGCCATCGCCAATGAACCTTTAAAACTGTGGACTAACATAAAACCTGAAATGTAAGTGGAAATTCTGCAAGTTTAGAACATGTTCTTTCTGCTTGGAGTAAATCACTGTGCGACGGAAGGTACACGTGGCGACACGGTCAAGTCCTGAGAGAAATTGCTGCAGTCCCGGTGTTGAAAGAAGGAAAAAGAAAACAGTGGAGAGTGGATGGAAGATCATAGGATTTGTGAGGGCTTCACAAATGAAGAAAACAGCGAAGGGATGAAAACAGGGATCTTAGAACAGCAAATGACTGGCAAATTCAAGCAGATGTGGGCTCCAGAACTGTGTTCACATGGGAAATCGTTAGCAAACAGTCGGCCAGATGTGGTAATTTGTGTCGAAATCCCTGTGGAGAGCAATGGGAATGGTTGGTGTGGTGGGAGTTGCACGTAGAAAACTGGTGGGAATGGTGGACAGGCAGCAGCAGATGCCTCATATTGGATTTGGAGACAGAGGGAGACGCAACGGAAGAGCTAGCTGGTTCCTGGCAAAGACCGTTCACTCAGGCGGTGCATCCCAGGAGGTTGTCGTAGAAAGTGCGAAACAACTGATGAGTGTGGACCCCTACCTGATGATAGGACCAGTTCAGCAGTGCTTGGTGCACTGTAATCAAGGTAATGAAGGCTTCCGTACAAGGTGATAGTTCAAGTGGCTTCCTTATCTATTTTCCGTGCACCTCACTAGGACTGCCTGTTTCTGTATGGACAACTTACAGGGGGGCAAAAAAGGTTACAGTTGAAATTGAAGTCAAAGAAACGACAGAGACCAATAATTCAGCGTCCTATTTGGATGTCATGTTGTCTTTTGACGCCCATGGTTATATGAACACTTCACTCTATGACAAACGTGATGACTTTAATTTCAATATCACAAATTTTCCTTTTCTGAGTAGCAACATCCCGTCATCACCAGCATATAGCGTTTTCATTTTTCAATTAATACGTTATGCTCGGGCAAGCTCCAAGTGCTCAGGTTTTGTTCTAAGAGCTAGACGACTTTCAGTTAATCTCCTCTGTCAAGGATACATTTGTGACCGACTACAATCGTCACTGAGGAAGTTCTATGGTCGATATGGGGACATGGTAGAACACTGTGACGTCCCCTTGTCCAGAGTCATAAATGATATTCTGACGTAGACCTTTTGTGCCATGACATGCCAATCTATACGTTTGTCTTCCTTTATGGGAGTTACCGATTGTGACCTTTCTATGGAATTGTGAGATTTACCAATTGTGACCTTTTTACCGAATTGAAGAGGCGGGTGTTGCATGCAAGCAGGAGATGCTCACTCTTCCTGGGCATCTAATCTCACTCATTCGCAGGGAGTTCACTTCTCTTCATATGGTAGAATTATGACTTTTTATTATTATTTCTGTTCCTTTGCCTTTGGTCTGTTTTTTATCCTGGGTTTGTATGCCCTTGGTTTGATGATTTTTCGATTAACGATTTTGCGCTTCTTGATAGGGATATGGTTTTTTCATATTTGTCATTAGTCAGGTCACAGCAATGAGAGAAATGCCATATCTGAAGAAAAAGGTTTGTCTGTAAAATGTTATTCCATGCATCTTACCTAGGAACACAGAACTTACTTAATAAATGTAAGTTATTACGAAAATATGGTAGTTCTATTGAATGTAAGTAAACCACGTCAAAATATATTTATATTACTAGTAGATTCCCCATGTTGAACGCCCATTAGGCAACTACACTACAGACATGTATACAAAACACAGACAAGGACATTATTAGTATATAACATAGAACATGCAGAAATATATGTCGGTCGACCTATGGTCCTAGTGAGGCTCGAACCAGCAACCTTTCGGTCACTGGCCCGATGCCCTTACCACTAGACCACGGCGCCGACAGACACCTAGAATTATATTCCAATAACTTGGGTTGCCTTCTATGTTCAATTTTGAATGTAGGGAGAATTTACCAACGCTGAAATGCATTTGACGCCCATGAACGCCAAAAGTAAGACAGTGATTTCTTAAGTAATAAGCGGGTATTGTAAACTGGTTCAATTTTCTACGATCATTTCTATGAAAACAACCATCCTTATTTCACTGATTTTATTTCTGCGATATTGAGATCAATATTACATGCCTTTCAATGTAACATCGGCTTCTCTATTGAAACTAATGAACGCAGGTAATGACTTAGATTATTTCTATCGAATATTAAAATTGAAACTGAAATTGGTTTCCGTGATGAATGCTCAACTAACTCCTACAATACATTCTGCATAATCAATAAAATTATGTACCATCATCAATAAGTCTCTCTCTCTATCGTTCTCTCTCTCTCTCTGAGACAGTTCCTTAATTCTCTATGATGGTGTCTGATTCGGTACAAAGACAATTTAGAATGATCGGCTTATAACATGTTCTGTCGTACATTTAGCATTTTAGAGATTCACGACGCTATGAGACTGAATTACTTGGACGTAAGTCCAACTTTTCTTAGAATTCATATCTACGCGTAGGAATTATTCTTATCAGGTGTTATATTTATATTTATATATGTTACAGGGAATAAGTGTAATCAGGGATTTCACGCAATTCCTTAAATTTGGGAATTTCATGTAATCCCTGTATCGATTAGTCATGTTACATGTAATTCCTTAAATTGGCTAGGTATTTCATAAAATTCCTGAATTGTTCATGAATTTTTACACTTATTTCCTAACCAGAATTTCATTTTATTCAATTCTTTTTCGCTCATTTGATGCTGAATATCCTCTCTGTCAAGTAAAAAGGAAGTTCAACATGTATACCAAATAAGTGAAAATATTCGAACTAGAATAGTTCATTTATATCGTAGTCCATTAATTATCATTATGCAAAATGGACATCCAAAGTATTTAAGCGCAAACAAACAAAGAAGAACTTATCTAACCTGATTGATAGTCAAAGTACTATGAAGCATCAAACGAATACATTAGAATTTCACTCTCATTAATTTCTCTTGCTCAAATATTAAGAAGAGAACATTGCTACTTAAAATCTTTTAATTTTGAACTACTTTCAATGTGATATCGTAAAATGATTGAAGATATATGAAAATGACGATTTGGCCAGGCAACGAACATACCAGTAAGAAAAGCATAGTTAATTATTCCTGTCTCCTGGTAAAAACTTTTGGCCACCCTTTATCTAAATACCAAGTTTTTTAATTGCAACACGTTTGAAGAAATATGCTAAGAACAGTTGCAAAGACAAGATTTTGGGACGATCATCATAGCACTCTAGTGCGATAGCTATATTGAGTCGTACATGGTCCAATCAAGATGTCGTACATATAAGTTTGGCCAGTATACGCACTAGAGAAGTCGAGTCCACACAGACTATATGTACACGTATGATAAAATTCCGCTGCGCAGTTGTTTTTCTAATATATCATTTTTCTATCTATTTTATCATCAGCCTTAAAAACTTCTACGATACGACTTTTTCTTATTAGTCCCCTACCGGTGTTATAGAGTAGACTTTCCCCCCGGGTAGATCTTCCCCCCGGAAAATTGGCTCTAGAGTAGAATTTTCCCCCTGGGGGGAAATCCTGCTCTAGAGCAAGCTTTCCCCCTTCAGGTTTTTTGGGTAGAGTTTCCCCCTTAAGGGGGAAAGTCTACTCTAGAGTAAAATTTCCCCCCTAGTAATCCGAATCTTTTAATCCGTAACTGGTTTGTTATGTAACGTGTTACATATTGTGTAGAATATGAAATGGCTTTATGTAACCGCATAACGGGTGTATCATGTGATAAATGTCAATTTGGCATCCATAATTAATAAATTATTTGCCAGACACGATTCGAACAGACGGGCGGACAGAGGGACAAATAAGGCAATTCCTATATACCCAAAACTTTGTTTGCGGGGGTAATTTATAAATATAATCTCAATCAGAGTTATCATCTTCTGTAAAGACTGTAAGTTTGCGAAAGGAGCCCTTCTCAAAAGAACGTCAAGAAAACGTTAAATAGAAGGGGGAAATTCTACTCTGGGGGGAAAGTCTACTCTACAACTAGTTGTAGAGCAGAATTTCCCCCCGGAAAAATGGCTCTATAACAGATCTTCCCCCGGGGAAATTCTACTCTAGAGTAGACTTTCCCCCCGGGGGAAAGTCTACTCTGGAGTAGGCTTTCCGGGGGAAGATCTACTCTAGAGCCAATTTTCCGGGGGGAAGATCTACCCCGGGGGAAAGTCTGCTCTATAACACCGGCTCGCCGGAGGGGACTTATAGTTTCCACCCCGTTTGTCTGTCCGTCACACTTAAGTTTTCCAGACTTTTTTTCGCTGTTGTTGCATGCATTGAATTGATTTTTGGTATGTGGATTTATCTCAATGTGATACAGATCAAGTTCGAGTTTGGGTTTGATTGACCTATTTTTACAAGATTTATGGCCCTTGGACTTTGCAAATTTCATGAAATTTTTATTTTTCGGACTTTTCTACGGTTCAATATCAGATCTTGAATTGATATTTGGTATATGAATACATCTCAATGTGATACAGATCAAGTTCGAGTTTGGGTGTGATTGACCTATTTTTACAAGAGTTGTGGCCCTTGGACTTAGGTAATTTCATGAAATTTTCAGTTTTTCGGACTTTTCTTCGGTTCTATTGCAGATATTGAAGTGATAGTTGGTATAAGAATACATTTTTATATGATACAGATCAACTTCGATTTTGTGTTGGATTGATTTATTTCTACAAGAGTTATGGCCCTTGTACTTAGCAAATTTCATGAAATTTTCAGTTTTCCGGACTTTTCTTCGATTCTATTACAGATATTGAACTGATTGTTGGTATATGAATACATCTTAGTGTTATGCAGATCAAGTTCGAGTATAGGTTTGGTTGACCTATTTTTACAAAAGAGGTATGACCCTTGGACTTAGCAAATTTCATGAAATTTTCAGTTTTACGGACTTCTCTTGGCTGTTGTTGTAGATCTTGAACTGATTTTTAGTATGTGAATACATTGTAGTGTGATACAGATTTAGGACACCATTTCATGATTTTTTTTTTTTTCAATATCTTTTCCGTTACTGCAGATAATTAACTGATTTCTGTGTGTGCATTAATCTTTTGATGCACGTACAGGTCAATTTTAAATTTATGTTAAATTGAAGCGTTCTAAGCAGAGCTTTATAGGACATAGAATTATACCGGTAGGGGACTTAAATCGCTCAGCGATCAAAGATTTATTAAATGATAAGATTATACATTATGAACATGAAAAATATCTATCACAGCGTAATTTGATCATTTTTATAAGGTTTTTGACTGTCAGGAAATAAGTGTAAAAATCCTAATATATTTTAGGAATTACATGTAACCACTAACATTTTAGAGATTTCATGTAATCCCTAAAATGACCAGGAATTACACGTAATCACTCAACCTTTGTGGAATTACATGAAATCCCTAATTGCACTTACTCCCTGTAACATATATATGTACACCATTAATATCATTTCTGAAATTGCCGCTTTCCGTGTAAGATATCTAAAATATCAAACACCAAAGTCACAGAATAAAAAAAAATATTCAGTTTAATATTAAAAATATATCGTCGCATTGGAAATGACATGTAAGGCCCCAAGACGACTCATAAAGACCTTTAAATATTATATATTCTTCATACTTCCATCAAATGTTTACTTGATCTGATGACAACTCCGTATTCTTGATCTAGAAGTCCCATGTATAAATGCGTAGAATTTCTAAGAATTGCTCGCTTCTAGTCTTGATAGTTGTATGTAGTCCAAATATGGTTACAAATAGTCATGTCAAAATCCCAATGAGGTGAAATAAAAGACGGACAAGGTATCACCACTTCGCAAAATATTTGTGTCATGTCTCCGCACCTTTTCTTCACAGGAAATCCATCAAACTTGTGGCGGTAAGATCAAAAAGATCAGCAAGCTCGAAGTACAACAACTTCGTTCTTAGGGCAAAGGGCTAGCCGAAAAACTTATGAACCAGGGGTGCGTTTGTGAACGAGATGACTCTGTTGTTGCAAAAAAATGCACGATACATTGAAAATGTTTAACTTGAAAACATCTCGTTGTGAATGTCCTTAATTACCGTCAGTCATGACTGACGGTATACTGTAATCATTCGTAACCTACTTGCACGGATAGAATACTTCTTGGCAATGTGATTGGTTGACAATTGCATAAAATGCAAATATTCGTCAAGGTTATTCAGAATCCATGAATGAGATTCTCTCATTACGTCGGCTTAAGAGTCTAGATGACCTGACAAATCAAAGTCATATCGCATCAGTGAATTTTCTTCCAAAATATGTATCGAAAAGTCTTTGTATCGATGCGTTCTATAACATTCGCAGATTTTCAGAATTTTCCGTCATTTGAATCGGAAATAAACGGAAAAGCCCGGAAATGTGTGATTGGTAAATGCATTTTATTCCGAGTTTATCTAACTAGAATTTTACAACATTTAACGTCAGCGAACTGACGGCAAGCTTTTTGTAAAAGCTAATACTTGTATTGGAAGATGTTTTAGGATAAAACCATTCAAAACACCGAATTTACCCTTTTTTGCCGGATATGACCCTTCTTTCCGCACGGCTAAAGTGACGGGTGTTGCTAGCAAACAGGAGATGCTTACTCTCCCCGGGTACCTTATACATGTATAATCTCCATTTGGGATTCATTTTTCCTTTTTTGTATAATATTAAAGTTGAGTGTATTATTTGTTATAAATATTTTGTTTCTTACTCTATCAGTGTGATGGTCAATAAACCAAATTAACAAATAGTAAAACGACGGCCCATACTGAACATCGATTCATTGAATCCTTCATGCATCCAAGTTTAAAAAGAACGAGCATTTAGATTAATGCTTCCTGAATTAAATCAAATATTTGACAGATACACTATTGTGGTGCTCAAATTCGATTTCATTTTGAACAAAGTGAACGCTTCAAAGTGAATAAATTTATAAATTTTAATGATATAAAAGAACCATGTGCTAGACGCTGCAGATTTCCCGGGGGTATACTTCAATGAAATGTTAATCCTGGTACATGACGTGTGTCTACATGGAAAAGAAACCTCTAGAATTAAATTATTATACAATTATGGACTTTTTACGAGGTGAATATGGTGTGATATTTTCTGAATTTGAAAATATTGACCGAGGCGACAGCCGACTTTTTACGAGGTGAATATGGTGTGATATTTTCTGAATTTGAAAATATTGACCGAGGCGACAGCCGAGGTCAATATTTTCAAATTCAGAAAATATCACACCATATTCACCTCGTAAAAAGTCCATAATTGTTTTATTATATAGTGGACTTAATCAGTATGTATAAGGGTACCTTTCCGAAATGGCTGACATCGACTTTTCTTTGAAAATGTTTCAAGACGTGTTAATATCATAATTTTCTGTCGCTGAATTATCCTGAACGTAATGGAATTCATTCAATGAGTCAAATGAAGAATATTTCAGAGTCAGAATCCGTAGATAGGCTCAAAATTCAAGAATTTGAGCTCAGCTTCAGGGTCCTTGCTGCTGTTTACGAAATGACGTTAATGACGTCACAGATATAAATTTCGCGCGTTTTCGATATTTCATGGTAAACCGGAAGCAAGAGTTTTCGCGGTAGTGATATTTAATGAAATTGCCCCTCACAGGTCAATATGATGAGACAATGACTCGTCACGTGACAGTTCTCAGCCAATCAGAGTGGGAATACAAACAGACTATATAATAATACAAAATAATTTCGTTTTCATTTCCTAAGAATTGGATATTGTAGCATGACAGTCTTCTGTTTATTTCTGTTGTAGTTATATAACTGGACACCTCCCGTCTGTAAGTCCATCTATGTGAAGCAGCAAACGAACTCATAAACATGCCTCACGGAAGTGTCACGAAGGTTTCAGTCTTGTTTATATTTCCCTGGCCTGTCGGCAGAGGTACATAGAGTTTACATGGATGGTCCGTATATCAATCCGTCTTTCACAAGCGCGGATCTAGAGGGGGGTCGGGGGGGTCCGGACCCCCCCTGGAATTTTCGAAGCATAGTTTGATAACGCTTTAAAATATACATATTTCTTAAGATTAAGTCCAGATTACCCTTTTTTGTTATAACATTTGAAAAATAACATGAATTTGTATTCATTTTTGGTCCACATTTCAAAATTTTCCCGGGCTCGCCTACGCTCGCCAGATTTTATTGCATATACATATCAATTTCAAATGATGCTTACCTTTGCAACCCGTTATACATTGTACATCTTTGTCAATAAACAAGAAGTACAATTAACTGAATAAATACAGTAATAGAGGATGCAAATAGTATTATTGTCTGTCCTTTTTATTCAAACTCTGACAAATTTTCGCTGGCTCGCTACCGCTCGCCAGGAGACTAAGTTACATATAATTTGATTATTTATCAAGAACAGCGCGGTGGAAATTCAAGATTTTCTCCTTGTTTTTTTTTTTTTTTTTTTTTTTTTTTTTTTTTTTTTTTTTTTTTTTTTTTTTTGCTTTTCAAAAAATTTAGGACCAATGAATTTTAGGACCCCTCCTGGAAAAAAATCCTGGATCCGCCCATGTTTCAGTTGTGCTTTCAATAAAGAAGACATTGAGCTTTCATATTTCTTGGAATAACACAGTTCTCTTTGATTTTTAAGTCTGACCTACTTTTATTCAAACGGAGGAGTTATCTAATATTTAAATAGTTTGTAAATATGGATGTGCAATGGATCAGTCTGTCAAGTTGTAAAAATAAAATATATTTTCTAAAACGTTGGTCCTGTAGCCTGATATCCCATCGATCTTGCTACGTATTATGTCTCCCCCCCCCCCCCCCAACGGGGAGGAGACATATTGGTTTTGCCTTCGTCGTCCGTCCGTCTGTCCGTCTGTCCGTCTGTCACACATCGTGTCCGGGCTATATCTCCTGAACCGTTTGCCCGATCACTTTCATATTTTAGTATGTTGTTGCTTATGACCCGAAGGTTTCACATCACCTTGACCCAAGGTCATGTGACCAAGGTCAAGGTCACTTAGTGCATTTTTAATGAAATTATGCATACATTCCTGTCCGGGCTATATCTCTTGAACCGTTTGCCTTATCACTTTCATATTTAAGTATGTTGTTACTTATGACCCGAAGGTTTCACATCACCTTGACCCAAGGTCATGTGACTAAGGTCAAGGTCACTTAGTGCATTTTTAATGAAATTATGCATACATTCCTGTCCGGGCTATATCTCTTGAACCCTTTGCCGGATCACTTTCATATTGTAGTATGTTGTTGCTTATGACCCGTAGGTTTCACATCACCTTGACCCAAGGTCATGTGACCAAGGTCAAGGTCACTTAGTGCATTTTAATGAAATTATGCATACATTCCTGTCCGTGCTATATCTCTTGAACCCTTTGCCGGATCACTTTCATATTTAAGTATGTTGTTGCTTATGACCCGAAGGTTTCACATCACCTTGACCCAAGGTCATGTGACCAAGGTCAAGGTCACTTAGTGCATTTTTAATGAAATTATGCATATATTCCTGTCCGGGCTATATCTCTTGAACCCTTTGCCGGATCACTTTCATATTGTAGTATGTTGTTGCTTATGACCCGTAGGTTTCACATCACCTTGACCCAAGGTCATGTAACCAAGGTCAAGTTCACTTAGTGCATTTTTAATGAAATTATGCATACATTCCTGTCCAGGCTATATCTCTTGAACCCTTTGCCGGATCACTTTCATATTTAAGTATGTTGTTTCTTATGACCCGAAGGTTTCACATCACCTTGACCCAAGGTCATGTGACCAAGGTCAAGGTCACTTAGTGCATTTTTAATGAAATTATGCATACATTCCTGTCCGGGCTATATCTCTTGAACCCTTTGCCGGATCACTTTCATATTGTAGTATGTTGTTGCTTATGACCCGTAGGTTTCACATCACCTTGACCCAAGGTCATGTGACCAAGGTCAAGGTCACTTAGTGCATTTTTAATGAAATTATGCATACATTCCTGTCCGGGCTATATCTCTTGAACCCTTTGCCGGATCACTTTCATATTGTAGTATGTTGTTGCTTATCACCCGTAGGTTTCACATCACCTTAACCCAAGGTCATGTGACCAAGGTCAAGGTCACTACGTGCATTTTAATGAAATCATTCATACATTCCTGTCCGGGCTATATCTCTTGAACCGTTTGCCGGATCACTTTAATATTTTAGTATGTTGTTGCTTATGACCCGTAGGTTTCACATCACCTTGACCCAAGGTCATGTGACCAAGGTCAAGGTCACTTAGTGCATTTTTAATGAAATTATGCATACATTCCTGTCTGGGCTATATCTCTTGAACCCTTTGCCGGATCACTTTCATATTTAAGTATGTTGTTGCTTATGACCCGTAGGTTTCACATCACCTTGACCCAAGGTCATGTGACCAAGGTCAAGGTCACTTAGTGCATTTTTAATGAAACTGTGCATACATTCCAGTCCGTGCTATATCCCTTGAACCGTTTGCCTGATGACTTTCATATTTTAGTATGTTGTTGCTTATGACCCCAAGGTTTCACATCACCTTGACCCAAGGTCATGTGACCAAGGTCACTACGTGCATTTTTAATGAAATCATGCATACATTCCTGTACGAGCTATACCTCTTGAACCATTAGCTGGATCACTTTCATATCTAAGTATGTTGTTGCTTATGACCCGTAGGTTTCACATCACCTTGACCCAAGGTCATGTGACCAAGGTCAAGGTCACTTAGTGCATTTTTAATGATATTGTGCATACATTCTTGTCCGGGCTATATCTCTTGAACCATTTGCCGGATCACTTTCATATTTTAGTATGTTGTTGCTTATCACGTAAAGGTTTCACATCACGTTGACTCAAGGTCATGTGACCAAAGTCAAGGTCAATTAGTATATTTTAAATGAAATTGTATTTGTTACATGTATTATGTCCAGGCTTAATCTTTTGAACCGTGATTGGATCACATCATATTTTAGTATGATGGTGCTGATGACCCAAAGGTTTCACACCTCCTTGATCAAAGGTCATATGACTAAGGTCAAGTATTACATTTTTTAAGGAAATTGTGAATGCTATTGAGTCTGTGCTATATCTGTGTAATCGTATACTGGATCACTCTTATACTATAGTATGCTGTTGCTCAGGATTGGAGGGTTTCTTATCATCTTGACCCAAGGTCATGTGCCCAAGGTCAAGATCAGTTAGTTCTTTTTAATGAAATTGCACATACTAATATTGTCTTGGCTATATCTCCTGAACCCTTCTTACAATTGTTTTCATATTTTAGTATGTTGTTTCTAAGGACTTAATGTTTCTTATCACATTGTCCCAACGTCACATGGTTATTAAAGGTAGCTTCTTACTTTGGTAATGAAGTTGTATATGCTAAGCATGTCCAGGCTGAAATTGTCTATGCTAATAATGTTTAGGCTTTATATTTTGAATCGTGTATCCAATCACTAATTCAGTTTTTTGTTGCTCATGATCCATACAATGTTAAACGTCTTCAAATTCAATAGCATCATTTAAAAGCAGATAAGTTTGCGGCACGGACCAGACATGCATGTTTCGGGTACTTAACCCTCGTCAGTGAGTGTAGGTTTCAGATCACCTATATCCAAGGTCATGTGACCAAAGTCAATTTCTTTAAATATGTTTATAATGAAATTGTATATGCCAATCATGTTTGGCCTTTACCTCAAACAATGTAATGAATCACTTTCATGTTTTAGTACGATGTTGCCCATGACTCAAAGGTTTCACATCATTTTGCTTTTTGGCCTAAGGTCAAAGTAACTTAGAGGGAGGGGGGAGACATCTGTTTTTTTATGAAAAACATTTTGTTTAATTTCGGTACGTTTCTGGACATGATACATCCTGTTGACTCTTTCTGTACATTTTTGGACATAATTTGGTCATATTACATTGATTAGATTGAGGATCACTGACAAGGGTTAAGTACCCGAAACGTGCATGTCTGGTCCATGCTGCAAATTATCTGTCCTTAAATGATGCTACTGAATTTTAAGACGTTTAACATTTGTACTACTTGGTGAGTGTCAATGTCGGTGGACCAGGAGTCTCAGAGGGCACATGTAGCTAAGTTCGGTCAACTTCGGTTGATCGTCTGTCACTTCAACGCATTTAAAATTTCTGTTACAAAATTTCTTGAAATTTCTTAAACGTGGTCCTGTAGCATCATATCATATCAATTCTGCTACATCTTTCGGTACATTTTAGGACATAATAATTTTCACACGTTTTGGTCATATTACATTGTTTAGATTGAGGATCACTGAGGGAGCAACCATGTGATTTTTATGGGGGGGGGGGGGACTTTTGTCAGCAATGAATTTTTTTTTTCAGCAGCCATCTTAAGAGCCGGATTTTTTTTTTTTTTTTTTTTTTACACGGAGTGAGATCAGGTGCCAAGGAAGAGTATATAAAACATTTCTTGCTAGTAGATCACTTCATTTTATTTGGAATGGCATATGAAACCTATAATCTTTTCACTTTTATGATACTCAACGCAGACAGGCTATATGGTGCAAATGACTTTTGAATTTGATTTCGTTCCTTTGAATAAAGTTTGTTTCATTTTAATTTGTCCTTAGTTTGTAAAACAAAAAAAGTATTTACCAGGCATGTGGAAAGGTCGGAAGAAGGGTCTGAAGGGGAGACCCAATTTCATGATCCGGGAAAAAAATTTGCAGGCCCTTCGGGCCGGAAATTCTGTTTCCCTAGAATCTCGATCGATCCGGAATTCTTTTTTTTTTTTTTTTTTTTTTGCAAAGTCTCCCCCCCCCCCCCCCAAAAAAATCAAATGGTTGCTCCCTCAGTTAAAAATATATCACTAGCTCAACATATACAACCTTTGTATGTTATATGACTGATTGATTATACTTTGTATATGTACATGTAAACCAAATACAAATCTATTTCCATTTGTTCATTTAATGCATATCATTTGTTGTGTTGCTATACTGGTATGCCAATATGGTTGAAAGTCAATAAAGAATTTGAATTTGAATAAATACACGTGTTCGCACCATATTTTATATTTTGAGTTCGTTAAACAAGCAAAGACTGCGATACATTTACCAATGCGAAACACAACAAGGATTAATGCACAAATTCAAAGGTGGTTATATAAAAAATATCACACAAACGAACAAACAATGGAAAGGACAAGACAGCCAAATGTGTGTCACCTAAAATTGCTAGATATCAGAGAAATCTCTAGACTCAAGTTTGATAAAATAATGAAATATCTTATTAACGCTTTTAAACATTTCGTAGAAATTATAAAGATTTCACTAACTTATAAGAATGCCTTTAAATCTTATTGATTCAAGCTTAAAGCTAAGATACCTCTGTACTTCCCCGCATTACGACAAAAACTGCTTCAAAAGCATTTCTGAAGAACTGGAGATCACTTATGCAGGAAATTCTATTTTGGTTTCATTTTGTTCCATCTTTGCGTGGTCTAATTCACAAATAGACTGGTTTTTGAATTATTGAGAAAAAAATTTTGTAGATTAATACAAATACAGTCTTCTTTATTCCAGTGCAGCTGATTTACGCAATACTAATGGAAAATAACTTTAAAGAATTCCTTCTACATTCCCCAGGCGATTCCCAGAAGAAGGTTTTATACATGTATCGAAGGAATTAAATCGAAGAAAAATAAAAGAAAGAAAATTTGTTATTCATCAAAATGTCAATTTAGGCATACTTCCTTGGAATTATGCAATCTTAAAAATCTCAGCGGAGCTATTATAGGTTAACAGCTACTTTGAAAAATCTTTGATCCAAAATTTGAAATAGTTTGTTTTCCTTGAGATGATGTGAAAGAATAAGCCTCTATCAATTCACATCACGCACCTCAGTATAGAAGTTGGCGGACCTAAAGAGAGGGTTCCGGGTACATGGTCAACTCCTACTTCTGTCCCCTGGTTATCTTATCAAAAGAAAATATAATTTTCATAATAATGAATAACTGGCGTGGATCCGCACCCCCATCTCTCAATGCTGAATTGATAGACGTAAAAAGAAAGACAACTCTGCTGAAAGGTGAATTCCGCACTTTGTTTAAAAATTCTAAATTTTGTGCACTTTTAAAGACATGAAAGAATCCTCATCAGTGGACCTCATGCAAAAATTATTTTGAGAAACTAATAATATCATTACTAAACTGTACGTAGCTTGTGGGATTTACACACTGTGAAACGAACTCGCGAAAGCCGTTCCATCCGCACTTCCATTTTGGATTTCATTAAGAGAGAGCGAAAAAAAAAACATTATATTAGATTAAAACACAATTTCAAAAAGGTTTCCATTGGAAGAACTTTGTTCAAAAAACTTGAAAAGCTGTTTCATTCACTTTCATTTTGTGATTTCATTGAAGGAGAGAAAAAATCATTGAAGCTGTTGAAAAGCGGTAAGGTACAAAGAATCCCTATCTGGACTCCTCTGGATCAAACCAAGGGGGTCAGGCGTTAACAACACCCAAGCCTCCCCCCTGCTGAGTAAAACATCTCACTTCGTTAACTACCTGCTGAGCTAATTGAAATTTTTGTAATTTACATTGTTTATGTATACACTATGTTTGTGTATAATTACACATAATTGAATCCAAATTTGTGAACGTTAAACTTTATTCATGGTTATGGAGATGAAAACGAAAGAAAAAATTATGTGAAATACTCGTTCGAAATAAATATCTCTCTCTTTCAAGTACAGGTGCTTGAAAAAATGATCGCATCCTCCCCCCCCCCCTTTTTTTTTCTTACTAAAACATGGTTAAAATGGCCGTGAAGTAAAGAAGAAAGATTCTTTTAAACATGTGACTGAAAGCGATGCTTTAATGATAAATAATGCGTGTAAGAAATATCTAAGAAACTTTTTGATTTACTGAAAGCATTGCGAGCTTTTCCCCTTTTCGTTATACCACAACTATGAATTTATTTCTTCGCTTCTTTGGAATTTTTTGGGGGGAGGGGTTGGGGGTGTTTGTTTGGTTTTTTGTTTTTGTTTTTGTTTTGTTTTTGTTTTTGTTTTTGTTTTTGTTTTTGTTTTTGTTTTTGTTTTTGTTTTTGTTTTTTTGTTTTTGTTTTTTTGTTTTTGTTTTTGTTTTTGTTTTTGGTTTTTGTTTTTTTTGCAAGACTGAAGACTTAGAACTAATACATAAAGAGAGGAAAAGAAATAGAAGTAAACAGAATATTGTATTCATTGAAAAGGGAAAATTTCCTAATTATTCCATGAACTTCTTTATGAGATAATAACTGAGTGTTTTTCAGATTGATTCCGAGTGGTTTTGACTATATTAGGTATTTAGGTGCGGATTTATTTGATAGAACGGAAACCTAATGATGCCCAATTATATTGACGTTAGTGACACTTCTTTACACTTATCTCTTAGAAAAAGCATTGATTTGTCATCCGTATACGCTCGCTGTTTACTTTGGAGATCTTTATCTTTTTAGAAATCTTACTAAAATTTGAAGAAGCCCTCGGGGTTTTGGTATTGAAAAAGAGAGATTAAGTCGGCTTAATCAGTACAGTAAGATAATATCTATTTGTTGATTGTAATTAGTCTCCGTTATCCGATTATAATTTCACCGAAGGTTCGATTCGATTTTGATAGCAATTTCTCACGGGTCATTTCCTGACATGTATTTCTTAGCGTTAATTGGCCAAGCGTAACGGATATAAATGCACCCGGGGAGAAATTGACCGTATTAGGCATTTATCACTTGAGACAATTACTCCAGAATTAAGAACGTAATTAGCCAGTGTCATATACTTTCCTATCTATATATCTAGGGATATCAATGTCGGAGGCCATATTTCGTTCTTTAAGCTTAACTGATAAAACCTCAGAAGCTCACATTATTGATCCAGATTCGGAATTAGATATCAGTGATTTTATTATTGAAGGATCTTCAGATATGGCAAGTTCAGGTAAGTGCAGTGCTTTAACTTTCAATAAAAATATATACTAAATGCTAATAATTATAAGGAACGATGAATAGCTATCACATTTATTTTAATAAGAAAATATATGAATAGAAATATTTATCATAAAAGTATTATGGTTCATTTTATGAATAAGGAATTTGAATTTTGCCGCTTGGATTCAGCATCAGAGTTATCTCTCTTGCACCACATCTCTACGATATACATCTATTCATTTTCAGGAGACGGACCTTGCGTGGATCGTAGCTTTGTCAGTCGTTATTTGTACAGATGTCTTGGAGACTTTATGCAGACGGCATACGAAGCCAAGATTTATCAGGAGAAACCCAACAAACGCAAAATGTGCAGGTAACTACATACAAAGACCTAAATATTAATAGAGAAAATATACCTTCATTTTAAATTTCCTTTAGTTTCACATTTTTGTTTGCCAGAAATTCAGTAACAAAATTTTCACATCTACTTTTTAGATTCATCTACTAACCAACATTTGAAGTTACCCATGGTATTTTTCATACATGTCGAATACATGCTAAATGAAATATCAATTATGACACATTTTTCATTTTGAAGATTCATCCCTCCCTCTTAACTTTCAGTCTGTTTGAAACTGGTTTCCGTTGCTTTGAGAGTAAAGTAGAGAATGATTTCGGGGTGGTGTGTACAGAGCATGATATGTACGACACGGCACAGTGGTTCAAAGAGGAAGTGTATGGTGACTTCGGCATAGACATCAGACGCTGTCAATATCCAGGTCAGTCAATATTCAAAAGTTTGCACATTTCTAGATTCTCTTTTGAAAATAAAATTCTATCAAAATATTTCAAAGGATCAATAGAAGCGATTTTTCTTTTAATTAATTAATTAATTAATTAATTAATTAATTAATTAATTAATTAATTAATTAATTAATTAATTAATTAATTAATTAATTAATTAATTAATTAATTAATTAATTAATTAATTAATTAATTAATTTATTTATTTATTTATTTATTTATTTATTTATTTATTTATTTATTTAGCTTACTTTTATTAAACTCTTTCCTTCTTTAAACAGTGAGACCCCCACCAACCACTACCCAGCCAGCAACGACAACTCTTACATCAGGCGTATTCCCAGTAGCTGACACTCCAAAGACAGCATTAGTGGCCGGATTCGTACTAGGTGGCGCTGTCATCTTCATTGGCGTACTACTAGCCCTCGTTATTTTCAAAAGGTAACTATCCTCATTTCGTTCGTAAATAAATACGTCAAAATTACTTTGTGGTAAAAAAAAAAAAAAACATCGTTAATTTTTTTTCTTTTTTTCTTTTTTCTCTTTTTTTTATGAATTTTACAAAATTTTATTTCTAATATTTTATTTCAGGAGGTTTCAGTGTTCAAAAGCACCAAACCAGACCGCCAAACCTGTACCCAACAGAGCTAGTGTAAACCTGTCGTCTGCTTCCGGTAGCGCTAACGGATTAAATGGTAACGAGAAAATGGCGCCCCCGCTCCATCCTCAGTGTCACGTTAACATTACTGGTAAGTTTACGAAATGTTTCTCTCCCTAGGGATGTTGGGATACCCATATACATGTATCTTCTGTCAATGTCAGTCATATCATTCTATAGTGAATTATCTTTTCATTTCTATCGGCTTAGCAAATATATTTTCATGTAGATTTCAAAATAACACATCATAATGCTATAACATAGAATACACATGTACGTTATAATTTCATGAGAACTACTATTAATACATCTTGATTGACGTTTCATTTTCAAACATTTCAGATACGAGATCAACGTTGACAGGATTAAGCTCTGACGCCAGTGGCCATCTCCATACACCAGGGTAGGTTATCCATTCGTCTTGCGTATACATTTACATGTAGCATTTATATTTCTGTTCGTCCTTCAGCTGTATGTTGAAGTAGTTATTGTTTTGCAAAGTATTATAACATTTCAAATATGTCTGTTGATGGAATTGGGCCAAAGATGCGACAGTAACATGTATTACCTTAAAGGAAAATGTTTCATTGCTCAATTTTGAGAAGCAAATATTTCATCATACAAAAAAATAATTCAAAAGATTCAGCAATAAATCGTCGAATCTTTGTTAATGATACACAAAAGATGTTTCAGCCAAATCTAATGTGGTATACGTATCTATGTTTGTAAAGTTGAGTCTATCAAAATATTACATTGTGTCATAACGTTTTATTTTATCTACTAAAGGTATGAGCATCAGTTTGTCCGTCCTCAGTCCTCCCATATCTACACAGAGATCAGCGATGACATGGCCGCCATGGAGTCACAGAGAGTCGCTCCCATTGGCTGTTCAACCATCATCAGCGGCAGTGCTCCACCAATCAACTCATACCTTAATTGGTGAGTTATTCATTTTCAAATCGTTAATGAAAAATAAACACCTACAAGTTCTATACGTTTTCGACCAACATTATGTATTCTGAGCTTTAACATTTAATTCGATTTTTCATGTGAAATCGAAAGCAATGTATGAAGTTTGCGTATGTATGAAGTAAGCTGTATGAAGTAAGCTAAGAAAGGTAGAAACTATTGGGTTATTTTCACTTTGGTAACTTGACAGAACGATTACCAAACTGTTCTCAATATTCGCACCAATACATCATGCTATCTGAATATTTTCCTCTGTGCTTTCACCTGGTAAATCAATCATTTCTCGACACAAACCAAGTTTACAACACTCAAGTTTCTTTCAATGATTCACACGATGTACGCCTTTTACTCTAACTTAATGAGGGCAAATACTTGTTCTTCATTGAACTGGTCAAGTGTCGGGGAAATAAATGAATTTGATGCAACTTCCAATTATTTCGTTCCTCGAGCTTCTAATACTGTGTCCTTTACATTGTGACAAGTGTTTATTGCCAATGATTTATCGTTATTTTATTCATCTTCAGCCAGGACATGGTGTCAGTGCCCTGTGGAATGACCGTTGAATACATACAGAATGGCGGATACGTCACGCATGCGCAGTCACCCGGATATGTGAACTTCAACACAAACCATCAATTCCTTATGCCACAGCATGCACAAAATGAAAGATGAGAAATCACAGTTGCAGTGCATTTATCATAATGGAGAAATCTTGATCTTGAAGCCTCATCATCCTGCATGATACGTCAGATTGAAAAAGAGTAACAACGACATGTCTCAGATTGACATGCAAAACAAAAATGGCTGCGCCGACGGAAGCATGTCACACATTCAATGAAGGTTACAGCACCAGAATTTGTACAGAAATAATGATATTAACAAATTTACATATCGTTACTAATTAATTGTTTTAGTGTCTTTATTGTACCTAATTTGTTTTGCTATTTATTATGCATGGTTTATATTCTATTATATTAATCTTGTTATTTGTTGAGTAGATAATAATAAACACCTAACAATAGAATCGGCATTGTGTTCATTATTTCCCCCATCCTTTGGTCTTTAGAACAGGAGTACTTGGATGCTTGAAAGATTTTACAGAAAACGGGCTTGGTTCCGTCGTTTGTGTTACTAAAGCTTATCGGAAACGTTTTACGCATTCATAATTTTGTAAACATTCAGACTTTTAATGAGAGATTGAAGGTCAAAATCAGGATTCAAACTGATTATCTACAGGCACATACAACCATGATAATGCAAAACGAAACGAAATATATTCCTTATATGAAAAACAATCATACAATATGTATATCGACAATCCTGTTTTTGAAAAGTATAAAAATGTTATTTAGCCACAAGAATTGACTCTAAACAAGGCAAACGTCACACCATTTTTGAAACTAAATATCAAAATTGTTAATGGAGAGATTCATACAAGTGTGTATGACAAAAGAGATGGATTTGGATTCAACATAGTAAATGACTTGACGGTGATGTTCCTAGATTACCGTCATATTGTTTTTGTATTTCACATCTCATTCGGTATGTTAGAGCATGTAATGATGTTTTGGAGTTTCATAGTAGAAATTTACAGTTACCAAGAAACTTTAAGGCCAAGGTTTTCGCTTTCACAAACTAGTAGATACTTTCTGGAAATCTTACAAAAATTATTGTCAACTTCTTTTGAAATTCGGACCCATGCAAGCAACAGGCTTTTCTATCCTGTTCCCATACTACAGACGTACAACGACAGTGACAGGCTTGTTTCTGGTAAGAAAACCCCAACGCTGAGTCGCCCGGCGTGAGAAGATTAACATACCACTGTAGGTTAACCTGATCGACTATCTTAGCTGCACGTATTCCTCATTACTCGAGCACCAACATACATCCTGGAGGGCTTTTTCGAGCTTTGACCTTCCAAACATGAATGTCAAACATTGTGTCAGCTTCTATCTATTTTTGAACTTACTAGCTTCATATGTAGGTCTTGATCACCAAACATCATGCATCATACATAGACCTAGAGAGAACCTTCATGTTAAAGAGCAATCTTATTTGTCATCTACAACACTCAGACTAGCAGAAGGTAATAAATTTAGAGTAGGTACTAGCACCATTTCTTACCATCTGATAAGGGACATACAAACAAAGACATGGAAGGCTGATAGGCAGGTGTTGCTTTACCTCTTCACTCTCCTGTTGTCAAACTCCTATGCCCCTGAGCCAAACCCGGGCCCAAGATCCCCCAAATATCCCTGTGGAGTATGTAGTAAAGCGGTGTCCTGGAAAACACCGGGGGTATGCTGTGACCAGTGTAACAAATGGTACCATAAAGAGTGCATGGGGATGAATACACTTGTCTATCATGGTTTACAAAATGTCTCTTGGGAATGTGATAACTGTGGCCTACCAAATTTTTCATCGTGTATTTTTGATACAAGTGTTGTTACAACCCAAAACTCATTTGAACCACTTAGTCAGTCCTCAATAGATATGAGTTTACACGATTTTGGTAGTCCAACCGCCACATCCTCCCCAAAGCATAAACCAGTTAAACCTCAAAACCATTCTAATCAAAGAAGGTCAGATATCCCACTACGTATCATCGTTATGAATTGTCAGTCCATCAAAAACAAAAGACCAGAACTAGATAATTTAGTAGAATCTATTAAACCAGATGTAGTAATCGGTAACGAGTCCTGGTTGCATAAAGATATTCAATCATCTGAGGTATTTCCTACCGGTTATGCTAGTTATCGTAGGGACAGGAAAAATGATCCACACGGTGGAGTATTTATTCTGGTCTCTGATAAATATCTAAGCACAGAACCACCAGATCTTAAAAGAGATGACCATTATGAACAACTATGGGTCAAAGTTCAAGTCAAGGGTACACCAGACCTATACATAGGCAGTTTTTATAAGCCCCCTAATGAAACTGACGATGAATGTCTCATCCAGCTTGATAGGACCATACAAAGCATAAGGCAGAGTGAAAATGCAAATATATGGTTGGGAGGGGACTTCAATCTAGGTGGGATAGACTGGGACAACTACGCACTAAAGTCTAAATCACAAAACACCAGACAGTGTAAGCAATTAATTGATCTATGTCAAGACAATTATTTAGAACAAGTTGTCCAACAACCTACCCACATGACAAATACATCTCAAACAATTCTGGATTTATTCTTCACAAATAACAGCTCACTTATAAACAAGGTTGAAGTAATTCCAGGAATTTCTGACCATGAAATAGTTTACGTAGAGTCAAGTTTAAGACCAAAGAAGGTTAAGAAACCACCAAGAAAAATATATCTGTACAACAAGGCAAACATAGACGAGATAAAAGCTAAATTAAACAACATAGATATCCAGAAAAACACACAACATGAAGAAAATAAAAGCGCAAACTCCATTAACACCATCTGGAACGACTTCAAAAATAAAGTGTTAAATATCATGAATGAAAGTATCCCTACAAAAACAATTAACAACTCGAAACGAAGACAACCATGGATAAACAAAGAAATTAAATCCATGATAAGAAAAAGAAACAAATTATTTAAAAGACTTAAACAGAACCAAAACACCAAAGTGATACAAAAATATAAAGACATCAAACATCAAATACAGAAAGAAACACGTAAAGCCTACTGGACATACTTAGAAAATATAATATGCTACGATGAAAACACTGAATCACACCAAAAACAAAAGAAATTTTGGAATTATGTTAGAAATACAAAGAAAGATAACTCTGGTGTAGCCCCATTAAGATCAGAAGGCTTGCTAATAGACGACCCTAAACAAAAAGCAGATTTACTTAATAAGCAATATCACTCCGTTTTTACACCAGAAAATCAAGATGAACACCCACCAACCTTAAATGATAACTATCCATCTATGGCTGAAATAATTGTTACATCTTATGGCCTGGAAAAACTTCTTAAGAACCTTGACCATACAAAAGCCACTGGACCTGATGAACTCCCTGCTCGCATCCTAAAACAGTTTGCTTCTGAATTATCACCTCATTTGGCCTACATCTTTAATCGATCACTTACTTGGGGGGATGTTCCTGATGACTGGCGCCATGCGAACGTAATTCCAATATTCAAAAAGGGTGAGAAGTATTTGGCTAGCAATTACAGACCAGTATCTTTGACTTGCATTTGCTGCAAGCTCCTCGAGCATATTGTAGTTAGCAACATCCTTAATCATCTTGACCATTTCGATATTTTAGTTGATTGTCAGCATGGGTTTCGAGCAAAGCGGAGCTGTGAAACCCAGCTATTAACTCTTTGTCATGAACTTATTAGTAATCTGCATTCTGGTATACAAACTGACCTGGTTATACTTGATTTTTCTAAAGCTTTTGACAAGGTGCCTCACCGTAAACTTTTGAGAAAGCTTGATAATTATGGCATAAGGGGTAACACCTGGAATTGGGTATCAGCTTTCCTCAGCAACAGATTGCAACAGGTAGTTTTGGACGGTGAGGCATCTTGTCAGATGCCTGTTGTTAGTGGAGTGCCCCAGGGATCAGTGCTCGGGCCACTACTATTTTTAATTTTTATTAATGACCTCCCGGCTTGTGTAAATTCTAAAACCCGCCTTTTTGCAGATGACTGCATCCTTTATAGACCTATCTACAATAATGATGATATCTTGATTCTCCAAAATGATCTATACAGTTTGGCTTCTTGGGAAAAAAACTGGGGGATGCAATTTCACCCTGAAAAATGTAATTCTATGTCAATCACCAGATCTCGTTCTCCTTTTAAATCTACCTATACCCTTAAAGGCCACCAACTTGAACCTGTAAATACTGCGAAATATCTAGGAATAACACTCTCAAGTAATATGTCATGGGATTGCCATATCAACAACATATCTTCAAAAGCAAATAAAATTCTTGGATTTTTGAAAAGAAACTTAAAAATTAAACAGGAACACACTAAAAGTCTCGCATATAAATCTCTTGTTCGGTCAAATCTTGAATACTGCTCTTCTGTCTGGTCCCCACATACTAAAACCAACATTAAAAGGCTTGAAGATGTCCAAAGACGTGCTGCACGATATGTGACAAACAGATATCTTAATAAATCCAGTGTCTCCTCTATGATAGATCATCTTAATTGGCAATCCCTAGAAACTAGGAGAAATATATCCCGAGTAACAATGTTTTATAAACTGACTCATAACCTGGTAGCAATAAATCCCACCATTTACCTCACCCAAAATACATTCTCACGTACCCGCAGCACCAACTCTCAGCAGTACCAAATCTTCAGTACCAGAACAGACTACTATAAATACAGTTTTTTCCCCTTCACTGTTGTTCTGTGGAATTCACTTCCAAATTCAATCATTCACGCACCATCTCTGGACCAGTTTAAATCTCTGGTTCAGAACCATAATTTTTGTTAAGTATCCATATATAGAAGCTGTAAATAGTTTGTTCTTTTTTATCTTTTAACTTTTCTATTTTTGTAATTTCATTTACTAAGAATTCTTGTAAATATAGTAGCGATCTGTTCACGCCGTTGAATAGTCATCAATTGTTGATGGTTCAACGTACCAGTATTTCGCAACCATCGAATTTGTGTTAGAATTATCAAACGCCTTTTATACTGTGGATATAATCCTGTTATCAGACAGACACTTGGCTTGGCACTGGACCAATCTACAGCCTTGTACCAGCGCATTCTTAAGAATTGCACTCTACTGACTGTGACGACAGGACTCCATGACGGGCCCTGTCCAAACCTCTTCAGAGAAGACAGGGCCATGACCACCTGTCCTCTTTGAATGTCAATCGAACTCATAAGGTGAAAAAAATACATGAGCTCGCTATACAGCCGGCAGAGCACGGGCTGTATTACGTAAGCCTTCTTTTTATATCCATTTACATATTCATCTGTGTTGCTTGGGCCCCTGCGTTTTGCGGTCTTATTTATGTGTTGTCACCTAACAGTGGGGAGGTTGTTTACATCACAGTTGTACGTTCTTCGAGACCCCTGGGTAATCGGAATAGTGGGAGGGTTGTGCGCACGTAATCCAGGATAACTACACCGTCTGCTACTGGCATGGCAGATGGCCATCCTAAGTCGGCTCCGATTGCCCTTGGTCTCGTTGGTTTATGTGTAGTCATTTGTGTTTGATGTTTCTCAGTGATTTGGCGTTCCTTGTACCATTTGCGTCTCTTTCTGTGCGTGTCTGCTTTGTGTTTTTACATCGGGTGTCTTGGGGTTTTGCTGTTGGTGCTGCAACTATGTGTTGTTGGAGATCCCCTCCTTTAATACTTTTAGGACTTTCCTTGAGTACTTAGTCTAGTATATTTTGTAAGATACATCCATATTCACAGAGAAGTTTGCGGGTTCAGTGCTCTAGCTTGTAATCCGGATAACCATAATTTGGACTTTATTTGCTCAATGTACACATCACTTGGTGTGGTAACTACAGTGGGTTCGAATCTTGCAAGAAAATGAGAAAAGGCATTAGCTTAAATTTGAATTGTACTCTTTCCATGATTCCTACATAATTAACCATTCTCTTGCATGGAATAAGGGCATGTTTATACGTCATTCCCGGAATTATCGCTCCTTGCCATCTACGAGTGTATTTCTGTGGACTCAGTAACCTAGTACAGCTAGTCTGGCCCATGCCTGACCTACTTTCCGTTATTACTCAGATCGAGGGAGCCAATCAGATCGCCGCTAAGATCTCGCGGTAAAAAGTGAACAAGATGGATAAAATCGAAGTGAAATCGGCGAAAACTTTGAGGATACTGTGTATTACATGGATTCAAAGCGGTTTCACAGCTGAAAAGGGGCAGAAATGTCATGATTGAAGTATACTTTGTAGGATTATCATGGCATGAATATTTTTGCAGTTTCAATCGCTCGAAATTGACGGAGACTAGACTCAGCAAATCTCAGACGTCTCGTATGAACGGCCGGTCTACAATAAAGAGGGAGGGAGGGAAAGACTAAATAGCAAACTACATGTATATACTCTGTTGCCACTGTATCTAGTTCAAACCTATAATTTGTTGCTATGGAATGCTCAAGGAAGTAACCTTATTAATTTTTTTTTTTTTGTATTTTCATTGTATCATCCAATAATTTCAACAGTGAAAGATTAGTCGCTCCTAAAACCCCTGATTGAGTAGTTTTTCGGTTAGTCGCCTTGTCCTCAGAACTCTTGTGAATACACCATAACTAGGGAGGGTGAAAAATAGTAAATTGAAAATAAAGTCACGTTTGTCATGTGTTGAAACATTTAGGTATAACCATTGTCGTCAAATGATAACATGAACTCTGAATAAGAAGAGGAGTTGATGCTTTCAGTGATCCTTTTCACCAACATGTATATCATTTTTTCATTTCTTCTGTTGTGACATGTTTCACGAAAAAGAGATGGAAATTTGTCTGTTATATCTGAAACTAGGTAAATGTACATATATTTATATTTATCTGTTCAAAATATGAAACTCAGGTGTTGTAGGTGTAAAATGTTAATAAAAGTGCACATGTACTCTCATCTTATCTTGTGCCATTATTTTCCTACATAGGTAGAATGCATGCTTGACAGCCAAGCATTGCACTGGCCAAAGTAACTCAATCATGGCATTTTGACTTCAGTGCTCTGTTATACGAGGTTGATAGCCAAAGGGATCTTCACCCGATGAGTTTTTCCAGAGTGTGATCCACTTTTATTTTACGATTCATGGTAAAATTTCAGTTTATTTCTTTCAATTTTATAGGGAAATGTCATGTTCTTGGTTTGAAGTTAAATTTGAAAAATATATTGGCTAAATCTATTGATTTCAAGCTAAAACGATACTTTAGATTTCTGGTGAAAAATAAAACAACAATGAGAATATAACTTCATTTTGAGGATGCTTTTAAATTAAAATTAAATAAACAACCTATAAATATTCCTTTGCTTGAAAAAGTTAGTATTTCAGTTTATGTTTAATAAACCAGGCAAACAGGAACAAAACTTTTGAGTGAAGTTTCTAAAATTAGCGACTCGTAACCAGATTTTATGTCTCATCAAAAGATGAGAGCTGATACTTAAAGTATCAAGACATAAAAAATCCAATAAGCGTTCTCGTTAGAGAAAAATCTTTAATATATAGGTTACGATATTTGACAGATTTTATATCCCCTGTGTTTTATTTGCTCACATTTTTGTTTTCAATGACTCCTCGTGTTTTCTGCCAAGTAATTATGATAATTTTAAGTTTATTGATGTACAAGTAATAGAGATGAGGAGAAGATACCTTCATAAATATCCATTAATCTTGATTTCAGTCTAACTTAAAAGTTATAGTTGTCTTTAATCAGGAACTGACTTTGCTGAGTGCACTTTCTTTCAAATGAATATGTTTTATGACATACAATTCGTGCCTTTGTACAAAATAAACTGTTGTTTGTGATTTCAAGTAGGACGATTGCGTAGCTCTAAAATTTGAAATTTCCAAACTTCTTAAAGTAATTATACATGTTCTCTTCAAAAACAAAAAAAAAGTCTCATTCACATTAGAAGACGACAATGATAATGACAATGATTATCATAACTTTCGTATTGCAATGTAGGCCATCAACGTCTTCAAAATCTATTGATAACAGCGGTTAGTTCATATTGAAATTGTTATGTGCAAAGAATATATCCATATTCTATAACAAGTCTGGTTTTGAAATCGAAAATAAACTTTCACATCCTAGGAAAAGGCATAAATTTATTTGTGCTTACATGATCTGGACAATCACACCATTCTCTATGACATAGCCGATAATCGTCCGAAGTCGGCGCTGGTTGCACACCAATTGATCATCCTCATGTTATGTATGGTCATACGTGTTCCATAGTTTGATCCTTTGTTGTGTGGCTGTTATATGTGTGGATGCGTATGTGCTGCTGTTGTTATGTGTGACTGTTGTTCGGTGTGGCTGTTGTTAAGTGTGGCTGTTATGTTTTTATGTGTAGCTGTTTCTGTGTGGCTGTTGTTATGTGTGGCTGTTGTTATGTGCGGCTGTTGTTATGTGTGGCTGTTGTTCGATGTGGCTGTTGTTATATGCGGCTGTTGTTATGTGTAGCTATTTAAGTGTGGCTGTTATTATGTGTGGCTGTTGTTTTGTGTAGCTGTTTCTGTGTGGCTGTTGTTATGTGTGGATGTTGTTATTTGCGGCTTTTGTTATGTGTGGCTGTTGTTCGGTGTGGCTGTTGTTATATGCGGCTGTTGTTATGTTGTTATGTGTAGCTGTTTATGTGTGGCTGTTGTTGTGTGTAGCTGTTTATATGTGGTTGTTATTATGTGTGGCTGTTTTTATGTGCGGCTGTTGTTATGGTTGGCTGTTGTTATGTGTGCTTGTTGTTATGTGTGGCTGTTGTTATGTGCAGCTGTTGTTGGGTGTAGCTGTTTATATGTGATTGTTATTATGTGTGGCTGTTGTTATATGCGGCTGTTGTTATGTGTGGCTGTTGTTCGGTGTGACTTTTGTTATGTTGTTATATGCGGCTGTTGTTATGTGTGGCTGTTGTTCGGTGTGACTGTTGCTATGTTGTTTTATGCGGCTATTGTTATGTGTGGCTGTGTTATGTGCGGCTGTTGTTATGTGTGGCTGTTGTTCGGTGTGACTTTTGTTATGTTGTTATATGCGGCTGTTGTTATGTGTGGCTGTTGTTCGGTGCGACTGTTGCTATGTTGTTATATGCGGCTATTGTTATGTGTGGCTGTGCTATATGCGGCTATTGTTATGTGCGGCTGTTGTTATGTGTGGCTGTTGTTATGTTTGGCTGTTGTTAAGTAAGTGTCTCGTTAAAGTTATTTTGCCTGATGTTAGTTGCAACCTGTGTATGTATTCCAATATGGCCAGAGAAGGATAGTTTTGCTGGATAATTTTTCTACATTGTTATAAGGAGGAAAAGGGGAGAGTTGAAGTATCTATTAAAACCAAAATCGAAACTTTAACTCTCAGTCTTTAATACATATCCTTCACTTAAATTACTGATTGCGTCGAAATTCTTTTGTACTGTTTTCTTAGTCGTCTTATTAAAATATTTTTGAACTCAGAAAGTCTTTTGATCATTTTTTAGAGCAATTCCAGTTTGTTTGCCCCTTGAGCAACTTTGGATAACTTGTTTTGTTAGAAGAGAATTCAAATTCGCCGAAGCCTACCTCCTTCATTTTCCGGTCGGTCGCTATATACTTTCTTCAATTTGATAAAGTTTAATCTTTCATTAATAGATCAAGTGTGATACATCCTATCAGCAGATTACCCACTCAAGATTGTGTCATTTCGGCAATTCATTTATCGGTCATTTTGAATTATTGCTGTTAACAATCAAGTCATGCAACAACTGTTCTAGAGTATTGTCTTAAAAACATTCTATGTATGCCTCAAATAAATATAAAAAGTTGTCAATTCGACTGATTGGAAATAGCTTTGTTTGGTTTTATTTCGTGTCTTTGTATATTTAACTTCTTAAATTTATTCTTGATAAAATAAAAAATACCTATTCAAGATCTCTTTAGGTTTTATATTTAGATAACTCATTACCTTCTCCCTTTTTACATCTTCTCGTTTTTAAGTTTTCAACTATCAAAATGAGAGTCTTAAATTTAAATAAATTTTGAAGTAAAATAAGTAAAATAAATTTTAGGACGAATGTTCGCGAAATATTTCACGCTTTATCATACTAAAAGCTCCTTTACAAAATTTCGAGTTTAGTGGAAGCAATGTCAAAATAGCTTATTTTCCACTCGAGATATCTCAAGATCAGTCTCACGTTGTAACATGGGGATAAGGAAATATCTTAGATAGCTTTGATAGATTTAAGAAACTTTGACACAATCTTGACGGTATCAATCTTTGATCTAACACCTACACAACGCTCAAACAACAAACAAATCTGTGAACATGTGCTAAAATCAGCATTTCTTATCGATTTCTCTCAATTTTTACAGCCGCCATCTTGTTTTTGAATGACATTTGTAATTCCATCGGATGAATCAGCTGGAAAATTTTATGGCATGTATCATTGATTTCCATGCCTTAATCCCCCATTTTGATTAAACATATCGCTATTCTCTCACGAATTTCCGTATAAAATGATCTACAAAAGCAATCATTTGATCGCGTTATGTCATCTTGGTGTAGATGTATCGCCCCTTGATTCCCAGGTCAATGATTTCGATTGTGAAAACGGAAGCGGAAAATAATTGAGAAAAAAATTGATCTCGGAAGATATCAGATTCCTTGTTTATGTCTTTGTTGTTGTACACAATAATTTAAACATGCATATTCTAGGTGAATTGGGTAGCTCTCAGTTTCCTCTCTAGTTCTCTAGTTGCATGTGGAGACAATGTAATCCAAAATGATGTCAAATCATGTTTTTTGTTCTGTTTTTCTTTTCTCTCTCTCTTTTTTTATTTATTTATTTATTTTCTTCTCTTTTTTTTGCACGTTTACAATCCTGAATACCCGTCTATCTACTAATTTATGATACATGAAATCTTGAATATACATGTAGCATTTGACAGAGAGGAGGGATCTCCAACATGACTAGGTTGTAACACCCAGAACAAAACACCGAAGAACCCCATGCAAACACACATAGTAGCCACAACAAAGGGACAAGAAACAGCAAATATGACGTCGAATGCCAAATGCAGAAGACCACACATAAATCTACGAAACCAATGGACAATCAAAGCCGACTAAGGACGGCCATCCGCTACGATAGTAGAAAATGGTGTGGTTATCCGGAATCCAGAATCATCTCTTTTGCTATACACAGTCGTATGAATCTCTCCGTTTACAATTTTGAAATTTATTTCCTAAAATAGTGTTTCTTTGTTTGTAGCGTTTAAAAGTTCTGTTGAGTGTAAATTCTTGCGGATAAATTTCATTCTTATATTTTTAAAAACAGGGTTATCAATGGTCAGAATATCATCCATGTACCCAGACGTACCATTGAAACATTTCAAATCAATAAATTTTCTTTGCTTTTGGTGATTTGAATAATTTCTGTTCTATGAATGTATAGAAATACATCTACAATAAGAGGAATGGACGATTATATAATAAGAATGGTTTTTACATTGTTGAAAATATATCGTATTTCATGCACGCTATAAAATGCGAAAGACGAAACTTTTTTTTTTATTTGTGAACGCATGAAAATGTCACTAAAGAATTTCTGTGGTCGTGGATGACAGTTATTTTCTCTGAATTCTGTTCGTTTTTTATACATGGAATTCATTTCCATGGTTTTACCGATTTTTCTTTTCTGACTAAATCATGAAATGGTTTATGCAGAGTTTCCACATAACATTTCATGAAAAAAATTCTAAAACTAAGGGTTATCTCCCTGATGGCATAGCTCTTGTCTTATCAGGTTCTTTGGTGGATATTTTGGGTCCAGTTTGAACTTTTTCTCTTCATAATTTCATATTGCATGTATTTAGATTAATTTTCCTGTTTTCGGCATCGAACATCACAGCTGAGACATAAAATGTTGAAGTGCGCATATAGTACACTGACACTGAAATTTTATGCTAGAACATATATTTCAATATTGACATTAGAAAGCCAAATTGAATATTAAACAATCTTAAATTAAGACAGAGTTATAATTTAATTGATTCTTTGACATACGTCTACTTGGTAGTCATACAAAGTCAAAATACCGGATTTTTCAAAAGTGAACACAGTCAAAGAGACCCATACATGTAATGGGTAATCGTACTACACAACGTAGCTCCGAATAACAATCTAATTTTGTCCTAGATGTTCGTGAATTTCTGGGTAGCTTTTTCTTCCTCATAGCTATGATTTTACGTAACATTACAAGCACGGATAATAAATGTTCTCTCACCGTCTCAAGACGTAGTTTCTGATGATTTATCGTGTTATACTCTCATCACTAGCGCATTCTTCACCCCCAAAATAACATCAAACAGACGAGAATGCCGAAAAATAGACCTCCAACCTTCCCTCACCCGCCATGCTACCAAAAACATGGCACATAGCGCCTCGGTCAAATTATACGACAATTTACCATGATAAATAACATCACTCTGTTGTTTTGATTCACGTCTGACGGAATTTAAGTCGTCTTCAGTCAATTAACTTTAATCCCAGAATCTTTAGGGATTTGCCACTATGCACCTCTTGTTACAACGCTGCATAATGTTGAGTATCTTGGCAGAACAATTCCCAATGAAAGGGAGAAATGTAATAAGTGCGAAAAAAAGTTGTGAGTATGAGAGCTAGAACATCATTATCTAGACCTAACCAAGAGAAACGTTTTTTTATGGATCCTACTGTGATAAAAATGCTTTCTGACAAGGAACGTTTTGTTTTTGATTGGTATGCTCAGAGTTTCAGGGTCATGGTTAAGTGGCACTTTAGCGAGATTAACAATTTCTGTTTGATTATCACCCTTTTATCTTTTATCATGCGTTATTATTAGGATATTAGAGCCAAACGTTTATATCATAGAACGTTCAATATCATTAACAAGGATAACTTATTCAGAGAATTTATTAGACTACTGATTGTTTATGAGTTATGCTCAGGTGATCCTGATAACCACACCTTTGCAGGAAGCCACGTGCAATATCCGCGAAATGCGAAGCGATTCTTGGAAAATTTGAACGTGTCATACCAGAATTATACACCCATGAACACTGAAAAATAAGACAGTCCTTACTTATATTTACATCTATTCTAAACATCGGTCACTTTTATTTGCATGCACATCGCACATTCTGCTTGTAACAACGTCAAATGTATTTAAACGTTGGTAAATTCTCCCTACATGCAAGACTTGGTCGTGACGTCACAATAACAACCCAAGATATTGGAATATCACAACAAAACAGCACATACACAAAACACCGAAACATTCAACAGTGAAAGAGCACAACAAAAGACAAAATACCGAAATATTCAACAGGGAAAGAGAACAAAAAAAAGACAAACACCGAAATATTCAACAGGGAAAGAGGACAAACAAAAGACAAAACACCGAAATATTCAACAGGGAAAGAGGACAACGAAAGACAAAACATCGAAATATTCAACAGGGGAAGAGGACAACAAAAGACAAAACACAGAAACATTCAACAGGGAAAGAGCACAAAAAAAAAGACATAACACAGAAATATTCAACAGGGAAAGAGCACAACAAAATACAAAACAAAGAAACATTCAACAGGGGAAGAGCACAACAAAAGACAAAACACAGAAATATTCAACAGGGAAAGAGCACAAAAAAAAGACATAACACAGAAATATTCAACAGGGAAAGAGCACAACAAAATACAAAACAAAGAAACATTCAACAGGGGAAGAGCACAACAAAAGACAAAACACAGAAACATTCAACAGGGAAAGAGCACAAAAAAAGACAAAACACAGAAATATTCAACAGGGAAAGAAAGCAACAAAAGACAAAACACAGAAACATTCAAGAGGGAAAGAGCACAACAAAAGACAAAGCACAGAAACATTCTACAGGGAAAAAGGACAACAAAAGACAAAACACCGAAATATTCTACAGGGAAAGAGAACAACAAAATACAAAACAAAGAAATATTCAACAGGGAAAGAGCACAACAAAAGACAAAACACCGAAATATTATACGGGAGAAGAGGGCAACAAAAGACAAAACACAGAAATTTTCAACAGGGGAAGAGGGCAACAAAAGACAAAACATCGAAATATTCAACAGGGAAAGAGCACAACAAAAGACAAAACACAGAAATATTCAACAGGGAAAGAGCACAAAAAAAAAGACAAAACACAGAAATATTCAACAGGGAAAGAGCACAACAAAAGACAAAACACAGAAACATTATACGGGAGAAGAGGGCAACAAAAGACAAAACACAGAAATTTTCAACAGGGGAAGAGCACAACAAAAGACAAAACACAGAAATATTCAACAGGGAAAGAGCACAACAAAAGACAAAACACAGAAATATTCTACATGGAAAGAGCATAACAAAAGACAAAACACAGAAATATTTAACTGGGGAAAAGGACAACTAAAGACATCCATGGAACATCAAATATTTTAAAACAATAAACACCAGAGACGACAACAAAACATTTAACACAATAGGATCAATCGGAAACCGGTGTCGGCCCAAGGTCATCTGTTACGTTAGTAGATTATTCTTACTCATTTCCTTTATTTCTATATGATATGTTGCGGTTGATCTAGTTGTCTCTATTTGCACCCCCTCACACCCCACTTTTTTTTCTCATCTCACGCAAGAGCGTTTCGCTGTGATCAATGAGATATCATTATGTTGATAATCCCCTTCTTATCTTTTAACTGTAATATAAAATACGGAAAATTCCGAAGTACAAAGTAAGAAATTCATTATTTGGAAAGATGGCCGAAATTTTGGAAATTCAACGTAAATTGTCGATCGGAATATATTTGTTGAGGACAAAATATACGAGTCTAATCCAAGTAGTCAACGTTTACAGAGAACACAATGGTATACACCATTGTTTGTTTGCCTGAGGAGATTCCTATATACCAATGATGAATGATGATCATTCCTTATTAACTATGTGTGAGTAATTTCTGGACTCTTGAAGGAAATGGAAATGTCTGGAGTCCGTCCTTAAAATAATTTCACCAATTCAAGCTTCATCATCGCCGTGCTTTTTAAAAAAAACGATGTACAAATATTTGCTTATGATATTCTTATTTTGTTTTCTTGTCTTCTATAGCATTACTTTGGTAACATAGAATTTCATTTATGTTTGTGAACCTGATGATCTTACAAATAATGCATCAAACCGGATGGAAGACTGCATTGGTTATTGAAGTGTGCATTTCTTCTATAGAAATAATTTGATGCATTGATGCGCAAGGCATCCAACACTTTTATCCCTTCAACAATTTCTAGATCATACTCCATGTAATTTGTACCGTTCATATGAGTGTAGTAACTGTTACAATATCTTATCTCATTTTATCTGAAACTCGATTTGATTCTTTTCGATTTCTTACAACTTTGACTCCATCACATTTTATCTGAAACTCAATTTTGTTCTTTTCGATTTCTTACAATTTTGATTCCATGACCTTTTATCTGAAACTCGATTTGATTCTATTCGATTACTTACAACTCTGACTCCATGACATTTTTGCTATGAACAATCGTGCATTTCTACTTTTTTGCCCCCCCCCCACACCCACATCAAGCGAGTAAAACCTTTTGAGTAATCTTGACATCCAACTTCAAAAGCCAAGACACATAAATGGTCTAAATTTTATAAATCAAAATTTGGAAAAGAGTTTCAAACTATGTATAAACAATAAACATCAAAGAAGTACCTAACAGTTATTCAGTCTCAAAGTCGAGAAGGCAAGGCCAAATCGTGAGAATTCCCATCGGAACGGTTGCGAACCCCGGAATGAACAACATTCCGAAGTGAGAGCAGGTGCCCGGGGAGAGTCAGCGTCTCCTGGCTGCATGCAATACCCGTCGCAAAATCTCCATGGAAACCTGTCAAGTAAAATTTGTTTTACAAGGCTATTACTATATTGGTATTTCTCTCATTGACACAGAATCTATATCAGCATGATAGGAACTATCTAGTAAATAATTTATTGGACATGCGCTTGACCTTTTCATGCAATTATTATGTCTTCCGACTTCCGTCGGAAGACCTATTGTTTTCGTAACCGTGGAAAATTGGATCAGCGATTTCTCAAGAACCCTGTAAGCTAGGACACTGAAAGTTCTCCAACGTTACGTTTGGAGTAAAAGCTAGATTGGTCTTTTTTATTTTTGGTCTCTGTTATTTTTTTTATCATGTTTTTTAGTAGATTCAAATATTTGACGGGAGCGTCGAATTACTCAAAAGGACCGAAAATTTCATGTTTTGCTATTTGTAAGCTTAAATATCTCGTATTTTGCTATCTACAATTTCCATTCTTTTTGAAAGTCGACAGCCATGCAAGATATGAAATGCTAGATGCACACTGTAACGATTTATTACGATGACGTCCTTCACCGTCCTTCATATTTCCAAATTCAGAAGTTCATAGAAGGAAGACACTTTTTTGCTTATAATAGTAAACAAAAATTAAGCTTATGAAGTTTCCTAAAAATTTCAATATTATTATTTTTTATCCATATATCTGTCTTATTTAGTCTTTCTGATTTTTCCTATCTCTTACTGTTGAAAAGATATGAGCATCGAAATTTTGAGTTGGGTATTTCGATACACCTTCACGCCAACAGATCGGGCGCACACTAAAATTGGTAGTCCGAGTCCGACTCGAGAAAAGCAGTATTGAGATTTTCAAATTCCGATTTCACGGCAATGATGAATATGCATTTCATAAATACATTTCGATATACACAATTTGATTTCAAAACAGTTGATTAATTTAGAAGAGATCAGCTACAAACCAGAATTTACACACAAAAAGTGGTAGTTTGATTCCGATTTCTAACCTACAAACCTGTTTCTAAACTTCAATAACTATATTTTGAACATCAAGTTTAATTTCTAATTCTAGCAAACGTTCGAACATAATTTTCGGTTGGTTTATTTACAAATTGATGAACAATTTCTCCAACATTCTTCCCTCTCCTCGTTTTTCGAAAACAGTTCTGTTTATATTGAACGATGTCGCCATGATGGAAATTCAAAATAAACTTTGAAAAAAGGGAAGGGGGGGTCCAAATTTGAACCTGCACAGCGAGAACCTCATGGTATTTATATTATATATATTGAACGTAACTTGTTATTACCATTTCTCTTCTCAAGAAAATTGGTTCCACAGCTATGAGCTCGCCTTTTTTATGGGGGAAGGGGGCAGGAAGAATTTGCAAAAAAAAAAAATCCCGGCTCTGAAAAATGCTGAAAAAAATATTCCGGCCCAAAGGGCCGGCAATTTTTTTTCCCGGACCATGCAAAAGTAAGAATACATTGCATGATATGGAAATTTTTGCTGGCCCTTTGTGCCAGACAATTTAAAGTCAAAAAATTAATTAATATAAATACAAACTGTTCACATAGCTGTATCTACCAGAAACCGAATACGCATAGGCACAAAAATCTAGAAAAGGTTCTATTTAAACATCATACAATCTGTCTGAAATTCGCTAATTGCAAAGAGACATCTGAAGGAACGGTTATTAACTCATACTCTGTAACAGCGGGGAGTTTAACTTACACAGACATTCACAACATTTGACAATTTGTTTAAATCCGGTCCGAAGAACCGGCGAAAATTTTTCTCCGACTCTGGTAATGGCTGAAAAAAATGGCCTGCTCAGAAAATTGCTGAAAAAATTTTACCGGCTGGCAATAGAATTCCTAACCCCCCCCCCCCCCCCCCCCCCAAATCAAATGGTTGCTCACCAACAATTATCGGTTTGAAAATTTAATGTTACTGCTATTTGAAAACTTAAATATATAATATAAATACATGTAATGTGACGTCCTTCATATTTCCAAACCAAAAATTGTATAGGAGGAAGACACTCTTGTTGCAACCGCAACAAGAAACCTTTCTAGTTATTAAAGCTTTCTGCATTTCCCAGCAAGAAAACTTTCTTCACGGAATATTGAGATGCGAAACGATGATAATTTTCGTGTTTTCATTTCATGAGTTTGTATCAAGTAATAACAAATATGGGAACAGTTACTGTTCTTTTTCAATACTAGATTTTTAATTTCAATATTGGAAGAATAAGTGAAAGAGCCTAAAATCAGTAACCAAAAATTACAACCAAAAGACTAACAAAATCTTGTAAATATATGAAAAAAAAACTTACTTACGAGAAAAGAAAAATGCGGACAAACAGACGGAGACAATAACTCAGCGCATTATGAACATCTTAAATACAATCTCCAGAGTCCATTACGCTAACGGAATGTGTTGTAGGTAGCGTTGTTAAATATAGGTCCACGTAAGAATCGGGCAGGGGTGATGCATCAAAGTTTTTTTTGCAAAACTTTTTATTATATATGTGGTACAAATAAAACATATGATATTCATTTATCAAGGTAGCAATGGTAAAGCGAGATATTCACCTCATAATTTATATTATGAGGATTATGAAGGGAAAAAATGGCGGGAAAAATTTCTCAACATAATTCAAACAAATTTGCTACCCCTATAACTTTCTTCACCATCCAAGTATGAGGAAAATTCCTTCAGAACATTCATATGGAGGCTGATGTGAACACATTTCAGGAGAAAAAAGTTCTGCAAAATTTTAAGGTTTTTCAACTGCCTGATCCTTACATGGACCTGTACTTAAAAAGTGGTGTGCCATACATGTATAAGTTACTAGTGGTAAAGTGTAAGGTATCCAATGGGTAAAGAAGGAAATTAAACCAAAATCATTGAAATTAATTCTATTCATTATTGAATATTTCTCTACGCCCTATGACGTTTTCAAAACTTTTTGTACTTGGCTAATAGATATTGAAATAAGATATATTTCAAATAGGGCCATGATTAGGAGTTATGAAGAATATCGAAAAAAAAAATCTATTGCAACAAAACTAATTGGATAACTTCTGATTTTTCAGTGAAATTTGATGAGATATATATATTTATTAGCAATGGATATGTGATGCCCCATAATTCTGTCGAAACTTTTGTCGAATAATAATGTTTCCCCATAGACAATTCAATGAAAACTCTAAGGACCAATAAAGTAGCATATATTTGGGAGAAAAACGATGGTCAAAAATGTTTATTTTTTACGATATAACTATTCTATTATCCTAGACCTCCAAATACCATAAATGGATGTCCCCAAAACTTCTGGTTACCCATTGTATACCTTTAACATACTCCGGTATCGCATGAATCATGATACCTACACAGTGCAAACAACATTATCCATCCAATTAGGGTTGAAAAGGATTCTTCAAGAGCTTATTTTTCTCTATAATTTTGTTACTTTAAAACAAGAGGGTCCACTTTGGCCCCGGAATCATTTGAATTTGATCTAAGAAAATTACTAAAACTTATTGTTGGTGGCGCTATCTTGAATAAATTCGATGAAGGAATAAAACGTACACCATAATTCAAAATGCAATTCCATTTATCCAAAAGTCTGTCTAACATGATTATTTCTTGTGGAATCTGCTATTACAACATAGAAGCACAGTGAACACTGTAGACTATCTCATCGACAAAGAGCAAGAAACATAAGAAATATTCCAACAACGAAGAATATTTTATGGGAAAAGAAAGCAGGTGCCCGGGGAGAGTAAGCCTCTCCTGTTTGCTTGCAACATCCACCACTAAAGCTGTCCTGAAATAAGTCACATCTGGAATCGGTATTTGGACGTTCTTACCTATAAGTTTATACTTTTGGCGAATAAACATTACATTACCTAACTGTATTCCAACATGCAGGACAACAAGATGTTAAAATGGTTAAATATCCATTGTATCGTTCAAGAAGAAAGGAGGGGATCTCCAACTACACTCGGTTGTAGCACCATCAGCAAAACCCCAAAACACCCAATGCAAAAACACAGAGGAGATACCAACAGAAATAGACATAAATGGGACAAGGAACACCGACTCACGCGTTAGAAACATGTAATATAAAAGACAACACATAAACCATGACAAAAACATTCTTAAGTTGGATATTGATTTCTTTTTTTTTTTTATCTTAATATTAAAATCAATAACGGAGAAATTCAGACAAAGATATACGACAAAAGAGAGGACTTTGGCTTCAATCCTTGGCTTGATGGCGATGTTCCAAGATTGCCATCGTACGGCATTTACATCCCTCAGCTCATCAGATACGCTAGAGCTTGCTCCCATGTTTCGGACTTTTATGATAAAAATTAACAAATTACAAAAAAAAAAATCAGTCAAGGATTTAGATATCATAAACTTGTAAAATCTTTCTAGAAATTTTACCATAATATTCTGAACTTCTTTCAAAAGGGACAACTCCAGCATCAGAGTATGTGTCATTGGGAATTTCATTGCTTTCATTTTAAGGTGACCCTAATAAACAAAATCAGAAGGATCAAAGGCAGATCAAACTTCAACCACAAATGTAAGAAAAAAGTATGTCGCCTGCTTTACCGAGGATATGACCCTAAAGTCATTAAACACTGGGCATGGTGCTGGACCAATCTACAGTTTTGTACCAGTGTCTTTCCCAACATTGCACACTGGCTAACTGTGACGATAGAACTTCATGGTCGGCTTTGTTCAAATCTCATTATTTTCTAAAACGTGGGTCCTGTAGCATCATATCCTACCCATCCGGCTACGTCTTTCGGTACATTTTTTGACATGTTATCTCTTCCTTGGCACATGGTCTCACTCCTTATTGGGAGTTCGCTTTTTTCATGTTGTGGAGGTTTTTGTTTGCTTGTTTTGGTTCCTGTTTTATCTTGATTTCGCATGCCTTCGGTTTGTGATTTCCTAAATTATCGATTTTGTACTGTGTATTGATATGGTCATTGTCTTTATTTGTCATGAAAATGAAAGTAACCTGGAATGAAAGTTATCTTGGAAATAATAAGATATGTGTTTTTTTCTATTTCGTATTATTCACAAACATAATCAAAGTATTATCGAATCACTTGAGTCGAAATGAACCTGGATTAAAGAAAGGTTGTGCGAATCTGTATTCAACCATCTAAGACACCTGAACTCACTCCCATATTGGGAGTTCGCTTCTTTTCATGTGGTGGAGTTTGTTTGTTTGCTTTGGTTCCTGTTTTATCCCGATTCTGTATGCCTTCGGTTTATGATTTTCTGAATTATCTATTTTGTACTGTGTATGGGGATATGGACATTATCCATATCTGTCAGTTTTTTTTACAGTAACTGCTTTGAATGTCTGGTCGCTATAGCACTTTCTATATAGACATAACCTCAGTCAGTGCATGTTTTGTGGAATTGCTTTCAGTTTCTTGCGTGAACATCGACGGCGGGTGCAGCTAGCCCAAAAGGGGATGCTTACTCCTCATGGGCACCTGATCCCACCTCTAGCTTGCTAGGGGTCCTTCGATGCTCAGTTTGGTGCTCTATTGTGAGTGCTGTTGAGATTGTCGTCAGGATATTCTTTAACTCATTTGTGCAATTTCTATTACCCTCACAGTAAAACATGTCAAGTTCCGAACCACCCATGATTTACACACGATTCGATGTAGTGGTTAAAGAAGCTTTCAAATGAAGCACAGATAACACGTCTGATTGATTCTGACAAGGTTATGAACAAGATATCCTTGAAATACTGTTTTTCTAGAGAGATATCCTATAGCAAAATGAATAAGTGAATCCACCTCGTAGAAATATGCAATTACTGATTTACTGGGTTTTGGAAGATTATACCAAAGTCAGATGAAAATTACTTGAAACCTAAATCACTTCTTTTGTAAAACACACTTATCATTGACTTTTCCTATATGTAAATCAAAAAGTAAACTTAATAACCATTTTTTGTAAGAATATTTTGTTTGTAAAATATCATATTTTGCACTTTAAGAATTACAACCATAGAAATATATTGATTTCCATAATTGAGAACTATGGAAAAGATCTCCAGCAAATGTTAAACGTCTTCAAATTCAATAGCATCATTATAGAGCAAATAAATTTGCAGCATGGACCAGACATGCAAGTTTTAGGTGCTTAACCCTCGTCATTAATCCTCAATTTAAACAATCTAATAATACCAATGAGTGTAAAAAATATTTTGTCAAAATAATTAACGAAAGACGTAGTAGGATTGGTGGGATATGATGCTACAGGACCCACGTTTTAGAAATTTCAAGAAATTTGATTACTGCATTTGCACTTGCTGTAAGTTACATACCCGTAAAACAAAACTCAAATTAAGACACTTATTCTCTAGAAACAAGAACGACAAAACATGAAATGCGCTTGAAATAAAAGGTATTCATAAATGGAAAAGTTTTCCAGCACAATAGTAATATTTCTTCACGTCATCATACGTACAATATGCGTATTTCACTAACCGTCTGATATGTCAAAGCAACAGATAATTGATAATAAAGTCCAGGGATTCTATTTTCGCGAATGAACTTTCTATAACTTTTGAAAAGTCATAATTACCTCCTTAGTTTTCCTTCCTTATTTCTTTGAAAAAGGGATATTATGATTCCAATTTTCCTTTGAAACCAAAGCATTTTAGTGCGACATTATTGACAAAAGAGAAGAATAGACGTTAAAACAAAATATGGTAATACATGTAATATGTCAGAATAAGGATCACTTCACTTATCAGGAATTTGATCCCAATGAGATAAAGAGGCAGTAGCTTGATACCTGATCAACCTACAGTCTATACTACAGTGAATGAGTACAGTGAAACACAACAGCCGAAATCAGATTCCAAAAATCACAATGACAATTCTTACAAATTCTTGAAAATAACATACTAGTAAAACAGAACTTTCTCACGCGAACAGTAAAATCTGATAAATAGATGGAAATAGATGACACAGTTCCATAGTAACACGGAGGACAACTTAATATAATGAACAGTCTCCAGTACACGATCTTTAGGTAAGGAAGTTTCAACTCTGCCTAAATAGCTTTTTCAACGACGTAACTGAAGTTCAGACTGAGTCAAAGAAACATACAACCCCTATAACTACACGCCATTTGTGAAGTATGGCTATAGCAGATGGCCGTACAAAGTCGGATACTGGCAACAATTTTAAAATGCTCTCGCGTATTTTCAAAGCTCAATAAAAAGTATATTTGTTTGATATGTTGATCCTTTAGTGTAAGTGTAACTTATGATGAAATATTATTCATATACAGATGTGTCTTTAATGTTTTTTTAAATAGGCATAATGTTATTGTCTGTGTCTGTTTGTTCCCTTTTAGTGTTCGTGTGTGTGTTTTTGTGTGATCACTGCAGTGTTGTTATGTAGAGGATATCCTCCTTATCTTTGTATCGTTGTGTTGTGTTCGATGTAAGTTGACTGTGTCGCTGTTTTTTCGCTGTGTTCTATGTTGTGCATGTGGTCTGTACAGCGTGGTTTTGTTGGGAACCCTTTCTCTGCTCCACAACGACCCAACTGTAAACGTCAGAGCTTAATTTTTTTTGGACGAGTCAATGAGACAATAAAACATTATAATATCTCGTTGCTCCATGTTAGAAGATATTTTACGTTAGAACCATCCAAAACACCGGATTTAACCAATTTACCGGATAATACCTTCAGTTCCTGCGCTGCCTATGTAACGTGTGATGCTAGCAAACAGGAGATGCTTACTCTCCCCGGGCCCCCGATATCATCTCTATTGGGAATTCACCTTTGTTTTTTTTTATGGAACGTTTACTTTTATTGTACCATTCGTTGTGGAAATATTTTCTATGTTTCATTCTCTTTGTCGGTGCTTCGTATTTTTTCATTGAATTAATTTTGATGATATTCGTCCTAGTTCTGATATTGGACTCAATGTGCAATCCCCTTATCTTTTAATAATACAACTAGGGAAATTTGAATAAGCTTGAAGCCTCCTTTTTGGTCCTACTTACTTAATGATATCACTTGCATATATGTAACATGATTTATGCGATATTTGAATAGGTCAAAACTTTGCTAATAATTATATAATGCATCACGTTATTTAAGAGTGTCACATACAATACTTCCCGTACTTGCACTGGACTGGAGATATTTCATTGGATAAAGTTGTCCTTCGTGTTTCTCTGGCGATGTGTAATTGTCTCCGTTTATTTGTCCGATTTGTTTTCTCTCGTGAGAAAGTTCTGTTTTAATTTTTTTTCAAGAATTTGTAAGCCTTTTCATTGTAATTTTGGGATTCTGATTTCGGCTGTTGTGTTTGACTTTCGTTACGAAGACAATCTCGACCATCAGCCATGGTGCGTTTCTTCACTTACGTGTATCTATCGAATAACTCGTGCTAATTGGTTTCACTGTGTTTCCCTTTGCTATAAAAACTATACATTAAGGTATCCGTTGTACAATAGAGTCATTTTACATAGCGTTTTAATCATTTCCATTGTAAAGTATGGTAAATTTTATGCCTGGTAAGGTACTATAAACTATATATTTCCTGAAAGGTATTGATGCACTGAGTACAGATATAAGACTCCCAGGTCTTAAAAATCAAAGGGGAAAAACTCTTGTACAACTTTGTTATTTTGCATATGTTATATAGAGAAAATAGACGATTTAAATGCTTCATCAGTTATTCCCCTTTGTTTTTCTGGCCCCAAAATTATTATTTCTGAACAGTGGGCATTATAACCTTTCAGAAAATACATAGTTTATAGTACCTTACCAGGCATCTTAAAATGCCCTATTGTACATCGGATACCTTAAAGCTGCTTAGTACCTAAGTATGTGTAGGGTTATGATCATTTAATCATGACAGCAAGACCAACTCTACCTTACAGAGGATCGGCAATGTTGATAAAACTGTTCAAAATACACCAAATGACATGGTTTTTGGTATGATGGTATCAACATTAAATGAATATTTTAGTCAGTTAGATTGACTCAATGGTATGTTCACCATCAAATGAAGTTCTATTTGGGATGACAGGCACAGAACATTTTAAAACGCGTTAAATATAAAGTTCTATTGTCCGTTTGAGATGTAAGTAATAGACTACAAATTGACCCTCCATGAATTCGTGAGTGTGTTTAAAGGAAGGGCAAACTTGTTCCAACGCCGAATGCATCCTCAGAAATTATTACAAAAATCAGAAGGATATCATGATGAACAAAGATAATCTGTTGGTTTATCGCATGTATTTTGAGTGTTTAACATCAATGCTTCAATTTTTTGTTATCAATTCGACCTTTTCACATTACCACAGCTAAAGGAAGCCAGAATTTTTTTAATATATATACTACGAGGCATGTGGCCAGTGACGGATACAGAAATACACAACAGAGTTAAAATCATTTTGCCAGCGTAGTCCAGTCTTTTTTTGTTGCCAGATAATTGAGAGCTAAATCATGACCAATTTACGAATATTTGCCTGGTCCAATTCGAGGTGTCTGAACACTCGTTACAGCCCTCCTTCCTGCTGGATCTGCGTATGTATGGTTTGTGAAAATCATCATTTTCAGTGCAAAAAAGTAATGATGCTGGTGAAAGTGTTCGAACAATCCATCTCAAGGCGACTCAGTACCTTGACAATCACGTGACCAAGAAGCTGTGAATAATATTGAACTTGGCGTACCGCTGTTTGTTCCAAATATTTTCCACATGATATGTTTTAAAAATAGGGAATACATAATAATGAAAACACTATTCTAGTCATTGTTTGTTTATTTGTGCAACATAATGTTACTGTATTAAATCTTCCCGCAGCTGTCATAGAAAGCGAGGGGAAAATCGCGAGATTTCTGGCAGTAAGGGCGGCAAGCAGGATCGAGTAACAAATTACTGCCGACTAACGAGCTTTCCAAACTCTTGTAATTTTATGATTCGCTCCTTATTTTCTATGCGTTGGGTAACCTTAAGGCAGAGGGGGTTAATATGTAACAACGGAAAATTTTCTAAAATTGATAGCATATATTGTCGGGATCAAGATATTGCTTGTGTGATAATTACCAATCGAATCCAGAGGTGAGTGGTATTTAGACAAAGTGTTTGATTGCTTGTTTATTGGTTATCGATGATGGCACTAACGAAAGGTTAAACTGATGTAAGACGACGAAAGGCATGTTCTACCAATTTGCTGGATTCTGAGAGAGAAATATTAGTTCTTGGATTTTCTTCATGTTTTTCGTCCACTGCATATTCACTTTTACATGAGAAAAAAATTACAGATTGTTTAATTTTCGATTTTCAAGCAATATAAAGACATACCGATGGTTTTGGTTTTATCTTATCGAAAATTGTTCTGGTTTATTCTTTTTGTTCTAACTATTTGACATTCAATTTCATAAATTAAAACCGTTTTGATTAACATCTAATTTACAAATAAAAGTACAAGAAGTTTCTACAAACTTTCATTTGAAAAAAAAGAGCTTCTGATTTGTCTTTTCTTTGATCACTGTGATTTCTGCCGATTTCAGATATAAAAAAGACGATTAATGTATTAATTGCAATGTATTCATTGTATCTTTATAATTAGCTTATGTATTTATAATCTCTTATTCCATAATAGACAGATTATGGTATTAGTTATGTTAAATTTACTTCTTTTTCTTCTATATGACATGCTTTTTATTGAATTGATCATAGATCTTCCTTTCTATCATTCCAGATAAGAAAGATATCGTTTTTCCTGGCTGACATATATATAATATAATTATTTTCCATTCGTAGAAAGACTTTTTGTATTTTTTATCCCATCCATGTCATACTTGTACCTTTTTCTTGATCAAAAAATATGAAATCGCACGGTTTGATGACGGTTTTACAAACAGCTTCTTTACAAATCGGCATATCCAATTTATTTCAGAATCTCAAAGGGCATATTAAATTAGCAGAGATCAAAGGAAGTTATAAGAAGATATTACTTATCTATTATTAGAAAATGAAATGCTGCTAACATGGTAGTTTACTTTTTGATTAAGTCGTAGTGAGCAGAAAATAAATATGAATAGCTTCAAAGAAAGCCCTTGAGGAAAAAGCTCAAATTCAAGTCATATACCAAAGCATCGTTTCTCGATTTCTTTCTCAAGTAACAAATAAGAGGCACAGTTTCAATCTGAACAGAAGTAGTCCAAATTTTCCCTTAGTTACCATTTTCCATGGATTCAAAAAAATCACTTAGATGATAAATAAATATTAGGTCATATTATCAATTCTTGTACGTAAAAATCCCTTTTCGTTTTATATTTCTGAATCTTTGTATGGTTTTGAGGACATTGATCTCTTTGAATGTGTGACTGAACTAATGAAATAGTAGTTCATTTTCATGAAAAAAAGGTCGTAAACAGAGATAAAAAGAAATAAATACGAAAAGGAAAAAAAATAGAATAATCAAATAATCTCTGTCGTAACAAGAAACTAGACTTTTGTTCAGAGGAAGCGATATGTGGCCTAGTGGCGCTCTCTAGCGTGGAGATAAGGATCTATAGAACCATTAGACATATCGTTAAGAACTGAGTGCTTTATTGGCTCCCGGGCGCTCGCAGCGTCAACGTCAAATAACGGAGATTCCCGAATAACACGCTCTCATCACGACTTTTGTTTTATTGATCAATACCCCGCCGTGTTATTAAAGTAACCAATCGTAAATATAGCAAATGTTACCACTAATTTACGACTAACTCTTAGATAAGAAGTGTGTTTGTGTTTGAAATTTACGTTTGTTTCCATGAAATTGGTCTGTGATCTTAGGATTTGGATAAAATCTAAAGAACAAGTCTTTCCGACCTCAAATTCTACTTTTACATTCTGTTGATTAAAGATGACTTTTGAAGTAAAAGATTTATTTTTGTTAAATGCAATAAAAAAATAGAAGTAAGAGATTAATTTGAAGAGCTTTAATGAAATCTGATGTATAATACATGTATATCTGATAATCTTGTACACGTTGTATGAGAACATTTGTCAATGATGTTGATAAAATGATCTGAAATTCCATTCCAAACGATGAACCAAGAATGTCTTCTAAACAGAAAAAGATGAAACAAGGTAAAGCCACGTTGATGGAATTAGCACTATATGTAATGAATCTAACATTGAACATATATTATATTTGTACTACACCGTGCTGTCCTTGTAGAAGCAAACTCGTCAAAAAGCGAATGACTGAAAATAACAGGAAAATAAAACATTTCTCGTGCTAAGTATTAGAGCCTAGTATAGTTCATTTCCGCGTGCTAACTGTGAGGCACATGTGAGTCCTATTGTCAAGGGTAACAAGATCTCTATGTGATCCTACATTCAGTTTGAAAACATAGATATGGTGTATTCGATTCGGTTAGTTTCATTTTCTCATCATAACTTGCAATGCAAGATGAAAGAAAACTATCAAAATCTGTTGAGGTTGTACACTTAATTTGTGTAAGAATGATATATTTTTCTATAATCTGTATCATTGTCATAGAAATAGCACCGTGTACAACAACAACGACAAGACTCCATGCTAGGTTTACAGTCTTACTAAAGAAGCCATGTACAACAACAACGACAAGACTCCATGCTAGGTTTACAGTCTCACCAAAGAAGCCATGTACAACAACAACGACAAGACACTATGCTAGGTTTACAGTCTCAACAAAGACGCCGTGTACAACAACAACGACAAGACTCCATGCTAGGTCTACAGTCTCAACAAAGAAGCCGTGTACAACAACAACGACAAGACTCTATGCTAGGTCTACAGTCTCAACAAAGAAGCCGTGTACAACAACAACGACAAGACTCCATGCTAGGTCTACAGTCTCAACAAAGAAGCCGTGTACAACAACAACGACAAGACTCCATGCTAGGTCTACAGTCTCAACAAAGAAGCCGTGTACAACAACAACGACAAGACTCTATGCTATGTCTACAGTCTCAACAAAGAAGCCGTGTACAACAACAACGACAAGACTCTATGCTATGTCTACAGTCTCAACAAAGAAGCCGTGTACAACAACAACGACAAGACTCCATGCTAGGTCTACAGTCTCAACAAAGAAGCCGTGTACAACAACAACGACAAGACTCTATGCTAGGTCTACAGTCTCAACAAAGAAGCCGTGTACAACAACAACGACAAGACTCTATGCTATGTCTACAGTCTCAACAAAGAAGCCGTGTACAACAACAACGACAAGACTCCATGCTAGGTTTACAGTCTCACCAAAGAAGCCATGTACAACAACAACGACAAGACACTATGCTAGGTTTACAGTCTCAACAAAGACGCCGTGTACAACAACAACGACAAGACTCTATGCTAGGTCTACAGTCTCAACAAAGAAGCCGTGTCCAACAACAACGACAAGACTCTATGCTAGGTCTACAGTCTCAACAAAGAAGCCGTGTACAACAACAACGACAAGACTCCATTCTAGGTCTACAGTCTCAACAAAGAAATCGTGTACAACATCAACGACAAGACACTATACTAGGTTTACAGTCTCAACAAAGACGCCGTGTACAACAACAACGACAAGACTCTATGCTAGGTCTACAGTCTCAACAGAAAAGCCGTGTACAACAACAACGACAAGACTCTATGCTAGGTTTACAGTCTCACCAAAGAAGCCGTGTACAACAACAACGACAAGACTCTATGCGAGGTCTACAGTCTCAACAAAGAAGCCGTGTACAACAACAACGGCAAGACTCAATGCTAGGTCTACAGTCTCAACAGAAAAGCCGTGTACAACAACAACGACAAGACTCTATGCTAGGTCTACAGTCTCAACAAAGAAGCCGTGTACAACAACAACGACAAGACTCTAAGCTAGGTCTACAGTCTCAACAAAGAAGCCGTGTACAACAACAACGACAAGACTCTATGCTAGGTCTACAGTCTCAACAAAGAAGCCGTGTACAACAACAACGACAAGACTCTATGCTAGGTCTACAGTCTCAACAGAAAAGCCGTGTACAACAACAACGACAAGACTCTATGCTAGGTCTACAGTCTCACCAAATAAGCCGTGTACAACAACAACGACAAGACTCCATGCTAGGTCTACAGTCTCAACAGAAAAGCCTTGTACAACAACAACGGCAAGACTCAATGCTAGGTCTACAGTCTCACCAAAGAAATCGTTTACAACAACAACGACAAGACACTATGCTAGGTTTACAGTCTCAACAAAGAAGCCGTGTACAACAACAACGACAAGACTCTATGCTAGGTCTACAGTCTCACCAAATAAGCCGTGTACAACAACAACGACAAGACTCTATGCTAGGTCTACAGTCTCAACAGAAAAGCCGTGTACAACAACAACGACAAGACTCTATGCTAGGTCTACAGTCTCAACAGAAAAGCCGTGTACAACAACAACGACAAGACTCCATGCTAGGTTTACAGTCTCACCAAAGAAGCCGTGTACAACAACAACGACAAGACTCTATGCTAGGTCTACAGTCTCAACAGAAAAGCCGTACAACAACAACGACAAGACTCCATGCTAGGTTTACAGTCTCACCAAAGAAGAAGCTGTACTTTCATTGTGCGCGATCTGAAGTTTAATCGTACGTTATTTATAGAATAACTGTCATTTGGAATGTGATTATACTGTGATAACCTACAATGGATCCAGGAATTATGATCCATAATGCGCGTTAGCGCATTATGAGAAACATAATTCCTGGATCCATTGTAGGTTATCACAGTATAATCACATTCCAAAAGACAGTTATTATATATATTTACATTCCAGTTTTTCACGCTTAAATGACGTTGAAATACGAATAAAACTCCGTTGCTAAGGCTCTGTTACTACGTACCGTCAAAGTTCAAATCAAGCCAAGTTACTATGACGTCATAGTTCAAACCACGCCACCGCGGTTATACTCCTATAATTACCAAATGTGTTTGTTTATCTGATTCTAAGCATTTTGATTGGTCGATCGCATTTATTGTGACTTCCGTTATGAGATGATAAAATGTCAAAATTGACCGGAACTACTTTCACACTTACGCAACAGAAATCAAGAATTGTCTGACGCATGAAATAAACAATACAAATGGTCTCAAATAGTCCATTAAAACTAGAGACAGTTCCATGTGTCAACTCATAAACATCATAGCACAGTACTGTGAATGTTTGCAGAGATTTTATGCATTGTGACGTCACGAGTGTTAATACACGAATTGCAACACGTTTCTTTCAATAGTAACATCTCAGGGAATTACATTGGTTGTGCATATATACTCCTATAATCACAGTGTAAATTCTATACAAATGAATGGGCATATGTAAATATATTTATATAGCTTGCTCAAGATTGCAGAAGACACTATTTATCGTTTAACCCTCGTATAGTTTCTGAAATTAACCCATTATTGCGTAGTTATGGCGTTTCTCTTTCTCCTTCGTGTTTTGGTTTAGTTTGTTGTTGCTGCTGTTGTAAGGGGTTTCTTTTATCGCGATTTTTTTTCGTGTTTGAGAGAAGAAGTTTGATTGATGTGTTTTAGGTTGATGTACTTACTGAAACTATATAGAATTTTATAGCAAACATTTCATACTCAGAGATGAATTACACAGTTCCTTGGTTTTTATCTTTTCGAAAATATATGCCCTGAATTTTATGATGAAAAGAAGCTAGTTAAAGAGATTGATGAGCAGAACCCATACAAATATATAAAGCTGTTTGATATTGACAATCTCATGTCGTTTAGCGATTAAAGCCATGAGAAATACTTCCTCTCCACTTGGATTTTATTCTGATTTTATTATTTCTCTCCTTGTTATTTGTACGTTAACCGTCAGATCGCTATGCGTTTACGACTTGACGTGCTATTTCAACTTCTCAGTTGCTCTCCTAAAAAGCATAAATATATTGGACCCTCAACTTAAATTTTATTTTCAGCACATAATGTCATAATGTCTTAACAGAGCGAGGACCACACGGTCGTTAGGTAAAGCCGTATTTTATTTTTTCATCACCACGATAAGATTTCAAACGGAGAAAATTAGCAGCATCCATTTTATTGAATTATTTTTTTTTTTTTTTTTAGCTCTCTTGTTTAGTGGTCTGTCTACCAAGTATAGACGATATCTTATGAAACATCTTAAGGAAGAAGAAGGAACATCATTTATGTCTCTCATTGACTAGCTCTAGAGGGAAGCATATTACAAGTTCTAAAAAATATCTTATTCAGAATTTTTTTAAATACCTTTTGTCACAAATTCAGAATTTTATGTCTCTAGGGGAATAAGATGTATTTGTGAAAGACGGGGGAAATAAAAGATGTATTGCTTAATTTGCTAGAAATAAGTAAAAATAAGGTAAAGAAAACAGAAAATGGAACATAGTATCAAAACAAAAGTTTAGTGACAAAGAATACACATGTAAAATATGAACACTATCACTAACCATTCAAATTGAAATAATAGAATTCCAATGTCATAGCCACGAAGTGAAAACTTTTGCTATTAACAAAAAGGAACACATCTTGTTGACTTCTTGAGACAAGAGTACGTAATGTATTCTTTATCACTAAATCTTTGTTTTGATATTATACTCCATTTTCTGTTTTATCAATTTATTCACCTTACTTTGGAATAGGAGTTTTACTTATTTCTAGTAAATTTCATCAATACATCTTTTATTTTTAGATATCAAGTATACTTGCCTCGAGAAGATGATAGGGAGCCGCTTATGTTCAGTCCTTGTAAACACCTGTAGTGCTCAATATACATACAGATATACTGTATCGGTGGCGCGTTCTCAATTAATAATAGAAATTTTACTGATTACATGTAACTTAGTACAATCTATCCCTGTGAACTAAGAGGTGAAAGAAATCACTAAAATTATTAACAATGCTTCATATCTAGACCTCGTGTTATCTTTTGACGAAAATGGTCACCTAATGACTTTAATACTTGACAAACTTCAAAATTGCAAATGTCACTTTCCAAAGTAGTAACATACTTCGTCCTTTCCCTATAGTGTATTCATCTCGTAAATGATACGCTATTCCAGAGCAAGCACAATACAAACCGAAAAACTACTGAACCAAGGGTACATTTGTGAGCGTTTGACTTTGTTACTAAAATTTGGGGGGGGGGGGGGGGCGATACAATGGAAAAACAATGAAAATATGAATAATACCATTTCATTGTCCTCCAGATTGAAAGATATTGTAGGTAAGAATCATTCAAAATACCGAATTTAACAAAAATTATGTGCGGCCTTAGTGACAGGTGTTGCAAGCAAACAGGAGATGCTTACTCTCCCCGGGTACCTGATTTCATCACCATTAGGGATTCATTTTTGCTTCTTTGCAGAATGTTTAAGTTAAATGTATTCTTTGTTGTGGGGACATTTCATATATTTTCACTCTTTGTATCGGTATGATGGTGTTCAGTGTTCACTGTGTACTAGTAGATTCCACGAGAAATATATTATGTTTGACATGCTTTGGGTCAAATAGAATTGCATTTTGAATTTAAGTGTCATATGGCTTCAATTGATTAATTCAAGGTTTCGCAACTTACAATGCGTTTTGGCTATTTCATTATCCTAATTCTGATTCCGGGGAGAATGTGCGATCCTTTTTTACTAAATCATACAGCAAGAGAAATTTAAATAAGCTATTTAAAAGCCTCTTTTTCAATTCTACATAATTAGATAATCATTAGATATGTAACATGATTCACGTGATATTTAAATATGTTCATTAAACTTAACTATTTAATACAGCGTATTATTAAACTGCTCCACTACAATAAATTCTGCTCTTTGACTGAACTCCGGAGATTGTTGTCCTTCGTGTGTCTGTTGTCTCCGTCTCTTATTCTGATTTTTTTTTCTCACGAGAAAGTTCTGTTGTATATGTTTTCAATAACGTGTATAGGCCTTTTGATGGTGATTTTTCTGGTTCTTCTTTGATGAATATTTGGGTTTTGAGCTTGACTTTACTTCACTGTTGCAGAAGATATAAGGTGAACTAAACTTTGTTTCAACCTTGTCAATATCGGTTTTACATGACTGTCATGATAAAAGATATTCGCAATATGCTCCAGTAGATTGTTTCATGCTAAGTACCTAATAATTCTTCCACTTTTCTCATCGACTACTTTACAGCCGCGTGTGTATATTAGTAAAACGGCTTCACGTCTTACCAGATCCCAACATCGAGTGGTTAATTTATCGGATACTACTTGTTTTCGAGAGGAAAAATTACAAAAACACACGAAAGAGAAATTTTAGCTCACGATTCGCATAGACAGAGAATTTTCAAATAAAAAATAGGACTTCATGGGACAATTATTTGAAGGACGATTGGGCTTACGGAAAGGAAAAAAAAAACACCAAGCATGCTATGTTGGCTGAGGAATGATCATCACGATGCTACAGGTGATCAGGATACGTTCCTCTCTTTTGAGAACTGACAGTGCTCGTCATAAAGCGGTAAAAAATATAGGTGAATTTATACTGAACGTTTACAGTGGACAAATACTTTGAAAAGATCATTTGAGCCTGCGTATTTCCTCTTAACTAATTGGTTGTTGTCAAGCAGGGAGACAGGTACTTGGCATCCGTGTAGTTTTCCACTATTTTTTTTTTCTTTGCTTTAATCGAAGAAGACTTCCTTGTGGTAAGATGTCAGATGATTGGTCAATTGACGTAAGGAAAATATAATATTCAATCTCGAATTAGTGCATTTAGGTCATTTTTGCAGCTTACAGAAATAAAAAGAAATCTGATTTAATAGGGCTCATCGAGGTACTCGTAGTCTCTCTGTAATTTTAGTATGGACTAATTACCTTTTCAAACGTACAATTATACTGAATATCGCTTAGTTTCGTATCTTATTTCACAGGTAGGCCAGGAAAATCAAGAGAAGCTCGGCGAACCCTATTAGTATGTGCTTTTTCATAAGTTTATGTATGTAATAAATGTGTTATTAAGAAATGAATCTTATATTTTTTCTGTTGATGCAGGTATCACCCGAAAAATTGGACAGAAAACTGCATCAAGGCGCGTAGCGCGTTGATGCAAAAGTTTTCTGTCCAATTTTTCGGGTGATACCTGCATCAACAGAAAAAATATAAGATTCAATTCTTATCATTTTATTATCATCTGCTTATGGAAAACAAACTGTTTTCTTGGATTTAAAAACAATCAATCACTATATTCGTAAGTTCGGAGGGTTTCGCAGTGATACGTCTACCAGAAGTTGTGGCAGCCGCCATTATTTATACAGCGAACGATCGTCTCTCTCTCTATCTTTGGAAAAAGGACCAGTTTGAGCAAATTCTACATGCACAGTAAATTTTTTAGTAAGTAGAAAAGAAATAATAGCCTTAAAATGATAACCAAACATTAAAAAATTGTATTTTCAGCAACGAGTTCATTCGTGTTTGAGGGAACCCCCGGTTCTTAAAATAGAGCTATAAATAGACTTCCGTGAAAAATTGTGTTGATCGATGTATCAACAAAATTTCTCAGCCAATCAGAATTTTCGTTTCTTGAAAATGACCATGCAAATTAAATGATTGTAAGGTCACCCGTATTTTAAGTGTGTCCTTTGTTGTCATTAAGTACCCGGTTGCCTTCGTATATTTGTACCCTTTTGTCGCAGTTTGTTGATAGATCGTTTTGCAACCTTTGCTGATCAGAGACAGAACGCAATAGACAGTTGGTATAAATTCAAAGCTCGACGTTCACACGCATATAATCCGGATTATAACACGTGATCGACCTTCAACTCTCATTCTGATTTATCTCCATATGCCTTGCTTGAGTCTTTGATAAGAAATTTTGTAACTTTTTTAAGATACCTAGGGATCAATAAGTGCAACATTAATATATCAATCGATATGATGCACAGGTACAGGTATATGCTCCAGCTCGTACTTGTGACACCTGCATGACATTTTTATCCTTGTGATATTTTTACAAGGATCATGGCATTCATTATACTTCATTTCCGTCATCGTAATAGTGATGCAAGGGTAATCCGGGTTATTTAGTCCTGGCTGTATCATCCCACGGGCATAAATGAGTCTATTTTTGTCTGTAATATCATTGCCATCCGCTTGTCATTAAGGTTGATGTCTGGGGACGGGGAAGTTTCCAGCAATCCGCTATCCTTTAAACAATTATCAAATCTTTGATGCAGTACTATGTGGCAAAATAGCATTAATTGTACTCCTTATCTCAACATCGGTTGATGTCTTTTGATGGTTTTTTCTTCTTTTCTTTTTCATTTGTTTTTAATGAAATACAATTATTTATACATCTTTCATAAAAGAAATGGAAAGGATAGTCGGTACACGATGTAATTCTCCAGAGTCAACCTTTCTGGTTATGGAAGAATTTTTGCATCAATATCACTATCTGAGATCTTTTAAGAAATGGAATTAAAGGAAAAAAAATGAAAAGCCGAGAAAAGGGAGTCCCGCGATGGCTAAGCTTATATTTGTTGGAATAAGAAAGATTTCTATGGAAGATATGAATTACAACTAGCATTGCGGAGCTAAAAGGATGAAGGTTTTCCGAGAAATACATTGATCTGAGATTAAAAAGGGTTGACAACTGTTGGAATTTATGTGATAAATGCCAGATTATTATAGCCGCTCGCTTCCAGAATTCAATTTCCTCCCTGAGTTGAGCATGATGAATGGTGGAATTTAGTGCGAGTTTCATTAATTCAACCCTCGCCGCACGGTATATTGTTGTTTATGGAACGGTGTGCCATGTGACTTAGGGAACAGTCTCAATATACGGAAATTCAGAACCGAGATAGGTTTCACAAAATGCGAAGGTAAAAATAGTATTGATGTAATATATATGTATGTAATAATGCTTCCAAAGAAGTGAATGGAAGTTTGGTATACAATGCCAAAATCAAGTCGGATCCAAAATAAATTGCGGCGCTAACCAAAAACGAAAATACCAAGTTCCAAATGAAAAAAAAAAATGAGCTGAAATCTAATCCAATGGAATCAATTTAGGCACGGTCCATTTGATATTCTGGGGGGGGGGGGGGGGCTTGGGTTTTTTTCGAAAAAAATAATTTTGCTCTCAATTTTCATGAAAAAAATAAATTTGCTTATGATGTGACAGAAAAAAATAATCTTGCTCTTACAAATAATCTGAATGTGAAGAATTACCATAAAATTTCGCTAAAATTCTTGAAAATTTTCCAGCTCGCTTCGCTCGCCGCAGTTTTCAAAATTGTATCAAAAATTTTTGGCTCGCTTCGCTCGCCATAGTTTTCTATCAAAACATTATTCACTAATAGCATTTCAAGTTCAGATATTTGAAGATATCAAAAGTTATACATGTATGTGCATGGAAAAAGGGCTTCCTTAAAAGCTTGAATATATTATCAATATTTATGTATTGCTGTTAATATATGTTGCATATATCCCATAGAGTCATGTTCTTGTAAGCTTGGAAGGAGAACTTCAGTTATTCACCAATTTACAATTCTTAGTAACATTTTAAAAAATGTCTAGGAGACCTTCCCCTCAGACCCTCTTTTACATGTTATATACATGTACCTTATATAAAATATTGAGAATTGTATTGTAAAAATCTTTTATCTCTCTGTTTAAAAGTGAATTGAATACTTGCATAAAAATAAACTTATATATTAATATTTAGAGTTTTGAGTAAAAATATAAATAATTTCTATTGATAAAACACAAACATTCTTAATACATGTATGCGCATCACTTAAAAAAAATTTCCTTGCTCCAACTTTTCCAGAAAAAAATTATTTTGCTCCGGTCCGGGGCGAAAAAAATAATCTTGCTCCGACAAAAAACCCAAGCCCCCCCCCCCCCCCCCCCCCTGAATATCAAATGGACCATGCCTTATTTGTTAAATTCGAATTCTGAAGAATTTCAAACGAAATTGGATGATTAACCAAATAAAACCTAATTTGTGTACATGTCAATTCCAAATAAGGCATTTACTTTGACAGCAACATCGACAAAAGACGTGACAGTTTATTGTTTATTGGCAATCTACTAAAACTCATAAAACTTGTTGTTGTTTGTTGGTTTCATTTCTACCAGTAATAAATCTTATTCATTTCTTTGTAATATAAATCTGATGCAAGTCGTATATCAAATCCCGGAACGACAACCATCGATCAACGGTCGTCTTCGTTTTGCAGAAGAGTGCAGCTATTAGTTTACGTCAACGCCGACTTTGTTTTATCCCAAATCGTTTGAATTTTATCGATATCCGAAAAAAGCTAAGTCTATTTTGTCTGCATTCTTACTCCATTTGAATGTAACTCCCTTTCGTCGATCAAGAAATTGATAAAACGATAGGAAGAATGTAATTTTGGCAGACGGATTTAGAAACAAACATTATGACGTTCCCCTTAGCTTTTCAACCGTCAGTTGTCATAGAAATAACTTCATTTATGATCGGAAAATATTTGTAAACAAACGTTAAAAGCTTTCATTTTTCTTTACATGATTTAATTTCTCACTGCATTCCAAGAAAATATTCATGTACATAATTTAAGGAGTAATTTACCAGTTCTCAGTTCTGGGGGCCGATTTTAGATTCAGTCCTATCCTTTCCTGTCTTGTACAATTTATGCAAGTTTTAGTTTACAGCTGGTGGTGTTTTATATTCCTTTAATTCTTCGATGTAAAGTTTTGTTGATAGTATAGTGTATAGGTGTTGACATTTCATAAGTTACCTTACGGATTGTATTTTTCTTTTGAGTGTAACATAGCAAAACTTACTATCTCTCTTTGAGGGAATCAAATCTAATAAAATAAAGGGACTTGATTCATAAGACAATAACCCTAATGGCACACGTTAATCGACTTACCTATACATTGTATTATGTTTTTGTTGTTGGTGACTGTTGTTTGCAAGCAGGACATGCATACTCTAACCACCACGTGCACCTTATCTTAGTCTTCTTTTCTTGGTTTTATTTCATTCGATTCGGGGTTTTTTTTTTTTTTGGTCCTACTTTGTTTCCTTTTTTTTTCTATTAGACATAGCTTGCTCTAGTCAATATATGAATAGTCAAAGTTAGACATAATGGTTGTCAGTGCGTCGATCCACTTCCCTGCATTTTAGTGTGTTTTAACACTTTTTGTTTCTTGCATGTTGATTTCTTTTTCAGACTTATTTTACTTGTACAGTCTGCAATATAGTGATGTATACATGTTACCTCCTTCTGCTACTATTGTTTTGTTTTCGCTTCGTCTAACTTCAAATCAATTCTCACTATAAGACAGACAAATAAGAGATTCTGAATTGTGTATATATGTTAATTAAAACATTTACAGAAATTCTCATTTTCTGTTACATGTATATCGTTGAAAACAACCCAATGAGGTGAGTTTGTATGCTCTTATTTAGGCATGCATGATTTATTATCAAGTGAGCCTTAAATGCTTACTAGGGTTTCTTATTTCAATATTTTTATCACCTCGCAACTCTGCTGCAGAGGAGATAAACCATCGCGCTGCCGTGTGTCCGTGCGTATGTTTGTTGGTGTGTGTGTTCGGATTCTTGTGAAAAACATAGAAGACAAAGTAATCATCATAGAAACATCAAACCTTCCAGAAATGTTCCCCATGGGAAGAGGATGAAGACTATTGATTTTCAAGGTCAAGGGTCAATGGTCAATGTCACTGTGGACTTCGGCTAAAATACTTTGCGAACAGCATAGAAGACAAACTAATCATCATAGAAACATCAAACCTTCAACAAATGTTCCCAATGGGGAGAGAATGAACCCTATTGATTTTCAAAGGTCAAAGGTCAAGGTCACTGTGAACTCGATTTTAGAATAATTTTGGTAATAGAATAGAGGATGCAACTGCAAGGAGATACTACGCTTACGTTGCCTTTATTTCTTAAGTCATCCTCCCAGAAGTACAATAGGAATGCCTTTCTGGGGAGTAATTAGACGAAAGTTGTAGGTATCCGGACTTTAGGCACCTCTTTGGAACTTTGGAATTTTCAATAGGACATATCCTCAAATTCTGAACGTGCATTAATGAATCACTCTGCTCAAATTTAAATACTGTTATTCAAATTGTATTTCGGGCACGTGTGTGAATGAAAAGTCGGTGCATTGAAACAATACCACTGTGATCGCATTGGTATCTCTTCTGTACATTTGTTTTAAATCTATGCCGACTTAACTGCAATATCAGGTCATTTAACTTGTGCAATCTTATTTCGAAAAACATTTAAGGCTGAATGATCACCTAATTCCGAGTTGGTTATTCACCGAGTCTATTCCACGTCCTTGCTATTTAAGCCATTTTCGAAAATGATATCTACTAAATGCTTAAAAGGAAACATAATTGGGAAAGTCGGAGTCGGGTTCTTCATTTCTCCGGATTAGGAATGCGCCAGTGGAAATGCAAAATTCATATTGGATTTCTTATACGCCAGTGACTCCATAGCGTTGGTTCAGAACATTTAAGAATGTCCCGTACTCCGTCAGAGCTTTGTTGTATTTACCGTGTATAAACGATGCGATGCGCACGATGCTAGACGCTTTATGTGGTCAATTTGGCATTTCAACTCAGTCAGAAATTTCTTTTTCATTTCAAGAGTCTGACTGTAAATAAGTGGAGACAAGCATAAAAAGGTGGGTAAATAATTAACTTTTAAGTTTACTTTAATTGTTGTTTTTTATATCATTTTTAACACTTGACGTATCGATGTAATTAATCATATAAAGAAAAGTTCACGTCATCTATCTAATCTTATTGAGAATCGAATATTGATCAATGATACGTCTTTTGACACAAAAATCCACCTAATATACGGAAATGTTTAAAACATTGAAACCATTAGGCAATCTGTGTTCCAAGTGATTTTGCATGTTTAAAGAAAAACTTAATTCAAATTAAGTACATATTTTCAAAGTCAACCATCACCTGTTTTTGATTTTTTTTAATTGTTTGAGTTTCATTAAAAAAATTGATAAGCGTGTACGTGCTTCAGATCTGAGTGTCATGAAATCACTCTTTGATTTAACAAATTAAATGAATTTTGATTACTTTTTGGAACAGGATCTTCATATTTTTTCTCTGTTTCAGTAAAATGAAATCTCCCTGCTCCGGCTTAGTCATAGAAATTAACAAGTCTTGCATAATAAAACCGGATCTATATATATATACACTCAATATGCAACATGCAGCTTTAAATTCAATAAAATGAAATACTAGAATTTACAAAAAGGAAAAAATAAGGTAATCCTATTTGAATAAATTGAAAAGACTTAATAATTCTGCACTGGAAACTGCAGAAAAATATCCTAAAATCGGCTGTATCAATCTTTAACTGTTCAGGTGATAGGCGATCCATGACAAGAATAAATGAAAGCAGATGAGTGTAGAAGTCTAAATGTCATCGGATGAAGATTAATTTATTGCATTTAATAAATGGAAAGAAATCTCCTAATTTTACTTTGGGCTGTTACGTTATTGCATTTCCCTCAAAAGCTACAATTTTTATGCATCTTTGATTGACGTGTAGGGTTGTTCAGACCGACGAGATACGAAGGCACCCCTTTGGGTATTAGAAAATCAATTACCTGTTGATGGTAAACTTACCTGTGTTACAAAGTGAGGCTTACTGATAGAAAACCGTAAGTTCTTTCTCTTTTTACAACACTTTAACTTGTTAAAAGTATTATGAATACTTATAGCTATAATTAAACTTTTACTGGCATTCATTTAATGAAATAAATTGTCCAATAACCGGATTAAATTTTACGAAAATATCTTCGCTGTATCAAAATGGCATGTATATTTGAAAATTGATACTATCACTTTCCCTACGGGGTTTGAATCAAAAAACCGGGCGATATTCAACCTTTGATTTTTTATGCTTTCTATGTAACATTGTGCAGTTTATGATTTTGTCTTTAATTGTCTAATCGTTGACAGGCACATTAACATTTAGCAATTGCGAAATTAGTTTAAAACAAGTTCACAAAAACAGAACGTGATACCAGAGGCTTTCTAACTGACGAACGACAGAGACTTTCCGCCATTTTATCGGTACCCATTTCCTCTTTACATCGCGATCCCATATTTTTAAGTGATGATACATATCTAATTAACCATGTGCAATAAAACAAATCTTTGTTATATGTAGGGTCGATGTATTGCTATGTTGTTTTTTTTTTTTTATTTTTTAAACTTCCATCTTTATCTTGAACCATACATAGATCCGCTGGAGCGAATCAGTGCTTTTTAGATACCGTTCGGAGACCAAACACAAATAAGGCATTAAATAAATCTATAATGGGTTGATCGCTAATCAATAATTATCTTATTATTTAAAAGCTCAATAGGAGATGATTTCTGTAGGCTAGATTTTAATGTGTGCTATAAATTGATATGTATATATATATGTGTGTAACTGTACAAAAAATGTCTAGTAATATCTGGTCAAAATGGGGTTTGGATTGGATTAAAAGGACTTTTCATATAGAAAAATGTCAAAATGGATGAAAGATTATGGACTGTTTGACTTGTAAAGTGCAGTCAAAGCGATGATAACTTAGTGTCTCTCTTTATTGTCTTCTTAATCTATTACATAAAGTATGTAAATAAACGCTTTAGATTTCATACGCCCTTCGTTCGAGTTCTTGATATAAAAAAAACTTAATTTTTTTTTTATTTTTAATTTTTACTGCTAAGATTCAGTTTAGACCCTGAAATTCTTACAATGTGTCCGCTACGGTTCATTTGTGTGTTTTAGAACGAAGAAGGTCATTCTACATCTACATGTAATTTATATGCATTTGAATGACATGCAGATTTTTATAATTGTTTTGCTTTAATCTGAAGCTTCTTTATGGAGAGTCATACAATGTATGCATAATCAAAGAACAAAGGCTTTTAAAATTTGCTGCCATTTGACACATAGGAGGGAAAAGGCCGACACATATACAAATTGGCCACTATAGGATCTTTTTGAAGAGATGACCTTTTATCGACTCCTCGTCCGACACATGTATTCCGCTTTACTATACCGCTTGAGATTGCATATGGCATGGTAACAGACCGAGGTGATGAGAAGATTATCTTAACCTCAGAGACAAAGTCCAAAAGGAATCACACTAATTTGTCTTGTAAGTCATTATGTAATGCCACAGAAATAATGGTGAGGCAAAGCATGCAACGCAATAACGCAGAACAAAAACGGAAAATGTTAGGATTTTGTCGGGTTATTTTTGTTGCTCTGGGATTCTCTTTGTTGCTCCAAAGTTTGAACGGGAGATGTTTCCTCAAATAATGGGACATTCGTTTTAATTTTGCGAGGCTTTACATTCTGTGTTTGTTTGTCTACTTATTTGTTTGTTGAAAAGTTTGTTTCTGTATATATTGGTCTTTTCATTTTATATACCTTCAGTTTCTTCTATGCATTCATAAAATCATTTAAAAGCTAAAATTATAGAAATCAAATACGAATCCGCAAGTCACCATAGAACAAGTCACATAGCGTTTTCTGTATTACATATTATGATACTGTGAAGATTAATTTATCTACAGATCAATGAAATAACATTGTAAGAAATGTTTCTCCTATTCGAAATGATACATGACAAATATGGATAATGACCATATCCCTATATACAGCACAAAATCGATAATTCAGAAAATCATAAACCGAAGGCATACAGAATCAGGATAAAACAGGAACCAAACCAAACAAACAAAAACCTCCACCACATGAAAAGAAGCGAACTCCCAATATGGGAGTGAGATAAGGTGCCCAGGAAGAGTCAGCATCTCCTGCTTGCATGCAACACGGTAGAATTGTCACATCCGGTTACTTCCATTTTGGAAGGTATAAAGTATAACCTTTGGTTGAATGGTACAAATGGTCTATGACAGAATATCATCCATCATTCTGGAGAGTGCATGGGACATCATAGTGTATGACGAGTTCCCCATATCGACCGTAGAACTTCCTCAGTGACGATGTTAGTCGGTCACAAACGTATCCCTGACTGAGAAGCTTATCTGAAAGACGCCTAGATCTCAGAATAGAATTCGTATATTTGGTACTTGCTCTGGCATAGCGTATCAAGCTGAGATATGAACACGCCATAAGCAGGCGATGAATGGATGTTACTACTCAGAAAAGGAAAGTTTGTGATGCTGAAATTGAAGTCGTCATGTTTGTCAAAGAGTGAGGTGTTCATGTGACCATCAGTGTCGTAGGACAACATTATGTCCAAATAGGATGCTGAATGATTTGTCTCTGTAGTTTCTTTGACTTCAAGCTCCGAAGGATAGATTCTGTTGAGGTAATCTGCAGAACTGCTGAGGTAATCTGCAGAATATGCTTGTAATTTGCAGAGCGATATGATTTATTTATCAAAAGAACATTTAACATTTCTGTCATTTGACATATAGGAGGGAAAAGGGTAACACATGGGCTAATTGGCTAGTATAGGATTTACATGTATTTGAAGAACCGATCTCTTGTAACGACTTCCTAGTTTCCCCATTTCTCCGGGACAAAAGCGTAAGATTTTTAGTATCCTAAGGTTAAGTCCTTGTGTTCAACTTTACTGTCCCACTTGAGACTGCAAACTCAATACATCAGACCGAGACTACTAGAAGATTATTTTAACCTCTAAAACAAATTCCAAAAGGAATCACCCTAATGTATTTGTCTTGCAAATCATTATATAATGCTACATAAATAATGGTAAAGCAAAGTATACCACGTATATAATGCTGTGCAAAAATGAAAAATGTTAGAATTTTGTCGAGCTATTTTTGTTGATCTGCTATTCTCATTGCTACTCTAGGGAATTCCATTTTGCAAGAGAAGTTAATTTAAGTTCATACTACGCACGATACATTTGTTGGAGAAAATGGAGCAGATTTTTAATACGAGATTGAGTCTTAAAATTTTTGTTCTTTTATCTGTTTATTTATTTGTTTATGTAACTATTGATTAGTCGTTATATATATTTTTAATCACCATTTGTTTATCAATCCATTCTTAAAATCATTTAAAAGTTTCTAAAGATCATACATTATTATTGCAAATTGACTGACTCTTCATCTACATACTTCCAATTTTCTTCCAAATGTGAAAAAAAATGGAAAGGAAAGCAGGCTTTCTTGCTAGAATTTTTTTCTATAACTGTTATATTTCTTAATTTTTTTCGGAATACGATGTTTTTTATTTCTGATTAAAGACACTTTTTCTCTATTTTTTTTTTCTGCAGTGCCACTTATCCAATGACGAAATATAGTAGATCATGAAATATTGTTATAAGATCATATTGGACGTACTATTAAGCTGTATAAGTATATAGATCATACCCACTTATAGCTGACAGACCAAGGTCTTAGGGGATTGAATCAATACGATTATTGTACTAATTTGGGTACTAATGTACTAGGTTTGATAAAGCTACCACATAATTTCATTGTGAGATTATACTCGTCAAATATTTAAAATTTCAACCACGTGTTTACAAATACACACGTGTTCATGATTTTGCTGTATGAGAGGATGCCGATTAGAGTGAATATCTAGACAAAGTCAAGTTTACATGTATACCTGGCTTACATCGATGTTATTACTCTGATACATACATTCTGATTAATATTTTATGTACGAATAAACAATGGAACAGCCACCTTAAAATAAGGTTAATTGATGTAGACAATAAGCGAGTTTGCACCCGCTACTACAAGAGTTCTTGCTTCCTTGGAACAAGCCCTATGGGAACATTAAGTCAATACTAAGTATTTTACCACATAGAACGAATTTATCCGAGTCCGACATCGGCTGAATACCAATCCTCGTAATTTTGAGTATGTACAGTACCTGGGGATTCATTTGTTAATAACCTGTCATGAGGAGTGAGATTTCCTGAGACCATGAGAAGGAAAACACTTGAAAAACACATCTTTTCGGTCACGTGAGAATAATATGTAGGTATATCACCTCAGATAGAGGGTCAAAAACGTAGGCAAATGTGTCTTAATTTGGCCACTGACCGAGCTCAGATCCTCGTGGGACTGGTCATACACAATGCTATCGATGAGCAATGTCAGACTCAATATAAAGCAGAACAAATGACCCTTTGATGAACCCAAGATTTCGACTTTTTAAATATACTTTAAAAAGATGAACATGACATTGCATTGTCTAAAATTAAACTTGAACTTTAAACACGTTTACGAAATCGTAACAAAACAATGGAATGTGTTTTTGATGTTATTTACAGGGGCTCTATTTCTTTCAACGTACATTGGCAAAAAGAATTTACAGTGATACTAATTTGATTGATATTGACCGATTACTGAAGAAAAGTTACGTTTAATAATTTCATAAATTCATTACACATTCAATGTTTTGAAATAGGTATTTTCATATATCAAGCCTACTGCAGAAAATTTTCCCATATAAAGTTACCAAAATTTAAAGTTCAGTCAAGTTCTTATAGTCGTAATTTAAGAAATTGACATAATTGATTATATAATACGAGTAGATAACCGATTTTCTTGACCTACAGTTCGAGTGCTTCACAAAAATGAAAATGTTATTACATAAAGGGGGACAAATTAGAAGTAAATCTTAAACTTTGATGTATTTGATTAACATGTCATTGTACATATTTGAGTCAAGAGAATTTCTAAAGGTAAGATTGACGGTGAAGGTCCTTTCAAGGTTTCGTTCTCAATACATTTTGATACTAGTGTCTCACATTATGATACTAGTGTCTCACATTATGATACTAGTGTCAGTTCCTCCGAATTTCTTTGGGTCTGTACGAGTTTTGTCAGAAATCGATAGCGAAGAAGTTATTTGGTATTTACAAGGCTGCTGTGGATTTCTAGAATTTCGGGCATTATGTAATTTGGCCCAGTACATACCAGTACATTGTATTCAAATGAACAATTTTGTTAATTCAGTTATGTATCGTATGTTTTCATTCTCATACAGTATGCAAACAGTATATTAAAACCTAATCATTAGTCGTGGAACAGGATTCCTGTGAACCAATCTGTAACCATATATAGTTTATCGTTTGTTAGTTCTTACAATAAGCTCGATACATTCAAGCTTGTTGTGGTCTTAAAAATCTAAATAAAAGAAAATTGTTCTCAACAACTAGTCATCTTTCAGATATTTCTGAGACTAATTAAGATTTTTGTACAAGTCCAAAGGACTAATATTCTGTCTGCAGTTTGGATTTAAAAAAATCAGTCAAATAAGTGAATGAAAGTCAAACACAAAAGCCGACACCATATTCCAAAAACCACAATCAAAAGGACTTACGGATTTTGGAAAGAAATACAAAAACAGAACTTCCCCACGCGAAAAGAAAATGGGACAAACAGACGGAGAGCCACGATACAAGCCCCCCCCCCCTGGAAACACGAGGGACACCACCTCCAGCACAAGTGCGGAAGGCATAGTAGAATGTATGTGGTGCTGTTAAAACGCGCCGTATACCAATTATTTCATGAATTAGTAACATATCTAATGCAAGTACATGTATACCGGTAGTATCCAAGTAGGTAGAACCAAAAAGGAAGCCGAAAGCCCAAATTCACATTGAAAAAAAGAATTAAAACTGGAACATTGATTTAAGTACTGTTCCTCATCTAAATAAGGATTTCCTTCTCAATAAGGCCCCGACTTTAGTACTGCTACCAGTCTCCAGAATAAGTAGGATCCTGTAATAAGACGAGGAACAGGCGTAGTCAACAAAACTATCAACATTTCAGACAGGCCTTGTTCGTCTCTAAATTCATAAATGATATCAGTACAAATGGTCACAAATCTTGTACAGTATGGATATTCACATTGTTTTCTTACGAAAGATACATTATAAACACCTACATTTAGAATACCTCAACATCCAAAATGGTCGAATATCAAAGACATTGATCGAAATTGCCGTATAATTCTTCATTTTAGAATGAAATGGCTTTGATGTCCTAAAACGGAATTTCTTATCTTTAAGAAAGCATTATTAAGATTGCTGATTTTTCTGTCAAATTTGTGGTAGAAGATTCAATCTGTAATCTAGTAGATCTGAAGACGAAACAATATTACATCGACTAGAATCATTATCCTTGACTCTTATCCTTGATTTGGCAAATTGTTTTTTGTGGCACAAGCATTTCTGAAATATCGACTGCCTCGACCTTCAGCTCACTAAAAATAACTATACATTTAGTTCACCGTTACATGTAAATAAAAACAGTAATGTTTCAAAAACACGTCTTGCTGTCAGATTTTGTCATTTTTTGTCATAATAAAGTGGATTTGAAGAGAGTAGCTTATCAAATTAGCGTAGCGAAAAGCTCGGAGTTGTTCTTGAAGAGCAAGATGAACAATTAATAACTGGTTACATACCCGTGAAACAAAATGGCTCGTTAAGAACCCTCATCTATATTGATTATGTCATCAACATATTGATATGGACATGAAGCGAAACAAATGGAAGTACTCGGAAACTGAAAAATGAAATCTAAATGCTGCTAATATTCTATGGTATTTGATAAGGTATGACCACGAGTCATTAATTACTCGAGATCAATCCGTAATATAATTGCTGTTTACGGTAAATTCGTTTGAAAATTTTATCGTTTTGTCTTCTTAATCAGCAAGAGAACGAATTCGATATAATGAAAATTTCGAGATTGCAATGATGCATGCGAAAATGATTCTGTAAATCATTTGCAAATGTTTTAACATTTGCAAATGAAAGGATTTACCAGCTTTATCAGTATTTTGATTTTAATTTTGCTAATATCTTTATATTGAAGTTATCATCACATTGTCTAAAGCTTAAATGGACACTAGAAATACACGGATCCATTGATCGAATTTGCATGTAAGAAAAATGATACATTATTTGAAAACGCTAAAAGTTGCGAAATCTACAATAAGTTATTTAGTACTTGATCATACTATACCTAGCTGATCCTATACATTGACAATAGTTTATAGGCTTCATATATGTCATAACTGAGAAAAGAAAGACACAAGTGTAAAAAGATGGTTACGCAATGTCGTACAGAATGATATCTTTTATTTTAGATCGGAAAAATATGTATTCCTGAAAGTAAAGAAACCATCTTTTCTGTAAATATCGCGAGATTGGATACCCACGAAAAATTCTGGTTATACGATATATTTTTTAACGAATAGTAATACCCACTGGCGGATCTAGCGAGGTGGATAGGGGGGTTGCAACCCCCCCTTTGGTCGGACCAAAAAAAACAAAAATCAAACAAAGAGAGAGAGAGAGAGAGAGAGAGAGAGAGAGAGAGAGAGAGAGAGCTTATATTAAAAAAAAACTTTATTTCTGTCCTTCTTACTTAACAAGCTTTCAACACCAAGGTGTACAGCATTTGTGACATGAAGTCTGAATATTATAATGTTGAAGATTTGAAGCTTATAAAATAATATTTGCTCCGATGCGTGTTTAGTTATAAATAGGAAATTGTGCTTACTTTACAAGGGTGTAGGAGAAGGGGGGGGGGGGGGGCAGCGGGGGTACATATGCCCCCCCCCCCCCCCATTTTTCAATCACAAAATTTTTTATGCATTAACATTGTTTAAAATAGCAACATTATGTACCATAAATATACAATTTTTCGGTCAATTTTCAAAATTTTTCTTTGGCTCGCTACCGCTCGCCAATTCTTTATAGACTTTCTGAATAATTTAGCTATTCTGATCCATCCTCAACGTACATGAAGACATTTAACTCAAACTATATATACTTGTTAATGATAGAGGGTATAGAAAGTATTTTCTGATAAGTCAATATTTTGCTAAAGAAAATTTCCTGGCTCGCTACCGCTCGCCAGATATTTATTCATGTACTTAGAATTTAGAATTGCGCCAGAAATATTAAAATTTGTGCATGAAACCCCATATTTTAAAAAAAATCTCGTCCTCCTCCTCCCACCTATTTTTTTTCTTCTTCTTCTTCTTCTTCTTCTTTTTTTTTTTTTTTTTTTTTTGCTTGTTAGAAATTTTCGGATGTTGTGCCCCTCCGCTTTTCAGGCAGAGCTACGCCATTTCTTTAAAAGATAATAAAACAGATAAAGATTATTTGTGTAGTCAATAGTGCACCCTATAAGGTAGTATTGCGAAACAGAAGCTTTTGATAGTATGCATTCAACACCCCCCCCCCCTTTCAAAATCTTCAACCCCCCCTTTGAAAAAATCCTAGATCCGCCTATGATACCAACACAAATTTGATCTTGCTCCTGTATTCTCTACCGCACCCCTTTTCTCTTCTGAAATATTATCTGGCTCAGTGCTTGTACTGACTGTTGAAATGTTAAGAACGTAACATTCATTCATTGAAGAGATAATTTACTTTAGAGTTATAATGAGGAGAAAACTACCTTACGCTACTTAATTACGATTTTCATGTTACTGGAACGAGAGCTATTTTAAGACTTTCAATTTTCCTAAATTAGGTCAGCTAGACCTATTTTCAATGTGAAATAATAACGAAAACATGACAATTATCCCAAATGCTTTAAGACGATGATGCGTGGTTTTCGGTTTCTGGTTTCTTGGTGTCTGTTTCTTTTTCACCTCTTTTTTCACAATGAAAATCAACGTCGTCATCATCATCATCATCATCATCATCATCGCCACAACCACCTGCAGCAGCAGCAGCATCATTATCGTCTTTTTTCTTCTTCTGTCGCTTCATTTGTTTTTGCTTTGAATCAGATGAAACAAACTTGCAATTATTACGCAAGTCTCATGATCATTATTTCGACAAATCTCCGAGTCAGGTGTGTAATGGTGTTGAGTTGGGTTGAAGACACACAAGTGGAACTTACGGGTAATGGTCTTCTAAGCTATCCTTAATAACCATTTATATATATGCTCTAACAATAGTGAGGAAATGAGGAGGTTATGATGATTAGGGATTAGGGTAACATCTCTGATTTTTCGAGGCCTGGGTCTGATGGAAACCCAAAGTTTTTGGAAGAACTAACCCCGCCTAGTTTAGTTACTAAGTTGTCAATCCAAAATATGACAAGTATAGTCTAGAGGTAACCGCGAATTAAAAGCTACATGTATATATCATTTTCAAGCGTTTCAGTTTGTAAAGAAAACAAAGTTGTTCAAAGATTTCTGGTTTTTATGAAACTTTGAAAGCTTTAACTTTTAACCATTAAAATGTTTCTTATGTAAGAAAAAATGAAAGCGTTAAAGACCTTTTTAGGTAGATGAATCAGTGAAGATGAATTATTTTCATACGCTATCAATTTTTTTCCAGAGGCGTCAAAGATCGTGTTATTAGCATGTATTGTGGATAAAGGTGGTCCAAAAATATGTCTTAATGGATACTAATGAATGCAGATATAAATAATGTATAGAAAAGACAAAACATTAACCCATCAAACTAATGGGAAGAATGCAAATACAATTAATAAGTTTTTTTTCTTGGACATTACTTTAAGTGTTTACTATCTTCAATTACTTCACTTTAAGATAGCAATGCTAATTTTAGCGACTGTTACTTTTTGTTTTGTTTTGACTATTCTTTGGGGTTCATTAGTGCAAGTAAATGTTTACTCACAAAGGTTCGTAGATGGAATTCAAATATTTATACAAAATAAAGAAAAGTTAAAAGAACTAGCAATGCGGATATCATACTTATGAACAAGCCACCTTATATGTTGAATCTGTCGCACAGTACGATGTAAGTTCCAGTGGTAAATTGGGAAAAATGACCTTGTAAGAAGACTTGAACCGATTCTTATAGGCGTTATGTATGCTCATCTATGATTACAATTAGTTCCAGACTTATATCATAAGAGAAAAGACAAGGATATTCTAAGAGATTTAGCCGCCTTGAAGGTCTATCATGATACATCCTATCCTTGACAAACGACCGTAGTCTGACAGTCCCAACTGCAGTTTTATAAATTAGATTGGGGCTTATCAATCTTAAGGAAATGGATTTATGCTGTAATGTTTTGTCGCACAACATCATTTATGTAATATGTGGGAAAAATAGGATTATCCGTATTGATCTGCATAGATGAAATGAGTTATCTTCCTTCCTTGGTATGTGCAGATCCTTAATTCTTACTGAAATGATCGTGGCCGATACCATGCAAAAATGCAATCCTGGAAGATTTTATTTGCAAGACATAAACGATAAGTCAATAACTAAGTTAAGTTATTATCAACCTTTCGGTAAAAATAATACTGCATTTACAAAAGTCATATAGATCTACAGCCATTATTATGTCATAACGTCCACATAGAAAGACGTAAATGAAAGCTGTTTCCATGTATACATTTGTAAAGGCCCACTACTTAACGTGCTTAGACATAAAGCACCTAACTTGCAAATATCCCGGAAAAACTCGTGCAGTTTTATTTTCTTATATGAACTATGTAACTATACCGTAGTTCCTCTTATTTCTAAGGAAAAAAATCAGGATTAAAGCCTATCCTTTATAAAGTAAAAATAAAGGAAGCATTTTAAAATCAATTATCTTGGATTCAATTGCTGTTACATCACCATCAATCAGCGTATCAAAATTTGTCACTGGAAAATGTGCAAAGCCAATGTAAAACCAACGAGAAGACATATAAAATGCAAATGAATCTTGATTTCTTCAAATGGAATGAAATAAGTAAGTGATGCTCGTCGCCTACATTTGATTATTACACATGTAAATCCTACTGTAGAATTGAAACCTACATCATTCTTTGAGTATTGCTGTAGGGTCGATGTTCTTATGTTATGTTCAAGGTTATACATTCTTATTTGCATTATACAATATACCATTAGCTACAGATTCCTAGTTTTCTATGTACATATACTCTAAATCAGCTTTCGAATTCACCTTCAGACCTTACGTTTTCCTTCATTTACCATCGCATCCGTTTCCTTCCTTTTCCTCCTTTCCACTTTTTCATTTCTGTGGCTCCACCTTTAATGATTTAGGAATCACCGTTCTTCTTTTTTCTCTTTGTTTCTTTGTTTATTAATTGGCGTTTTGGACAACTTTGACAATGTTGTGAGCTTATTTTCACAAGGAGTAAATTTGATGAAGAACTTTTCCTTCCTCTTAATATTGTAACAATGTAGGAGTATTAGTAAGAAATAAATACATGTACTTATATCTCTCGATTTACTTGCAATGAAAATACGGAAATCAATTCGAAATCATTTTTACCTGTAAAAAATATACATGACGAGGTCGTTCAATGTACTGTAAGATTTTTAATTCAAGGCTGATTTCCTATTTTGACAAATTTCATTTTGCTTATTAAAAAGCAATTTATTTCAGCATGCTTTAGACATGGTAGAAAATAAATCATGCAATAATATCCTGCCAGTCAAGGTACAGTGTAACGCCTTGAGGGTATCAAATTCATGTAACATAACATATCATTATAATGTCGTCATGAGGTATCGGAAGACTGTGTGAAAAAAAGACATCTCCATTTTCCCTGTGAAATACATCAGTCTTTGCAATCCCCAATACTGAAGAAATCAGGCCCTATTATTTAAAAGAAGATCTTAATTTCGCTTAACAATCTCTTCTCTGTAAAGAAGAAAATCAATCTAAAGGGCTTTACGTTCCACGCTGTCTCAATCAGCAGTTGACGGTTGACCAAAAATGAGAAAAAATATTTTGTAAAGAAAGTAATTGGGTTTTCAAGTTGAGGCGATGTTTTTCAGCCGTCCATGCGCCAAGTTTCATATCAACGTAGTCCTGTTTTGATCAATTTTCTTTATATCGATCTGAGTGAACGACAGCTAGGGTCGGAAAATAAACCAAATCACAACCGCCGTATCTTCTGGCCTTCACAGTAATTTTACCTTTCTATCATTGTATAACGCTGTTTTATTGCCATAAGGAGCTGATGGCAGACGTTAGCTTTTGACTTCATTAAGATCTGTGATTTCTTCTCAGTAATCTTGTCTTGCAATGACTCGGATGTTGTCTGTTTCATTTGTCGGACGAGAAATATATATTTTTTCTCGATTTAAACATTTTTGACTTCTAAATTTATTTGCAAGTGGCTAAGACTTTTCTGCCGTGCAACGTTACCGCTAGGGTAAGTTTATTTTTCTCCACTTTTATTGTACTTTATAATTGTTTTATTTGAATATAACTTTATAGTTTCTTTACAAGTATTTTATTAGATTTAAAATACATGAAAACTTATTTGATTTAAACTTACATGAAATTTTTTTGAAAAGCATTTATGCCTAAAATTGTGTACTCACACAGTGAATTACGAATATTCTAAACTTAATAAGAACGAAATTCAATTCTTAACGTGCATGCAACGTAAATATAAATGAGAAAGGAAAGCTTGCTTTGGTACAGTAGAAGACTCTGTGAGTACATACTTTCTAATTTAATTATACCATTAAAGTCCAAATGATACCTTCTACAATTGTATCTGCTTTTCGCGTAAATTAAATTTTGCTAATGCATAATATCGTGAAAGATAAACAAAGCGGTAATTTTAATAATGCTGAATCTACTATTTGATATTCACTTGCAAGTATCTGTTACATTATCATGGATGGACTTGAGTTATGAATTAGTTTACGATGACTTCAAATCAAGCATGATTTCTTCATAATCTATAAAAAAAATTTTAATATCTAAAACACGGAAAGCTTTACTCACTGAATGATAGTTTTAGTACCATAGGACATTTAGTTCTCTAAGTAGTTGGAATTATAAATCTTGGACAATAATTAGATTGAGATTTCAAAAACCTTGATATTGAATAATTCTGGATATATTATATCAACAGCATATGTTAATATTATCCTGGTATTTGTTTTATTACTATTTTATTTTTAATATATAATATTTTACAAGTTGAATGTTGCTTAGGGCCCAGGATGTTGTTCTGCTCTAGCATGTGTAACAGACATGGATGTACAACAGCTTGCATTTAAAGAGCATAGTTCCATATCAGTACAATTACTAACGATAATGTCTATTGATGTGCTATATATCATGACTATAATCTACCAGCGAATCCGTGTCCGTTACAAAATTCATATTTACGTGTTAAGTCTCGTTTATCATTGCCAAAGACCAACAGTTAATATGTGTCCTTTCCTAGTCCTCATGACGAATTCTTGTATAGATGCCAGGAATAATTGACTAAGAACTGTGGTTCTTACGTGGAAAGTAACGTAACCTTCACGCCGATACTAGCCTTCTCAGAGAGTCTTCTAAGCTTGTAAGATTTTTGTTGCGGTCTCATCCATCAAAGTTATCTGTATAATACACACTACAGCGCTCAAGTATAGATGACATTATTTATTACATTACTTTCGATTGACACACAACATAAAGGAGTATGAATCCCGTATATTCCATCTTGTTTACTTGGTTATACTCTGTAAAAAGAAAAGCCTTCTTCGCCATGCCCGCCTATTGTATTATAAACCAAATCAGCCGCTACAATTACAGGCTGCGACATTTGTGGCCGTTAAACGTGGTTTACGCCGGCACATTATGGTGAGCCTAAGTTGATAATGTTTCTGTTAGAAGCCGTTAAATCATATTGCCCGAGGGTCCCCAAGGAATATACTCATCTTTTGTGACACTTCTTTAATGAGTTGTAGATTTTTATGAGACAAAGATGGAATTTAACATAAATTCTCAGGGGTTTTAAAGTCTCTGATTACCAGCAGCCTAGTTTGCTTTTGGGAACGTCTCTTTTAGGTTTTATAAGTTTGCCTTGCTTTTGGATGTAATCATCTGGTAATCTCGTCTTGATTAACTTATTAAACATTCTTTCAGGATTTCTTGTAGACAAAATACTTGGGTATGAAATGAGCAGCTATAATTAATCTTTTGTCATAAAAAGCCTATGTACTACTAGAACGTTAAACGGAACGCTCAGGTCTAAGGCATTTGATCACTCGAACTGATATGTCCCGTGTGATCTTCTTGGAATGGATTATATTTTACAATACCTCACACTTTTTGAGGGGGAGGCGTCTGATCATACATTACACAATTCCATTATCAGTAATCCTATTTTGATTTCTTCATCCAGCTTTTTCAAGGGGAGGGGTTCTTGATTTTGTGGTTTTATGCTTTGTGGAGGAATCTGTAAACATCTATGAATATTTTCTATTGTAAAAATTTGAGTGCACCACATGCGCTTTTTATCAAGGAATGTCTCATCAGTGATGCTAGAAGATATTTAAAAAATGAAAAAGAAGCGAACTTTCTAAACAGGACCTGAGATTTTTGCCAGCGTTAGCTCAGGTTAGAGCTATGCTAAAGCTACAACCACCAGAGAGTTACTTTTATCAACAATCAAGAAATTACAACATTTGCTTATGGACACCAGATCCGAATCGATCGTCAAAGACCCTAGTTGTGTTCACCCAAGAACAGTAGACTAGTATTATTACTCCAGCTGAAAACTCTTCAAATGAACATATATTTACGTACAAGAAATAATACTCCAACAGCCTTGCTTAATAGTTTGGATTAAATTCAACTCCTGGAAATTTTGCAATGCTCAAGTAGATTTTCAATCTTTGAATTTATAGAGAAGAGCAATTTGAATCGTTTCTCTCATCGTTTGGCTTTGAAGCACGAAAACATAGTTGGCTTTACCATACTTGTGTACCAAAAGTGCACAAAATCCTTTCAAAAAAACGTATCATTACTGGTTCCTCAGATTGCTCCATCAAATCTATATCAATCATATTCACAAACAAGAGATACCTTAGTACTATGTACTTTGGAATCGGCATATATCAGATCTGGGTTCTAGACAATCCAAAGTAGGTCTAAAATTTGTAAAATCCACATATTTCAATGAAGTTTATCAAGTCATTCTTTTTTACACGAATATCCTGCATTCGAAGTTGATAGGCAGTCTTTGCTGTAAAATTAAATATTTTTTCGTAATCCGGATAACAACACCGTCTACTACTGGCGTGGAAGATGGTCGTCCTAAGTAGGCATCGATTGCCCATTGATCTCATTGGTTTATGTGTAGTCATTTGTGTTTGATGTTTCTATAATGTTATTTGGTGTTCATTTCCTTTTTGCATCTCTGTGTTTTTGCATGGGGTGTTATGGGTTTTGTGTTGCTGTGGGTGTTACAACCACAGGAGCGCGATGCCAACAACCTCCAATGGCACCCGCCACTTCCCATCACTCTCCAATTCTTGTGGATCGTTGGTATCGAGCCCCTGTGGCTGCAGCCGAGTGTTGTTGGAGATCCCCTCCTTTCTTTCAGAACTGATAATGTCAGTCGCATTTATTGATTCATAGTTAAGAACTACGATAATTTAATACATATTTTGTTAAATGATTCTGAATATGAAAACTAATCAAGACGAAGTGTCTTTTAAGAACACTAATACAGGTGTCATAAAGAACAAATGTTCTTATTGATAACATTTTGTGGTATTGGTTTTCCAACAAAATGTCGGAATTTCAATAGGTATTAATGAGGAAATCTGTATGAATTGGATATCCCGTAGTAGAAGAAAAATGATCATTAGAAATTTAGAATGAAGCTGATAATTCCGAGGACATGTATATATTTTTGTCGGTACAGAGATTGTCAATATTGAGATATATATCATCTACTGTAATAATTATAGTGCACTATATGGGCATTTCACCGAGTGATGTATCATCAGTGATGCTCGTGGCTGAAATAGAGGAAGTTCAGATAATGAACATTTGAAGGGCGACATTCTGAACATGAACAAGATATATATGTTAAACGTCTTCAAATTCAATAGCATCATTTAAGAACAGATAAATTTGCAGCATGGACCAGACATGCACGTTTCGGATACTTAACCCTCGTCAGTGATCCTCAATCTAAACAATGTAACGTGGTCAAAGAGTGTAAAAGAAATTATGTTCAAAAATGTACCGAAAGACGTAGCAGGACGGGTGGGATTTGATGCTACAGGACCCACGTTTTAGAAATTTCAAGAAATTTTGATGACAGAAATTCTCGAATGCGTTTAAGAAACGATCAACCGAAGTTAATCGAAGTTCGCTACATGTGCTCTCGGGGACTCCTGGTCCACCAACTGTGATACTCACCAAGTGGTACAAATGTTAAATGAAATGTCTTCAAATTCAATACCAAAAAACCAGCTAATGACAGTGTTATGTCATCAGGAAGATATACTTTAGTTTTAGAATAATTTATCAAATTTGGTAAATGGTGACTTACGAAAAAAAATTCAGGTCAAGTACCGAAACACTGTGAAACTAGTTGAACTGTATCCTCAATGACTATTAGTCAACAATACCAATTAGCGGTTATTGCTAACTAAATTACATTTACACCATATAGAAAACTAGTTGAACCTCTCAAATCATGTCTGAAGTTCAAAAATGATACCTGAATATTCGAAATATGCCTGTACCTTACGCTCCCATACCAGTATTTGATTCTTTCTGGAGATACATCCATGACAACCGACTGAAGTTTCATTCCTTTCTTAGAAATATTCCACATAAAAGACTAATTCAACTTTCTTAGAAAGTCTGAAATTTAATTAGCAGTTCAATATTTGTCCTTTCAGACGTCGAGCAGGAACTTGTCTTTGTAGAGACTGTATGTGACAAGCTTTTTATCACAACCATTAATAAACTTATTTTTGTTCGATTTTGTCTACTGTATAAAAAAGTGCACTGTGTTATTATTGGGGGAGGGGATGATTTGCGGAGGATGAGAGCACTCGCTTATTAAATATACTAACTTAAGAATTCTTGAAATCCATTCAAATCATTAGGAAGCGATCTCCACAAAACCAAATTGACAAAAGAAAGACCAGCAAATATCTTTTTAAAAAAACAGACGTCAAGACCGTACCGACTGTTTAATAAGTGAAATATGTAGCTATCCAGATTACATGGCGCTAACATTCCCTTTCATCGAGAGTCGCATTCTAAATATTATATAAATCTTCTGATGACCAGAATTATCGTGAGACATCTGTTACATTTGAAACCTGATCATGAACTATTTTTCGAATTTGTTGGGGGGGGGGGGTTGTAGGTTTATTTACTCATCGTTAAATGGAGAAATAATAATAAATTGGAAGTCATTGACATCTTTTGCAAAACTGCCATATACTTCAAATTTTCTTTACGAAATGTACGATTTCCTTTGGTAAACGGATGTCTGATTTTTGGAAACCCTGGATATCTTATTTGAGGAACATCCACCCAACACTAGTATTATGAGAGCTTTCATCCAACACTAGCAAGTTGCATAGTGCATACATAACAACGTTATGGCTAACGGGTCTATTTATATGCCTTTGTCTATCTATAACTAGAACCATCTTTCCCTAAATGATGACTATAATGAGTACAAATGTAAATGTGTATGTGACTTACAAGCAAATGGTATTTCAAAGTAATAAAAAATCTTGTTAAACTATAACGAAGTTACAGATTATTCCTGCTTTTCGTCGCGTTAGTTGGGCTTCTATTTGTGAACTAACATTCCGGTTCACGGTTTTAGGGTTCTGCGGTTGAAATAAATCTTGATCACGTCCATATGAACGTACATGTATCACATTTTAAATAAATAAATTCTATTTGTAGTAGAAAAACGAAAACCTTATAATAATGTTGTCATTTAGATCATAGCTTCATTATAATAATAGTTAATAGTATTTTATACTTTATCAAAGAAAGTTTCGGATGTACATTCATAGAAGATACACTTTTTCAGTAGCATCCCATAAAAGAGACATTTTCTGACGAAGTGACTAATTGTGCGGTAAATCTAAGCAATACATACGTTGCTATATTAATTCACCAAAGAAAAATGAAAACTCGAGTATTATAGTGACCTTTTAACCTTGCCTCAAGCAATAATAAGTGATTGACAAATTAGGATAGTTTGGTATTTTATTAAAGGAAACTCGGGATGAATATTTCATGCTGACCAGACATTTGTTTCCTTTTATTACCGCATAAAATAGATAGAATCAATAACACCAACACCATAGAATGTTACATGTACAGAAATAGACAATAAAACACTCGTTTTTGCAATTCAGAAATTGTAAAAGATATAGAGAAATTGAAAAGTTTTCTTCGAGGGGGAAAGTTTGCTCATTATGATGAAATTTTGGCAAGATTTTACACTAGAGCATGAAAAGGAGTAGTTCTAGCCATTGCTTTGAGTTTTAATTAATGTACCTCATGTTTTCGAACACTTTACGATTGTTTTAAAGTAATTTTTATTTGTATCCAATGTTAAACAACCTTAACAGCTAATTTCTCGTATAATTCCGTTGATATCTTTTTTTCCACATATATTGCTACTGATGTTTTTTATTGCTTCGAAAAGGTCAAGCATATTGTGTTTGAATGCATGAAAAAAATCACTAAAGTAGCTTCAAGTTGACATTCTAAATAAGACGCGTATAAGCTATCGGAGTCTAAAGTTAAAACAATACATTTTCTCTCAGTGTCTAAACAACAAAGTTTGTCAGCAAACCACATGACATCGAATGATAGCATAAGATATTTTCATTTATCACATGATACACCCGTTATACAGTTTCATAAAGCCATTTCATAAATATATGATATGATAACACGTTACATATCGCTCTGCTTGAATGCGATTGGTCAAGTTTGGAACCTAATCACATAAACCTTGACAAATGTGACCTTTCAAATATCGGTCAACTGTTTAATTCAGATTAAGAGTCAAAATCAATGATTAAAATTGTTGCTGTTGAATTAATTCTTGCATTTACTATTCAAAATTGAAATAGTTTTCTCTTAGCACAGAATATCTATGCGATGGGGACACTATTTCTCATGGCGTAGCAGACGACTTCTAATCACAGCGTGGTTCGTCTCTGTAGTTCTCGGAAACGTTGATTTCACGTTAGAAATACACATTTTTAGGCAATATCATGTGATAAAAAGAATCTCAATTGAATTTTCATTTCATACGATGTATTATGAAACTCGTTGTGCGTTTTATATCCCCTCGCCAAGGCTCGCGGGGATATTAAAACACACAGCTCGTTTCATAATACATCGTATGAAATGAAAATTCATTAGAGATCCTATATATATTAAACTTTTCAGATACTGATTTTTTTCTAATTTGATTTGAAAACTACATTTCCATTTCAAAGAAATAGAAAACTTAAATTGAAATCGGAAAAGTAAAGGAACTTTAGGAATGTTTGTTAATAGCATTGACATTTAAGATAAAGTTAAAATCATTCATTTCCCACTGATTTGCTGAGACCTTTTCATCGTTTGCACGTTGTTAAGTAGTACCTTGATGTCTTTTTACTTTCAAACTGCACAGTTTGAAACTAATGTAACAGTCAATACTTATTTGTGACTTGATTTCAATTTACAATGATTTGATACTAATTAGAAAAATTCCGAAATCCGACTCTTTTAGAGTTTTAAGATTAATTACGACACACTCCGTATAAGATCTAAAAGTAAGCAGGAATCAGAACCAATTGCTATGATACTGACACCCCCATCCATTCTACATAATTATTCATTTTCAAATTGTCTTGAACGTTCCTCACGATTCAGCATTTCCGTTGATTTTAAATTCTCTACATTACTTGCATGATGCCAACAGAAACTTGCTTTACCGTAAGTCATAACATTGTTTAAATCGAGTATCATTGACGAGGGTTAAGTACCCGAAGCGTGCGTGCCTGGTGCATGCTGCAAATTATCTGTTCTTAAATGATGCTATTGAATTTGAAGACATTTGATATTTATACCACTTAGTGAGTGGACCAGAACTCCCCGAGGGCACATATAGCCAATTTCGATAAATTTCGGTTGATCGTTTCTTAAACGCATTCGAAAACTTCTGTTATCAAAATTTCTTAAAATTTCTAAAACGTTGGTCATGTAGTATCATATCCCACCCATCCTGTTACGTCTTTCGGTACATTTTTGAATGTAATAACTTTCGCGCTCTTTGGCCATATTGCATTGTTTAGATTGAGGATCACTGACAAGGGTTAAGTACCCGAAACGTGTATGGTTCATGCTGCAAACACTATTCTTTCATGATGCTGTTGAATTTGAAGACGTTTAACATTCGCAAAACTCCTTTATTCGTTGTTTGTGACGACATATATTAAACATAAAAATAAAAACCCCAACTTGCTCCCAAAACAATCACTCCTGAAAAGTGAAAAATTTAAGCATAAAACTAGAACATACTGTATCGCAAAACAAAAATTGTTTACAACCGAAACAAATCATTTCGGATATCTTTCAAAACAAAACAAATATATATACAACAATGGACGTGAATTACATAAGAAATCACGGTCTTAGGTGAGACTGAAGTTTGGAGGAGACGTTTAACGGCGCGTCGCTCTCATGTCGTAAGTTTACTTAGATTTTATTGATAGCGCTTACCCCGGATTCAGATTCTATTATTATGGAAATGACCTTAATCCCATCGACGTTATGAGAAGCTATGTGTTTTGTTAAGGAACGTAGACTAGGGTTTGCTTTATCTCTCAAAACCATTAGCTTTTCTAGAATATGTCCGTCAACTAAGTCCTTTAATTATATGTATTGGCCAACTATCCGTCAGGGATACTTGGGGAATCAGAAAAACCGGCTTAATGTATAATGAATACATGTATGATTTTGGTTGAAATAGAAGACTTCAGAATAAATTCTTTATTCATAGAAGAGGCACTGCTTTAAATTCGAACGACCGGCTATGATGCAAATTCTGAACGTCTGGTTTTCTATTGGGTCATATGCACCTCTTGTAAACTCGACCAAGTGAAAACGAGGCTTACTGTTGCAAATTCAAATGACATGTCAACAAACAAATCTCGAAATTCCGTGTTTTGGTGTTTTCAGACTTCCAACTCAACATATCTGAATTGGTTTTATCTTTGTTAGACATTGATCATGTGGTTGGCATATGTCTTGTTTTTCCTTGAAAACAAAAAGTCGAAAATATCTAGAAATAGAAGAATTTTAAAGGTTTTCGTCTAGTCATTGATGCTATAAGTAATTATTATGAAAACCTTACAAATTCAAGAGATTTTAGCTGTAAAATTAGCTTTAGACTACTTGTATAATCAGACTTTAAAATCTCATCGATCGAGTTTTCTGAAAAGAATGTTATGTAATCTACAAATTTAATTAAACCTCTTTACAAGTTGGTCTTCGAGATCACCATCATTAGAAAGCCAGGTTTATGATTATATCAAGGTGACCCTAGGCTTGAGACATGTTTTGAGGATCTAGATCGAATATCATTTTCCCTCTTTCCTGTCAAAGTCATGACTCTGAGAATATACCAGCCGCGCAATTATTTATCTTCGAAACGAAAACTGTCCATTGCTCGGTCAACTTTAAAAACGTTAAGTTAAAACATGGTTTAACGTCATTATGTCCTTCTAGAATTAATTCCCTTGGGAACTTATGTTTGTGATTGGATTCTCCAAGTATCGCGACAAAAGCCCTATGGGTTGTTATAGATAATTGGATATTTTTGTATTCTTTTTCTTTTTGGTCTTTGCCGTTCCTTAAGTTAAAATAAACATTTTCTCTTTTCAAGGAGTACCGAAATTGCAGATCGACAATTGCTAGGATTCTTTACCACAACTGACAATATTAAACAGAATTGAGCATGTTAATTAAAAATTCTGAATATGATAATCGAGATTTTGATATATTGATCCAGAAAGATGAGGTGTACAAAATCTGCTGTCTGCTGCCTTCTAGACATGTATTTTTAAATACGGTTCACTCTGATAATGATCTCTCATCAGGGGTACTTATAAAAGCAAAGACACAAAGTATCTATGCAACGACAGCATTTGTTTGTATGTTTGTATTTATTTAAACCATTTTGAATTTATGAATTCATGGGGAAGCGCCTCCTATGATGATTGGGGGGGGGGGGGGGGGTTGCGCTTTGACTGTGTGGATATTATTCATAAATATAGCTTTTTTCTTGATGTTATTTTATAGCCTATAATTTCTTAATTTTAAGTATCTATTGTGTCTAAATTTGGCGACTCTAACGTTTGTGTAGGGTAAATTCAAAAGCGCAAAACGTTACCAAAACCCATTTGAGGCATGATGCAAGGATGTTAACCTCCTTTCTTATTTTTAAAAAAGAACATCATACATTGTACACATCGTTCTGCAGACATTTTTCTCAAGACATACAGAACTCAAATAAAGATAAAAACAGGTAGAGCTTTTTTTTTCATTTTGCTTAACATGTACTAGTATATTATACTTTCTCATAGGACCGATATTATGAGAAGACTAAATGTTGGATTTCAAAGTAGAAATGTCAATTTCTGGATAGACGAAGGGTGATTTCTTTCAAGTTACCGGTATTTAGTCTCATTCTAATAATACGGAAATGTTCCAACTCTGAAACTTTCTTGAATGAAATTTGAAACCAATTTCAATACAGCAAAGACGTGTTTCGGATAGTAAATCCTCATCTGTGATTTTCAGACGAAGCAAAATGTATTTTAGTAGCGCCCTCTAGTTTTATATTTCCTGTAAGGTCGATTCAGTAGCATAGTTGAATAAAATCTATGACAAAAATATAATTGGAGGGATGGTGCTAAGATGTTGACCTCCTTTAACTGCGATGATATTTTTTGATAAAATGACATATTTCCGAAATATCAAAGTAATAAATATTTTGTAAAATTGATAAAGGGCCAAAGCAAAGCTTCTCTCATGTGACAGAGCTGGAAAGTCACTTCTTTAATGTTTATTTTCAGCCTTTCAAAAGAATATTGAAGGTCGTAGCTGAAGTAATTTTTGGTGATTTCATCGTTTTGGTGGTAACACATCATCACATTTGTGTGATACTCATACTTATATGAGAGGGATTGACGCGCGAACGTCCGGTGAAAGTAATCCATAAATTAGCTACCATAATCTGGCCCATGCCGTATTGATTTTGCATTGAAGGACAAAAGCATTTAGGATACGAAAAATGTGAAATACAGTCCGCCGCTTTCATTTGAATGTATCTATTGATACCCGTTATAGCGCGTAGACATAAAATCTTATAGAATCCTACTGGTGTCACAGAGAGGGGTCTTTTGAAGTGATGGAAATTGCATCGACATCAATTTCATTTTGACTGATTGAAGGTTTAATCATTCTTTTTTACGATTTATTACTGCCGTTTTAGTTCACTTATATGTGTCAGATCCTAATGACGATCATTGATTAACAGGGATGCTACCTGTGCTACATTACATAATGAAAATGAGCATTTTTCGATCCCAAAGGACGAAATCGTGTTTAACTTATCACATCAACAGCTTGTCCCTTTTTTGATTTTTTTAAAAGATTTTTTTGTGTCTTATTCATATATACTTTTTTGAAACAAAATTTCTGTTCGCTAAATTTTCTTGAAATTTCTGAGAAGTGGGTACTGTAGCATCTTATCCCACCCATCCTGCTTCGTCCTTCGGTATATTTTTTGGACAAAAAATTCACAGGCTTTGGCCATATTTCAGGATCACTGATGGGGCTAAGTACATGAAACGTGCATGTCTGGTCCATGCCTGCAAATTTATCTGTTCTTAAATGATGCTATGAATTTGGAGACGTAACAATAGTAAAAAAAAAATTATCATTTTTTTTTTTTACATTTTGACCAAAAGAACAAAAACTTTATAGTAACAAAACAAAATGATGATTTGTCTGAAAACCATTTTGGCTTGAAGTACCACCGATGAGGATTTACTGTCCGAAACAAGTGTCTGGTGCATTAAAATTGGTTTATAATATTGTTCAACAAGGTAACGAGTGGTGCAATTTTATCTATACCCGAATTTTGATGAGCTAAGTAAGAAAAACAAGTGTACTATCTCTGTTTCCACAGAGAATCCTATTGAACAACAAATACTGTGCGCCGTATATGCACGTTTCGGGTAGTAAATCCTCAAAATTGGTACGTCAAGTCAAAATGATTCTAGAAGGTCAACCCTCGCTAAATTTGAGCCATGTTTGTTAAAAGAGCTTTTCTAGGCTTAACTGTTATCTGTAAGAACATTAGTACCTGGGAGATTTTGAGAGGCCTTGATTTCATTTTTTTTCATAAGATTGAGATTCTTCGCAACTTGATTGTTATCAAAATAGTTTTAGTTTTTTGCTTTTTTTCAAATTTTGTTTTGCAAATGAATATACAAATAGAATGACAACCTTGTATAGGATTTTTAATACAGATACATGTAATACAACAAGTAAATTATAGATTGCGTTATTTTCAGTCCTTTTTGTAAATTAGATAGATTTTGAAGTACAAAATGTATTCTAGATCTAAGTTATACAAAAGATAGATGACTAGATAATAAATTGAAAAAGATTACATTGATGCTGTGCTTCAATATACTAGATAGGAAATTGACTCAAAGTACCCTCCGTTATATGGCAGTAATATCATTCAAAAAATTATTTTAGGAAAATGGAAGATTTTTAAAATATACAATTCAATTACATACTATAAATCATTAAAAATGCCTATTACCACAAGTTTTCTTTTTTCTATTTTTTTCAAATACAAATGCTTATCTACCTACATCAATAAATTTATCGGCGCGTACCTTTTCTTATTATTCATTATTTATGCATTTATTTGTTTTCTTTGCTTAATTCTAAGATTTCCATTATCCATCCTGTGCTTTCGAAAATGTTTTTCTCATTTTTTCCTCATTGCTTTGTCGTTAATTTAATGCCTATCCTTTGTTTTATTATTATGTCAGGGTTGTTGTTGTCTCTGTATCTTGGAGGTCATATGGTCTACTTTTCTAGACTTCCTTTATCACAGATCTATGTATGCACTTAACGTTTCCATATTTTTAAATTCATACCAACAATGTCTAAAGCTTTACGAAGACGCCGTAAAGGCAAGTGTTCTGAAATAGCTTTTAGCAAGAGATGAGGGAAACATGATAACATCCTCTCCTAGCTAAATGTCAGCGAGGACATTCTCACATCGTCACACGATGCAGAAATGTCGCTTCACCTTTTCCCGGAAGCCGTAAGCCATCTCAGCAGGTAGAAATCGTCTTGGGGGTGAGCTATTCATTGATTACGATCCTTATAAAATCATAATTTCCTAGCATCGACAGTAATTGTATGTCCCCCTTGTCAGTGCGGAGGATTAAGGCTCGCACCGTGCTGGAAAGCTGGCAACGGGCACCGGACAGATGATTGACACTTGTAACGCTGGAATTGATTTTAATACGGCTACATGATATTGCTTTTTGTCGCTACTTTTCGATTTGGTACTGACCTTCGTTCTGTTCTCTAAATGCACTAGAGGGAAATTGGAGTTTGATGAAGTAACAGGCGAGGTCACTGGTTTATCTTGATATTTTTTTCGAAATTTGATTATAAACGTATGGGAGATAAATAAGCCAAATTTTTCATTTAGTTACACCTCTGAGTAGACTGTGCACAAACTTCGGAACGGAACAGTTCACTTAATTGAAATTACTACCTACAAGTTTGTATTAACAATGGTTTTTCTGTGTCATTTTGGCTAGAAGAATTTCTGATGAATATTCATTATTTTAAACATAGATATACATGGATATAATACGGAAATGTTCCAACTCTGTACCTTCTTTAAGAAAAGTTCAAACAAATTTATTATGCACCAGACACCAGTGATATTAAATCCTGATAAGTGATGCTTCTAGCCAAAGTGATTTTAGACACAGCAAAAATTCATTTCAGTAGCGCCATCTGTTATATTTTAAATCAAATTTGTACATTTACTTTGCAGAGAGTGCACGGCTCCAAATATCTGGCACACCGAATTTTGTCTACCGAATCCTATATGTCTAGAATTAAACTGTTCCTTTGGTTGTTGACTTGGAATACTTACTTTATTTCTTTAATGAGTTACAAGAGGCATCGAGCTCGAATCCAAAATGTTAGATCTACAAGTTAACAAGTCCTGTTTCATTCAAGCGTTACCGTAAAGTCTTTGTGTTTCATTTGTATAAGACCTTACTCTGAGAGAATTTTCCATTTTTCTGTACTCTGGACATCAGGTACTATAAGCTACTGGGGTTAGTGCCCCGGAGCATCCTACTTAACGACGTTTGACAGTAAAACTCTTTTATTTTCAACTTAAATGAATACCTCGTCGGACTTGCTGATTAGTTTTCCCAGCTTTGGGTGGGAAAAAAGTCAAATAGATTTTTCCTGAAAATGGCGAATGTAAACGTCTAATTTGCAACTTATCGCCATTTATGAGATTTTACGATTAAAAAAAGATGACACTAATTATTCAACAGAGATTCAGAGGAAGGGAAGAGATAAGGACACTCATTTCTCATAGAACACAGCATTCTGTAGACTATGATAGATCAATACAATACAAGTTCCTACTTTATACTGAAGAATTAATGCATAGAAGATTGACATATTTGATATTTCCCGGAGGTTCTCGTTGTATGTGTAGTAAACCAGTTAATCACATTTTTACCAAGTTTATCTTGATCAGTTTCGCGTTTTCTGGTAATCTTCTCAGTTTTTCTGTTAATCGTTGCTGGCTTTATGGCACTAGGGCATTGTTCTTGTACACGAGAGTCTTTTATTGGATCGTATCACGAAAATGAGAATGCGAAAAAGTGCTGCTTTATTCGCAGTATGGAATGTGTAAGAATTTGACCATTTACAGTCTAGATAATACAAATGACTTGAATTTAATTAGTTTGTTTCATTTTTGTTCACTTTTATGACTGTAATTTTGAAAAATTAAAATTGGTGCAGTATTGAATAAATGCGGGAAAAGTGACAGTGCGGGCTTTTTTACACTACAATATCATCAGGCTTCATTCGGTGTAAAGTTATCTCAGTAAATCATATCTTCATCTATTTGATTTCATTACTGTAAATTTTGGGTTTAGTTCCAGACCGAAGCATCCTCTGTACGTTTGCTTGAATTAATTCTGGGTGAGAACTCTTTGAGAAGCCGGTAAGATTAGATAATCGAACACTCCTGAAAGAAATAACAAGATTACCATCTTCCCTCATCTTTAGTTCGCTTTGGGAAGGCACAGTGCATGCAAGTCACAGAGAGGACGGCTTAAACAATGCCCTCTTTTCCTATTTATGAGGCTTTTTGGTACGGAGGCGATGGAGCAGCCATAATTAAGAAGTTGGGAAACCCATCTAACATCACCAGAGCGAGACCAAATATGTTGTCTTCTCGTATCATTCGCCAACCTGCAGCGGTACACTAAGGCTTCTGAATGTCTCCCATTCCTAGAATAGAGATTTTCGTATTCTCGCAACGTTATGAGATTAGTTCATTGCCTGAATTTTATCAATAGAAAGGTCATTTGTCACAAAAGAAGATTGCAAGGGCGACCCAGAGGGAGTATCGAGGTCTAGACATGCCGTCAGTCACATATATCCACCATCATGCTAACTTGTAATTAATCCATGCATTTATTCATGTTTTTGCTGAAACCTTGGTTATCTGACAGAGGATGTAAAAGTACCCATAATTTGAAATATCACCTTGGAACCAATCAATTCCCATCTACTCTTTAAGATTGTATTCGTAACCCTTTTCACCTGCCTTTATGTTCGGAATGCTGAATAGTTGATATCCTTTTACTTTTTTGCTACCTTCCTTGGAGAATAGGTGCAATTATCAGGAATTTATTATGGAAAGATGAAAGCAATCTTTTCAATGATACTGCTTTGTGCTGATTAACCTAGCAGTGACTTGCTCTTCAGTCACAATTTGTCTATTGACGCCTTAAATGCCGGTTATGGTACAGAACAACAAACGACCGATGTTGTTTTCCGAGTAAGCCCTTATTTCAGACAGAAATAAGATCTACATCCGGTGTAATGATACGAGGTAAAGATATGGGCTTTTATTGATTGGCCGATAGAAAATAAAATAAATCTGTGAAGGTGACAGTCAAATTATCCGTCTCATCGATAACGTAGATATTAAGGTTGGCACGATGTCTAGGGAATTCTTCTCTTGATCCATCTATGCTCTCCCAAAGAATGGTCTAGTTGTAAAGCATGATCAGACAAATCACCGTGCATGAACTGTGCTGCATCGCCATTAAATCACAAAGAGTAATGTATATCTGTTGAGAAGATTACGTCATTTTAGATAAAATATACGGAAGCATTACCCTAAGTATTATATTTTGTGATTTATGAAGAATTACTTGTTTTCTTGTTGTCGTATCTCTCCTTGGGGATTCACTTTAGCTTCTTTGCGGAATGTGTTTTAGCTTGGTGGGGTTTTTTTTTTTTTTGTTTTTTTTTTTGGTTTCTTTTTAATTTTTTTTTCATGGTATCACGTGACCATTACTTTTTGGATTCTGATTTTGGTTTTTATGCACTTTGGCCTTTTACTGACTGATGTCACAGAATGTCAAATACAAATTTACGTCATGGAATGATGAACGTAACTCTATTGTTAAACTATCTTGCTGTGCTTATGTTTACCTACTGGTCACCTTACAGTTCCTCTTCTAACATGAAAAGCTATAACATTAATGTTATAGCTGGAGTACGGACTGCCTTTTCACTTTAACCATATAACTATGAAAGTTCCATGAAACCATAAGTAAAAACCAGAAGGAAATATTTTCATTTTAAAAAAGTAAACAGCTGAAAAAAAATCCATGACGCTCTTTCGAATAAAGCGGAAAATAAAAAATATATGTTTAAACATTTACCAACGTAAAATCATTTAATTTCCGTTGTCATTTTCAAGAAACGAAGATTCTGATTGGCTGAGAAATTTTGTTGATACATCGATCAACACAAATTTTCACGGAAGTCTATTTATAGCACTATTTTCAGAACCGGGGGTTCCCTCAAACACGAATGAACTCGTTGCTGAAAGTACAATTTGTTGATGTTTGCTTATCATTTCAAGGGTAGAATTTGCTCAAACTGGTCCTTATTCCAAAGATATAGAGAGACGATCGTTCGCTGTTTGAATCATGGCGACTGCCAAAACTTGTTTTGGCAGACGTATCACTGCGAAACCATCCGACCTACGAAATATAGTGCGGTGACTGATTGTTTTAGATCCAAGAAAACAGTCTGTTTTCCATAAATAGATGATAACAAAATGATAAGAAATGAATCTCATATTTTTTTCTGTCGCATAACCCGAAAAATTGGACAGAAAACTTTTGCATCAACGCGCAGGAATTTTACTAACTTTCATCATTGAATAAAAGGCTTTAAAGTTTTTTTCTAAATAGATTGCATTACGTTTTCTAATATCATTTCTATATAACAAATACAAATCCAGATACAAAATCTCGCTAAATCTAGTTAGAAAGTAGAACTAAGAAAAAACTGCGAAATATCCTAAATTTTTTCGTAAGTTTTTTTTATGAAACATGCTTCTTATTCTCTATACACTGCTTGGCGTGTCACTTGTCCGTAAGGTTTTAATGGTGATTTTTGTTTTCGTTGTCTCCGTCTGTTAGTTGTCTGATAGTACTCTCTCATTGTCTTGTGAGTGTGTGATCCGCTGTGATCAAGACAACTTCGTCATGTTTGGGATCTTCTATTTTCAGTTCGTGAGTTATTCTTCTGTCTTAAACTAGCTCATGCTTCGTTTTCTGAACACCAGTACTGTGCTTGTTTCCTGTTATATGTACTCTAGCGTTATTGTCTTCCTTCCGCATACCACAGTTTTGACGCATAAATCTATCTTACATTGTCGTCACATGGCGTTTATCAGATCCTATTCCGTTCCTGACGCACTGTGTTCTTTGCATGAATGTTGCTACTAGAGCTTCTCTATACCGAGATAAGAAAGTAGTTCACCACTAGATTGAGCAGATTAGCGCCTAGTTACCTATACCAAAATTACGATACCTGATAATAATGACAATGTAGATAATGTCAAAACAATTATTATCAACCATTATGTAGTTTATACAGTAACAAGGTTGCTCTACCTTACACCAAGTTTTACATTGTAAATAGTCTTCTTTAAATATCTATAAGCATTTCGTTCAATTATCTTTATTATTCATCTTTTTTTTTTGGGGGGGGGGGGGGGTATTTGATCAATCCCTCTTATTATTGGTATTGTTGATTTAAGTTTTGGTATTGAATGATGAAAATGTTATGAAAGAAATATATCTAAGGAAGAGATGTTTTCGTAACGACAGAGCGTAATTATGCCTTTCCACCATGGAATCAAATAGGGATATCTCATTATAATTATATATGTATCAAGAGAGGAAATATATTTTGGTATCAGCTAGGTTTATATGAAAGTTAACGACATCTGAGAATATGTTTATATGGAAAATATTAGTATTTGTGAAGATCAAGATTCACGATGTTCAAAGATCTATATATAGATCAAAAAATAGTAAACTTGATGGCATCGCTTGCAAATATGTTAAAACAGGAGTCTATGGTGGGCCTAGTTTGATCCCATTATACAGGGCATGGTCATGATTTTCTTCCATTCTAGATCTTAGTGCGTTCCATGTGGTTTCTTATCCATTTGTTGCACCTTCTTGTCATGGGTATTGTCCAGATCATAGTGTTCATTTAGAGTTTTTCCGCATAATTACATTTGAACACCATCTGATATTTTCATTGGCTCTAGGGTTTCTTTACATTACTGAAGGTAACAATGTGATTCACTTTTCCTTTTGAGTTTTGTAAGAGATGATATTCTTTTGTTTACTACAATTACACTCACAGAGACAGATATAACGGCAACTCGCGCATTTCTAATTAAGTCACTAGTGAAGGGAAAATGTTGAGGGTGGTAGTTTTTTTAATGAATCTAAAGTGGGTAGATGAGACGTTTTGCATTACTGAATAAATCCAACGTAAGTTTCAATATCAAATGATCCTTTATGCAAAATAAACTGGATCTTGGTGGGAGGATGAGCTGAGGGAATCTACCAAAGCTCAGTGGGGTCTTTTGTCGCTCGTATTTGTTCAACAACACCGACGAATAGCTACTTTTCAATTTATTCAACATCATACATAAAGACTTCGTATATACGATTAGAGGTGATGCATGTATATTTTCATATAAAAAGTATAGAGTTGTTTACTACTTAGTAGCAAGCTTCCTATTTTTGAGTGGGTATTTCGGTCTTAATATGGAGGGATCAAGAGGTACATTTGTGATTTATCCGTTCTCAAAGCCGATTTATAACTCTGGGCAGGTGTGATGTAACAATACTATAATCGTACGATCAATAATATTTTATGGATTATTTATTGAAAAGTTGTTACCATAATTAGAAGGATTGGTTAATTTCAAAAATAGTTTTATCGGCGTGATATATCCGCTATCCCCATGGTTGTAGAATGCAGATTTGAGGGATTGGTGCCGTAGGTATGTCTATTGAAAAATAACCTTTAAGTTATATTCTATGATAACAGCGAGCATTTGAACTCTTCATCCATAGGCTTATCCCTAACGGATCGGAGATTCAGATCTAAGCAGGGAGTAGGGTGTCCGTGTGTGGGTGTGTATATTTTTTATTCACCTTAAAAGGAAATATGTTAGCTTTGAAAAAACGCAGAATAATGAGAGTATATCTTCCCTGTGTATAAGAAATGATCAAAGAGCGGCTTCCAATGGCTGAATAGCACTACTAATTGTAGTAGGAGTTTGTTAACCTTGGGTCTATTCCTAGACATTGCAGCATTGGATAGTATTGTCAGGCAGAGAAGAATTAAAAGCAAGACACATCGGTGTTCAAGTTCAGATTATAGTTCTGATTTTTCTTGTTTCTTTCTTCTTCCTCTTGTTTTTTTTTTTTTTTTTTTTTTTTTTTTTTTTTTTTTTTTTTTTTGATTTCCTTTTGTCACTTGTTTGAGCTTTCACTAAACATATATGATACCGGTCATTTTCTTCTAGAGGGACCAGATCGTTTCGCTCTTTTCACAGTTTCAGTTACTGGGAGATGTATAAAAAGTTAAAAACCCATTATAATTAGAACATCTTTTAATGTTTGGATACAAATTTCAATTGAAAAAGCAAGAAATGGATTGTCCTTATTGTGTAATAATGACAGTGTAGAAATGATTCCAATTTTGTACAGATCTTTAAAATCCTTACAATCCTTACAAAATGTACCCCTGGAAACAGTGTCAATAGAAAATAAGGGAGGCTTTGTGAAAGGATGTAGACGCCCTGTTAAGTTGATTATGTTTCAACAGTTTTAGATTGAAATTGTTGGGAAAGTCTCTCGAACAGCAGTAGTCGAGTGAAATCAAGGGTTTTTTTTCAGCTAAAGTTATTTTTTTCTTAAATAGGAAAATCCGGTGAGTTCAATATCGCTTGAAGTGGTCGTGGAGAAAACAGCCGAAACGCTTGCCCCCTAATTTTGCCCAAATATGCGATCTACATATATGTATAAGATATTAAAAACAAGAGGCCCAAGTGGGCCTATATCGCTCCCCTGAGAACCATGTCACTTTTGCTGAATGACTGAATACATGCACATTGTAATGGTGATTGTTAGTGTGGTCCATCCTTAAAGTCATGTAAAAAAAAAATCCAAAAAAATATTTTGGCACAGAATCTATATGAAAGCATTATATTAATGGCATCAAGTGTGATTAATATAACAGCAAATTAGGTCTCAAAGACATGCTTTCAATGTGTTAGTTCAGGAAATAGTATGAAAATGTCCATTTCTGACAAAGTCCGAAAAGACATAAAAAATTTGACTTCAGAGTGGAACTAAAAACAGAAAAACTTCTTAAGAGATCCCTCTAGATCATTCTGATGCCTTCGGTTTGTTGATATATGCTTGGACTCTGAAGAAGTAGTTTGTCAAAGAACCCTGTGACCTACTTTGCCCCGGGTGGCGACACTTGTTGACGGATCTTGATGAAAAACAACATTACTTGTAGGGAACCATTAGCATATCACACCTACCAAGTTTCTTTAAAATGCCCCAGCGGTTCTGAAGAAGAAGTTGAAAATACCCTCCCCCACCTCTTCCAATTCAATAAGAAAACAAGCAGATTCAGAGAATCGTGGTCCCCCGCTTGGGGTGTTTGACTCAGAAAAATCTGAGTCCTTTATGTAGCTCAAATATCTAGGTCATGGTCACGAGGTCAAAAATTTTTGTGTCAGTGTAAAGGTCTTGTCACAAGGAACTCACATGTGAAATATGAGAACTGTATCTCTTCTGGTTAAAAAGTTATAGCCAAGGTTAAAGATTTTGTGACACAGACAGACGGACGGACGGACGGACAGATGAATGAGATTTAATGTCCCCCGCTTTAGAGTACTGCAAACGGTACAAAATATGCCTGTCATGAAAAATTTGTGAAGGTTATTTTATCACATTACTTGACCAGAAAGAACAACTTGCATATTTGATCTGCAACTGAGGAAAACAAAGTGATGTACCAAATGAAATGACAAGATTAGAACTTGGTATGAAGTTTATAAAAATAAAGTCACAAAAAATAACAACACTTCTTAAGACAGCTCTCTAGATAATTCAGATGCTTTCGGTTTGTCGATACATGCTTCCGTTCTGAAGAAGAAGTTTGTCAAAGGAGGTTACCCTCTGGGACCTACTTTTGCCTCTGGTGGCGCCACCTATTGAGAGATCTGGACGAAAAACAACAACACTTGTAGGGGACCATTAGTACTTCATACCTTCCAAGTTTCATGAAAATCTGCCAAGCGGTACTGGAAAAGAAGCAGAAAATGTATCAAGATCAACCCCCCTCCCTCCCTTTTTACATAAGAAAATAATTTATAAAAATTCATGAAAATAAAATTTGAGCATAAAATACATATCAAAACATTAAGTAACTGAAAAAGATAAAGATGCATTAAATGAGTGCATAAAATCATACATTTATGGAGTAACTGAAAGAAATAGTGCAAAAATGAGCATTTCTGACGAAGTCCAAAAAGACATCAAAAACGCGTCAAAAATTTGACTTCGGAGTTGAACCAAAAATAACAACACTTCTTAAGACATCTCTCTAGATCATTCAGATGCTTTCGGTTTGTCGATACATGCTTCTGTTCTGAAGAAGAAGTTTGTCAAAGGAGGGTACCCTCTGGGACCTACTTTTGCCTCTGGTGGCGCCACCTAATGAGGGATCAGGACGAAAAACAACAACACTTGTAGGGGACCATTAGTACTTCATAACTACCAAGTTTCATCAAAATCTGTTCAGCCGTTCTGGAGAAGAAGTAGAAAATGTGAAAAGTTTACGACGACGACGGACGACGCCGGACGGACGGACGCCGGACGGTGCGCTATGACAATAGCTCATTTGAGCTTCGCTCAGGTGAGCTAAAAGGGGAAAAAAAATTTTTTGGGGTTCCGCCGGGGTTTGAAGCCACTCCCCATGGGTCCATTGGACATGGAAAACATACATTATACCTATGTACAATCTTAAAAAATATTCCTTAAAAATCCAAAAGTGGATATTTGGACAAAATTCTTTCACTTGTAGGGTACCATGCATGAGTACCTCAAACCTACAAATTGTCATGACAATCTGAAGAGTGGTTATAGAAAAGAAGCAGAAAATGTATGAAAATCACCCCCCCCCCTCCCCTTCCTTTTTACATAAGGAAAAAATTCAAAAAAAATCAAAAAAATAAAATTTAAGCATAAAATACATATCAAAGCATTAAGTAAATTAAATATGATAAATATGTAGTAAATGAGTGTGTAAAATCATACACTTATTGAGTTATTTAAAGGAAAAGTGCAAAAATGTGCATTTCTGACTAAGTCCGAAAAGACGTCAAAAACGCGTCAAAAATTTGACTTCCAAGTGGAACCAAAAATAACAACACTTCTTAAGACATCTCTCTAGATCATCCTGATGCTTTCGGTTTGTCGATACATGCTTCGGTTCTGAAGAAGAAGTTTGTCAAAGGAGGGTACCCCCCGTGACCTACTTTTGGCTGTGGTGGCGCCACCTGTTGACAGATCCGGACGAAAAACAACAACACTTGTAGGGGACCATGAGTACCTCATACCTACCAAGTTTCATCAAAATCCCTTCAGCCGTTCTTGAGAAGAAGTCGAAAATGTGAAAAGTTTACGACAGACAGACGACAGACGACACACGACGGACGACGGACGCCGGACGGATCGCTATGACAATAGCTCACTAGAGCCTTTGGCTCAGGTGAGCTAAAAAGCGATTATGCAAGTTATAGACTAGAATGTATGCTTGTCGATTCATATTTTTATTCGAGTAAATCGAATACAGACATGTACGAACGTGTTTGAAATTGACCTGTAGCATCTATTTTCTTTCCCAGTTCAAATAAATTGCAAGTTTCTTTGAGCCGGAAACGCCATTAAAGTTGCGGGGATACTTCCTTTCTTGTTATTTGAGACTATTACAGAACCACTTTATTGCAAAGCCAAGTTGTTTATTGGAAGAATTCTTGAGCGCGAAATCAAACCTCACTTGCAGTTTGGAAGCTTAATTTAGTCCGACGCGTTCCTAAGATGGGGACACCCCCATTAGGGAATGATCGGTAAAGCAGATATTGGCGACGAAAAATCAATCAGCCTGGACAATAAGTAGTAATTGAATCAGCTCAATAATCATTTATCATAGTTAATTATAGAATACAGTAGCTTCCATCCCTTATTACACCGTAATTATGGCAGTTCTCTGTCCTCCAACGGCTGTTGCTTACTGATGCTAATCACCTTGGTCCAAATTCTCTATCCTCCTCAATCTTTCAATTGCCTTATTTATCGTTCGGTAACAAGAAACACTGAATCCATTTTAAACACATTGAGTGAAAATTCGAAAAGAAATTACTTGGCAGGAATAAGATTTTGTGTAATAGACGTGTCGAAGAAATTACTTCCGATCTGAGAGCAATTCGAACACCGTAGGAGTTAGCTTGTAATAAGATATTGCACTTTACTTAGATGTAGGGAAAAAAGGACCTAGTCCAACAAAATTATTTTCATGTACATGTATTTCGATTCACAAGCACAATTCGAAGGTAATTTCTTCGTAAAATGAAAAATTTAATGAAATGATGAATTTAAAGTCATTTTTATGTTTGTTCGTGTGTTTTTGTCTTTGCTTTGTCGCGCACTTTTATTTTCCATTGGGGAAAGGTGAGAATTGTTGTTCCCTTTTATGTAGGATGCATCGAGTTGTTTGCTGCTTTGTTCATTTAATTAGTTACATTGTCATTGGGGAAATATGTTTAGAGGAAGAAAATTACACCTTAAGAATATTTTGGATTCATATTCAATTACTTCCCTCTTTTTTTTTTTCAATTTGAATCTTTTCTATCTAACATGTTACCAATAACATCTCAGCTAAATGAACACGGTCTTAAGATTACATTCTGTCAAAAAGTGAGCGCATTGATATTATACGACGCCAAGGCCAGTAAGCAATCAATGTTTACTCTTTTGTTCTGTTAATGCATCGTAAGGACGGGAAAGGAGGAAACAATACTTACTTAGAATTTATATATTGATCTACCATTGAGACAAAGAAACAATCAAACTAGGAGCTGAAATGAATCCTTCTAAGGCTCAAGTTTTCTTTGTTTCTCTGTTATTGTTTTTATGAATGATCGTATTTCGTTCCTCGTGCGATTCACTTAGACGAAAGAGAAACATTGTTATTCGTCATTCATTATTATCAAAATTCCAAAATGACGTCGATACATTCACAAAGCTGTCCCATATTAATGAGATACCTTTTCTGACGCAAAAAGTTTTATTTGATGTGCACCGAAATGCATATCATTTTCCCTTGATATATAAAGGGTAAGCGATTGTGCAACCATTGCATTTGCATGTATATCATAGATGTGAGACTGAATTATTTTGAGAGGATCTTCAATGTTTGTTGGCAAACACAGTGAGTACCAAACTGCTAGTACACCGGGTATTACACGCTCACATGTTAACTATCCTTCCCGTCATATCGGTACTATGTCCCTTGATATGCTTGTCGGTTCTTCTATGAAATAAGGATACTGCCATCTAGAAATCTTCATAAATCGCGACTCTTCACCTCGATATATTTACCGCCTCGAGTATTAATAAAAGAAAACCTTGCCATATCATTGGGCGCTGTCAGAGAGGCTAACCGAATCAAATCGCATTTTACTAACGAACTATTTATAAATATAAACGAGAGAGTACCACCACCTGCTCTATATATTATTTTTATCAAAAATAGCGTGAATAACGTCTTCTTGGCTTTTCTTGAACCTTAGATTTTGAATTTCTTGCGTATCTTTCCCAAGGTTTCCATGGATATCAAGTTAAGTGTACCGGTATTTGAAAAGGACACTGTGATTGGTTATTCCAAGGACTAGAAAGGGAAATAACTCAATGGCAATGATTCGCTAGATGGCAGCATGCGTGTTTCAAATACGAGGCGGTAAATATATCAAGGAGAAGTATAGGACGGTTAGGACGTATCGGAATCGTGATTTATGAAGATGTCATCCATTTGTTAGTCCTTAAAACTGACCAATCGCGGAGCCATTTCTTTAATGTCATTTGTATTATGATGGCCTCCCTGGAATTTCGATATATTTTTTTCAATATCCAAAGTTTTTTTTTCAATCGAAGCTTTGCTATCTGAAACTTTGAAATACTACAAGTGGTCGTTACAAAGTTACTAGGACTTCGATGTACCACTGAAAAGGTTCGATATCCGAAACACGCTTGTTTAGTGCACCGAATTAGACATGTATATGTCCAGAAGTCTGCTCTGTGACAGCGGAACTTTACTGTAATCAAGTTGTTAATGTATAATGAATTATGTGAAACTCACCTCGGCTGCAACAAAATTAATGACAATATATTTTGAATTATAAACAATTTTGGATAGACTTCTTTATTTAGATCAATTTTTATCATTCACCAGACATCACTTTATGACATTTGACCTTTATTTCTGAGTCGCCTTACTTTCCATAAGTAGTTCACCGTCGTCCTTGGCACCCTTAATTTGCTGAATGGAACTTATCAAAAGTTTTTGCTTAGATTTTGCTTCAAGAAAAATGTATGAAATCGACAGAACATCAAAGGAAGGCAAGTCATGAAAGAAGAAGCGAAATAAACATGGTTTTAGGAAAATTTCGATTGTCTCCTTTACTGCGAGTCAGTTGTTGTAACCTGTTGATAGTGATTTCAGACGAGGCGTTACAAAAGATTATGCACCATCGACTTTTTACCGTCGTCCTCAATGAAAAGCCAACCGGAAATTCCAAAAGACAATTACAATGTACCAATATTTAACATAACATAAAGAACTGGCGCTGTATCGTGAAAGACACACATGAACTAACTGATTGATGCTTACAATAATAATTTGACAGAATTTTCTTTTTAAAATTTTTAAAAACAGAAAATAAAGCGTTGATGTTTTTCAGTTCATATGCACTTATATAGTTCAATTTCTGTAATCAAATGAAAAGAGGAATGTCTTACTAGTATTTTGGTTTGATTTTTTTTTAAGTCCATGACTTTTCTTTTATCGTTATGTGATCGATCCAAACCGTCTTACATGTAGGTCTTCAGTGCATGTTAAAGATATCAAGACGTTGCTGGGAATATCGAGAAAAGAAATCCACTCCACGGCGGCCATCTTAATTTCAACATGATTTTCGTTTCGCTTATTGATAAAATACAGAAGGACTTTCATCTGAGAGCTTCATTCCGTAAATATCTGAGGGCCTATCTTTTCTTATCGTATTTATTCATCTGTGACTTCGTGGATAAAAAAAGGGTGATTTAATCGACCAAGCTGTCTGTGAATTAACTGGACAGGAATGCGACAGCAGGAATAGAATGAAATATCATGAAAGTGCGAGACTCAGTCCTCAAAAATCTGCTTCACCGGAATGGCGATGAAAAATACGCGAACGGTTGTTCGATTGTTTTCAGCAAACAAGATTATCTTCTGTGATTTCATATGTTTGCTTATTCCACACAAGATTATTATCTGTGATTCAATATGTCCTCTTATTCCATTTTTCACTGTTCATGTATTTTATTGGAAACGTTGCTTTCTTCTTTGCGATTTTGTTCTATTCATCAAACTGTTACGCGTCTCATTATCGGGTTGCACAGATCATTCTGAAACAGGGATTCATTAACTAAGACATCCCTTACACAAGACATGCGTTGGTCAGGAAATCCTCTCTGGGAAATAATGAATTTGTCTTATTCACTTTTACAATACCATAGGTTTGAATTCAACATCAGTTCCATTATGATAGACCTAGACCAGACCCTACCCCCCCCGAAACAGATTCTTCATCCACACATCCATAATCGTAATGTGCTAGTTAATAAAATCTATGGCGTATTTTACGGAAGAGATGGTACATGTTCTGTTTGTGGAACATGTCTCTTCCAGAAGGCTCAAATGAACAGTCATACCCTGTCGTCCATCTGTCCACTTTTCACATTTTTTTACTCCTCCGTAACCCCTGCAAAAAAATTTCACGAAACTTTGCAGGAAGCAAGTACTCAAGGTCAAACTGTTGTTGTATTCTGCAAGCACTAAACGAACCTAATGAAGTATTACGGAACACAATTTGGTTTTTTTTAAGCCGATTGGCAAAAAAAATCTGGCCACTGAGGGTTCTGATGGGTTTACGTATTATTACATGTTCCACGCGCTGCACAAAATGTCAAGAAACCTCACAGCAAGCAAGTAATCACTGTCTCATCAAAATGCTTTGATTGTTAAATATCCTCTATAACTGTTAAATTAAATTACACAAAACCTCATAGCAAAGAAGTACCAATGTTGTGTTTTGTTGTTAATTTCTTTTAGCAGAACCTTCAAACTAAAGGATAATATGTTTATTGTTTACTAGTCGGAGCTCTAATTGACTGATAAATTCGGAAGATCTTAGAAAAGAGATAAAGTGACACATATGTATGGTATTATACTGTAGGATACCGTCTATCAGATTTAAAGTGTTCCCTGGTGAGATATGTGACAAAATGGGCCTCGTGTTTAAATTCACAAATATTCTCTTAATCCGAATAAACCCCATGCATGTTATGATTTCAATATTAGCATCACGTATTCTATAATTAATTTAACTTCATGCAATATTTCTGTAGTGATCAAAATTCCTCAATATAACTCGCTGGAGGATCGACACAATATTACGACTTTTATTGTTTACGACAATAACAAATTAGTAGAAATCTATAGTAATTGTCAGAACCCTCGCTGACCAGTTTATAGTAATTGAATAAGCGAAACTTTTTTATTATATTTTCTTGATGGAAATTAATGACGTCAGATCGAGGTCATCACGCTGAATGCTGCAACGTGCCTTTATGACGTCCATATCTTCCTTTCATTGTACATTTGTACGAAATTTTTAATTACTAGCCTTAACTACATTAATGAATTCTATTCTTTGTATTGTTTAGTGAGATCCCTTGTTACAAACATGGGCTCCAAACTAATGGACTAACTTAAGGGTTCTTACATGTAACACTATAATAATGATACCGGGTAAATTTCGGTCAATACCTCAATACGAACAACTCGTATAAGTCTTGTTTCCGAGTCGTTGCACTTTCTATACAGAAACGCGGTGCAAGTTTATTTAATGTATTTATATGATTAGTCCCAGTTAAGAACATTAAAATACTCTATCTGGATTATACGGCGCTGACGACTTGTATCCACTAATGAAAATATTGTGAAAACGAAAGCAATGATTTCCGGATGAATTGCAGGTTAAACGGTTCTGAAAAATTTGGTAAGCACAAGATATATTTTCTTATCTAGTATCAAATGGACTGAAATTCATTTAATGTAAATTAATTGAACACACTGAATCTCAATCTCATTCATTTTTTTCAAAATTATCTTAATATTAATTCTTTTGTAAGAACGATGAAATTATAATTTATCAAACCATATTTTTACATTCCCGATCCTGAAATTGGGAGCACACACGATGATAAGATTTTTTTGAGCGGGTGAGCTAAATTGGGAATTTGGGTTATGAACTACACATCCCGAGTTCATCTTTATAGTACCAGATTATACCAGATTATCAATATTATGGCAAAGGTATCTATATAGTATAGATATTTGAAGTTTGACAAATTCAGGACGAAAAATTCGATAAGTAATGATTTTTGGATTATTACAAAAATTCATATTTGTTTGTTTGGCATAATTTATATGTATAATATAGACTATGCATTCGTCATATAAGCCATGGGAAATGAATTTGAATAAGATTTACCCTTTTTTCAAATCCCATTTATTTTCATCATATGCATTGTCCATTTCATATATTCTTATATTTTAATAATATTTTTAAACTAAATTCCTATGTTTAGTTGTTGATATGACTCGAAACTGCATAAAAAGGCTAACGTAAAATTATAGAGTGCGAAATATCTAATTTTATTTATTTATTTATTTATTTATTTATTTATTTATTTATTTATTTATTTATTTATTCATTTATTTATTTATTTATTTATTTATTTATTTATTTATTTATTTATTCATTTATTTATTTATTTATTTATTTATTTATTTATTTATTCATTTATTTATTTATTTATTTATTTATTTATTTATTTATTTATTCATTTATTTATTTATTTATTTATTTATTTATTTATTTATTTATTTATTTATTCATTTATTCATTTATTTATTTATTTATTTATTTTTATTATTTATTCATAATTAAGTTATTTGTTTATTCATTTATCAATTAATTTATCAGTTCATGTTCTGAGTAGTTGCCTCTTTGTTTGTCCGTCCATTTTTCCAAATCCTTTTTTTTTTTTCAATAAGGAAGTTTAAAGCTATATATGAAAAGATTAGTTGTAAACTAATGTTTGATCAATACCAAAGAAGTACATTCTGTCTATTTCAAAGTTTATAAATGTTACGAAATTTCGTCCTTAATTTTCTTAATAAAAAAGTAGATCGAATTTATTAATATTACGAAATTTCGTCATTAATTAAGTTTTGTAAGAGTTAAAGAGTAAGCCCTATTGTATGTATATAAGAACGTTATAAACAAATTGTCCTCATATCTCATAATGTCTAATTTTGCATACGTAATTGGACAAACAGACCTAACTTAATCCAAAATTAGTTGCATAATTCGCCAAAATCCTGTCCGTTCATGATTTTATAATAAGGAAATGACCATGCAATAAAAGCATTTGTAAGTCCATTTCTAATTACCCCAGTTGTTAAGATATAAACGGGTATTCCTTCATTAAAAGACATACACTTAAGTTTGAAAGATTTTATCTTTATTGGAAAAGAAATTAAATAATTTCAAGTTTTGTCGCATTTTGACAAACTTGCTATGATTTCCTAGTCTTCTTTTTCCCCCTCTTGGAGTTCAGAATCTAGCATCATTTTTGCACGTAACACAGTTATGTTGTCTGTAAAAAAGGGCACTTAAAATAAGGTCGTAATGTACCTTAGGCGTAATCTTTATCGTTGACAGCTAACATACAAAAACTAATGTCAACTTTCTACTACGAGTCAAGTCAGACTGAAATGATATGCAGAGGTCACAGGAAAATTGGAATGCATTTGAATGATTTTTCTACGTAAGTTTTGTATCTTTTTCTTAAGGATTTGTAGACAGCTGTTCTCTGTGGTGACGGTATGCCAAATTATGCAAGCGACAAAAGATGTGTGCGTTTTCTGATAAATACGAATATTACTAGTATGTGACTCGTGAGAAGAATGGTTCAGTAAAGCACCATGTCTGCAGACTAATCTTACTCCTTGAATCTCAATCAAAGGTCAGCTAGGAATTCTTGAATAACTATTGTGAAACCAATCAATAATCATTCTTTTAATTGTTCTCAAAATATTTTTAATAATTCGAGGGAATATTGTGAAATTCAACTCGAAGTTCTCTAGCGAAAGATGACGTCAAAATCCCCGGTATCTTTGAGCTTTTGAAAAAAAAAGTAATATTGAAAAAAAATACTGAAAAATCCAGGTTTATCCTGTATATCGTGATCCCTGAAGTTTTTTAAGCATCGGCAATGTTAAGTTTGTTTATAATGATGTTTTCTATATATATACAAATACCAGTGTATTCACATTTGTATTTATAACATTACGGAGCAGTGTTCTTTTCAAAAGAATTGCGACGTTGAAAGTGGCGCCCTGAAGTTATTTGACCCAACGAAGTGAAAAACTCTGTTGATACGATACATTTACTTAAACATACTGAACGATCATGTACCGAGCTAGTAAAGGAATAATATTTATAAAGCATTCACAGCTTTTCATTAAAATGATTCGAAAGGAAGGAATAAAAATGGTCACTGATGTGTCAAGATCACAAATCAGCATCATTTTAAGTCCTTGCTGTTCATGTTTATAAGCTGAAGAACCGTCACGATATACCCAGATTCCGGTGTTACTTTGTCTTACTTGGATGTTTTGTATATACTAAACCCAAAACTAGGTGAGTTTTTATTTGGAAAATAGATAAATTTGACACTATTAGATTAAGTTACCGATGATGACAAGTTATAAGTGGAGATATAAGTGGGGTATCCTCGGACTGTCTCTGGTATTGTTGTAACATGACCACTTAAATTAAACAAGAGAGAAGACAAATGCTTCTATTTTGATATAAGAGGCGATATTCATGTCGCGCTAGATAATAAGCAACGCGTTGAGCGTGAAGAAATTTCAAGTTTTTCGTCCAAAATTGAATGAACTGTAAAACTTCTACAACATTTTTATATATACATGGCAATGTACTTGTAACATACTCTATATATGTTTTGGGTTTGTCACAGCATCATGAATTCATGATTATATCGTTTGGATGAAGGGGCTTAACTAAAAAATATGATCAATAATAGTCAAGGCTTCACTGTCAATATATCCGTTGGTATGTCCATTGTATTTTGGTTCAGATCTGTCCTCTTTGATTGTTGTCTATCTGCGATTGATCCTGATATTATGAACAATGTCTAGACATCTAAAAGTCTACATAAAATGGCATCGAAATACATGTAGTAGACAGGTGTATGTAACAGAAGTACTTTTAAATGCATATATATCATTTCCTTTCCTAACTGAATAGATTTATACATTGAATGATGAACCTGGCACCGATTTGCTACCCAAATCTGCAATGCAAGCAATGAGTTACATCTACATGTAGTAATTCACAGCTGACAAAATTTGAAAGTCGCTTTATAGTTTTTTATTGACACACGGCATTAAATCTTGACCATTTTCTAAATATAAATCCTCGATTTGAAAGGTTACATGTTGTTTGAATTGTAGATTTAAAAACACCTTTCTCTTATCAAGTAAATTTAGGGGCCGAAAATATGTCGTTTATGTATGTTAACGAAATACATTTTTGCTCTTTAATTCATTCTTTTCATCAGTTTTTAATTTAAAGAAAATGTTTTGAGTTGGACCATCAAACTACAATTGATCTTTTCGCTTGTGACTTTCAATTGCCGCTACTGTCATGAATCCAAACGCGGACCAAAGACACATGTTACATTTTGGGCACTTGTATGTGTATCTATGTTGAAATTCTGGGTCCCAGACCACATGCAGTCCCGTCTTGATTCATGAGTAGATTATCAACTATCTGGAAAACAGAGGGTCGAAGTTTTGGATCTGTTCTGGAATTTGTCTTGGATGATGATGATGATGATGATGATGATGATGATGTTGTTGTTGTTGTTGTTGTTGTTGTTGTTGTTGTTGTTGTTGTTTCACAATGATTTGCAGAAAATGATAGATTCCCCCGCCCTCTATCCCAACTGGAGTCTGGATAATTTGTGAATCCGCGCATATATAAATTGAGGGTCATGTCTCCTATGTCCAACCAGTAGTGTATAACGATGTTGTTGTGGGTGTTTAGTACCTATCCCCCGTCATGCGTGCTTACATTTTTCTTGCCTGACAGATTACGTTTGGATACAACGTTTCCATCGCAGATCTAATTTCTAATTACGTGTAATAAGTTTTATTCGCATCCTTTCCCTTAATTCGCCTGGCATCGATCTGAATACAGAGATTTTCCTAAGGGACTGTACTGTCCTTAACCAATCGAGAAACTCCGACTCAAAATAGAAGTTATATAGGTGGTAAAGATACTTCAGTGCTTGTTAACCTGCCCTGTTAATCATCGCTTGATGCAAATGAAGGTGTCCATCCGATCAAGGTAGACACCGTGTTAAGTCCCCTTAATTAATTACGTGCATAAATAGTGGGAAATGGAGACTACTTGAAGCAGTAGGCAATTTTGTAAGTAGTTTATGTAATTGGAAATAAAGCCTCATTCAGGTAAATTTTACTACAAGTCTGAACCGGGAAAGGAAAGATGCCGAGTGTCTTGTTCAATTATTCATGAAGTATTTAACGCTTTTGTCTTCTCTGAGATCAACAATTTATTGAGATATGATTAAAACAAAGGAAAGGTATAGAGAGCCAATTTGTTCTACGTTCGTTTGTTTTCAGAATTGCTAATACAATTTTCAGTTTCAAACGTTTTCGATAGGTCTTTCCGGAAGTAATTAAGTATGAAGTCTTTACTTTCAATTTAATATAGATTGATGTACTTCACAGACATTTTCCACTTAGTTTAGGGAGTGCTTATCACTGAATTTAATTTCCTTGAATAGAAAACGGGATCTGGAGCGCACAGGATGGTTTCCGAGCCCGTCTTGCACCTTTGAAAGATGCAACCATAAATATACATGTATGTACGCTCGCGCTTTATTGAAAATAGATAGTAAGCCTCCCTCCCTTTTGTCAGTTCTGTATGAATCTTCACGCATGAATTATCCATCTAAAATACAAATCATTTTGTTGAATTACTTTCGATAATATTTTGGCGCGTTCATTCACTGTGTCTACTTTAATATCCCCAAATCCGATAAGAGATCGGATGAATGCGCCCTTTACAAATTGGGGAAGTTATTATGTATCTGTGTGGGGATATATTTAAAATCATATTTCGTTTCTATATCGATCGTTATTCTGCATTCCAAGTTCAGGTTTTGATATACACCAATAATAGCCCGTAAGTACATTATATACATGTATATATCATTTTGTTTACTCTTTGCTATACCTTGGCATCTTTTGAAACTGCTGAAACAGGTTTGCTGGTTGGGTATTCAGTGATGTTGCGTCTTTGGCAGGATATCACTGATGACTTATTTTATGGACCGTATACAGTAAAATACATTTTTCCGTAGTGATAGAATCGTTCAACTTATAAAAGTATCATTTATTTATCATTTTTAAAATTTCAAAATTGTATTTATTGATAATTTGTTTATTTATTCATTATTTTCTGAAGTCCATCAACGAAGTTGTTGCGATTTTTTTTAAATTTATTTCTTCTAGAAAAATTCCGATGCAAATGATTTTCTTTCGATTTGTGTCACAGAAATGTTGCTTCTTATATGGAATCTCAGTATATGTGGACAGTCACCGAAAATAGAAAATAAAATAAAAGGATGTATTTGTTTTAAAATCCCATCGAATCTTTTCAATTTGCGATGTTTGATTAAACTTAAAATGTAAAAAGAGTCATCTTGCTTCGTAGCGAGTATTAATTTTGTACTTTGCCATTTTCGGTAAAAGATTGGTTAAAAACGTGGCTATTGTATCACTTGATGGCGGGGTTTTTTCCACATCGATTTTATAAAATCGACGGAATTCAAGAAAAACAAGTCTGAAATTTTCTTTTACAATTATAAGAGAACTTTGCTGATATCATTGTGAGCGTTGTCGTCTTCTGTCATTGATTTTAAGAAATTGAGCTTTCGTATTCATGGGCAGAAATGTTAATAGCGCATAGCAAATAGCGATTACCATCCCTCAATGAAAAAAAAAATGTCGGCTTATAAGTCGTCCTCAAGCAGTAAAACCTCTAACAGAGTTCATCAGTAGATCTGAATGTACTTTTTGGCTAAAGTGCTGTACATAGCACATATGTACATAACTCGGACCTTTAAGAATTAAAAGAATAAAGCTTTACAAATTTTCATTTTCTACTCAGATTTGTTGGATTTTCTAACGTTTCATAATTAAAAGAAATATATGATAACAACATATTTAGAACAGTTCACTTCATTTATTTCTTTGTGCCATATCGATGTTATACTGATTATTTTGTGCAAGAAAGATAACTCGACCCTCTGAATTATTTCGTAACTATTGCAAATTTTTCAGAGGTTATATACTATGTGTATATACGGAGACATGTTGGTGTTCACTTTCATGAATAAATATTCAATGAAGTTCAAAGATATCAACTCAATCCAAATGCTTTTCTCTTTCTTTCTTATTTTTTTGTTTTTATTTGTATTGCTCACTATGTCTTCGTTTCTTTTCTTACAGGTGAATCCAACTCACAAGTTTATGAAGACAAGTACAAGCAAAAACACGGAGAAACAAAACATTGGAAAATAGAGTCAACTAAATAAAAGAGAAGCTTGGATTTGTCACAATTATTCCATCGCAGACCTATACCACGTGTGAGAACGACACGCTTCGGTGACAAATTTTTAAAAATTCAGCATCGGTGGTGCATTAACACTCATTGAATGGTCGTGTATTAAGGAGGGGATTAGGCCCAAAGTCCATTGTTCGTTGAAGTTTAAGGTAGTCAACATTCTGACTTGAATTTGTAGCAGCTTATTTTTGCCAAAATATAGGGGTGGTAATAGATGAAATAACAACGGATTTTTAAGCTTAAAGTCTTTCTGATGTGGATTACGATTGGAATCGACCTTCACTGAACTTAGTATACCATTAATTATAGCAAACTTATTTTAAAGTTCACAACAGGCGTAGAAGGAGTATTTCGCCACGAATTCTGTGATATTTTTGCCGTAAATTAATCAGTGCAAACCGCAAAAGGAGCTAAATTTTCCATTGAAAACAACTTAAGGAGATTTTGCGCTCGTAGACGACATGATGGGAATGAAAATTGCAAACCTTTAATTTCGGTATCGATTCTTTACGTAGACAACGTTACTTCACGCTGAAGCTCTCGTTTTACGAATTTATTTGAAAACAAACTATTTAGTGAAGGATTAGAAGCCGAAGAAATTAACATGGATGTTGATAATGCCGAGGATTACTATATACTGGATCAGCCTCCAATTTATCAAGGCAGGCTAGCAGCGGACCGTGTACAAGCATCGATCAACCGTTTGACGGAAAACTAGTACAAGAATGTGATGCCGTAAAAATTCCTAGTCCTCGACATTTTCATGTTAAGAGTAAATATGTGCGAATTATCTTCTTAGCTATTTTCAATTGTCTGAAAGGGATCACATATAATCTTAAAGATTCTAATCATTGTGAAAGAAAAAGCTACATGACAGTTTTGCACCAATCGTAATCAAGCATTTGGCCGTCAAGAGAGAGAATTCCTTGAGGAACACAGAGATTGTTTGAGTTACAAATCATTCTTGTTCACGAAGTTTGAAATCAATCTGACAAAACAGCATAGGAAGATTCTATGGGGAATAAGACACCATCTAGAAGTGTCGTCTGCAAAGGGTTATACCCCTGTCACATACGTCATCCTACCAAACGATTCTAATAGTGGGAGGATAATAAACGTTGTGAGTATTTTGGACCCGTAATCTGTTTATACGACAGACAATATGAATAAGAAATAATTTCTTTTAAAATTGTAGACAGTTATGGCAGACACAATAAGCTATGCTTCTAATTCGAATACCACAAGTTTAACCGTGGAATCGAACGTTACCATTAGTATCAACTCTACTGTAACTAACAACTGGAGCACGAGTACCACAGAGGCATCACCGAGATCCCTGGAATCACCATACGAAGTTTGGGTACAATCTGTCATTATCATATTGGTACTTTTACTCATAATAGGAACAATTATAGGAAACTGTCTCGTCTGCATTGCTGTTGCTATAGTAAAACGCTTACGGACACCGTCTAATTATTTGATCCTTTCCCTGGCGGTTTCAGACTTGTTAGTTGCTCTTCTGGTCATGCCATTTGCGGCCACGATGGATGTTTTGGGGTACTGGCCGCTAGGACATATCGTCTGTGATTTGTTTACGTCATTAGATCTTATTCTCTGCACTGCATCCATATTGAATCTGTGCATGATCAGTGTTGATAGATATTTTGTCATTACGCGGCCGTTCAAGTACGCCATGAAGCGCACGCCGAAGCGTATGGGAATCATGATAGCGATAGTATGGGTTATGTCCGTGTTGATTTCTGTGCCGCCGTTGCTCGGATGGAGAGATGATAAGATCCAGTATGAGTGCCACATCAGTCAGGAAATCGCATACCAGATCTATGCAACTTTGTGTGCCTTCTATATACCGTTAATGGCGATGATTTTTGTGTATTACCGAATATGGAAGGTATCGGCCCGACTCGCGAAAAAGACAAGTGTATCGCAACCCGGAAGCATCGATAGAGGAAATGATGTGTTATTTTTACCTTCCACAAAATCGTCGAGAAGCAGCGGGCAAAGCGATGCAAGTACTAATCACGCGAACGGATTCCTCAAAAACGGAAACCACGAAGTGAATGACGCCGAGGATGCGCCGCTTGATATGCTTTCGCACAACAAAAATCATAATACGCGCAGACGTTTTACAATAAAATCCCTTCTGTCTCGTAGCAATAATAAATCAGCAGCGCACAAGGACACCCGAGCGACCCGAACTTAGGTTTCATTATGGGAGGATTTATTTTATGTTGGTTACCGTTCTTTATTCTGGCGGTAGTGCGACCGATTTGTGACTTGAATAACTCGTGTTCCATCCCACCACGGCTATTTTCCTTATTTACGTGGCTAGGGTACACGAATTCGTTTTGGAATCCTCTGATTTACGCACGTTTCAACAGAGATTTTAGAACTCCTTTCAAAGAAATTATGTGCTTACGTTGTAAAGGAATTAATAATAGATTGCGATCGGTTATATATGTAGAACAATATGGACCCGATCCTACGTATCGGGATAGCCTCAAACCGACAACAGACACACATGTGCGTTATAATAGTCAAGGGCAAACCGTCGTACACTTAGGTAATGGAAATGTCAAACCTGACGATGAAACGAGGGTATGACATAGGTACTAAACATGGTATAACATGTCTGTGTCGCCGTGTAACCCCAAAGTCGTGGGGTGTGAACTACACTAGTATGTGCATTGTATCGAAGACGATGCCATAAATGAACGCCGAAATGGTGTGCTGTCCAAAGACTGTGATTGTTTAAAGCAATATTTCGAAGCTGACTCTTGCAGAGCATGACAAAATGTGTTCTAGGGTAACAAAATGGATCTGGAATGATCAACATTTAGCTGTACATAATATTTTCAGCCTGTGATATTGTTATTTATTTGAGCATAATAATTCATTACTCAGGCGACTGCTTCCGTGTCACGTATCTTTGAAATAACTTCAGGATGTAATGCTATTATCTGAGTTTGGTTTTGATTTTAGTTCATTTGATCTTATTTCCTTTTGTCCTCCAGTGATTTTGTAAAGAGACGTATTTGGCTGTAATTCTAGGGGATGGGAATAATGATCCCGTGATATAATGACGGGACGGTACTTTGCACTGCATCTCATTTCATAAACACGTAAGCCAAGATATGAAATATTGATCATGTAAGAGAACAGTAAAGAATATGATTCCTGTTGATTGGTCGCTGTCTTGAGACTCTGCTCCTCTATATTTTCATCACTTTTGAAAGTTCTAGATTGCTTCTCGTAGACAAATCCGTATTTTTGGCCAAAGAACTCTGGCATCCCTGCGCACTTTAACCTTTTACAGTACATTCATTTTCCAGCCTCTAAGCTAGATCTCGTTACTTATTAGGCCATCAGAATGTTAGATTCATGCCTGAATTACTGTTAGTGAGATTTATTCATTAAGGGAGATAAAAATATTGCAATTAGTGAGAACTAAGATTAGAACATCGTGACTCCAATCATTTAATGTCACTGAACATAGATGAAAGATCTAGGTCGTGAAATCACAGATATTTATCTTAAGTGCATACTCTTGACTACTTTCCTATGAATATTGAATTAAAGTTTGCAAAAAAAATTCTCGACCGACTTAAAAATTCAAAGCCAATATATAATATTTATTATTCCTTTAAATAATAAGAGGACTTTCGTTTTTGATGCACCATTGAGAAAGAATTATGACATTTATCTGATTTTATCAATTTGGACCGACGTTATTTACTGTTATTATTTAAGTGCAGCCCTGGTACAATAGGATTTTTCTATTTTTTCAAAGTATATCTCCAAACATTTATCCTTTAAATACTTTAAATACTTAGAGATCGAAACTGAAGTAGATATTCGGTGGGAAATTTGGAATAGTATTTTGTTTAAGGTCATTTGCTGTATTTTACTTTTAAGCCTAAAGGCGAATAAGTTTGTTCTTAATAACGTGGAGTACTCTTTAAGATGGAAGTTGGTAATCTTTTCATATTTCAGCTGAATTAAAAGTGGGTCTTTGCAGAATAATGTTTTACCATGTGAGGTATAATTCTACACTAGATCCCGCCAAAGGCTCTCTTCTGAGGCAAGAATTTTAGTCGGATGATGAACATTTTAATTATATAAGATGAATTTATTTTTCCCCTTCAGTAGTTTTCTTAAATTCGAATCACTCTAGTATGCCAATTCATGCATGTAACAGCATTTCATATTTTCATTGCCTGGCCTCGTCAAAATGTTTTGAAACACTTTAAGTTATTTTTCGATCCTTAATAAAGCATGTAAAGTTTAAGTCAACACTTCACTTAGATTAACATCCTATATCCCTGTCCTTCCCGCCTAAGGTGACAGCTGTTGCATGTTGTCCATTTGGTAAAATGTCATATTATTCAAAATGCGGCAAAATAAGTAAACCTTGCGATTAATTAACACTTCATTAATATGTCCCTCAAACTGCAGTCGGTCCAAGTTAGTGATAAATTACAATCGTTAGCGTCACATTGAAACGTCAAGTTTTGCAGAGAAAACGAACGGACAAATGTCAAATGAAAGCCAACTTTTTATAGAGATTTTTTTTTATTCTAAATGAGCTGCTGATTTTTTTACGGGTGAATCATAGCAATAAAGGACAATTATATATTTCACATCATCTTTACTTCGTATGATTACAAAAAATAAAACCTGGCCCCATGAGTCTACAATTTACTTTGGCCTGGCCCAACGAGTCTACAATGGTACATCTAACTTTGACAAACATTAGTCCGACTTTGCTAGCATCTTATTTTCTGTCCATCCTATTCTTTATTTGATAAAAACAAGTAATCTTTTATATAAAATCTATATAATAAGATATACTGTCTGCAAATTACGATTTATGGATATGTCTTTTCTTTTTTTTTAACGCCGATGTAAACCTTCTCTTTTTTTCGCCTCATTTCTCATCGAAGGGCAAGTGGCTGATCAGATTCTGACACGGATAATCTTATCACTTACCATTCAAAAATCTTGTTTAATGTTTATGCAAAGTTTTTCTTTTCAAAGGAGGGTCAAACGAAAAGGACGATAACTTTGGTATCGATAGAGAAATAGTGTCACAAGAAGTAACGTGACATATGACATCATTCAAAAATTCAGCACAATGCTAAGTTTCTTCGAATAGTCAAGACAAATGCAATACTAGTGTCCTTTACTAAATACCAACATGTGGTTGAAAACCATTACATTTTCAACCACATGTTGGAAATTAGTAAAGGACATGATTTAAAAAGAAAAATGTTCACTTTCGACAAGTCACGATAGAGGTCCGTATGACTTACTAATCATTTATTTGCTCAATTATGTATATATCTTAAAAAAAACCCTGATAATTCGAAATTTTGAATACAGCAGTGAACTAAATCCAACTCTAATATACAGTATGTTTAAGGATTAAAATATTGAGACAAAGTTGTTCCTACTAAAAAGTTCATGAAATGGTCAAATAGGGATTTTAAGTCAGTCTAAAAGAGTATATGTTACATGTATGCATGCACTTATTTTTACATTTTTGTTTAGATACGCCTAATTGCTGCTGCTGTGAATTATCCAGGGTACAGGTGATAAAATTTGTTTTGATGAAAAAATAAACATAAACAAATCAGTCTCCATGGTATCGAACGTAGAATTCCAAAGTTTTAATTGAACATAATACCTACAAACCTTCATTTCAAAATGCAGCATACAGTCGTAAATTCCTCTGTATTTTTTCCTTGTTTTCTATTTAAAACTATTTTATCTTTATTCTTTTTTTGGGGGGGGGGGGGGGCTTAATCATCTGTTATAAATTTCATTTCCAAAACCTTACTTCTCTAGAAATATGCTGATCCTTTCCATTTAAAGTAAGATTAAGCTCTGATCACTTTGAAGAATGAAAGGAAATTTATCAAATGGATTTCACTTTTAAAGTGGCATTCTTCTTTTTTTTTTTTTTTTCAAGAAAAACTGGGGCCGCGTTATTTCTTGACAGTTCAAGTTTCATTATTAGAATAAGAAATAATCTCGTAATTTAAAAGATGGTTTTTTTCATTCATACGAATGGTATTCCATTTTCTGTCATATGAATCATAAAAATGTCTGATTTAGGAGGGGGCGTTTCAAATAAATGTTGATTATACTTTTGAGCGTTTTAGTAAGCAATCCCGAAAACTTGAACAGTAATAGATATGCATAGATCCGTAATAGTGAGCGGGGGAAAATATGACCTTGAAATGACATTGACCCGAGGATAAAATCGGCGTATTTGTGTTAAATGATCTTTTAAGCTTTTGTTTTCTGGTTTGTTGATTGAGTAATTGTTATGTTATAAGCTGTCTCAGTACCAGTGATATGTCTATTTATTTTGGTCAATTTTAAGTAACTTATTTGCATACTACTTTTCTTTCCTTTGTATTTACATAATGCTGATCCTGATATTGTATATAATACATAAAATTATGTAAATAATACTGTACATTTTACAATGATAATTATTCATTTTAAGGACAGCAGATGTAATAATGCTTACAGTGGCAATTGTCCAAAATCACTTCAAAAACTCAAGCAATATATTTCTTAGAGTTCTTAAAAAAAAAGAAACTCTTCTATTTTGTTCTGTTATTAATGTTAGAGAAGGAATCGCCAGGGTATCTTTAGAGGAACATTATATTATATAAGATATATTTATTGATAAATTTTCTAACTTACCCGATTTTACCTTTGCCATGATATCTTGCCGGACGCCGTCTAACTTTGGCGTCCAAAACCCAGTGAAAATTTGTAAAATTATGAAAAAATTATTTTGACATGAAAAATGAAATATGAAGGATACTCACACACCACTTACTTATACTTAATCGATATTGATATTAATTTTTGAAAGTTTTATTCCATGCTCATTTTGTCATGTTGATTTTATTTTAAATGAGACGAAATTATACTAACAAAACTGCTGCTGATGAACATATTACATATATTTACTCATTTACATGTTACATCCATCGTCATTGACATTATCAGCTTGTGTATTTATGATAGAAGATTCGTTACAATGCAGTTACTTAAATGTTGCGCCAAAAATTACTCAAATAAATTATTGGACTGAAATCTATTATTCAACTTGTTTGTAAAACCAGCATATTACTCGTACGGAAAGTACGCTACCAATGTCACATTCTTTAATTCTATCAGTAGAATGCTAAGAGTGCATATCTACTTTGGTTGCATTAATCATGATATGTCGGCTTTGACAGAAAAAAAAAATGAAATGCCTTTCTCATTTGTCAACTGCAAGTTTAAAGACACTTATGGAGAATCTTGAAGATAATCGTTTTGTACTTTTTTTGTGGAGACGAGCTCCAAGAAGTCACCGGATTGGTGACAACTACCGGATTGGTGACAACTACCGGATTGGTGACAACTACCGGATTGGTGACAACTACCGGATTGGTGACAACTACCGAGAACTTCATCTGAAGCTTTCGAATCAAATATTTCAAATAAAGACTATTGCAGTTTTGAGCGAATAAGGGTTTCCACCAACATGATTTCGCATCCTAAATAAACTAGCTTGTCATGGTCTTCAAGTACTTTGTGGACCAGTAATTTTCGTCTGTTACTTGTTACACTCACGCAATCTTTGTCTCAAATAGCTTAAACGATAAGAAAATTAAAAATGGTTGATGTCCTCGAGAAGTTTCTCCTATATATTTGTTTTGTCCTACCGCACATATACTTGTATTTCTAGGTCGATCGCCAAGGTCATACTTAAAAGGTCAAAAGGTAATCGGAAAGTTTTGTTACAGCTATTTGGACCATTTAGAAGTGCAGTGGTACATTTCGGTGGTGCCATGTAGGGAGAGTTTCGGCAACTTTTTTTTTCCGGGGACTCCTTCGATCGAGATATTTTTGTGTCGCCTGCGAAGCATAGCGACACTTAGGGATCACTTTGTCCGTTGTCCGTCCGTCTGTCTGTCTGTCTGTCACACTTTGGGTGTCACAGCCCATAACTTTTGATTGGTAAGTGATAGGGCTTTGATATTTCACATGTGTATTCCTTGTGACAAAACCTTGCTACACATACCATAATTTTTGACCTAGTGACCTTGACCTACATATTTGACCTACTTTTCAAAAAAATTAAGAATGGATATATCTTTTGATTGGTAGGTGATAGGGCTTTGATATTTCACATGTGCAATTCTTGTGGCAAGACCTTTCTACACATACCATTATTTTTGACCTTGTGACCTTGACCTAGATATTTGACCTACTTTTGAAAAAAGATAAGATTCGCTATATCTTTTGATTGGTAAGTGATAGGGCTTTGATATTTCACAGATGTATTCCTTGTGTCAAGACCTTCCTACACATACAATAATTTTTGACCTAGTGACCTTGACCTACATATTTGACCTACTTTTAAAAAAAATTAAGAATGGATATATCTTTTTATTGGTAAGTGTTATGACTTTGATATTTCACATGTTTTATCCTTGTGGCAAGACCTTTCTACACATACCATGATTTTTGACCTTGTGACCTTGACCTAGATATTTGACCTACTTTTGAAAAAAGATCAGATTCGCTATATCTTTTGATTGGTAAGTGATAGGGCTTCGATATTTCACATGTGTATTCCTTCTGAAAAGACCTTTCTACACAGACCATTAAATTTGACCTTTTGACCTTGATCTAGGTATTTGGTCTACTTTTCAAGAAAAGTAATATTGGCTTTATCTTTTGATTGGTAGGTGATAGGGCTTTGATATTTCACATGTATTTTCCTTGTAGCAATGCCATTCTACACATACCATTATTTTTTTACCTTTTGACCTTGACCTACATATTTGACCTACTTTTCAAAAAAAATTAAGAATGGATATATCTTTTGATTGGTAAGTGATAGGGCTTTGGTATTTCACATGTGTATTTCTTGTGACAAGACCTTTCTACACAGACCATAAAATTTGACCTTTTGACTTTGATCTAGATATTTGACCTAGACCTACTTTTCAAGAATTTTGATCCACTTTCTAGAATAATAATCAAACCGCTTCGCAGGCGACACAAGCATTCTTTGGATTGCTATTTTTTATATATTGTTATCATTCATGTTTCCAATTTTCAGTTGAACTTGGTCTCGTTGTCTCCGTCCGTTGTTTGTCTCATGTGTTTGTGTTCAGTCGTGATCACTGCAACGTAGTAATGTTGGGTATCTTCCTCTTTATCAAGACCACATGGCAGTAACACCAAGCGCAACATCCACATCAACGAACACCCGGACAGAATGATACGAAATCGAACACTCGTACTATAGGACATTATAAACAAAGAAATTACATTATTCCAGAACTAGACGTAGGTGAGACTCCAAGGCTAATGTTAAAATGTAAAGCAAATTGAAAATCAAAGAAGCTTTTTCAGGATAATGCATAGTATGTGAAATAACAAAGCCCCGTGACTTTTAGAATACCTCATGGAGTTGGTCCCTTCAGTATGATTTTCGTGATATTCCGCTTTGACGTCTAATGGATTGTTTGGTTAAATAGTAGTACTCTTTTATTGATCCATAAAGAAAGAACCTCAGAGACACACAAAGGTGCACTGATGTAAGTAAAGAATTAATCATAGAAACCTAAAGAAAATTAGATCTCGATACTCCAGGTGACTGAACGACAAGAGCTCTCTTGGAACGATTTGTACAAAACGTAACCTTATAGAGTATATTAAGTACCCACACCAATGAATAAAATTTGAATAATCTACACACAAAGATAGAGAAAGGATCCCCTGCAAGATCAATTTGCAACGACCACAGCGGAACACACCCGGAGGAATACAACAAACAATGGACGAAACAACTTCAACAGGAGAAACGAGATACAACACCCGCACCAAATGGACAGGCAAGCAATCAAAGTACACACACACAAAAAGAGTAATAGCGGGAAAAACACAATTGAGAACAACCAATGCAACCTGTGCTGACTTGATGGCCACCCGTAACATAAACATTGATTATGTGGTTATTGGTATTACTTGCGTCCTGTCCTCTTTCTTACCTAGATACACTGAGGTCTTCCGTAACGCACAGCTGTTATATAGATGAAAAAGAAACCTCACTGTAAAGTAACATCATGAACAAGACTGCTTTATGTCACACAAAATGTATGCTAATGGGTATCAAAAGTATAGTGTATACGAAATTAGCGTTGCCCTGCTTTCCAAAGCGAGCTCATTATAAGTTTCCCGAGAAATCGACATACTTAGGACGAGTCTCGTCGTTACGGTTGGTCAGTATGCAATGTACCCTAATGTTGTTTTGTTGAATTTAGGACAACTTCAGTAAAGAGGTTGACTGATTGTTTTTAACAGTACAACCTACAATAAATTCCGTTCTTGCACTGGACTCTAGGGGGGTTGCTTATAAGATAGTGATGTCCGTCGTTTTTTTTTCTGTGGAGCTATGTTATTGTCTCTGTCTGTTTGTCCGATTTGTTTTTCTCGTGAGAAAGTTTTGTTTCAAGAAATTTGTTAACCTGTTGGTTGTGATTTTGGATTCTGATTCGGGTTTGGTGTTTGACTTTCATTCACTAATTTATACAGTTTAGATTACCCGATTTGTTTTTCAATCCTTCTAATTGTCTTTATCAAGTCACCGTTAAATGAAGGCAAATGAAAGAATATAAGGAGAAAGCTATATTTATGAATTGATGGTAACAAGTTTGTAGTGTTCACTAAATCAGACTTCTGTTTTAAATTTTGACAAGCCATGCAAAAGACGCTGTTTTCCACATTGAGATACAGTTTCATTACATCAACACATCCTCCTAATCTTTGTACAGGTCAAACCAATTTTCAAATATTGTTTTTTATATCAAAATACTTTTTTTTCCAATTAAGAAAAGCCAAAATCAAACCTTCATAGGTCTTGTGTTTAATTTTTTACATCTGACTTCAGAATGATTGATGCACTGAAGGGTTTCATATCTTGGTTTTTGATTTTGTTGACTTTCTGTCCATGCATATTGCAGACTAATAATTGACAATTCTATCAAATGAAATGCAATAGCCTGAGAATGTAATATTGGATTCTCAATTGAGATATTTAGAAAGTGAACAAAGCAACATTTGAAATTATTATAAAAAGCGATTAAAACCGAGGAAGCAAAACTAAGTTCTTATTAAGTTTTACTGCGTGAAACCGATTTAAAGGTTGTATTCTGTACAAGAAATTCTACTGTGTATCTCGGTGTGAAAATACAACTACCAGGAAACCGAGAAAAAAACAAAATCCACATAATAGACTAAGAAACAATGCAATGACTTTTCATTGAAAAAAGAAAGACAACACATTGAGAAAAATATCTTTCAACATCCTGGACAAAAGATGGTGTTATGTTTCTTATTTCCATTGAATCGTCTAAAGACTTTCTGTAGTGGCAAAGTCAGTCGTTCACAAATGTACCCTTGTTTGAGAAGTTTCTCGGTTTCGCTTTCCATAAATAGCGTATTAATTGCGATATGAATACACCATATGCAGGGCAATTCGTGTGGGCATCCGGATTACATGCGCACAACCATTCCTCTTGCCCGGTTATCCTGCGACCACTTCGAAGATGGCTGACGCGGCTCGGTAATAAATGTGATTAGCTGTGGACGCTCGGGCATTATGAGACAATAGAGCCCGGCTTGTCATTTTTTATTTCTTAAATAGGAGATCCCACAAGAAATATTTGTTTGACAGGCTATTGGATAAATAGAATTGCAATTTTTACATCTTATTTCTTCATCGAGTTTATTAGAATGGTGCTATTTACAATCATTTTGGTGATTTTCTTGTTCTATGTTCTTATACCGCGGCCAATTAGCGAAACTCCCCCTTGTTTTTAGATTATACAAAGAGAGAAATTTAAATAAGCGTTTAGCTTCCATTTTGGTCCAGCTTCCTTGGATACTACGGTATGACTTGCATCATATACATGTATGTTATATGTGATGAGTGCTGTTGATTGTCGTCAGGATCATCTTTATCTCATTTGTGTCACACTTATGCCCTTTGCCGGGTGGAGCTCGTAAAAAGTTTCCCTCGAGGGGTTTGACAGTAAGTGTTTTGAATGTTTTTCCCTGACATTGTCGCCATAACACTTTCTACATAGACATAGCCTCAGAGAATGCATGGTTTCTGGATTTATTTTTTTTTTTTTTTTTTTTTCGTGCGTGAACGACGACGGCGGGTGTGGCTAGCCAACAAGGGATGCTTACTCCCCCCGGGGCACCTGGTCCCACCTCTAGCTTGCTAGGGGTCCATCGATGCTCAGTTTGGTGCTCTATTGTGAGTGCTGTTGAGAATGCCGTCAGGATCTTCTTTATCTCATTTGAATATGTTTAAATTGTGCTGATTGCGTTTAGAGCGCCACCTACAATGCATTCCATACATACACTGTACACTGGAGATTGTTCATTAGATAGCGTTGTCCTTCGTGTCTCTATGGATCTGTGTCATTGTCTCCGTCTGTTTGTCCTATTTTCTTTTTTCTCGAGAAAGTTCTTATATCCTTTTTTTATTAGGAATTAATTTGATTATGATTTCGGGTTGTGTGTTTGACACTTTTGTTAATTCATTACTGGAATCAGAGTATCCTTAATCTAATGTTAAGGTATTCTTAAACATTTGGAAAATTGTTTCTTTCATTTGGAATGTGGAATCGTTGTATCGAGAGACGAAAAATCAAGTGAAAAAAATTATTATTGAACTTACGGAATTCAGATGTTCAAGAAGTTCTTTTGAATTGTTTTAATAATTGAAATAGCAACTTGTATTGAATGAAGTATTGGTGAGTGTCACTGCTGGTGGACCAAGAGTCCCCGAGGGCACATGTAGCCAAGTTCGATCAAGTTCGGTTGGTCGTCTGTCTCTTTAACGCATTTGAAATTTTCTGTTACGAAATTTTTTAAAATTTCTAAAACGTGGGTTCTGTAGCATCATATCCCACCCATTCTGCTACCTCTTTTGCTACGCCAATTCGATTTCTTCGTACGACTTTTCAAATATGTACACCACGCTTCTGCTACGCCAATTCGATTTCTTCGTACGACTTTTCAAATATGTACACCACGCTTCCTCACGATAAGATTAATGATCAATTGTCCAAACTCATTAAATGGTGCTTTAACCGAGAGGGTAAAACTTATATTTGTACATCTGAATCAAAGGGTTTCTTTTCCAATACAGAATACAAATTATATAAATCATGGACATGTAGTGACCTTTGTATTGCCTTGTCCTTTCTTTTGGACAACATTTATGTAAGATTTGGTGAGAATCTCTACAAGCAGGTTGTAGGGATCCCTATGGATACTAATTGTGCGCCTCTTGTTGCAGATTTATTTTTATTCATGTATGAAAAAGAATTTATCCAAAATCTTCAAAAACAAAGAAAACATGATGATGTGAAATGTTTCAATGGTACTTCTAGGTACCTGGATGATATCCTTACTATCGACAATCCTGTTTTTGAAAAGTATAAAAATGTCATTTATCCACAGGAACTGACTCTAAACAAGGCGAACGTCACAAACACAGAAACACCATTTTTGGACCTGAATATCAAAATTATTAATGGAGAGATTCATACAAGGGTGTATGACAAAAGAGATGACTTTGGATTCAATATAGTAAATTTTCCGCTTGACGGTGATGTTCCTAGATTACCGTCTTATGGTATCTACATTTCGCAGCTCATCCGGTATGCTAGAGCATGTACTGATGTTTTGGATTTTCATGATAGAAATTTACAAATAACAAAGAAACTTTTAGGTCAAGGTTTTCGCTTTCACAAACTTGTCAAGACATTCTGGAAATTTTACAAAAATTATTGTCAACTACTTTTGAAATTCGGACCCATACAAGCAACAGAGTATATTACTTTGGGTATTTCGCAACCTGCATTTTATGGTGACATGATCAACAAAATTAGAAGGATCAAAGGTAGACAGAATTACTATCGAAAATGCGTCAGAATCATCAAACGCCTCTTATACCGTGGATATGATCCTAATGTCACCAGACGGACACTAGGCTTGGTACTTGACCAATCTACAGTCTTGTACCAGCGCATCCTTAATACTTGCACGCTGACTGACTGTGACGACGGGACTCCATGACGGGCCCTGTCCAAACCTCTTTAGAGAAGACAGGGCCCCGACCACCTGTCCTCTCTGAATGTCAGTCGGACTCCTCGGGTGATAACATACATTAGCTCGCTACAGCCGGCAGAGCACAGGTCGTATCACGCATGCCCTCTTTTTATATCAATTTACATATTCATCTGTGTTGCTTGGGCCCCTGCGTCTTGCGGTCTTGTTTGTGTGTGGTCATCTGACAGTGAGGAGGTTGTTTTACACCACAATTGTACGTTCTTCGAGACCTCTGGGTAATCGGAATAGTGGGAGGGTTGTGCGCACGTAATCCAGGATAACCACACCGTCTGCTACTGACGAGGCAGATGGCAGTCCTAAGTCGGCACCGTTTGCCCATTGGTCTCGTTGGTTTATGTGTAGTCATTTGTGTTTTATGTTTTTCTGTGATTTGACGTTCATTGTACTACTGCGTCTCTTTCTGTGCGTGTCATTTTTGTGTTTTACAGTGGGTGTTTTGGGAGGTTGCTGTTGATGCTGCAACTAGGTGTTGTTGGAGATCCCCTCCTTTCTTTGGTACATTTTTGGACATAGTGATTTTCATACTTTTTGGCCATTTTACATTGTTTAGACTGAGGATCACTGACGAGGGTTTAGTACCCGAAACTTGCATGTCTGGTCCATGCTGTAAATTCATCAGGTCTTAAATGATGCTATTGAATTTGAAGACGTTTAACATATATGTTAATTAATCGTTAACGATCAAGAATCGTCGTAGAACACAGAGTACTGATCTTCCAGAAATAGGAAACAAATTAAAGATTCAAGTATTCATTCTGTGTCTGTGAAATGATGATCACACGATCATTAACTTAATTTCATGTTGAGATTAAAGACGAAAATAACCTTTAAGCGCATGTCTTAAATATAAAGATGTTCAAAATGCGTTTTTAGTTTTAATTCTGTTCGTGATTGCATTTTAAAGAAATCATAAAATTCGTTAAACTTCATCCTGAGGTATTAAAACATTTTGAAATATGTCAGGAGGGGGATATACTTACAGAATATATCTTGATCTTTTTCGACAATGAATTACGTCTCCAAAATAAAAAAAGCTAACCCATACACTTGTATATGTTATATGTTTCTAAGGTCCTTTGCTTTGTTTGTTGGTCATTTTGGTGTAGTCGATTTCGTTATCTCCGTCTGTTTGTTGTCGAGGTAGTCTTACGCCCCCTTCCCCTTCTTTTTCCTGCCTTATTCATCAACTGTGGTCATCTCAACGTCATCTGTATTAAATATTTTTTCTTTATCTATGTGGTAATAACACTTTGATATGATGCAGTTATATAAAATTGTTCAGTATACATCTTACATCTGAGTGTCTGTTTAGATAAATGCCCAAAAGAAGTGGAATTTGAACCCACTTTTTCTTATACTTATACGTCACAATTTTTCTCAAAATTTACCGGTATTCACTGACCTTGTAATTTTCAAAAATAACAAGGTTCTTTGTTACATTATCATTCCTACATAATCTTCGTAAATCACAAAAAGAATGTCCACAAGTCAAACAGTTAAGAGCTTATCTTTGTTAAACCCCCTCGGTAAATTTCGTTACTTGCAATAGAATAAAGACACATTTGGAATATTATATTATTATAGTTGATAAGACTACTTAGACTACATTTATTGATAATAATGGCACCATTGTATTTTTTCTTCAAATCCAGCTGTTAAATGTAAGAGAACATGTTATAAGTTCTTCGAATGCACTCTTCGAATACTCTTACTCAAAATTTTACTTTCAATCAATAAGAAGAAAAATTCTTTTCTACGGTTGATTAATACCTTGGTCTGGAACTTTACATAAGAATCTAATACTTGCTCTAAATTTAGCCAAGGTTTTAGTAAACCTCTTTTCATCTATTCATGAGTTAAACCTACTGCCGACATAGTGGAAACACCTTCACACTTCTTACCAAGATTATTTACAGTAAAATTCATAAATTAAATTGTAGTAGTAATTGATTCTTTCATTTGAAAATCTCATATGTTTCTATAATGCCGTCATACATTCGTCTGTGCCCCTGGTTAACTATATGTCAATAGAAAATAGCATATATTCAAGAGAATCTTTTCATCGGAGCTAATCTGCCTTCCATGTGCAACCCTGCAGTCACCTCTGGTACAATGCTAGTTTGGCGACAGATCTACACTGATTTTGCATTGGGCAATCCATGTTGTGTTGCGTGAGACAATATCAAGATTATGAAAGAGATGGTTGCCACTGCGACCAAGCAAGAATGATTTACCTTACAAGAAAAAGTTTGCAAATTAAAAACGATAAGAAAAAGGCTGGTAAATAAATAGCGCAAAACATCTTCTCAAACATTAATCGAAATGTTATGCACCAGACATGTACAATTATTTTTCTATCATGTTCATTGATCCGTTTTCTTATACACAATAAAGAAACATGATTTGCCATGTCCTTGTGAAAAAAAACTTTATCGTGTTAGTGCATTTTTAATTCTCAAATTCCTTTCCACCTGTCAATATATTTTTTTCCTAGAAATAACACTTCAATTATGATCCAAGGTTCTAAGCTTTTCGGCACTGTGCTTTGACTGTTTGATATTTTTCATAGGAACGTTAAAGCCAATGCTTGTGTACTTGCCTGACTTTTGTGTCTCTGGTTTTATTTTTCCAGACTTTTCTCTGTCTTTAAAGAAATATACCATGTCAATCCTTGTAGAAAGTAGACAAAAAACGGTATATACTTCAAGACTCCTCTTATAATACATGTAGCACATTGGCTTGCTCCATCCAGCAAGGAATAAACTACATGTATTAACCCTTCAAGTTTTCCCCATTTCAAATCTTTATCTTTGCTCTTTTGGTCTACTTCTTTCTGTGTACTTTTTTTTCTTCTGTAACGTTGCATTGCAAAGATTGTGCAGTATTTTATTTTTTAATGAACAGAATGGTGTGCACTCTCATGAACAATTTCGTTTTCTATATCAATAGCCTCCCAATGTCGGTTTATGTGTCATATTGCTCATCCTGATCTTTGTTCAATATCATCATGTATATCGTTATTCTAGAAGTTTTAAGAAATGAATGTCTTACTTTTGGTGTTCATGGTGTATAATTCTGGTTGGTAACGTGCAAGTTCCGTGAATCGCAATATACGCCCATGAACACCAAAAGTAAGACATTCATTAATTATATATAGGTTATAAGGTATTTGAAGTTTCTACATGAATAAGAAGTGGGCAGAACGTCAGATAAGCCCCTTTTGATTCATGTAGAAACTTCAAAATATCTTCTAACTGGCTTCGATGGCAAACAGCCCGGTTGCGTAATGGATAGCGCACCCGGTTAGCATGCCGATGAGCATGCTGAAGGTATCGAGTTCGAGCCCCACTCAAGTCACACAATTTTTCAAGTATATACTATTTAGCTTTTGTAGGATGAAGGATCCATGAAGACGGTTTCTTCACAGATTCTTCACAAATAAGACGAGCAATTTGAGAGCCTGTGATTGGCTTAGCTTAAATATCGCCATCTAAATTTACATGTATTCTAAATATTAGTCATCTTTATTTTGATGCATCATCGCACATTTTGCCTGAAAAAGCGTCAAAAGCATTTTAATGTTGGTAAATTCTCCCTACATTCAAAACTTGGAACGTGACGTCACAATAGGCAATCCAATGTATTGGAATATAATTCTAGCTGCCTAATGGGCGTTTTACATGGGGACCTACTCGTAATGTAAATTTATTTTATAAGACAATTTTCATATTCATATATATACTTCTTAATGGAATAAATTTCTGATGAAGTCTCTATGGATTAACTCCAATTCGTTTTCATTTAAACTTTGTCAGGAGAACCAATAATGTACAGCTAACGGCAACCAAAAGTAGATGTACATAAGCGCCTTGACTGAAAGCAATCTCAGAGTGCACAAATCACGCAATATACTTTAAAATGATTTGTTCTTTTTGGTATTGGTTATATCAAATATGGATTTGTTATTTTCAATTATTCAGTAACGTTTTTCTATATGTATACCGCCGACGGCATGACACACAATCAACTGTTGCATTTGAGAAACATAATGTTAATTGCTATAAATTACTATAATGGGATCGGATACATTCAAGATTCAGTTGCATTTTGAAACCAGAAAATTCGTTCACATGCAAAACAGGATTTTTTTTTATGAACAGTCGTGATATCTTGATATTTTCACTTGGTGGTCTATAGAATAACTTTTAGATAAATAAACATAAAAGAAGTACATATCAGTTATTCCGTCTCAAAGTCGAGAAGGCAAGGCAAAATCATTAGAATTGTCATTGAAACCGCTGCAAACCTCGGAAAGAATAACATTTCGAAGTGAGACCAAGTACCTGGGGAGAGTCAGCCGCCTTATTGCATACAACACCCGTCACAACAGCTCCATGAAAACTTGTCAAATTCGGCAATTGTCTCGATGTACATATTGATAAATAAATAGGTAAATATTCTTGTTTTGTGATGATGACAACCTTTCGATCGCAATCCAGAATGTCACTGATCATTCTAGAAAGAAGAATCTGATATGCTTTTATTTTATACCCATAGTGACCGAGAACGTCTTCAATGATTATTTCAGCCGTTGTGTAATATAACCCTGAACTAGTAGCTTTCTTGCAAGCCGTCTGGCTCTAACGATGAAATCTTCATGTTTGGAACATGCCCTGGCGTACCTTATCAGCCGAGAAACAAAAAACGCCATAAGCAGGAGAAGACGGAATGTTGCTACTCATGAAAAGGATGTTAGTTATGTGGAAGCTAAAATCATCACGCTTGTCATACAGTTAGGTGTTCAAATGGCCACTTGTGTCGAAAGATAGAAGTATATCCAAGTATGAAGGGGACGCTCTCGGTTGTTTCCTTGATCTCATGTGGATAGATATAATAGTGACGATCCTTAAAGTTCGGATGATCCTGAAAGTTTCTTATATTTAAAAGTCTTCAAATTCAATAGCATCATTTAAAAACAGATAAATTTGCAGCATGGACCAGACATGCACGTTTCGGGTACTTAACCCTCGTAAGTGATCCTCAATCTGAAAAAATGTAATATGGCCAAGAGTGTGAAAATTTTGGAAATTTTACCAGCAATGACACTCACCAATAGGTACAAATGTTAAACGTCTTCAAATTGAATTGCATCATTAAAAACATATTTGCAGCATGGACCAGACATGCACGTTTCGAGTACAGCTCAAAGACATATACTGAGGATGTATCGATTCATATTCATCAAGATAAGTTTTTTTTTTCAAATGTACGAGTACATCTACTATTTGACGACTTTGGTCAGCTCAAGTAATTGCATACCATCGTTCAGTCCTAAAACGTTTCATTTGAAACTACGCGCCACTGACTGTGTATTGTTTCAATGCACAGGGAAGAATAACTCCTACTAGATATGAATATTTTACCGATCGCACCGTTTCTAGGATTGTTTTATGTCTATAGAGGTTGTGAACGGCTCAACTAATTTTACAAATAAAAGTGGCATTCAGATGTATGGAGTGTCCTATACCGGAGTGGATGAAGCTGCTCTGAAAGTATATCGACACAAAGATAATGTTTTGACATGTTTCTATAAATGAGCTCAAAAGAACAAAATGGGAAATTAAAAATAATCAAATATCCAAAATAGTATCAACAACAAAGTACTGTACTCTTCTAATATCTTAAATGAATGATATCCCTACAACATACACTTAAAGCAGTCTGATTAAAATCAGCCCCCCCCCCCTTTTCTCCTTCGTCGTAAGGGGGTAGCTTGTTCTAATCAGATTGCACTTAAAGATGTTTATCATCGGCGTAAGTACATATACTGGATACATCCATGCAAACCGATTTCTAGACACAACATAAATGGATGCACCCAGAGACGACTTAGGACTTCCAATGGCAATAACATGTTCCATACTTGTCCATGTCAATCAGTAAATGAAAGTAAACACAAACTCCGGTATCAAAATCCATAAATCACAATCAATAGGCTTACAAATTCATGAAAAAAATATAAAGCATTATTTTCTAACTAGATAAGAAAAATCGGACAAATAAACGGAGACAATAACACAGCGACTTAAATAATACGGAAGTGTTCCAACTCTATACCCTCCTGAAGAAAATTCCAAACCAATTTTCCTGCACTAGACACGTGTTTCGAATATTAAATTATCAACAGTGATACTTCTAGCGGAGCCACCAAAATTCATTTCAGTAGCGACCTCTTTAATGTTTTGAATTTAGATATGTACATTTCCTTTACAGAGAATGCGCGGCTCCAAATTTCCTGTAGGGTCGATTCAGTAGCATAATCAAATAAAATATATGTTCAAAATTTCGGTGATAGTTTTGAATGGAATGACAAGTTTTCGAAATAGCAAAATAATATCTGTGATGTCAAATCGATAAAGGACCAAAACAAAGCTTTTGAGGATCACTGACGAGGGTTAAATACCCGAAACGTGCATGACTGGTCCATGCTGTAAATTTATCTGCTCTAAAATGATGCTAATGAATTTGAAGACGTTAAACATTTGTACCACTTGATGAGTGTCACTGTTGTGGACCAGGAGTCACCGGGGGCACATGTTGTCAAGTTCGATCAATATCGGTTGGTCGTTTCTTCAAACGCATTTGAAAAAAATCTGTTTACAAAATTTTCTCAAATTTCCAAAACCTGGGTCCTGTAGCATCATATCCCAGCCATCTTGCTACGTCTTTCAGTATATTAAGGACATAGTTTTCACAGATTTTGGCCATATAACATTGTTTAGATTTGGTATCATTGACGAGGGTTAAATACCCGAAACATGCATGTCTGGTCCATGCTGTAAATTTATCTGCTCTTAAGTAATGCTAATGAATTTGAAGACGCTAAACATTCTTTCATGCGACAGAGCTGGAAATAAGTAATTAATACACTTCAGGTCACGGGGAACGATTTTAACTGCTCCACACTGCAACATGAAATAAGTGTTCATAATAATTATACGGAAGAGTTCCAACTCTATACCTTCATGAAGAAAATTCCAAACCAATTTTCCTGCACCAGACACGTTTTTCGAATATTAAATTCTCATCAGTGATGCTTCCAGCGAAGCCACCAAAATTCATTTCAGTAGCACCATCTTTAATGTTAAAACACGAAGGACAACTTTATCTAATGAACAACCTCCAGAGTCCAGTGTAAGTACAGAATATATTGTAGGTGTCGCTGTTAAAAACAAGCTGCATAAATCGATAATTCAGAAAATCAGAAACCGAAGGCATACAAAATCAGGATAAAACAGGAATCAAAGCAAACAAACAAAAACCTCCACCACATGAAAAAAAGCTATAGTATTCAGTAACTAGGAACAAAAAGTTAGGTTACAGCTTATTTTAATTTGTCTCCCTCTGTAGTATTTCAGAAGCAATGGGGGACACACCTTGGAGGAGAAATTTACCAAAATTTCATAGTAAAAGTTGTCACCTTTAATAAATTCATTGAAGAAATAAGATGTACACTATGTTTCAAAACTGTCATTCAATTGATCCAAAAGTCAAACATGATAATTACTTGTAGAATCTGATATTACAAAATAGAAAAACAATGAGCACTGAAGACTACCACACAAACAAAGAGTAAGAAACTGTTTGAAACATAGACAAAGAATACAAAAAACATAAACGTTCTACAAAGAAGCAAAACCGCCGACGCTTAAATACAAAACTTATGAATAGACATCAATCCAAAAGCATTTATAAAAGGTATCAAACAGACATTCCTTGCTCTGTTGACTACGCAAGCTAAAGTAGGATCACCCGAGAACTCCAACGTCCTGTCTTTTGTTGATGGAGTCGGGATAGGAATCATCATGAAGTTTTTAACACATGGGTCTCGGTCATAGCTATTGTTTCCTTCTCATTCTATAAACAGAATCATTATTTAAAGAAGACAAAGTAATTCCCTACGAAAAATGATGCTTTGATGCAAGTTTTGTTCCAACCTCTCATTATGGATTTAAGATTAATTACTGAAAGTTTGAAACTGTTTTCACAAGTTTACGATAACAATATTGAAACTTAATCAGCAAAAGCAGGAAAAGGACAAACTATGAGTGCATTGAAATGAGTTAAAGAAGATCCTGACGATAATCTCAACAGCACTCACAATAGAGCACAAAATTAAACATCGACGGACCCCTAGTAAGCCCCCTTGAAAGTACGAACTAGCATATTTTAATCGAAACAGAAACATGAAACACAAAATACTACACAAAAAACCGACGAGACCGATGGACAATCGGTGCTGACCGCAATCTGCCACGGAAGTAGCAAAAGGTTTGGTTATCCGGATTACGTGCACACAAACCTCACACTATTTATGTTATCCAAAGGTTTCAATAACGCATATTTCAGTAGTTCAAAATAACCTCCTCAAACAACACAACCTCACACAACAGTGTGTTGAGGTTGAGGCTGCGTTGAGGTGAGGTGAGGTAGGATTGTATTCACACCTCATCAGACAACAGTGAGATTGTATTGAGGTTGAGGTTGTGATCACACAACAATTGTAGTTAAAAATAACCTCCTCATGCAACACAACCTCACAGAAAACCCACATCAAATGGACCATCATACAATAAAAAATGTTAACTGAAACATAAATGGCATAACAACAAACTCCATAGCTTAACAACATATACTGGATACATGAGTGCACATCGACTTTTTAGACGGGACTACGTGACATGCCAAATTTTCCAGAGAAATGTAAAAATTATATTTTTGATAAACATTTTGATGAAGTGATCGAACTAAAACGAATGTCCTGTCATTTCTGAAAAAGACAAGTTTTCCCCTTTAAGAAAGAAACATATTGAAAAGCATTTAATTTTCGTTCTGTGTTTTTATCATTGAAGTCCATGTTTATTCACAAGGCCTCAATAACGAATTTTTCTAAGCCATCTCGACAGGGGTTGGGTTTAATGAGAGAAATCCTTTCATGTCCTGATTTCAAGGTCGAACGGAATGTAAAAAAAACTATTATCTTAAAGGAAATTAGTAAAACTCTCAGGTTTTATATTCTTAAGGGTTGTAAACCCACACAGGAGAAATTAATACTGACCTCAAAATAATATCGCACACCGAAACCCAGTTCTGCCCTTTGGAACTCGAATTGCATTGACCATGTTGCTTAACTGGTTAATGGTATATCTTAATTTTCCATTTCTTGTTTCCCAGAATAAAACGGCAAAGATCAAAATAGCTGATTTCTGTCATTTAGATCTAATTCTTCTGGTTTGTGTGGGATCAATTCATGTTGAATCTAAATTACCATTTTAGACACGCAGTCATTCACAATATAGCTTTCTTAGAAACATTGTATCTAACGAATGCTGAAAGAAATATTACTGCAAGAAAAGTTTGTAAAAGGTTTATAAAAGCAAATATTCATTTTTATTGAATTTCATATACATGTACTTATTAATTGCTGAAAAGGAATATATATGTTTAGCTTTAGTAAAACAAATTCAATTAATTATTAATAATCAATTACCTAATTCTTTAAATTTCCTGGAAATTTAAATTATCAACTATAAAAGGGGGAAAATGGAAGAACACTTTGGCAACGTTTTGTTCAAGGTTTAATGTTTTGGTAAAAACATAAACATTTCTAAAATCATATGTTACAGATTTGTTTTAAAAGAAGTATATTTACATTAATCCGACTCGTAATGGAAAGCAAATCGCAAAAGCTAGTGAAATTCAAGTTGTAATTAAGAATTTACGGAATTGTAAATGAACATGCCTTAGGAAACAGAATAGGGAATTATGGTCTTGTTTGTAACATATTATCTGTGTAAGTAGGAGGGTTGTACGCACATTATTTGGATTATTAGAACATCTGCTTTGTAAGTACCCGAAACGTGCATGTCTGGTACATGCTGCAAATTTATCTGTTCTTAAATGATGATATTGAATTTGAAGACGTTTAACATGAATAATGTAGATGGCCGTCCAAAGTCGTCAACAGTGCTCTCCCTCCTTTAATATGTTGTCAATTTATTCTTTGATTTTTTATTGTCTATTTTGTTTTTTTATCGTTGTTTCCATTTATTTGGTGACTCTGTTTGATATCCATTGTTTGTTACAGCTGTGCTTTGTGTGTTTCGCTTTGGTCACTTGAGTGTTCTGTTATCTTTTCCTCATTCTCATTCGAAATTGTGAGTTGAGGCAGTAATCTTTATCATTACACATGGATTTATAATCCAATAGAATTATCCGAAAACGATCACGTGATCGTCCCTATGAATCCCGTATTGGATGCCGAAAGTGCCGTATTGGACGGTTCAGCCGTCCTAATATTTTCCGTATTGGACATTAGGTTAAATCCACGTGCACAACACTTTTCAATATCCTAATAATATTCACTATTTCCTAGCTTCATTTATGAATTTTAACAAGCCATGCTAAATTCATAATTGTGTTTCTCTGATATTTAGATACACTGTTTTATTTCATCTACAGGATAAAACTTCATGCCGTCAGATCATTTTTGGATATCTCATTTTCTTGTTTCAATCGGCATTCATAATCCAAAAACATTAGTTAAAATTTGTTTATTTCAAACATGTTTTACATCTTCTCTTTTTTTTTCGTTTTAAATACATACCGATAAGAGAGAATTCCGATTTCATGAATAACAAACCCGTACAATGTAGGTCATTAAACGTCCTCCTTTTTATGTGTTCGTATTTCATTGGTGTGTGTTATTCTGTTCATGGTGTATTTTTTTTTTTTTTTTTGTATTTGATTATTACCCGGCTATTTGTTAACGTGGTTGTTTTGTGCGCTATTTAGTTCATGCGTGTGTGTTCTGCTATAGCCAATATAGCATTGTCTTGTTAAAGATCTACTCATACTTTCACGCACGGTTACCGACTTGTTACAGTTGAAGTGAACATACTTCATTCGCTTTTTCATAACCCTTTTAATATGTAAGTCATCAAATTGTTGCTTCCTGAATCGAATTGTAAATAATCATTGTTTTCTGGAGGCATTTGACCAATATATATGTATCATTTGGAAGAAGTAATGCCAGAATTCTGTCTTCTCGGTCAAGATATTCTGTACTAATCTTGCTTATCTAGTTTAAGGGACAAGCTTGTACACAAATGAGCCTCCGTCCCGACTTATGTACTATAATACGTCCCATCTCACATAGAAATTGAACGCAGATGAAAAATGGAGGGATCCATTTCAAACAATGGTTCTATTGTCCTTATGTAAGATTGGAGTAATTTGATAGAAATGCACTGAACAAGAATTACACAAAGATAATCTTTTTGCCAAGATAAGTTAAATATGTTTACTCTATGATGTATTTCCCAGACAACGAAAGAGATGGATTCCATATCCAATTTCAGAATGATGTATGCTGAAGTATCGATTGATAAGCAAGTCCTTTTGACCCATTTAGTTACTTTTTGGAAAGTTTTATGTTTTTGTATATAGATTTATGTTACATAGGTCCTAACATTAGCTTTGAGAGAGTCTAATAGAAATATCTGATAGAAACTTAGGTAAAATTGGGAGAGATAAAAAGAAGTTGTTTACTACCCTACGTTGAGTGATAGTGGCAACACGTACAGAACCCACGCTTTGAGCGATTTAGCTTTTTATTCATTTTTATTATTGGAATATTTGTTTCTAGAATTTTCAAATAATTGTAGCGGAGGAAAGGTCTACTAGTGTATTTTAGGCAGCGTTGTTCGATCTTGCAAATCTCACAGAATAGATATTTTTAATTCACACAAAGACAGGGGAAAACGCCTTCAGAATTCGTCCACATTATAATCGATTTTTCGAACTTTTTTTTATTACTGAAGGTGATATTTCAAAATAATGAAATTTAGGGTGTTTTTTCAGCCTTTTGATTGTGATTTTTGGAATCTGATTTCAGGTTTTATGTTTGCCTTTCACTGATTGCTAATTTCAACTAGTATTGGATCATCTCATTTTCTTTCATTTCTTCATGTCGAGAAATTGATGATATCAATCCTTGACATGAAAGAGACAGGCCTGTTGCCTTTTGTTTATTCCGTTGCTGTAGTTTCTGCCTGTAGAGTTAATTGACCATCCTTTTGTTATGTAAGATTGTTAACCGAATTGGATCTGTTTCTCTTGCCAAGCAGTCAAAATAAATTTGAATTTCTAAACAAATATGTTTTATCTTACAGGTTGTTATTTTGTTGATTGATTTAATCGGATTCTTTGACCTGAAATGTACGAAATAATATGATGGTTGCCTCAAACCAAGGAACATTTTAGTTTTCGACACGGTATCGATATATTGAGACAAGTAAGGTATCTTCCGATTTTCGAAAAAAAAGGTTTTAATGACAGATATGGATAATGACCATATCCCTGTATACAGCACAAAATCCATAATTCAGAAAATCAGAAACTAAAGGCATACAAAATCAGGATAAAACAGGAAACAAAGCAAACAAAAAAACCTCCACCATATGAAAAGAAGCGAACTCCCGATATGGAAGTGAGACCACGTGCCCAGGAAGAGTAAGCATCTCCTGCTTGCATGCAACACCCGCCGCTTCAATTCAGTAGAACTGTCACATCCGGCTACTTCCATTTCGGAAATCATAGAGTACAATCTTTGGTTGGATGGCTCATATGGTCTATGATAGAATATCATCCACCATTCTGGAGAGTGGGACATCATAGTGTATGACGAGTTCGACCGTAGAATAATGCTGAAATTGAAGCCGTCACGTTTGTCATAGAGTGAGGTGGATTACAAATATGGATAATTACCATATCCCAATACACAAGACAAAATCGATAATTCAGAAAATCATAAACCGAATCATATACAAAATCAAGTTAAAACAGGAACCAAAGCAAACATAGAAAAACCGCCACCACATAAAAAAAGCGGACTCCAAATATGGGAGTGAGAGAATAGGTGCCCAGGAAGAGTCAACATCTCCTGCTTGCATGCAACACCCGTCACTTCTATTCGAAAGAATTGTCACATCAGGTTACTTCCATTTCGGAAGATACAAGTATAGCTTGTAGTTAGATGCTTGAAATGGTGTAAGACAGAATGTCATCAACCATTCTGGAGAGATGAACATCATGACGAGTTCCCCATATCGACCGTAGAACTTTCTCATTGACGATGTTAGACGGTCACGAACGTATCCCTGACTGAGAAGCTCATTTGAAAGATAGCTCTAAGAACAAAATAAGTATATTTGGCACTTGCTCTGACATAGCGTATCAACTGAGATATGAACATGTCATAAGCAGGCGATGAAGGGATGTTGCTATTCAGAAAAGGAAAGTTTGTGATGTTGAAATTGAAGTTGTCACATTTGTCATAGAGTGAGATGTTCATGTGAGCGTCTGTGACGTAGGACAACATTATGTCCAAATAGGTTGCTGAATTATTTGTCTCTGTAGTTTCTTTGACTTCAAGCTCCGAAGGATAGATCCGCTGAGGTAATCCGCGAATTTTGGATTATTGATGGACAGCACATCGTCTATGTAACTGTAAGTGAAGTTAAATTTGCAAGCTACGTATCTGTTCCTTTCCGAGACCAAAGATTGAATAAATTCAGCTTCGTACAAGTAAAGAAAAAAATGTCGACAAGAAGTGGGGCACAATTGCTTCCCATTAGACTTCCGACAATTTGTTGGAAGACCATTCCTCCAAACACCACAAAAATGTTGCCGATCAGGAAGTTTGACATCTGAATATCTGCTTCAGAGTGCTTATTTTTAGAATCGGATTTTTCTTTAACAAAGTAGGTTCTGTCATAATTAACAACAATTAATTTATATTTGCGATTGCCGTTCTTGCTTGTAAACGCATTACTTACAATTTTTGCGAGTCTTTCTTTCAATTTAGAATGTGGGATTATTGTGTAAAGTGTCGAAAAATCAAAGGCTTTGATCGAATGGGCTTGTTCCTTTGAATTCTTTGAAATTCACATCTGGTTAATAACACTTCTAGAATATACTGTCGAACAATATTTTTTGAAGTTCATACGTGATTTTTGGTGAGTAAGATCGATACAGATTTGGTTGAGCATTTTGAGGAACCAGCGATGATACGTTGTTTTTACGGATTTTTATGTATTTTATGTATGCAATATACAAGCATGGTAAATCTAAATCTAAATTGTTTGTGTCGAAGTCAAAAGAAGCGAGAGCTGATTTGTGGTTATCTTTTATTTCCGAGGCAGAAAGTGTTCCAACTCAATTTGAAGACGTTTAACATCTATATCTTCCCGGAGAAAATTTCAAACCAATTTATTATGCACCAGACACGCGTTTCGGCTATTAAATCCTCATCAGTGATGCTTCCATCCAACGTGATTTTAAGACATAGCCAAAATTCATTTTTGTAGCGCCCTCTGGTTATAATTTTTGAAATTAAATTTGTGCAATTTACAAATAGTTCGCGGTTCCAAAATTCTAGTAGGGTCAATTCAGTAGAATATCCAAATAAAATCTATGTTCCAGATAGCATTGGAGGGATGTTGCTAAGATGTCACTATCTTCATGCATTAGATCCGTACATTTACAGGATTCTTGCCCATAGCTCTATTGACTTACTAAGCGTCTTTGTCAATTAATACCTGCTATCCTATCAAAGTACATCTTTTTTCCGATTGCTGTGATTAACTTGATTTTTGCATCGAGTTTTGAATAGAATCCGATTTTTTTAAAATAAAGCAACTATCAATACAGGTGTGTGAAAATATTATGTTACATTCACTACCTAATTTCCATCAAGTGTGAAAAACCCCAGTTGTAAGTACGAACCGTTCCAATTTTAATTGTAAGCATTTTGCGCATGAAGCTTTCAACGGTCTCGGCAATTTTAGTGTATGATATACCCTAAAATCGGGTGTTGCATGTGCAGGTGTTGCATGCAAGTTAAATGCGGGTGTTGCATGCAAGCAGGAGATAATTACTCTTCCTGGGCTCCTGGTCTCACTCCCATATCGGGAGTTCGCTTCTTTTCATATGGTGGAGGTTTCGGTTTGCTTTGCTTTAGTTCCTGTTTTATCCTGAGTACGTGCATGTCTGGTCCATTTTGCCAATTTATCTGTTCTTAAATAATGCTATTCAATTTGAAGACGTTTACATTTGTATGCCTTCGGTTTCTATTTCTGAATTATCGACTTTATGCTGTATACAGGGATATGGTCATTATCTATATTTGTCATACGAGTTGACAAATCAAATGCTGAATAACATGGCGCTTTGCAAAAATGTTGCAAACTAGTGAAACGTTTCTCGAAACGAGTGTCTTCAAATGAGGAGAAAAAATCGTAAGATGCCTTTCATCGTGATATATACTGTTTTCTTTTTATTGCAGATATGAGAAACCAAGTAAAATATTTGCTTGCTCAAAATATCAGAAGCTTCTCAGACCCTGAAGACCTACATAAACAATTGGTACTTATTGAACTTGTATAGTGTCAAGGAAATGCTGCTGATTATAATTCTCTGTTCTGTACAGTAAAATGTTATCAAAACCTATAACGACGGTAATAAAACGGCAAACGCATTACACCTCCCTTTTCTTGATCAGGTTTAAATGTGATTGGAAAACCATTGCTGGAATGACGAGTCCGTGAATTCATCCTTGTTTTTATGAAGCTTTTGCGTTTTTCTCGACTCGTTTTACGTACATTGTTATATTGTTGATTAGATAATTAAGGCTTTTCCGTGTAAACATGACTTTGATCTCAATGAATAAGAATAGGTGTTTCAGAGGAATAACATGACTTTTTTCTTGGAGAAATGGCTACATCGTGAATAGCAGTGTCATCTGAACATTAGCATGGAATACTTTTTTGTGTTTTTCTTAATCTATTACGTCAAGCAATGGGACTTTGTTGTCTTTGTTGTGTTCCACAGAGCATACAGCAAAGGATAGAGAAACCATTGTAATTTGATAGTAAAGTCCTAATGTCATGAGACTGAAGAATATCTACAAATATGAAAATTAATTTTTCACTCTTTGATTGATTATTATAGTTATCAATAAAGAATGAAGAGTAGTGTCAAATGAACATTAGCAAGAGATACGTTCCCTGTTTTCTTTTAATTCATTACACCAGAGACTTTGTTATTCTCCAAAGTCATACGGCAAAGGATATGTAAAATATTGCAAAAGAAAGGAGGGGTTCTCCAACAACATTCGGTTACAGCACCCACAGCAAAATCCCAAAACACCCAATCTAAAAAAAAACAGAGAAAAGACACGCACAGAAAGAGACGCAAAAAGTACAAGGACGCCAACATCAAACACAAATGACTACACATAAGCCAGTGAGACCAGTGGGCCACCGGTGCCGACTTAGGTCGGACATCTGCCACGCTAGTAGCAGAAGGTGCGTTTTATCCGGATAACTTGCGCACAACATTCCCACTTTTCCGATCACTCAGAGGTCTCGAAGAACGTACAATTGTGGTTTAAGATAACCTCCTCACTGTAAAAGAAGGGAGGGGATCTCCAACAACACTAGGTTGCAGCACCCACAGCAAAATCCCAAAACACCCATGCAATAAACACAGAACAGATACCCACAGAAAGAGACGCAAAAGGGACAAGGAACACAAACTCACAACATAGAAACATGAAACATGTAAGATGACCATACAAACAGCATATCTAACGCAGGGGTCCAAGAAACACAGAGATGGATACTGTAAATGGATATTAAAACAGAAGGCGTGCGAAATACTGTCCGTGCTCTGCCGGCTGTACCGAGCTCATGCATGTTATCAACCGAGGAGTCTGACTGAGATTCATAGAGGACAGGTGGTCGGGGTCCAGGAAGCTGACGAGGGTTAAGTACCCGAAACGTGCAAGTCTGGTCCATGCTGCAAATTAATCGGTTCTTAATGTATTAGGTGTATAATATCAATATCGTGGAAAAGCTAGAAACTATTTACTTCCATATCTCACGTATTTTTATATATTTGATACTTTTTAAATGTTTCATTCAACTCCCCATGAAAATGTATGGTCCCGAACATTGCCGAAGTCGTGCGTCTTCAGCTAACTTCGTGGTATTTAATTTTTATACTATCAAAACAACCGGAAGTAGAGAATTATACCCCGTATGCCTTAAATGATTGAATTTGAAGAAGTTTAATAATTATGCTGAATGTAAAAGTAGTCTAACCAGAGTTTTTGAAGAACATAATTTCATCATGAAAACATGAACATAGAGACTGGTTTCTAATTATTCTATCTTTGATTGATAATTTCTTTAGTGGTCATTGATAAAATTGTAAGGTATCATTAAACACACATTATTTATTCTAGAAAAGGTTCATATCTGTAAATATGGCTTGTTTTGTTGATAGTGGTAAAAGGTGCGGACAATCATGAAATTTCTTTAAATTTAGCTACAGAGAAAAAAATCGGTACCAAAATTTTATTTGTGTAATAAAAGCAAACCTTATTTCTAAAATGATGCTGATGAATTTGAAGACGTTAAAGATATCCTTCTCTTAAACAATGAAAGGTTTCTGATGACTCTTTTTTTTTTTCTTCAGTCAGCATACATTTACTACAAAGTTTTAGGAATTTGATCAATTTTCTTGACGATTGAAAACGTCTATTTCTTTCTATTTAAGAAATATTTGCTTCAGAGCCAATAAATATTTCACAAAATTATTACTACTCGAGTAGTAGGCAGATCATTATCTTCAAACTCAGATAACAACATTGAATGTTATACTTCAAAATGAAAGGAATGTAGAAAATAGAAATACATCAGAGTAGTATTTGCAAGCTTATAAGAAGTTCAATTTTAACCATGGAATATGGGATAAGTTCGTATAATATATAACGTAGGAAAATTTAAAAATACAAAATATTAATAACATGATAATTATGCTCATTCCATGGAAGAGAGGAGTTTCTAGGTCCAGGACATATTTCTATTTAGATTCGTTCATTGTGCTCCATCGCACACAGAATAAGCTCCGTGTAAAACACATCTCTTCTTTCACAATTCTATTGGATGGTATCCTCCCATGCAAATACCCATTACCTGGCGGATACAGTGTGCATTATAGCGGGATGATTTCAATATTTGTCTCTCAAGAGACACTTTCAGAACATTTATTGTCATTATTGAGAAGGGTACACGCACCATCTCTTTCGCCAGATGAAATTCCATCTTCCGTGATGTTTTTCTCAGATGTAATGTTTAATCTGCCATTTTATTCATCATGGGAGATAGTATCAAGAATAGAGGCGATGGAAATGATGTTATACATTTGATAGACTCCTTTTGTGAACCTGAAAGAATTTCCAGTCAATTTGTAGGGAGTAACGAGGTGATATATTCAATAAGATATTCACACGTCATGTTATGGCTGTTCTAACCACGGAGGGAACATTGTTATTCTCAATGGCCGCCCATTTTATCCATATATCACTTTCTATCCATGTCAAATCTTTGCTGTGAGATTTCTGGATTCATTGATGATGACTTTCTACGACATCTCTTTATTTCTTTGCACTTGGTTAATAATGTCCGTACATAAAGATACAATCATGTGTTATTGCATGATTTAAAAAAAATACGTGATGATAATGTTAAGAACAGAGAAGAAATAACCAAATAAGATCAGAACCCAAATTTGGTATTGAGTTTGACATTGATGACACAGTAAATACATGTAAATGTTTCACAAATTAATGCAATCCATACAATTATTTCAGATGCAAAAACTTGTTTTAATTGTCAGAACAAAACAAGCTACCAAACACTGTTGCTGCAAAATACCTTCCTTCCTCCTCATTCCTCAGAACTTCGTTATCATTACCTCTACGAATGTTAGAATGTTAAACGTCTTAAACTTCAATAGCATCATTTAAAACCTGATAAATTTACAGCATGGACCAGACATGCACGTTTCGGATACTAAACCCTCGTCAGTGATCCTTAATCTAAACAATGTAATATAGCCAAAAAGTATGAAAATTATTATGATTGTCCAAAAATGTCCAAAAATATACCAAAAGACGTAGCAGAATGGGTGGGATATGATGCTACAGGACCCACGTTTTAGAAATTTCAAGAATTTTTTCTGTTAAAAATTTCAAATGCGTCGAAGAGACAGACAGAATAACATCAAATTGTATCTATACGTCAAGGCAAGTCTTTTTACATTTATAACAAGCAACCTCTTGTTTCTTTCCGATGAAAATGGAGGATGTAGTTGCACTCTTTAAAGGTGGATACTAACTGTACGCCTCTGTTTGAGCACGTATGAAAAATAATCTATGCAGACGATATGTTGACCATCAATAAAAAAAATCGCGGATTACCTCAGCAGAATCTATCCGTCGGAGCTTGAAATCAAAGAAACTACAGAGACAAATAATTCAGCATCCTATTTGGACATAATGTTGCCCTACGACAATGATGGTCACATGAACACCTCAATCTATGACAAGCGTGACGACTTAAATTTCAATATCACAAACTTTCCTTTTCTGAGCAGCAACATCCCCTTGTTATGTTGTTTTCATATCTCAGTTGATACGCTATGCCAGACCAAATACCAAATATACAGAATTTATTCTGAGAGCTACTGTCCTGTTCACTAAATCCAGAACATCCTGTTTTGGCGATTTTTTTTTTTTCGGAAATATACAGTTGTAATCTTAAAATTGATATCCAGTCTATAGAACTCTTTTAGTCATGACAGAATTTTCCCCCCTTTTGGTTGTGCGAAGCTTAGTTAAAAAATACGACGGAAAATAAAATGTCTACGGGGATTTTGTATAGTAAAAATGACTAAAATGCATGACGTCGGACGTCACTGTTTACCATTGTTGATACAGAGAACAAGATGGCGGCAGGCTGAAATTAACATGGGAATTTCACGTAGACATTTTACTTTTCTTATGGCAGGTTAAATACAGTTGATAATGCGAGTTCATGCACATTTCCTGTTACGACTAAAGGAGGTCAATCTGCGGAGACAATGTATACTTGATACTTGGAAAATTCCTGAGACGGCTGAGAAAATCACCAAAACAGGGTGCTCTGGGTTTAGTGAACAGGACAGTAGGCGTCTTTCAGATAAGCTTCTCAGTCAGTGTTACGTTTGTGACCGACTAATTTCGTCACTGAGGAAGTTCTACGGTCGATATTGGGAACTCGTCATACACTATAATGTCCCATTCTCCAGAATGATGGATGATATTCTGTCATAGACCATTTGTACCGTCCAACCAAAGATTATAGTTTATATCTTCCAAAATGGAAGTAACCGGATGTGACAATTCTACCGAATTGAAGCGACGGGCGTTGCATGCAAGTAGCAGATGCCGACTCTTCCTGAGCACATGGTCTCACTCCTAATCGGGAGTTCGCTTCTTTTTATGTGGTATGGTGTTTGTTTACTTTGGTTCCTGTTTTATCCTGGTTTTGTATGCCTTTGGTTTATGATTTTCTGAATTATCGACTTTGTGCTTTATATAGGGATATGGTCATTATCCATAATTGTCATTCAAATATTTCTAAAATCGAACGTATCCAAATGAGCTAACATTAAATAAAACCTGCCCAGGTAAGTGATAAAAAGTCAAACAGAAAACCAAAATTATAAATAAAAAATCACAATCAATGGATGGACTGTATTTCTTGTGGTTTGTAGTTTTGTCTGATGTCATTTGCAAACGTATCACTTTCTTGTAGGTTTGTTTCGCTGGGTGGGTGCAGGGTGGTCATGCTGGAGATCATCCCCTTTTCTTCTTACGAAACAAGGAAAAATGCTACACAAATCCACCAAAATATTCTGCGAAAGAGCAAACGCGAATTGGAGATGATTTTTTGTGAAGCAGGTCTCCAGGTACCCATTGAGCAACACCCATCACTTTACCTTTCCAGAAAAAGTCAAAACCGATGAATATGTCGAATTCTGTGCTTCTGGATGGTTTCACCTAAAATGTCTTTCTTCAACCTTGTGGGTAGCGAGATGTTTCATTGTTTAGTCTATGACGAATTCAGTCGCTCACATACCGGTATATTACCACAGTTTGTATAGTTTATCAGCAGATCGCCACAATCTGTAGACCTAGGTATCAAAACTGTAAATTATGAAACTTAAAAATAAATGTATACGACAGAAGGACGAGTTTGGGTTATCTTGGCGATGTCCCCAGACTTCCATCACATAGGTTTTATATTTTTCAACTTATCAATAACAAACCAACCTCCAAAACATTTTCTCAAGAATAAGAAAAATTATCATGGAGTATGAGCTGGATTCAGTCAGCAGAACGTGGCGTGATTGTTGTTTGCCTCATCGTGTTTATATCCATTAAAACATAAATATTTTGTAAGCCGTTTTTTGTTTTTCGTCAACCGGTTTATTTTATGGACCTCGATGTACTAAAAATTGTGGGAGGTTTTGTCGCGTTTTCACTATACATTTTCTAACAAATTACCTTACTGACCCATTTATATTGGCGCTTACCATCTTTTTGTGTCTTTTCTTTACTTTAAAATTACATGGTTCACTTCGACATGGACATTCCTTGGGGGTTGCATTGGGAAAGTTGTATTTTCCCTTTTAGGGCAGCTCCTGATTGTTTAAAACAGAATTACTTTCAAAATATTGCTATATTGTTTTCTAAAGAAAAGGAGGAGATCTGAACAAGACTTGGTTGCATAACCTACATCAACACACCGTAAACCCCCCCCCCCCCCCTGCGAAAACACAGAGTTGACATGTACTGAGTACATCAAGATACTCAAAATGCGATATCAATAAACTTGTAACATAAAATGTAATTTGTAGTCAACCTTGAGTAGTAGAATTACTATATACTGTGAGTTGTAGAGGTCCTAAATTCAATAACTCCTTTGGTCTCATTTAGAGAAAATATTCCCTTACCATTAGTTTGTTGACAGAACACCAATCAGATCGCATTGGATCATCTCAGTCATCACATCATTTCAAACTTCGTGTTTGTTCGTTCATTTGTTTTGTCAGAGATTTGAAAATTTCTGTTATCAAAATTCCATTTGTACCACTTGGTGAGTGTCACTGCTTTGTGGACCAGGAGTCCCCGGGCACATGTAAACAAGTTCGATCAATTTCGGTTGGTCATTTCTTCAACGCATTTGAAAATTTCTGTTATCAAAGTTTCTTGAAATATCGAAAACGTGAGTTCTGTAGCATCATATCCCACCCACCCTGCTACATCTTTCGATACATTTTTAGACATAATTTCTTTCACACTCTTTGTTTAGATTGAGGATCACTGACGAGGGTTAAGTACCCGAAACGTGCATTTCTGGTCGATGCTGCAAATGTATACATCTGCTGTTAAATGATGTTATCGAATTTGAAGACGTTTAACACATACTGCCATTGCTTATTTGCTAACCCTGTAAACTTACTGTTACACAGTGTTAATTGTTTCATAATATATATACTTATATACATGTAGTTGTCCCTCAAGTTTCAATTATTTGATGTTATTGTTCTCGTCGTGTCCGTCTGTTTGTTCTCCTTTTCCTCGTGTGTGTTCCGCAGTGATCACTGCTACGTGAGTCATCATGTTGGGTCCTGCAATGGTAAGTTTGGTGTAAAACAACATACAGAATCCGCCAATCAGCTCAGAAAAAAACAAAAGATAACAGAAGCAGACAACAATTCAGTGTCATCCATGTGTCCGGCGAAAATTTGTATATTTGTGATTCACAGAGGATATTAAATCATGTGTTCATCTTTTGGACGAACGTTTTATTAGCGAGGACTTTATTTTCGCGTAATTTCGCGAGCCTGATCAAAAGCGAAAATAAAGTCCTTGCTAATAAAAAGTCCGTCCAAAAGATAAAAAGTAGATCAAATTTGACAAAATTCAAAAGCGTCTTATTTTTCCTTTCCATTAGAATTAATTACCCTAATTAGACAACGGACGATCATCCGCGTCGATGTAAGGGATGTTTGAATTACAAACATAGCAATTAATCAATTAGCCTTAATTAATCAGACAAACAATTTACTAAAGAACTGTAAAATATCTTTTAAGAAGAAATAATCATGGCGCATTCCTTTATATTTTTAATCATCATGTTTTCAAAAAAGGAGCTGATATTTAGCCCTGAATCTCATCATGTATTTCTTCTACACAATGATCTATACGCAAGAAAAACTTGATCATTACTAAAATGTAATTTGTATTTGGAGATTCTTCAAACAACTTTTATTTTGGTATGCTTATTTCTAGAAACTTAGATTACAGTCCAAAGAGAAGGGGGTAGCCATGTTGAAAAAAAAGCCAATATTGACCTAAAACGTTGAAAATTAAGAAATATCTGGCTAACATGGATATGTATAAATTTTAATACATAGTTATAGTCTAAACAAGATACTAGAAATCAAATTTAAAAGACTGGTCTCAACTTTATCTATAAATGTTATAGTCTTGAATCTGAAATACGGTTGTATTTTGTATTAATTGGCTATAAGGTAGGCATTTTACGAAATACACACTGTGTAGAAATAAACAGCACGCTCTTGTTTATTTCATTCCAAAATCTTGTGTATTATATGTGAACATGTTAAGAATAAATAAATAAATGACTTTAAAAGGGAAAACTGAAACTTTGCTTATATTACGGCCTAAACACAAATTCATAAAAAGCCCCCCCCCCCCCCATCCCTGTTTAAGTTTTTCGTCTCTGGGGCATCGCCCCCCCCCCCCCCCAGCTACAGAGCCCCACTTTGTCAAAAGATGTATATTAGTGATATACACCTTCAGTAAAAGTGGCATTCTGCATATTCTGAGGCTGGGGGGGGGGGCAATGTTTTAAAAAAACTTTTCCTTTTTCCGTTGATTTCTATAGAAAAAAAAAGACATATTTTGCCCCAAAATTTAGGAAAACGATGCCCGATAAATCTTATCCAACTGCTGATTATGATGAAACCAAGAACTGGCATCAATTTTGTGAAAGAATTTTGAAAATTCCACTTTTTCAGGGCAGATTTTACGCCTTATCTTATCAGCTCCTTTTAATAAAAGACGAAAATGACGTGTTTATAAGCACGATAAGATTAGTACGCAAAGATATGACGATACGAAACGTCTAATTTCAGCTTATTTCAGCAATTAATAGAGAGTGATAAGGAAATGAAATATACCTATACAGGTAAAAGAAACTAATAAAAAAAATCAAGATGATCAGCTCGCGAAATCAAAGTCACGCGAATTAATCTGTCGTCGAGTTGTCTCGAAAATAAGGTCACGCGCATTCATTTACAGTATTTTTTCTTCCGAAAAACGATTAACGTATAGTAAGATTAACATCAAAGAAGTACAAATCAGTTATTCAGTCTCAAAGTCGAAAAGCCAAGGCAAAATCTTCAGAATTCCCATTGTCCAGAACGGTTGTGAACCTCGGAATGAATAACATCCCGAAGGAAGACCAGGTGCCCTGAGAGAGTCAGCGTCTCCTGATTGCACACAACACCCGTTGTCACTCAAGTTTCAATTATTTGATGTAGAACAACATATAGAATCCTGATTTATGTAAAAGGAAGGTTGGTGTTTATAGTCTAGTTCGCTTTAGCCTCACGCGACTTCTACAGTTACCTCCCTGACGAGACCTGTACAATCCAGTGCATTCTCAACTCCCGTTCGACAGGCGCTAATGCTTTTCATTCACATTGCCAACTCTCATGTGCCAGGTACCCGGTTTACTCCTGGGTAGAGAGTTCGCAACGTAGTGTAAAGTAACTTGCCCAAGGTTGGTTCCTAGTCCACCTTGCTTATCACTACGCTACCAGCACTAGAACGTATGCAACACCCTTTGCCCCACCTACATAGAACAGTATATTGATATATTGAAACGGAGTTTTTGAGCACAATAATGTTGATGGCTATCATTGGGTCTCACCGAAGAACTATGCATCCATTCTAGTTCAGATTCACAAATCAACTTCCAAGAAAAAAATATGTCAAAGCTTATTTTATAGTCCTCATTCACTGAGGACTTGTCTCGGCATTGTGGTTTTATTTTTCATTTAAGGAGTTCGTTCGAGTATCGTTATTTTGACACTGTTTTAATGGCCAAACTAACTTTAGATTTTATCTAAGCTAAAGATCTACATTCAAATCATCTAAAATGAAGAAAATATTTGTATGGAGCAGGGCATCTTCAAGGTCTAATACTTGAACAAAATTGTGCGTTTTTTAGGACAAAATCCTATTTTGCCCAAATGTAGTAAATGCCCAAGGAAAACTGAACAAAAATGAATTTAAGGCATCTAAAGTCTACTTGTCTAAACAATAAAGATTGTTTAAGAATTGCAGACACACAGTATCAGCAATAGAAGATAACTACAACATTTTGAAAAATAGCAACGAAATGGTAATAAATTGTCAAAATTTGCGTGCTAATATTTGATGTAGGAATATGTCAGAGTGTTAAAGGTCTTCAAATTCATTAGCATCATTTTAGAGCAGATAAATTTACAGCATGGACCAGAAATACTAGTTTCGGATATTTAACCCTCGACAGTGATCCTCAATCTAAACAATGTAATAAGGCCAAAATCTGTGAAAATATGTCCTAAATATACCAAAAGACGTAGGAAGATGGCTGGGATATGATGCTACAGGGCCCAGGTTTTAGAAATTTGAGAAAATTTTGTAAACAGAAATTTTCAAGTGCATTTGAAGAAACGACCAACTGAAATTGATCGAACTTGGCTACATGTGCCCTCGGGGACTCTTGGTCCACCAGCAGTGACACTCACCAAGTGGTAAAAATGTTTATCGTCTTCAAATTCAAGACTACATTCAAATGCCCTTTAATAAAAGTTAACCCCCTGCAAGGTACCCTTTTCATCATTTACATGTTTTACGGATGAAACAAATTTTAAGTATACCAAATTTTAAGGGCCATTATTTTTAACGCTATTGCAAATTTAGATACAAAAATGTTATATTTTTAGCCAAAAATGAGCGAAAAACCTGTATGACGAACTAAACAGTTCTAAAAATCGAAGGGTTTATTATTCAAACAAGATTAAACGTTTGTTAAAAATATTTTCAACATCTGCAATTAAGGCAATACTACTTAATGATCTTAAATTTTGTAAATGGGTGATGACGTCACACGATACCCAAACCACCTTAATACCAAGCAATAGTATATTGACAAAAATTGTATAACTCGTGGAGATTTCAAATAAGGATTCCATCTTCTTCCAGAAACGAAATATAATATAAGGATGTCAACGAAAGGTCATCTTACCATAAATTGACCACATTGTAAGTGGCAGGAGATGAGATTGTAAGACATGGAGTTCTTGAGATCCAAGGATTGAGTGAGACAATCTACCATTAATGGGAACGTTTTCAAACTTAACAAAACGTTGATGTTTAATACTGAGATGGCTATCTCCCTATATATTGTAACTCTTAACCACTCTATTTGACGATGAACGACATTTCGGCGTATAATGTCCAGAATTTGTGTATAAATCATTGTGATTGTACAATGACCTCATGTTCTGCCTGCTTAATAGAGAGTAGATTTTAGATATGTCTGTAAAATTGACTACCTATAAATATTTTATCGAAGTCATAAATGTTCATTACTATCTATTTGTACTGTTTCATTTTCTTTCTAGAATTTATGGAACCACATCAAGACTTGATTCTGGCAAAGTATCCAATCAGCTCTAAGAAATTGCTGTGATTGGAACAACACTGCAAAAAAGTAATTTCCATCCATTTTTTATCTATTTACGGTACGACGTCCCAGATTATTTGCTGATCCTTTTAGAGGCTCATACGAAGTAATTGTCTAAAATTTGATTGTATAATTTCTCGGTGATCAGGATGAATGATAGAAAATATTTCCTATCGATTTTATCTCCAAACCAGAGGAAAACGGCTAATACCCTGAATATTTTAATCAAGATTCGGGGAATGACTGTTTTCCATGTTTTCTGTCAGTCTGAAAGCCATAATGTTTTATTTTTCTACGTCCTTGTACATTTTCCATATAAACATTGAAAATGGAGTTAATCTCACATTTCTTTTTTATTTAAAGTCGTTTTTAACGTAAAAATAAATCCTTTTACATTTTCTTTTATCTATCTTGGTTCAAACGCAAATACATGAAATACGGATGTGTTACGAATATGTTATTAAGATTTAATTTGAAAGAGGGTCTATGAGCGAAAGTCAAACACGAAAACACGAAGCACGAAGCCAAATCAGAGACAATAAATCACCATCAATAGGCATACAAAACTTGGAAAATGCACAACAAAACACAGATGAGATCTCCAACAGTGACAACAGCGGAACACACTCTCATGAGATGAGTAAAAGTCAAACAGAAGGAGACAATGACATCACACCATAGAAACATGAAGGACAGCATTATTGTTATGAACAATTTTCAAAGAGCTCACTGTAAAAAGAGAATTATCATAGGGGCGCAACTCAATGAATGCGGTGTCTTACATATATCAAAATGATGAAACTAAATTCAAATAATTTGAAATTCTTTCGCAGTATTATCGTTGGCTGGGGAAAAATATTTGAAATATTTGAAGGTATATATATATATATATTTGAAGGTCATAGCTGTTATTATAAAATTATGATTCAAAAGGACATTTAAAAATTGGAATTAAGTCAATTCTTAGTTTATGGTGCCCAGCCCGAGCATCTATAAGAAAACTTCCAAAATATTTTCTAACTGCTTGGAAGGAGTAAAAAGGAGGAGATCTCCAACAAGGCGACTGCATGGACAAACAATTAAAGTCTGGAATAAAAAAGGAGGAGATCTCCAACAAGACGACTCTACATCGACTAGTGGATTACACATGTGAGACAATAAAGGTGACAGCACGCAAAACATACAGCCGGAGATACTGAGAACAATCAAGGTAAAATATCACGTCAATGCCACAAGAATAAAACACACTGAATAAAAACACTCAGTATATTGAAACTTGTGGCACAAATGGCTGAACTTGCCTGGATCACCAAACTTCAGACTGCGTACCCTCTTGGTTTAAACGATCAAATTTATGGACAAGGAAACATTTCCTCAGCTTCTACCAATATCAACATCTTTTCAATTCGCCCAAACACTAAAAGGAAATACAGGTCACACGGGAAAAGACGAAACAGACAAAAAAGAAAACGATCCAGAATATACCGCTCTCTCAACGATTTACTTACAATAGCACGCAATGGCGGAAGACATGAGCTGTTACATGCTCTGTCGTCAATACCAGTTATACACTTGAAATCTATCTTGGATGAAGCAGAGGTTGCATTCTTAAGAAACACTGACTGATTCAGACTTAATATTATTGTCTCATTCGCACAGTATAAACTTTATCCTATTGTGAAAAACACCTCACCGAAAAGACGATTCATAAAAATCCCGTTTATTAACAAAGGTTTTGATCTTCTAAACATCTCTAATATTTTTCGGGATCATCGCGTACAAAGTACCATTCCTCAATATTTTGAAAATTTAGAGCCACCTCTTATTTGTACAAGAAACCTATTCGAAACTTTGTTTTTAACTATAATAAAGTTACAACGGATCCTGACATACATGAATCGTGTCCTGCTTCTTGAGAATGTGCAACTTCTAAATATTTCTACAAACCAGCTGGCCATGTTGTTACAGGTGACTTTTCAATTATCCAAGACAGACAGCTCCGTGGTCTTCTTAAAAAAGGACCTAAGTATAGAATCCCATCCAAGATAGATTTTGTCAAATGTCGTGAAGTGCTTACGGAAGCCTTAGATAATTATACGAAAAGATGGTGTAAATCAGAAGGAGTCGAACCGCATGCTCTGAATGACTGGAAAAACCTCATTTTAGATATAACGGATATTCGAATAGATAACTTCCATAAAAACCCTCATCTTTTTCAAAATCCACGTTCCAAATCAGAAAGTTATTTCAAATCCAAACTAAGTAAATTACATGAAAAATATGTCTTTGCACCAGCTGATAAAGCAGCCAACAACACCATTATCATTTGAAAACGTTACTACATATCAACTTTGATTTCGGAACTTTCGTCTACAAATACATATATCAAAAGCAATGAAAGTGCATCTAACATTTTAGGCAAGCATAACAGTGAACTGTCTTCATTCAATATCTCTATTTCTAAATTGGATCTCCCAACACTATATTGCATACCGAAACTGCACAAGTCTCCTTACAAATTTCGATTTATTGCTAATTCTAGTAACTGCTCCACTACAATTTTGTCTAGAAATCTGACGTCAGCACTTACTGCTATTAAAGAACACATAACTAGATATTGTGAAACGGTTCTAAACAGGAACGATGTAAATTTATTTTGGTCTATTAAGAATTCAGGGGATGTGATTGAAAAATGAAATCTGGAAATTTCCAAGCCAATACGATTTCTTCATACGACTTCTCTAATATGTACACCACACTTCCTCATGACAAAATTAATGATCGATTATCTAATCTCATTAAATGGTGTTTTGATCGAGAGCGAAAAACTTACATTTGTACATCTGAATCGAAGGGTTTCTTTTCCTCGACAGATTACAAATCATACAAATCATGGACATGTAGTGACCTGTGTAATGCCTTGTCCTTCCTCTTGGACAATATTTATGTTAGATTTGGTGAGGATCTATACAAGCAGGTTGTAGGAATTCCTATGGGTACTAACTGTGCGCCTCTTGTTGCAGATTTATTTTTATACACTTGTGAAAAAGAATTTATCCAAAATCTTCAAAAGCAAAGAAAATTTGATGAGCTGAAATGTTTCAATAATACTTCTAGGTATCTGGATGATATTCTAACCATTGACAATCCTGCTTTTGAATTATATAAGAATGAAATTTATCCACAAGAATTAACCCTTAACAAGGCAAACCTTTCAAATACAGAAACACCCTTTTTGGACCTAAATATCAAAATTGTAAACGGAAAGATTCATACAAGTGTATATGACAAAAGGGATGATTTTGGATTCAACATTGTAAATTTCCCTTGGCTTGACGGTGATGTTCCAAGATTACCGTCATACGGCATTTACATATCACAGCTCATCCGGTACGCTAGAGCATGTACTGATATTTTGGATTTTCACATTAGAAATTTACAAATTACCAAAAAACTTTTAGGTCAAGGTTTCCACTTTCATAAACTAGTTAAGACTTTCTGGAAATTTTACAAAAATTACAGTCAACTTCTTTTAAAATTCGGATCTATACATGCAACAGAGTACATTACTATGGGTATTACACAACCTGTCTTTTATGGTGATATGATAAACAAAATAAAAAGGATCAAAGATAGGCAGCATAACCATCGAAAATGCGTCAGAATCATCAAACGCCTTTTATACCGTGGGTATGATCCTAATGTCACCAGACGGACACTAGGCTTAGTACTTGACCAATCTACAGTCTTGTACAAGCGCATCCTTGAGACTTGCACTCTGACTGACTGTGACGACGGGACTCCATGACGGGCCCTGTCCAAACCTCTTTAGAGAAGACAGGGCCCCGACCACCTGTCCTCTCTGAATGTCAGTCGGACTCCTCGGGTGATTACATACATGAGCTCGCTACAGCCGGCAGAGCACGGACTGTATTACGCATGCCCTCTTTTTATATCCATTTACATATTCATCTGCGTCTATGGGGCCTCTGCGTTTCGCGGTCTTGTTTGTATGATGTCATCTTACAGTGAGGAGGTTGTTTTACACCACAATTGTACGTTCTTCGAGACCTCTGGGTAATTGGAGAAGTGAGAGGGTTGTGCGCACGTAATCCAGGATAACCACACCATTTGCTACTTGCGTGACAGATGGCCGTCCAAAGTCGGCACCGGTTACCCATTGGTCTCGTCGGTTTATGTGTAGTCTTTTGTGTTTGATGTTTACATGTCGTGTGTCTCTTTTCCGTCTCGTGCTGTACTCGTCTTTTGTGTTTTTGCATCGGGTGTTTTGGTGTTTTACTGTTGATGCTGCAACGGGGTCCTGTTGGAGATCTCCTCCCTTCTTTTCATAAAATAAAGAGGCAAAACTGAGCTAAATGCGCAGACTGAGCAAGAGTTTTGCAAATAGTGTGACATCTGATTATCTAGAAGGCCACCTTTCACTCAGTTCTGTTACATTAAATCAGACGCCAAGTCTTTGTAGCTAGTGTTCCAACTCCATACCTTCATGAAGAAAATTTCAAACCAATTTTCCTGCACCAGACACGTGTTTCGAATATTAAATCATCATCAGTGATGATTACAGCGGAGCCGCCAAAATTCATTTCAGTAGCGCCCTCTTGTTTTATCTTTAAAACTTAAACCTGTACATCCACCCCAAAGAGAGTGCGCGGCACCAAATCCCCCGCAGGAACGATCCAGCAGCATATCCAAACAAAATCAAAGTTCAAAATAGCATGCCTCTTCAATGCATTTGAAATTTTCTGTTACAAAATCTCTTGAAATTTCTAAAACGTGAGTCCTTTAGCATCATATCCCATCCATTCTGCTACGTCCTTTTCTACATTTTTGGACATAATGATTTTCATAATTTTGGGGCATTTTACATTGTTTAGACTGAGGATCACAGACGAGGGTTTAGTACCCAAAACGTGCATGTCTGGTCCATGCTGTAAATTTATCAGGTCTTAAATGAATTTGAAGACGTTTAATATTTGAACTACTTGGTGAGTGTCACTGCTGGTGGACCAAGAGTCCCCGAGGGCACATGTAGCCAAGTTCGATCAGCTTCGGTTGATCGTCTGTCTCTTCAGCGCATTTGAAATTTTCTGTTACAAAATTTCTTGAAATTTCTGAAACGTGGGTCCTGTAGCATCATATCCCACCCATTTTGCTACGTCTTTTGGTACATTTTGGACATAATTATATTCATACTTTTTGGGCATTTTACATTGATTAGACTGACGAGTGTTTAGTACCCGAAACGTGCATGTCTGGTCCATGCTGTAAATTTATCAGGTCTTAAATGATGCTATTGAATTTGAAGACGTTTAAAATTGGAGGGATGGCGTCAAGACGCCAACCTCCTTCAATTACGATGATATTTTTGAATGGAATGACAAGTTTCCGAAATAGCAAAAAAATGTATATGATGTCAAATCGATAAAGAGCCAAAACGAAGCTTCTTTCAGGCGACAGAGCTGGAAAGGTGTAGTTAATACACTTCTTAACATCAAGTCGCGGGGCAAGTTCTTTGGATGAGTGATTGATAGCTTTGGTTCACATGACTTTAGGTTTAGGACTGACTGTGACGACAGGACTCCATGACGTGCCCAGTCCAAATGTCGTACAGGACCCGTACCACCTGTCCTCTCTGAATGTCAGTCGGACTCCTCGGGAGATCACATACATGAGCTCGCTACAGCCGGCAGAGCACGGACTGTATTTCTTATGCCGTCGGTTTTTATATCCATTTACATATCCATCTGTGTGTTTCTTGGTCATGTTGTCTGTTTGAATATTCGTCTTACAGTGAAGAGGTTATTTTACACCGCAATTGTGCGTACTTTGAGACCTCTGGGTAATCGGAAAAGTGCGAGGGTGTTGCACACGTAATCCGTATAACGACACCGTCTGCTACTTGCGTAGCAGATGTCCGTCCTAAGTCGGCGCCAGTAGCCCATTGATCTCGTTGGTTTATTTGTGGTCTTTTTTGTTCATGTTTCTATGGTGTGAAGTGGTTTTCCTTTTCCCTTTTGCGTCTTTTTCTGTGAGTGTCTGCTCTGTGTTTTTGCATGTGGGTGTTTTGGAGTTTTGCTGTGGGTGCTGTAACCGAGTGTACGTTGTTGGAGATCCCCTTCAACCTTCTACGCTGTACATTTTATCTGAGATTGTTTTTCGCGGTATGTGATGATTTCCATTCAGGATTATGAAGGTTATCCTTCAATGCAAAATGTATTCGTTGTCGGAATATAACAACTAGGTGACTATTTGACATACATGTACATACAATTAGTCAGGCATTTCTACTTATTGTAATTTATTGCTTTGAGATTGAGATTAAAAACTTTTTACATCATATTGTGTAGGTATCGGTTTTCTTAACTGATTAATACTCGTATTGCAATGACTACCAACATGTTATATATACTCTGCAATGAGACACCTTGAATGATTTCTCTATATCACCGCGACCCACGTCCCATAAGGTTGCGTAAACAGGTATTAATCTAATTTTCTAGGAATATGTGCGTGTTAATGCATCAGATAAACAAGACCTTCAAAGAGATGCCTTGTCCTCAATTTATGCAAAATAAACCCGTTAATCCCTTAACGATAGAAAAAGTTCCCTATCATGTCTGATGATGGAAAAAGTCCTAACGCCATCCACCATCTCGCCATTGTACAGCGTATTAATGCAATTAAGGTTATATCCCAATACATACCGTAATTATTCTGTAATCTACTCAGAAACAAGTTTCACGGGTGGCGGCGTGGTTAGTGTTTACTTTGACAATATGAGTTGTAAATTGCAGTGTTTTTTTCGAATCCCTGCTGGGATTGGGGAACTTGATTGACATTTTAAGTCAAATAAAATCCAACTGTTTACGATCATTTGAATCTGTGTCATTTTGGTAGACATCATTACAGGAATCCATCATAAATCGGATTAGTTTTATTTTCTAAGTAATTGTCATTAATCAGGCTCATTTAGGTTACTCGCTATCTTAGAGTACAGCAGCACCATAATACTAGTATATAAATGTAAGGTGTAAAAATTGAAAAACACAAATGGGAAAACACAGAGTAGACAAGAACAGCAAGAGACGTAAAATGTACAAGAAAGACCAAATACCAAAGACGACATCAACACATTAAACACAAAAATACCACACATAAACCAACGAGACCAATGGGCAACCGGTGTGGCTTTAGGTCGACCATCTACCACGTTAGTAGCAAATGACGTGGTTATCTGGATTATGTGCGCACAGCTCTTCCACTTGTCCGGTTACCCAGCGGTCTAGAGCTTACTGTTGTGTATAATATCACCTCACTGTTAGCAGCCCAAGTAACATAGAAGTTCTCTCAAGTGACATTCTCTTGTCGAGAAAACCAAACACGTTTTGGAAACAACTTGTTATCAGCACATTTTACTTACCTGGGCCTTTATAGCCTCCTCCGGACTAAAGGTCGTAGACAGTTTGAGTTCTCTCCAGCCCACAGAGCAGGGACTGCTTTTCGTAGGTCCTTATGCTTTTGGTATCCATTTACATATTTATTTGTGTACTTGATTCTCAATGTCCTATTAGCGGCCCTTGTTGTGCTTCTCTATTCTTTGTTTCCGTGTTTTTAATTGATGTCGGTGTTGCAACCGAGTCATGTTGGAGATCCTCTCTTTTCTTTTCAATGTGGCCAAGTAATATTTCTGTAGAGATGAACTTTAGGGAATTGGGATTTTAACATCATGCCCAATTCTCCTCCTCATTCGGGCTGGGGACCTGCGATGAGTTTATCATCAACGAATCTAGTAAAATTGATCATTTTACCTGATCGAAGACTCATTACATACTTAAAATTCACAGTCAATTTTATCAAACATCTTCCGAGTGTCAAAGTAAAGTACGGAATCAAATTTTCTGTTAAAGTGCCATTAGGTCACTAATGACAATAGTCAAAGAAAATCGCTCTAAAAATCTACTGACAGTTTCAGCAATTCTTTAGAGGGTGAAATCAGTAGGTGAAAGTGAACACATATTGTTTACGTAGAAACTAAAGCTCGGTGGACCAGGAGTCACCGAGGGCACATGTAGCAAAGTTCAATCAATTTCGCTTGGTCGTTTCTTCAAACGCATTTCAAAATTTCTGTTTACAAAATTTTCTCAAATTTCTAAAACCTGGGTTCTGAAGCATCATATCCCAGCCTTCTTGCTACGCCTTTCGGTTTATTTAGGACATAATTTTCACAGATTTTGACCGCATTTCATTGCTTAGATTGAGGATCACTGACGAGGGTTAAATACCCGAAACGTGCATGTCTGGTCCATGCTGTAAATTTATCTGCTCTAAAATGATGCTAATAAATTTGAAGACGTTAAACATAAATATAGGATCTCAAATGAATTTTCATTTCATACTATGTATTATGAAACGAGTTGTGTGTTTTATATCACCGAGCCTTGGCGAGGGGATATAAAACGCACAACGAGTTTCATAATACATCGTATGAAATGAAAATTCATTTGAGATTCTTTTTATCACATGATATTGCCTAAAAATGTGTATTTCTAACGTGAAATCAACGTTTCCGAGAACTATAGAGGCGAACCACGCCGTGATTTAGAAGTCGTCTGCTACGCCATGAGAAGTAGTGTCCCCATCGTATTCGATATTCTGTGCGTAAGAGAAAAGTATTTCAAATTTGAATAGTATTTTAATGTAAGAATTATTTAACAACAACAATTTTAATCATTGATATTGACTCTGGGTCTGAATTTAACAGTTGACCGATATTTGAAAGGTCACATTTGTCAAGGTTTATGTGATTAGGTTCCAACCTTGACCAATCGCGTTCAAGCAGAGCGATATGTAACGTGTTATCATATCATATATTTATGAAATGGCTTTATGAAACTGCAGAACGGGTGTATCATGTGATAAATTCATATATTTAAACACCAAAGAAGTACCTATCAGTTATTCAGTCTCAAGTCGAGATGGTAAGGCAAAATCGTTAGAATTTCCATTGGAACAGAAGTGAGACCAGGTATCCGGGAAGAGTCAGCGTCTCCTGTTTGCATGCAACACCCGTCGCAACAGCTCCATGAAAACTTGTCAAATTCGATGATTGTCTCGATGTACGTGTACATATTGATGTACATATTAGGTATATGTGTCTTGTTTGGTGATGATTACAGCCATTCATTCGCAATCTAGAATGTCACCATCTGTGCATTTCAACAATTAATGCATCATGGGTGATGAACTAGGCCTAGAGAGAACAAATCCAAATAGTGGATATCTAAAGAACGAAATTATAAGCATGGTCTAAACGGGATCATATTCTGTCTATCGACAACATATAAGAATGAAATTTATCCGCAAGAAATGACGCTGAACAAAGCAAACGTTGCAACCATTAATACACCTTTTTAACCTCATTGTCATGATTGTAAATAGAGAAAAGTCATACGAGTGTGTATGAAAAAGAGATGTATTTTATTTCAACATAGTAAATTTTCCGACAGTGATGTTCCTTGACTACAGTCATACGATATGTAACGCCAGAGAATGCGCTAATGTTTTTGATTTTCAACGTAGAAATTTACAAATTACCAGGAAACTTAAGGAGTACAGGTTAATGTTTCCCCTTTCATAAAAATCTTAATTGTTGTATAAAGTAGTCATAATTTCCTGTATAAATCGCTCCTTATCAATTGCCAGAATAATTCCAGTGATTTCAAAGGTTAACCAGTTAGCAATTTCATGAAAAACGAAGTTAATATTTTGGATTCGCAAACTCTCGAGTAAGACGGTTTGAAATCAAGAAAAACAATTGCGACCGATCGAGTAGTAATAAATAAGTCACAAAAGCATGTCTCTGATTACAAGCTCAGAATACAACGACTTCGTTCATGGGGGCAAGGCTACTGAGAGAAACTACTCAACCAAGGGTATATGTTATTAAGTGACTGACTTTGTCACTACAAAAATGATTTAGGTAATGCAATGAAAATCGTATATTTTTAAAAGAACTACAAAAAACCCCACCGAATTTGACACATCTCACAGGTTTTGACAATTTTGACACTTTAAACGCATGGCTATACAGATGCTATTTTTTAAGTTACGGGTGTTGCTAGTAAGCAGGATATACTAAAGTCTTAAGACAATTAAATTCACATTTCTAACTTTTGATTTTAGTTATTTTGATTACGATAGATTTGTCGTTATTAAGGTTCTGTAAGATTGTGATTTTTGAGCTGTATAATTGGGTTTTTGTTTGACTTTCACTCTCTACTCAATATCATTATATCGGACAATCTTGCACTATGACTGAGCGAGCTCCAGAAACTTTACCATCTTTATGATGGTACCAACAGTCGAGCTCCTCTAATGAGATTTAGATACTAGTAGTACACATCATGGAAATCAGTTGTCATGGTTATTTATAACATTTTGTTCATTTCAAAACTGCATGTAGATGGGTTCAATATAGCATACCGGTAGTATTCTTTTGGTGAACCTTGTTTTGTTAATTGGTCCTCCTACATGTATTGTATTCTTAGAGAATGTTATGAAAAAAGAGTGGCCATCAATGACGTGTGGGTCCAGTCAATTAGGGATGAATTGGATAAATTAGGTTTAGGATATATATTTAATGAACCATGTAATAGATACAGTTACAAGATTATTGAACAAAGATTTACTGATATTGTTGTACAAAACATGTTTTCAAAAATAGTAAACAGTCCGAAAGGTTTTATCTATCAGCATTTAGTTAATCATTTTTGTATTCAAATTATTTATTGAAATCTATTGGTTTAAACAGAGGAATTACATTACTAAATTTAGAATTTGTGGACATGATCTTAACATTGAAAGAGGAAGATACACTGGGGTGGGGCGTTCGAATAGAAAATGTACCTTATGTAATTTATATGATATTGAGGATGAATTCCACTTTGTACTTAAATGTCCTTTTTATGTTGATATACGTCAAAAATACATCAAAAGATACTATTATATCAGACCTAGTGTTTTTAAATTAATTCAATTGTTAAGTACCGTTAATGTCAAAGAATTAAGAAATTTAGGCAAATATCTAGAGGAAGCATCAAAGATTAGACTGCAATCATTATAACTGTGTATATGTGTGTTTGTGATTTTATTTTCTATAAATATGATTCATACGTAATAATCTGCTATATCACGGCAATTTTTGATATATATTCATTGTTTTACTACATATAATATATAAGTTAGTAACATTATTACATTTACCACTATCATTATTATTACTGATGTTTCTCTATCATGACACTCACTCTCACTGTAATTACTATTTATCATTATATTTTGTAAATATTGTATATATTATATGTTCCTTATTCTGATGTGTCTCTGGCACAAAGAAATATATACTTGAACTTGAACTTGCATATATACACAAATGGGCATGCAGTAGACTGAACCATCATGGGGTATCTCTACTGCCTCAGTACTACGAATAGAGGGGAACGGTTGGCTTGGCGATAATTAAGACTCTAAATATCACGGGTCAATGAGTTCCCATCAAAAATAAAAGATCAATACAGCAAACTGATAGAGTACTATCTATGGAAAAGAAGAAGAAGAAGCTCGCACATGCAGAAAATAAAGTCCCCAGTTCTATTTCTAATTATACATAAAACAGATGACTGGCAGGCGTGCGTTAGCGAGCAAAAAAGCTTATATTTCTTGAATTTTCACATCATAGAACTTGGGTAATGATTGTCAGTTTAAATATGTAAATAAAACATATAACAAGCGAAAGCGAGCCAGCGAATTTTTTTTCAGAACTGGAATAAAATTCTCTATTCCAATCGTGTCTTTTTTCAGTTTCATTAGTTTTAGTGCCCTTGAAAATAACCTATGTAATAAATTCTGGCTCGCTTCCGCTCACCAGAGAAATTTTTTTTGAAATGCTAACGGCAAAATATGATCAAAATGAAAGATTTCCAATACAAATTCATGATTTTATATTTTTCAAATATTATGACAACAAATGGGGAATCGGGGCTTAATCTTATGAAATATGTATATTACTTTTAAAAAAAAAACTATGCTTCGAAAATTCCGGGGGGGGGGGGGTGTCCGGACCCCCACCCGTCTGGATCCGCACCCGGCCAATCTCTAATTGGTATATAATTGGTTCTTTTTAATCCTTTATAATTAACAGTGCAGCATAACAAATCAGAATCCGGAATTTCTATACCGTTATATATTCCAAATGTAGAGTGTCCGCTTTCACATCCACAGAAGAAAAAAAAAGGTTGAGGCTATTCCTCACCAACCTAGAGCACACAAATCCGGAATTCTAGTACAATAAAACCCATGACGGATAAGTCAAGATTCCGGTTGATAATGTAAACCGAAGAAACATACCGCATTATCGTCGTTCATTCATTTAAAATGTTTTTAAATTATTGTAAAATGGTTTCGGAAATGTTTTTGAAAATGTTTTGAAAACGTGATTTTGTGGAGTTTTAATAACACTTTAAAAACATTTTTATTAAACATTGCTTAATATTTAAAAACGGGCCTAACACAGCGGTGCTCAGCGTTAGTGACCAGTGGCGGATTTAGAGGGGGGGCCAGGGGGCCCGCCCCCCCCCCCTTTTTTCACCCAAAGTTATTGATTCAGAATACTCTTTTTATGCTTAATCTCTTTACTTTTGGGGAAATTTTCGGCTCGCTTCGCTCGCCACACTTAATTTTTCATTAGCTGTCTATTTTTTCGTCTTCACTTTGTCTTGAACTTTCTTTGTCATCGTGTTTGAACGGATTCATATGTCATAAACATATACAAAATTCAAAATTAAATTAACACTTGAATAATTACCAAATGCTTCATTTTCATGGGCTGATCTAACCAGTTTAGACAGGTGGATAGTGGGGTTGCAATGCCCTAATCTTCCCAACCTTCCCCAATTGGTCAAACAAAAACAGAGGATGGAAAATGAGAGAGATATTGTAATCTTATGACAAAATGTAACCATCTATTCCAAAAATTTCCCGGCTCGCTCCGCTCGCCAATTTAGAATAATATATATACATGTATGTATATATACATGTATGTAGAAAAAAATGTTAAAGCACCACAGAAACGATGTATTATTTTCACATATTTTATTGTTACACGTGTTTCGGCCGTATCAAAGGCCTCTTCAGACAATAATGTACGAAACAAAGTATTGGTACATGCAATATATTGATGAAAAAACATGATAAGTAAATAAGATTAAGTACTAAGCACTCCTTGGTCACGTATGCTTACTTCAAGGGAAAAGTAAATAAATGATATTATATACATGTATGTATATATACATGTATTGATGACTGAACCAAAACAAAAAAAAAGAAAACTTCAAATCTTAAAATTTCCCGGCTCGCTACGCTCGCCAGTATACCTATAAACTTAAGTAAACGTATCAAGAAACTCAATCTTCTAAATGCAACATGCAGTTGGAATGGAATGACCCCCCCCCCCCCCAACTTATTAATTAAAATCACCAGTCTTGAGCTTCAGGGCTTCAGGTTTTGGAGGTCTTTCTGTTTTTACGTCTTCGACCTTTTTTTTTTTTTTTTTTTTTTTTTGCTTGACAGTTTTCTTCGAGCTGAAACTTTGCCCCCCCCCCCCCCCTTTTCTGAAATCCTAGATCCGCCACTGGTGACGTCATAGTAGGTAATTAGTAGGTAACATTGTCTATACAGCTACAGATATTATTTCGCTCTGTACGTTCGTATAGGCGTTATACAGACACTGTGGGAATAAACAAATTATTATTTGATAACAGTTTTAAAAAATTATAAAAATGGTTCTTAAGAACGATATAGCACAATGTTATTAAAATGTTTTGAAAATGTTTTGTCCTTAGCTTAGAATGTTTTAAGAAAGTTTTGAAAATATTTTTGAAAAATATTTTAAGAAAACACAAATACGATCTTTTCGAAATGTTTCGAAAATATTTTGTGCTTCCTGGGTACATAGCTTCACCACCCTAAAGACGTTTTCTCTCGTTGGACTATTATAGAGGAGATACATAGCTTCACCACCCTAAAGACGTTTTCTCTCGTTGGACTATTATAGAGGAGATACATAGCTTCACCACCCTAAAGACGTTTTCTCTCTATGGACTTTTATAGAGGAGAAACATAGCTTCACCACCCTAAAGACGTTTTCTCTCTATGGACTTTTATAGAGGAGATACATAGCTTCACCATCCTAAAGACGTTTTCTCTCGTTGGACTATTATAGAGGAGATACATAGCATCATCACCCTAAAGACGTTTTCCCTCTACGGACTATTATAGAGGAGAAACATAGCTTCACCACCCTAAAGACGTTTTCTCTCGTTGGACTATTATAGAGGAGATACATAGCTTCACCACCCTAAAGACGTTTTCCCTCTACGGACTATTATAGAGGAGATACATAGCTTCACCACCCTAAAGACGTTTTCCCTCTATGGACTATTATAGAGGAGATACATAGCTTCACCACCCTAAAGACGTTTTCTCTCTATGGACTTTTACAGAGGAGATACATAGCTTCACCACCCTAAAGACGTTTTCTCTCTATGGACTATTATAGAGGAGATACATAGCTTCACCACCCTAAAGACGTTTTCTCTCTATGGATATTATAGAGGAGATACATAGCTTCACCACCCTAAAGACGTTTTCTCTCTATGGACTATTATAGAGGAGATACATAGCTTCACCACCCTAAAGACGTTTACTCTCTATGGATATTATAGAGGAGATACATAGCTTCACCACCCTAAAGACGTTTTCTCTCTTTGGACTTTTATAGAGGAGATACATAGCTTCACCACCCTAAAGACGTTTACTCTCTATGGATATTATAGAGGAGATACATAGCTTCACCACCCTAAAGACGTTTTCTCTCTATGGACTTTTATAGAGGAGAAACATAGCTTCACCACCCTAAAGACGTTTTCCCTCTATGGACTATTATAGAGGAGATACATAGCTTCACCACCCTAAAGACGTTTTCCCTCTATGGACTATTATAGAGGAGATACATAGCTTCACCACCCTAAAGACGTTTTCCCTCTACGGACTATTATAGAGGAGAAACATAGCTTCACCACCCTAAAGACGTTTTCCCTCTACGGACTAATATGAATCAAGGCAAAGCCTTTTTGTGCGAGCGGAGAGAAAATAGATATGATTATATAAAATAAAAAAAGATCTTTCTTTTTTATTTTGACTATGATGGTTTATCTTATCTTACAAAACTTTCTATTTGATGATTGCCAAAAAGGTAGTGTAAGGCGAGTGGAAACACGGAAGCATTTGTAAACTTGATCTAGACCAGCAGATGAACATTTTAAGGGGGGGGGGGGGCTTAAAAAATATAGTTCTTTAAAAATATGGTTCTTTATAATTCATTTTTATTTTGTAAGAATAATGTTTAGGCTAGCTGAAAATAAATTACTTAAGAACAAAAGAAAAAAACAAACATATTCCGACTTCTGACAGTACGAAACCACCGAGACGAGAAAAACAATCAGAGCGAAACGTCTCGTTTAAGACCGGAAATGTCGGATTTCCCGTGGTTACGCCGCCTTGTTGATGCTTTATCGTTACCTGATTTACGAAAAATATTTTCAATAAATTTAACTTATAAACAAAAATTGAGTATAACATATACGTCTACTTGGAGTCGAAAAAAAAAATTTAAATGGCAATATCCAGCATCTCCGCAGCAACTCTGTCTGCGAGGGGACGAAAGTTTTTGAAAGCATAGTAGTACATTCTCATTCTTTGATTCAGCATATTTTCTCAATAAGATATGTGTATACGCGTTACCATAAGGGCGAGCTTCGCTCGCTATTATAGAGGAGAAACATAGCTTCACCACCCTAAAGACGTTTTCCCTCTACGGACTTTTATAGAGGAGATACATAGCTTCACCACCCTAAAGACGTTTTCTCTCGTTGGACTATTACAGAGGAGATACAGAGCTTCACCACCCTAAAGACGTTTTCTCTCTACGGACTATTATAGAGGAGATACATAGCTTCACCACCCTAAAGACGTTCTCTCTCTATGGACTTCAAATTCAATAGCATCATTTTAAAACAGATCATGTATGCTATTATTTAGTCAAGAAGAGCACTGGTTTTATGCGTTGTAATTATTACTTTATGTGATATCACACCTTTGGTGTTTTAGGATGTATATTCTTAGAAAAAAATATTACTTTGATTTTATAATAAGAGACAATATAAGGAGGTCACCACACAAAATTTTGAGAATTTGGAAGTTATGAGATTTTGCAGCCATTGATTGTATATGTAATATGACCATAGTGATTATGTGCCTGCAGCTGAAAAATTTTACAGCTTCAAGGCTTGAATTCTGAACCTCCTGCATGCTAAGCTAGCATTCTACCTTGGTTTGAAGGTATCTTGAAGAATATCAGCCAATACATGATTAATACATAAGAAGGTTTAAGGTTGCACAAATTGGAATTCTGCGTCTCCCCCCTCCCCATCGGGAGGAGACGTATCGTTTTGATTTTGTGTCCGTCTGTCTGTCCACCTGTCACAAATCCTGTCTGGGCCATATCTCTTAAACAGTTTAACGGATCACTTTCATATTTTAGTATTTAGTTAAGCATGATCTAAAGGTTTCACATCACCATGACCCAAGGTCATGTGATCAAGGTCAAAGGTGAAATTGGACTTTGTTTGTGCAAATGCATGTACTACTGTGACAAATCGTGTCCACACCATATCTCTTGAACCGTTTAACGGATCACTTATGTCTCCCCCCCCCCCCCCCCCCCACTGGAGGAGACATATTAATTTGACTTTGCCTCCATCTGTCTGTATGACCGTCCGTCACAAATCATGTCCGGGCCATATCTCTTGAACTGTTCAAGGCATCACTTTCATATTTCAATATGTAGTTGCTTATGATCCAAAGGTTTCACATCTCCTTGACCCAATGTCATGTGATCAAGGTCAAGGTCACTTAGTACATTTTTAATGTGTGTTGTGGGGGGGGGGGGGGGGGCATCTGTTTTTTTCCAAAAACAATTTTATAATTATTTATTGTACTTGCAGTTACGATTGGTACCTCTTTATCATTGGTACAAAATTTGCGGACCTAGTGGTATTCATATAGATTTTTAGCTCACCTCGACAAAGAAGAGGGTGGCTTATGCTATTGCCTCGGCATCGGCGTCCGCACTTTAGGTTAAGGGACAGGTCCATTCCCAGTTAACTATACCTCCTACATCAACCAAACTTGCATGGATGATGCATCTGAAGATGCTTACCACAATGCATGGTATGGATGCTGCATCTGACCTACATTTCACGTTTGAGTGAGCAGGTTAGATAAAATGGGACAGGTCCATTCCCGGCTTACTATAAGTCCTACATCAACCAAACTTGCATGGATGATGCATCTGAGGATGCTTATCACAATGCATGGTACGGAGGCTGCATCTGACCTACGTTTCATGCTTGAGTGAGCAGGTTTGATAAAATGGTACAGGTCCATTCTCAGCCAACTATAAGTCCTACATCAACCCAACTTGCATGGATGATGCATCTGAGTATGCTTACTGCAATACAGAGGCATCTGACCTACATTTCACACTTTAGTGAGCAGGTTGAGTAAAATATGGGACAGGTCCTTTCCCGGCTAACTGTAAGTCCTACATCAACCAAACTTGCATGGATAGTACATTTGAGAATTTTTAGTACAACACATTGTAAGAAGGCTGCATCTGACCTACATTTCAGGCTTGAGTGAGCAGGTTAAGTAAAATGGGATAGGTCCATTCTCACCTTCATTCCTAGCTAATTATAAATCCAACATCAGGCAAACTTATATGGGTAATGCCTATATGTATGGGTGGTGCATATGCACATTAACATATAAACAGCTTGTATAGAGACAATGTTGCTGTCGAGGTAAGTGTTATCATCTCTGATGACCTACTAGTATGTTTATGTATGTATTAACATTCTTTTACAATAGACTAAGTCATAAGTTTTGATAAAGATTTCCTATTTTACATATACACGTACTTGTAAATGATCCTTTTGTCGATACATTTCCATCAGAGACCATTTTCCTTGATATTGTAATTTATTTTTGAAAAATTTGAATATGCGCCATGTTTTTTTAATGGTAAGGGATCACGCTGTCATATTCATAAGAAATACAATATAACGCTCATATTCCTTGTACATTATGGCAATCAGATGACAATTCTTCACATTGTGCCTTAATTTTCATAGCTTTAATGTTTGGAAGCATAAAAAGTTAATTGTGTTCATTAATGTCATATCCATTTCTGTTTGATCTTAATGTATAGCATTTTCTCAAATGGGAGTTGATGAAATATTTTTCATAGCTTCTGCATTGTTGAAATGAGAATCATAAATTGTTAAGGTTTATTTAATGCACTGATGTAGAATTTAACAGATCATGCTCATCATGCAATGTCTATGTAATTTTGTGTACACTATGTGAGTTTTTCATAATGGCACAAAACATGTTTAAGATTAAGCATGAAGATTTCATTGAATTAATCTCCAAGTACATGTATATCCTGTTGTATCTTTGCCAAACACTGAAACATTTTGTATCTCTATTTGTACATTCATCTGATTCTGTTTGTTTGTTCATCAGGATAATTTAGTATGTGTGTAGTTTACATTACTGGTATCTACTTGTTCATGTACTAGACAATATTAAAAACATGCATGTTGATGAAGCCGGTATCTTTTAGCTTATACGTCATAATATTTAGAGAAAATAAGAATCTCAACTGTTTACTTTTGATTTAATACAATTGTATTACTTTTATGTTTTCCTGATTAAATTTGACTGGAAGTGCTTTTCTTTATATATAATCCTTCATTATGACAACAGAAGCATATTGAGTCAACAGATGAGTTTAAAATAATATCAAGAGCTTGTACTACGGAAATAAAGGATAGTATATACATATATTGTGTATGAATTGTGTATAAGCTAAAAAATGTTATGATCGCTGAGCGATATAAGTCCCCTACCGGCGGCATACATTTATGTCCTGCAACTCTGCCTATGAATTACTCTTCAATTAAACAAGAGTTTTAATTAAACTTTCTGTCTGTGCAGCTCAGTTCTGAGGTTTTATCTGCTTTATCGATTCGAAAAAGAGGTCAAGCGTGACGAAAGTTGAACTTGCTCTGTAACTATCCAAGACTAAGCTGAGAGTCAAATTTTACCTGAATATCACTATTTGTTGCAGAAAAAAAGTCCGGAAAACTGACAAAACTGAATTGTGCAAGTCATCAAGGGGCATAACTCCTCGAAAAATAGGTCAAGCGTGACAAAAGTCGAATTTGCCCTGTAACTATCCAAGACTAAGCTGAGTATCAAATTTCACCTGAATATCTTTCTTTGTTGCAGGAAAAAGTCCGGAAAACTGACAAAAATTGAATTTTCCAAGTCATCAAGGGGCATAACTCCTCGAAAAATGATCAAACGTGACGAAAGTTAAACTTGCTCTGTACTATCCAAGACCAAGCTATGTATCAAATTTTCACCTGAATATTTCTATATGTCGCAGACAAAAGTCCGGAAAACTGACAAAAACTGAATTTTCCCAGTCATCAAGGGACATAACTTCTCGAAAAAAGGTTAAGGGTGATGACTGTCAAACTTGCTCTGTAACTATCCAAGACCAGGCTGTGTATTAAATTTCATCTGAATATCTCCATCTGTTGCAGAAAAAAGTCCGGAAAACTGACAAAAACTGAATTTTCCAAGACATCAAGGGGCATAACTCCTCGAAGAATAGGTCAAGCGTGACGAAAGTCATACTTGCTCTGTAACTATCCAAGACCAAGCTGTGTATCAATTTTCATCTGAATATCTCCATCTGTTGCAGAAAAAAGTCCGGAAAACTGACCAAAACAGAATTTTCCAAGTCATCAAGGGGCATAACTCCTCGAAAAATAGGTCAAGCGTGACGAAAGTCAAACTTGCTCTGTAACTATCCAAGACCAAGCTGTGTATCAAATTTCATCTGAATATCTCTATCCGTTGCAGAAAAAAGTCCGGAAAACTGACAAAAACAGAATTTTCAAAGTCATCAAGGGGCATAACTCCACGAAAAATAGGTTAAGCGTGACGAAAGTCAAACTTGCTCTGTAACTATCCAAGACCAAGCTGTGTATCAAATTTCATCTCAATATCTCCATCCGTTGCAGAAAAAAGTCCGGAAAACTGATATTCGGACAGACGGACAGACGGAGGGACAGACGGAGGGACAGACGGACAGACTGACGGACGGACGGACGGACAGACAGACCGAGAGGAAACTAAGAGTCCCCTTCGGCGTTGCCGGTAGGGGACTAAAAAAAGAGGAATTGTAAATTGGTGGATAAAATCTACATGTCAAAGGAATGAATGGTAATGCTGACAATAGAATAATCCCCAGAAAGAAAACCTATCACTGTAAAAAGATTAAATTATCAATGAAGCTGAATCTATCATGATTTAAGAATGAAGCTCTGTATATCGTCTATTATAGTCCGTAGAGAGAAAATGTCTTTATGGCGGTGTATCTCTCTACCACCTCTATGATAGTCCATAGAGAGAAAACGTCTTTAGAGTGGTGAAGCTCTGTATCTCTTTTATACTAGTCCGTAGAGAGAAAACGTCTTCAGGGTGGTGAAGCTATGTATCTCCTCTATAATAGTCCATAGAGAGAAAACGTCTTTAGGGTGGTGAAGCTATGTATCTCCTCTATAATAGTCCAAAGAGAGAAAACGTCTTTAGGGTGGTGAAGCTATGTATCTCCTCTATAAAAGTCCACAGAGAGAAAACGTCTTTAGGGTGGTGAAGCTATATGTATCTCCTCTTTAATAGTCCATAGAAAGAAAACGTCTTTAGGGTTGTGAAGCTCTGTATCTCTTCTATAATAGTCCAACGAGAGAAAACGTCTTTAGGGTGGTGAAGCTATATGTATCTCCTCTTTAATAGTCCATAGAAAGAAAACGTCTTTAGGGTGGTGAAGCTATGTATCTCCTCTATAATAGTCCAACGAGAGAAAACGTCTTTAGGGTGGTGAAGCTATGTATCTCTTCTATAATAGTCCAACGAGAGAAAACGTCTCTAGGGTGGTGAAGCTATGTATCTCCTCTATAATAGTCCATAGAGAGAAAACGTCTTTAGGGTGGTGAAGCTATGTATCTCCTCTATAATAGTCCATAGAGAGAAAACGTCTTTAGGGTGGTGAAGCTATGTATATCCTCTATAATAGTCCATAGAGAGAAAACGTCTTTAGGGTGGTGAAGCTATGTATCTCCTCTATAATAGTCCACAGAGAGAAAACGTCTTTAGGGTGGTGAAGCTATGTATCTCCTCTATAATAGTCCATAGAGAGAAAACGTCTTTAGGGTGGTGAACCTATGTATCTCCTCTATAAAAGTCCATAGTGAGAAAACGTCTTTAGGGTGGCGAAGCTATGTATCTCCTCTATAAAAGTCCATAGAGAGAAAACGTCTTTAGGGTGGTGAAGCTATGTATCTCCTCTATAATAGTCCACAAAGAGAAAACGTCTTTAGGGTGGTGAAGCTATGTATCTCCTCTATAATAGTCCATAGAGAGAAAACGTCTTTAGGGTGGTGAAGCTATGTATCTCCTCTATAATAGTCCATAGAGAGAAAACGTCTTTAGGGTGGTGAAGCTATGTATCTCCTCTATAATAGTCCATAGAGAGAAAACGTCTTTAGGGTGGTGAAGCTATGTATCTCCTCTATAATAGTCCATAGAGAGAAAACGTCTCTAGGGTGGTGAAGCTATGTATCTCCTCTATAATAGTCCAACGAGAGAAAACGTCTTTAGGGTGGTGAAGCTATGTATCTCCTCTATAATAGTCCATAGAGAGAAAACGTCAGCTATGTATCTCCTCTATAATAGTCCATAGAGAGAAAACGTCTTTAGGGTGGTGAAGCTATGTATCTCCTCTATAATAGTCCATAGAGAGAAAACGTCTTTAGGGTGGTGAAGCTATGTATCTCCTCTATAATAGTCCATAGAGAGAAAACGTCTTTAGGGTGGTGAAGCTATGTATCTCCTCTATGATAGTCCATAGAGAGAAAACGTCTTTAGGGTGGTGAAGCTATGTATCTCCTCTATAATAGTCCATAGAGAGAAAACGTCTTTAGGGTGGTGAACCTATGTATCTCCTCTATAAAAGTCCATAGTGAGAAAACGTCTTTAGGGTGGTGAAGCTATGTATCTCCTCTATAAAAGTCCATAGAGAGAAAACGTCTTTAGGGTGGTGAAGCTATGTATCTCCTCTATAATAGTCCACAAAGAGAAAACGTCTTTAGGGTGGTGAAGCTATGTATCTCCTCTATAATAGTCCATAGAGAGAAAACGTCTTTAGGGTGGTGAAGCTATGTATCTCCTCTATAATAGTCCATAGAGAGAAAACGTCTTTAGGGTGGTGAAGCTATGTATCTCCTCTATAATAGTCCATAGAGAGAAAACGTCTTTAGGGTGGTGAAGCTATGTATCTCCTCTATAATAGTCCATAGAGAGAAACGTCTCTAGGGTGGTGAAGCTATGTATCTCCTCTATAATAGTCCAACGAGAGAAAACGTCTTTAGGGTGGTGAAGCTATGTATCTCCTCTATAATAGTCCATAGAGAGAAAATGTCAGCTATGTATCTCCTCTATAATAGTCCATAGAGAGAAAACGTCTTTAGGGTGGTGAAGCTATGTATCTCCTCTATAATAGTCCATAGAGAGAAAACGTCTTTAGGGTGGTGAAGCTATGTATCTCCTCTATAATAGTCCATAGAGAGAAAACGTCTTTAGGGTGGTGAAGCTATGTATCTCCTCTATAATAGTCCATAGAGAGAAAACGTCTTTAGGGTGGTGAAGCTATGTATCTCCTCTATAATAGTCCATAGAGAGAAAAACGTCTTTAGGGTGGTGAAGCTATGTATCTCCTCTATGATAGTCCATAGAGAGAAAACGTCTTTAGGGTGGTGAAGCTATGTATCTCCTCTATAATAGTCCATAGAGAGAAAACGTCTTTAGGGTGGTGAACCTATGTATCTCCTCTATAAAAGTCCATAGTGAGAAAACGTCTTTAGGGTGGTGAAGCTATGTATCTCCTCTATAAAAGTCCATAGAGAGAAAAACGTCTTTAGGGTGGTGAAGCTATGTATCTCCTCTATAATAGTCCACAAGAGAGAAAACGTCTTTAGGGTGGTGAAGCTATGTATCTCCTCTATAATAGTCCATAGAGAGAAAACGTCTTTAGGGTGGTGAAGCTATGTATCTCCTCTATAATAGTCCATAGAGAGAAAACGTCTTTAGGGTGGTGAAGCTATGTATCTCCTCTATAATAGTCCATAGAGAGAAACGTCTTTAGGGTGGTGAAGCTATGTATCTCCTCTATAATAGTCCATAGAGAGAAAACGTCTCTAGGGTGGTGAAGCTATGTATCTCCTCTATAATAGTCCATAGAGAGAAAACGTCTTTAGGGTGGTGAGCTATGTATCTCCTCTATAATAGTCCATAGAGAGAAAACGTCAGCTATGTATCTCCTCTATAATAGTCCATAGAGAGAAAACGTCTTTAGGGTGGTGAAGCTATGTATCTCCTCTATAATAGTCCATAGAGAGAAAACGTCTTTAGGGTGGTGAAGCTATGTATCTCCTCTATAATAGTCCATAGAGAGAAACGTCTTTAGGGTGGTGAAGCTATGTATCTCCTCTATAATAGTCCATAGAGAGAAAACGTCTTTAGGGTGGTGAAGCTATGTATCTCCTCTATGATAGTCCATAGAGAGAAAACGTCTTTAGGGTGGTGAAGCTATGTATCTCCTCTATGATAGTCCATAGAGAGAAAACGTCTTTAGGGTGGTGAAGCTATGTATCTCCTCTATAATAGTCCATAGAGAGAAAACGTCTTTAGGGTGGTGAAGCTATGTATCTCCTCTATAATAGTCCATAGAGAGAAAACGTCTTTAGGGTGGTGAAGCTATGTATCTCCTCTTTAATAGTCCGTAGAGAGAAAACGTCTTTAGGGTGGTGAAGCTATGTATCTCCTCTATAATAGTCCAACGAGAGAAAACGTCTTTAGGGTGGTGAAGCTATGTATCTCCTCTATAATAGTCCGTAGAGAGAAAACGTCTTTAGGGTGGTGAAGCTATGTATCTCCTCTATAAAAGTCCAACGAGAGAAAACGTCTTTAGGGTGGTGAAGCTATATGTATCTCCTCTTTATAAGTCCATAGAAAGAAAACGTCTTTAGGGTGGTGAAGCTATGTATCTCCTCTATAATAGTCCATAGAGAGAAAACGTCTTTAGGGTGGTGAAGCTCTGTATCTCCTCTGTAATAGTCCAACGAGAGAAAACGTCTTTAGGGTGGTGAAGCTATGTATCTCCTCTGTAATAGTCCATAGAGAGAAAACGTCTTTAGGGTGGTGAAGCTATGTATCTCCTCTGTAATAGTCCATAGAGAGAAAACGTCTTTAGGGTGGTGAAGCTATGTATCTCCTCTATAATAGTCCATAGAGAGAAAACGTCTTTAGGGTGGTGAAGCTATGTATCTCCTCTATAATAGTCCATAGAGAGAAAACGTCTTTAGGGTGGTGAAGCTATGTATCTCCTCTATAATAGTCCGTAGAGAGAAAACGTCTTTAGGGTGGTGAAGCTATGTATCTCCTCTATAATAGTCCAACGAGAGAAAATGTCTTTATGGTGGTGAAGCTATGTATCTCCTCTATAATATCCATAGAGAGTAAACGTCGTTAGGGTGATGAAGATATGTATCTCCTATAATAGTCCGTAGAGAGAAAACGTCTTTTGGGTGATGAAGCTCTGTATATCTCTTCTACAATATGTCGTAGAGAGAAAACATGCTTAGGTCGATTATGCTTTATATCTCCTCTATGATACCGTAGAAAGGAAATGCTGATACAAAGAAATCTTCAGTAACAAAACAAAACAATCATACTTAGATAGTTAATACTGCAAAGATTAATCAAGTCATAGATTCACAAATGAAAAGAAATGTATAAAAACTACTCCAGAACTATATTTCTTTAATATTGCAATCAGAAATTCGATTTAATATTCAATTCCAAATAACACCGTCAGCATGAAAGCCGCTCGTCTATATAACTATATTGCAAGTACCCCCCCCCCCCCCCCGAAAAAAAATCTTTGTGACCGTCTAAATTCAAGCAGATTTTTTTATGACTACATTTGTTATGATTTTTTTAGTAATTATTGCCATGGTTATAAACCGTTTTGTTGTCTCATGCATGTCACCCCTCCCCCCCCCCTTCTTTCCCAAGCCTCTTTTCTTCAAATAATTAAAAAATAAACAATGGTGACAATTCCTACTTCAGACATTTAAAAGGTAAAGCATATTTCATATTTTTAATGGTTAATTTATCGAGAGTACAGTTTTCTTTTATGAATTTGTTAGTGTTTTCCTCCGTAATTCTGAATCCATTTTAGGTTTTATATCTTCGTCACGGTTTTTCTCCGTTATAGTTTAGGTTTTGTAAAATGATCCGTAGGCTGGTGACGAATAGCCTCTACCAAAAAAAAAAACAGAAATATTTTAATGAGGCTCCTTATTTTATTTGTTTTGTTGAGTAGTGTCATTCATGCACTATGATAGAACTTAGAGGCATCATATTTGGTCCTGCCTACGAATCCTGGATAAGACTTTCGCAAAAATGGGAGTCAAACAGTGACATTCTCACGCACCTGTTTGATATTCATGACGAGTTTTGTAAACGGTGTGTTGAAAGGTACAATAATTTTGCACATACTAACACTGAATCTGTTAAGAACATTATTTAAGTCTTTGTTGTATCTTGTAGTAGTTTGATATTTCATGAGTAAATGCACTGCTCAAAATGCCCCCTCCCCTTTTTTAGCTCGCCGACACGAAAAACTCCGCAGAGCTACATTGTAATGCCATACCCTCAGCATCGTTGCCGTCGTTGTCCGTAGACAAAACTTTAACCTGGGCTATATCTTTTGAACTATAGGGGTAGGGCTTTACAGGGGCGGATCCAGAACCCCAACTGCCGGGGGGGGCACATACAATTTTTTTATGGGAATGATTGCGAGGGCCGAGTGGGGGTTTGTGGGGCCTCCCTCTAGAAAATTTTGAAAAAAATGAAGCAATTTGGTGGCATCTGAAGCGTATTTGAACTGAATTTAGAAGGGATTCAGTCAGTGTCAATAACGATAATTAAAATTGTTGACATACTCTGATGCTGTATTGTTTTTGTACGGCATGCAGAAGTCAAAATGTTCAGGATTTCCTAAGGAAAGGGCGGATCAAGAAAAGTTTAAAAAGGACAGCGGGAGGGGGGGGGGCAGCCGTTAATTTACGCAAAAGCTAGATAAAATAAGCAATTTTTGCAAATTCCAGGCGGAATCTAAACTCCCCCCCCCCCTAACCATCACTCTTCATCCACGTTTGTTTGTTATAAATTTTTGTAAGGTGAAGAAACTAAGTAAATGATAAAATTCCTTGAAAAACAAGAGATCATGGGTTCCTCATGCTCTGCATCGTCCAGACAGAAAGGTATAATTATTCATTGGCAATCTGATTCTAAAAATAAAGAAGAACATGCAATTTTTACTGTCTGTAAAATTCTTGGAGGTGCCGGTCCAAATCTGGTCAACAATTTTAATTGTTCAATGACCTCAAAAAAAACAAAACAAAAACAAAACAAAAACCCGATTTAAATAAAAGTAAAAAAAAAAAAAAAAGCTGTCAATTTTATAGGTAGTTATATCGAAGATTTGATAAAGAAACATGTGTGTTTTATGACTTGCACATGACGGCTTTTCCTGATTCAAACCCTTAGATGAAGATAGTCCTATATGAACGTGATTCAGTGTAGCTTGTTGTTCACGAACATGTACATGCAGACGATGGACATGGCAGTAATGCATCCTTCCTGACTTTGTAATCTATCCCCGAGAAAATTTAGGAAAATTTATTCAAATCGGTTGTTTCTGGGGTGTTTTGAGGCTATTTCTGGCTAATTTCATAGATTTGCGTAAGGAAACAACAATTTAATGCTTCCAAAAGCATGTCATAGGCGCCGTCATACGGCATTTACATATCACAGCTCATCCGGTACACTAGAGCATGTACTGATATTTTGGATTTTCACAGTAGAAATTTACAAATTACCAAAAAACTTTTAGGTCAAGGTTTCCGCTTTCATAAACTAGTTAAGACTTTCTGGAAATTTTACAAAAATTACAGTCAACTTCTTTTAAAATTCGGATCTATACATGCAACAGAGTACATTACTATGGGTATTACACAACCTGTCTTTTATGGTGATATGATAAACAAAATAAAAAGGATCAAAGGTAGGCAGCATAACCATCGAAAATGCGTCAGAATCATCAAACGCCTTTTATACCGTGGATATGATCCTAATGTCACCAGACGGACACTAGGCTTGGTACATTGTACTTGACCAATCTACAGTCTTGTACAAGCGCATCCTTGAGACTTGCACTCTGACTGACTGTGACGACGGGACTCCATGACGGGCCCTGTCCAAACCTCTTTAGAGAAGACAGGGCCCCGACCACCTGTCCTCTCTGAATGTCAGTCGGACTCCTCGGGTGATTACATACTTGAGCTCGCTACAGCCGGCAGAGCACGGACTGTATTACGCATGCCCTCTTTTTATATCCATTTACATATTCATCTGTGTCTCTGGGGCCTCTGCGTTTCGCGGTCTTGTTTGTGTGATGTCATCTTACAGTGAGGAGGTTGTTTTACACCACAATTGTACGTTCTTCGAGACCTCTGGGTAATTGGAGAAGTGAGAGGGTTGTGCGCACGTAATCCAGGATAACCACACCATTTGCTACTTGCGTGACAAATGGCCGTCCAAAGTCGGCACCGGTTACCCATTGGTCTCGTCGGTTTATGTGTAGTCTTTTGTGTTTGTTGTTTACATGTCGTGTGTCTCTTTTCCGTCTTGTGCTGTACTCGTCTTTTGTGTTTTTGCATCGGGTGTTTTGGTGTTTTACTGTTGATGCTGCAACGGGGTCTTGTTGGAGATCTCCTCCCTTCTTTTCATTGGGCACTGGCGGGTTGCCCTGTGGCCTGTATAGTCGAGCTATGTAATCTTTGATTACCCTATGTTTCTTTTAGTCAATGAAATGTAACCCACAGGTTGCAGACACAATCCCCCCCTTTCCTCTTCTTAAGAGATTAAAGGTCTTGAACTTCAACCTTCACAGACCTAGATGTCAGAGAAAATTCAATTTTCTGAAATTATTCAAGTGTTCTTGGTTTCAAGACGCATATTCCGTAAAACTGAAATAATTTATCTATGCAATCAATATAGCAAGGTCACTATAAAATGTATTGGTCGTCTGTGAAAAGCCAATTATTTTTATTTTTTTCTAGGTCGACCTTTTACTGGTAACATTCTAGTTTGGCGTTGTCACAGTCAGCACTGCTTGTGTCAGGCCCAATACAGTAGCAAACACTAAATCACTATTAGATATGATCCACATACCTGGTTTTTTTTTTACAAAACACCACAAACAACTCTACTTTTAACTTTTTCGGCTCTTGTCACTTTTAATTTTTTTGGCTCTTGTCGCTTGTCACTTGTCGTCTTGCAGCCATTTTCCTGCCCAAAACCTCTAATGAAACAAGGACTCTGATTGGCTAAAGACTTACCCGAATGTCAGCTCCTGACACAAGCAGTGCTGACTGTGACAATGCCAAACTAGAATGTTACCAGTAAAAGGTCGACCTAGAGAAAAATATTTTGTACAGTACCCTACACATTTGCTACAGACCATACAACTCTACATGCATGATATTAAATTATTTTGTATATGTTTTGCAGTAGGACCAATGCATGTGGTGACAGTTTCAGACATATAAGTAAGTATAAAGGTGTTTTTTTTTTACTTGAATGGTTAACTTATTGTATACATGTATATTGGGTTACCGTAATCATGGTTTTTAGGGCTTTCATGTTTAAATTTTTATACTAAATGTAATCTTGTTTAAGGTTGATCAATGTCACAATGGGCATAATATGAGAAGTCAGGTGGACACAAACAATACATTACAAAACCTTTTTAGCTCGCCGGGACGAATGTCCGGAGCGCTATTGTCATACCCCCGGCGTCGGCGTCTGCGTGCGCGTGCACAAAAACTTTAACCTTGCTTATAACTTTTAAACCAATACAGATTGGGCTTTCATATTTCACATGTGCATTCCTTGTGACAAGACCTTTCCATGGATACCAAAATTTTTGACCTTGTGACCTTGACCTTGGAGATTGACCTTCTTTTGAAAAACTTTAACCTTGGCCATATTTTTGGAATGGTAAGTGATAGGGCTTTGATATTTCACATGTGTATTCCTTGTGACAAGACCTTTCCATGGATACCAAAATTTTTGACCTTGTGACCTTGACCTTGGAGATTGACCTACTTTTGAAAAACTTTAACCTTGGCCATATTTTTGGAATGGTAAGTGATAGGGCTTTGATATTTCACATGTGTATTCCTTGTGACAAGACCTTTCCATGGATACCAAAATTTTTGACCTTGTGACCTTGACCTTGGAGATTGACCTACTTTTGAAAAACTTTAACCTTGGCCATATTTTTGGAATGGTAAGTGATAGGGCTTTGATATTTCACATGTGTATTCCTTGTGACAAGACCTTTCCATGGATACCAAAATTTTTGACCTTGTGACCTCGACCTTGGAGATTGACCTACTTTTGAAAAACTTTAACCTTGGTCATATTTTTGGAATGGTAAGTGATAGGGCTTTGATATTTCACATGTGTATTCCTTGTGACAAGACCTTTCCATGGATACCAAAATTTTTGACCTTGTGACCTTGACCTTGGAGATGATTGACCTACTTTTGAAAAACTTTATCCTTGGCCATATTTTTGGAATGGTAAGTGATAGGGCTTTGATATTTCACATGTGTATTCCTTGTGACAAGACCTTTCCATGGATACCAAAATTTTTGACCTTGTGACCTTGACCTTGGAGATGATTGACCTACTTTTGAAAAACTTTAACCTTGGCCATATTTTTTGAATGGTTAGTGATAGGGCTTTGATATTTCACATGTGCATTCCTTGTGATAAGACCTTTTTTATTGTTGTTGTTGCAATTTACATATGGTTGCCACCGGCGAGCTATGTTGTCATTCTGACAAGTCTGGTTATTAAATGATGTAGAATTACCAAATCTTCCACAAATCATTAAATGTTGACCATGGGGAGAAGATGAACCCTACTGATTTTAGAGGTCAAAGTCAATGCAGCATTAGCCTTGGCAGAAAGTTGTAATCTTTGAACGCTAATGAAATAGCATAGAAAGTAGAATCACAAAATTGTCACTAGTGTTAGTGATGGAGAAATTAAGGGGTCTGCCACTTGTGACACATAATTTATGAACAATCCAAAATGATAAGCCTAGAATGCATTCATAATAATAACTGTATAAACACTGTAAACGTGGGAAATTTCCCATGGGGGTAATTTTCGCGCTTCTCCCGATTTAATTATTATTGCAAAAATAAAGGCTAGTAGTTGTAAAAACGCGCGACGCGCAACGCTATTTTTCACTTGCGCAATTTATGGACTATAGTATTTTACAGAGCATTTCAAAACAGGAACAAACCGAAAGCTAACAAACCGAAAGCTATGGAAATAAACACGATACTTAATTATTACCTCGTGTATTAGATATAATATATATAGGCATCATAGAACTGTTCGCATGTCATTGTCCGTTCTTCTGTCGGTTTCCAACTATGTTCACTCTGTCTGTACGTCCCGTTAGTTTTTCACACTTTGACGTTTTTGAGTATCTCTAAAAGTACTAACACCCCGAAAGTTAAGGAAGCAAACATGATGTATGCATTCATGTTAAGGGTTACAATTACCAAACTTTCAAAAATGGTTCATTAGAGGATGCTGCATTGGATGCATGTTTCTTAGGCTGCATCTGACCTACTTTTTCTGCATCAGCGATAATGTTCAATTATTGTAGACTTACTGTAAATGGTAAAAAAAACTTTCAAAAATGGTTCTTTAGAGAATGCTGAATTGGATGCATGTTTTCGTAGCTGCATCTGACCTATTTTTTACTGCATCGGTGATTATTCTCTATTACGTTTCGTACCTGAAAAACTTCTAGTTATCACATATTTTTTAGGACAAGTTGGAAAATATTTCATATATTTGAAAAAAAAAAAATACTCAAAAAAAACCTCAAATTTATTTTCACAGCGTTTTTCTCTCAAAACTGATGCAACAATATTCCACGTCTTAACAGGAAAACTGCGAAATGTCAGAAGAGTGAATATTTTTTCTTTGAATAATGCCGAACAATTCAGGTATAGTCGATAAATTGCGCGAGCTAAAAATAGCGTTGCACATCGCGCGTTTTACAACTAGCCAAAATAACCCTGCGTGAAAATTACAACCAGAATAAAAGACTTAAGGGAATTCTCCCGATTTCGCCAAAATTACCCTCATGTTAACAGTAGCCTTGGCAATAAATTTAAAATCTTTGAACGCCATGAAAGACTGCATGCATAGAAAGTAGAATCACAAAACCTGTCACTAATGTTAGTCATTGAGAAAGTGACTGCCAGATGTGACACTTAATTATGAAAATCCAAAATGATAACCAGGCCTAGAATGCATGCTTAATAATATTGCTGCATAAATAGATATTTAATAATGAAAGATAATGTATCTTACAGTCAGAGGAAATTTAGAGGGACAGACTAGCTCATCAAGTAATGAAGGTGAAAGACCCGCTAAGAGAAGGAAAATTAAGGCCAAAAGAGCATCACAGTCATCCTCATTATCATCACAAATAATATCTATTGTAAGTTCTTGCATAATGTCCATGTTCAGACTTGGCATTTATCAAATACATGTAACATTTAATTTTTTTTTTGTACCCCGCTTTCGCGAAAGCGCGGGGACATTGACATTAAAGCCGGTTCATCCGTCCGTCCGTCTGTCCGTCAGTCACAAAAACTTTAACCCTGTGCATAACTTTTGAATGGTAAGTGATAGGGCTTTGATATTTCACATGTGTATTCCTTGTGACAAGACCTTTCCATGGGTACCACAATTTTTGACCTTGTGACCTTTACCTTGGACTTTGACGTACTTATTAAAAATTTTAACCTTGCCCATAACTTTTGAATACTTTTGAATGGAAAGTGATAGGGCTTTCATATTACACATGTGTATTCCTTGTGATAAGACCTTTCTATGGATACCATAATTTTTTACCTTTTGACCTTGACCTTGGACTTTGACCTACTTATCAAAAACTTTAACCTTTACCATAACTTTTGAATTGAAAGTGATAGGGCTTTCATATTACTCATGTGGATTCCTTTTGACAAGACCTTTCCATGGATACCAAAAGTTTTGTCCTTGTGACCTTGACCTTGGACTTTGACCTACTTTTGTGACCTTGACCTTGGACTTTGACCTACTTATTAAAAACTTTAACCTTGACCGTAACTTTTTCATGGAAAGTGATAGGGTTTTCATATTACACATGTGTATTCCTTGTGATAAGACCTTTCCATGGATACCAAAATTTTTGACCTTGTGACCTTAACCTTTGACTTTGACCTTCTATTCAAAAACTTTAACCTTGTCCATAATTTTTGAATGGAAAGTGATAGGGCTTTTATATTACACATGTGTATTCTTTGTGACAAGACCTTTCCATGGACATCAAAATTTTTGACCTTGTGACCTTGACCTTGGACTTTGACCTACTTTTCAAAAATCTATAACCTTGTCCATAGCTTTTTAATGGAAAGTGATAGGGCTTTGATATTTCACATGTGTATTTCTTGTGAAAAGATCTTTCCATGGAGACAAAAATTTTTGACCTTGTGACCTTGACATTGGAGTTTGACATACCTTTCAAAAGCTTTAACCTTGACCATTACTTTTGAACGGAAAGTGATGGGGCTTTCACATTTCACATATGTATTCCTTGTGACAAGACCTTTCTGTTGGTAACAACATTCTGACCTTGTGTCCTTGTGCTTGGATGTTGACCCACATTTAAAAACTTCAACCTCGACCATAAGTTTTGGATGGTACTTTAAATGATAGGACTTTAATATTTCACATATGCATACATATTACTTTTCATAAGCCCTGTACCTTGGTAACAAAACAAAAGTTTGGACCCTTTGACCTTTACTTGGAGTTTAACCTTTTATATTTAGAATGTTGATAATATATGAGATATATTATGAAAACTTAAGAAGGGGGGTCTGTAAACATTCTTTAAAGACAAACACCCAAAAGCGGGGGACCACAATTCCTTGAATTTGATTTTTTAAATCTGTGTATCGCTTGTAAGTTTTTTTGAACAATATTTTGTCAGTTTAAGTTGCTAAGTAACCATTTGATTCATGATTACAAGATGATAAAAATCATCCTTTAATGGGAATAGAATAAGATTATAGACCAGGATTGCTGGACTTGGTTTCTTTAAGTGGATCTTCTTATTTTCAGGACTCTAACACAGATAACAGTGATAATGATGTGGTGATTGTAAAAGAAGAGTTTATAGACCCTGAATATATAGGAAGCAGTTCTATAGATACACAGGTATGTACATATACTATATAATGATGTGGTGATTGTAAAAGAAGAGTTTATAGACCCTGAATATATAGGAAGCAGTACTATAGATACACAGGTATGTACTATATAATGATGTGGTGATTGTAAAAGAAGAGTTTATAGACCCTGAATATATAGGAAGCAGTACTATAGATACACAGGTATGTACATATACTAAATAATAGATACACAGGTATGTACATATACTATATAATGATGTGGTGATTGTAAAAGAAGAGTTTATAGACCCTGAATATATAGGAAGCAGTACTATAGATACACAAGTATGTACATATACTAAATAATAGATACACAGGTATGTACATATACTATATAATGATGTGGTGATTGTAAAAGAAGAGTTTATAGACCCTGAATATATAGGAAGCAGTACTATAGATACACAAGTATGTACATATACTAAATAATAGATACACAGGTATGTACATGTACTATATAATGATGTGGTGATTGTAAAAGAAGAGTTTATAGACCCTGAATATATAGGAAGCAGTACTATAGATACACAGGTATGTACATATACTATATAATGATGTGGTGATTGTAAAAGAAGACTTTATAGACCCTGAATATATAGGAAGCAGTACTATAGATACACAGGTATGTACTATATAATGATGTGGTGATTGTAAAAGAAGAGTTTATAGACCCTGAATATATAGGAAGCAGTACTATAGATACACAGGTATGTACATATACTAAATAATAGATACACAGGTATGTACATATACTATATAATGATGTGGTGATTGTAAAAGAAGAGTTTATAGACCCTGAATATATAGGAAGCAGTACTATAGATACACAGGTATGTACATATACTAAATAATAGATACACAGGTATGTACATATACTATATAATGATGTGGTGATTGTAAAAGAAGAGTTTATAGACCCTGAATATATAGGAAGCAGCACTATAGATACACAGGTATGTACTATATAATGATGTGGTGATTGTAAAAGAAGAGTTTATAGACCCTTAATATATAGGAAGCAGTACTATAGATACACAGGTATGTACATATACTATACTATATAGTGAACACATACTAAATAATAGATACACAGGTATGTACATATACTATATAATGATGTGGTGATTGTAAAAGAAGACTTTATAGACCCTGAATATATAGGAAGCAGTACTATAGATACACAGGTATGTACATATACTAAATAATAGATACACAGGTATGTACATATACTATATAATGATGTGGTGATTCTAAAAGAAGAGTTTATAGACCCTGAATATATAGGAAGCAGCACTATAGATACACAGGTATATACTATATAATGATGTGGTGATTGTAAAAGAAGAGTTTATAGACCCTGAATATATAGGAAGCAGTACTATAGATACACAGGTATATACTGTATAATGATGTGGTGATTGAAAAAGAAGAGTTTATAGACCCTGAATATATAGGAAGCAGTACTATAGATACACAGGTATGTACTATATAATAGATACACAGGTATGTACATATACTATATAATGATGTGGTGATTGTAAAAGAAGAGTTTATAGACCCTGAATATATAGGAAGCAGCACTATAGATACACAGGTATATACTATATAATGATGTGGTGATTGTAAAAGAAGAGTTTATAGACCCTGAATATATAGGAAGCAGTACTATAGATACACAGGTATGTACATATACTATACTATATAGTGAACACAAACTAAATAATAGATACACAGGTATGTACATATGCTATATAATGATGTGGTGATTGTAAAAGAAGAGTTTATAGACCCTGAATATATAGGAAGCAGTACTATAGATACACAGGTATGTACATATACTAAATAATAGATACACAGGTATGTACATATACTATATAATGATGTGGTGATTGTAAAAGAAGAGTTTATAGACCCTGAATATATAGGAAGCAGTACTATAGATACACAGGTATGTAAATATACTAAATAATAGATACACAGGTATGTACATGTACTATATAATGATGTGGTGATTGTAAAAGAAGAGTTTATAGACCCTGAATATATAGGAAGCAGTACTATAGATACACAGGTATATACTATATAATGATGTGGTGATTGTAAAAGAAGAGTTTATAGACCCTGAATATATAGGAAGCAGTACTATAGATACACAGGTATGTACTATATAATGATGTGGTGATCGTAAAAGAAGAGTTTATAGACCCTGAATATATAGGAAGCAGTACTATAGATACACAGGTATATACATGTACTATATAATGATGTGGTGATTGTAAAAGAAGAGTTTATAGACCCTGAATATATAGGAAGTAGCACTATAGATACACAGGTATGTACATATACTATATAATGATGTGGTGATTGTAAAAGAAGAGTTTATAGACCCTGAATATATAGGAAGCAGTACTATAGATACACAGGTATGTACATATACTAAATAATAGATACACAGGTATGTACATATACTATATAATGATGTGGTGATTGTAAAAGAAGAGTTTATAGACCCTGAATATATAGGAAGCAGTACTATAGATACACAGGTATGTACTATATAATGATGTGGTGATCGTAAAAGAAGAGTTTATAGACCCTGAATATATAGGAAGCAGTACTATAGATACACAGGTATATACTGTATAATGATGTGGTGATTGAAAAAGAAGAGTTTATAGACCCTGAATATATAGGAAGCAGTACTATAGATACACAGGTATGTACTATATAATAGATACACAGGTATGTACATATACTATATAATGATGTGGTGATTGTAAAAGAAGAGTTTATAGACCCTGAATATATAGGAAGCAGCACTATAGATACACAGGTATATACTATATAATGATGTGGTGATTGTAAAAGAAGAGTTTATAGACCCTGAATATATAGGAAGCAGTACTATAGATACACAGGTATGTACATATACTATACTATATAGTGAACACAAACTAAATAATAGATACACAGGTATGTACATATGCTATATAATGATGTGGTGATTGTAAAAGAAGAGTTTATAGACCCTGAATATATAGGAAGCAGTACTATAGATACACAGGTATGTACATATACTAAATAATAGATACACAGGTATGTACATATACTATATAATGATGTGGTGATTGTAAAAGAAGAGTTTATAGACCCTGAATATATAGGAAGCAGTACTATAGATACACAGGTATGTAAATATACTAAATAATAGATACACAGGTATGTACATGTACTATATAATGATGTGGTGATTGTAAAAGAAGAGTTTATAGACCCTGAATATATAGGAAGCAGTACTATAGATACACAGGTATATACTATATAATGATGTGGTGATTGTAAAAGAAGAGTTTATAGACCCTGAATATATAGGAAGCAGTACTATAGATACACAGGTATGTACTATATAATGATGTGGTGATCGTAAAAGAAGAGTTTATAGACCCTGAATATATAGGAAGCAGTACTATAGATACACAGGTATATACATGTACTATATAATGATGTGGTGATTGTAAAAGAAGAGTTTATAGACCCTGAATATATAGGAAGTAGCACTATAGATACACAGGTATGTACATATACTATATAATGATGTGGTGATTGTAAAAGAAGAGTTTATAGACCCTGAATATATAGGAAGCAGTACTATAGATACACAGGTATGTACATATACTAAATAATAGATACACAGGTATGTACATATACTATATAATGATGTGGTGATTGTAAAAGAAGAGTTTATAGACCCTGAATATATAGGAAGCAGTACTATAGATACACAGGTATGTACTATATAATGATGTGGTGATCGTAAAAGAAGAGTTTATAGACCCTGAATATATAGGAAGCAGTACTATAGATACACAGGTATGTACTATATAATGATGTGGTGATTGTAAAAGAAGAGTTTATAGACCCTGAATATATAGGAAGCAGTACTATAGATACACAGGTATGTACTATATAATGATGTGGTGATCGTAAAAGAAGAGTTTATAGACCCTGAATATATAGGAAGCAGTACTATAGATACACAGGAATGTACATATACTAAATAATAGATACACAGGTATGTACATGTACTATATAATGATGTGGTGATTGTAAAAGAAGAGTTTATAGACCCTGAATATATAGGAAGCAGTACTATAGATACACAGGTATGTACATATACTATATAATGATGTGGTGATTGTAAAAGAAGAGTTTATAGACCCTGAATATATAGGAAGCAGTACTATAGATACATATGTATGTACATATACTATACTATATAGTGAACACATACTATATAATAGATACACAGGTATGTACATATACTATATAATGATGTGGTGATCGTAAAAGAAGAGTTTATAGACCCTGAATATATAGGAAGCAGTACTATAGATACACAGGTATGTACATGTACTATATAATGATGTGGTGATCGTAAAAGAAGAGTTTATAGACCCTGAATATAAAGGAAGTAGCACTATAGATACACAGGTATGTACATGCACTATATAATGATGTGGTGATTGTGAAAGAAGAGTTTATAGACCCTGAATATATAGGAAGCAGCACTATAGATACACAGGTATGTACTATATAATGATGTGGTGATTGTAAAAGAAGAGTTTATAGACCCTGAATATATAGGAAGCAGTACTATAGATACACAGGTATGTACATGTACTATATAATGATGTGGTGATTGTAAAAGAAGAGTTTATAGACCCTGAATATATAGGAAGCAGTACTATAGATACACAGGTATGTACATATACTATATAATGATGTGGTGATTGTAAAAGAAGAGTTTATAGACCCTGAATATATAGGAAGCAGCACTATAGATACACAGGTATGTACTATATAATGATGTGGTGATTGTAAAAGAAGATTTTATAGACCCTGAATATATAGGAAGCAGTACTATAGATACACAGGTATGTACTATATAATGATGTGGTGATTGTAAAAGAAGAGTTTATAGACCCTGAATATATAGGAAGCAGTACTATAGATACACAGGTATGTACTATATAATGATGTGGTGATTGTAAAAGAAGAGTTTATAGACCCTGAATATATAGGAAGAAGTACTATAGATACACAGGTATGTACTATATAATGATGTGGTGATCGTAAAAGAAGAGTTTATAGACCCTGAATATATAGGAAGCAGAACTATAGATACATATGTATCTACATGTACTATATAATGATGTGGTGATCGTAAAAGAAGAGTTTATAGACCCTGAATATATAGGAAGCAGTACTATAGATACACAGGTATGTACTATATAATGATGTGGTGATTGTAAAAGAAGAGTTTATAGACCCTGAATATATAGGAAGCAGTACTATAGATACACAGGTATGTACATATACTATACTATATAGTGTACACATACTAAATAATAGATACACAGGTATGTACATATACTATATAATGATGTGGTGATTGTAAAAGAAGAGTTTATAGACCCTGAATATATAGGAAGCAGTACTATAGATACACAGGTATGTACTATATAATGATGTGGTGATCGTAAAAGAAGAGTTTATAGACCCTGAATATATAGGAAGCAGTACTATAGATACACAGGTATGTACTATATAATGATGTGGTGATTGTTAAAGAAGAGTTTATAGACCCTGAATATATAGGAAGCAGCACTATAGATACACAGGTATGTACATATACTATACTATATAGTGTACACATACTATATAATAGATACACATACATGTATGTACATATACTATATAATATGTAGTATTAATAAATTCTTTGGCACAGAGTAAATAAATTCAATAAAATTGAGAATATAACATTTTGATCAGTTTTCTTTTTTCCGTAAGTGCTGAAAACCTTTCTATTTGTACTAAAAAATTGACATTGTGACCCTGACCTACTTCTTAATGTTATAGGAACAATCAAAGGAGTATGGACAAATAAACACAGTAATTACTGAGGACACAGATAACTCCCATTCTAGCTGTGCTGTGTATCTGGATGATTCTTCACTTTACAAGGTCAGTATATATAGGATATGACAAGAAAAATAATGCCATGGTAACAGATCATTTACAACAGATTCTAAGATACCTGTATTAGATTGAAAGATTTTTAGAGTTAAGCTGATTAGTATATGTTTAGAATACAATTTACAGTTTATTTTAGGGTATTTTACTCTAGGTCTAGGGTAAAATAAAAGATGGAAAATTAAGAATAGTGTTTGTCATAGGTAGCTAAGTTATCTTATTAATAAAGTAAACAATAGATTGATTTAGTATTACCCATTTTCAATTTTTTTTATATATTTAGGAAGCATTGGTAGATCAGATTGATGTGTATGTTAAAGAAGAACCAAGTGACACAGAATACTCAAATAAATGTAGCCAAGAAGATTTTGAGGTATGTGAATAATGACAACAGCAAAATTTGATAGAACTGTTAAACATCAGATTGAAATGTTACTTCAAGAGGGAAGGAATGATGTAAATAAAAACACAAACAACCAAAGACACACATTTTTTGTCCCTTGGCCTTTTCAAGTGGCTGAAAATGTGTGAATTTGAGTGTTTGTATATATATTTATACCATTTCTTCCCTCTAGAAGAAGTATTTTCAATTTGCTGCAATTTTGCAGACTGATACAGGCTAAGGGCACCAAAAAAATGTGTATTTTAGTGTTTGTGTTTGTTTACTTCAACCTAAACTTTTTAGTCGAGTCAAGGTCAGATACCTTTTATATTTGTGATAGAGGGCATGTGACCTTTGTTTCGGTTGACTTAACAGTTATGCAAATTGTAGAAATGGGTATTGCACTTGGAATAATATATAGCAAGATATTGTTTATCAAATGAAATATTTCATATATGTATTACAAAACCCACCTATACTGTAGATATCTACTCTTTCAGCCACCAGTGAGTGAGTTTGCTTACATTGATGATATCTCAGTTGAAAAGAGGCCCAAGTTATGTGTGCGAAAAAGTAGAGGAGTTTATCAGGTATACACTTCTGAGGAGAAAGCCAAAATAGCCAAGTACGCCATCGAAAATGGAATTGCAAACTGCTGTTAGACATTTTTCAAAAATTCTGAACAAGCGGCTTCGAGAAAGCACTGTCCGTGACTTTAAAAAGAAATACTTGTCCCAGTTGGAAGAATATGAGCTTTACTGATATTAAGAAAATTGATTCCAAACGGAGAGGAAGACCCAGAGTTCCTCCCCCTCCACCTCCCGAGTCTCCTCCACCTCCTCCCCTACCTCCCGGGGAGAGGAGAAAGAGGGGAGAGTATCAAAAGTATACACCTGAAATCAAAGCAGCTTTAGCCAAATATGCCATAGATGTAGGTTGTGCAAAAGCATCAAAATACTTTTCAAAATTGATGAATAGACATATAAACGAAAGTACTATCAGAAGCTTTAGACGAAGCTACCTGGAGCAGGGGAATGGGGAGGATCTTCAGACTTTAGAGTGCAGGAAAAGAGGTCGACCAAAAGTGAAGCCATACTCTACTCAGGTTATAGACCATATAATAGAGCATGGGAGTTTACCGTCTAAAACATCCTGTAGGGAATTCTTGATGCAGGAAGAAAAGGCAATTAAAAAAGAAGAGGAGGATATAAATATCATGCAGGCAATGATTATCGAAGCACAAGGTACATCCATTCCTGATAATCTCTCATTTGAAGGCAGAGATATCAGCTATCCCGTAACTGTAGAAACGGTGGGAGATTGTGAGGAGAACAAAAATGTAAAAGAGACCTTGGACAGAGATTTTGACGATGTGAATTCAGATGGTGAAGAAATGCAAGAGTTAGCGAAAAATTGTGACTCTGAATCAAAACAAATAGAAGATGGCATTTGCAGTGAAGAAAAGTGAGTGTGACCATCTCAGTATTACTTGAGATAATTTGTTATATGGGAACGAATGTGGCATTGTGAGTAAATTATGTCTGTATTAATGCTGTTGATGAATGAAATGTTTAACCAGAGGCGATTGTGCAATATTAGTATTTAAAAATTTGAATTTGTATCTTCTAATTTTATGTATGTAAAATGTAGAGAGTTGTATGTCCTTGCAGATTAAGGAACCATATACATGTAAGGCTTTGGTTGTTCATCATCTTGTTATTTTGTGCTGTATTCAATGCGAGTGACATTAAAATGTAACTGTAAGTGATAGCATTTCATATTTTACATGTGTATTCCATTTGTCAGGAACTTCCTATTCAAACAAAAATATGTTTACATTGACAGTAGTGTTAGACCTGATAACTTTTGAATAGCTGTCAGATATATCTTTCAAATTTTATTCATAGTTTACATTTGATAATATCTTTTGAACTTTTAATCATCTATTAAACCTTGACTTATGTGTCTGACCTGTTGACATTTATAAATTAGTCAAGACAAAATCCTTCTACTGGTAAGATATTGACCTATGACCTTAACTTTGACTTTAATGTGAGTCATATCTTTTGAATTGTAATTGATTGCATTAAATAGGTGTATTCCTATTAGCATTACTTCCTGTAGTAGGCATTCCAGCTGACGTTAGGAAGGATAACCTGTATAGAAAAAAACGTGCCATATGTTTACTATAGATATGAAGGAAAAAGAAAGGAACTTCAATGACCATAGACCGTTATATATAATTATCTTTAATGTGTTAATACATTCAAAAGAATGAAATAAACTACTGACGAAATAGACTATACCTCTAAAACGAAAGTACAAACAGCACCCTCAAGTGTTAACTGGAATGCCCACTGTTAGTGCATGTACCAAATACTTGTTTAATCTGAAGTATTTAAAAGATGTATTCTCTTTTATGCCTATTTAGGCATCAGTGTTTAACAAACAGATCTTGTGATATCTTTTAAATGAAAGCAATGCTAGATTTATATGTACATTTATTCTAGTTTATCCACATTTTTATTTAGCGTATGTTATACATACTCCTAGAGAAAAAAATTATAATAAAGTAAGAGTTTTCAAGTTTTAAAATTTCTTCCTTTTTCAATGTCTATTGAAAACAAAATGTTGAAGCCAGCAGATGATGCATATTTTTCATGATTCAATCAAATATTTTGAGGCACTTTCATGATGATACCCCTTAGAAATCCCCATGCAGGGTCAACAACAGAGAGGAAAAGTACAGAAAGTGCAGCACCCTGCTTTTCAGACACAAAAAGGAACAGACTACATTTGTATATAAACGTGATAAAACTTCATATCAATATTACAATGATAGAAACATGACAATGCATCAACATACATTTGTAGTGTGTTCAATAGACCATTTTTGATATCTTTCATTTGATAGCCAGACAACGGACATCACATACTTTAGTGTTTTGCTGTATGTTGTCACAAATGAATCGTGGGAAACATAACGTGAAGTCATTAATGAATCATAATGTCACAATTTATAAGTTTGCTAAGTGATGTTATGTCTGTAGTTTAGTATGTGTGAAATCAAGTCAATAATGTAAAAATGGACTATAATGATGATGAAAAGTTTGCCATACAATGTGATGTATGACTTTCATACAACTATTACCCTTCAAGCAAGGCCTGAACCCTGTGATCAAGTTCTGTTTGGAAACAAGTCCTCTTCACCTTCATCTGCTTCATATGAGAAATATACAAGTAGTCTACAAAGATTGTACGTACAGTTTTGCTCTATGGGTTTCATATGCTCTTGAAAGCATACATAATTTCATTAATGTCATTAATTTTCTGTGACATTGACCTTTGACCTAGAAAGTGAATTGTATTCTTCCTTGTAGGTTAAAGTGATGGTCAATACTTCATCCATTGTGATATACCCCTGGCACGTTAACACCTGAACATTTTAATACCTTGGGCTATTGTCACATAGTGTTAAAATCCAGATATCTCTACATGGAAAATTTAATCATGAACTTTGAAGCAAAGATCAGTAGAGCTCCCCCTAAGGTCATTAGCAATGTGTAAGGCATCACCAAACATCAATATTATTGGGAGTATTTGTGAAATGTTCTTTTTATACATGCCACTTTGCGCAAACTTCTTTGAAAGTTTGGAATCTTCTTTAATATAATAAAAGGATTGTGCAAGGTCAAAATAGGCAAAAATGACATCTATCAACACTTGGTTCTAACAGTACATGTATATCTACGACTCCAGGTCCAAAGTTGAAGGTCATACTTTTGCCAACCAAGTTGATAATTTACTATGTAGAGATGTAAAATGAACAAAGCTTATTGACTTCAGTAAGGCTCCTGTTTACCATACCTACAATCTGGAGTCTGAAGTCTTCTGAGTTTGACCCTTAGTGGCAGTGTCTGTAGTTGATGTTTACAGTATAGATAACTGTACTACTTCCTGACGATTAGTTATTACAACACGTAAACTGCAAAGTACAGTTTGTATCTTAAGGTCTTCATATAAAGATATGATTTCTAAGTATATGAAGATGGGACAAGCACATAGCTACAAATGCTGTTCTTATATCTCAAATTCTATACAAATCAGGATGTCTGGATATAATGTTTAACAAACTCAAAGTATTATTTATTTGTATGTCTACTACATATGAACTGACATTTTCACAAATCTAGCAACAAAAACAAATACACAGATCTATTCAGTCATGCATCATAGACGACTTTGGTAACATAAATACAAATATATGATTCATCGCACATATACATATACAATTATACACACTAATACATTATTCACATCTATAAACATTATAGTATGTATATTATATAACTATCAGTTGACAACATCAGATATCTTACAGAATCTCTACACCACTTCCTTAATGCTGTGCTGATACCTGAAAATTTGTCCATAATGAATTGTATGTAAATGAATATAATTTATGTATTGTAGAAACTTGAAACTCTAAGATCGAAGACAGTGATTGGATATCTAACATGGACAAAAGTTCAGATTCTTCTAAATCACAAAAAAAGGAATATTTGTAAACATTTTTTTTAAATTTCATGATTTCTCAATAAAGTTAAGTTTTGTTAAAAAAATAACAGAAATCAATTATTGAAGATAATGCCAACAGAAATACATTTATGAACATGAAAAAAATTAGCACCACAAAACCTAGAAAAAGTAATTGTTTTCCTAACATATATTTATCATTAGAACAATTACAATTTATGTTGAAACGTCTCTGTAACCTTTGTTAAGAGATAGAATGCTTTTTAAATAAGAGATCTCTGAGAATATGAAAAAGTAAATGTTTAGAAAACAAAAATGCCTCTATTAACAACTTTGTCAGTATAAAGGTAAGTATAATTAATTATAAGGACAAAATTTTGGTACCAATTCAGAAGTCTTGTCATAAGGAATATCAAAGACATATCACATACCTTTTGAAAGGTATGACCAAGGTTAACGTTCTTTGACAAAATTTGGTCAAACTCAGAGGTTGTAAAAGGGAACCATGTGTTATTTAGGAATATTTACATTACTAGTAGATTCCCCATGTTGAACGCCCATTAGGCAACTAGAATTATATACCAATAACTTGGGTTGCTATTGTGACGTCACATTCAAGTTCTGCATGTAGGGAAAATTTGCAAAAGTTAAGATACAGGCAAAATGTGCAATGTTCATTCAAATAAAGATGACCGATAATTAGAATAAATGTAGATATAAGTAATGACTGTCTTACTTTTGGTGTTCATGGGTGTATAATTCTGGTTTGACACGTGCAAATTCCGTGAATCGCGTTGCGATTCATGGAATTTGCACGAACGCGATTCACTGAATTTGCACGTGACCAACCAGAATTATACACCCATGAACACCAAAAGTAAGACAGTCATTTCTTAAGTAAATGGAAAGGTATTGTTACAAGGAATACAAGTGTGAAGGAGGAAAGCTCTATCACTTACCTATCTGAGGATAAGGCCAAGAAGGTTAAATGTTTTAAAGTAGATTAAGTTCAAGGTCACAATGTCAAAAATTTAGTACTAGCATAGGTATTGACACAAGACATACGTGAAATATGAAAGCACTATCCCATTAATATTTAAAATTATGGCCATTAGCTATAAAGTTTTTCTGAAGACAGACGGACAGGCCAAAAACAAATTCCTAGGGTATAAAAAAGCATATCAGCATATTAAACATAAAAGAATGAATTAAGATCAGCAGTTGTAGAATATGACAGATAGTGGTTAAGTACATGTACTACATGTATATACTTTCTTAAAATTTGATTGAATAATTATTGATAGGTCTGGAATAAAATGTTGTAAATAAATTATAATCTATTATTAGACTGCGTCAGAAATTCACCACATAAATGGAGAATTCTTCACATTTTTGTGAAATATTGATGAACATCACTTTTCAGAGATATCGTCATACAAGTTTTTACCAACCAGTCAGATGACTATGTCTCTATGTTAAGAAGTGTCAATTGTCACATCATTTTAAAAGGATTGTTGTAACATATGAATTGTTATTAGGTATTGTAAAACCTTATTTCATCATTCATAATATTTATGAGATAACTTTGTTTGTGAATTCAAAATACTGCCAGCAGCAGAACATCTTCACAGTACTATGCATTTGTCCTTGTATTAAAACAAAGAGAAGGGCTTCAAAGGATATTTAAGACATCCATACATGTACATTCGTACGTCCGAACTTAACATCAGATCTCTCACTTAGCCTCATCAATCAGAGTAAAAATACACCATGAAATTTCTATATCTTTTACTGTAGGATCTTTAAACTATAGAACAAAATAGATTTGCTACGCTGTCACAAAATAGGGAGTTTTTGTTGAAAAATGGAACATGTGCACGGTTCAATTGCTAGTCAAACAAGTAAGAAATACATCTAGGATAATTATTCATTGTGCAATTATTTGTCTTGCAGAGATTCAAATTAAATTGATAAACTTGACTACACGTACTAGCATGTGCCATGACATTATTCTATGGCAAATATGCTTTGAACAGATAATATAGTTTATATAAATCCTAGTTTTGTTACGATCTATCCTTCATCTAAGAGATTCTAATAGGTAATGCTGAGAGATACTTAAAATATACCAACTTTCAAGCCAATGCCAAACATTCCTCCAACTATTTTCCTCTTTCCCATCATCCATTATGCCCCATATACTGTATGTGCAATAAATTTTAGCACAAACCGGGCAAAAATTGACATATTAGCGTAATCATGAGTTAGCGCACATGACTTACTTTCAACAGTAATCTATAAAAGTTCAATCATTTTTAAGCATAGTTTTGAAATAGCGCAGTCTTTATAGTGCTAAAATATGAATCCCACTTAAATAAGTACACATACAGTATATCTCATGATAATAAAGAGGATCTGTACTTACTTAATGTACATGTACATAGAAAATGTTTCCTATTTTCTGTGCCAAAAATTAAGTTACAGTAGTCTTATCCTGTAATTTACCAGTGTCATTAGTGACATCAGGATCCCAGAAGCCAAGGGTACATTGTAATAAGATATCAAGTAGAAAGGGATTTCAAGCTCATACTTCATGTTAAAGAGTGGCAGTATAATTGTCAATTGAAATGTATGGAATGATGAAGCACAGTTGAAATTTAATACTGTGAGCTCCAATTAGAAATGCAAAATGGGGGGCATTAAAATTTTTACCTTATACATCTTAGTATTAATGTACATGTATCTTAAATGCACAAAATGTCATAAAGAATACAAATATACATGGTGTAACATTTTGATACAAGCATAGTACCCAACAATATCACATTCACAACATCAATATTCGCAACAGTAGAGCGATCCGAAGCATCCTAACAACATAAGCTGACACTCGGACGAATGCTGTTCTAGCTAGCTTCAGACACTGTTGAAGAAGACGACGACAATTCTGCAGTGTTTACAAATGTAGGAAATGCCACAGGTAGCGCATTTAGAGCTTGTGGTAATAGAGGGCGCTGTACTGAGGTGGGAGGAGTCTCTGGAAGAGAGGGGAGGGCTGTTTGTAGAGGTGGGACATGTGAGTCTGGCATCCTGGGAAATGCTGATGATAATCCTGCGTACGCACTTAATGAGTTTATGAACGAAGGTGTTAATATATTTTCTGCCGTTGGTAGCAGGTTCTCTGATGAAGAAACACTATTGGATGTGGTGGTGACGGGATACGAACTAAACGAGTCCTCATCATTTTCTGCTGAGGATAATCCTGACATAGAGGAATTGAGGGAAGCATTGGATGTGTCTAACCCTCCCATCGACAAGGATAATCCCGGTAAAGGTAAACTTGACATGGGTGTGCCATCAGGAGTTAACACGTCCTCAGGGAGGATCGGAACCAGACTCATCCTCGCAAGTTTGCGTTTGATTCTTTTTTGGGCTGCATTTCTCTGTCTAACCATGACCTTTTCCTCTTCTGACATTTCCAATCTTCGTCTTTTAATTCGCTCACGATCCCTTTCACGTATCATGGCCTTGTATTCAGGATCTAATTTGGCCCTATAACTTCTCATTCTTTCCCGTTCTCTCCGCTTTCTTTCTTCCTCCTGTTCGGGAGTGTTTTTCTCCTTCTGCATTTGTCTTTGTTTTCTCCTCTCCTCTCTCCATTTGAGTCTTTGCTGTTCCTTTTTCAGATCATCCTCTGTCCAGTTAAAGTACATTGTGTTCACATCACCAGGCGTCTGGACACTAAGTGTTTCATTATTGAACATTATCATCCTTGGAACAACTTTCTCCTGAAATAGTAGATATGACTTGCATAAATAATCTACTTAGTCTTCTACTGCAAAATCATGATAAAACATCACAAGTTTGTTGATTCTTTTGAGTCTTAGAGGAATAAATTAACATAATTAATTAATAATGGTAATTGTTACAAGGTTAATGAACTAGGAAGAATTATTGAATTATCCCCTTCATTAAGACAAAACATACATTTTCTTGACTGTGTATTCAAATGTAATATTTCCTCCATGTGAATACTACACTCAAAATTTTTACAACATAGTTCTACAATATATTATTCAAATCCATAAAGAGGTTAAAAAGATACGGTCAGGACGAGTGTCCACCATCTTGAACGTCAAAATCTGATTTTGGTTCAAGGTCATAGAACACCTTTTGGTCCTTTGAACAACAACACAATCTGTGGAAGTTTTCCGATTGTATTTTAGATAATGAACATAAACTATTTAGTGGACCAATTGACCAACCAACAGCAGTAAAGAAATATACCCCCTCCTCTTCCCAGTGTGGCATTATAATGGCAGTGTTTAATAAATACACAAAGTTGGAAGGGAGAGGAAGATGTCTAAGAGTACATACACCTCTTGAAAAACATAAACATATAAAAGATGATACATTACCCCATTATAATCATCTGGAGGATAAGCTGTATCAGAATCATCTGGTGGATAGCCTGTATCAGAATCAGAATCCAAAGGTTCTTCTTTTACTTGGATCACATTGCCTTCTGAATCCTGTAAAACAGTAAAAAACAGTGTTACTTAAACGCTAAAAATACAAATTGAACTCAAATTGTGCATTCAAACAATGGATAAAAATGACAAAGTGTTACAAATATAACCAGAAATCTCTGACGAGACAGTAGCTCTCCTGGTTGTTTTGTTTTTTATTTACTCATTGACAAGTGAATATGATACATACACATAAATATATATTTCCATTTTTTAAGACCATAGGGAGCAATCATTCTAACAAATTAAAAGTATCACAACAAAACACTGCAACTAGAATATCATTCATATAATTCATAATATCCAAGATAAAGCATTTTAAAAAAAAATGCCACACCCATTTTCCAAGATCCAAGGGGGGCAGGGACTGCTAGCTCAAATGAACTATCAATGACATAACAAAACTGACAGATCCATCTTATTGCATTAAGAATTACAACAACTCTCATTCATTAATAGCTTTGAAAGGTTATGAGCACAATCATATAGGAAAAATGACCACACCTATTTTCTAAGACCCTGGGGATCAGGGGCTCAAACAAAATATCAGATGCACAACAAGAACACAAACCAATCAAATTGCAAAAAGAATGAAGCCTCAATCATTTATAGTGTCAGAGGAGTTGTGAGCGCAAGATTACATAGAGTTATATACTAAGAGAAAATGACCACACCCATTTCCTAAGACCCTGGGGCTCAAACAAAATATTAGTGCACAACAAGACCAGTGACAGACCAATCATATTGCAAAAAGAATGAAGTTTCAATCATTTATAGTGTCAGAGGAGTTGTGAGCACAGGATTACATAGACTTATACATGTATAGGAGAAAATGACCACACCCATTTTCTGAGACCCTGGGGGTCAGGGGTTCAAACAAAATATCAGATGCAAAACTAAACCACAGACCCATCATATTGCAAAAAGAATGAAGTCTCTATCATTTATAGTGTCAGAGAATTTGAGAGCTCAAGATTACATAGAATTACATGTATATAGGAAAATGACCACACCCATTCTCTAACACTCTGGGGGTCAGGGGCTCAAACAAAATATCAGGTGCACAACTACACCAAGGACTTATAACATTGCAAAAAGAATGAAGTATCTATCATTTATAGTGTCAGAGGAATTGGAACACTAGACTTACACAGAGTTATATAGGAGAAAATGACCACACCCTTTTTCTAAGACCCTGGGGGTCAGGGGTTCAAACAAAATATCAGGTGCACACCTAGACTACAGACCCATCATATTGCAAAAAGAATGAAGTCTCTATCATTTATAGTGTAAAAGGAGTTGCAAGCACAAGATTACATAGAGTTATATAGGAGAAAATGACCACACCCATCTTCCAAGACCCTGGGGGTCAGGGGCTCAAATAAAATGTCAGGTGCACAACAAGACCACAGACCCATCATAATGCAAAAAGAATCAAGTCATTATCATTTATAGTGTCAGAGGAGTTGTGAGCACAAGATTTCATAGATTTTCATGACCACGCCCATTTTCTAAGACCCTGGGGGTCAGGGGCTGAAACCAAATGTAAGGTGCACAACTAGACCACAGACCCATAATATTGCAAAAAGAATCAAGTCTCTATCATATATAGTGTCAGAGGAGTTGCGAGCACAAGATTTCATAGATTTTCGTGACCACGCCCATTTTCTAAGACCCTGGGGGTCAGGGGCTGAAACCAAATGTCAGGTGCACAACTAGACCACATACCAAGTAAGATGCAAAAAGAATTAACTTTCTATCTCCTATGGTTTCAGAGGAGTTGCGAGCACAAGAATTGTTTACTGACGGACGGACGGACGGACAGACAGATGGACGGACGGACAGACAGACGGACGTCGGACGACGGGTATCGCATAAGCTCGACTGGTCAGAGACCAGTAGAGCTAATTAATTGGCTCTCACTTTTTGTTTATAAATTTATGTTCAGAATAAGAACTCTTGTTGCAGAGATAATTTCATAATTTAAAACAGTGTAATCAAAGATATGAAGCTCATCTCGCGGCAGCAAAGTTTAATTTAAATATATTTCTAAATACATGTATATTGGCTTTAAATGAAAAATCACTCAAGTGGAAAAAAGTAGGTCAAGGTCATTCTATGAAAGTTTGATCAAAGATACCTGGTACATAAAATATGCAATTTTTGGAACATGTAGCACTTATACTTTTCTCAATATTGGCCTTTAAAAGCAAAATCATTCAAGCAGAAAAAGTAGATCAAGGTCATTTTATGAAAGTTTGATCAAAGATGCATCCACTATGCAAGTTTGGTACATGTAGCACTTATACTTAGCTCAATATTGGCCTTTAAAAGCAAGATCACTATTGTGGAAAAAGTAGGTCAAGGTCATTTTATGAAAATTTGATCAAAGAAACATCCACTAAGCAAGTCTGGTACATGTAGCACTTATACTTTGCTCAATATTGGCGTTAAATCTTTTGCACAAGGATGAGATTCCCCTGTCTCAGTCATAACATCGTGATTAATTATTTTTCTCACTCACCTCAATTTATCTTCACTATAATAATTTCTTAAAACTAGAATCGATACCAAAACCTACACAGATCTTATGATGGCGTGAAGTTACATTCTATGACATCATAATAGGAGTCATGTGGAATGTGAGACAAGGAAATCTCAAACTGCTATGTCTACGTTTTTTCCTTTTGTCTCACGACGTAAGTGAGTGAGAATACAATGTCTACACCTCCTGTTATTAATTTTTTAGTTTACCCTTATTTTCATGACAATGTTCATACATTATTTGTTTTTATGACAATGTTTAAGGTTAATTACTTACTGTTATAACATTATTTTGATCTTGACAATTTTCATCAGATTTACATGGGTATGGGACACTATCATTATCTGCAACCTGAAATTTAAATACTTTAACATGTTTAATAAATCTTTGTTTTCATAAATAATACCATTACAACCTACAACTCTGTATCATTACTCAAACCAATATTACTTCATACCATGATTAAACTCATATCAAATACAAACAGATAACTCTGACCTCTCTATGAATGCACAATGTCACATCCAAACTAATATTACACAATTGTGCTACAAACGTAATATAAGTTGAACTATGATGAAGTATACAAAAAGAGAAATTGAAGCATTAATTAATCTGTCTTAATTAAATGTAATTAATGGTTTACATCAAAATCATTGAAGTGTAGAATGAGGGTAAATTCACAAGGTTAAATGTCAATTATAAAGTGAAAGCTAATAATCACTGGTGTAAAGCAGATGCTTGTACCATCAATAAATAACATAATTCATGCTGGATTTGTACACTCAGCATGAAGATTATGTATGGATAAATGCTGGAAATTGCGTAACTTCATAATTTATTGTAAAATATACAGTGTATATTGAGATTATGAAAATGACAAGGAAGTACAATGTAGGTACCAGTGTTTTAGCAATGACTTGTGGTACATACATCAAAGAATGTCAGGTACCTACATCATCGTCAATTTCAATTGGTTGAAATATAGTGGTCTTACTCAATTTTTATGATCATATGCATATTACCATCTCTTGATTTAAACATCTTCACACTGATTGTACAAATCCAACACAAATAGTGTAAATTATTGAAATTGAAGGATGTAAACATAAGAATCGGCACAGTCTGTCGCCATCATGGGATGTAGGTACCCGATGGTATGGCACCTGCTTTACACCAGTGATAATACACATGTATGAAAGCCTTTGATGTATCAAACTAGTAGTTTTGTATTAAGGGTCAGAGTCTAAGGTCAAAGTTACTTCGTAAAAACTTCTCTTCCCAATGAAGGATATAAGTCATGGAAAATCCTTATGTGAAAGGAGTAGGTGCGGTAACCTGCCATTTCGGCCCTATTTTGTAAGTTGTTTATATCCATAGTATTCTAGTTTATAAAATATCAAATGTATGGTAAATCCAAATCAGGAAAGCCTTTTTTGTTTTCACAGTCCTATACTGAATAATACGCCGCTCAAAACATTTAAAAACGTTGAAATCATTGATAATATCAATAAATGAGCGATATTTCAATACAAAACTATGAAATTAAGTTGCACTCCAGGCCTTGCCCATGAATATTTTTGTATCAATCGATGGATTTCTGAATGGCCTTTTAATTTGCATAAAAAATTTGTGGGCGAGGCCTGGAGCGTAGATGAATTTTGAAGATTTGTGTGTAAAAAACGATGATTTTCCTTTGCTTTGCGTCATTCAAGGTAAACGACGCCAAAACATTACTTCATACAACATGTGCGTGACGTTACGAGAGCTCAAAATTATGACGCCATATTTTCTCAAACATTCAACATTGCAAAAAGTGATAATTAAAAATTCGTTTATCAAAAGCATTTTTCGTCGAAGGGTATAGCGCACCTAGTCCTTTCAAACCCATATCAAGATCTCATAATTTTTTTGTAGATACATACACATTCAAGCTTCATAAATATTCGTATTATCATAATAATAGGGAAAGGTACTTTAAGTTTACATGCTGCATAATAAATTTCTTAATATCATAATGCAAATACTTCATTAATTCCCTGGATATTTCTGGATTTACCTCAGGGGTCTCGGTGTTTTCAGACTGTGACATCACTTGTCCAACAGGTGGTGTTACAGGTCTGACCCTGGATATGAACAGAGGGGTCGGGCCATCTTTCGGTGTACCATCAAACGGAGGGTTAGGGCCATCTTTGTCTGCCTCATCCATGAGAGGGATGCAGCCATCTTTATGAGAGGCATCAAATAGTGTGTTGGGTCCATCTTTGATATTGGCATCAAAGACAGGGGTGGGACCAGCTTTAGATGTGACATCTTTGGGTGTGTCCTTGACCTTGGGAGTTGATCTGAATGAGCTAGGTTTAGCGTTAGGTAACTTTTCACTGCATGACAGCTTCTCCTCAACCTTGGCTGTAAATAACAAAATTTTACTGCATGAACCATAACTGCCATTGGAAAGTTCATCATACAGTATGAAAAGGGTCTGAATTTCATTGGAATAATGATACAAAGAAGACATTTCTACAGGAATTTAATCATTAAAAATCAAATTCAAGGAATTGTGGTCCCCTGCTGTTGGGTTTTTTGTCTTCAAAGAAATGCTTACAGACAAACCCCTCCCCCAATTCTTAAGTTTTCATAATATATTTCATATATTATCAACATTCTAAATATGAAAGATTAAACTCCAAGAAAAGGTCAAAGGGTTACCAAGGGACAGGACTTATGAAAAGGTATGCACATGTGAAATATTAAAGTCCTATCATTTAAATTACCATCCAAAAATTATGGTCGAGGTTGACGTTTTTTTAAAATTGTGGGTCCACCTCTCTCCAAGTACGAGGTCACAAGGTCAGAATGTTGATACCAACAGAAAGGTCTTGTCACAAGGAATACACGTGTGAAATATCAAAGCCCTATCACTTTCCATTAAGTTATGGACAAGGTTAAAGTTTTTTGAAAAGTAGGTCGAACTCAAAGGTCAAGGTCACAAGGTCAAAAATTTTGGTATCCATGGAAAGGTATTGTCACAAGGAATACATATGTGTAACATGAAAGTCCTACAACATTTCATTCAAAAGTTATGGTAAAGGTTAAAGTTTTTGATAAGTAGGTCAAAGTCCAAGGTCAAGGTCAGAAGGTCAAAAATGTTGGTATCCATGGAAAGGTCTTGTCACAAGGAATACACATGTGTAATATGAAGGCCCTATCACTTTCCATTCAAAAGTTATGGTCAAGGTTAAAGGTTTTGATAAGTAGGTCAAAGTCCAAGGTTAAGGTCACAAGATCAAAACTTTTGGTATCCATGGAAAGGTCTTGTCACAAGGAATACACATGTGAAATATCAAATCCCTATCACTCACCATTCAAAAGTTATGCACAAGGTTAAAGTTTTTGTGACTGACGGACAGACGGATGGGCGGACAGACGAACCGGTTTTAATGTCCCCACCCTTTCGCGAAAGCGGGGGACAATTAATGGACATCACAATACCCTGCTAAATGGGATATAACCCTTAACTATTACATAAGGAAAGTATTAAAGTAGGCAGAAACATGTTGATGCATATTCATATCTGTCATATAAAAGATATCTAGCAATATGAAAAATTTCTTTTTCAATTGTGCAAAATTATTTATAGTATAAAGAATAAAGATATTTCATGTATAAACATTAAATGAAAAAAAAAAATCATCAAATGATTCATGTCATCCATCAAATGATTTTCATGCACATTTTTAAAACAAAGCACGAGAATGAAAGAACAAATAACTATGCATAAATCCAATTCTGAGAAAAAAATTAATAAGGGCAAGCTGCATTGTACCTTTGACTGAATTCTTTATCCCACTACATAGGCAAACAGCAAAACCTTGTGAAATTTATAAATTTCATATCATTATTTACCATAACGTTTCAGATTACAAGCCCTGGTAGGTTTGAAATACAGAACTACAAGGTCAAGGTCACTAGGTCAAAAGACAAAGACTCAAATGAGAGGTCTCATCACAAGGAGTGTGAACGTAAAATATAAAATCCCTACCTCTTTGGATGAAATATCAATGCCCTACCCCTCATTGTTCATGAGATAAAGACCAGGTTAAAGGGCTTTTTTGTAAAGAAGGTCAAACTCCCAGGGCAAGGTCACTAGGTCAAAGTCAAGGTCCCATATGAAAAGGCTAGTCATGAGGAATCCACATGTGAAATATCAAAGCCCTACCCATTATAGTTCATGATATAAAGCCCAGGTTAAAATTTTTAATAAACAAGTAAAACATCAAGGTCAAGATGTCAAACGTCAAGGTCCCAATGAATGGTCTGGCCACGAGGAACCAAAATGTGAAATATCAAAGCCCTACCCCTCAAAGTACATGGAATATAGTCCAGGTTAAAGTTTTTAAAAAGTAGATAAAACTCCAAGGTCAAGGTCACTATGTCAAAAGTCAAGGTCCCATATGAAAGGTCTTGTCATGGGGAATCCACATGTCCTACCCCTTATAGTTCATGAGATACAGCCCAGGTTAAAGTTTTTAAAAAGTCAAAGGTCAAACTCCAGGTCAAAATCAAGGTCCAAAATGAAAGGTCTGGTCATGAGGTTAAAGTTTTTAAAAAGTAGGTAAATCTCAAAGGTCAAGGTCACTAAGTCAAAAGTCAATGTCCGTAATGAAAGGTTTTGTTATGAGGAATACACATGTGAAATATCAAAGTCTAATCGGTTTATGAGATGCAGCCCAGGTTAAAGTTTTGTCCACACAACCTACAACACCGATGATCAGGCTATGACATTAGCTCCCAAGACATTTTTCACAGCTTGTAAATGTAATTATGTGACTATATGTACAATGTACATGTACCAGACAAGTAGGCTCCACAAAAAGTGATCCATATGTATATGTAGCTTTGCTGTGCAGGGGAAATAATAAATCATTGTTTCTTTCATGTAATCTTTGCCTTTTAAATCAAACACATCAAAACAATTAAAGAAATAAAAAGAAATTTTTCAATAAAATGAACAAATTTCTTACATTTCAAGGAAGAGAATTCAACTGGCATACTTATAGCCTCTTTAAAATCTGCATATACAAGTAGCTTGAATTTCACTTATTACAATAAGTTGTATGATATTGGTTCTTTGATTTTGTTTTTATTTGTAATGTAATGTTTTAGTTTGTATCGTGTCTTTTTATGTTCTTACCTGAATAAATCAAACCAAATCAAAGAAAATCAACTTAAAGAATCTTACATATTATAGCTTATATTTCTAGATTGTTACAAACACTTCTGGAGTTAAATTTACAATGTCTTAGTAAAAAAACAAAATGGCTAATGTCTTTCTTTTTGACTTGTTTGTTTATTAGTCTGTTTTTCTTTTTCATATTATATCAAAGATTTGTCTATCTTTTTTCCATTTATAAATAAGCAAGACTGATATTATTTAAAATTGAAAATTGTCTTTCTTGAATCATGGGAGATAACTACTAAAGTAAAAAGTATCAAAATGTATAATGTATCAAAATCTTATTTGAAAATATTAAGATTTTGCAGCATTCTTAACTATTTCTGGAAAAGATAGAGATATTTTCTGAAATTAACTTACTACAGCATTCTCATCAAATTTTGAGCAACATACCGTGTAACCAGAATTTTTAGGGAGAATCAAATTTTGCAATTTCATGGTAAAAATGAGTATCTACATGTATATTCTCACAAGTACAATTTTTCATGATAACCAAATTATAAACAAGTATATATATATGTTATAGGGAATAAGTGTAATCTGGGATTTCATGTAATTCCTGAAATTTAGGAATTTCGTGTAATCCCTGTTTCGATCAGTAATTACATGTAATTCCTGAAATTGGCCAGGTATTTCATGTAATTCCTGAATTTTTCATGCATTTTTACGCTTATTTCCTAGCCTTAACTTCTCCCTATTTTCATTTTTAAAATCTATTAATTTTGGCTCAGTTGATGCAAGCATAAAACACCAGTATGAAGGTCCACATAACAAATTTATATGAATTATTCCTATTTCCCTGTAAAAAAAAATGATATCCCCTTCCTTTGTGTATATCTAAATACTAAGATTTTTTTATTGCAACAAGTTTTATTGAAATAGAATAGATGCAAAGAAAAGATTTTGGGATGAAGAGATCACCATGGCACTTTGTTACAATGGCTGTATTGAGTTACATAGTCAAATCAAAATTCATTGCATAAATTTTTACCGAGTACATGTATTACAGTCATATCAATGGGCCAAAATCTGTCTCTGCAACCAAATTGTCCGCTCAAGAGTTTTTATAATACATGTACATCATTTTCCTATCAATTTTGAATTAACATAATCAACCTTAAAAGCATCTCGGATTATATATCTAACCATTTTTTCTCTTTCAGTAATAGGATTTTATAAATATCTATCATATCGCAATTTCATAATTTTTGTATGATTTTTGGCCGTCAGGAAATAAGTGTAAAAATGCTAAAATATTTTAGGAATTACATGTAATCCCTAAAATTTTGGGGATTTCATGTAATCCCTAAAACAAGCAGGTATAACATGTAATCACTGAACCTTTCAGGAATTGCATGAAATCCCTGATTACACTTATTCCCTGTAACATATATACAATTTATAATGCATCTAATGAAATACAATTTTTCGCAAGAACAATTTTTCCTATTTTCATTTCAATCACGAATATAGCAAAAATAAGTACCTCGCAAAAAATTTCTACTTATACGGTAGGTCATTCTAAAATGTAAAGGACAGGACTTTTTATTATCAAATGGTATTCATAATGACAGCATTCACATATTATAACCGTATCTACATGTGTACCAGGAAGAAATCAGAATGATACCCATTAATAAGATCTAGTTCTCACCTTGCATTCTGAAATCTAACTGTCCTGTATCATAATCATCCAAATCGTCCGAGTCGTAACCATCTACTTGTACCATGTTTTTCCTTGCAGTCACCACCTGAGGCTTACGTCTTGATTTACTCCTTTCTGGTACTTGACTTGGAACTTGAAGATAAAGTAAATGAATAAAACATAAATGTATGATCGATATAGTTTATGTATACTGCAGAAAATACAAGTAAACTTAATGTAATAAAATAATACTTATATACTTACATTTGTACAGCTTTCATAACAACTCTGTATTTTAAAACAATAAGAACATGTACATCATGCAAAGTTAATTGTAAATCAGCAATACTTTTTTCTAAGTAATGAATACCTTTATCATTTGTTTATGTTTACATTTTTTAAAGCACTTTTTAAGATATTAGTACTACATGTAAAATATGCATTACTTTATACTCTTACCTTCAGTGCTTCCTTGTTTTCTCTCATTTCTGAAAAAAAAATATGTATAGATATAAATCAAATGATTTTATTTCACATGTTTTGGCTTGGTTCAAAATCTGATGCAATCAAATCACTACTGGCATACTTCAGTACCGGTAGAGTAAATTCATAGTTCATAGTTTATTTGCAAAAAACCACATAGTTCATATGCGTTACAAAAAGACAACAATGCAATGCACATTCATATGGCAAAGTGAAAATTTACAGACAGTTAACATTGGTTAATAATATTGATAATGATAATATGTATAAGAAAAGTATATATGATAATGAGAAAAAGTGTATCGTTTATCATTTAAAGATACTTAAGATGATGAAAAAATCTTTAAAGGTTACGGTACTTGTAAGCATGAAAAGGAGGAGGGACAAAAGAATGTTATTTAAACATGGTTTAAGAAGGGTCTATATTACATGTGAAATATCAAAGCCCTACTCCTTATTAGAAGAGGTATAGCACAGCTTAAAGTTTTTGAAATGTAGGTCAAAGTCCAAGGTCAAGGTCACTAGGTCAAAAGTCATGGTCTCAAATAAAAGATCTTGTCACAAGGTCTCATCACAAGGTATCTACATGTGAAATATCAAAGCCCTAACCCTTATAGTTCAAGAGATATAGCCCAGGTTAAAGTTTTTGAAAAGTAGGTCTAAGGTCAAGGTCACTAGGTCAAAGGTCATGGTCTCAAATGAAAGGTCTGATCACAAGGTATCTACATGTGAAATATCAAAGCCCTATCCCTTATAGTTCAAGAGATATAGCCCAGGTTAAAGTTTTGTCTACGGACGACGACAACGACGCCGAGGGTATGGCATTAGCTCTCCGTACTTTTCGTCCCGGCGAGCTAAAAATCAAATTCAAGGAATTGTAGTCTCCTGCTTTTGGGTGTTTGTCTTTAAAGAAATGCTTAGACATCCCCCTCCCTATTCTTAAGTTTTCATGATAAATCTCATGTATTATCAAAATTCTAAGTATCAAAAGATGAAACTTCAAGAAAAGGTCAATTGGTCCAAACTTTTGTTACCAAGGGAAAGGGCGTGTAAAAAGGAAATACACATGTGAAATATGAAAGTCCTATCATTTAAATCACGATCCAAAAGTTAAGATTGAGGTTTAAGTTTTTAAATGTGAGTTAACCTCCAAGAAAGAGGTCACAAAGTCAGAATGTTGTTACCAACTGAAAGGTCTTGTAACAAGGAATACATATGTGAAATATGAAAGCCCTATCACTTACCATTCAAACTCCAACGTCAAGGTCACAAGCTAAAAAATTTTGGTATCAATGGAAAGGTCTTGTCACAAGGAATACACAAGAGAAATATGAAAGCCCTATCACTTACCATTCAAAAGTTATGGTCAAGGTAAAAGTTTTGAAAAGTAGGTCAAACTACAAGGTCAAGGTCACAAGGTCATAATGCTAGGTATCCATGGAAAGGTCTTGTCACAACGAATACACATGTGAAATATGAAAGCCCTATCACTTACCATTCAAAAGTTATGGACAAGGTTAAAGTTTTTTGATTGACAGACAGACAGACAGACGGACAGAAGGGCCCGTTTCAATTTCCCCGCACTTTCGCATAAGCGGGGGACAGTAAAGTGTGTTGTTGTACAAGGGCTGGTTGATATGTTGTAAGCCTCGTATTGAAGGAATTGAACTTTATCAGACATTTTGCATTATTTTTCTACATAATCCCCTTCAGTATCTACACACTATACCACTTTTAAAGAACTCCTTATCTTGACTGGTCAGAAAGCCATCCACTACAAGTACAACATCATCATCGGAATTAAAGTGGGTGCCAGAAATAGCCGCTTTCAGTTTTGGGAATAGATGAAGGTCTGATGGAGCAAGATCAGGTGAATGAGGCTCAAATTATCATGAAAGGCAGCCATGGTAGTGACAGACTTGTGAACAGGAGCATTGTCCTGATGGAACAACACACCTTTAACTAGTGAGCTTTCTGCAGCACTTACATGCAAGTTTAATATTTTCCCATAACTGTGTCAGAAGTGAAGCATAGTATTGGCTGTAATATTTTATAATATTTCAGATCTTTTAAGTTTTGTCCATTAAATGTACCTGTACTCAGAATGAAAGTAAATATTCCAATCATAATTTTTTGCAACAAAGTTGCGCAAGACTAGAGGATAGAAAAAAAAAGGCTAAATTGTAATCCATAAAATTGGAAACTGGAACAAAATGTGAAACATAGTAATAACGGATCATGAAGCTCACCTCACAACAACAAATTCAATCTAAACTTATTTCTGAGTACATGTATATTAGCTTTATAAAGTAACTCGAGTGGAAAAAAGTAGGTCAAGGTAATTCTGTGAAAGCTTGATCAAAGAAACATCCAATATGCAAGTTCAGAACATGTTCATGTAGCACTTATACTTTGCTCAATACTGGCTTTTAAAAGCAAAATCACTAAAGCAGAAAAAAGTAGTTAATGCTCATTTTATGAAAATTTGATCAAAGATGCATCCACTATGCAAGTTTGGTACATGTAACACTTATACATTACTCAATATTGGCTTTTAAAGGCAAAATCATTCAAGTGGAAAAAGTAAGTCAAGGTCATTTTATGAAAGTTTGATCAAAGATACATCCACTATGCAAGTTTGGTACATGAACACTTACAGTTTGCTCAATATTGGCTTTTAAATACAAAATCACTCAACCGGAAAAAGTGGGTCAGATGCATCTAATGCATGGGTTCACATCAGCATCCAAAGATCAATCGCTTGTGTAAGTTTGGTTACTGTATCATCTGATTCAGTACTTTGTCAGATACTGAGCTTCCCCAAAAACTTTGACCGGATGGGGACTGGTAACGCGGACGCTGGGGCCTTGGAGATGGGGTATAGCATAAGCTCATCTCAACTTCGTCGAGGTGACTTAAAAATGGAAATGTGACCTTGACCTTGAATTTAACCTACGTCGTATAGACCAGTAATATCTTTAAGAATACATCATACATAGCACTCCAGAGTCTGCAAGCAGTCATGTAGCTTCAACATTTCACCCGTCTCACACGTTATTTCTATTGGTTATTTGTTCCGATAGAAATAACGTGCGAGACGGGCGAAATATTGAAGCTACTGTCCGCGCGGATCACTTTGGAAACTGGATAAACGCAATTTTGATAACTTTGACATGCAAAAATTAAAATGAAATCCATATCATTGAATAGATCTCGCTTAGTCGTAAATTTTGGTATATGTGACATGGTTGATGGTTTATGCAATCATATTATACAGGCAAAATAAATTTTAGATGGGGCATTTTCAATGTTAAATTTCAGCGTGACGTCGCCGAGTTTAACATTGAGCCTATGGAGAGCGTCACGACGTCATGGAAAAAATTAGCATTGGAAATGGCCCATCTTCTTCTTCCTTGGTATGACCCTCCGCTTATCGGAGCACTCCCCAGAGGGGATCACATATTATTAAACATGACATTATATATCAAGACAATATTTCAAATTCCTCTCATTACTCCTCAACACTCACAACTCACCACTTGTTCACCATGCTCTATACAAGGTACCTTCCACTATGTATGCAAGTGTATGCAGTGTATGCGGGGAAGGTGTGATTTATGTTCTACAGTGGGTGGTCCACATTTCCAACGGCCTTTATTGGCTTTAACGTGCCATCACACGAGGCAATCTCCTCAGCCACAGCTGCCAAGGGGCCACTCAGACCGTTTTAGTTCCCTCCGAGTCAGAGAACAGGTGGGGGCAAGATGATAAATCACCTCTGATAAAGTCCGCCCTCAACGGATTCGAACCTGGGATCTTCAGAGTGAAAATCCTGGCGCTCAACTGACTGAGCTATGCGCCGATCTAAAACTTGTTATGTCTATAAAGTTTTATTGCGTACACTGACTATCCTATAACTTATACGGAAATTTACGACTAAGTGAGAGCTATTGGTTGGTATCAATTTCATTAAAATTTTTGCATGGTTAAGTATTCAAAATCGTGTTTATCCAGTTTCCGAAGTGAGCCGCGCGGACAGCAGCCGTCATGTAGGTCACTGGTCGCACCGGTGTATCTAAACCAAGTCATTTGCAATTCATTTTCAGAATAAATGAAGTTTATGATCAACAATACATTCAAAGGGGGTATAATACCTATTGTTTTTGCACTGTTCACAAGTTCTTTCGTGAACATTGAGCAGATGTTGGGCGACTTCAGAGTGGGTCGACCCTAGCTCTACTATGAGCTTCATCCATTGCTCGTACACTTCATCCACAAGGAGAATGTTTTTAAAATACGAATCAGGTAGTGCAAGAGACATATTTTCCTCCAATTAACAGAGTGAAGCGTTTCTTTGTGACTAGAATTTTGACAAGACGCCGAAGAATAGAAGGGAAATGAGGATGAAGTTCTAAAATACAAGCCTATAGCGGTAAGTTGAATCCGTATAAAATCCGGAATTCTTTTTTACTTTTTTGGCTGTAAAATACTTTAGACACAGTCCATTTGGCGATGCAAATTCATAATATGAGCCGTCCCATAGGAAAACCAACAATATGACAAAATTGTGATAATTTCCGTTTTTCACATTTTCAAAAAATATATTCTTTTCCGATCATTTTGATACCCAATATATCACTATATTGAAAGAAATAATCAATCAAAACAGATTTTGAAATTAGTATAGCAGCTAGCTACGACGCAAAGTTACTTGACGTCATGACATTCTTATTGTGTGGGCATTTGAAACTACGTGACTCATTTCAAGTGTGCAGCTAATCAGTATTTCTATTGTAAAAAAAAAATGTATTGCATCCATTTGCACCCAATATTGTAATTATTGCCTAGGTGGAGGGCATTATTGGGAGATAGTGTTTTATGCTACACAAGAATGTTTCTTATTAGTTTTAGTCTCACAAATTTTATATATATTTAAAATTTTTTTACCAAAACAATGTGCAAATAATATTATACCCCTCATTTATACCCCTCATATATGCTATTTTAAACCCCCTCAGCTATGCCAGCCTAAGACCTCTTAAACAAAATTTCATAGGCTCTTTTTAAAATGAATTACAACTCCCTACCTCTTATCTATCTTTTAAAACCATTTTAAAACTATTTTAAAATGGGTGCTCCTTAGTCAAAGGAGGGAATTACCAGTAACAGTAACAGTAACAGTTATATTAAGATTTATTCGTTTTCAAGCGACCATGCACTTATTTCTGCAAGAAATACTTTTAAAAAGCTTATCAATCAAAATGGACAAAAGACCCGGGGATAATGACCGGGATAATGTACATTTTGGTACTCATGAATACTTTTACACTTACATGGGGTGTTTCGGAGTTTTGCTGTGGTTGCTGTAACTGAGTCTTGCTGGAGATCTCCTCCATGCTACTAAATGTACTAGCTATATATAATTGTACTATTCCCAAAACCAGCATCTTGATTTAGGAATTTTTTTTTTAAACGTACTGATTGAATATTCGGAAAAATCAAAATCATACATTTTTTTAAAGTTATACGCACTAGTGACGAAAGTAAAATTTTTGAATCGGACTTCTTGATACAAACCAGTTATTGTTTCTATTTACACATTTTATGGCATGCTGACAATTGACGCGTTCAGATTTGTATTACATTGCACATGTTTCCGTTTCGAATACTTATTTTTTTATCCTGCATTCCGGCCAGGGGCGTAGCCAGGCGTACTTTTGTACGCAAAAAACGTCCACATCGTTTTCGCAAAAAAAAAGACGAAAAAACAAGAGAAGGTGCCTTCCCTCTACAAAAGAAGACATGGTTTACAAGTAAATTGCTGCTTAGAAAATGCAAAAAGACACCCGCCCAGAAAGCATTGATTTGAATACGTTTTTCAAAAAAAAAAAATTCAGGTTGGAGCGGTCGATTGGAAAGGGTTTACATTCCTGACACGTCAAATATCTGTATATGGCCATGACGTAGATGTTTGGGGGAAAATCATTTCATCGAAAGAAAGTTTTCTTCATCTTAGATATATAGTTTATCGTTTGCTGACATCGAATCATAGGCTTTATCCCTTCTAAATTCAGCTCAAATACGCATCAGATGCCACAAGTTTGCCTAATTTTTTCCAAAATTTTCTCGGAGGCCCACGAACCCCCACTAACGAGAAGGGAAAACATCCTCCATACTCTCCCCCACTCGGCATTTCGAGTCAAGTAAAATTATCATCCCAATTTAAAAAATACCTGCCACTGGCCCCCCCCCCCCCCGGCAATTGAGGTTCTGGGTCCACCTCTTCTACAAACGTCCACATCGAAAACACTCTGGCTTCACCCCTGCCGGTATCTTCCTCTTTCCCTTTTAGTCATTTTACTTATATTTTGGAGTCGCGAGTCCCTTATTGGCTTATCCAAGAATTCTATACAATTGTGTTTTTCTAACTTTCTTTTTTTTTTTTAAATGAAAGTGAATTAATGTGCTTACTTTCATTTATGAATGGAAAGTAAGAAAAAGACACAATTTTAAAAACAGAAACAGTTGTTATATTATAAAGGGGGCTATGTCATATGTGCTAAATTCATGAATTCCTCAATAAGGCCATTGGTTAGATGTTTAATAAATATGCTAAAATTATCCTTGCGATGAGATAAGTATACACGATAAAAAGCATTTTAAATACAGTGGATGGTTAAAGGATGTATGTATGTGGGGAGAAGGGGGGGGGGGGTTGCGGGTTGAGGTGACAACGACTCACATTGTTACTGAAATCTTATCAATGTAATGAACTTGAACGCTGGCATCTGATTGGTTCCATTTAATTCTTTTACCCCTATCAATTTTTGATTGACGTCTTAAAACAGCCGAGACTTAGGTATCTCATTAGCATAATAAAGGATTACCTGTCGGTGTACATGTGTCTTTGATGTAACAAGCCGCTCGCAGACGGTATGATCATGTTGATCATATTTTTATGCCCCGGGAATCAAAGATTCGGGAGCATATAGTTTTTGGCCTGTTAGTCTGTTTGTCTGTCTGGCCGAAAAACTTTAACATTGGACATAACTTTTGAACGGGAGATGATAGGGCTGTCATACTTCACATGTGTATTCCTTGTGATAAGACCTTTCCATCGATACCAAATATTTTGACCTCATGACCTTGACCTTGTCCTTTGACCTACTTTTCAAAAACATTATCATTTGGCATAACTTTTGAAAGGTAAGTGAGAGGGCTTACATGTTTCACACGTATATTCCTTGTGACAATACCTTTCGAATGATACCAAAATTTTTGAAATCGTGACCTTGACCTTTGACCTACTTTTCAAAAACTTTAACATTGGGCATAACTTCTGAATTGTAAGTGATAGAGGGCTTTGATATTTCACATGTGTATTCCTTGTGACAAAACCTTTCTATTGATACCAAGTTTTCTGACCTCGTGACCTTGACTGTGACCTTTGACCTACTTTTCAAAAACTTTAATATTGGGCATAACTTGTGAATGGTAAGTGAGAGGGCTTTGATATTTCACATGTATATTCCTTGTGACAAGACCTTTCTAATACCAAAATTTTTGACCTCATGACCTTGACCTTTGACCTACTTTTCAAAAACTTTAACATTGGGGATAACTTTTGAATGGGAGGTGATAGGGCTGTCATATTTCACATGTTTATTCCTTGTGACAAGACCTTTCCATCAATACCAAATATTTTGACCTTATGACCTTGTCCTTGTCCTTTGACCTACTTTTCAAAAACATTATCATTGGGCATAACTTTTGAAAGGTAAGCGAGAGGGCTTTCATGTTTCACATGTATATTCCCTGTGACAATACCTTTCGAATGATACCAAAATTTTTGACCTCGTGACCTTGACCTTTGACCTACTTTTCAAAAACTATAACATTGGGCATAACTTTTGAATGATAAGTGTTAGGGCTTCGATATTACACATGTATATTCCTTGTGACAAGACCTTTCTAATGATACCAAATTTTTTGAAATCGTGACCTTGACTTTGACCTACATTTCAAAAACTTTAACATTGGGCATAACTTTTGAATGGTAAGCGATAGGGCATTCATATTTCACATGTGTATTCCTTGTGACAGACCTTTCCAATAATACCAAAGTTTTTTACCTTGTGACCTTGACCTTGAACTTTGACCTACTTTTCAAAAACTTTAACATTGGGCATATCTTTTGAATGGTAAGTGATAGGGCTTTGATATTTCACATGTGTATTCCTTGTGACAAGACCTTTCCAATAATACCAAAGTTTTTTACCTTGTGACCTTGACCTTTGACCTACTTTACAAAAACTTTAACATTGGAAATAACTTTTGAATGGTAAGTGATAGGGCTTTGATATTTCACATGTGTATTCCTTGTCACACAATTTTTCCAAAAATTTGTAACCAAGTGACCCTGACCTTGACCTTTCACATACATGTACTTAACAGAAAAAAGTGTTTATACTAACAAAGATGCCACCGGGGGCATTCGTGTTTCACAAACACAGGCTTTATTATGTTCGTAAATGGCAAATATGTTCTTAATTGGATCGAATGTCATCACTGCCTTTCATGTTGTATGATTCGAACTCTACGAATAACACCAATATTACATGTAATTTTAATCGGAAGGTCAGCATATAAGTTATATTTTTTTCATTCAACATGATTCCTTGAATCTTCACAGTAATATTTAGTTTTTATTCCAAAACGTTGGAATGCATGCAAACTGACCACGCGTGTCCATTTTCCCTAAAACACAAATTTCTGAAATTTCTGAAAGGGTTTGACAGGAAAGTTTGCACACGAATGAAAAAAAAAGAAGTGGCGGATTTAGAGGACAGACAGACAGACAGACAGACAGACAGACAGACAGACAGACAGACAGACAGACAGACAGACAGACAGACAATTGTAATTGAAAAAGTTTCATTTACATTTGTGGCACATACATGTATATACAGAAGTCTGCGCAAAAGGGAGAATTCGTTCCTACTAAATCATATTTCGTTCCCACTAAATCATATTTCGTTCCCACGAAATAAAATAATTTTTCGTTCCCTCGAAATAATATTTCGTTCCCACGAAATATTATTTTGCTCCCTCGAAACATTATTTCGTTCCCACGACATAATTTTATCTCTTACGCGGCCCTTTACTGCCACCGTAGATTTTGAATACTTCAGGTGAAATAGAAAACTTATTGTTCGTTAAATTGATGGAACGACTTTGTTTGCCAATAAAACCCATTCTTACGTTTTTTTTTCTCTCTCTCTCTCTTCAAGAATGAGAAATTGCCAATATCTTTCATCATTTTTAGCAGCATGAAAATTGGTTACGTATAGATCTGTTTATCTTACAACGGACAGTAGTATATCTCTTATTTCGTTCGTTACATATCTGATAAGGAAAAAATATATTTTTGATTAAAAAGCACAGACTTCAGTTATCTTCTGAGAGTAAATAGGAAAGTGGGGATAATTTTTGGCTGTAATTTGATTGATTAAAAAGTAGCTTTGTGCAACGGAGAAGGTAAATTCACACATGATTGTCCCATTATGGATCCAGCAAAAAACAAGGTAAGTTCTGGTTTCCATAATTGTTCTGATGTTGAGAAATGATAATAATGATAAATTGGTACATTTTTCATCAATTTGACAAATGCCTCTGTAAAAGGCTCCGGATACGCAAATATGGTAATCTAACACTTCGAATAACGGAGACTGAACTGATAATTAAGTGATAGAAATGGGTAAGTTTGTGCGTTTTGCAAAAAAGAAAATTAGATACGATATATGTGGATATTGCATGGTACCGGCTTTTTGTATTGTATTGTATCGTATCGTATCGAAAGTTTGGCTTCGATACCCAATCCTAAGCCGGTATAATACGTAATTACGCATGCGCTAGAATCGCTTTGTGTTCACAGGTTACACTACATATAGTATCCATAGTGTCGCAATTGGAATTTGGCCAATGATGATGGTTTAAATAGGGGACATATGGGGTCCAGCTTCATTGTGTGAGCTTTATAATTGAAATAACTATGTTTTTTTTTATATTTGTAAGAAATAATTAGCTTGCTGTCTTGAGAAAAGCCCATTATTTCCATATTGTATACCTCATATGTATAGTATGACCGGATGTGAAAGTAAGAGGTCATGTGACTAGCCATGGGCAAAGAAATGAGTCCTGTAATTTCGGTAAGAAAAGTTTGAAGTCATATTTTTAACATCTTCGACATCCCCTCTGCAACCGCTGCACAGAATTTCACGAAACTTCACAGGAAGCAAGTACTCAATGCCCTCTACCAACTCTGTGTTTTTTGAGCCGATCTGAAATCCAAGATGGTCGCCACAGGCTCTGATTGGCTGACACATTTTCGACTTCTCCTCTGAAACCGCTTCACAGAATATCTCGAAACTTCACAGGAAGCAAGAACTCAATGCCCTCTACCAAGATTGTGCTTTTCGAGCCGATCGGAAATCCAAGATGGCCGCCACAAGCTCTGATTGGCTGACACATTTTCGACTTCTATTCTGAAACCGCTGCACAGAATTTCATGAAACTTCACAGGAAGCAAGAACTCAATACATTCTACCAAGTTTGTGTTTTTCGAGCCGATCGGAAATCCAAGATGGCCGCCACAGACTCTGATTGGCTGACACATTTTCGACTTCTCCTCTGAAACCGCTGCACAGAATTTCATGAAACTTCACAGGAAGCAAGAACTCAATACATTCTACCAAGTTTGTGTTTTTCGAGCCGATCGGAAATCCAAGATGGCCGCCACAGACTCTGATTGGCTGACACATTTTCGACTTCTCCTCTGAAACCGTTACACAAAATTTCTGGAAACTTCACTGGAAGCAAATACTCAATGCCCTCTACCAAGTTTGTGTTTTTCGAGCTGATGGGATATTCAAGATGGCTGCTACAAGCTCTGATTGGCTGACACATTTTCGACTGCTCCTCTGAAACCGCTGCACAGAATCTCTCGAATCTTCACAGGATGCAAGAATTCATTTCCCTCTAATAAGTTTGTGTTTTTCGAGCCGATTGGAAATCCAAGATGGCTGCCACAGGCTCTGATTGGCTGACGCATTTTCGACTTCTCCTCTGAAACCGCTGCACAGAATTTTATGAAACTTCACAGAAAGCAAGAACTCAATGCCCTGTACCAAATTTGTGTTTTTCGAGCCGATCAGAAATCCAAGATGGCCGCCACAGGCCCTGATTGGCGGACACATTTTCGACGTCTCTTCTGAAACCGCTGCATAGAATTTCACGAAACTTCACAGGAAGCAAGTACTCATTGCCCTCTAACAAGTTTAAGTTTTTTGGAGCCGATCGGAAATCCAAGATGGCAGCTACAGGCTCTGATTGGCTGACACATTTTCGACTTCTCCTCTGAAACCGCTTCACAGAATTTCTTGAAACTTCACAGGAAGCAAGTACTCATTGCCCTCTTAGTCTACAAAGTTTGTGTTTTTCGAGCCGATCGGAAACCCAAGATGTCCTCCATAGGCTCTAATTGGATGACACATTTTTGACTTATCCTCTTAAACTGCTGCACAGAATGTCACCAAACTTTACAGGAAGTAAGAACACATTGTCCTTCACAAAGCTTCACTAAAAGTGATTTTCTTCAGTTCTTATACTGACTTTGATTGAAAACATACATACAGTCTCCTCAGGTGAGCGATGTGGCCCTTTGGGCCTCTTGTTTATCAAGTCGAAGTCTTTATATAAACCAGAGGCCTTTTTCACAAACATGCTTACGAATAATTTTACGGAAATTCTCATAACATTTGATTGCTTAAGTTAGTACTTCTTATAAACTAAAAATCGCGATGTTTTGTTTCTGAATTCATCTTTAAAATAGTACGTATATCATGATTACATTTTTGATTCACCTAGGGGCTTAATGATTACATTTTTGGTTAAGCCCCTAGGTGAATCAAAAATGTAATCATGATATGTAGAAATGATAATATAAAGCATATGATAATCTTAATTGAAAAAAAACCCCACTTTTTAAGCTTTTATTTGATGATGAAAATTACGATATTTCCCGAAATTTTTCGATTTTTTGTGAAACTAGGGAAAGTCCAAAGGATCACGAGTGCCATACAACAAATAAAGTTCTCATCAACAAGAACAAATATTTTAATAATCCCGGCGTACACCAGAGGTGGAAGGCAATATTACTAAAAGACGGAATGACGGAACAACGGAACGACGGAACAGACTAAAAAACGGAACACATGCATACGGAATGTTCCGCAAGTTGTTCCGTGTTTTGAAAACTAACTAATTAAATAAAAGAAGACATGTGCTGTTGTTTGTTTTATGTTGTATCATGATGGATTTATTTATATTTGATACTGCATTCATGGCAATAAACATTGTCCATGGCGGTTGCTTGGTCATCTGTCATACCAAGACATTGAGGATGGAAGTAGCCATCGCACCCATCACACATTACATATAATGTGTGTGTTTCAGCTAGGTAGTTTACAGTAACAATGTAACTGAACAACAATTTCCCGTTTCACTGGATTTTTTTACTTTCCTTTGTCCAATCGTTGGAAACATAGTCAGAGATTTACGTTCCAGGCAAAGGAATAGATGATACCTCATTTTTCGCCTGTCATATCTCATCTTTGTTGGATCATGGCCTGATGCAATAGTTACAAGATTTGCTATTGCATACAGACCACAATCATAGCCGTTTTTCTGTGGAAAAACATCCATCATATGTATCTTAAGTTCCATTGATGGTGGCTGTACAAGGGTGGCTATGCACTGAAGTTCAATTGACGGAACATCGGAAAAAGAGGAGTCGCAAATATTGACTGTTCCGGGTGTACAGCCAATATTAGATACTGTTAGCCAATGTGTTCCGCCATTTGACTTGTTGGGTTTCTATTGATGATTTGGATGAAATCATCTGTGTGTCGCGTAAAATCAAGTTGAATTCCTAATCATGATGATTCTAAGCCGGAGATGTTTGTGAATTGGCTTTTGATTAAATTCATGCAGGCATCGATGATGGTGCAGTTTAGCCAACCACATGGATCTGTGATCAACTTTCGATCGCTTATTCCGTTATTCCGCCATTCCGTCTTTTAGTAACCTCCGAGGAGGAATGGGTTCCCGATACCCTCTCCCTAAATTCAACTCTCAACTATGTATTTGAACCTTGCAAATTGTAATAAAAACCATAGACGTATATCTTGATATACGTCTATGTAAAAACCCTCCACCCTTCCCCAGCATTCACAGACACGCTCTACTTGTCACGTGATATTTAAAATTGAAGAGTTGTCTTTCTTTGTGGCGTCTCATTGGTCATGCGCATCTGCGAGGCAAAATTCGAATGCTGAATTTTTATATTGTTTTGATGAAGAACATTTAGACATCCAAATGAAGTCTTCGTGAGTATAATTAAGAATTTACTGAAAGGATATACTGTATGACAAATGAAACATTGAATTATAGTCATTTAAATACCGACAGTAATGTTGTGTTTGTGGACTTTCGAATTTCCTCGACATCTGGTTACTTTAGTTTTAAAATGTAAATAGATCTTATGAAATTAACCAATTATATATTCTTTAGAATTATTATCTATCTATGTATAATGCTAGGCACTCCTATGATTTTTCTAATCAGAGAACACTCTAGTTACAGTGCAGTGCAACAAAGACGCTATTTTCTAGGGCTGGGACGATACGATGCATCACGTTATTTTTTTTTCGTGATCCAAGTATCGATACACCCCAACGATACCTAAGTTAAGATTTACAAAAACATTGTGCTTGAACTTTCGGAATTTTCAAGTACTCTAGTTTAAATCCAACTTTCTTCAGTTTACATATAGATTAAGAATAGTCAAATAACAGTGATTTTTTTCAGTAATTTGGGAATGGGGTCGGGGCCCGTGCAGTTGGGAAAATTAACAACGTTTGGGAATATTTTGGGAAGTACTAATATGAAAGTAAAATGACAGTTTATACAATCAAAAGTTCAGAATTGAATGTTTAATCAAATAATTTTCTCATGCTTACAACAATATGGCAAATAATTAGTAAATTTGCTACTTTTGAACCAGTAAATTTCACTTATTTCAGTGATAATTCCATCTATATGAAATTGGGAAATTTTAGAGCATCAATTGGGAAAAAAAGATACTATTTTTCATTGGGAATGGGGCCGAATAACGGCCCCAAAAAGGGGCCAAAAAAAATCCCTGAATAACAAACCATTTATTTATTTTTTTCATCTTTATTCTAGACAGAATTCTATTGTTGAATAAATATAACATGTTAAATAAAAAAGCTACTTACATGATGAATATAAATACTATCAAATAGCTTTTTGAGAAGGTTTTATCAATTAACTTAGTATCACGATATGTATTGTAATGGATATCAGGTATCGTGATACGTATCAGATCATGATACATATCAGATCAGCTGGGTGCAGTATCGTCCCAGCCCTAGTATTTTCTAGGTATTGTCTTACTCAGTTATTTTCTGGAAATAACCGAATAAGAAAATACTGGTCGGTAAGTAGTTAATTAATCGTCGTTTGCCCATTATCTTCGGTTATACTACTGACAGAGACTTGATTCTTTCAGCACTAATACTTCTTACATTTATCAAATTGTATATGAAATTTCAAATGAATCCATGCGATGAAAGCTAAGATTTTAGCAGCTAAACTTCAGGAAAATGTGTTGTCTTCCCCCGAGCTGCTCCGGGGCGATGCCGGTGCACCTTCCTGTCTTCTCTCTCAATCATTGAAAATATTTCAAACTATTTTTAATCATTTTTATAAGAACTCATGACAAAATGATAAGAACCATTTATTTTTTATATGATTCACAGATTTTCCCACAACTTCTTATTGTTATTTTAAACACTTTTGTTTTTCATTTAAAAAAAAACAATTATTTTTCCATCTTTATTCTAGACAGAGAGCTAGTGTTGAATAAATATAACGTGTTGAATTAAAAAAAAAATTATTGCATCATCATATACTGGTACAAATGTGCAAGATTTCATTGTGCTACAATGGGCTGCATATACCACTTTCCATGTTGTCATATAGATATAAAACTTAGGCCATATCAAATTAATTAAATGTTCTTTGGGTTTTCTTGTGAAAAAAGGGTGCGAGCGGGCGAAAATATAATTATTATATTTTTTTTCAGTATTGCAGTTTTTAAGGTGCGGGCGAGTAAAATAATTTCATTTTTGATATAGGTTACCCATGTAATACATTCCTGATGTTTATTGTACTCAAAAAGGAATCCCCATAGAAATCTGGTGACTAGGAAGCCTGGCACATAGCTCTACAGAAAATATTTTCCAACATTCCCCCCTCCTTGACTTTCGATGGGACAACAAATTTGCTCCCAACATAATTTTTCAAACACAAGTATCATTTTCTTCGAAATTTGCACAATCTCAGACTTCTAGAAGCTTTAAGATTTGCAGAAGTCCGAACCGACCCTAAAAAAATCTTGAGCCAGAAATTTTGTGGTGCGGGTGAGCGTTTTATTTTTATAATATTATTTTTTGAATTTTGAAAAATATGGTGCGGGAAATCCAAAGAACATTTAATTAATTTGGTATGGCCTTTCTCACACCTTTCATGTATGGGATCCTTCTCATATAATGATGTTCCCAGATTTTTTTTTTGGGGGGGGGGGGGGTGTTGCATGTTCAAGTCTATGGATACCAAATACATCACTGGCAAGTGCGGCTAGTTGGGACCACGGCTTGTCATGCCTACAGGATGTTTTAGAATTACAATTGTTTATTTCAAAACCTTTAATTAGGCTTTTGTCGTTAAGTTTAACGGTCTTTAATTATACCAAGTATAATATTTTTCTCAAATAAATCCAGTGGTCAGACATCTAATTTTGATGACGCTCATTAAAGTTATTGTAATTTCGAATACATGTCACAAATATTCGAATACCAATTTGTCTCATTTTGCAGATCAATATTCTTATTTGTAATCACATTTTCTACAGAGGAGTTTAAGTTTTCACATCGTATACATCAGTGTCATTGAATGTTTTGAAGAGAGTTAAGCAACAAGATAATTTTAAGAAGGAAATTTCTTCTACATCATGTACATGTGAGAATATTTTGTTGTCTTTTAATTAACAACAGAAGAGGAAAAACACCAAAGAAGAAGAATCTTCCAAGTGAGCAAGATCCAGTAGAGGTGAGAACAAGATATTTATCATATAGATGTTTAAATAATTATTCAAATTCAATAAAATATTAATTTAGATTTGGCCATGTTGGAATACAGTAATTTAAATTTATAAACATCTATTGTTAACAGGGATTCTACCAGGGGTATAGAACTCCTGTTGGTTGGGGCAAGTGAAATATTGGGTCGGGAAAGTGCAAAGCAGATGTTCACTTACCTGTGGGCATTCGGGGGCATATAGTTTTTGGGCCTGTCCGTCTGTTTGTCTGTCTGTCTGTCTGCTTGTCTGTCTGTAACTCTGTATGTCCGAAAAACTTTAAAATTGGGCATATATATATACATGTATATATATATATATGATATAAGTAACCATGATAACTTTTGAATGGAAGGTGATAGAGCTTTCATATTTCACATGTGTATTCCTTGTGACAAGACCTTTCCATTGATACCAAAATTTTTGACCTCGTGACCTTGGTCTTGACCTTTGACCTACTTTTCAAAAACTTTAACATTGGGCATAACTTTTGAATGGTAAATGATAAGGCTTTGATATTTCACGTGTGTATTCCCTGTCACAAGATTTTTCCATTGATCATGTTTTTTTTAACCCAGTGACCATGACCTTGACCTTGACCTTTCACATACTCAACAGAAAATGGTGTTTATATTAACAAAGATGCCACTGGGGGCATTCGTGTTTCACAAACACAGGCTTTATTGTTCCATTGTTTTGAAACTCTAAAGATTTATCATACTGCTACCAATTCAAGTAAATTTCTGAGCTAAATCTTTGTTTTATTAATTTTTGCAATTTCCCCCCTAAAATGTCAATTTTTCACATGAAAAAATTCAAAAAATATTCTTACAATTTTTCCATTTTTGTATAAAGATAAATGATGCCAACAATATATTGAAAATTTTCATGCATTTGGAAGCTCAGAAGAGAAAATTTTGGGATGAGATTTTCATGAAATTTCTAATGTTTATATACTACCTGGATGCTTATTTAAATATGATGGGTAGTGTATACTATCCCAGTAGATATTGAAATAAGAAATATTTTGAATGGGGTTATGTTTAGGAGTTATCTCCCCTTAGCAGTCAGGGGTGCTACTTCAACAAGTAATTAAAAAATTACTTCTACAAGTAATTATCTGACTGATATCAAATGTACCCATGATTTCACATAAAAAGTTAAATAATGTTTTATTTCCTATAGCAAGTAAGAAAATACAGCAGTAGAAGGCAAGAGCACTTCCATTATTTTCAAAAGGAAATAACAGGGCTCACAGTCTGGCTCAAAATTTTGTGTCGCAAGTTTGAGCGATGACACAAAATTGTGCTGTGTCACAATATTGCGCAATGACAAAGTTGCTGAAAAAACTTTGATTTTTCTCAATAGAGATAGTGTATGTGTTGATTTATTTGTTTTTTTTTTCAAGAACATACAAAGTCATATTGTATTAGATTCAACAAAGTCAGAGACTAATATCAACACTACTTCTATGATAACATAGTAAATGCAAAATATTCAGTAAGTTTGAATTCAATGGCAGTACTGAGTAAGTGATGAGTTCAACTAGACCAACTCAAAAAGTCATAGAATTCTTCATAGAAGCCCCCCCCATCTAATTAAAAAATATCCATCGGAGTTTAGGGATTACTGTATTGACAAGGCAGTTGGTAGCTGCAAACATTGTGTGGGCTGAAAGAACTGCAGCTTTGCTTTTAGACCAAGCTATAGTTCTGACCCCCCAACCCCCCTCCCTCCCTCCCCATGACTTGAACTCCTTGATAGCAAGGACAGTCTGGAATTGGCTATTGTAGCCAAAGAAAGATGGGCAGACCTTGAATTTTTCCTGGGATGGGGAGGGGGTCCAAGTACATGTATGTGATTGTGAAAAACATTAGACATAAAAACGGGCATTTTAGGGCATTTCCAAGGTGGCTCCTAACACTCTCTAGATATGCTCTTGATCATTTATTCTCATATAGATACATAAGCTATTTGTGGTTTGTTTTCGTAATCACAATGGCCTAGAAATAAAATAAGTATGTTTTTCTTGTTCAATTCTTCGTCGCCGACTCTTTGTTTCACAGGAGATCGACGCCTATGACGCAAAATTAAAAGAAAGTAGAGGGGGTGCTATTGTGGGTCCACGACGTCGAGCTCGTATGCTTTTATCCTGAATACAAAGATCTCAAAACCTCGATTTAGATGCTATTGAAGGCTTATTTTTGATAGTTTGATCGTCAGAACTTGCAGACGTTTTAAAACGAACGGCGTCAATTTTGCTATTTTGTTTTCCGATACGGAATCGGACATTTTTAAGTTACGTTTCCCGATTTAAAAATCTAAATTATATAATACAGTGGTATTTCTTTTGGGGGAGAAACAAAGAATTGAAAAATAAAATAATTATGGCATACTCGTGATGATCTAAACTTTTCAGTGACATCGCAAGATACAAAGTTTGCCGTCCGCCGTATCAAAGTTAAAATACCTTTTCAAATTAGGAATACTAACGTTGGACAGCTTATCTTCATAATCCAATTATCTAATTAGCAGTGGCTCTCGTGCTGCTGGGGCTACCTAATTACCAGTGTATTTCACACCTTTTACGGTCACCCGCTTACCTACGTTACACCTGAACGCTTCAACTGCACTTTGGATTACTTAGAATCGATCTATCAATGCAGAATTCGCGTGTTTGTCGGTACGTAAAAACTCATTTTAAGTAAATTCCTTTTGTCGCAAATCGCGATTTTCTGTCGCAAATTTCAAATTTTTGTCGCAAAATGCGACATTTGCGAAGCCCAGCGCGAGCCCTGAAATAACTTTCTCAGAAGAAACTGTTTGAGTTAAGAAAGATAGCCGAAATTGTAGCCAAATTTCACTTAAAAAGTTGCAAATTTTGCAAGTTTGTAACCTTGTAGATTTTTAAACAGAATTTTCATCCCAATAGCAATAATTTTTCCTGTAAATTCAGACTTTCCTTTTCAAAATAAAATTTAAATATAATTTACGATAATTGCTTAAAGCTTTACTCCTTCCATTTAAAGATATAAGCCCCTTTCAATAAATATTACTTAAACAAGTAATTTTAAGGGAATGGTTTTACCTTGATATTTCTGTTACTGAAGCAATTATTACTGATATGAATAGCCCTTATAAAAATTAAAAGCTTGAGGACTTTAAATGTGTATGCTACAATCATTACAAACCATCCATTGCCTGACTTTTTATGTATATTACTTGTATAAGTAATATGTTGCATGGACATCGCAAGTAAATCAGTTACTTTTAGAGGTAATCATTTTAGAAGGCAAAATTAAAAAGTTACTTGAAAAGGTAATTTTTTTTAATTACTTGCTGAAGTAGCACCCCTGACTGCTTAGTGAAAATATCAAAAAAAAAAAAAAAATTAGTTGCAGAAAAAATAATTCGTGAACTTTTTATTTTTCTGCTAAATTTGATAATATTTATATTTTAGAATTTTTTTACTAATCGATGTTTGATGCCCGATCATTCTGTTAAAAATAAAAAAAACCCAAACATTTTTCCATAGAGTTCAATGTAAACTCTAAGGCGCATAACTCTTTATGTAACCTATTTTTTTAATATCTTAATTGATAAAAATATTCAATTAATTTTTACATTATATCTAATGCAGTGATTTTAGATGTCAGGATTCCATAGATGGTCGGCCCAATTATTTCTCATTACCAATTGAATACCTTAAACCTAAGAAAGGTTTGATCATGTCTGTGGTATATTGTATGAGGAATCGTTGCGGAGCAAAGAAAACATTTTTCGATTAATAACGAAAAGAATTCTAAAAAACATGTATGGAGCCTTGTTTGCGTAAATAAAGCAACTAAATAAATGATCAATTACTTAAATTTAATTAGGCTAATTTGAGGAATTTTGGATGGAAGTTTGGGAGAAATACGTTTTATTTCTACTAGAATTTTTTCTGGATCATAATGATTTCGAAATAAAATGCCCCGAACTAGTCGAGCTCACTTGTAATTCACAGTATTCATGAACTTAAGATGCCACGAAAAAAGACTTTACACTACAGGAGTCGGGACTAATTGATTTCTTCTGGGACCCCTTATTTTTGTTCTGGGCCCAATTTTAGGGTTATTTTCATCTGGTCCAGAATACCTGCTAAGATCAAATTGTAGATTAATAAATCTCTGTTTACAACAAGGTTCTCAATAATAAAGCTTTAAAGTTTGAAAACTTCTCTATCCTAGAAAATAAAGAGATGTGAAAACTCCACATTTTGTGTATCTTTATAATGCAGTTCCTAAAGAAATATAAGAGGGAACATTCCAAAAGTGAGCGAAGATATTATGGCTGGTTGCCAGCTCACAATATGGGAACCCTGCATGAACTGATGACTAATGATTAATATAAAAACAAAAAAGATTGTCAGAAACAGTTAATTAATATTTTGTACCATGTTTACAGGTTTACTGTAGAATTCGTCCCCTGGACAATCCAGATGATCCTGTTTGTATTAAAGCCGTCAGCTCCACAGTGGTGCAGCTTACTCCTTCTGAGGTGAGAGTTTAAGATGGTACCTGTTTGGCTCTACATGTAGGTATATGGCCTTAAGTATGTGTGTCCGCAGTGGTGCAGCTAACTCCTTCTGAGGTGAGAGTTTAAGATGGTACGTGTTTAGCTCTACATGTATAGGTATATGGCCATAAGTTTGTGTGTCCACAGTGGTGCAAATAACTCCTTCTGAGGTGAGAGTTCAAGATGGTACGTGTTTGGCTCTACATGTATAGGTATATAGCCATAAGTCTGTGTGTCCACAGTGGTGCAGCTTACTCCCTCTGAGGTGAGAGTTCAAGATGGTACGTGTTTTGCTCTACATGTAGGTATATGGCCATAAGTTTGTGTGTCCACAGTGGTGCAGCTTACTCCTTCTGAGGTGAGAGTTTAAGATGGTACGTGTTTGGCTCTACATGTATAGGTATATGGCCATAAGTCTGTGTGTCCGCAGTGGTGCAGCTTACTCCTTCTGAGGTGAGAGTTTAAGATGGTATCTGTAACTGTTTGGCTCTACATGTAGGTATATGGCCTTAAGTCTGTGTGTCCACAGTGGTGCAGCTTACTCCTTCTGAGGTGAGAGTTTAAGATGGTATCTGTATCTGTTTGGCTCTACATGTAGGTATATGGCCATAAGTCTGTGTGTCCACAGTGGTGCAGCTAACTCCTTCTGAGGTGAGAGTTTAAGATGGTACGTGTTTGGCTCTACATGTAGGTATATGGCCATAAGTCTGTGTGTCCGCAGTGGTGCAGCTTACTCCTTCTGAGGTGAGAGTTTAAGATGGTACGTGTTTGGCTCTACATGTATAGGTATATGGCCTTAAGTCTGTGTGTCCACAGTAGTGCAGCTAACTCCTTCTGAGGTGAGAGTTTAAGATGGTACCTGTTTAGCTCTACATGTATAGGTATATGGCCATAAGTCTGTGTGTCCACAGTGGTGCAGCTAACTCCTTCTGAGGTGAGAGTTTAAGATGGTACCTGTTTAGCTCTACATGTATAGGTATATGGCCATAAGTCTGTGTGTCCACAGTGGTGCAGGTTACTCCTTCTGAGGTGAGAGTTCAAGATGGTACGTGTTTGGCTCTACATGTATATGTACATGTATATGGCCTTAAGTCTGTGTGTCCACAGTGGTGCAGCTTACTCCTTCTGAGGTGAGAGTTTAAGATGGTACCTGTTTAGCTCTACATATGGCCTTAAGTCTGTGTGTCCACAGTGGTGCAGCTTACTCCTTCTGAGGTGAGAGTTTAAGATGGTACCTGTTTGGCTCTACATGTAGGTATATGGCCTTAAGTATGTGTGTCCGCAGTGGTGCAGCTAACTCCTTCTGAGGTGAGAGTTTAAGATGGTACGTGTTTAGCTCTACATGTATAGGTATATGGCCATAAGTTTGTGTGTCCACAGTGGTGCAAATAACTCCTTCTGAGGTGAGAGTTCAAGATGGTACGTGTTTGGCTCTACATGTATAGGTATATAGCCATAAGTCTGTGTGTCCACAGTGGTGCAGCTTACTCCCTCTGAGGTGAGAGTTCAAGATGGTACGTGTTTTGCTCTACATGTAGGTATATGGCCATAAGTTTGTGTGTCCACAGTGGTGCAGCTTACTCCTTCTGAGGTGAGAGTTTAAGATGGTACGTGTTTGGCTCTACATGTATAGGTATATGGCCATAAGTCTGTGTGTCCGCAGTGGTGCAGCTTACTCCTTCTGAGGTGAGAGTTTAAGATGGTATCTGTAACTGTTTGGCTCTACATGTAGGTATATGGCCTTAAGTCTGTGTGTCCACAGTGGTGCAGCTTACTCCTTCTGAGGTGAGAGTTTAAGATGGTATCTGTATCTGTTTGGCTCTACATGTAGGTATATGGCCATAAGTCTGTGTGTCCACAGTGGTGCAGCTAACTCCTTCTGAGGTGAGAGTTTAAGATGGTACGTGTTTGGCTCTACATGTAGGTATATGGCCATAAGTCTGTGTGTCCGCAGTGGTGCAGCTTACTCCTTCTGAGGTGAGAGTTTAAGATGGTACGTGTTTGGCTCTACATGTATAGGTATATGGCCTTAAGTCTGTGTGTCCACAGTAGTGCAGCTAACTCCTTCTGAGGTGAGAGTTTAAGATGGTACCTGTTTAGCTCTACATGTATAGGTATATGGCCATAAGTCTGTGTGTCCACAGTGGTGCAGCTAACTCCTTCTGAGGTGAGAGTTTAAGATGGTACGTGTTTAGCTCTACATGTATAGGTATATGGCCATAAGTCTGTGTGTCCACAGTGGTGCAGGTTACTCCTTCTGAGGTGAGAGTTCAAGATGGTACGTGTTTGGCTCTACATGTATATGTACATGTATATGGCCTTAAGTCTGTGTGTCCACAGTGGTGCAGCTTACTCCTTCTGAGGTGAGAGTTTAAGATGGTACCTGTTTAGCTCTACATGTATAGGTATATGGCCTTAAGTCTGTGTGTCCACAGTGGTGCAGCTTACTCCTTCTGAGGTGAGAGTTTAATAGCAGTTCTCTGTAAGGGCCAAAATAATTTCAATAGCACGTGGAAACAGCATGTCTCCAATTTTTGAGATTTTTGGTGTGGAAGGTGTATATGATGTACTGAGACAAAAATAAACTTTCTTTTTACAAATTAAGTTGTCGTTGCCATGGAAACCATGATTGAAGTTTTACGCATCGGTAGAATACTTGTAACATGGCATTTTCACAAGGCTCATTTCCATGGTAACAGCTATTGTGGTCAACTGAAATTTCCTTAATTTTTCTCTTTATATCTTTAATAGTATGAATATTACACAAGATGTATGTTTCTGCCCGCTATTCTCTTTGTCAATATGCTCAAAATGTAGGCAAAAACCTGTTTTGAAGAGGCCCTTTTTAAGACCGAAAAAGCTCCTAATTTAACATGATTTTGCTCAAATTTAAGGGCAAATAATCTGAAATGTCAGGCTAACTTGATTTCTACTGCCAATTATCTTTAAAGTTTAATCCTCAATCTTTAAGAAAATGTTAAAATTTGAGTGGGACCTCTTCACAATTTTATTCAAAAGGGTATAAAAAATGGTTACCATGGTGACATTCTGGTCAGTGCTATTACACATAGAGTAATTTACTGGTAAATTTCCAGCTGTCCGTTATATATTTTTAAGCATTTTTTTTTATCAGTGCATATAAAAGAGCATTATTGATTTAAAAAATCACCTTAAATGTTTTCAAGGTCACAGGACCCAATGTCAAGGTCATCTTGAATGTAATTCACTAAATTTGGCAAAATTCTGTGATTTTTCAAAAATATGAGTGGCAGTTACTCAAAAATCATGTGGTATTGAGTAAAACAAACACATACATAGTGATTTTGGATATATCCCCCATTTATTGACCAAAGTTGCAAATAATCTCAAAATCAATGACATCCTTAATTTTTAGCTAGTATTTCATACATACATAAAAAAAATGTGAGATTATCATGATTTTTGTCTGGGGCTTATTTTTTTAGGAGAAATGTTCTGAACTAAAAATTGTAATGTTTTTTCATCTATCGGTCCTAATTTTAGAAAGAAGTATTTTGGATACAAATATATGACAGTCAAGCCTAAATTTAGTAACAATAAATAACAACAAAAATGCAAATTTTATTGAAATTGGAACCTATATTTTGAATTGACCTTGAACTTAGAGTCAATGACCTTGACAAATTTTGGAAGTGCTCAGATAAAGAATAATTTCTTCTGTTGTCCTTACATAAAGCTTAAGCAATATAAGTTATTCAAACCATGCTAAAAATCAATTTGAAACGATATAGTCATCATGTGTCAAATAAAAAGTTGTCATGGCAACCATTTTTGACCTCAAAATGTAGGAAAACAAAACAAGGTCCCACTTATTTTTTGCAGTGATTATATTTTTCACATGAAATCTATTTTGTTCTGACAACAGTGATGGTGTTATCAGCCTGACATTTTGTGTTATTTTTGCTTAAAAAAGGTAAAAATTGGACAAAAATAGGCCTTGATTTTGACCTTATTTTATGGCAATTTTTGACTGATTTTGATTAGATAGGATCCGGCTAATTGAAAGAAATGTCAAAAATTTGTTATTTTTTCTAAAAATACAGGTTTTAAAGATTATAAGTTGTTAATACCAATTAACTCTGACAATGGTTTCCATGGCAACATAATAACCAAAGATGACTTACTTGACAATTTTTTAGTGCTATAAATAGACAGACCTCGTTTCCATGGCAACCGGAATATTTATTTTTAAAAAATTGTTATTTTTGTATTCAGGGCATTATACATACCATTTATAGAGAAAATTATGAAAATCCATGACATGCTGTTTCCAAAATATTTTGGTCCCTTCAGAGAATTGATATTAAGATGGTACCTGTTTGGCTCTACATGTAGGTATATGGCCTTAAGTATGTGTGTCCGCAGTGGTGCAGCTAACTCCTTCTGAGGTGAGAGTTTAAGATGGTACGTGTTTAGCTCTACATGTATAGGTATATGGCCATAAGTTTGTGTGTCCACAGTGGTGCAAATAACTCCTTCTGAGGTGAGAGTTCAAGATGGTACGTGTTTGGCTCTACATGTATAGGTATATAGCCATAAGTCTGTGTGTCCACAGTGGTGCAGCTTACTCCCTCTGAGGTGAGAGTTCAAGATGGTACGTGTTTTGCTCTACATGTAGGTATATGGCCATAAGTTTGTGTGTCCACAGTGGTGCAGCTTACTCCTTCTGAAGTGAGAGTTTAAGATGGTACGTGTTTGGCTCTACATGTATAGGTATATGGCCATAAGTCTGTGTGTCCGCAGTGGTGCAGCTTACTCCTTCTGAGGTGAGAGTTTAAGATGGTATCTGTAACTGTTTGGCTCTACATGTAGGTATATGGCCTTAAGTCTGTGTGTCCACAGTGGTGCAGCTTACTCCTTCTGAGGTGAGAGTTTAAGATGGTATCTGTATCTGTTTGGCTCTACATGTAGGTATATGGCCATAAGTCTGTGTGTCCACAGTGGTGCAGCTAACTCCTTCTGAGGTGAGAGTTTAAGATGGTACGTGTTTGGCTCTACATGTAGGTATATGGCCATAAGTCTGTGTGTCCGCAGTGGTGCAGCTTACTCCTTCTGAGGTGAGAGTTTAAGATGGTACGTGTTTGGCTCTACATGTATAGGTATATGGCCTTAAGTCTGTGTGTCCACAGTAGTGCAGCTAACTCCTTCTGAGGTGAGAGTTTAAGATGGTACCTGTTTAGCTCTACATGTATAGGTATATGGCCATAAGTCTGTGTGTCCACAGTGGTGCAGCTAACTCCTTCTGAGGTGAGAGTTTAAGATGGTACCTGTTTAGCTCTACATGTATAGGTATATGGCCATAAGTCTGTGTGTCCACAGTGGTGCAGGTTACTCCTTCTGAGGTGAGAGTTCAAGATGGTACGTGTTTGGCTCTACATGTATATGTACATGTATATGGCCTTAAGTCTGTGTGTCCACAGTGGTGCAGCTTACTCCTTCTGAGGTGAGAGTTTAAGATGGTACCTGTTTAGCTCTACATATGGCCTTAAGTCTGTGTGTCCACAGTGGTGCAGCTTACTCCTTCTGAGGTGAGAGTTTAAGATGGTACCTGTTTGGCTCTACATGTAGGTATATGGCCTTAAGTATGTGTGTCCGCAGTGGTGCAGCTAACTCCTTCTGAGGTGAGAGTTTAAGATGGTACGTGTTTAGCTCTACATGTATAGGTATATGGCCATAAGTTTGTGTGTCCACAGTGGTGCAAATAACTCCTTCTGAGGTGAGAGTTCAAGATGGTACGTGTTTGGCTCTACATGTATAGGTATATAGCCATAAGTCTGTGTGTCCACAGTGGTGCAGCTTACTCCCTCTGAGGTGAGAGTTCAAGATGGTACGTGTTTTGCTCTACATGTAGGTATATGGCCATAAGTTTGTGTGTCCACAGTGGTGCAGCTTACTCCTTCTGAGGTGAGAGTTTAAGATGGTACGTGTTTGGCTCTACATGTATAGGTATATGGCCATAAGTCTGTGTGTCCGCAGTGGTGCAGCTTACTCCTTCTGAGGTGAGAGTTTAAGATGGTATCTGTAACTGTTTGGCTCTACATGTAGGTATATGGCCTTAAGTCTGTGTGTCCACAGTGGTGCAGCTTACTCCTTCTGAGGTGAGAGTTTAAGATGGTATCTGTATCTGTTTGGCTCTACATGTAGGTATATGGCCATAAGTCTGTGTGTCCACAGTGGTGCAGCTAACTCCTTCTGAGGTGAGAGTTTAAGATGGTACGTGTTTGGCTCTACATGTAGGTATATGGCCATAAGTCTGTGTGTCCGCAGTGGTGCAGCTTACTCCTTCTGAGGTGAGAGTTTAAGATGGTACGTGTTTGGCTCTACATGTATAGGTATATGGCCTTAAGTCTGTGTGTCCACAGTAGTGCAGCTAACTCCTTCTGAGGTGAGAGTTTAAGATGGTACCTGTTTAGCTCTACATGTATAGGTATATGGCCATAAATCTGTGTGTCCACAGTGGTGCAGCTAACTCCTTCTGAGGTGAGAGTTTAAGATGGTACCTGTTTAGCTCTACATGTATAGGTATATGGCCATAAGTCTGTGTGTCCACAGTGGTGCAGGTTACTCCTTCTGAGGTGAGAGTTCAAGATGGTACGTGTTTGGCTCTACATGTATATGTACATGTATATGGCCTTAAGTCTGTGTGTCCACAGTGGTGCAGCTTACTCCTTCTGAGGTGAGAGTTTAAGATGGTACCTGTTTAGCTCTACATGTATAGGTATATGGCCTTAAGTCTGTGTGTCCACAGTGGTGCAGCTTACTCCTTCTGAGGTGAGAGTTTAAGATGGTACCTGTTTGGCTCTACATGTAGGTATATGGCCTTAAGTCTGTGTATCCACAGTGGTGCAGGTTACTCCTTCTGAGGTGAGAGTTTAAGATGGTACCTGTTTAGCTCTACATGTATAGGTATATGGCCTTAAGTCTCTGTGTCCACAGTGGTGCAGCTAACTCCTTCTGAGGTGAGAGTTTAAGATGGTACCTGTTTAGCTCTACATGTATAGGTATATGGCCTTAAGTCTGTGTGTCCACAGTGGTGCAGCTTACTCCTTCTTAGGTGAGAGTTTGAGATGGTACGTGTTTGGCTCTACATGTAGGTATATTGCCTTAAGTCTGTGTGTCCACAGTGGTGCAGGTTACTCCTTCTGAGGTGAGAGTTCAAGATGGTACGTGTTTGGCTCTACATGTATAGGTATATGGCCTTAAGTCTGTGTGTCCACAGTGGTGCAGCTAACTCCTTCTGAGGTGAGAGTTTAAGATGGTACCTGTTTGGCTCTACATGTAGGTATATGGCCTTAGGTCTGTGTGTCCACAGTGGTGCAGCTAACTCCTTCTGAGGTGAGAGTTTAAGATGGTACGTGTTTGGCTCTACATGTAGGTATATGGCCATAAGTCTGTGTGTCCACAGTGGTGCAGCTAACTCCTTCTGAGGTGAGAGTTTAAGATGGTACGTGTTTGGCTCTACATGTAGGTATATGGCCATAAGTCTGTGTGTCCACAGTGGTGCAGCTTACTCCTTCTGAGGTGAGAGTTTAAGATGGTACCTGTTTGGCTCTACATGTAGGTATATGGCCATAAGTCTGTGTGTCCACAGTGGTGCAGGTTACTCCTTCTGAGGTGAGAGTATAAGATGGTACCTGTTTGGCTCTACATGTAGGTATATGGCCATAAGTCTTTGTGTCCACAGTGGTGCAGCTTACTCCTTCTGAGGTGAGAGTTTAAGATGGTACCTGTTTGGCTCTACATGTAGGTATATGGCCATAAGTCTCTGTGTCCACAGTGGTGCAGCTAACTCCTTCTGAGGTGAGAGTTTAAGATGGTACGTGTTTGGCTCTACATGTATAGGTATATGGCCTTAAGTCTGTGTGTCCGCAGTGGTGCAGCTAACTCCTTCTGAGGTGAGAGTTTAAGATGGTATCTGTAACTGTTTGGCTCTACATGTAGGTATATGGCCTTAAGTCTGTGTCCACAGTGGTGCAGCTAACTCCTTCTGAGATGAGAGTTTAAGATGGTACCTGTTTGGCTCTACATGTAGGTATATGGCCTTAAGTCTGTGTGTCCACATATTCTCTGTTTGAATGAAATTTCTCAGGATAATAACAGGACATCAATTAGATGGAGCTTGAGATTATTATGTTGCAAACTCTACAGAGTAAAAGTTTACCTGAAATTGTTGGTTTTATTAAAACCATAAGTCAATTCTTCATATTCACCACAAAAGACCATTTTGACAGACATGAGAAAGACAAGGACAAAGTTCATGTTATTCTCACAGCAAAATGCATTTGAGAAACCTATTCTGTTAATTACTGAAGATCTTCAAAATATATATGCAGAAATATATATCTGAGATCAGAAGTTGAGTCTTCACAAAAACTTTCTAGCATAATGCTTGAAGGTATTTGAAGTTTACTTAGTTATTAGAAGTTGACCAACAAACAGTACAAAAATACGAATATTTGTTAGAAATTGTAGTTATCTGTATTTTGGAGATACTTATGTATTGTGTTATTTGGTGAACTTTTGTATTATCATGATAGTAATTACTGTGTCTTTGTTTACATGGAAATTAGAATAGAAAAATAAGGGCATGACAAACTATATGTTGAATTTTAATTTTCATGTTCATCTATTTTGTCAGTTTGCATCAAAGTATATAGTTTAATTGTTTTGTTTACAAGTGATTTCCAAAAGACAAAAGTTTACATGTATGTGTACTTTGTTCCAGAACTCAGCAGCTGTGGCTAGAAATGGGCAAATCAAGGAGGTATGGTATAACTTTTTACACCCTTTAAGGCCTTAGTGTTGGCTTGAGGTGAAATAAGAAATATTAATCATATTTAGAGAAGAATTAGCTTTGAATTAATAGCAAATAGTTAGCCTGTGATGTACTGTCAGAAACTGAAAAGTCAGCATCAACTCACCAATAATCATATCAGAATCTAGTTCTTCTAATACATGTACATTGTATTATGAAATCTCTTTTAAGTACATGTAATTTATTTTAAATGAAATTAGATTTCAAGAATTTCAGATCTAGGAGTCTTTTTGGCACAAGAATTCACCAATTTCCACTTCTGTTATATTGTATGCTATATTGTATTTTTCAGTACCAGTTTACGTTTCAATACGTGTTTGATGAGTATACTTCACAGAAGTCCATATATGATTATGTTGCCTTACCCCTAGTAGAAGATCTGATCAAAGGAAAGAATGGTAAGATTATTTTTAGCTCATTGGGAGGAAATTCTTTTGCAGAGAAGCAGGTTCTATGGAAATGTGTTCAACATTTGATTTTTCAATTGAGTAGACAAGTCTGTGAGCATTGGTTACCAACAATAAAGTGATTGTTACTGACAATTCAGAGTATTTATGCAAAAATGTATTATAATTATCTGATATACATGTTCAGTAAAAGTAGTATTTAAAAAAGTAGGTTAAGCATAAGTTTGAGTAAGGAATTTCTAAGAATGGTACTTCCCAAACGAAAAAAATTCTTAACAAACCACATGTAACTTATAGGTAACTCATACAAAACCATCAGATCCATGGGTTATTACAATGGTTTTTATATGTTCCATTTATCAACTCATATCCAGACCATTTGATTACAAATAAGGTCATATGATCCTGATGCGAGTTGTTTCTTAAATGTGAGTCGATTGAGAGTTTAGTATGAGTTGCTTGTGGTTTGTTATCTTCGTCAAATAGAAAGAATGAGTTATGTATGGTTCATTAACTTAGTTCTAATTGTTTGTATGAATTTTATGTGGTTTGTTGACTTTGTGGACCAAACGAAGTGAGTTATATACGATTTGCTATCTTATTTCGAACTGCATATATAAGTTTTGTGTGGTTTGTTAACTTTGTGGGCATAACAGACTGAGTTTGGGGTGGTTTGTTTACTTTGTCTTTTTGAGCAGTGCTACTTTATCATACTTAGGTTAAACCCTGATATGAATGAATGAATGAATGAATGAATGAATGAATGAATGAATGAATGAATGAATGAATGAATGAACGAACGAACGAACGAACGAACGAACGAACGAACGAACGAACGAACGAACGAACGAACGAACGAACGAACGAACGAACGAACGAACGAACGAACGAACGAACGAACGAACGAACGAACGAACGAACGAACGAACGAACGAACGAACGAACGAACGAACGAACGAACGAATGAATGAATGTTCCTTAATGATGGAGTGGAACGCCCCGGCCACACCCCAATTAAAAAAAAACTTCTTGAAATCTTTATCTTAGATCGATTTAGATCCTCAATGCAATACCATTTAGTACAAAAACGTAGTATTAATAAAGCTTTATTTCAAACGTTTATGATAACAGCATTTACCATATAAGTAATGTTTAGAAGTCTTGAATTGAGGGCCCCGAATTTTATGGAGCTTCAAAATGACGAGAAAAAAAAATGGGAAAAAAAAAGAAATAATTAAAAGTGCATAAACATCAAATATGTGAATGCAATATCTTAAGCATCTTATTCAGTCGTCGCTAAAAACAAAATAAAATAAGAATATGTACTTAAACAACAACAAAAAACCCTGCTTGAACTGTTCATAACATGCTGCGTCGGAGACTGAAAAGTACGAAACAGAAGGTGGACGAGTTGTTCGAGACGATTTATTTTTCTCGGCCAATGAAAATCTGTGGAATTTCGAATGAAAATCTCAGCCGCCCAGTGCGAACGGAACGAGACGGAAAAGATCTTTTAAAGAGTAGGTGTACGTTAATCTGTTAGTCCAACTGGAACACGAATCAAACGTATTTAAGGCCTAATGTCATAAGATGGTTTCAGAATCACGTCGACGGAAAGGTATGTAAACAGTACGAGAACACTCAAGAGATAGAGGAAATTCAAGCTAATTTAAGAAATTCTCTTTACTAAAAATTTATTGTGCACTTCAAATCTGTTTTGCATCGAGATGAATATACACATTCATGATTGAAATTTCCAATTTGTAAGTGATGACATGCATTAATAATGTCTAATATTTTATTTACAGGTAATCATTGGTCAGCCAATTCCAGTGTCTGCATGGGAGGTCCAAATGTGTACGTAGAGCTTTAACGGCTTAGAATTGAGATGGATTTCTTTCCTTGAAGCAAGTTCAACCTAGCCCTGATGTTTAAATTGAGTTTGAGGTAAATTTTAGAACAAATAACCTCACTTCAGAAATCAGAAAATAGTAGTTTTTACTCAATTCGATATGTCGTAATATTTTCTGATTACAATGTAGTCATTTTAGGGGAAAATCTGATAAAGGCCTGTAACTAACAGTGTAAGTTTTATGTCTGTAAGTCGAATACGATGCTAACATATAAAAGTGAGTTTTTATTATGCAACACAATTTCTTTTTGGCAAATCGGATATAACCGTCACTTTTCAGGAACTCTGCACTGTACATGTAAAACAGTGTGTGACAAACATTCATACAAATATATATGCGGAGATGCATTGGCCATTTGGTTGAAGAATACATGTAGTAAATGATATGAATAATCACATCTCGATGTAAATCTAATTAGATAAAACAGGTCCGATGCGTTTTGCCTATTCACAGCATACATTGTATGTGCCATGCACTGCATGACATGTACACATGTGTTCTGCGAGCTTGTCACATACAAATTCTTAGAGAGCATGCCAGGGTCCAAATATAGAGGAGGAAGCTGAACTCCTGCATTAAGGAACTGCATAAGATGGATATAGGTAGGTATATGTGCATTATGCATATGCTACAAATAGGCAAAATATATCGGACCTGTCCAGTAAACAAACGATTGTAATGAATGTTACTGTCAGTTCTCAATTGGAAGCTAGATTAACGCTATTTAGCTATAGTTATACCTGTACCACTAACTACATGTATTTGATCATAAAATTGACAGACCATGATTCTCTCTTTTTACGTACCTGTACAATGTAGTATGAGCCTATGACCATAATGACACTTTATTAAAAAAATAATATGAAGTTTGATTTTAGTTTAACCTTGAATTTGTTACAGGAAATACATATAGTGAGTCTGTGATATTAACGAGGGATGAATCAGAATGTACAGTCACTTTGTGCTGAACGGGACTGATTATGTGGCCACGGATAAAGCTCTTTAGAGTTTGCAGTTCTGTTATTTAAGAAGTTATGGAGTAACTACATACAAGGTATATAGATAAGGCCTTCTACCCATTGTGGCAGTCGATGCACAAACCGTATATGTGTGTACATATTCCGACCAGATGTTACAACGTGCAGAAAATTATGTTCCACTTTTTCAATGTTTTATTTGTTTACTTTATGATAATTTACAATTAAATGCATGTTCATGTAACTTGATGAATAGGGTTGAGTCAAGTAAACATTCACTATTCACCTGTACTATTATGTTAATGCAACTACATCATGTACATGCAACTTACAATGCCTTGAAAATCTTAAATTTATAAAAGATGTGATTTCATTGTTTTGAAAAGTTTCACATATTTTGTATCAATAATCATTGTACATGTATTGGTACACTCTGAATACAATGTATATATACAGAATAACTTTGCTTGAAAGTGTATGTAACATGTGATAATTGTTTTACTTGCTTTGAAGCTTAAAATTTTATGTCGCCTACAATTCGAGATCAACATACATGTAATAGGGATCTGTTTGTCCGTCTAACTGTCTGGTAATTGGTTTTTCTCACAAAAATGGCTATAACTTAATTGATATGCATTATAATTCTACCATATAAAGCTTGCAATGATTGTAAAACACCTTATGAACTTTCAAAGTCACCTTCAAGGTCACATTGTTAAGCATACTACGGTACAGGTGACACACCTCTTAGTTTAATTTTCAATATGAATATGTAAACGATAAGCTCTTGAAACAATATATTACATTGTACATTGTATTATTAATATCGAAATACACGCATGTATGTTCTATTGTTAAAATTTTGAAGCATCATCATGATCATGTTTGTAATTAATAATATAGATTTCCTTTATTATACATGTATTAGAAAATAATTTATTTTATTAATGTCAATTGGAAAAAAAGGATTAAAATGCGTTTATATGAAATGAAATAAAAGTTGTTTTTGATTTCAATACGTAAATGTGTATATATATGGAAAAATGAATGTTGTTGCAAAGTAATATCGTTTCGTATTATTTTCACTTAATATGTAACATGTGTACCGGTACATGCATGGGATGATGACCTAAAAATTTGTGACAATACATGTATGTATACAAGGTTTTTATGCAAGTTGTTATTAATATAGATAATAGATCATACATTGTATCTGGATCATATGATTTTCATGCAGTTGTTAGGTGGTTTGGTTGTGAGTTGTTAGGTGGTTTGGTTGTGAGTTTTTAGGTGGTTTGGTTGTGAGTTGTTTTGTGGTTTGGATGCGAGATGTTTCTAAATGGATCATACTTGGATTGTACATCTACATGTTCACAAACTTGCAGTTTTCATACGATTTGTTGATATCCAAATATGTATGCGATCCGTTAGCTCATTTGCATGTGAAATTTCAACCGGGAAACTCGCATCAAAACCATGGATCGTAGAAGAATCATATGAGCTGTATACGAGTTGTTTTCAATGGATCGTACTTGAATCATAACATATATTTAAGGTTTTTATGCGATCCACCAATATGCAAATTTAACGATACGATCCGTTAGCTCATTTGCATGTGAAATTTCAACCGGGAAACTCGCATCAAAACCATGGTTTGTGTATGATCTGTTTATACGAGTTGTTAGGCTATTTTTTTCGTTTGGGTTACTACTAAGGACACTGTGACAAAATTAATGTTAAAAATTGAGTTCATCAGTGATCACACAGTTTGTTTGAAAAATAACAACCAGCTAGCTGTGGTTTTATATTGTCAAGTAATTCCGATAATTTGATTGGTCCATGCGACGAGGGGAAATACTTGACAATGAACTACAGCTCAAGTGAGCCATTGTTTGACGAGGGGAAATATTGCACAAGGAACCGCGGCTCAAGTGAGCCATTGTTTGTCCAGCTTAAACTTTTGACATTTATGACATCTCCTCTGCAACTGCGGCACAGAATATCACAAAACCTAATAAGTCTTTTAGATGCTCCTTTACAATGTAATATGTTCATGTAAATACTGTATAAGTAGAATCATTCGCTGGTACTTTCTTTCGTGGTTTTATAAAAGAAATCCCTTTCACTTGGACTATTATTTGCAGATCCACTCCTGATTCTATTGAATAGGCCACTTGCCGAAATTCACAATGGCTAACAAAATTAAGAAAAATGTCCGAGGTACAAAGTAGGCAATTTTTGCATAATTTTTCACTGTAAGGTCACAATGGAATTGTGTCTTTTAACAGTGATGACATAATGTAAAACAACCCTATTCGGTTGCCTCGGACATTTTGTGCTTTCTAAGTTCTAACAAAATTGGAAAATGGTCTATTACGCATTTGGTATTTCTATTCACTGAGACAAACGTTTGCGGTATGAGGCTGACTGCAAAAGTAGCGAAGGTTAATTAATACACGGCAAATGATTCTATGTATACAGAAGATATATAATGACTCAGACTATCTTATTTCATATTTTTCCTTTCAGGCCTCCTGTTCACATACGGCATTACTTCCTCTGGGAAGACTTACACAATGACAGGAGTACCAAAGGACCAGGGTATATTACCAAGGTGTTTAGATGTCCTGTTCAACAGCATCAGTGGACTTCAAGCCAAGAAATATGTAAGCTTCTAAATGTACATTGTGTGAAAAAATGTGTAAAAATAATAAGTGGACTTTAAGCCAACTACAAGGGCTGATTGATATGTTGTGAGCCTCGTATTGAAGGAGATAAGCAGGAATGTTCTTTTTAGCTCACCTCGACGAAGTTGAGTGAGCTTATGCTATAACCCCACGCGTCCGCGTCCGTGTCCGTGTCCGTGTCCGCGTCCGCGTCCGGTTAAGAAGTTTGGGGTAGCTCAGTATCTGACAAAGTACTAATGCTACAGTAACCAAACTGGCACAAGTGATTCATCTTTGGATGCTGAGGTGAACCCATGCATCGGATGCAGCATCTGACCTACATTTTCCGCTTGAGTGACTTGGTTAAGAAGTTTGGGGTAGCTCAGTATCTGACAAAGTACTGATGCTACAGTAACCAAACTGGCACAAGTGATTCATCTTTGGATGCTGAGGTGAACCCATGCATCGTATGCAGCATCTGACCTACATTTTCCGCTTGAGTGACTTGGTTAAGAAGTTTGGGGTAGCTCAGTATCTGACAAAGTACTGATGCTACAGTAACCAAACTGGCACAAGTGATTCATCTTTGGATGCTGAGGTGAACCCATGCATCGTATGCAGCATCTGACCTACATTTTCCGCTTGAGTGACTTGGTTAAGAAGTTTGGGGTAGCTCAGTATCTGACAAAGCACTAATGCTACAGTAACCAAACTGGCACAAGTGATTCATCTTTGGATGCTGAGGTGAACCCATGCATCGTATGCAGCATCTGACCTACATTTTCTGCTTGAGTGACTTGGTTAAGAAGTTTGGGGTAGCTCAGTATCTGACAAAGTTCTGATGCTACAGTAACCAAACTTGCACAAGTGATTCATCTTTGGATGCCGAGATGGACCCATGCATCGGATGCAGCATCTGACCTACTTTTTCCACTTGAGTGATTTCGCTTTTAAAAGCCAATATTGAGCAAAGTATAAGTGCTACATGTACCAAACTTGCATATTGGATGTATCTTTGATCAAACTTTCATAAAATGACCTTGACCTACTTTTTCCGCTTGAGTGATTTTGCCTTTAAAAGCCAATATTGAGCAAAGTATAAGTGCTAGATGTTCCAAACTTGCATATTAGATGTATCTTTGATCAAACTTTCATAAAATGACCTCGACCTACTTTTTCCGCTTGAGTGATTTTGCCTTTAAAAGCCAATATTGAGCAAAGTATAAGTGATACATGTACCAAACTTGCATATTGGATGTATCTTTGATCAATCTTTCATAAAATGACCTTGACCTACTTTTTCCGCTTGAGTGATTTTGCTCTATAAAGCCAATATTGAGCAAAGTATAACTGCTACATGTACCAAACTTGCATATTGGATGTATCTTTGATCAAACTTTCATAAAATGACCTCGACCTACTTTTTCTGCTTGAATGATTTTGCCTTTAAAAGCCAATACTGAGCAAAGTATAACTGCTAGATGTACCAAACTTGCATATTGGATGTATCTTTGATCAAACTTTCATAAAATGACCTTGACCTACTTTTTCTGCTTGAGTGGTTTTGCCTTTAAAAGCCAATATACATGTACTAAGAAATATGTTTGAATTGAATTTTGCTGTCACGAGGTGAGCTTCGTAATCTGTGATTACCTATGTTTAAGTTCTGCTATTCTCTGACTGTATAAGGCCATGTACAGAGGGACTAGCCTCATTTCGTCAATTTAAACAACTACATGTAGTTAACACAAGTTGCTTTTACAAAATTGATGAAAGGGCAGTGAAATGAGAAAGCTTTCGACCTGTTGGGAAACAATACTTCTGACAGTTGATCAGAAGCACAACAGGTGCACTTTATTGCATGCTAATCTTAATATTTTTGAAAGAGATCCTGTCGAGATTTGTCACTATGGATGAAACATGGGTCATCATTTTACCCCAGACTGGGGTAAAATGATGACCCATGTTTCATCCGGCAGTGGTCAAACAACAGTTGAAACAGTGGAAGCACCCTGGCTCAACCCCGCCAATGAAGGCAAAGACTGTTCCTTCAGCTGGGAAGGTTATTGTCTAGGTTTTCTGGGATGCAGAAGGTATACTGCTGATAGATTATCTCCAAAAAGCACAAACAATCAATGGCAAATACTATCATAACTATACTTCACTTCTGACACAGTTACAGGAAAATATTAAACTTAAGCGCCACGGAAAGCTCTCTAAAGGTGTGTTGTTCCATCAGGACAATGCTCCTGTTCACAAGTCTGTCACTACCATGGCTGCCATTCATGATTGTGGCTTTAAATTTATTGAGCATCCACCTTATTTATATTCACCTGATCTTGCTCCATCAGACTCTCATCTATTCCCAAAGCTGAAAGCATCTATTTCGAGCACCCACTTTCAGTCCGATGATGACGTCATACTTGCATTGATGTCTTTTAGAACAGCCAAGATAAGGAGTTCTTTAAAACTAAATAAAAGTGGTATTGAGGCCCTCAAACACTGTTGGCAAAAGTGCACAGATACTGAAGGGGATTATGTAGAAAAATAATGCAAAATGTCTGATAAAATTCAAATCCTTCAATACGAGGCTTACAACGAACATATCAATCAGTCTTTGTATATAAGCTGCTGAAAATATTGTAAGGATTCTTAAATAAGATATTTAATTGAATGAAAAGAGGTTGTTTAAAACCCTGATTTTTGTGTCGCCTGCGAAGCATAGCGACACTTAGGGATCACTTTGTCCGTTGTCCGTCTGTCCGTCCGTCCGTCCGTCCGTCTGTCCGTCCGTCCGTCCGTCCGTCTGTCAGTCTGTCTGTCTGTCACACTTTGGGTGTCACAGCCCATAACTTTTGATTGGTAAGTGATAGGGCTTTGATATTTCACATGTGTATTCCTTGTGACAAGACCTTCTTACACATACCATAATTTTTGACCTAGTGACCTTGACCTACAAATTTGACCTACTTTTCAAGACAATTAAGAATGGTTATATATTTTGATTGGTAAGTGTTAGGACTTTGATATTTCACATGTGCAATCCTTGTGGCAAGAACTTTCTACACGTACCATAATTTTTGACCTTGTGACCTTGACCTAGATACTTGACCTAATTTTGAAAAAAAGATAAGATTCGCTATATCTTTTGATTGGTAAGTGATAGGGCTTTGATATTTCACATGTGTATTCCTTGTGACAAGACCTTCCTACACATACCATGGTTTTTGACCTATTGACCTTGACCTACATATTTGACCTACTTTTCAAAAAAATTGAGAATGGATATATCTTTTGATTGGTAAGTGATAGGGCTTTTGTATTTCACATGAGTATTCCTTGTGACAGGACCTTTCTACACGGACCATAATATTTGACCTTTTGACCTTGACCTAGATATTTGATCTACTTTTCAAGAAAAGTAATATTGGCTATATCTTTTGATTGGTAGGTGATAGGGTTTTGATATTTCACATGTATTTCCTTTTAACAATGCTATTCTACACATACCATAATTTTTTACCTTTTGATCTTGACCTAGATATTTGACCTACTTTTCTAAGGTTGTATATATCTTTTAATTGGTAGGTAATAGGTCTTTAATATTTCTTATGATGAGACCTTTTTGTTACCAATTTTTACGTAGTGACCTTGACCTAGATGATTGACACTCTTTTCTGAAAATTTGAGAATGACCATATCTTTTAATTTGTAATTAAAAGGTCTGATATTTCAAATGAATTTCATTTGAAAAGACTTTTCTACTGATACCAATAATTTTGATCCACTTTCTAGAATAATAATCAAACCGCTTCGCAGGCGACACAAGCATTCCTTGGATTGCTATTTTTTTTTTATTAGACTCTTGAATATGTAAAATGTCAAATGTCTATTAGCACTGTATAACATCTATCTTAGAGTATATACAAATGTACTTTATGTATGTAGAGTCACATTGACTTTATTTTTTTGCTATTGCCATCAGGAAAATTTGTGCAAGGTCATTTATATATATGTTACATGAGTTACTTTCTTGTAAAGTAAAATTAATTTCATACAAATACATGTATAGAAGGATTATAACATTACTTTTCTTTTTGAAGTTTTTAAAATTACATGTATATTTATATTAATCTGGTATTTATTCTTTTGAAGTGATTATACAGTGTACTATATGTTATATTGGATATCTTAAGGTCTTTAAGCCAGACAAGTTGAACGGGTTTGAGGTTCAGTCCGAGGCAGATGCCATGATGGAACGGCAGAAAAAAGACATACTCCCGGGGATTACCATGCCCAAAACACCTGCCTCAAATAGGTATTTGTAGGCCATGGCTTGAAATAGAATTGAATGCTAATAATATGTACATGTAAATTATGCATGTGTTTAAATTTGAAATGTGAAATAAATTTTTTTTTAATTTTTCCTCATACGCTCTTTTAAAAACCCTATAAAGTTCTCAGATACTAGAAAGTCTTGAATTGACAAGTATTTTAGCTACACTGTGGATTATGTTAGATTTGTATTTTTGGCCGGATTGCAAAGCAAGTCCGGCCTATAGATTGACGATGTCCGTCCGTCTGTCTGTCTGTCTGTCTGTCTGTCTGTCTGTCTGTCTGTCTGTCTGTCTGTCTGTCTGTCTGTCTGTACGTCCGTCTGCCGTCAACATTTTGGTTAAAGTTTCTGGTTGAGGCAAAATCTAAGGAACTATATGCAGTAGAAACTTTATATTATACATGAAGCTTGCCCATGACAAGACCTTTAAATTTATGCCATAACATTTGACCTAGTGACCTTGACCTTGGACTTTTGACCTAGTTAAAGATTTTGGTTTAAGTTTCTGGTTTAAGCAAAATCTATGGAACTGCATGAAGTAGAAACTTTTTTTTATACATGTAGGTTGCCTCTGACAAAACCTTTAAATTTATGCCGTATTATTTCACCTATTGACCTTGACCCAGTTAGTGACAAAAACTTACTTTGCAATCAATCCGGCCATACCGTCTTTAGCGGTGTTTTATTCACCTTGATTTAAATTTTTGAAATGAATATCGTACATTTATACATGTAATTAATAAATTGATCTATATTCCTAGGGGTGGATATACAGATGGTGTAGACAGAATTTGTGATCCCCATATCTGTGATAGCATCAATGAAGACAACAATTATGCTGTGTTTGTCTCTTACATTGAAATCTACAACAACTATGTTTATGACTTACTGGAGGAACTACCATACGATCCCATCACAGGATACAAGTATGTATATGTCAATACTAATGTACAGTGGTATCAAATGAAGAAAAATCCTTATAAGATGTATTTTAACCCTCTTATTACAGATCTGATGAATGTTTTCTGTATTATGTGCCAAGATTCATCCCAGTCATTCCAAACTTGGCTCAAGTTGCAGCATTTCAAACAGTCACTTTCCAGTTTCCATGAAAAAAAAAAAAAGAATAAAGAACTAAGATTATTACATGTATTTTATTTCAGGAGCACTGAATTTTAAAAGGTCAATTCAAAGTCTTTGTTTTCTTGATTTTTTATTACAAAATTCTCAATTAAAGTAAGAAATTGCAAAAAATTACAATTGAAATACATGAGCATGTACATGTATTATAATGATGCATGTTTTGGACTTATTTTGATGAGTGTGACAAGTCTTATTCCTTGTATTACTACAGACCACCACAGTCCAAGATTTTAAGGACGGATTCCAATGACAACATGTACGTCATGAACTGTGTGGAAGTGGAGATAAAGAGTCCTGAGGAAGCATTCGACATTCTCTATAAAGGTGGGAATCTGTTTTGGATATGCCAGTACTGTTAAAGGGTTTGGTTTTGATTTAAAAGAATGATAATGTATTGTTTAAGGGACCAACTAAATTAAATTTTTCATCATTTTGAAAATTTACATATTTACGTGTATTTTAGAAATGAGTAAATGCATAGAAAAGTTACAGACTCACAAGAAATTACAGTTCATGTATGATATAAATAGGATAATTTACATTGCATATTGTAGGTCAGAAGAGAAGGAAAGTGGCTCATACAGCTCTCAATGCCGAGTCCAGCAGAAGTCATAGTATCTTTAATATCCGTCTGGTACAGGCCCCATTAGATCCCAGAGGAGAGGAAGTTCTCACAGTCAGTATATAATGCTTAATTCATCATGTAATTATGTACATGTATAACTTTAAAGTTCTTATGTACAGGAAGATGTAATGTATGTATTTTTCTTATCTCTGTTTAAAAGAAAAGTTAGTTTTGTATCTTTCATTTCATTTTTGTTTCAAGAGAATTTAGATTGCATAACAAATATCCCTAAAGATTTAAAGAGTGCTTGTGTGATATTTAGGGGGTTACCATGCCTGTATTTTACAAAAACTGCAAGGCATGAGCCGAGTGGTAAAACAAATATTATGATAGGGGATTTGCCGATACTCTGTCCGTTTTTGTAAAACATCAATATTTTAACCCTATTCTAATGCTTTGGTCAGTAATGCACTAGAAAACGTCTGCATTTAATGACGTCATCATGGGAACGTATGACGTCATAGCAGAAACTGCAGTGAAATGTGAATCCCCTCACAGTTTTCATCGCTCAACCAATCAAATTGCGCGTTGCAAATTAGAGTGCAAATAGAATTCTATACTTAAGGGATTTCTAGAATTAACTCTTGAATATCCAGAGAATTGATGCCTTGGTTCTCAGATTTACATGTAAGTTATGATGTAACTGAAATAACTCTCTTATCACTGGTTCTGTGTATAATTTAACGTAAGTTAAATGTTTTTGTATTGCAGGACCCTGATAAGGTCTGTGTCAGTCAGCTGTCCCTGGTAGATTTGGCTGGAAGTGAAAGAACGGGCAGAACAAAGAATGCTGGTGACAGGCTCAAAGAAGCTGGTAAATAAATACTGTAATAAAAAAAAGACCTATATATTCTTATATCATTTAACTTATAAGAAACATCTATTAAAGAAATGCTCATGTATATTTACTTTATTCCTAGGTAACATTAACCAGTCTTTAATGGCTTTGAGAACCTGCATAGAGGTACTAAGAGAAAACCAGAAAACTGGAGCAAACAAGGTTTGTACCTATCATCAACTTTAAATGAAATCGGCTCTTGAATTCTGTAAAACTCAAGAGTTAAACATGTCAAATTAAGATATTAATGCATGCGCTGTTGTTTCATATTATCATAGGAGACGCCTGAATAGAATCATAATTTAGTTAATCATGAGAATTAACATTGTAGATGGTGCCGTATAGAGACTCAAAGCTGACTCACTTGTTTAAGAACTACTTTGACGACAATGGCAAAGTCCGAATGGTTGTTTGTGTCAACCCAAGAGCTGATGAATTTGATGAAACAATTGTAAGTAAAGTCAAATGAACCTTCTTTGCCCTGAGTGAGTTACATGTACTGTTTCTCATATCCACATGAAATTTTGAAGGACTTCAGATATTTTCTTCTATATTTCATTTGCTTGAAGGCTTATTCAAAATTATACATGTACAATAATGATTAAATTATACAGTAAGTGAGTCGTCTTTTTATGAGAGTCTATTCTTAGTTAATGTTGTAAATTTATTACTCAATTTACTGGTAGAAGTGAATGTCTTAAAAGATGTAGAATCCTTACATTTATATGTTTGAAAGCTTATGAAATATGAACAGAGAATATGTTTACTGCATATTTCTTGATCAATTAAATAACACATCATACATGTACAGTGTATAGAACAAACTTTGTATTTCATATTTAGCATGTCATGAAATTTGCGGAGCTGTCACAAGAAGTCCTGGTATCAAGATCACAACAAGTTCGTTTTGATATCGGTTTGACTCCAGGCAGACGAAAGATGAACCAACAATACAAAGAAAATATAGGTACTCACATTTATTCCTATAGTCACTTGTGATAGGGTACATGATAAAGAAAACCATTTTAATCAGAAGTCATTTTCCGGTTCATCATACACAGAAAAATGGCACTAAAATTTATTTTACATTAAGTCATATTAATTACATGTTATGCAGTTGTACTTTTTGAATATACAATGTACATATAGAACACATGACATATAAATTGCCATTCTTATACATGTACATATAAATTGCCATTCTTATACAATGTACATGTACATGTATATCAATTTCATGCCTACAGTAGAGGAAGCCCCTCCCTTACCAGAGATGTTGTACAGTTTAGGTGGAGGATTCCCATCCTTAGAGGTAAGACTACAAGCATCCATAGTACATGTATTTGCATAATATGCATATAAATATATCAAAAATTATTTTTTTACATGTATCATGTGTATATATTTGTTGTTATACATGTACATACAATAAAAGTACACTTCCATGTCCAAACGTACACGTTGTAATTATAGTCAGATGACGTACATGTACTTAGGAAATGAAAACAGACATTACGTTTGAACATTGACTTGAACTTTTTGTTGTTTAGCTACTCCATGCCCAAGATGATTGTACTCTCAAACAGCTAGAGGAGTTCTTACTGCAGCAGAGTGCCCAGAGGGAAATGCTGATATTAGACTTTGTCAACAGACGTAAGTTTAATATTAGGTGATGGCTTTTATTCTCGATACATTACAATATACATACAATTTTGTTTATATTGACTGGGTCTCCAAAAGTATAGTCAGTTTAAATTAAGATTCAGTGACATTACATTTGTTTCCATTTCCAACATACTGTAGCAATAAGATTAGAGATATGTTTAATTTTTAATTTTCACATACATGTACATGGAACAATAATTTGAAAATTGCATGTACATGTACATGTATACAGCTCTGTACACATCTTCTTTTTAAAGACATCTTTCAAATTATTGCATTTTGAACTTAAAAGAATTCGTTAGATGCATGTATAAATTTAAATTTTATAAAATATATACATGTACATGTAGATTTAATTAATTTATCTACATGTAAAGAATTTCGAAAAATTGGGAAAATATGTACTATAAACATGTATGTGTACATTAAATGTATATTTTAACAGAGGATCAGTTTAGAAGTCGGCTTGTGGAATTTGAGAAGGAATATGATAGTATTAAGTATAAATATGAGGACCAGAAGGCACGCTGTGATAAAAAAGACAGTTATATTCAGAAATTAGAGGCTCGAGTAAGAAACCTGGAAAAGAAGAACGATGAACTTTCCAAACATCATAAAGATGCTGATAGGGAGAGACGGGAACTGGAGGCCAGGGTCAGTATATACATGAGTAGCTATTACTTTATAGTAAAAATATAGGGTTCTTTTTATTAGGACAAAATAGTTGGTGAATTGCTTCTTATGGTTGATAAATATATTTTGTAAGCACCTTTGCAACGTTCTTTGTTGGTGAATTGTTAAGAATTTCATGGTTTAGTAATTTTGACATGATAAGTCATCTTTGTGTAACAGTACATGTACATCAGACTAACTATAAAGGATTTGAATGTACAAAACACTAAGATAAGCTACACGTAAGTAGTCCTTATTAAATAATCCAAGCGTATAAATTCTATCAATGTAACATAAGTGAGAAGGAACTTGTGAAGAATTTTTGTTTGTAAGTTCCATTAAGATACATGTATCTGGGGAGATTTTTTCTATGCAATGTAACTGGAGAAACACACTTGACACTTGTACAAGTACATTGATGGGTAATGTTGGAAAGGAGGGGATCTCCAACAACACCTAGTTGCAGCATCAACAGCAACCTCCCAAAACACCCACTGTAAAACACAAAAATGACACGCACAGAAAGAGACGCAGTAGTACAATGAACATCAAATCACAGAAAAACATAAAACACAAATGACTACACATAAACCAACGAGACCAATGGGCAAACGGTGCCGACTTAGGACGGCCATCTGCCTCGTCAGTAGCAGACGGTGTGGTTATCCTGGATTACGTGCGCACAACCCTCCCACTATTCCGATTACCCAGAGGTCTCGAAGAACGTACAATTGTGGTGTAAAACAACCTCCTCACTGTCAGATGACCACACACAAACAAGACCGCAAGACGCAGGGGCCCAAGCAACACAGATGAATATGTAAATTGATATTAAAAGAGGGCATGCGTAATACTTGGAGAGATAATAATAATAATACTTGGAGAGATAATAATACTTGGAGAGATAATAAAAAGAGGGCATGCGTAATAATTGGAGAGATTTTTTCTGTGCAATGTAACTAGAGACACACTTGACACTTGTACATGTACATTGATGGGTAATGTTGAATTCATTTCAGCTTCAAGACAAGAATGTGAAGATAAGACAAGAGAAATCTGAAAAGGAGAGGATGAAGAACGACTTCAGAACCAGGCTAGAAATGAACAATCAGCACTGGGAAAAAAATCTGGTAAACTTTACATAAAGACTAGAGATTATTAGATACCTAGTCATCTGGTGACCTGGTACAGGACTAGGTAACAATTTTACCCCACCGATGACCTATTTTGATAATTTTCATGAAGTGTTTGGACGTCATTATCTGTTTATGCTACGACGTCAACATGATGGATAACATTGTGATGTCACAAGGGGTCTGATATAAAGGCAAGGCACCCGGTATAAGATATGACACATCTTCACGTGACCGATATTAGCCCTTTTCTATCCAGGATTTCCAGACAAACTTGTCATAGCTGGGGTAAACACTTGTACAATGATCAATAGGAAAAAATGGTTGTTTTTCTTGAAAAATGTATAAGAGCATACTTTGACCAGGTGAATATACATGTAAAATTCATGACCATAGTCATATTTAGAACCCAAGTAATACTTTTCTATCTTAGATCAAGGAAAGGCAGAAAATAGAGCTAGAATTTGGTGGACAAATCTGGGAAAAGGAACAGAAACTGAACATGTTGAAGGACATTGTAAATGAAGGAAATGAAGCATTCACTCCCACAGTCCCTCCTAAACCTTCAAATTTCCGAACGCCAGCAGCTCGATCAAAAACATACACAACGCCAGGTAATCTTTATAATATCTGTGTATAAGATTTAAAATAACTATATAAGTGATTATTCAAGATACATATACATGCAGTTACTTGAGCTTCCAGCACTGTGAAAATTAGGATTCAGTAAGGATGAAATGAATGATATATATACATGTGTGCAGTATTCAGGCATTAAAATTCCTAGTGGTATAGTCGTCACAATTTTTTTCTGGCAACCCTAGAGATGAATTGATGTCATTACAGTTGTTGCAAATTCACCCTTGAACTGATCTTTCTGACAGCCTTCATGTTATTGTAATGTTATTGAAGGATCATATGATACATGTATGTAATTGGTATACACTTCTCCCCCGTTATACCGCCACCTTTTGTTTTTCTAGAATTGGCGGTATAACGGGTTTGGTGGGGGTATATTAAGGTTTACTGATAATGTCAATAAAATGGGTGACTGTGTGCATCAACATATTGAAAATTTGAATACCAATAAAGATCTAAGTAGTGATCTGTAAACATACATAAATGAAATAATTTTAAAAATGGTCAAAATACATAAATGTGTTCTTTGAACGCCTGTTTTATATCCATACTTAATTTACATTTTCATTTTGTCTTTCAAAGTCTAAAACTTGCAAGAAAACCTGCTCTACGTTTGACTTTAAAAATTGTCACTTACATCTGCATGATCCACAACTCGCTGTTATCTTTAAATATTACGTACGACGCGGCGTACATGTACATGTAGTCATAAAAATTCAATGTACTTTCATTTCATGTAAATAATCGATAATTTTCAATCTTCACTCATTTGTGACATTTTGTAGGGAATATCAAGTCAGCACGTTCAGAAACAGACATGAGTAAAGTTGGTTTGAGTACACCGAGAACCAGAACAGCTACCACTGGCACGGTGGCATCAACCAGGGCAATGTATGAAAGGGGCAGAGTGCCATCATCACAAAAACCTCCTGTTACTCCTAGACAAGTAAGCTTTTGTTTGTTAAAAAAAAAGACTTTGCATTCAATTCTGATTTAAAGAACCTCAATTTCAGATAGTGCAGACTGTAGTTTTGAAAATTTTAACATTCTAATTTAAAATAAAGAAAATCAAAAAGCTTAGGTGCTTGTCATGGAATTTAAGAGTTGTGTATTATACATGTAAGTCAGTATCCTCCATGGTACTCGTACTTGTTTTGATGTTCTTTGGATGAATTTGTTTTATTCCATTTCATATTTCTCATATTCAAAATATCATCATCATACATGTTGGATTGTTATCCAAATGATTGTTAGGATCTTACTGAATATCTGAACATAAATGATATATTTGTTATTACATAAAACTTACGTTTGTCATCTATACAGACACCCACTTACAATCCTCGACATAGGCGATCTAAGTCATCATCAAACGCTGAAACATGGTTAGATCACAGACCCACAGGCAACGTAGAGTTAGGTAAGCATTATATAGATTCTACTCCAACTTTGTGCATGTCCTTTTCTCACACCAAACAATTCTGTGTTCAGTCAAGAATATACATGTATATTAATAAGACTTAGACTTATGAGTCAGCAGCTTTGACTAATGCTTATTTCCTTCTTGCATACTTCAAATCATATTATCAAAGCACTGCAGAAATACTTCAAAGAATTCCTTGTAGTGAAAAACTAACAACATTTGTATGTAAAATCCCAGCCCAAAGAAAATGGGGAGAAAAATTTAAGTATAGTTAGTACAAACATAAAATAAGAGGACAGATATCATAGATACTTTACATTCTATTTCCAGTCATCACAGGTAATATTGGATTACATGTAATTTTGTATTGGATTATATTACAGAGCTTTATGTATTTGTTTTGTCATACTGTATTTTGTTACAAAGAGATTTCGGCTTTACAATTTATTACATTCAAGAGCTTGGATTAAGATTCTTTTCATTCATGTTTTCCTTTGGCTTATTCATGAAATCCCTGCAATTGCTTATCAGAGGGATTTATATCATCCAATCAGATCTCATTATACTTCAACTCATGTAGTTGAGGGGATATACTGGTGTACCATGTACATGTATGTAAGCCTGACTGAATACCTCTCCACAGACTTTTCACAAGTTAACTTTTGTAATTCTCGAGTTGTAGTGATGAAGATTCATACAAAGATTGTGTATGACCTAAGGATGGTCCCTATTTATATAGGAACGATAAGGTCAATAGTCAAGGTCAAACTAGGAATAAGTGGAAAACAGATCCTGCTCACCAAGACTCAAATAATTCTTGATCTATGTTAATGAATGCCTATGACCATAGCATCTCTAATGATGCTGGAGTATAAAAAAGAAACAAAGGTCAAGGTCAAACCAGTGATACATCAAAGATCTTTTTTGCACTGAAACTCAATTTTGACCTAAAGTGATGAAACTTCACACATACATGTAGATTGCCTATAACCTGAAGAAGATTTCAAAATTTGGCATTATAAAATGAGGTATTTAACAAATTAACGGCATACATTTTGACTTAACTAACGCAACCCAAGTAAGACAGTTCAAGTTTTTATCTTTTTTAACTTTTACTTACCAAAAAAGGAGATAATGAATATTTGTTGTGAAAAAAATGTGAAAATATTGTGGAGAGTGGATATACTTAATTGTCATTGCCTTTATTTTAAATAGAGTGTTGAATAGACTTACATGTTATTTAATTAAAACAACATTCAAAATAAAATCAAACACAAATGACATGGAAGTTAACATTTGCAGTGTTGTATGCTCATTAGCAATTCATGTTCTTTTCTGTTACGTTTAAGACAATCTTGTCATGGACAGTTACGTCAACATACATTGTACATCATGTACAAATACATGTTCATATATAATGTAAAAGATACATGTATCTACAAATTCCAATCAAACCTGTTTCCACTTAGTATGCTTTTATGATTATACATGTACACCCTCCACCTTTACCCATACCCTATGCCCGGGGGAGAATTCACATTTACATGTGAAAATTTTCATTGGATACTTCATGAAATGTTACATTTTCAGTATTCTAAATGTTTTCTTAATTACTGAAGAGAATGAAATAACATTTCGTAATGCAAGTATTTAGCATTTAATAAATGATAAGCAGTATAATAATGCATGCTGTTCATAATATTATGAAGATTAAGTCATTACTATATTTATAGACACAGTTCTCCAACCAAAACTGAGGAAAAAGAAGTCTGTATCAAAGCTAGAGGTCAAGGACACAAAGGAAGCATCCAAATATATGTTAACTCACCAGGAGCTGGACTCCAATGGTGAACTAGAGACTAAGTTGATAAAGGTAGGTCAAAGTTCAAGGACAAGCAAGAAGGGCTGGGCTCAAATGATGAAAAAGACACATGTTTATAAAACTAAGTCTGAGTTCAAGGTCAAGAAAAAAAACTTTGAACTACAGTTAACACAACAGGAGTTTGGCTGCTATAATGAACTAGAGATATAAGTTAATCAGGGTAGATGAAGGTCAAGAAAGAAGCATTCAAATACAATAAACTCATCAGGAGCTTGAAGAAGATTGATTTTAAAATCTTAAGATGATTCAACTAAAACCATGAAAATTGGAGGCAGTGATTTCATGTTGTTGACATTTTGTCAATCCTCTGCGATAGAGTAGTGTTAAATTTTATATTTTCAAAACAAATATTTTGATTAATGAATCATTATAGCGTCATTGAATTTGACATTTTTAAACAATAGGGAGACTGTATGCCGACAGCAGGAGGAGGTACAGCTGTAGTCTTCCATGATGTAGAGGTCATGAAACAGACATCTCCCGGCAGCCGTAAACGACGCAGCTCCTGTCCACAACCAACTGATTACGATGGAGATTGGACGGACGTGGAAGATAGATGTGGAATCGCAATAGAGGGACATGCCAGAAAGTAAGTGGAACATACATATGTGATTACAGTTATAATCTGTGTGAAAAGATCATATCATGTACTGATGTAGACATCAAAATTGCCCATGTAAGATGAGCTACCTGTAATTCTAGGTAAGGTTTGAGGTTGATCAGTTCCTAATTTGTGCACCATTAATTTATGTTTTAAGTGTTCAATTACACATTTGGTTTATCATTCAAATGGTATGTGATTTTGTACTTCTGACCTTGACCTTTGCATTTTACCTCATTAAGCTAAAAGAATCGAACATTGAATATAATTTGAATGTTAAATGATATATCATATGTGTATTTGTTGCATCATGACCTTTCTATATGCACCAGACTATGTGACCTTAACCTTGTTATTTTGTTTTTTTAAAATCACATCAGTATATCTTTTGAATGATAAGTGATAGGATTTGTGGAAACTGAGCATTTCTTGTTATTCATTGATACAAACGTCCATACAAAGAACTTTTGCAGATAATAATCTTATTTTTCCAGACGGAGTAGACCAGAAGATAGGATAACACGAGTTTGAAACAAAGTGAAGCTTCACGCTTTTATATCATATCCATTATGATATTCACATCTTGGACACAGAACATCTGTGATGCTGAACCTGAGACATTTTGATATGACAGTTTGCATATCAGGAAAAATCATGCATTCATTTGAATTTACAGAATAAAATGTGAAGAATTTCATCTTTGTAAGTACTGACAACTTGGAAACATTATAGAATATAACTAAGAAGGTTTTACTGTACATAATAAGGATTTTTAAGTCATGTACAGTCTATACTCTTATTTAGATGAAACAGCCCGTAATCTCTTAGCTTTGTTTCATCATAAGAAAAATGATGGCAAATGTTTCATCATAAGAAAAATGATGGCAAATATCTTTGTGTCGTAACAAAATCAGATGGTGTAGAGGGATCAATTTGTATTTCATCTGTCTGTCTGTCTGTCTGGCTTCCCAATTGTCCTTTAGTCACTCTTAAAGAGTGAACACCCACACTCAACATACATGTATTGTCAAGGTAACATCAACATTTAAATCCATGAATGCTATTAAAGTATCGGTTGTTTTGTATATGAAGATTCAGCAAAAATATTTCTTGCCATTCATACATGTATCTCTTTCATAGGGAAATTTCTATTGAATGTATTGAATGTCTGTAATGTTTCTTTCCAGTATCTTTTATACATGTATTTGTTTTATTATTGGGCTTTTTATACATAGCTTTATTTATAGCAATTTTAGTTGTACAGTTTTCTGTTTCTAAGTTTAGGTTTTATTATGTTTTGTAGTGTGTAATCTTTTGATTCATCTTCTTGAATATCTACTGAAATCTTACTATCTTTATTCCATTCCTATGTTAATTTTAAGATCTGTGTTTATGATGTAAATTGTACAGTCATTTCTAGTAAATAGAAATAAAATGTAAATACTTAAAAATTGTTATTTTGGTATCTTACCTAATGCCCTGTTCACACGAGTGCGCATTAAATCTAATTCGCATTAGATTTGATGCGCTTTATTCTAATGCGAATTAGATTCGCATTGCGTTCACACGACACATTCTAATGCGCATTAGATTTTGGTACGTTTGCACTGAGAGCCGTATACTTTAGATAGAACAAGGGTCGAATGCATGCCTGTATGTTGTTTTGCTCATAATAATTAAGCTCTTCGTAAGTTGGGCTTATGCATGCATTGCATGACGTCATTGTGAGATAAAATGACGTCATAATATAATGTTACTCTACGTAAGTTAAGAGATGCAGTACAGTTACTTAGAGGGTTTATTGTGAATGAAATCAAGTATTTTTACCTCTTATTCTATGTTTCGAGGTCCAAGGGTGATAAAAAGTGTCCAATTATGATGGAGATGTGCTGTAGAATTCTTGTAAATCATATACGCATGCGCCAGATTTAATGCGAATTAGATTCGCTTTGCGTTCACACGGCAAAATCTAATGCGCATTAAATCTAATGCGAATTAAACTAATGCGCATTAGATTCCTCGTGTGAACGCAGCTAAAATCTAATGCGCATTACATTCGATTTAATGCGCATTAAACCCTTCGTGTAAACAGGGCATAAGAAACAAAAAAATTCTTGACTGATGTGATACTATAAGAGTTTTGTGTGATTTTTGTAGCTATTCAAAAGTTTTTGAACCAATTTACTTATCATTTAAAAGATGGGTTGTTAGGAAAAAGGCTGCTTGTTTACTATTTTCAAAGTGTATCACTGATGAAGGTAGCATATTTGTCATAGAGGATATGAATTTACCATTCTGTCTGTTGCTTGAACTCAAAAGCTGTTGCTCATCCATACGAAATAAAGACATTATTTCACTAGGAAATAGAAAATATATAGAAAGCTCTAATACATGTAGGTATTGAATACACATTTATAAACTACTTGTATACCATGGAATACTGTAAATTGCTTTATTTTCGTCAGTACCAATTTTCGTCAATTTGTTTAAAATGACCATTTCGTCAGTACGTAAATTCGTCATCCAATGGTCCCTAAAATGTATATTCGTCGTTGCATATGCCAATTTAACATTTAGATCCGCCGTCAAATAGTAAAATCTGTCGTATATGCTTGTTTTCATTGTTTGTTTAACAATTATCGGTAAACAAACAATTAGAGACATGTATATCGCCTACCTTGCTGTGAAAACATCTTATATTGTAATTAGAAATACATTATTGGCGACTTTGTGTTCATATTTAGTTTTCATTGCCATTTATTGGCGTGTCGTAATAACACTATTTAACAATGTCTTAAAACTCGGAACCTTAAGCTTTTATTCTCCCTCCTCGCAGTGCTTCCGATCTATATTTAAGTTTACCAAGAGACTGATTCAGTTTTTCCTTACTAAAATTTACTTTTTGTCAGGAGTATTTATATTCGTCAGTACGTAATTTCGTCAAGGAAGGCACTGACGAAAATTGGTATCTGACGAATAAAAACCAATTTACAGTAGTACATTTTCCAGGTAACATTTTTAGCTCACCTCGACGAAGTTGAGTGAGCTTATGCTATAACCCCACGCGTCCGCGTCCGCGTCCGCGTCCGCGTCCGCGTCCGTGTCCGCGTCCGTGTCCGCGTCCGCGTCCGGTTAAGAAGTTTGGGGTAGCTCAGTATCTGACAAAGTACTAATGCTACAGTAACCAAACTGGCACAAGTGATTCATCTTTGGATGCTGAGGTGAACCCATGCATCGGATGCAGCATCTGACCTACATTTTCCGCTTGAGTGACTTGGTAAAGAAGTTTGGGGTAGCTCAGTATCTGACAAAGTACTGATGCTACAGTAACCAAACTTGCACAAGTGATTCATCTTTGGATGCTGAGGTGAACCCATGCATGGGATGCAGCATCTGACCTACATTTTCTGCTTGAGTGACTTGGTTAAGAAGTTTGGGGTAGCTCAGTATCTGACAAAGTACTAATGCTACAGTAACCAAACTGGCACAAGTGATTCATCTTTGGATGCTGAGGTGAACCCATGCATCGTATGCAGCATCTGACCTACATTTTCCGCTTGAGTGACTTGGTTAAGAAGTTTGGGGTAGCTCAGTATCTGACAAAGTACTGATGCTACAGTAACCAAACTTGCACAAGTGATTCATCTTTGGATGCTGAGGTGAACCCATGCATCGGATGCAGCATCTGACCCACATTTTCCGCTTGAGTGACTTGGTTAAGAAGTTTGGGGTAGCTCAGTATCTGACAAAGTACTGATGCTACAGTAACCAAACTTGCATAAGTGATTCATCTTTGGATGCCGAGATGGACCCATGCATTGGATGCAGCATCTGACCTACTTTTTCCACTTGAGTGATTTCGCTTTTAAAAGCCAATATTGAGCAAAGTATAAGTGCTACATGTACCAAACTTGCATATTGGATGTATCTTTGATCAAACTTTCATAAAATGACCTTGACCTACTTTTTCCGCTTGAGTGATTTTGCCTTTAAAAGCCAATATTGAGCAAAGTATAAGTGCTAGATGTTCCAAACTTGCATATTAGATGTATCTTTGATCAAACTTTCATAAAATGACCTCGACCTACTTTTTCCGCTTGAGTGATTTTGCCTTTAAAAGCCAATATTGAGCAAAGTATAAGTGATACATGTACCAAACTTGCATATTGGATGTATCTTGATCAAACTTTCATAAAATGACCTCGACCTACTTTTTCCGCTTGAATGATTTTGCCTTTAAAAGCCAATATTGATCAAAGTGTAAGTGATACATGTACCAAACTTGCATATTGGATGTATCTTTGATCAATCTTTCATAAAATGACCTCGACCTACTTTTTCCGCTTGAGTGATTTTGCCTTTAAAAGCCAATATTGAGCAAAGTATAAGTGATACATGTACCAAACTTGCATATTGGATGTATCTTTGATCAATCTTTCATAAAATGATCTTGACCTACTTTTTCCGCTTGAGTGATTTTGCTCTATAAAGCCAATATTGAGCAAAGTATAACTGCTACATGTACCAAACTTGCAAATTGGATGTATCTTTGATCAAACTTTCATAAAATGACCTTGACCTACTTTTTCTGCTTGAGTGGTTTTGCCTTTAAAAGCCAATATACATGTACTAAGAAATATGTTTGAATTGAATTTTGCTGTCACGAGGTGAGCTTTGTAATCTGTGATTACCTATGTTTGACAATTCTAAACCTACATGTATATGTATAGATACCACACATCACCTAAATGTATGTGTGGATTAATTTCTTTTTAGCTCACCTGAGCCGAAGGCTCAAAGTGAGCTATTGTCATACCGGTTTGTCCGTTGTCCATCCGTCTGTTAATTTTTCACATTTTTAGCTCACCTCGACGAAGTTGAGTGAGCTTATGCTATAACCCCATGCGTCAGCGTCCGCGTCCGCGTCCGTGTCCGTGTCCGCGTCCGCGTCCGGTTAAGAAGTTTGGGGTAGCTCAGTATCTGACAAAGTACTAATGCTACAGTAACCAAACTTGCACAAGTGATTCATCTTTGGATGCTGAGGTGAACCCATGCATCGGATGCAGCATCTGACCTACATTTTTCGCTTGAGTGACTTGGTTAAGAAGTTTGGGGTAGCTCAGTATCTGACAAAGTACTAATGCTACAGTAACCAAACTGGCACAAGTGATTCATCTTTGGATGCTGAGGTGAACCCATGCATCGTATGCAGCATCTGACCCACATTTTCCGCTTGAGTGACTTGGTTAAGAAGTTTGGGGTAGCTCAGTATCTGACAAAGTACTAATGCTACAGTAACCAAACTTGCACAAGTGATTCATCTTTGGATGCTGAGGTGAACCCATGCATCAGATGCAGCATCTGACCTACATTTTCCGCTTGAGTGACTTGGTTAAGAAGCTTGGGGTAGCTCAATATCTGACAAAGTACTGATGCTACAGTAACCAAACTTGCACAAGTGATTCATCTTTGGATGCTGAGGTGAACCCATGCATCGGATGCAGCATCTGACCTACATTTTCCGCTTGAGTGATTTGGATAAGAAGTTTTGGGTAGCTCAGTATCTGACAAAGTACAAATGCTACAGTAACCAAACTTGCACAAGTGATTCATCTTTGGATGCCGAGATGGACCCATGCATCGGATGCAGCATCTGACCTACTTTTTCCACTTGAGTGATTTCGCTTTTAAAAGCCAATATTGAGCAAAGTATAAGTGCTACATGTACCAAACTTGCATATTGGATGTATCTTTGATCAAACTTTCATAAAATGACCTTGACCTACTTTTTCCGCTTGAGTGATTTTGCCTTTAAAAGCCAATATTGAGCAAAGTATAAGTGCTAGATGTTCCAAACTTGCATATTAGATGTATCTTTGATCAAACTTTTATAAAATGACCTCGACCTACTTTTTCTGCTTGAGTGATTTTGCCTTTAAAAGCCACTATTGAGCAAAGTATAAGTGATACATGTACCAAACTTGCATATTGGATATATCTTTAATCAATCTTTCATAAAATGACCTTGACCTACTTTTTCCGCTTGAGTGATTTTGCCTTTAAAAGCCAATATTGAGCAAAGTATAAGTGCTAGATGTTCCAAACTTGCATATTAGATGTATCTTTGATCAAACTTTCATAAAATGACCTCGACCTACTTTTTCCGCTTGAGTGATTTTGCCTTTAAAAGCCAATATTGAGCAAAGTATAAGTGATACATGTACCAAACTTGCATATTGGATATATCTTTGATCAATCTTTCATAAAATGACCTTGACCTACTTTTTCCGCTTGAGTGATTTTGCTCTATAAAGCCAATATTGAGCAAAGTATAACTGCTAGATGTTCCAAACTTGCATATTAGATGTATCTTTGATCAAACTTTCATGAAATGACCTCGACCTACTTTTTCTGCTTGAGTGGTTTTGCCTTTAAAAGCCAATATACATGTACTAAGAAATATGTTTGAATTGAATTTTGCTGTCACGAGGTGAGCTTCGTAATCTGTGATTACCTATGTTTTACTTCTCCTCTGGAACCTCTCGGAGGATTTTGATGAAACTTGGTATGCATGAAGTACCAAAGGTCCTCTACCAAGTTTTTTTTCATTTCGGCTGGATCCCTTCAGAGGTGGATATAGGGCGTGGTCAAATAGACCCCAGAGGGTGCCCCTCTTACAAAATCTACTTCTCCAGAGCCTATGTATGGATTTAAAATATAATGGCATCTGAGTGATCAGGAAGGATGTATTATTCAAGTTTGCTCATTTCGATAAAATCCGATATCTAATTTTGACGTGTTTTTGATGTATTTTTCGACTTACTTATTTCAATGCAAAAATTAGATTTCTTTTATTCTTTTCTCTCTTGGCTTAATTTCTACTCCAATTAAGTTCATTTTAGCCATGATAAACTAGAGGAATGCTTATGTGAAAGAATATTGCTGAAAAGTTTTTTTTTAATTTTTTTTTAATGATTTTTAGCTCACCTCATGAAGTGAGAGGGAGCTTAATTATGCTATCTCCCTGTCATGAACATCGGCGTCTGCTCTAGTATGTTAAGGAGTTTTATTTCAAATGCAGGTCATGACCTATATTTTCTGTTTGAGTGCACATTTTGGGAAGATTTAGGTGTCAATGTTAAGAAGTTTTATTTCTTTATTTTAAGTGCTAGGAAGGCCAAACTTGCACAGATGGTGTGTCTTTATGAGTAGATCACAAATCTATGTTCAAATGTAGGTCACGGCCTATATTTTCCGTTTGAGTGCAATTTTTTGGAAGATTTGGGTGTCAAAGTTAAGAAGTTTTATTTCTTTATTTTAAGTGCTAGGAAGGCCAAATAAATCTACACTCAAATGTAGATCACAACCTATATTTTCTGATTAAGTGCACATGTTAGGAATGTTAAGAAGTTTTATAATTCTTTATTTTATGTGCTAGGAAGGTCAAACTTGCACAGATGAAGTGTCTTTCGAGTAGATCACATATCTACGTTCCCATGTACGTCATGACCTATATTTTCTGCTTGACTGCACATGTTTGATAAATGGATATCAATGTTCAGAAGATTAAATTCAAAACTGCTAAATCATTGACTACTACCTATTTGCTGCCATTAGAAAATGCTGTCATGAGGTGAGCTTTGTAATCTTTGATTACACTATTCTTTCTTGAATATACATTTTAATAGGATCACTATCAAACTTTATACACTAATTGTTCATGACATAAGGGAGAACCCTATCGATTTTCAAGGTCATAGATCAAAATCACAGGTTTCAACTGATTAAAAATCCTTGTACACAGCCTAGAGTGCACAGTTTTCAATGAATCTTGACCAAACATACTTATTGCTTGTGACACGAGAAAGAGACCTATTGATTTTCAAGGTCAAAAGTAAAGGTTACAATCTGGAGTTGTAAAAATCTTTGTATACAGCCTTAAGATCGTGACCAAAGTTCAGTCACTGTTGCTTCTGTCAGAGATCTCATTGGAAGGACAGTTACTTCTTACAAGTCCCTATGCACACAAATAGTAAAAAATACACAACATCATACTACTTCAAGGGTATTAAACAAAGGGATAAATGGTCCACATAATGATAAGTTGTGTTGTTATACAGATAACCTACATATAATCCAAGTTTGAAAATAGGATAATAAAAACCAATTGTCATAAAGAGATGAAATTAACCATCTATATATAAAAGAAAACATGTTCCTGTTTCATATCCTTGTTTGAAAGACTTGAGTGTTAATAAACGTACTATAACGTACGCCCTCTTTTTATATCGATTTACATATTCATCTATGTTGCTTGGGCCCCTGCGTTTTTGCTGTCTTGTTTGTGTGTGGTCATCTGACAGTGAGGAGGTTGTTTACACCACACGTTCTTCGAAACATCCGGGGAATCGGGAAATTGGGATGGTTGTGCGCACGTACTCCAGGATAACCACATCGTCTGCTACTGACGTGGCAGATGGCCGTCCTAAGTCGGCACCGATTGCCCTTGGTCTCGTTGGTTTATGTGTAGTCATTTGTGTTTGATGTTTCTCTGTGATTTGACGTTCCTTGTACCATTAAGTCTCTTTCTGTGCGTGTCTTCTTTGTGATTTTACAGTGGGTGTTTTGCTGTTGGTTCTGCAACTAGGTGTTGTTGGAGATCCCCTCCTTTCTTAAATAACATGTTATCTATATATATCGTTTTTATAAAGCGCATGATACATAGTCTAGTAATTTCAGGTTCTTGTATAATCTGCTCGGTGATTTGAAATCTACGAAAACGTATTGCACAATGGTAAAAGGTTTTGGTACAGGTTAATATTCTTGGGGGAGGTTAAACGAAAATAAAAGTCCCGGTTTCGCAAAAATTGGCGGAGTTGTATAACTATGATGCTGTAAATGTGATTTTTGGCCGGATTGCAAAGCAATTCCGGTCTATGGATTGACGATGTCCGTCTGTCCGTCCGTCCGTCCGTCCGTCTGCCGTCAACATTTTGGTTAAAGTTTCTGGTTGAGGCAAAATCTAAGAAACTATATGCAGTAGAAACTTTATATTATACATGAAGGTTGCCCATGACAAGACCTTTCAATTTATGCCGTAACATTTGACCTAGTGACCTTGACCTTGGACTTTGACCTAGTTAAAGATTTTGGTTAAAGTTCCTGGTTTAAGCAAAATCTATGGAACTGTATGCAGTAGAAACTTTATATTATACATGTAGGTTACCCATGACCAGACCTTTCAATTTATGCTGTAACATTGGACCTAGTGACCTTGACCTTGGACTTTGACCTAGTTAAAGATTTTGGTTAAAGTTTCTGGTTTAAGCAAAATCTAAGGAACTGTTTGCAGTAGAAACTTTATATTATACATTTAGGTTGGCCATGATGAGACTTTTTCAATTTATGCCGTAACATTGGACCTAGTGACCTTGACCTTGGACTTTGACCTAGTTAAAGACTTTGGTTAAAGTTCCTGGTTTAAGCAAAATCTAAGGAACTGCATGCAGTAGAAACTTTGTTATTCATGTAGGTTGCCTCTGACAAGACCTCTCAATGTATGCTGTAATATTTGACCTAATGACCTTGACCCAGTTAGTGACAAAAACTTACTTTGCAATCCGGTCATACCGTCTTTAGCTGTGTTTTATTACGATTTTTATCGTCAAATACAATCTACGCTTTTTGGCCGGATTGCAAAGCAATTCCGGCCTATAGATTGACGATGTCCGTCCGTCCATCCGTCCGTCCGTCTGTCTATCTGTCCGTCCGTCCGTCTGCCGTCAACATTTTGGTTAAAGTTTCTGGTTGAGGCAAAATCTAAGGAACTATATGCTGTAGAAACTTTATATTATACATGAAGCTTGCCCATGACAAGACCTTTCAATTTATGCCATAACATTTGACCTAGTGACCTTGACCTTTGACTTTGACCTAGTTAAAGGTTTTGGTTAAAGTTTCTGGTTGAGGCAAAATCTAAGTAACTATGTGCAGTAGAAACTTTATATTATACATGAAGCTTGCCCATCACAAGACCTTTCAATTTATGCCGTAACATTTGACCTAGTGACCTTTACCTTGGAATTTGACCTACTTAGAGATTTTGGTTAAAGTTCCTGGTTTAAGCAAAATCTATGGAACTGTATACAGTAGAAACTTTATATTATACATGAAGCTTGCCCATGACAAGACCTTTCAATTTATGCGGTAACATTTGACCTAGTGACCTTGACCTTGGAATTTGACCTAGTTAAGGATTTTGGTTAAAGTTCCTGGTTTAAGCAAAATCTACGGAACTGCATGCAGTAGAAACTTTATTTTATACATGTAGGTTGCCTCTGAAAGAACCTTTCAATTTATGCTGTATTATTTGACCTATTGACCTTGACCCAGTTAGTGACAAAAACTTACTTTGCAATCCGGCCATACCATCTTTAGCGGTGTTTTATTACTTAATATTTCATAATATGAATTATCTTCAGCCATTACAAAAAAATGTGCGCAAACAGCCCGAACTGATCCCCGACCTGCTACGACTGAACAACGACCTCTACCGACATTACTACTAAGTGCGTTGCAAATTCATTTACATATGTCGAAATGTATACGATTCTTTTAAAGTACCAGTAATATTTGCACAAGTCAAGGCTAAATCGAGCAGATCGTCTATCTGTCTTCATCAGTCGTAGTTAGATCGGTGTCCATAAAGAAGGTGGGGGCGACTCGTGGTAAAGTCGGGGCTTAGTCTTGGTGCGTCGGGGCTAAGTCGGGGTGAATGATTTTCTGAATTATCGATTTTGTTCTGTATATAGGGATATGGTCATGATCCATATTTGTTATCCTAGATCAGTCGCGAAGAAGGTCTTTTCCTGACCAAGCTACGACTCGCCCGAAAGAGCCCCGATTCACACCGACTTCAAAAGTTGGGTACATTGTGACTGGGGCTTAATACTTTTTAGGGCTCAGCCCCCGACTTATCTAGGTCGGGGCAAGGTCGGGGAGGTCTGAGCTAAGCAAGGGTAAATCGTAGCTCAGTCGGGGTTCATCGGAACAGACCTTCGCAACTGAGCTACGATTAACCCCGACTTAGCCTCGATTCACCAAGACTAAGACCCGACTTTACCAAAAAAAAAAAAAAAAAAGTTCCAAAAAGACTGATACTATAAAGAATGGTATATCAATTTGCAACACAAGTCGTAGTTATGTCGGCAGAAGATGTTGTTTAATCGCGATAGGTCGTTATCAAATCGGAGCACTGTCTACTCAAGTCGCGGTGAGTCGGGGCAGGTCGTAGATAAATCGGAAAGGTAGACCGGGGCTAAGTCGGCGTGAAGTCGTAGGTAGATTGTGGTAGGCAAGTCGTGTTGTAATCGGGACAGAGTCGGTGTTATAGTCAATTAGGATCTTACAGTGCCAACCTCCCCAATGTCATCAAAATATTAAGTCGGGGCTAATCGGGGAGCAAGACTGCAAAACTGCTTCAGTACCTGGATATATCATAAGCATACATGTCTCTGTGTCTATTCACATATCTCATATACGTATACCATGTATTTCAAGCGCTAATTAAAAAAGTTTACACGTTCTATGGACAATATTATATGAACAGAAAGTATGTTTTCATACAATATCTATAATTTTTCTTCCCTTTAAAAACAGTCGCCTATACCGTTAAAAAACTATCGCGATTACAATAAAAAAAGTGTCGCCTAATACGGTTTTATACCGTAAAAAAGTATCGCAACACGGGACAAGTTAACTTATTCTAAAGAAGACTTAAAGATGAAATAAAGACTTTTATATATTTAATTCTGGTATATTTCTTACATGAAAACATATCTTGTCTGATAACATCAGTATTTTCATTTTGATACGTAGTTTTGGGGACATAAACACTAAAACTCGCTAGAATTTCATGTTTCTGGCGGTTTTTGCCGTTAGAAACGCGATTTAGATTGCTTAATTTCTTCAATATGTAAGCATTTGATGGTCATAGCAGAAAATACGAAATGATTTTACAAAATAAACTTAAGAAAAGGTCGGAATCTGTATTTCATCACCCGATTTCTCAATTAAATGAAAGATTTACCGTAAAAAAGTGTCGCGATTACCGTAGAAAATGAATTCCCGCAGTCGCACGTTACATACACTGCTAGTGGCAACACCGAGGTTGCGAGAATCGGACGATTTGAAATTTGGGGACATTACTATATACTCTCCCATATACTTGTTTAAAAACCGTGGGGGAGTTAATTGTACATAGTCGCTTTTAGCGTATACATGCTTGATTTTGGTGAATATTTTCATGATTGTCGTGTTTAATTTCTTTTATCAAAGATTTCACCACATAATTAATTGCTTTGCCCTTAAACGTTTGATTTTGTAACTACGCAGTACCCTGACCTTGATCTAGATTCAGTTTGCGGCCTTGAGTCAGAGTTGCTATACTTCTTAGACTGTTTGATGCTCTGTTTACTTGACCATTGACATTGATATCGTGGACAACTCGCATAGAGTCGCCCCTTCAATGACCTTCTCTTCATGAGTTGTCCTTACAGTCAGCACCGAAGTAAAGTTATGACTTTTAGTTCATAGGCGCTCGTTGCAAAGATATTTTTTTCTGCCTTTGCTTTAACCTACGGTGGTTTCTCGATCAGCTGTTTCTATGTTTACATCATAGTGCCGATAGACAGAAGAAAGGAAATCTTCTTTCTCCTTTCTTCTGTCTATCGGCACTATGATGTACACAGGCAGAAAAAAAATTGCAACGTGCGCCTATGTTTTAGTTGCAGTACAAACGATAATCGTGTCTGACCGCTTGACCAACATCACTTTCATTGAGTGTCTGTCCGTTCGCACCACGTTTCATCATGCCTTATATTGTATTAGACAAGACGAAATTGGAGAAAAAGGCTCCAGAGGGATTCGAACCCTCGACCTCCAGTTTACTAGACTGGCGCTCTAACCAACTGAGCTATGGAGCCGCTGTGTCACATTCTAGATCTAAACATTGTCTAAATTTGTAAGGTATATTCACCCTGATGAAATTGTTGTTTTGCAACAAAACTGACGAGTATGTATAATTGGGAATTATATCACGCAATTAATATGACTTTCGCCCCATTAAATCCCTTCTTTAGGTACTATCCAGAAAAAAATATCACTTCCGGTTAAAAGTTTCCTCTGATCACAACAACCTTCTGCAGCTTAGCTGTCTTCAGATCGTGGGGAAAATAAAGAGGCTTCTTGCTTTCATGTTTTGATAAAAGGGACCAATTGTTAAAAGAGATAAAATTCTCGCTACCCTTAAGTATTCTGTCTGATATCAATGACTTCAGACAACAAATTTTATCCGAAATGACAGTCGAGTCGGATATGCAAAGATGTGTTTGTGTCAACAAAACTTGGAAGTGTGTCTTGGAAGATTCTCAAACCTGTTGTACGTTGGCCATTACGAAGGTTACAAAATCTGATGAAATTATCTTCTCCTTTCAAGATCTGAGTACATGTCAGGAATGTGATATGTCTGGATGTGAAAGTTAGGACTGTGGAAGTTTGTAGGGAGAATGTGTACACAGTTACAGGTGGAGGAAAGAGAAAATGTGAGATGTGTGGTCATATGATATCTGACAAATATAGTTGTAATACAGTAAAAAGTAACGAGCCATCAACAAACAGGAGGCAGATTCCGCAAAACTTGTGCAATGAGCGCCAAGATGAAAATGACACTACATGTACTACTATAAGTGCGGATAAATTGCCGTCTGACACTACATGTACTACTATAAGTGCAGATAAATTGCCACCTGACACTACATGTACTACTATAAGTGCAGATAAATTGCAGTCTGACACTACATGTACTACTATAAGTGCAGATAAATTGCCGTCTGACACTACATGTACTACTATAAGTGCAGATAAATTGCCGTCTGACACTACATGTACTACTATAAGTGCAGATAAATTGCCGTCTGATACATTAATTAAAAGTGAGCCAGACAGCTGTGATGATAGTCCAGGTTTAAATTGCAGAAGGATGCCATACAGTCTAAGAGGTGTGAAGATATCACAAAAAATAATGAAAGCAGAAAAGTTGGGATTAAACAAAAAAATAAATACTAATAGTTCTAATCCAACAGGTCCACACAAATTTAAAAGTGACTCTAAATTGTGCACTAAAATAAGTCCACAAAGAAATGGGTCGGAAGAAATTAGAATTGGATGGTCCAGTGATAGTGAGGATGTTTCAAAGGAGCGGAATCTTGGAAATGATCATGATGGCATTAATGACAGTAATGTAGATTGTGAAAATGCTGAAGCCAGTGAAGGCATGGACAATAATAAAGTAAATAGAGAAAATGACTTACCAATGGATGTATCAGAAAACAATGATGATATAGAATACATTCCTCGTGTTAACATGAAGAGAAAACACAAAAGAGTTAACTTGGAGTATTCCACCGGAGAGAAAGAAAGGAGAGGGAAAAGGGTCCGGGGAAAAATACAGAAGAAAACCACCCAAAATGTTAAGAATGAATTGGAGAGAATGCATGAAAAAATTTGCAAATATTGTTCAAAAAAATTTGTCAATTACTCTCGATTGGAAAACCATGTAAAAAAATATCATAAGGATAAAGAAGATGTGGAAGAATATCTTGTGCAAATTAAGTCATGTAAAGAGTTGTCATGCGTGAAATGTGGAAGTGAGTTCACTGAAGACTCATCTCTCAGAGAGCATATTGAAAGTGTTCACAAGGCAAGTGAAAAAGATACAACTTGCTTCAAATGTAATAGAGATTTTCATAATCGCCGGAGTTTAAGAAGACATATCAGATATGTCCATAACAATAGACAGAGTGAGTTATGTCATCTGTGTCCTGCAAAGTTTAAGAGCAAGTCAAGTCTACGACATCACATACTTGAGATCCATGATAAGAAACTGGATGTTCAATGTGAAATATGTGGTCAGAAATTTTCTAGAAAGAATTTACTCAATAGGCACATGGTATCTCATGGTGTTGACAAGTCTAGATGGCTGGAATGTTCAGAATGTGGAAAAGGATTTTGGTTCCCGTTCAACCTTAAACGACACATGCAAGCTGTCCATGGACCTCAAGGAGACAAACAGCATTGCTCGTATTGTGGAAGAGGTTTCAGTTCAAAAGCAGGAATGGTCAGTCATGTTCAACAAGTGCACTTCAATATGTTTCCATTTCATTGCCCAGTAGAGGAGTGTAAAGCAGGATTTGGCCGTAGGAAAGCTGTTGATGAACATATGAAACAAGTGCACCCAAATGTTGATTATGTATCTCTTAAGACTACCAGAAAGAGATACAAGTACTGGAAATCTACAGAGGAATTATTCTATTGTTCTCACTGTAGCAGCAGCTTCTGTTATAAGGCAAAGTTAGTGGAGCATATGCATAATGCTCATAGCGACGCATTTCCTTATAAATGTGACATTTGTAACCAGGGTTTCTTGGAGTATTCGTTCCTTATGTACCACCAAAAGAAGGCACACAACAAAGATATTGGTTCCATGGATACAAATGGTGATGTCAATAAGTCATCTAGCAATCAGGATTCCAGACCCTGTTAAAGACACGTCAGGAAATGATTCTTTCAGGGAAAAGTTGAAGGCGTTATTAGAGGGAAATGACTTGACCACAGGAAATGCTGAGAGTAAAGCTAATGGCGTGTCTACAACAGAGGACAATGAGGAGATTACTTCCTCTCAGGTGAATTTTGTTAAACAATAAAGAAAGTGAATGAAATCAACCTGATAAAATTAAATTTTTGATCTACCATTAAAATGAGAATTCGCCCCTGATGGGATGAAAATACTCGGTATGCCCCGCAGCATTATTCTTTGAGAAGTTATCTTGGTTCAAGATCAAGCGTCTATTGTGACGATGACCTTAGACGTTAGTTCAAGGTCATGACACACCCCTAGGCCCTAGAGAACATTTCTGTGAGATATTATTGAAATTCATCCAAAAGGGGGCTGGAGGAGTTATGATCTGGACAAGGTTTTACTAATAGTGTGTATTTTGACATTGACCTTTTACCTATGACCTTGGCTGAAGGTCATAACACACCCTTACGTCACATGAAACATTTTTTTGAAATATTATTGAAATCCATCCACAGGAGGAGGAGTTATGATCTGCAAAGGTTTTACTAATGATGTCTATTGTGACCTTGACATTTGACATATGACCTTGGTTCAAGGTCATGACACACCCTTAGGTCCGAAGGAACATTGCTGTGAAATATTATTGAAATCCATTTGCAGGGGGAGGAGTTATGCACTGGACAAGGTCTATAGTGACCTTGACCTATGACCTGGGTTCAAGTTCATGACACACCTCATGTTTAAGGAACATTTCTGTGAAATTTTATTGAAATCGATCCGCAGGGGGAGGAGTTATGCTATGCACAAGGTTTTACTAAAGATGTCTATTGTGACCTTGACATTTGACCTATGATCTTGGTTCAAGGTCATGACACACCCTTAGGCCAAAAGAAACATTCCTTTGAAATATTGAAATCCATGTATAGGGGAAGGAGTTACCTGTATGCTCTAGATAAGGATTTACTATTGGTGTCCATTGTGACCTTGACTTTTGTTCAAGGTCATGACACACCCCTAGGTCCTAAGGAACATGTAGAATTTTTTTTATCTTATTCTAAATGAATTCAAAAATGTAATATATTTTGATGTGACATGTCACATATCAGATATCTTTTAAATTCTTTACATACTGAATTTTTTTTATGACTTCTCAGTATATAATTCATGGAATTTCAGAGTTGAGAATTATTTTTGCAGGATGTACCAAACAATGATGGCAGTCAGGTATGTTGTGGGTCATGTATTATTTTAGTTTTACTTTATGTGTAGGTACACATGTACTTAGTCATGTTATTTAATGATTTCATAATAATTCTTTCTAGATTTTACTATGTCATGTTTATCTCATTAGAGAATATTCCAGTATGTTCTTTGTTACATCATTATCATCACATGACTGTGATTTCTGGAATTTACTCTATTGTTAATCATTTGTAATGAGTCATTGTTCTAGAAGCTTCTGGTTAATTCATTGTTCTTAAGTATAAATACCTCTGAGGAACTGTGTTAAGGGGACATTCGTACACATTCGTAGACACGATTCATTCATCTATTCTGATATACTGGGACACTTTATTTGTTGAGACTTTAATCCATTTAACAACGTTTGGACACCGATCTTTCGAGAACGCTTGTGATTACCGGAAACCCATTCGATAGACTTTGTGGACCGTAACGGACACTTTGATCCGGACATTGTATTGTGAGTTGTAATCGTTTTAAATATATATATTTTGTACATAATTAAACTTGTAAATTATATTCTGTCTTTGTCTGATTTTTGCTGGCGTTTTGGGGTATTCTGACCCATAACAGAATTGGGGGCTCGTCCGGGATAGTAATCTCTGCATATTTGCACTTTACGTAAAGTTCGTTTTTTGAAAAAAGGAAAATTCTCCAAACTTTTGCCAGCAGAAATCAATCATGGTATTTTCGGTCACTGAATTTTTGAAATCGCCGACTGTAGATGAGTTCGAATCATTGAAAAAAGATGATTTGATTGGTTTAGGTCTTCACTTGAAGTTAGATGTAAAATCTTCTATGAGAAAACAAGAAATTAGAAATATTGTGGCTAAAGAGCTTTTAGCTAAGGAAATCTTTTCGTCATACGATTTTCCTGTTGAACCTGTTTCAAGCGAAACCAAAATGTCAAAATATGAGTTTGAATTAGAGAAAATGAAAATACAATTACAATTTGAAAAAGAAGAAAAAGAAAGACAATTTCAAATTGAAAAAGAAGAAAAAGAAAGACAATTTCAAATTGAAAAAGAAGAAAAAGAAAGACAATTTGAAAGAGAAGAAAAAGAAAGACATTTACAATTTGAAAGAGAAAAAGAAGAAAGAGAGAAACAGGAACGTATGCGCGAGAAAGAACTCCAGTTTGAGTTAGAAAAGTTAAAGTTAGAGAAAAGCGTTAAGGAAAATCCTGTTCCTTCGCCTGTCAAGTCTGAATTCGATGCCGCCAAAAACATCAGATTAGTACCAAAATTTCAAGAAAAGTCCGTGGACAAATATTTTCCACATTTTGAGAAAATCGCGGCCAATCTGAAGTGGCCACGTGATTTTTGGCCAACTTTGTTACAAAGCGTACTTATTGGCAAAGCGGCTGAAGTGTACTCGGCGCTCAGTATTGCTGAGAGTTCAGACTATGACAAGGTCAAGGACACGATTTTGAGAGCATATCAGTTAGTACCTGAGGCGTACAGACAAAAGTTTAGAAAGTACAAAAATTTGAAAATCAAACATATGTTGAATTTGCTCGAGAAAAAGAAGATTTATTTGACCAGTGGTTTCGATCTAAGAAAATTCCCAATTCATTTGACAATTTGCGTCAAATAATTCTGATAGAAGAGTTCAAAGAGTGTGTACATCAAGATTTAAGAACTCATTTGGAAGACAAAAATGTTAAAACTCTTGAAGAAGCCGCTGTTTTGTCTGATACGTATGCTCTCACTCATAAGAAAAATTTCGTGTCCAAAACTCAATCTAGCGATAGCGCAAAAACGTCAGATTTTCCAAAGAAAAATTTACAAGAGTCTCAGTCGTCCATTAGTTCCCAGTCACCATCTCAAGGTGGTTCTACGTCCGGTCCTAGGTCCGAGCGTTCTGAGGCATCCCCAGGGGTGGGGTCGCTTCCTACATGCAATTATTGTAAGAAAAAAGGTCATGTTATTGGTGAGTGTTTGAAGCTTAAGAAGAAAAAAGAACTTAAGTCACAGGCCTGTGCGTCTGTTAGAAATGATAGGAAAGCCTTAGATTCGATTTGTCCTGACACTCCTGAGATTCAGGGTTCTAAGTCCAGTTCTGATGATTTTGTGGAGGATCATTATAAGCCCTTTTTGTCACAGGGATTTGTTTCACTCAGTGATTCTGGCGAAGCGTTGCCTGTTCAGATTTTGAGAGATACTGGTGCTGCCCAGACTTTATTGTTAGAGGGTTCATTGCCTTTGTCTGAGCACACTTTTACTGGTAGGTCAGTTTTATTACAGGGTGTGGAGCTAGGCGTCATTGATGTTCCCCTTCATAAAATTTATTTGAAGTCAGATTTAATTACTGGACCTGTTATCGTAGGTGTTCGACCTACTCTTCCCGTTCAAGGCGTTTCCTTGTTGCTTGGCAACGATTTAGCTGGCGGCAAAGTTGTAGCCGATCCGATTGTTTGTGAGAAAATCACGTCCGATGTCGTGTCCGATGATGAAGACGACGACTTGTACCCAGCCTGCGCAGTTACCAGGGCGATGGCCAGGAACAGACTAAAAGAGGCTGAGAGTACTTCTGATCTTAACGAGGACCATCCCTCCGAAGATATAGACCTTTCTGACACATTCATGTCTACCATTGATGACAGCGTACCTGAGACGTCAGTACCACTTCATGTTGACAAGTCTCCGACAGTACCTGGTGATGATTCCCATCCGCCATTTGACAGAGATACAGATGCCTTAAGCCGTGAGCAGCTCCTCTCCGAACAAACTAAAGATCCGGAGATCATCCGACTAAGCAAGAGGGCCCTTCCCCGAGAAGAAGCGGACAAAGTCGGAGAGTGCTTCTACATACAAGATGGCATCCTCATGCGGAAATGGAGACCACCCGATGCACCCCCTAATGACGTGTGGCGGGTCGTTCACCAGATAGTGGTTCCAGTAGCATATCGCGGGGACATCATGAGTTTAGCTCACGACACACCCATGGCAGGTCATTTAGGTGTCAATAAGACTTATAATAGGATTTTAAGTCACTTTTACTGGCCTAAGTTGAGGAAAGATGTGTCTGAGTTTTGTAAGTCTTGTCATAGTTGTCAGATGGTAGGTAAACCCAATCAAGTTATACCACCTGCTCCCCTCCAACCCATTCCAGCCTTTGAGGAACCTTTTAGTAGGGTGTTAGTTGATTGTGTAGGTCCTTTGCCTAGGACTAGGTCAGGGAATCAGTACTTATTGACAATTATGTGTACTTCGACTAGGTTTCCTGAAGCCATACCTCTTAGGAATATTAAGGCAAAGACCATAGTTAAGGCCCTTTCAAAGTTTTTCAGTTTCGTAGGTGCTCCCAAGGCTATTCAGTCAGATCAGGGTTCGAATTTTATGTCAGGATTGTTTCAGCAGGTTATGCATGAGCTAGGTATCAGGCAGTATAAGTCTTCTGCGTACCATCCTGAGTCCCAGGGGGCACTTGAACGCTTTCATCAAACCCTTAAAACTATGATGAAAACATATTGTCACCAGTATGGAAAAGACTGGGATGAAGGGGTTCACCTCGTGTTGTTTGCGGCACGAGAAGCGGTTCAGGAGTCCCTGGGGTTCAGTCCCTTTGAGCTAGTTTTTGGGCATACGGTCAGGGGGCCATTGAAGTTATTGAAGGAAAAATGGTTGACTGAGACTAGCGATTTGAATCTCTTAGACTACGTGTCTAATTTCAAAGAGAAATTATATAATGCTTGCAAATTGGCTCAAGAAAATCTCAAAACATCACAAATGAAAATGAAAACATGGTATGACAAAGATGCTAGAAACAGAGTTTTTAAACCAGGCGATAAAGTTCTTGTATTTTTGCCTATCCCTGGTCATCCTTTGCAAGCTAGATATTTCGGTCCTTATGAGATTGAGAGTAAAATTAGTGATGTTAACTACATAGTTAAGACACCAGGTCGGCGAAAAGAAAAAAGAGTGTGTCATGTTAACATGTTGAAAGAGTATTTTGATAGAAGTGACCGAAATTTTGTAAAACCAGTTTCCACTTTGGCCAATGTAAATACATTAGAAAATTGTGTTGAACCTGAATGTAATGAAGAGACTGTCGAAAAAGACTTCGCTCAAAGTGTCCGTTTGAAGAATTCTGAAATTCTGACAAATCCGGAAGTGAAACTCGGACATCTGACCGTGCATCAAAAAGAGGAAGTGCACCAATTAATGCGGGAATATACGACAATCTTTCCGGACGTTCCAAAAAAGACGAATGCATCTCATCATGACGTCATTGTGGGTGATGCGTCACCTATCAAACAGCATCCCTATCGGTTAAACCCGATTAAGCTTCAATACATGCGGAAAGAAATTCAATACATGCTCGAAAATGACATTATTGAACCCAGCAATAGTGATTGGAGTTCCCCATGTATTCTGGTTCCGAAGCCAGACGGAACTTACCGATTGTGTACGGACTTTAGAAAAGTCAATTCAGTCACCAAAACTGACTCTTATCCGATCCCACGAATCGATGACTGTATAGATAAAATTGGCAGTGCAAAATTTGTCAGTAAATTTGACTTGCTCAAAGGTTATTGGCAGGTCCCGCTTACCGAGAGAGCCAGAGAAATATCGGCATTTGCGACTCCAGATGGGCTATACCAATATAAAGTAATGCCCTTTGGTATGAAAAACGCACCAGCCACATTCCAGAGGATGATTCATTCGCTCCTAAATCATCTCGAAGGATGCGAGGCGTACATCGATGACGTCATCATCTACAGCGACACCTGGGATGATCATCTCCGAATCATGCGTACCTTCTTCGACATACTGGCGAAAGCAAACCTCACAGTGAACCTTGCGAAAAGTGAATTTTGTCATGCGACTGTAGAATATTTGGGTCACAAAGTAGGTCAAGGTTTTGTTACTCCTATCATGGCCAAGGTGGAAGCTATTTCAAAGTTCCCGATTCCTACCAATAAGAAAGAAATAATGAGATTTTTGGGAATGGCAGGATTTTACAGAAAATTTTGTCCAAATTTCTCGTCAGTTGTTGGTCCACTTACCAATCTGTTACAAAAGAGAGTGAATTTTGCATGGACCAATGACTGTGATGAATCTTTTAAGAAAATCAAATGTGTTCTTATGAATAGTCCTGTCCTGTCAGCTCCAAATTTTGATAAGCAATTTAAGCTTACTGTTGATGCTAGTGACGTAGGAATCGGGGCTGCTTTGTTTCAAGAAAATGATGATGGTGTAGATAGAGTTGTTTGTTATTTTTCAAAGAAATTGACAAAATGTCAAAAGAATTACTCTACTATTGAAAAAGAGTGTCTTGCATTATTGTTAGCTTTACAACATTTTGATGTTTATTTGAATGTTACTTTACATCCCATTCTTGTGTATACTGACCACAACCCTCTCACATTTTTGCACAAAATGTCAAACAAGAATCAAAGACTTACAAGGTGGAGTTTATTGTTGCAAGAGTACGATATCATTATGAACCATATCAAGGGCAAAGACAATGTGATTGCAGATGCACTATCGAGAGTTTCATGAGTGATTTTTGCAGAATTTACCACCTAAGTTTTCATTGACATTCAAACTTTTTTTAAGGGGGGAGGTGTTGTGGGTCATGTATTATTTTAGTTTTACTTTATGTGTAGGTACACATGTACTTAGTCATGTTATTTAATGATTTCATAATAATTCTTTCTAGATTTTACTATGTCATGTTTATCTCATTAGAGAATATTCCAGTATGTTCTTTGTTACATCATTATCATCACATGACTGTGATTTCTGGAATTTACTCTATTGTTAATCATTTGTAATGAGTCATTGTTCTAGAAGCTTCTGGTTAATTCATTGTTCTTAAGTATAAATACCTCTGAGGAACTGTGTTAAGGGGACATTCGTACACATTCGTAGACACGATTCATTCATCTATTCTGATATACTGGGACACTTTATTTGTTGAGACTTTAATCCATTTAACAACGTTTGGACACCGATCTTTCGAGAACGCTTGTGATTACCGGAAACCCATTCGATAGACTTTGTGGACCGTAACGGACACTTTGATCCGGACATTGTATTGTGAGTTGTAATCGTTTTAAATATATATATTTTGTACATAATTAAACTTGTAAATTATATTCTGTCTTTGTCTGATTTTTGCTGGCGTTTTGGGGTATTCTGACCCATAACAGGTACTTATACAGAACAACACAGTTGAACTTGTAGAGCCCTTGGATTCTGAGGATCTCCCAGAGGGCAGCACGGTACATTATATAATAGAAGACGTTGGAGATGGAACTGTCTTAATAAAGGTATCAATAATCATTGTTATGGAGTGTGTGTAATTTTAGAATAAGATGAAAGGCCGTAATATTGGTCAATTCACAGCTCTAGTTATACTTACCCCCGATAGATATATGTACAGTTTAGTGCAGAGTAAAACTCTCCAAGACTTATTGTATGGGACAGGCAAATTATTAATTTAACTTAATTTCATATCAAGATTTTAAAATTATGTCAATTGTAATTATAATGTTTTGTGTCTTATGCAAGAAAAATTAAAGGAGAAAGTCCACTTGCCCCTAAACTTGGATCTACATGTCTTTTTGGTCTAAGATAATTTCATGAAAATTATGATTTTCTATCTCTAATATTTCATTAGAATATGTGCGAGTATATTAGGTTCATATTTCAAGTAGTTGTAAAGTCACACGTCATTTGCTGTGGATAACAGAAAATGAAAAAAAATCACCTTGCATTAGGTAGAAATCTTTTAAAATAACATAGGCGCGCAACCTCAACCAAAATAAATTTTATATAGAGAAATTGCATAGCTATCTTTTAGTATAGAAATTATTTTGGTTAAGGTTACACGCCCTACTTGTTTACAATGATTTTTTACTTAAATTTGACTTACTTCTGGACATTTTTAACCCTTTAAATAGCGAAATTTGGGTGCATTTGTTTAATAACAGTGCAATGTCTAAAAATCGAAATGTTTATTTGATATTTCAAGCAACTATTCATTTGACTTCTTTGATATTGAAAATGATCAAAATCTAAACCACTTAAAAAATAGGGCCTATTTCCCAGTAAGCTGAACCTTCTCCTTTGAAATAAAACCTAGGCAATACAAAGCTACGTAACAATCCCTTGCACAGCAGAAAAATCAATGATTCTTCATGTCTGTATACACAAATCTTAACAATTACAAAAAAAAAAATCTGTTACCTTGACCTATACGAGTCTTCTTTTTATCAGCAAAAAGTATATGAAGTTTGGTCAAGCTCCAATCAAAACAATGCCCTCTGGGCTGTATACAAGGATTTTAACCATTTCAAATCTATGACCTTGGCCTTGAAAAATCAATGGGATGCTTTCTCATGTCTTACACAATTAGTGTATATGTTTTGGCAAGCTCAAATAAAACATTTGCCTTCTAGTTTGTATACAAATGTACAAGGGTATTAACAATTTTCAATCCGTAACCTTGACTTTTGACCTTGAAAATCAATGTTGTTCTTTCTCTTGTCATAAGTAACAAGTTTATGAAGTTTGGTCAAGCTCCTATCAAAACTGTGTGCTCAAGGCTGTATACAAAGATTTTTTCATTTCCAATCTGTGACATTGACCTTTGAACTATGACCTTGAAAATCAAAAGGGTTCATCCTCTTGTCATAAGCAATTAGTGTATGAAGTTTGGCCAAGCTCCAACCAAAACTGCTCTCTAAGTTGTTAACAAGAATTTTAGCCGTTTCTGACCTTTGACATATCCATGAAAATCAAGAGAGTTCTTCCTGTTGTCACAAGAAATAAGTGTATGAAGTCTGGTTAAACTGTAATCAAAACTGTTCCTTCTAGGCTGTATACAAGAACTTTAGCCATTTCAAATCTATGAACTTGACCTTTTGACCTTGAAAATCAATGGGATCCTTCCTCTTGTCGTGCACAATTAGTGTGCCTTCTAGTTTGTATACATGGGTTTTAATCATTTTCAATCTGTGACCTTGACTTTGACCTTGAAAATCAATTTCCTCCTGTAACAAGCAATAAGTGTATGAAGTTTGGTCAAGCTTCAATCAAAGCTGTATACAAGGATTTTAGTCATTTCCAATCTGTGACCTTGATCTTTGACCTATGACCTTGAAAATCAATAGGGTTCTTCCTCTTGCCATAAGCAATAAGTATATGAAGTTTGGGAAAGATCCAATCAAAACTGTCTTTTAGGCTGTACACGAGAGTGTGATGTACACACTTTTACGCCTACACACTTACAAACTCACACAAGAACGACGGCGTTAATATATACCCCTGCAACTATGTTGTGAGGGGATAATTATTTGGTTCTTGGATGAGTTTCAAATACTGGTATCAAGTTCAAAGGAAGAAAAATGTGTTTGGGAAACATTATGCTAACATTGGTAGCAATCTTTTAAGAATAGGCCAGATCGAGTTCTTGAAAAGTATCGGTTTTATCAGATTTGCCAATAAAATATTGTTTGGTCCGATAGCTCACTATCTACTAGTATATATCTATTATTTGGACCGATTAGTATCACCAAATGTCTGACACTGAAGGTAGTATAGCAAGGTCAGGGTCACAAAAATTGCTTAACTTAAGATTTGGTTATACTTTCATACCTAAGATTATATGAAAGTAAATTTTTAGAAAAATAAACAAGGATAAATTCTTAATTCAATCCTTTACATTGTAGGAGTTGATTAATCAGTCCTGAATCCTGGCTTTGACTTCAAAAAATGGAACAATGGCATATCACAATGCAAACATTTCCAGAATTAAAGGGATCTACGATAGCAGAAATTGGGGAGGATGATTGTGATTCACCCTTGCGCTCAATTTCAGAAACACAGAAGTGTTTTAGTTAAACTATTCCTCTTCCAGGAACCTATTATAGTAGTAAAGTTGTTGAGTATCTGTGAGTTATACAGATGGAATACATGCTGGATCTAAAAGCTTATAATGTTTTCAATAAAACGGGAAAATGAAGAATTTGATAGTCTAATAATATGTAAAACATCCATGTACATACCATATATTATATGCCATAAGTTAAAATATTTCACATGACATCATAGTCTATGCGACTGCTGCATGACACAAGAACAATTCTTACTTGGAGCATTATAAAGTATTTAACTTTCAAGGAATTCTACCTTGTCTTAGTTATTTCATACCTTGCTGGGATGAATGTCAGAGAGGCCTATGTCACAGCTCTTTGCTGTTTGTGCAGGTTTCAGGTGCACAGAGATTTCATTTGTTACCATGACCTTTGACCTTGAAATGGGCCTTCAGTACTTCTATTGGATAATGTTGCATTCAAACTATTTTAGGGATCACATTAAACATCTGCATGGAAACAACAAGAATGTTGAGTGGACATGATTTTAGGCATTTACCTTTAGGTTTAACCATGACCTTGAAGACAAAATGTAATTTTGAAAAAGACTATGGAATATTGTACCCATACTTTACACATCTTTTATCTGATGATTGAGTCTAATTCAAAATGTATTGATCATATTGAGTATATAGATGATCTGAAACGCAATAAGAAATTTTCAAGGGTTTCAACCCAACTATCTTGCTTCTGTTGGTTTCTTCTTTTAATATGTAGGGTTTACAAGATTTTCACATTTAGTATATCAAAAGATGAATAGCATATAATTTCTCTCAATTTTACTCTGAAAATTTCAGAACTAATTTGTGCATACAAATTATCAAATGCAAACTCAAAAAGCTCAGATTTTCATTTGCAAGTTGTGATACCGCCGGTTGTGTTGATACAGATATAATGCAAATCAAATACTGTATGGTAATAATACAAATATTAACATGAAATTCATCTGGTTCTTCCACTTATTTGTCAATGGTACTTATTATTATTATAAGTTATAAACACTACCAGTACTGGTATCATACAGCATGAACAATACATGTAACATCAAAATATAAAACAGTATCTCAATATAATTAGCATCACAGACAAATCACAAAACGCAGAAATGGTACATCTATGATCAAGTGAGATCTAAAGCAGCCAGTCCGATGTTATTGGGATCTTTCCATCCCCAAACAAAACAATAATGCTTCAGTAATTGTTCTAACAACTCTTTCTCATCCATGAATTCTATCTTTTCTATTCTGAAAAAGAAAAATGATTAAAACCATGATATCAAGTTTACATGACATTTGATTTAGAAAGGAAATTTCGTTTTTTACAATAATTTTAGAAATCAGTAAGCTGGTTTTGCTTTCCAATATAGAAATTTTAAAAGGCCAAACCAATATTGCTCAACTGATCAGTTACGTTATTGGTCCTCTACTAGCGAAACTGAAACAGGAGAATGTGTCATGACCTTGACCCAAGGTCAATATCACATGCAGGTTGAAAAATCTTGTATAGACCAACACTGTTCAATATTGTTGCAAAGGATACAACAATGTTTCATGAGCTCAATCCAAGGTCATGGGTCCAAGATCAAGGTCACAGTGGAAAAAGTCTTGTCCAAACTTTCTTTCAAATGCCTGCATGGATGTGGAAAATATTTCTCAGAATTGTTGTCAAGGACTCAAGAATGTGTTCATTACCTTGATTGTCATTAGTCGGAGTGTCACGATACAAGCGGTTTGAAAAATCTTGCCTGGACCATAAATTTTCCCCAGGGCCCAAGGATGTGTCGTTATCATGATCAAAGGTCACAGCACATGCAGGTTGAAAAATTAATTACACACCATTACTTTTAACTGTCTGTATAGATGTGAATACTTCCCAAAATGTTGCAAATGACCAAAGGATGTGTCATGACCTTGATCAAACGTCACAAGTCAGAGAATCACTGTACATGCAGGTTGAAAAATCAAATTCAAGGAATGGTGGTCTCCCACATTTGGGTGTTTGTCTTTAAAGAAATACCTACAAAGCCCAGTCCATCCCTAAGTTTTGTATTCAATTTCTATCAAATCTAAAAACTGAGGTCAAGGTCACAAGGAAAAAATGCTGGTATCTATGAAAAGGTCCTGTCACAAGGAATGCACAAGGGAATATGAATGTCCTATCACTTACCATTCAAAAGTTATGCCAAATGAAGATTTTGAAAAGTAGGTCAAAGTCTAAGGTCAAGGGTAAGAAATTGTTGTATTAGGCCATAATCAAGGGTAAGAAATTGTGGTATCGAGGGAAAAGTTTTGTGACAAGAATGCAAATGAGAAACATGAAAGCCCCATCACTTCTCATTCAAAACTTATGTCCAAGGTTAATTTAGAAAAAAACGGTCAAACTCCAAAGCCTGCCTAGGTCAAAAGGTAAAACATTGCACCACGGGAAAGTTGTTGTGATAAATAATACACAATCATGTGAAATTTGAAAGCCCTGAAAATTACCATTCAAAAGGTAGATGAGGTTAAATGCTAAAGTTTTTAAAAAATAAATCAAACTCAAAGGTCGAGGTCATAAGGTCGAAAGTTTTGGTACTAAGGAAAAGGTTTTTAGCTCACCTGAGCCAAAGGCTCAAGTGAGCTATTGTCATAGTGTTGCGTCCGGCGTCCGTCGTCGTCGTCGTAAACTTTTCACATTTTAAACTTCTTCTCCAGAACGGCTGAAGGGATTTTGATGAAACTTGGTAGGTATGAAGTACTCATGGTCCCCTACAAGTGTTGTTGTTTTTCGTCCGGATCTGTCAACAGGTGGCGCCACCACAGCCAAAAGTAGGTCACGGGGGTACCCTCCTTTGACAAACTTCTTCTTCAGAACCGAAGCATGTATCGGCAAACCGAAAGCATCAGGATGATCTAGAGAGATGTCTTAAGAAGTGTTGTTATTTTTGGTTCCACTTCGAAGTCAAATTTTTGACGCGTTTTTGACGTCTTTTCGGACTTTGTCAGAAATGCACATTTTTGCACTATTTCTTTAAATAACTCAATAAGTGTATGATTTTACACACTCATTTACTACATATTTATCATATTTAACTTACTTAATGCTTTGATATGTATTTTATGCTTAAAATTTATTTTTTTGATTTTTTATGAATTTTTTTCTTATGTAAAAAGGAAAGGGGGGGGGGGGTTGATTTTAACCACTCTTCAGATTGTCATGACAATTTGTAGGTATGAGGTACTCATGCATGGTACCCTACAAGTGAAAGAATTTTGTCAAGATATCCACTTTTGGATTTTTAAGGAATATTTTTTAAGATTGTACATACATGTAGGTATAATGTATGTTTTCCATGCCAAATGGACCCATGGGGAGTAGCTTCAAACCCCAGCGGCACCCCAACAATTTTTTTCCCTTTTTCAGTTTTTTTCTCTTTTTATTTTTATATTTATTGCTAGAAATGAAACTGTGAAAGAATTTTGTCAAAATATCAACTTTTAGATTTTTAATGATTTTTTAAATAAGACAAGCTATAGCTAGTTTGGCTTTATGTACTTATTTTTATACTTCGAATTAACTTGGCCACATACGCTATCAAATATACTCTGAATTTATTTTTAAGATGTTGACTTTTTGTGTCGCCTGCTAAGCACAGCTACACTTAGGGATCACTTTGTCCGTTGTTCGTCTGTCCGTCCATCCGTCTGTCTGTCACACTTGGGTGTCACACCCCATAACTTTTGATTGGTAAGTGATAGGGCTTTGATATTTCACATGTGTATTCCTTGTGACAAGACCTTTATACACATATCATAATTTTTGACCTTGTGACCTTGACCTAGATATTTGACCTACTTTTCTAAAAATCTAATATTGGCTATATCTCTTGATTGATGAGTGATAGCACTTTGATATTTCACATGTGTATTCCTTGTGATTAAACCTTTCTACACATATAATGTTTGACCTTGTGACCTTGATCTAGATATTTGACCTACTTTTCTAAAAATCTAATATTGGCTATAACTCTTGATTGGCAAGTGATAGGGCTTTGATATTTCACATGTGTAATCTTTGTGACAAGACCTTTCTACGCAAACCATATTTTTTGACCTCGTGACCTTGACCTAGATATTTGACCTACTTTTCAAAAAATCTAAGATTGGCTATATCTTTTGATTGGTAAGTGATAGGGCTTTGATATTTCACATGTGTATTTCTTGTGACAAGCCCTTTTTTCACATACTATATTTTTTTACCTTATGACCTTGACCTAGATATTTGACCTACTTTAAAAAAAAAACCAAGATTGGCTTTATCTATTGATTGGCAAGTGATAGGGCTTTGATATTTCTCTTGTGTATTCCTTTTGACAATACCTTTCTACACATACCATAATTTTGACCTCATGACCTTGACCTAGATATTTGACCTACTTTTCAAAAAAATTAAGATTTGCTATATCTTTTGATTGGTAAGTGATGAGCTTTGATATTTCATATGTGTATTCCTTCTTGTGACAAGGCCTTTCTACACATATCATAACTTTTGACCTCATGACCAAGACCTAGATATTTGACCTACTTTTCAAAAAATCTTAGATTGGCTATTTCTTTTGATTGCTGAGTGATAGGCTTTGATATTTCATATGTGCATTCCATGTGACAAGACCTTTCTTCACATACCATCATTTTTAGCTCACCTTGACGAAGTTGAGTGAGCTTATGCTATAATTAGCTCACCTCGACGAAGCTTATGCTATAACCCCACGTCCGTGTCCGCATCCGGTTAAGAAGTTTGGGGTAGCTCAGTATCTGACAAAGTACTAATGCTACAGTAACCAAACTGGCACAAGTGATTCATCTTTGGATGCTGAGGTGAACCCATGCATCGTATGCAGCATCTGACCTACATTTTCCGCTTGAGTGACTTGGTTAAGAAGTTTGGGGTAGCTCAGTATCTGACAAAGTACTGATGCTACAGTAACCAAACTTGCACAAGTGATTCATTTTTGGATGCTGAGGTAAACTCATGCATCGGATGCAGCATCTGACCTACATTTTCCGCTTGAGTGACTTGGTTAAGAAGTTTGGGGTAGCTCAGTATCTGACAAAGTACTAATGCTACAGTAACCAAACTTGCACAAGTGATTCATCTTTGGATGCCGAGATGGACCCATGCATCGGATGCAGCATCTGACCTACATTTTCCGCTTGAGTGATTTCGCTTTTAAAAGCCAATATTGAGCAGAGTATAAGTGCTACATGTACCAAACTTACATATTGGATGTATCTTTGATCAAACTTTCATAAAATGACCTTGACCTACTTTTTCCGCTTGAGTGATTTTGCCTTTAAAAGCCAATATTGAGCAAAGTATAAGTGCTAGATGTTCCAAACTTGCATATTAGATGTATCTTTGATCAAACTTTCATAAAATGACCTTGACCTACTTTTTCCGCTTGAGTGATTTTGCCTTTAAAAGCCAATATTGAGCAAAGTATAAGTGCTAGATGTTCCAAACTTGCATATTAGATGTATCTTTGATCAAACTTTCATAAAATGACCTTGACCTACTTTTTCCGCTTGAGTGATTTTGCCTTTAAAAGCCAATATTGAGCAAAGTATAAGTGATACATGTACCAAACTTGCAAATTGGGTGTATCTTTGATCAATCTTTCATAAAATGACCTTGACCTACTTTTTCCGCTTGAGTGATTTTGCTCTATAAAGCCAATATTGAGCAAAGTATAACTGCTACATGTACCAAACTTGCATATTGGATGTATCTTTGATCAAACTTTCATAAAATGACCTTGACCTACTTTTTCTGCTTGAGTGGTTTTGCCTTTAAAAGCCAATATACATGTACTAAGAAATATGTTTGAATTGAATTTTGCTGTCACGAGGTGAGCTTCGTAATCTGTGATTACCTATGTTTTACCTCGTGCACTTGCCCTGTATATTTGACCTACTTTTCAACAAATCTATGATTTGCTATATCTTTTGAGTGGTAAGTGATAGGGCTTTGATATTTCACATTTGTATTCCTTATGAAAAGACCTTTCTAAACATTCCATAATTTTTAACCTAGTGACCTTGCCCTTGATATTTGACCTAATTTCAATAAAAAAAAATCTGCTACGCAGGCGACACAAGCATTCCTTGGATTGCTTTTTTTTTCATACATGCATATTTCAGAACAATTTCCCTATTTAATGATTATTTTCTCTGTCTTATTTCTGTATCTATGGTAAACATAGTCGCCATATATCTTGTGTTACAGATTTGATTGGTTCAATACCTCCTTGCCCCTTTAGTAGGGGTAACTACAGGAAATAAAAAGGTGCACACTAAAAATTTTGACTGACTTGAAATGCCCGGAAGTCTGTAAAATTGGTGTTTTTTGATTGCGAATCTTTGGCACGCATAAAAATGTATAGAAAAAGGGGGGGGGGGGGGGGGTCATGCATGTCCTTTTTTCGCAAATTTCACTTTTTTTACAGGAACTCTGCGTCCTCATCGAAAATGTTCCGAATTTTGCATATTTTCAAACCTATCTGTAGATTGCTTAAAAGACAAGATCAAGTTCGAAGTTAAATTTATCACGACTATTGATTCAATATGCTAAAAATACATTTCCAAGCGCCGAATTTCAGCATATTTACCAAAAATAATTTGTCCAAATGGCTTCACTGGGTCATGAGGTTTGATACACCGTACACTGCAGTTTGGAAAATAACTTGGCTCAATTTCTGCACAACTCACTTGAATTAATATTGTCCGCTAACAACTTGTCTGTGTTAATTGGATTAACACGATTTTGACTGTACGTTACATGTATTAAGATGAAATCAATACTATTCAAAAGCTCTCATTCATAGATTTCTGTATAATTTAATATGAATAAAGGCAAAACCGAAAAGTCTTTGTTTTTTATGCTTCCGGAATCAAAGATACGGGGGCATATAGTTTTTGGCCTGTCCGTCTGTCTGTTTGTCTGAAAAACTTTACATTGGGCATTACTTTTGAATGGAAGGTGATAGAGCTTTCATATTTCACATGAGTATTCCTTGTGACAATACCTTTCCATTGATACCAAAATTTTTGACCTCACGACCTTGACCTTTGACCTACTTTTCAAAAACTTTAACATTGGGCATAACTTTTGAATGGTTAGTGATAGGGCTTTCATATTGTACATGTGTATTCTTTGTGACAAGATCTTTCCATTGATACCAACATTACTCTGACCCTGACCTCTCACATACTTAACAGAAAATGGTGTTTATACCAACAAAGATGCCACCGCGGGGCATTCGTGTTTCACAAACACAGGCTTTATTATTTTCTGGCATACTAGCTATTAATAATGAAAGGTTTGGAGTTCAATTTTAAATAAACTTAATTTATGAAATCATTTCATTGTTTTATTCTGTTTCTGTTGCACATTAATGTGGAATTTTACAAAATGATTTTATTTTTGATGTTGCATAATCAAACTATACTAGTTGGGCATATGACTTTGGATCGCATAATCCATCTTTTCAAATCAGTAAAAAAAGTTGTTGTTTTGAAATGTGACTATTTTCTCTTGTTTGTACTTTTAAAGGTTGTCTGAAAAAAAAACTTGTCTGCATCCGGCAAAAATCTTGTTAGAAAGGTTGTGCGCTAAAATCCTGGTACTGGCACTATCAGTATTCAATGTCAGTATGTCAATTAGAGCGTGCATGGGTATCAGGTGAGCGTTGTGCCCCCTGGGGCTCTTGTTTTAATGAGGAATGCTCATGTGAAATATGAAGCCCTATCACTTACCATACAAAAGTAATGTCCAAGTGTTTGTGACAGACCGCATGAATTCATCAATATTTTGAAATTTGGCGTCATGTAAATGTCTTTGGCTTCCTGTATTTTGGTCCTTTCTGAGGAAGTTTTGATTACATAACAATATTAAGGGTACCGATAAGAACATGACCACAAGGATAATATTAAATGGAATTTACCGGATGTGACAGTTTTACCGAATTGAAGCGGCGGGTGTTGCATGCAAGCAGGAGATGCTTACTCTTCCTGGGCACCTGGTCTCGCTCTCATTTCGGGAGTCCGCTTCTTTTCATGTGGTGGAGGTTTTTGTTTGTTTGCTTTGGTTTCTGTTTTATCCTGATTTTGTATGCCTTCGGTTTCTGATTTTCTGAATTATGGATTTTGTGCTGTATACAGGGATATGGTCATTATCCATATTTGTTATTGGAACTCAGACAAGGAACACTGACAGGGCAAGGAAATCTGTGAAGAATTACTTGGATCAATAATGTTCAATTTTGTGAAAGCAGGGAACAAAAATCTTTTCAAGAACATTTTACTGTCTGCATGGATCTTTAATATTATCCTACCTCTGGCAAATTTCTTGCAATCCGATTGGTCAAGAAGAACCGAATATTATGTTGTATTATTTTACTGACATGATATAATTTTAATATCCTACTTCTACTAAGACGCTTAATGATATTGACGTCACCAAAATGCCTTGAAATATGTTGACGTTACATACTCGAGCCAAAAGCCATCGGTGGGATAAATTCATTATACAGTGTTTTACAGGGGGGATACAGAAATATATTGGGTCGCCTCGCCAAATACAACTTTTTTCATTGACCCAATATATTTCTGTATCCCCCCCCTGTAAAACACTGTATTAATAATATTTCACAGAAATATTTTGTCCAGGGCCAAAGAATGTACCAAGACCTTGAGACAAAGCCGTAAATCAAGGTAATAGTACATGTATAGGTTGCAAAATCTTGCACTGACCATAAATGTTTATTGCCTTCATGGATATGAAAAATATTTTCACAAAGATTGTTGCCCTGAGCCAAAGATGTGTCATAACCTTGATCCAAGGTCATGGGTCAAAGTCACAGTACATGTGGGTCTGAAAATAACTTTCCACAGCTTGGATTGATATGAGTATTTCACAGAATTATTGCCAAGGTCTTGAGGTAGCCCATGACTTATCTTGACTTGATTAGCAAGATTTTGGGATGTCATACAGATCAGTTTTGAATTAAAAGTTCTAAGAAGAGTCGCAGGACTTGGATAAGTGCCAGTATTTTGCTAGGGTCATCTTGCAAATTCTAGTGCACTCTGATAAACACTAACAGAAACATAATTTAAGATTTGGCATTACAGCACTTTAAGTTTCCTAGCAATCAATACTAGCACTAGCTGCAATGCTTCTTCTTTCCTATAAGTTTTGATATTAACAGAATAAGAATAGCTCACTTTAGCCAAAGGCAGTTGTAAACTAAAAAATTCATCAAAACTGATTATTAGTCCCCTACCGGCAACGCCGAAGGGGACTCTTAGTTTCCTCTCGGTCTGTCTGTCCGTCTGTCCCTCCGTCTGTCCGAATATCAGTTTTCCGGACTTTTTTCTGCAACGGATAGAGATATTCAGATGAAATTTGATACACAGCTTGGTCTTGGATAGTTACAGAGCAAGTTCGACTTTCATCACGCTTGACCCATTTTTCGAGGAGTTATGCCCCTTGATGACTTGGAAAATCCAGTTTTTGTCAGTTTTCCGGACTTTTTTCTGCAACGGATGGAGATATTCAGATAAAATTTGATACACAGCTTGGTCTTGGATAGTTACAGAGCAAGTTTGACTTTCATCACGCTTGACCCATTTTTCAAGGAGTTATGCCCCTTGATGACTTGGAAAATTTAGTTTTTGTCAGTTTTCTGGACTTTTTTCTGCAACGGATGGAGATATTCAGATGAAATTTGATACACAGCTTGGTCTTGGATAGTTACAGAGCAAGTTTGATTTTCATCACGCTTGACCCATTTTTCAAGGAGTTATGCCCCTTGATGACTTGGAAAATTCAGTTTTTGTCAGTTTTCCGGACTTTTTTCTGCAACGGATGGAGATATTCAGATGGAATTTGATACACAGCTTGGTCTTGGATAGTTACAGAGCAAGTTTGACTTTCATCACGCTTGACCCATTTTTCGAGGAGTTATGCCCCTTGATGACTTGGAAAATTCAGTTTTTGCCAGTTTTCCGGACTTTTTTCTGCAACGGATGGAGATATTCAGATGAAATTTGATAAACAGCTTGGTCTTGGATAGTTACAGAGCAAGTTTGACTTTCATCACGCTTGACCCATTTTTCAAGGAGTTATGCCCCTTGATGACTTGGAAAATTCAGTTTTTGTCAGTTTTCCGGACTTTTTTCTGCAATGGATGGAGATATTCAGATGAAATTTGATACACAGTTTGGTCTTGGATAGTTACAGAGCAAGTTTGAATTTCGTCACGCTTGACCTATTTTTCGAGGAGTTATGCCCCTTTATGACTTGGAAAATTCAGTTTTTGTCAGTTTTCCAGACTTCTTTCTGCAACAAATAGAGATATTCAGGTGAAATTTGATACTCAGCTTGGTCTTGGATAGTTACAGAGCATGTTCTACTTTCGTCACGCTTGACCTCTTTTTCGAATCGATAAAGCAGATAAAACCTCAGAACTGAGCTGCACAGACAGTAAGATTAATTTAAACTCATATATGTTTAATTGAAGAGTAATTCATAGGCAGAGTTGCAGGACATAAATATATGCCGCCGGTAGGGGACTATATCGCTCTGCGATCATAACATTTTTCAATAAAGTGTCTGCTACAGTATATACCTGTGAACATCAGCTTGTGGTAGACAGTTGTACACCATAGCCATATCCATACCATCTGCACCCTCCCAGCCTTGGGATGTAAATCTGCATCAAAATGATTAAATGAAAGTATGCATGTAATAGTAAACATGGTGTTGTGACCAACTTACAAACAAGGTCATAGGACGCACAGACTTGCAATAGAGAAAAGCGGAATTGAAATCGGATGCATGCACAGAAGGTTGTGTTGTGACCTCTTTAAACCATTTTCGTACTGTACTGTGAAGGCTAGTGCAAAGTGTATGTTGATTTGACAGCATTACCATGAATATGTAGTCGATTTTTAGCAGAGAGTATCATGTATATGAATTCATTGAGTAAATATTACATACCTTTCTTTCTGAGAGTCTAGGCTTGCACAGGCATCCACACCACTTAAGTAACAATCACGGGATTTCAAATTTTCTATCATCACCTGCCCAAATCTGTCTGTCATATTCACCTGATATAAAATACATGTATAAATATGTGTAATTATATGTATATTGCCTATTTTTGATTTAAATGTAAATGCCTCTATTGATTTTTGAAACAAAGATTTAGACTATCAAGTTTACAAAACATACTGGTATATATGTATATGATTGAAATATCCCTCTCCTCTATCTAAAATCAGGCATTTTAAATAAATTAACCATGGATTCTTGCATATAACTTTCCTTTTTAAGGAGATTATGAGGTAAGAAGTATCTTATACAAAAGGTGCTTTTGTCCAGAAAAAAAAATAATAAAAGATAAAATGTCAAATATCTGTTTCTGATCGAGTTGGTACATACAGACTTTTTCATGTAATGTAATTTTAAATACAATGATATTGGAGCAGTCAGATAGACAGACAAAAGGACTGTTCTATCATTATATGGTAGTCTAAAGAAAGATGTAAGAATAAAGATTGCTTATATTTACAGTAAAGAATTCAGGATGACAGAATGGGATGATTCTACCTATACGGAAAATCACAAATAATTCTAACCAAGATGTTTTTGTGCACACTCTGATTGTTCTCCTTTGTTTTGACATCATCAGAAAAGTTGCCCAAGTTTTGAAAAATGGTTTAGGTACATGTAGGTGACTAAAATTAAACATAAGTAATCACAGATTTCAAAGCTCTCCTCGTGGCAGCATTTTACCATGGCAGCAAAAAATTTCAATGAAACATTTTACCAAGGTCAATTTATGAAAGTTTGATTAAAGATACATCAATGATACAAGTTTTGTACACGTGGCACTCACACTAAGCTCAATATTGCCATTTAAAAACAAAATCACTCTGGTGTGAAAAGTAGGTCAAGGTCATTTTATGAAAGTTTGATCAAAGATACATCCAATACGCAAGTTTGTTACATCTAGCACTTATACTTTGCTCAATATTGGCATTTAAAAGCAAAATAACACAAGTGGAAACAGTGGGTCAAGGTCATGTTATAAAAGTTTGTTCAAAGATACATCTAATATGCAATTTTGGTACATGCAGCACTTATACTTGGCTCAATATTGACATTTTTAAAGCAAAATCACTCAAGTGGAAAAAATAGGTCAAGGTCATTTTCTGAAAGTTTGATTAAAGATACATCCAATATGCAAGTTTAGTACATGTAGCACTTATTCTTTGCTCAAAACTGGCTTTTAAAACCAAAATCACTGAAGCAGAAAAAAAGTAGGTAAGATGCTGCATTCGATGCATGGGTCCAACTCAGCATCCCAAAATGAATCACCTCCTCTAGCATCAATATTTTGTAAGATACTAAGCTACCCCAAACTTCTTAAACAAGTCATTCAAGCGGATAATGTGGGTCAGATGCAGCATCTGATGCATGGATTCACATCAGTATCCAAAGATGAATCACTTGTGCAAGTTTGGTTACTGTAGCATCAGCACCTTGTCTAATAATGAGCTATCCCAAAACTTATTAACTAAGTCACATTGAGCTACCCAAAACTTCTTAACCAAGTCACACTGAGCTACCCCAAACTTCTTAACCAAGTCACACTGAGCTACCCCAAACTTCTTAACCAAGTCACACTGAGCTACCCCAAACTTCTTAACCAAGTCACACTGAGCTACCCCAAACTTCTTAACCAAGTCACATTGAGCTACCCCAAACTTCTTAACCAAGTCACACTGAGCTACCCTAGACTTCTTAACCAAGTGATTCAAGCAGCATCTGATGCATAGGTTCACTTCAGCATCCCAAGATGAGTCCCTTGTGTAAATTTAGTTACTGTAGCATCAGTACTTTGTCTTATAATGAACTACCCCAAACTTCCTAACCGGACGTGGACACGCAGGGGTATAGCATAAGCTCACTCAACTTCATTGAGGTGAAATAAAAATCAGAACGCACATGTTGCACACGCTGTAGTTGCGATTTTGCATATTATACTTAAGGTATCCGTTGTACAATTGAGTCATTTTATATAGCGTTTTAATCATCTCCATTGTAAAGTATGGTAAATTTTATGCCTGGTAAGGGACTATAAACTATATATTTTCTGAAAGGTAATGATGCCCTGAGTTCAGATATAAGTCTCCCAGTTCTTAAAAATCAATGGGGAAAAACTATGTACAACTTTGTTATTTTGCATATATTATATAGAGAAAATAGACAATTCAAACAATTCATAAGTTATTCCCCTCTGTTTTTCTGGCCCCAAAATTGTTATTTCTGAGCAGTGGGCTTTATAACCTTTCAGAAAATATATCGTTCATAGTACCTTACCAGGCATGGAAAAATGCCCTATTGTACATCGGATACCTTAATGAATAATACATTGTATTACCTGTTCATAATTGATGAAAAGTGCAGTTGTAAAACTTTCAGCAATCCACTTCAATATTTCATTAACAGAACTGACATCAATATAAACAAGGACACATTCAGCAATAAAAAGGGTCGGTAACGCAAGTTCTATGTGGCAATCATGTAGCTTTGCTTTCAATTCATTTAAATTACGAAGATTGCATTCCACTAAATGGTAGTCTGTGGCATGAATCTCACTCTTGCTCAACTGGATATCTCCATCTAGATGATTAAAGATAAACATTCATAAAGTATACATATGGTCATATACAAATCTTGGAAGCTTTATACTTAGTCAAAATTCTGTAATTAGAAAGATACAGTCATATTATTTAATCTTAATACAAATGTATTTGTACTTTCAAATTTTCCATTTCTCAACTTTTAGTGGAATTCAATCATTAAATGAAATCTATTACTTTTTAACTACATGTAAAAATGTAAAAATTAAATAAAACATAATCACAGATTATGAAGCTCACCTCGTGACAGCAAAATTCAATTCAAACATATTTCTAAGTACATGTATATTGGCTTTTAAAGGCAAAATCATTCAAGTGGAAAAAGTAGGTCAAGGTCATTTTATGAAAGTTTGATCAAAGATACATCCAATATGCAAGTGTGGTACATGTTGCTCTTATACTTTGCTCAATATTGGCTTTTAAAGGCAAAATCACTAGTACTCAAGTGGAAAAAGTAGGTCAAGGTCATTTTGTGAAAGTTTGATCAAAGATACATCCAATATGCAAGTTTGGTACATGTAGCACTTATACTTTGCTCAATATTGGCTTAAAAAAGCAAAATCACTGAAGCGGAAAAAGAAGGTCAGATGCTGCATCTGATGCATGGGTCCATCTCGGCATCCCAAGATGAATCACTTGTGCAAGTTTGGTTACTGTAGCATCAGCACTTTGTCAGATACTGAGCTACCCCAAACTTCTTAACCTAGTCACTCTGAGCTACCCCAAACTTCTTAACCAAGTCACTCAAGCAGAAAATGTAGGTCAGATGCAGCATCCGACGCATGGGGTCACCTCAGCATCTAAAGATGAATCACTTGTTCAAGTTTAGTTACTGTAGCATACTTTGCTAAATACTGAGCTACCCCAAACTTCTTAACCAGACGCGGACACGGACGCATAGGGGTATAGCATAAGCTCACTCAACTTCGTCAAGGTGAGCTAAAATTAAGGTTCTCCATAGTTCACAGTGAAAAAGCTTGCTACCTTCTCCTGCAATTTTCTCCAGTAAACTGGCATGCTTCTTGATATGAAACACCTTTTTAGCTGTAACTGTAGGGAAGTCCACCTCCACAAAAGCTTTAGCTGAGAGTTCAATGTCCTTGAGCAACCAATAGTTGGTGTCAAACCCTGCACCAAGGTTCACAATCTGACACTCTCCACCTGTTATCTGGAAATAAACAAAGTTTTGCATTATAGCTACTGATAAAATCTTTTATCTTGTATACACTAGGAAACTTTTACTCCTGTTTGGCCCCTTTAAATTAGTAGATATAATTTATTCCTGTTTTCACAAACTTAAAAATTAACAAAATATATGAAGTCAATAAAGTAACAAAAGCATAACATCCCCTCGCAACTACATATTCTATGCTGTCGGCAAACAAGTTTTAAAATATAGTCAAAAGTGACTATGACCTTGACAATCAATAGGGTTCATCCTCCCCAATAGGCAGTGCAATAGGGAACAATTGTGGGAGGTCTAGTGATATTAATGATTGCATCTTCATATATACTTTCACAAGGCTTTGAAGCTCAGTCAACAATGACCTTGATCTTTGACCTTCAAAATCATTATGATTCATCCTCTCTGCATTGGAAAACATTTCCTATGGTGATAACTTTGTTTTTTATGTTGTTCACAAGGACTGTAAGCCTACATGCAAGTCCGCATTGATCTTGACCTTTGACCTTGAAATTCAATAGAATTATCCTCTCCCTATGAGGAACATTTATGGAGAAAAAATACACACACAACGAGCACATGGAGGCATGATAGCGATGCTATATCCCCTCCAAAATATAGATAATAAAGAGTGCAGCTTGAACGGCCGTGAAGCAGACTTATTGAACATCATCATATCGCTATATCCCATCCACAACATAGTTAACACAGAGCACAGCTTGAACGGCTATGAAGCAAACTTATAGACAGAAATGTATCCAAAAAGAAGACACCCCTTATAGGCTTTGCCTATGTTAATGATGTGATGAAATATTTCTTCCAGCATAATATTTATTCCTTGGAACTTTTATCATATAATATTTTTTCCCAAGAACTTTTATTATTCCAAACGGAAATTTTATATTATATAATGAATCTTCCATGATCATAATAAAAGTTATCATGCCATGGAAAATTATTTACATGATATATCTCTGAAAAGCGGGATAGTCTTGTGTATTATTGGTGACAAATTACAAATGTGCAACATTCCAGGGATCCGCCCTGGATTCCTTTCTATGGTGGATTCCTTTCTATGGTGATAAAAGTTATCATGCCATGGAAAATATATTACATAACAAAAATTCCATCTGGATTTTTTTTTAATGTTGAAAATAAAAGTTCTTAAGCCCCCGCGTGTAAAATGAAGATACCGGGCGGCATTTGAGAAAGTATTATCAAAATTGGAGAACAAATGATTGTAGACATATGATCAAAGTAACGTTTAAGGTAGGTTTTAGTATAAATCATGAATTCTGCAGAACTGTAGCTGTGCAGTTCGGTGCACTAAGTTCATCTGGTCGTCGTGAAAAATATTGATGCAGTTTTATAGCGAGTGGAGCTCGCTGCAAAGGCCCGAAGGGCCTTTGCGAGCGAAGCTCGCATTTATGGTAACGCGTATACGTAATTATGGGAAAATGCACGAGCAAAAGATATACATACTTGGAGCTGAAAAAGTATGGTAACAGGACCGCGGATACGGGTAAAAGTGACTCGATTCCCTTAAACGACAGAGCAGGAGAACATACCTTGACAAATTCGCAATGGATAGAATTCTTCTCTTTTATGGCGCAATTAAACTAAGTGAAACTCGCCGAATTGTTCGTCTGAAAATCAGAAATTCAGCAGCAACTAATCCGCCATCTTTATCACTATTGACGACACAACGGTACGTAACTCTGCAGTATACTTGACGTCATTATTCCTCTATATGTGACGTCATTGTAGCAGTGCGCCCATTTTCACGTGCAAGAATGGTACACGATTGTACTAATGCAAGAAGGAAAAGTAACACAAAACAGCCGCGATTTTCTAACACTGACAGCGTATCATTCAAAGAAGATAGATATATGATCGAAATAATTATTTGGTAAAGAAGAAAGATTTGATTTTTTCAATTGATTTCAAGGTAATTAGAGAGGAAAGGGAAAGGATTTCAGACTCCCTTGCTAATGATCTACGTCTGTGTAAAGTACATGGGACGGATCCAGTTTTTTTTGGGGGGGGGGATGGAAAGGGGAAGTCCAGCTTGACCGGCGGTGAGGGATTCCTGGAGTCCCAAGGTTATGATTTTGAAAAGTTTTCGATTTTGAGATCAAGGTTTTAAGGTTTTACAAAATTTTTGGTGTCTTTTTCCTCCGCTCGCACATAAGGCTTTGCCTTGATTCATATTACTCAGAAAGATTGGAAAATGAAGAAGTTTATGTACAGAAAACTTAGTATCAAAATGGTTAAATTTGGAGTTTTAATTCTGCAGAACGGCAGATTTTCAAGTATGCTTCACGTCAAATCCAATATGGCTGATAAACTTTTGTACATACCCCTTAAGGGAACTTGGGCAATGTCATGCAACAGTGTGAGCGACAGATCCATCTACTTATGAGATAGGATAGATGATTGATAGGCCAAAAAAGATCTTATGGACAAGTAAAGACAAGTAAGTAGCCATATAACCTTGATAAATTTCTGCAGCATTGATCTCATTGCTGTTACACGGGCATAGTAACCTCTGCTTATTTCTGGTGCATGTTTGGATGAGGATCTTGGGGTTAGCATTGCAATGTATGGGTCAGACCAATACTTCTTCTCAACTGCATATCTCTTGCAGTTTGCTGCGTCATCATTTGTAGCTCTGACTGCATCATCACTTGCCATGTTAATGAAATAAAACGCAACTTCAAAATTCACATTCTACATAACAAAGTGAAAGTAGAATGCGAAAGTAAGTTTACATACCGGAAGTAGAAATTGTTGTGAAGATAGCGGGAAACTTTCGCAATGGAAGGAGAATCGATGTTTTTGGAAAACCTAGAGGAAATGGTTCTAGATGAAAATAGAGTTGTAAGTTAACTTTTGGCAATAAGAAATTGCAATATTAAGGAAAAAGACAGCCAACATTTACTCTACGTTACTCGTTGTTTATCCAAGTTGAAAGTGAAAGTAGACAAGTGAAGTAACCCTACTCTGACTCTGAGCTGGAAAGTAGGAGGGGTATTTGCCATACCCATTTTAACAAAATGAATTCAGGCAGGGATGCCAAAAAAATAACTAATTTCAATGGAAACTGAGGAGCTTCTTTAATTTTCGTCTAACCGAAAATCTAACAGTAAATAGGGAAAATAAACCACCTCTTGTTATCGCAGCTTATTACAGGCCACCTGGTAGCTCTCCTGAAGAGGCAGAAGCTACTTGTAATGAGCTCTACAGTTTAACAAGTGAACATCCTAATTCTCCATTCTGGCTCACAGGTGATATTTCAACCTACCTGACATATCATGGACCGACAACTCCGTAAATGGAAACAAGAATGCTATAGTCATAAACAACACCTTTTTGGATGCTATAGCCGATATTGGCCTCGCACAGATGGTAGAGTCCCCCACCAGGAAGGATGCCATACTCGATCTATTTTTGACAAACCGGCCTTCACTTGTAAACCGCCTTAAAGTGATCCCAGGGATCAGTGACCATGAGGCCCTGTTCATTGATAGTGATGTACAGGTAAAACCCCAACGACCAGCCTGTCGGAAGATATACCTCTGGAACAAGGCAAACTTGAAAGGTCTCAGAGATGGAGTGTCGTCCTTTAGCAGGTTGGGACTGCCCACAAGATATCGATGCTATCACGTAAATGCGCGACTGTCCTTTAAACCAGCGACTGTAATAGTCACGGTTTTGCGTGACTCAAGTGTTTGGAACAAGGGAAATTATCAATTTAGGCCTTAATTTGACATTTTCGCTTATTCTTTTTCAATTAGTCCGAATGGTCTTTTCATGAAAAATCGACTTCCGACATTTAATCGTCCCCTCTATATCTGCAATCTCCAGGAAACGATGATCCAAGTGACAGAATGGCTTAAAAAATCATGGGTACAGCTGTTAAAAGGAGATATGTCCCTAAAAATAAAGCTTTATTTTCCAAATATACTTACGTGTTCGAAAATTCAGTTGTTTATGTCTCCCCCCACATGTTTACCGGAAGTTTTAATGATCGGTATTAATCAATCACGTGGTGTTAATCTCTTGTCAAAATATAATTACCTGTATTTACGGTACGCAATAAGGGCAATTAAATCTAAATGTTTCTCGAAAGAAATTAATTAATGAAATAATTTTCTTTGATGGTTAAACTTAATTTTCGAATCGCAAATGCACGTGTAAATTTACGGAATTTACCGAGTGTAAATATTTCATAAAAATTTGAGTAAAAATCACATTAAATTCAAGAATTTAATTTCCACGAAACATAACTCGTCCTTCTATAAAAAAGAAGAGCTCTTATCTTGGTGTTGAAGCATTGTATGTATGGGCCTCCGTAACAAAAATAGCTTCGGCATTGTTCGTTGGTCATTTTAGTTTTGGCCGCTGCAAGATCAAAGTCAAGGTCACGTGAAATGAAAGTTCTAATGTCGGATAAGAGGGAAAAGTAAGAAACAACAGGTAAATTTGATGAAAAATCAACACATTTACAATATGCATCGTTGCAAGTACTGGAATTTCTAACCTACATATGGTATAAAGTCTTTTTCGCGGAAAATGCTCGTATGGAATAGGAATATTTCACCATTTTCGTACAACGAAATGAACGTATTTGTTGTCTATTAACTTGATTTATTGCGAAGACACGGAGTTAAACGATAACAAGAAAAAAAGCATGATGAGAGCATCTCACATACGTATTCGTGTGACTGAATTTAACACTGTTTTAAAGGACAGTAGCGCATTTACGTGATAGCATCGATATCTTGATGGCAGTCCCAACCTGTTTAGTGAGGAATACTCTACAAGATACAACATAGACCATCCTGTTGAATCATTATGGACCACCTTTAAACAAAGCAGCCTAAACATTCTTGATGAACATGTACCATCCAAAACAACATCACAACGATTCAGCCAGCCTTGGATTACTCGTAACATCAAACGTCTATCAAGGAAGAAAAATAAAGCATACAGACAGTACAGAAAGACTCATTCAAATCATGACTATTCCACCTACAAAAGCATAAAAAATGTAGTCCATTCCGAGTGTAAGTCTAGATACAACGACTATGTCAATAGTATTGTCATGGATGACCAACAAAAGCCCAAAAGACTATGGAGCTTTATTAAGAGCAAACGGACTGATGCGTGTGGAGTAGCGCCTCTCAAAAAGGAGGGTATAGCCTACAGCGATGCCAAGGTGATCTCTAACTTCCTCCTAGAACGCAACCAGCGTGTTGTTCTAGATGGTCAGTCATCCCCGTCAACCTCAGTAACATCTGGAGTCCCACAGGGGACCGTCTTAGGGCCCCTCCTATTCTTGATCTTTATCAATGACCTACCAAATTGATGAAGAAAGTCTTGATTTCAAGTAATTGCATATAACTTTATTAGTTTCTGGTGATAAAATGACCTTTTTACAATTTAACCTTTTAGTTTGTGTGTTAGTAAATAGAAAAGAAGGTGACTGATAGATCATAGCGTCTCGCAGCTAGGTTATACATGTATGAATAGAACTATGAGGGAGGGTAGCAAATTTCAAAGACAAAGGCTTTGTCTTACTTTTGAAGCACCCTTTTAACTTAATTATCATCTACTAGCATCAAATTTCGCCCGTCTCGCACTTTATTTCTAATTGGTTATTTTTATGTGTGAAGGGCTTCAAATTTGCCCCATACATCGCTGTTGCGCAAGCCAATCGCATGTTTTGCATGAGGATAATGAGATAATTTTGATTATCAACTGAAATGTACTTTCATGTAGATACCATTCCCTGTAATAGGAAAAAGACACCAAAAGTTTTGTAAAACCTTAAAAACCTTGATCTCAAAATCGAAAACTTTTCAAAATCATAACCTTGGGACTCCAGGAATCCCTCACTGCCGGTCAAGCCAAAAAAATCTGGGTCGGTCCCGTGTACTTTACACAGACGTAGATCATTAGCGAGGGAGTCTGAAATCCCTCCCCTTTCCTCTCTAATGATCTTGAAATCAATTGAAAAAAAATCAAATCTTTCTTCTTTACCAAATAATTATTTCGATCATATCTATCTTGTTTGTATGATACACTGAAAATCGTTAGAAAATCGCGGCTCTTTTGTATTACTTTTCCTTCTTGCATTACTACAATCGTGTACCATTCTTGCACGTGAAAATGGGCGCACTGCTAAAATGACGTCACATATAGAGGAATAATGACGTCAAGTATACTGCAGAGTTACGTACCGTTGTGTCGTCATTAGTGATTAAGATGGCGGATTAGTTGCTGCTGAATTTCTGATTTTCAGACGAACAATTCGGCGAGTTTCACTTAGGTTTATTGCGCCATAAAATAGAAGAATTCTATCCATTGCGAATTTGTCAAGGTATGTTCTCCTGCTCTGTCGTTTAAGGGAATCGAGTCACTTTTACCCGTATCCGCGGTACTGTTACCATACTTTTTCAGAACGAAGTATGTATATCTTTTGCTCGTGCATTTTCCCATACTTACGTATACACGTTACCATAAATGCGAGCTTCGCTCGCAAAGGCCCTTTGGGCCTTTGCAGCGAGCTCCGCTCGCTATTAATCCCACTATCTGCTGTTATTTGAAAACAGTGCGAGCCACCATTTTCCTCTAGATCTTAGGAACGTCTGCTTTCTTTCATGACATTTCATTCCTTATTTGGAAATTGTAAAAGACAAGTTTTACTTTTTTTAGAATTTTCTAGGAAGAAATTCCATGAACTAATTGTGAGATGTTCCATTTTTAGCTTGACTGCACTTTAGTGCAAAAGAGCTATTGCAATACCCCTGGCGTCGGCGTCCGCGTCGTCCGAACTAGATGATAAGGTAAATGTTAAGATTACACATTTACCTTTCCTATATTCATATTCTGTTGGTTTTTTTGTTGCAAATGTTTAATTATACATTATTTAATATATCCAGATGAGGATATAGCCCCTGGGGTTGGGATTTTTAAAATTATTTCAAATGATAAGGCAAATGTTAAGATGATAAGGTAAATGTTAAGATAGCAATAAAGTCTTTAAAAGCCAATATTGAGCAAAGTATAAGTGCTACATGTACCAAACTTACATATTTGATGTATCTTTGTTCAAACTTTCATAAAATGACCTTGACCTACTTTTTTCCGCTTGAATGATTTTGCCTTTAAAAGCCAATATTGAGCAAAGTATAAGTGCTACATGTACCAAACTTGCATATTGGATGTATCTTTGATCAAACTTTCATAAAATGACCTTGACCTACTTTTTTCCGCTTGATTGATTTTACCTTTAAAAGCCAATATTGAGCAAAGTATAAGTGCTACATGTACCAAACTTGCATATTGGATGTATCTTTGATCAAACTTTCATAAAATGACCTTGACCTACTTTTTCCGCTTGAACTATTTTACCTCTAAAAGCCAATATTGAGAAAAGTATAAGTGCTACATGAACCAGACTTGCATATTGGATGCATCTTGGGTTAGACTATTGAAATATGACCTTGACCTACTTTTTCCGCTTCAGTGATTTTGCTTTAAATTGGCAATATTGAGCTAACTATAAGTGCTACATGCACCAGACTTGTAATTTATAACTTTAAATTTTTTATGTGACTTGATATATGTTGTTGCCTGAGAAAGGGAGTTTAAATAAATTGGCTGTCATGAGAGATATTATGCTATGCAGTCGAGCATTAGGTGACTCTGGCGACTATTTTAAACTCCTTTGTTGAAAGAAATTCTGATTAATCTACTCTGAATTTTTCAGGTGACATACAAATTACTGAGTACTACCCTTAATGTCCATGTGAATCAAGCAAAACAGTAAGTATTTTATAGTGTATAAGATTGAGTAGGATATTCATTTGTATTAAGCTACAGTAAATTGGATTGGTCTATAGTGTTAAAAAAACCATAGACCAACTTCTCTACAGGAAATTTGAGCATCAAAGTCACATAATTTGATAAAGGCTTTATAGTATTAGCTTTTTACAATTTAAACAGTGACGTCCTGTGTAACATTGATTCAAATTGTGCCCCCTTCATGAAATAGAACATTCCAATAAATTGTATAAGTAATATTATATAGGAATCTTTCATCATTTAAAGAAAGGGTATTTAATAAAAAGTTTCAAGGTCAAGAACTTGGTAGTTTTGAAGATACCGTTAAACTACATAATATAATGCACAAAAGATTTGATTTACGGGTTATGTTTATTTTGGTCTACAGAAAATTGCTGAGGTTTATAGGATTGTAATTCACTGTAGACGGAATGTCCATAAGACTTCAAAAGTCAATTTCGAACACTGGGAAGAGTTTTTGAAGTCAAGTAATAATATTGATATTGTAAGAATGGATTTTTTAAAATCCATAAAATTCTTGCAGGATGCTATATGCCTTTATTCAAGACCAGAGGAATAAGAAGGACAATGATGGTTTATATGTGACCTACTTTGTAGCTGGCGTGACAAAACCAGACAGTGGAATTCAGGTTACTTGTTGGCTTTGATAAAAACTTTTATTTTTCAAGTTGATTTTATATACAGCTGACACTCGTTATCTCAAACTCGGTTATCTCGAAATTCCGTTTATCTCGAAGTCGAGCGGCGGTCCCATCTTTTTTCCTTCATATTCTAACCAATTTGACTTCGGATAACTCGAAATCGGTTATCTCGAAATTTCGCTTATCTCGAAGTAATTTCGAAGTCCCAAGTCATTTTCTTCGTGTATTTTATACTCGTTAAGTCGAAGTCCTAATGTTTGTATAAACAAACCAATTAACGTACCAAACAATAGTGAAATCGCATGGTAAACAAACAATTATAGGTACTGGTAACGCAGGTTGACTGATTCGCCGTTGTTTGATTGACCATGACATCAAAATTAATTAAGGGGATAACAGTTAATTAGATAAATTCATTGCGGAAAGATTGATATGTGCATGTTTCATTCATTAAAATTGCATTGTTTGTTATGTTGAAATTCTTTTGAGAAGCGACGGCATAAAAAAAACCAAACCAATACAACCCCCCCCCCCCCCCCCCCCTTAAAAAAAAAAGAAATCGCAAGATTGATCGTAACTGAAATAAAGCAATTTGAGCAACAATGATGACAATGATGATCTACAAAATAATCTATAGATAAAATTTCATACACTAAGAGGAAGATGATTAAACTTGATTGCATGCGAGTAAATCTAAGTGAAGAATGAAGACATGTATACGGCATTGAAATCTAGCAGACGAAGATGATTAAACTTGATTGCATGCGAGTAAATTTAAGTGAAGAATGAAGACATGTATACGGCATTGAAATCTAGCAGACGAAAAAATCAAATAGCGTACGAACAAATGTCTTCATAGTACTTTGATGACATAATGATCTCAAACTCTTGAAGGTAAACGGCTTATGACAGATTGATACTTAAAGACAACCAAACTTGTATTATATCAGGGCCGATGCGATCGGCGCGGAAAGGGGGGGGGGTCACACAACGAATAAAAATACCTGACGTTCTCAATGCGCCTCTTCGTAAAAAATTCAGTATTAAGAATACGTTTATGGCACTTCTAGAATCTATTCTACGTTGTGAAGTAAACATTATATTGTCAGCACGAGTAGCCTTTTAAACTCCGATATCTATTGTATAAAATACAATAGCAAAACGATTCTTTTAGCCTTATAGATGGTACAATACATTTGAAAATATACCGTAAATTCGACTGACGTTTATCTCGAACTCCGCTTATGTCGAAGTATTTTCAGTGGGCCCATCGACTTCGAGATAACGAGTGTCAGCTGTATTTGAATTTTCAGTGTCTCAGAAATCTTAAGTTTTGTAATATGAAATTGCGTAGAATTGTATAACGGTAGTCATTATAGAATTCACAAATGTGAAAATAAGAAATTGAAATTAGACATATTTTGAATATTACATGACAAGCTAACTGTTGGTTTAACATTTTCTGAGTAAAGAATTTTGGTAATTGGATTGTTCTTGCATTTTCTACAAATTTGTCATATCTTTTATTATAGTGCCTTAAATGCAGTATTGTATCAGAGGAAAATTTGAATCCAGTCAAAAGCAGCTTTGCTTCAGTTACAAGCTGTCACATCTACAGTGTACAGAAGTCTAAGGTCAAGGTAAGTCAAAGCCTAGCTTCAGTTACAAGCAGTCACATCTACCGTGTACAAAGGTCAAGGTAAGTCAAAGCCTGCTGTCCTGTTCACTAAATCCAGAGCACCCTGTTTTCCCAGTTTTCTCTAAAATATGATACTGTCATCTTCCAAAAAGGTATCAGTTTTATAGTACTCCTTTAGTCGTAACAGAAAATACCATTGTTTTGGTTGTATGTCAATTAAGTTAGAAATACGACGGAAAATAAAAAGTCTACGGGGATTTTCTATAGTATAATCGCTGAAAATTCGTGACGTCGGGAGCTTTGACATCACTGTTTACTATTGTTGACACGGAGAACAATATGGCGGCGGCTTGAAATTAACATGGGAATTTCCCGTAGACATTTTATTTTTCATATTGCGATTTGAAGGCAGCTGATAGGGTAAGTTGAAGTTAATTTCCAGTTACGACTAAAGGAGGTCAATTCTCGGAAACTATAATTTATAAGAAAATTCTTCAGATGACAGAATAAATCGCCAAAACAGGTAGCTCTGGATTTAGTGAACAGTAGCTTCAGTTACAAGCTGTCACATCTACAGTGTACAAAGGTCAAGGTAAGTCAAAGCCTTAGCTTTAATTGCAAGCTGTCACATCTACAGTGTACGGAAGTCAAAGGTCAAGGTAAGTCAAAAGCTTAGCTGACTGATATTATAAAACACAGGCATGATACATGTATTTTTGATGCATTATGAATAGTAAAGAAAAAATAAAGTGACATTATGCTATACCACTGCAGATCCACATCAACTTAAGAAGTTTAGGGATGTAGGGCTGGGACGATTCAGGTATCCTTCGGTTCGGTTCGGTTTCGAATCACAAGGCCTTGGTTCGGTTAATTTCGATTCGATTCATTTGAATGAGCAAAAATACAAAATAATTGGTTAAATGGACAAAATTAATAAAAATAAAAAAATTCAAATTGATTTAATCACTTCAGTCTAACATTATAGAGCATTGATTTACATTTATCTGAAGAATGTGAGGGCATATACCATCATTTAAAAAATTATTAGTTTTATATCCCAAACTATTGTGGATGCATGTGCTTCAACAATATGTATATATAACTTTGAGAAATTAAATATAAATTCCAATTTCAACACCTCATTTTTCAACAACGAAGTACTGACAAGTCTCATAAGACTTTCATAGTAAATATTCTAGTGGACATAGTTTCCCTTACATATTTGGCGACTACAATCCCTGTTTATTCTTATTGCTGCTTACACTAGAGCTTCCTCTGACCAGTTCACGGAAAGCGAAAGTAGATTTACTTTCACTTTCCGTTTCATGCGAGGGGAGGGGGTACCTACACGTTAATTGGCGCGATAAATGTAAACTCTTTTTAGCTCGCCGGGACGAATGTCCGGAGAGCTATTGTCATACCCCCGGTGTCGGCGTTGGCGTTGGCGTCTGCGTGCGCGTGCACAAAAACTTTAACCTTGCTTATAACTTTTAAACCAATACAGATTGGGCTTTCATATTTCACATGTGCATTCCTTGTGACAAGACCTTTCCATGGATACCAAAATTTTTGACCTTGTGACCTTGACCTTGGAGATTGACCTACTTTTGAAAAACTTTAACCTTGGCCATATTTTTTGAATGGTAAGTGATAGGGCTTTGATATTTCACATGTGTATTCCTTGTGACAAGACGTTTCCATGGATACCAAAATTTTTGACCTTGTGACCTTGACCTTGGAGATGATTGACCTACTTTTGAAAAACTTTAACCTTGGCCATATTTTTTGAATGGTAAGTGATAGGGCTTTGATATTTCACATGTGTATTCCTTGTGACAAGACGTTTCCATGGATACCAAAATTTTTGACCTTGTGACCTTGACCTTGGAGATGATTGACCTACTTTTGAAAAACTTTAACCTTGGCCATATTTTTTGATTGGTAAGTGATAGGGCTTTGATATTTCACATGTGCGTTCCTTGTGATAAGACCTTTTTTATTGTTGTTCTTGCAATTTACATATGGTTGCCACCGGCGAGCTATGTTGTCATTCTGACAAGTCTGGTCTTACTTTCTGGCCTTCTTAAAGGTAATTTCTAAGCTATTTAAAACATTTTCTGGTCACTATTTGGCTTCAGTTTACTCTGATTATTTACGTCTGAACCGAATCGAAATCTGCAATTCTACGTCGGTGCATCGAACCGACATTGCCAATTTCGAAGCACCGAAATGTTCGGTGCACCGCCCAGCCCTATAGGGATGCGCAGTATGTAATAAAGTAATGATCTAAAGTGACAAAACATGCACAAATGATGCATTTTGTACATCTTGAGATACTGAGGTGGAACTATGCATTGGATGCTGCATCTGACCTATATTATCCACTCGGGTGACGATTAAGAAGTTAAGGAAGAGTTTATTTTTGCCTTGTAGAGCAGTTATAATGTAAACGTGGAAATTTTTGCGTAGGGTCATATTTTGCGAAAATTCCCCCTCGCAAAAATAATCCTGCTGCATTCTTACAACAGCAGATACTTATTTATCATGAATATATAATGCGTAACGTCTTGATGTTACAACAGTGAAATTTTCCCCCAGTGAAAATAACCATTTTTACAGTAGTTGATAGACTATAGAGGTAATATGCATGTATGAACATCAATTTCAATGAAATTTTCAGAAAGTATACCTTTTTGTAACTCAATTATGAGAAAATTTATAAGGATTTCATGGCAAATTCCAAGGGGTCCTAACCCTCATCCCCCTTTCCGCACCCACACCAATAAAAATAAACAGTAAGAAATTTTGGGCAATAAAAGGAGGGTCCTTATGCCTGTAAATCCAAGCTTGATAGCCATTCGGGCCAGCGATTGCTTAGTTGTGTGAATCCTTTGCCTGACATCTTATTTTCCTTCTTTCTAAAATATTCGAAGATCAAGTTTAAAAAAAATTGTCTGCTTTCCAGTTATTATTGTACTGGTAACATGATCAGAGAATCATTTTAGTCCCCATTGTTTGACCACTTGAGAGCACCCTTCTGTCAGAACGGATTTAAATCTACCTTGTGGTCAGAAGGTAGTGTAATGTAATTGAAAACCGACAGTACTCCCCATCTGGGCGACTGTTTGTCAAAGTTTTAATTGCCCAGCCCTGAAAATGGTCGCCAATGTGACTGGGCGAGTGCTAATTTTACTCCCTGTTTGAAGTATCTAATTCCTTAATGTTTCTTTGTAGGATCCAAATGTACTGTACTCGGCTGATTTTGATGCAGTCAAAGATAGCCTCTCTGATACAAATAAGTAAGAAATATATTTAGTTTCCAATTTCTTACTTTATTTATGCTTTCATATCTTTTAAAGTCTTTCTTCTGGTAGAGTTCTGTGAAATGAGTACATACATGTATCTATGTATAGTGCAGAAAAGTTGAATTCTAATGAAGTAAATAATACATTTACATGAATCATTTTTTAATACATATTTTTGCTTGTTTTCTACTGAAATTTACTACATGTATTACATTATTTCACATATATTTATCTGTTTTGTAAATAATTTATCTATACCCTTTTGCATTAAAGTAATTGCAAAATTTGTGAAAGTATTATTTTACTCTGCACGATACATGGACATTTTTTATCAATACCTTTTTGCATTCTATTATACATGTACCTTCTATGTGTTACAGATTTGGTGCTATTCGGCACACTGGTATCAAAGTAAGGTCAGAGGCCGAACTTAGAAGGAAACCTCCACCCCAGATATCTAATGATCCGCCGTTAAACAAGGTATATCATACAGAGAATTCAGTACATTTACATTTCAACTGGAAAAACACAGTCATATGACAATAAATACTATGTACATGTATAAATGTAACCACTTTACTAAAATCAGGAAAAATAAATGAACACCTAAGTAAATAAATCCTCTTTCCAATCATCCAATGTGAGCCATTTACTCATGATGCAGGGACAGACATACATGTATGGCAACCCTCCATTTGTTACTTTGATTTTAGTCATCTTCATGAAAATTATCACTTATTTGTAATTTCCCTATGTAAGAAATCTAAAGGTGAGAGTCAGTGTCACATAATAGTGGGAAAATTTGTCTATATCTTAATTTTCAAGTCCTTACATTGAAATAAGTGATAAATGTACATTGTATCTCATTATTAGGTAGATGGGAGTAAAGATTCCAAGATTAACAATGCTGGGACAAATAAACCAGCCCCAAAGAAGGGAGGCATAGCGAGCATGTTCAGTAAACAGGCAGAAAAAAAATCTCCGGAAAAAGTGGAAAAGTCAGAGCAGAAGGAAGACAAGAAGTCTCATGTATGGTGATTTATATGTTTACATACACCAAAAATTTCATATGACATCGCACCAAATCACATGAATTTTGTGAAGAAATAATGCAATCTAAGTGCACATTGTGCATTTATTTTGAGTGTACTTGTACAAGGAAATCATTAAAATTTAATGCAGTCCATCTTTTTGGCAAAATAATCCAGTGAATTTTTGTGACCAAGAAAATAAATATAAGACAAAGAAAATAAACATAAGAGTGATGATGAAATCTTTAAGAGAAAATTGGAAAAAAGGCTGTTTGACTACAATAACTCTGATTAGGGCTGTGCAATTTTATTGTTATATCGGTGCACCGCGATATTTTCGTTTCCAATACGTACCGTGATACGTTTTTCGAAATACCGGTTCGAGTTCAGTAGACCCTTTCACATTATCTGCAGTACTGAATTTGAAGGCCAGTTCCAGGGGACAAACAATTGATTGCGCATGCACCAGTGACGTCATCTGATTGTTCTAGGACGTTTAGCGCGGAATCATGTTTCGTTTGTTCGGCGGAAAACATCTTGGAACAATCGAATTACGTCACTGGTGCATGTGCAATCTATTGTTTGTCCCCCGGAACTGGCCTTCAAATTTAGTACCGCAGATAATGTGAAAGGGTCTATAGTTACAGAGTAATCGTTGCATAGAAAGTATCCTGGTCAAAAACGACCAAAAAAAAAAAAAGTTTCAACAATCAAATTCATCCTTATTTCAATAAAATATATGTTCTTATGGTGTTTCATTGAGCAACCAGAGATTGACGTTCTCAGTCAGAGGAAATATGAGCTGATGATATGTCGATTTCTCATTTATATTCTAAATTGTTTCGCAACGGTTTTCATAATTAACTTCAAAACAAGATGCTTTTTCTTAATTGACTGAACTCTTCTGGTTTCCCATCTTTTGACATTTTTTTGTTAGCTCCTACCATCCAGTGTTTTTTTTTTTTTCGACCCCTTCCGAATGTCAAATAAAAAATATAGTCAATTTGGCAAATTTCCTATATTTTTTCTCCAAAATCCCACTTAAATTTCCAAAGAAAAATTATTTAAATAAAAAATCACATGAAAACCTGGAAGTCAGCACAAAATGTCTATGTGCATTTCATCCCTTATTCAGCTCAAGCAAATAAATGAATTAACATTGTTAATAAAGGATACTTTGTATAGGGTTAGACTTTGGTGAGAATTTGTATTAAGAAAAATAACAATTTTAGAAATTTTCCCAAATGGGTCAGACACAGGCACCTTCCCCGAATAATGAAAAAACCCTGGTTACGTTTCACATCATTGTAATGTTTCACATTGGCTTGTATTGATGAAGCCTGGCAGATTTCTTTTTTTCTTTTTTCATGCTTCAACTGTTTGTATTTGTGAAAGAACATGACTTTTATTTGATTGATTAAGACTTTATTTCTCTATTTTCTATGATCCCAAACTTTGACGAAAGACAGAATCAGCAATAATACTGATGATAAAAAGATAGACTGTGTCTTGTTTTAGTGTTTTTCTGTACAAATAATGCTATTTACAAAAGGATTAAATATTGCAATAAATCGCAATATGAAATCTTATATCGCAATACGTTTTTTGGGCCGCAATACCCAGCCCTAACTCTGATGCATTGTAACAGCTAGTTTTCAATTCGGTAATTCAAAGTAACCATTTATGATTAATTGATTTCTAGGACACAAAAACAGCAAAGAAAGGAGTTATGAACTTCTTTGCCAATCACACAGGTACGTAAATTATATTGAAGTCTGAATTTACAGAGTATTGAAATGTATTCAATTCTATGGAACTTTAAATTTGTGTATGATACCTACATGTACATATACATGTATGTATGTCTAGTGATGTTAGGAGTTACATTAAAAGATGTCAGCATCAAATTTGCAATTATACTAAAGTTTTGTCTTAAAAAGGAAAGAAATCAGAGCCAAAGGTTGAGGAAAAGAAGGCGGAGCCTGAACCTAAAAAGACAGAAAAAGTTTCTCCACCTAAGTAAGTTAATTGATTGTGGTAATGTTTGCGGTCAAAATAATGAGAGATTATACACTTTACATATACAGATGTATAATGTATGACTTACAAATTGGGCATGAGATTTATTAGAAATCATTATTATTAATCAGAAAAAGAATCCAATTGTTTTCCTTCCAGACATCTGATGGATTCAGTTTACACTGAAAAATAAATGCAACAATTTTCAGGAATGAAAGTAAAGCCAAAGGAACTAAAGGAAAGAAGACAAGTAGAAAAGCTGAAACAGACGATGATGATAGAAAGAAGAAAAGACGAAGAATTGTACAAGAGTCATCTGATAGCAGCAGTGAAGAAGGTATACATGTAACAAAAATACATTCCTAAATAGTGTGTAAATGAGGGTGATATTATGTTAAGGAGCTTTATAGACTTTAGAATCTGAGAACAGGATATTTCAGAGACTTCTTGTTCGGGGCAGGACCTTAATTGTTAGAGGGATTTAATGTTACACCTAATTGTCCCAAAACCTTTGTCTCGAAGTCTTCTCATTCCAACTGCTTCCAAACCCTTTGATGGATTTCAATGAATTTTTTACAATGAAAAATCTCATAATTATATATGAAGGAAGAAGATTGCTGTCAAATATATTATAGGAGTTATGGCCCTTGGACTTGGATGATAAAATGTTTGTGTTTGAATAATTTTTTTTTCAGAGAGTTCAGTGAAAGTTAAGCCACTAAGAGTTCACAATGTACAGATGTGTGTATGAAGGGCCAATAAACTTATATTTAATATTTGGATTCTCAATCTGTTGATGCTTTATAATGGGAGTATTATGACGTACTAATACATCTTTATTTTTCACAGAGATGGAATATGAGAGTCCTGTCCCTAGTCCAGTAAGAGTTCCCTCCCCTCCCCCTGAGAGGGAACCTTCCCCTGCTCCAGAATCCCCTATACCCAAGGCAGAACCAGAGAAAAAGACAGTTAATGGAGGCAGCTCTAATACAACAGAAAAACACAGAAAACGACGGAGGAAACTTGTACCTAAAACTTTTATGGATGAAGATGGCTATATGGGTTAAGTTTTAGCTTATTTTGTTTCAGTTGTAAAAATCAATGGATGAATGTTTAACTAAATAAGATGTGTTGTAAACTTTGGTAAGTGTAGTCTTTCAGCTTCCCCAACTCATATAGATATACTCTTGTCATGAGATGCAGACTGAATTCTTCACACATTGTTTTAATCACCATATTTTGTTTAAGATTGTCTCAGATTCTTCACCTTAAATGTTAGTTTATTATTGTAGTTATCAACATGAACTTATAAATGTAACAAGACAATGGACATGATTTTATTGTATTGTAATATTTAATTGCAGTAACAGAGAAAGTATGGGAAAGTGAATCAACAGATGCCTCAGATGAAGAACCTGTCCCTCCTCCAAAGAAAGCAGCTCCTCAACCTCAGAAAACCTCACCAGCAGTATGTAAAGTTGTATACCTTACTGTATCTTGATCCAAGTATATGGTGTATAATTATGTTATTTACATGTATGTACATTGTAGATTAGCATCTTTCTTTACAGATATCTTACATTGTATATGAAACTAGAATGTGAGCCAAAACAATTAGAGGAATCTGAGCAGCAATAATGTAAATATCACTTTCTGAGTAGATAAAATTCAAAGTTTAAAACAGGTCCCTCTAAAATGCTAAAAACCTTAGCATAGTAACACATTAAACATATTTCCTTATCAGGAACAATACACTTAAAGAATTACTTGCTTGGCTTGGATATGTTGAAACTGTAATTTTAAAACAATTTCTCTTGAAATTGTCAGATAATCATTTTGAATTCTATATTCCAGAAAAAGAAAGCCTCTCCCAAGAAGAAATCACCTCCAAACTCCAGCAGTAGAAAACAAATGGCCCTTACTTCATTCTTTACTAAGAAGTGACATTTGCTAGTATTTTGGAAATTTGAAGTAAAAAAAATTGACAGATGATACAGTGAAAGAAACCAGGAAATGCATAAGTACACATGTATTAGCCAATGATTTATGTAAATGTCTGTGATAATAGAGGGCATTTCTGAAAATATAAACGTGTGTATTACTTACAATGTACATTTGTACATGTATGTAACTGATCCTGCAAAGGAAATACTGACTTAAGTACATGTATCACCATTGTTACATGCACTTGTACTTCAAGAATTTTGAAATCTGAAATGATTTCTCACACATGAATTACTTCGGTAAAGATATGTCATGTACATGTATCACCATTTCTCATTTAGATGTAGTGAAAAATGCATGTTTGGTGTTAATGTCTGGTTCCTGTAGAAGTGTTTTGCTCATCACCGATGTATTTTTCATAGCCGTGATGAATTAATCATTTTCTCTTTTTTGCCAATTCTTCATCAAGACTACCAGCCATGTTTTGTTTCTAGATTTTCGGAAATTGTAATATTGTATACATGTGTATGCAACTGAACATGCAGAGAAAAGTACACAAATAATATACATGTACATAGTCCTCAGGTTAGCAATATGGACAGTCATTTAAATACCAACTCCAAATTTAGTTTGAAATTCAAATGTTACTCTTGACCAAAACAAATTAATTGCATTTAAAAGACTGTATGAAGTGCTAGTTTTTGTTTTAAAAAAAAATTAATATTCTAATGTGAAGTATTTATCTGATTTGACAAGCAAGTAATACATGTACATGTACCTCAAATGCCATTTGTTGATTATGATAAATTACATGTAAACAATGTTGATTGATATTTATTATTAAAGTGACATCTCCTACAAACATGCATGTTGATTTCTATGCCAGCATTTGGAAAAACCCAAGTTATGCTGAACAGCATGAAACATCTGCCTTCTTCATTCTTTCTTACCTACATGTATCTTTGACCTTCAACACAAATTAGTTCTCACACGAGATGTACTTATTCCAACTTTTAACAAGATCCTATAAAATGGCAACATCTGAAGCAGCTGCAATTTTTACCTTGTGAACAATGATCTTAGCCAAGTTGCATAACTTAGTTTTAAAATTTGGTATGAGATTGGCTTGCATCAACCAGACAGTAAGTCCAATATTCTAAGTGATATTGCAATGAAAATTCATGTATTTGCTCATCGTGAGTCAAAGATATACTTTCAATTTCATGGACAAGTCGCAGGGACTTGAACCCCTTGGAAAAATTTGTTACCCCCGAGTATACACCCATAAAGAAAATGGGTTCATACACGGGGGTAACATATTGGGAGGGATTCAAGTCACTTTGGGACAAGTCAAGGTCATTAGACTTTGATGATTGAAAATGGTTTTAAAGTTAAAACAGAGCATGTCATTAAACTGGGCAGAAAATTGAGGATGTACCCTATTGATTTTGACATTCCAATTCCAGGATGTATCCTATTGATTTTGACTTTCAAAGTTGAGGATGTTCTCTATTGATTTTGACTTTCCAAGTCGAGGATGTACCCTACTGATTTTGACTTTCCAATTCCAGGATGTATCTTACTGATTTTGACTTTCCAAGTCGAGGATGTACCCTACTGATTTTGACTTTCCACGTCAAGGATGTACCCTACTGATTTTGATTCGAGAGTGTACCCTATTGATTTTGAATTTCTAAGTCGAGGATGTACCCTATTGATTTAAATGATTTTAACTTTCCAAGTTGAGGATGTACCCTATTGATTTTGACTTTCCAAGTCATTGAAGTTGGTTTCAAATATTTCATAATATAAAATAGAGTTACATGTATCTCCCTGTAGTTGCAACCCTAACCTTAAGGTAGAGAGTATCCCTCGGGTCAGAATTGCTGGTAATGTTTTGCCTGGATACCCTTTTTTTTTCTTTAGAATATTGTTCAGATTATCAAACTAATATGGTTTTGGGAAGAGAAAATTATACTAACATTATATGATTATATCGCCTCTAAAAAGGGATTTTTCTTACTTTTCCAATAAGGTCTAATGCTGAAGTTCAAATGGCTCAAGTTCTTGGTATAATCCTGAAACCACGAATTATATTTTGTTTGTATATCGGGGTTAACGTAAGCTTTGAATATATGGTAATGAAAATATTGTAAAAGTTGTTATTAGGAAATATGAGCATCTGAAACCTGAGGGATGCTCTACCTTAAGTCAGTAGCCCTAGTTGTAAGTTTTAAAAGAAGGTCGCAGTTACTAGGTCAGTATGGCATAAACTGAATGGTCTTGTAATTAACCTGAATACATCTACTGCATATACATGTAGTTTCTGAGATTTTGCTTCAACCAGAAACTTTCACCAAAATGTAGATGACATAACATGTAACACTGTGTAGCATCATGTGACTTAAGTTGGTGAAACCACGAATGAATAAAAAGTTCAGTTGGAGAAAAGAAAACGGGAACTGCAATAATTGCTTTAAATTTTATCTTTACATAGCCTATATCCTTGTCTTAAATGATACTTTAACAATCATGGACTCGTTAGTAAAACACCTTTGTTTTTACAAACATTGTGACAAAAACTGTAGATATTTGCGTGGAAACTACCACAACATTGTGTTTAACATATTTCGACCACGACATTCCTTTGTCAGAATGTTTGTAATACCAAAAATGATTTCTTGATTAACAAAGAAAGAATCATCATAATATCATTTTTCACAAGGACATCGGCTATGAAAAGATAAAATTAAATCAAAACAATCATCACAGTACCTGTTTTCTTTCCTCATAACAAGCGGTATTTCTCCATTTTGTGTTCGTGGTTTAACATGATGCTACACAGTGATTAAGTCAATAGACCAAAATTGGTCTGCAATCAATTAAAAGTGAAGTGCACCAATTCTGCATTCAAAGAGTATCTTTTGTACAAACTACCAAGTACAGTGTCAAAAAGTGTATGTGGAAAATTACATGTACCAGGTATGTACTGTTTCTCAGAAATGTTTAGCAAGGAGTAGATGTTTCATCTGTTCAAAGTGTTCAAGCTGAGAGAATTTGTTGTCTCAATGACAATTGCAGTGAATCATGTATCCGCTCAAAAGTATTTAAATGTGTTGTTTGATTAGAAACACAATAGCTTTAGCTAGATCAGCAAAAATAGTTGCTTTTAGAGAGAGAGATGATGACTTTCACCTTTGTAAAGAAAAGCAAACTTCAGTTTTTCTTCTTTCATTTCATAAATATCACAAAGTTTTGGTATTAGACTAATAAATGCATAACAAATACATACAACCAGGAAATCTTGAGACAAATCTTTAAATATGAATAATAAACATTATATTTCATAAAATATCTTTCAAAGTTTCAGCACATGAAAACCTTACAAAGCACTTGTTCTTCAACCTGAATATTTATAACATACTCGTAACAATGAAATGACAAGAATCATTTGTAGATTGCTAAATATACAATGAATTTTTCCAATTCCCTGATCATGAAATTACTTAAATGTTCATATTCTTACAAAACAAATTCAATGAAAATGTATAAGCATGAAGTTGTGCACTTTTAACAGCTTAAAATTGGTCTCTTAAGATTAAAGCAGTGATTTTAAAGCTTGTATAAAGACACTTCAAAAGTTATTAAATCAATATTTCATATGAAAGCACTTGCTCAATGTTTTACAAATCAAGCATTCTGTTCATTAGGAATAATGTCTGATAACAAAGAACCTAAAAATCTGTATTCTATTGTAAACAAATATACCCAACAAGTTTAAGTTGTAAACTCTGAAATTGTAATACAACTAAATGTTCATGCTGAAAAGGAAAATTTGTATCAACCTAAATTTTTTAAATGCCAAATTGTAATGCAATACATGTAAAATGCTAAAATTGCATGAAAACAAAAATAGTTGTCTCAAGTACAAACCATTGACTTCTCTTTCATGTATTTAATTTCTGTGTAGCTAAAACAGGGAAAACTTCAATTTCTTGCACAGCTGTTATAACTTTACAAAAAGAATTATATTATAATCATAATAATAACTGTTTGAGGCCAATAACCACATATTCATAAGTTACTTGCTAATTTTTCCGGTCATTGTAAATTAATCATTGTATTTCAATGTAACATGACCATTTAGAAATGTAAGTATCTGATGAGTGAACTGCCTTAAAACAGAGATCTAGTTATGTGAAAAATCACAAAACAGTATAACCTTGCCGTTAGTTCATGGATGAATGATGCATTAATAATGTATGAACACATTTCATTTAAGAGTCTTATATTTTGCACATTATTATGACGATGTAAAGTTTACAGGGGTTATATATTAACTAATATTGCAAGTTGGCTGCTAAGTTAAATTTTCATCCCAGGAGAGTTTCAATGCTTTTTTCACATTGATTTCTAATTTCTTGCGAGCTTTCTGTTCGTCTTCAAGGTCCCGTTTCATCTTTTCTTGTACCTGATAGAAAATGAAAATATCATTTATCATGCATGCATATAAATCACGTGTAAATCTTCGCAATGTTATGACTATGATGATTATGAAAATCCTCAGAATAGAATACTTAAAGGAATGAAAATTATTAAGTTCAACTTCTATAAAAACATACCGTATAACCAGAAATTTTCGTGAGTATCAAATTTCGCAATTTCATGGTAAAATAGGGTGTCTTTATTTTCGGGAGTACAATTTTTCACGATTCCGAATTTACAAACAAATATGTACATATGACCTTACTGTTTTGTACCATCCATTATTGAAGTTTCAGTTATTTCTATTCTATCTTAAGAATATACTCGATGTACTCCGCTTTATGTTTAGTCGGAATATGTGAAGAATGACAGTAAAACCAAAACGGCACTTATATATCAATTTATGTTAAATCTTATCGAACAAAAGTTTTCGTGAGAAAATATTTTTGCGATTTCAAATTACTCGCAAATATAGCGAAAATTAGTATATCGCGAAAATTTCTGGTTATACGGTATTTTGAAAATGCAAAAATACTTTACCCGCTCTAATGCTCGGACTTGGTCTTTGAGAGAATAAACTGTATCTACAAGCGTTCTGAAAGTAAATAATGAAAAGTGTTCATATAGTTTGAGCACAACATGAACAATAAATGATTCAAGAAAATTACAACTTTAACAAAATTGCAAATGTAAAAAGTTTTTCAGGGGGAATTGAAACTGATGATTGCCTCATAACCAAAATATTAAACTTATTCTAATGTTTTGAAACTGAATGAGGCTATGTTTTAGCTCACCTTAGCAAAGCTCATGTGAACTATCCTCATAGCGATCTATGCATTGTTGTTCACACATAGTAAATAAATGATCACAAGTGTTTGTTAAGGTCCATTATTATTTCATTATAGAATCTTTTTATTTCATTATATAATCTTTTAAACCTACTTTTCTTGTAGATTTGAAGGGTCCCCATCATCAAAGATAATCTTCTCTTCATCAGCTATAAGTACGTGGGGATTGGTCACATAGGCTGTAAAAAAAATGGAGAAATGTAATGCTCAGAACTTAAAAATATTTCTGTTGAAAATATGCTTTTTGCATTTGAAGTTATTTGAAAATTTCCATATTATTGAAGAAAACTGATGCATCAAAGTGTCTGAAACTTTATAGTGCAGTATAAAATTTCTTTTAAACTTAATAGTAAAACATTAACATAATAATTGTACATATACAATAAGATGCCTATTGGTAAAACTTACCCTGTTGTAATGTATGCAAGTATATGCATTAGATAATTGACTTTCCTCAAGATGAAGTGTACCCTTAATTGTGCATCTTACCTTAGATAAGCATTCCTTAAAGACTTACCTTTTCAAAATAATCTTATTTGAATTGTATATGGTACAACATATTTATGAAGTATACGAAGAACATCAAGTACAAGTACATCACCAGAGACATCATATTTTTGTACGTACTTTGTACTTAGAATACAATTTGCCATAATCATTCAAACTCTACATTTTATTTCAAAGATGCATGTAATACATCTTTAGAAATAGTCAAAACATAATGAATGTGATTGAAAAGAAACAAATTCTTTTTAACAACACATAACTTTTAATGATTCTAGATACCATTATATTGATTTTTAACGTAACTATGTGTGAATTTATTTACATATTATGCTGAATGAGAGAGGTTAGAAGTACCTTGCATCCGTTAGTAGAATTATTAGAACAAACACATCAATACAAGATATTGTCATGGATACCATTACAGGTGATTCCGGACATTAAGGTATTTCAAAGGTAAAATAAAATCATTCATCAACATATTCACACATGCTGTTACATACATTTCAAGAATGTTAAATAAATTCAAGTATCAGTTACATAAAATGAGAGCTCTCTTGTACATATGTATTTATATGTATATATGAAATTACATAGCTAATTTCACGGCACAATTCTAACATAAAACTCGTACAAACATGAAATGTACTAATATAGTATACAGCAAAACATAACTTGTAGTATCATATCAATTATCATGATAAATATTCCTCAGACTGATCAATGCCATGTGTTAGACTTCCTACAAGATCATTTATATCCTAAAAAGTGACATGTTACTAAAATGATGATACCTGTTATCTATCTACTTAGAAGTATGAAAGATATAAAACCTGACATACTTATTTGTCATTAGAATTTTAATTTTGGATAAGTATGTATGAATCCAATATTTCATTTAACAAGATTTTTGGAAATAAATTCAGATAAAGCCTACGCTCACGCAGCAAGATACGCCCGTTGGGATTTTTTTCACAACACCAAAATATCTAAGTCCCATAACTCCATAAGGACAAATTGGATGAACCTAGCTTAAAAATCGAAAGGCGGCTTCCTCTTCAAAGTCTGATCAAAATGTACAAATATCATGAAAATCTGTTGACACATATTCAAGTTATTGCGTTCCATGCACCTATATTTTGCCCTTAGCTTAACATGTATGTTGCATATAACCCCCCCCCCCCCCCCATTACACATAATTTCTGGATTATGTGACAAAAAATTCAAGAACCCCTTATATATGTGAAAGAACATCCTTTCTACTTGAAGTATACAAAATTTCAAAACATTCAACCAGAAATAGATTTTTAAATAATTTTTAACTATTTTAGTATATTTTCACTGTATTTTAAAATGTCTAAGTCCCATAACTCTGTAACGACATATCGATTGAACCTGAAAATCGAAAGGCAGCTTCCTCTCCACAGTCCAATCAAAATGTATGAATATCATGAAAATCCGTTGACGCATATTCAAGTTATTGCGTTCCATGCGCCTATATTTTGCCCTTAGCTTAACATGTATGTGCATATAACCCACCCCTCCCCCCTTCCTATTACACACAATATCTCGGTTATGCGACAAAAAAATTAAAAACCCGTTACATATGTCAAAGAACAACCTTCCTACATGAAGTATACAAAATTTCAAAACATTTCGACCAAAAATAGATTTTTAAATAATTTTAAAATATTTTAGTATATTTTCACTGTATTTTAAAAATCTAAGTCCCATAACTCTGTAACGACAAATCGGATGAACCTGAAAATCGAAAGGCGGCTTCCTCTCCACAGTCTGATCACTATGTATAAATTTCATAAAAATCCGTTGACGCGTATTCAAGTTATTGCGTTCCATAGGCGGACGGACAGACGGACGGACGGACGGACGGACAGACGGACGGACTTCGCCATACCATAATACGTCCCGTCAAATGACGGGCGTATAAAAAACTAACAACGTTTGGACATTTCATTTTTACAATGGCATCATCATATCTTCATTCATTTCTAAAACAATGCTAAAATGTGTAAGAAAAAAATTAATGTCCAAGAGACATGCTATTAACATATAACTTCACATAATCCTTAATTGTTATTGAAAATTAGAAAGTCAATGACATGCTTGGTAAATATAAGAAATAAAATGTCAGAGGTTTTAAAGACATCAGCATGGAATATATTTGAAAATAAAGAGGAAAAGGAAAGGCAAGATAGTCTGAAATTGAAGTTTGTCAGTTGACATATCATGGAAAATTGCTTGCAGCATTAAAGTTGCATTCAACACTCTTCATTTTTGAAAAACATCGTGCATGTAAACATCACACATCACATGTTTTGTCATTCTCAAATAATCTAAGAGCATTCCTACAATACCTTGAATGCCAACGTCCCTTTTGAGAGTTTGACCGTTTGAATTTTCTGCCTGAAGGGGTTTCACCACATTAACTGTCTCTTTAGGCAGAGCTGGCATGTCATAAATTACAAAGTTACAAGTTGTATCATATTTTCCGTACAAAAAAAAACAAAAAAAAAACAAATAATATATCATATAACATACTAATTTGATATACATGTATAATGAATAAGTACTGATCCTTAATCACAACAGATGTGTTTTCTAATACATGTACATGATAACAATACTAAATGTTTCTATAAATTGTATCGGGAATTAATGAAAGAAATTCTTTTCCATCTCTGAAATAGCTTTTTATAAAATTAATACGCTACAAATGAGATTAGATGAGACTTAATGATATACCTTGCACAGCAACATCTCGCCGTGGGGTCTCGGATATAGTGCCTAAGTTAGGGTTAGGTAATGGTCGTACCAACGTAAATTTTTCTTTAGCGATGGCTGCATTAAAATGATGATGATTAAAATGACAAGTCATTATGACAGATCTGTAACTGCCACAAAATGTGTCTTATTATGAAAGAATTGTGAAGGATTGTATCAAATTTGTAATATTTATATTCAAGTACAAAATGATAATGTAATTAATGCTTAAAAAAAATTCTTTCTCCACAAATCTTACAGTACAGGAATAAAACCTACTTTAAAATTTTGAATACTTGTAGGTGCATTAATTCTTGGTTTATTTGTTATTTGCCAATTTTTGTTGAAACACAACTTTTTCAAATTCTCTGGGAATTTTTTTTTTGTTCTTCAATCAAATGAGTCAAAATCTGTTTCATAAGTTGAACATGTTTAACTGAGAAAAAATGAGATGCAAATAAATCTTACAGACATTTTCTACTGTTAATAATGACATAGAGTGAATGCTATTGGATCACAGTGAATAAGGCGTATCTAATGCTCGATATCATCTAAATAATACAATAGCATGATGAATAGAAGAAATTCCCTTAAGATATTAAAATAAATCTGACTCTTTCACAATTTTTCTGATTTTTTGATTGTTTTCTAGTTGCAGAGTGTTAATATTTGAACACAGCCTTGAGGGAGTTAATGCTACGGCTACATAAATTGTCTATATTCTATTTATAGTCTTTTGATGGTTTTTGCCAGACCTTTAGCCAGGGGAAAGGAACAGCAAAATCCACCAATCATGCCGGGATTACCATGCAGGATATGGTACTCCTCAGATTCAGGGGAGATTATCATGTCTCCGTAACCTTCTATAGTGCCATCCTCGTTCACTTTGAGCTTCTTTAAATCCACTACATACATAGCAACGGGAAAACAATGGATCCAAGCAGCGTGAGTTGGGAGATAAAGGGAGTTCACATGTTAGCATTAAAATCTATGTTATAAGCATCTAGTCTAAGGATTATCTCATGTGATGTCTAACTATTAAAGCAATACTTATCATTTTCTTATCTTTATACAAATGACAATTTTAAAGTATTTTGACAATTTAAGTAAAATGATGTAGTGTACAGTTAAGAGTTATTAAGAAAAGCTTATTTCAGAATGAGGCAAATGACTGTCATTTCATAAAAGATTGATCAAACTCGGTGAATAACTTACTTTCTAAAGACTGCTATGCTACAGAATGGTCTTTCTTTTTTTCTTGTTCTTTTTTAACTTTTCATCATTTTCTTTTTGAAAGACTGTTTTTTTGCATTATAATTGCAATCACAATAATCAGAGATCAAAATTTTGCACAAATCTGACTTTCACCCTCAGAAAAACTGAGAAGGAGTAGAGCCACAAAGACTGATATTCCCCTTTATACCAAAAATCATTATTACTTTGGAAATAAATTCGTAATTTTATTCTTCCAATAAACAGTATTTTTATTCTTTGAAAATAATATAGAGTCTGACAGTAGCTCTTAGCCCTCTGAAATTTCAATTTTGACAATTTTCAATGAAATATCAGAAAATTATACATATTTTCATATGATTATCAGTGACTATGTGCATTACCTAACTCAAGAGAAACTTATATAAGAGATAAACTACGGAACCTCATGTCATGAAAGTTATATCTTAGTAACACCAAATTTACATGTCAAAGTCAATTTTTTCTGGCAATTTTAGCCACATTTTTCAACGATTTTCTTAACGATGTCATTTGCTAATGTATTGGTATGCTGTATGACGCTGTGTTGGATAATTATTTTTTTTCAATTAAAGTTGAGATTATCTAATGATATTTCCAAGTTACATCAAGCAATTCTCATGAATCTTACTGGAAATTTGAGGGTTGATCTTGGGATCTTGTGGCCCTATCCTTCTCAGTCCTTTCTAATAAAGAACATGAAGAATAACAAAATATTAAATTCTTCACTTACATGTAAACATCAGTATCTTTAATCATAGTCATACAATATCTACAGTGTATATCATTCATGTGAACCTTTTGCCTCCACAAATCAGGAGGATTTATAATTTTCATCTGGAGGAATATAGCTAGGTCATCATCATAACGGCTTTTTAGGTGAAATGAGGGAAAAACTACAATGTAAATGAGTTGCAATTAACATTTGTTTTCTTTCTTTTCATAACTTTCTACTTTCCTGGTATGCAAGGTATATGCTACAGGTCAGACCCCCCAACCTTTCCCCAGATAACAATCTTTTATAAACTTGCCCAGAGTTTATGTCAAAAGGAGAATTTTTTTTTCTTTAAATCACTGGTAAAGACTGAATATGCTTAGAACTGCACATTCATCATATCTGGTAATCCATGTGCCATGTATTGAAATCAGCCCTTGCAGTCAGAAGAAATTCTTATCAACCTTAACATTTCTTCGAAATAATTCTTTTGCAGTATGACATGTTTGTACCTTGGGATGATCAGCTGTTAAATTATTACTACACAAATTTCATGCATTTTTCAACGCTATGCTATCCGGTCAACAAGCAGGTCAGAGATCTAAAATAGCTAAAAGGGAAATGCAAGTTGCGAGCGGCAGTCCAGTACCCGTGACGGCGTCATAGAAAACACCAAGCTAATTCCTTTGTATACCTGTCACCTTCATAATTAAGTTGATTTGTTTGGAAAATTGATTGGCTGGTCACTACAGACAGCGTAATGTGTAATGTAATACACAACTGGGGATTTTGCATTTCATCTAGAGAAATCTGGAGAACTTTTGTTTTCATCAGGAGGATTTTTGTTTCATCGTGAGGAATCAGGAAGACTATTTCAGATCGGGAGAATCCTCATTTCATCGGGAGATTTCCTCCTCCCGTCGGGAGGTTCACATGTATGGTATATGGAACGAAAAAATATATATTGACATTTGGCAACAATTAATGAATACAATGGTATATTCAGGCAGACAAAATTGCCGTGCAAACAACACTTATATATTCTTAAACATCTCATCAATCTACCATGGGAACCAATTCAATCATGCTTCATTTCAACAAGCGTTTGCATAAAACTTCAAACAAAAATATAAATATCAAGAGAGTAAACGCTATACAACCCTGAAAATTGATGCCTAATCAATCAAGAAACAAGGGACAGAATTGATCTTAACTAGTTGTCTAAGGAAAGCAAGATATTATACCAAAAGGCAAATATAAATAGACATCACTTGTTTCACGTGACTTTGGTAAGATGGCACTCTCCTATAATACTGGATGAAAGAATATATTCTTGGCATGTTCTACAGCTTGAAAACATATTCATTACTGCAATGTATATTTGCAATTTATTTTTTGCTCAAAAAACTATACATGAAATTGTAATAAAAAAAATACCATAAAGATGTATGTAACCATTTAAGTTTAGTAAGAGACACCATATACTATAAAGTAAAACTAAATCAAATTTTAAAATCCTTGGAACATGCTAAATATGTCTTCTTTTATCTTGTAATAGACGAGAGAGCAATTTATCTGATAAATAGAGAAATATTATAATATTTCTTTTCTGATTAGCTAATTAAAAGAGTTCCTATTTCAATTATTCTGATATCTCAAAATTGATTTAAATTAAGTTAAAAAAAAAAGAATAACCTTAAACTTTTTTTGCTAAAATTTACCAATACTCTAAAAGCATAGGCTCTATTTCAGTAAAAATTTTCTCAAATTTCAAATAATTTTTTCAGAGTTGCATGTTTCTCAAATACTAAGTTATCTTTCTTAGAAACAATGCATGTCAGCTTAAAAATTGGAACAAAATATCATGATTGCACAAAAATATGGCCCAATAAAAATAACTGATTTTACAATTTTGTTTGAAAATGAAAATGAAAAATTGATTATCCATACAATCCAAGTCTCATGAATGTTAGGGTGGGTCATTCCGATAAGGCTGCCGTAGTATGAAGAAAACAAACAACATCGCTCAAGGCAAAATAAAAAGAAAAGTAGGTATTTTAAACAACATGTGATACTTACAATAATTCGGCACTTCAGAGAACAAAAAAGAAACATGTACAAGATGTGTGTAGAAACAAAACTACAGTAGAAGACTACAAATACACGCACTACACAGCTACGAGGTTTGACGATGTATATAGGTTTATACTCACATGAGTTGACGTCATTTCTCCGACGTGCGCTGCAGTAAGCTTCTATGACTTTCAGAATCACTGCATCCTCCTCCATGGTACGAGGGTCATCTGAAAATTTTAAACAAATTTCAGTTATTTTTTTACATTAATTTTTTTTTCAATATTAAGTTAACTGAAATATGATTTGGGGAAGATCAGGAAAGTAAAACTGATATACTTATTTCTTTATGTAGATTTTTTTTTTATTCTGTGCGATTTTAACATTTTTTTTTTGTTTGTTTGTGAGATTAAATTTTCTTTTTTTCTATGATGCAAACTTTTTCATTTTTCATGAATACATAAACTTCCTATGAATCTCTAGGAGATGATTTTTACATGTTATGTCTAAGAGAACGATGAAGGTATAGAAATGATTGAGAGTGTATAATTTGAAACTATTTAGCTTCTGTTGAAAATATTGAGAGTTCATATTCAATAGGATCTCTTCATACGTAAGTATGTTCATATCACTTTAAATGTGAAATGAAAAATATAGTGTGGGATATCATAGTTAACAAAATAATATGAATATCTATAAGATATACAACATTCATTCTCAATTACAACAGTGAATAGAAGCTATATGTAAATGTGTGTTTTATAAGGCCCCTTCATTAAAAAAAAGTCTCTTCTCTTGTATCACAAAATAAAAACTCAATATTACTTCTAAACAACTTGTCTCCTTGATGCATACAGATACTTTTTTGTGGTGAAATTACAAGACACACATACATGTACAGTTTAATGTCACCAATTTTAATTCATAATTTTATGAAATTTTAGAAAAAGTATCAACAGAATCATACTCGAGTCTCAGTTGTATGGCCCCCCCCCCCCAAAAAAAATGTTGTTGCATTTGACAATACATGCACATTTCAATATTCAAAAACTCCTATGAAAAACTTGAACAATGCACATGCAAAAGTATGTGGGATAGGACAAATTAAGTCAAAATTTAAAGGAGGGCTTAAATTCTCAATTCTGAAAAAAAAAAAAAAAATTCCTAATATGTACTTATCATAGCTTTGACAAATACCTAATTTGCACAATTATTTATATTTTCACTGAGATTTTATGTAAAATTCAATTAATACAAGAGATACTTAAAATAGTTATGGCCTAAGATATGACAGTTGCACAATATCAAGTGTCATTACTCCAAAATTAATTACAAACAGAAATATTGCTTCCAAAACTCGTCTATTCTGTCTATGGAAAGACTTTTATTTTAAAATCAAAGCTCTGAAGGCACTGATGGCGAGTTTGGTTTCTTAATTTAATAATAACATTACTATATTTATGGGATTTGAATACTGAATTATTAGTAGAACAAATCCATTTTGTTATGTTTGGGAATTTTTAACATTCATGAACCTATGTCAGCATGACTACTATAGTACAGACGTTTAATTTTTTTAGATCTGCATATCTGTTCCAGTTGAAATTGTTCTAAAAGCTAATGTCTTGTATATTATTATTTTTTTCTATATCGGACCCAATTTCAAGGTTTACATACAGAGTCCTCATTTCCAAACTCAGAATGTCGCAATGCAGAACATTCGCTTTTTCAATATTTTTTAGCAAAATAGATCACCTATAAAAAAGGGGAATGTGATGCAGTGTAAGAATGTCTAATCTATGACTTTTAACCAATATAAGGCGAATATTAGCTTTTCATGTTATAACGCACAAATGTTATCTGCGTTCTACTTTCATTTTCATCTACATGGATCACGCCAATTTTTTTTCAGCTTTACAAAAAAGATATTGGACCTATTTCTCTTATTTTGGATAAAACTCGTAGCTAAGGCATCCCTACACTGCATCACATTACCCTTTTTGTGATAAATTATCTATATTGCATGAAATTATAGAAAAACTGAACGTTATTCCTTGCTAGAGCCCACTGAAAACTAGAGGAACTGATCATTTTTACCTGCGGACGTCTCGGTAAGCTCCTACTGGATCATGTCACATGGTATTGTCAGTAAACTAGCATTCTCTACACACATGCACATAAAGGCATTTATAGTTTACAACACCCTAAAGTATGCATTTCAAAATGATCTCTCACAATTTTTTAAAATTCATTATGTAACAAATGTTAAAACACGGAATGCGATAATTATGCAAAATATATGCTGCCTTTGAGGTAAAATGATTATCAATTGATAAATAATGAGGTCAAGGGTCACGGGGCAACACGATCGAAGTTAACACGACTGAGTAAGTAAAACTTTGTAAATAGGAAATAATTCAACCCACAATCAGGTTCAATGCATAACACAAAAGTCCAAGAGTCTAAAAATTGTGATTGTTGAAATGTGTGTGGATGTGTTGATCTTTTTATCTTATTCACTCAAGTCATACATTTTTGGGGCGTAAGCATGTCACACACCTCAGGTCACATGATGCCTGTGATTGCTATAGGCATTGCAAATCTGGACTAATCATCAAATCAAAAATTTTCGGAATAATTTCATGCCTTTTACCAAAAAGGTGTAAAAATAAAAGAAAGAAAGCCTGTTTTTGTGAAACACAAATGCCCCCAGTGGCATCTTTTAGTATAACACCATTTTCTGTTTAGTAGGTCCAAGGTCAAGGTCACGAGGTCAAAATTTTGGTATCAACAGAAAGGTCTTGTCACAAGAAATACACATATGAAATAAGAAAGCTCTATCACCTTCCATTCAAAAGTTATGCCCAATGTTAAAGTTTTTCGGACAAACAGACAAACAAACAGACAGACAGGACAAAAACTATATGCCCCCGAATCTTTGATTCCGGGGGCATAAAAAACTACATGCCCTCAAATCTTTGATTCCGGGGGCATAACAAAAACATTCCATCACAAACAATATGCCAGCAAAATCTTGGAAAATAGCAAAATAAATCTTTCATACAAACGGAAACTAAATCTATGGGGGATGCATGTTCCTAAACTAAACAACACTGAGAACATAAAAAGGAATGGAAAAAGAACATAAGAATAGATATACACAATCTGAAACGGAACTGAAATCATAAGTAGGATTGCATACAACATTCACAGTATACTAACATTGTCTCCAACGACATTTGTAATCATACTCATCCTGTGAGTGCGTCCGCACTGGATATACAAAGGAAAGTCTGGTTTAACTCATCATATTATAATGTTTAACTTACTATATCATACTGATGCTCATAGAAATTTGTGTAAAAAAGGTTGTCATATGTAAAAGACTTTGCTGAAACATTTACTATTATGCCTTCAATAAAATTTAAGAATTTTTTTTTTCTGAAATGTGTAGAAGTGTAGCATCTCATCAAAGAACATATTCTTAGGTGTTCTAAATTTGCAAAACGTTTCTTTTTCAGAAATATTTCAAGGCTGTCCATGTAATAGAGAGCACTATACTGAAAAATATATATAAAATGTTATTTAAACTCTTAATTGAGTACAAATGTATGTAATTTTTTGTTCAAAACATACTTGACAAGTGAATAAATTTTCTCAAATATATTGCAAATGCAGAGATGGTTTTATTTGAAAGAAAAACTCTGTCCGAGCGATGCTAACCTGGTTTCCTCCTGACCGGTTTTCTGCCCATACGTGGACTGCGTACCAGATCCTCCTTACTAACTAGCTGTTGTCGTAATGGAGGGGAGGGACGGAGACACGACATGGTCCAAGTGGAATGGGTCATCATGGCAGTTTTAGCCTGTGTTAGCAAACTGATGCTGGGCTGTGAAGTAAATATCTGTAACATAAGGTGACACAGAATTAATTCTTTACTTTACTGCCACAAATTACATTCTGACATTAATGCATGGTAATCTGAAATGATGTCCTAGACAAGGTTTCACCTATATAGTCTTTTACGGCCTTGACCTTTGACCTTGGTTCAAGGTCCTGACACATCCTAAGGTCCTGACACATCCTTGGGTGATTCTGTGAAACATGCAGAGTTATACCCCAGACAAGGATTTACCAATACAGTCTATTGTAACCCTTGACCTTTAACCTAAGGTCCTGACACATCCTTGGGTCCGAAGTAACAATTCCGTGAAACATGCAGAGGAAACAAAGTTATGCCCAGGACAAGGTTTTACCAAAGCAGTCTGTTGTAACCTTGACCTTTAATCTATGACATTGGTTCAAGGTCCTGACACACCCTTGGGTCCAAAATAACAATTCTATGAAATATTATTGAAATCCATGCAGAAGGGAAGAAGTTATACCCCAGACAAACCTTGGTGGACAGATAAAGTAATTGCTATATACCCCCCCCCCCCCCTCCAACAAACACCAAACACCCCCTCCCCCACCCCGTTTTTTCAGGTTCAAATAGAACTGTGTTACCTATTGCATGTTTACTTTAAATATGTGACCTTGACCTTCATTTGGCTATGAGTTTCATCATGCTTTACCATTGCTGCAAGTTTGATGGAAGTATTATGTATATCAACCAAATTACATGTATAGCCATTATGTGAAAGTGTGTCTACCGGTCAGATGGACAGACAGACATACGTTAGACAGTGGTTCCTATATGCTGACACAAACACTTTTTAATACACACCTGTAAACTCTGAGGTTTGGTTGTGCCTGAGATCTGAGTTACATTAACTTGTTGTGATAGAGAATCTATCCAGGCTACAGCCTCTGTTCTAGTGCCACAGGTTACTGTTATTTTTTCTATCATATTCCCTAGAAGATGAAATAAAAATGAACAATATCAGGAAAAGAACTAGAGAATTTATACTCACACAGTAAATGGAAAGCCAATAGAAAACTTGAATTATACATACGTATTAAAGAATTACTCAACAAAACTGGATAATATGGAAAATCTCTAAGAGCTCCTCCTGGTAGTATACATGTAGGTAAAAAAAAGTTTTGAGTAATCATTTAGAAACTAATAGTAGAAATCTGCCTTTTTCCTATAAGTGACCATGGCTTTTTCTTATGAGGATGCTTGACATATTGACCACAAAATTAATAGTTTCTTTCCCCAATGATAAGTGTAACTTAACCTGATCTAGATAGATCTAGAGTTATTATTATGGACCTGAAAGCATGACAAAACACAAGGACGACAGAATGAAGTAAACTACCAAGACAATTACATGGCAGTGGTATTAAAAGTAACAATATGGTCTAATTTACTAATACATACCTGAAATTTCAAAAGAGTTGTCTTGTTCCCCCTCCTCACCTTCACAGAGACATACATTCATACCACTTAGTGGCAACTGGCCCTGAAGTAATAAATACATTTTGTATTTTCTTTTAATTCAATACATGTATTTCTTTCAATCGAAAATTATTTATCACCGTGTAGCTAGAATAATTTGAAAAATAATGATAAGTCAACCAAGTACATGTACAAGTATTTCAATCAAAGTGTAAAGTTGTAAGACACATGTAGCATTAAACTTTATGTATATACTTTTTACATATGATGAACAATTTTACATTGAATTTTAAATTTCAAATTATATGGTATAGGACTGACCTCATACTGATAACCACTGAGTCTTGGACTCATAGACAACATCACAAGTACGCTTGGGAACAACACGAATATACGATCAAATTTATCTCCGGCTAACGTCTGGACTTGCACCTGAGATAAGTGAATCACCTCCCCTAGTTTGGCGATTTCCTGTAAAATTAAAATTGAGAAGTCCTGTACTTATTTTTTTTTAAATGATGTAAGAGTCAGAGATACTAGGGCAGCAGTAAAAACCCCATTCATAATGAATTCTGGCCACTTTTATCATATGATTTCACTAAATTAAATGAGTATGGTATATTTTCACATCCGAAGCTGCTTCTAAGTCTGATGTACTAATAAGTATTTTTTCATATTAAAAACACCACAGACATGTATACAATACACAGACAAGGATATTTTTTATATATAAACACAGAACATTGAAGAGTATATGTCGGCCGACCCTTGGTCATAGCAAGGCTTGAACCAGCAACCTTGAGATTACTGGCCGGACGCCTATCCGCTGGACCATGGCGCCGACTGTACCAATAAGTATCAATTTACATGTATAATCAGAAATTTTCCCATATCCAACGTAATAGTGGATGGTTAGACAAAGGAGTGTACATAATCTACAAACAGACAGTGATGATTAGGGTGTTCTTACAGTATCAAACAGCATACAGTGACTTTCTTCTACAGGTATCATAAACAAATACCATAAAGTATTGACAAGGGCTACGGTAACTAGCTTACCTCCCCCTCCCAGCCCTTTATTGCACTTGTTAATATTTCATATTCCATCTCTTTGGTCTTTCTAATTTCCATACATGCATTCTGAAAGGTAAACAAAAAGAAAAATTCTATAATTCAAACCAAAACCGAGTATGTGAGGATTTTTAGTATTAAAGATGACTTTAAAACAAAAACAAATGTGACTAAAAGATATGGAAATCACAACCTTGTACATACACACATAGTCATCATACAAACCTTAGAATAAGCTTTTTGAAATACTACAGTTTCATTCTTGTGACAAATAAAGTAATGATGAAAATAAGAAAGGATAAATTCAGTCTTCCTTTTAAATATTCAACGTTTTATTATGAATTTGCATGTACACAAGATAATGATCCAAGAATGGAAAAAAAAAACTTTTCTTTGCCTGAATCCATATGGATATTTTCACACTTTTACGAAGTTTGGCCACTTAAAAATAGTGATGAATTTTTGTTCTAATAGTCATATACATAACACAAGGTATGAATAACTGCCAAATTTTGACTCCAAAATGATTGATAATTGCTGTTGACATATACAAAAGAAAAGGAAAAAAACCTGACTAACAAAAATAAAACCCGTGTATCCCAATCCATACAAAAATTGTCTCTACATTTTACTATGTCTACCAATATGAGTATTATGGAAAATTAAAATTTAACATTCAAAAGACTTACAGCAATGTCCCTGTACACAGCTATTGCACGCTGAGTATCACCTCGATCTACGTGGCTCTCCTGACGGGGAAAAATTATATTGACATACAGAACTCATACATCTGATAAAATGTGATAAGTGAGATGCGAGAAATTGCAGACAATTTTTTTTTTGCCATACATAAGTATTGAATATAAACATTGCATAACTGCGCTCAGGTTTTGTATGATTAAATTTGAGAAGGCTGAGACCCTCTATCAGCTTCCTCAGGATTGTAAACTAACGCACGTTCTTCAAAAGATGCCAGAAACACTTTCAGTACATGAACATTAAAAAAAATTAAGAATCACTCAAGCATGAAATAGAAGACTTTTAAAGTTATTTTTGCTTACTGTGAATTATGTGTGAAAATTTTAAGTTGTCAAGTAAGATTTTTATTGGCATTTTTAAATGACAAGGATAAATTAGGATTGAAAGTTATGTTGAGTGCAATTCTTGAACCAAGTTGTTATACAAGGCAGCATGATGTCTTCATGGTCATTATTACAACTTGTTTGGAGTAATTTAATAATTTGGATCTCCATGGAAAGATACATTAAATGCTGTACATGTATTTAATGACACAAAATACTGAATTCTAAAAACATGCACTTGGTTTTGAAAATATTCAACAATACCCTGAAACTTCATTCATTCAAGAGTGAGTCAATCCCAATTCTATCAAGTATGGACGTTATAAATGTACATTTACGCATGAAGAAGTGATGGACAGACAATGTAATACCATAGTAGGTCCGACTAAATGTCTTTTTACTGGATTATCTATTTTCTTGATGGATGATGTTACATTCTTTCAGAACTTCAAATTGTTATTGGATTATTTGTGTTTCTTTTTTCAATATAACAGATGAAAATGTGCATATTAATTGATAAGATACTTTAGGTGATTGAAAACTGATAATTGGTACTTATTACATTGTGAAGTAATCGTGATAATTTTTAATGGGGTCCAGAACAGTATCCAAAAGAATCCCATCGGAAAGCTCTGGATCAATTATGACGTCACAATAGAAAAGGCGATATTGGCGCGTTTTTCACAAGAACGTCAGGATTAGGTAACGTAGAAATAAGGGGGAGGGGGTAACAAAATCACTATAAGTATAACTTAAAAACTGACGGTCAAATTTCAATAGGAATTTTTTCGGTGTTTGACTTGATATATGAAGAAGATAATATCAAGTTTTTAAGGAAAATACATGAACAGACTTTATTATAAAAAATAGCAATCCAAGGAATGCTTGTGTCGCCTGCGAAGCGGTTTGATTATTATTCTAGAAAGTGGAACAAAATTATTGGTATCAGTAGAAAAGTCTTGTCAAATGAAATTCATTTGAAATATCAGACCTCTTAATTACAAATTATCATTTCATCTTATCTCATTTTATCATGGTCATTCTCAAATTTTCAGAAATGAGTGTCAATCATCTAGGTCAAGGTCACTACGTAAAAATTGGTTACAAAAAGGTGTCATCATAAGAAATATTTAAGACCTATCACCTACCAGTTAAAAGATATATACAACCATAGAAAAGAAGGTCAAATAGCTAGTTAAAGGTCAAAAGGTAAAAAATTATGGTATGTGTAGAATGGCATTGTTACAAGAAAAATACATGTGAAATATCAAAGCCCTATCACCTACCAATCAAAAGATATAGCCAATATTACTTTTCTTGAAAAGTAGGTCAAATATCTAGATCAAGGTCAAATATTAAGGTCTGTGTAGAAAGGTCTTGTCACAAGGAATACACATGTGAAATACCAAAGCCCTATCACTTACCAATCAAAAGATATATCCATTCTTAATTTTTTGGAAAAGTAGGTCAAATATGTAGGTCAAGGTCAATAGGTCAAAAATTATGGTATGTGTAGGAAGGTTCTGTCACAAGGAATACACATGTGAAATATCAAAGCCCTATCACTTACCAATCAAAAGATATAGCGAATCTTATCTTTTTTTCAAAAGTAGGTCAAATATCTAGATCAAGGTCACAAGGTCAAAAATTATGGTATGTGTAGAAAGGTCTTGCCACAAGGATTGCACATGTGAAATATCAAAGTCCTAACACTTACCAATCAAAAGATATATCCATTCTTAATTTTTTTGAAAAGTAGGTCAAATATGTAGGTCAAGGTCACTAGGTCAAAAATTATGGTATGTGTAAGAAGGTCTTGTCACAAGGAATACACCTGTGAAATATCAAAGCCCTATCACTTACCAATCAAAAGTTATGGGCTGTGACACCCAAAGTGTGACAGACAGACAGACGGACGGACTGACAGACGGACGGACGGACAGACGGACAGACGGACAACGGACAAAGTGATCCCTAAGTGTCGCTGTGCTTCGCAGGCGACACAAAAATTAGCTACTCAAAGACGTTTTGAAAATAGACATAAATTTATCTCCTTTCGACAATTTCTTTTAAAAGTCTTAGTGATCATTTATAATTCTATACATATCCGATTGCCCACATCATATCTAAATGAAAAATACAGAACTTGTTAATATTCTGCCTCTACAGAAGATTTGTAACTGTTTTTCATTACCTAAAGTGTGTTAATTTTAACATCACATTTACGGCCAATTTTGGGGCTTTCAATGGGTATATCTGTACGTTCGTAGCTTCAAAACTAACGGTAAAAAATTGATGAAACTTTGCATGTAGAAAAAGTATGTTTCAATTATTAACATTTATAATTTTTAGGAAAATTAAATGATAGGATCAAATTCAGTCTGGCTGTCCTGGACCTCCTTAAATCATACTCATGTAATTCTTAGAATATTATGAATCAGTTTGTCAAAACTACATAGTGATAACTGATGAATGACAAAACTCTGATACCTTAAACATTCACAAGCGAAACATATATACAAATGGCTTACCTCTACATGCCTCTCCAGTTCCTTCAGTAAGCTGGGGTATTTATCCAGCCGTGTGAATGGTTTATATAGATTTGTGGTCAGGGTCATAGCTCCCTTACTTACACCAAGACTATCCATAAACTTGTTTAAATCATCTCTGCACAAATGTAAACAAATATGTATAATTTGGCATCATATCTATAATAAATCAGTTAATTCTGTAGTTAGATACTTATTTTGATATCAGGCTTTTCTATGTACCTTGTTAATAAGTTGAGAATTTATGGCGGGAATTGCAAGAAAAGATGCAGATTTTTGGACGTTTTCTTTTTATCACAATTCTTGAAGATTGGGTGGAACAAAGAACGCATTCACTCTGCTGCAGAAATAGATTTTTTAAACATAAACATTTCTGAAGAAATCCACTTGAAATTCTATATACTTTACTTGCATTGGAAGGCTGTGGTTTTGTTTTGTTACATAAAATTTATTTGCAAATGACTCAAATTGTCAAAATAGGTATACATGAGGGTACTTTGTAAATCACTGTAAAATTAAATTCATATCAATCTTATGAAAAGGAGCGCATTTCTTGCCAACTTCATGAATTTTACTTTTTATATACACTGCCATCCATAAATTTCTGTTCATGTTGCTGTTAGAACACAGTTTCGAATCCATTGCTGTATAATTCTGAAGATGAACCTTATAGAAATCATTTGTAAAAAACTTGACCAAAATATTTGCATTTTTTGAATTCTTATGTTTTTGGCCAGATTGCAAAGCAATTCCGGCCTATAGATTGACGATGTCCATCCATCCGTCCGTCCGTCCGTCTGTCTGTCTGTCTGTCCGTCCGTCCGTCTGCCGTCAACAATTTGGTTAAAGTTTCTGGTTGAGGCAAAATCTAAGGAACTATATGCAGTAGAAACTTTATATCATACATGAAGCTTGCCCATGACAAGAACTTTCACTTTATGCCATAACATTTGACCTAGTGACCTTGACCTTTGACCTAGTTAAAGATTTTGGTTGAAGTTTCTGGTTGAGGTAAAATCTAAGTAACTATATGCAGTAGAAACTTTATATCATACATGAAGCTTGCCCATCACAAGACCTTTCAATTTATGCCCTAACATTTGACCTAGTGACCTTGACCTTGGACTTTGACCTACTCAAAGATTTTGGTTAAAGTTCCTGGTTTAAGCAAAATCTATGGAACTGTATGCAGTAGAAACTTTATATTACATTTGTATACATGAAGCTTGCCCATGACAAGACCTTTCAATTTATGCGGTAACATTTGACCTAGTGACCTTGACCTTGGACTTTGACCTACTCAAAGATTTTGGTTAAAGTTCCTGGTTTAAGCAAAATCTATGGAACTGTATTCAGTAGAAACTTTATATTATACATGAAGCTTGCCCATCACAAGACCTTTCAATTTAATATGCAGTAACATTTGACCTAGTGACCTTGACCTTGGACTTTGACCTACTCAAAGATTTTGGTTAAAGTTCCTGGTTTAAGCAAAATCTATGGAACTGTATGTAGTAGAAACTTTATATTATACATGAAGCTTGCCCATGACAAGACCTTTCAATTTATGTGGTAACATTTGACCTTGTGATCTTGACCTTGGACTTTGACCTAGTTAAGGATTTTGGTTAAAGTTCCTGGTTTAAGCAAAATCTATGGAACTGTGTGCAGTAGAAACTTTATTTTATACATGTAGGTTGCCTCTGACAAAACCTTTCAATTTATGCTGTATTATTTGACCTATTGACCTTGACCAAGTTAGTGACAAAAACTGACTTTGCAATCCGGCCATACCGTCTTTAGCGGTGTTTTATTTTAATATAAAAATAAAACACCTCTAAAGACAATATGGCCGGATTGCAAAGTAAGTTTTTGTCACAAACTGGGTCAAGGTCAGTAGGTCAAATAATACAGCATAAATTGAAAGGTTTTGTCAGAGGCAACCTACATGTATAATATAAAGTTTCTACTGCATACAGTTCCATAGATTTTGCTTAAACCAGGAACTTTAACCAAAATCCTTAACTAGGTCAAAGTCCGAGGTCAAGGTCACTAGGTCAAATGTTACGGCATAAATTGAAAGGTCTTGTCATGGGCGAGCTTCATTAATAATATAAAGTTTCTACTGCATACAGTATAATAGATTTTGCTTAAACCAGGAACTTTAACCAAAATCTTTGAGTAGGTCAAAGTCCAAGGTCAAGGTCACTAGGTCAAATGTTACGGCATAAATTGAAAGGTCTTGTCATGGGCAAGCTTCATGTATAATATAAAGTTTCTAGTGCATATATTTACTTAGATTTTGCCTCAACCAGAAACTTTAACCAAAATCTTTAACTAGGTCAAAGTCCAAGGTCAAGGTCACTAGGTCAAATGTTATGGCATAAATTGAAAGGTCTTGTCATGGGCATGCTTCATGTATAATATAAAGTTTCTACTGCATATAGTTCCTTAGATTTTGCCTCAACCAGAAACCTTAACCAAAATGTTGACGGCAGACGGACGGACAGACGGACAGACAGACAGACGGACGGACGGACATCGTCAATCTATAGACCGGAATTGCTTTGCAATCCGGCCAATGACAATTTTTGGAAAAAAAAATTGTTCTGATGAAAAAAGTTTATATGTCCATTTTCATTATCACAATTCATAATTTTGAAATATGTGAAGTCAATCATTATGGATCTTTGAAGTTCAGAATGGAATAAAGCCTGTGTTTGTGAAAATCGAATGCCCCTGGTGGCATCTTTGTTAGCATAAACTTCATTTTCTGTTAAGTATGTGAAAGGTCAACAATTTTGGAATCAATGGAAAGGTCTTGTCACAAGGAATACACATGTGAAATATGAAAGCCCAATCACTTAACAATCAAAAGTTATTCCCAATATCAAAGGTTTTGAAAAGTAGGTCAAAGATCAAGGTCAAGGTCATGAGGTCAAAAATTTTAGTATCAATGAAAAGTTCTTGTCACAAGGAATACACATGTGAAATATGAAAGCCCAATCACTTACCATTCAAAAGTTATTCCCAATATCAAAGGTTTTGAAAACTAGGTCAAAGATCAAGGTCAAGGTCATGAGGTCAAAAATTTTAGTATCAATGAAAAGGTCTTGTCACAAGGAACACACATGTGAAATATGAAAGCCCTATCACTTAACAATTCAAAAGTTATGCCCAATGTTAAAGTTTTTGAAAAGTAGGTCACGAGGTCAAAAATTTTGGTATCAATGGAAAGGTCTTGTTGCAAGAAATTACACATGTGAATTATGAAAGCTCTATCACCTTCCATTCAAAAGTTATGCCCAATGTTAAAGTTTTTCAGATAAACAGATTAAAAACTATATGCTCCCGAATCTGATTCCGGGGGCATAAAAATTTGGATAAACTTATAAAGAATTTAGAATGATTTCCTTGTTTGTATAGTTATTTATTGATGGCAGTGTATACCTACATGTACATGTATTCTCTGACAGCATGCACCATTACATACACAATATGTAAGCAAGTAAAACCTATTTTCTCACAGCTTTATGTTTTTTTTTAACATACCTTTTATTTTGTAGAATAGCTGCTGCCCGTGGATGGTTGGCAGAGTAAGCCATATATAACTCCTTAAGACGGGGGGCATGCTTCATAAAGATGCCACCCACTCGCCTCTGATAGGGGGGCTGCCTGTAACAAAGAGCATCACAATGATTTATGTACTTTATAATCTAATTTTCAATGGAGAATATCCATTCTGTTAACAAATTTATACATTGACTCCACATGGTCTGGGCTGAAAAGTAGTGGAATATTAATGATTAAGTTTGATTTTTATTAATTATAACAATATGTTTATTTTTCGGCAAGCACTGGTTTTCTAGTTCAAGTGAAATTTAAAGGTTTCTTTCATGTTCTTTTTCTCTTCTACATTCTCATTCTATTTTTCTCTTGATTCATTTAGTACACAACAGATCATGATGGTGGCCCTTGGAAATGTGGAAAACTGTTCTGATTACACGTTTTTTTTTTATCATTTTGCTATTTTTGATAATTATCAAAAACAAATAATTCATAAATACAAACAATTGGTATGGCATGACTGGTGCTTTAACAACATGCGAGTCATTCTCGGTGAACATAACTCCCATTTTATTACCAACCCAAGTATTCTTTTTGTATAAAGACAAGACACAAAGCTCTGTCTGCAAGGAAAGATGAATGAACGCCACATCTGATGAAAATACGTTGAAAGACATCTGCATGTTGTGCAACGCGCAGTGAAGAAAACAGCCAGATATTTGACTGAAATAATAATCAGATTCCTGTTTCCTGCTCCCAATTATCGGAAACATTATGTCAGCTTCCATTTATCTTGTAATGTTAATGACCTTGCGCCTACGTCACTTAGTTTTAATGGATTTAACAGATGTTTCTTAATTTCTCCAATTTGTAGGTTGAATTCCTGTTTTTGTCTACATCATTCAAAATTCAAAAGTTCAATCTTCTCTTTCTTATGCTTACAATTGCAATTTACAAAAAGATAAATTCAAGAAATACACATAAAAATCTAGGCTCCAGAATGAAACTCTCAAGGCCTCATTAAATAAAGTTTTTTCTTATCCAATTTTGATGTGTGGGTATCAACCAATAACTCTTATGATTCTTCTTTTTCCCTCTATCTATCTATTTTCATTTTATTTGATATTTGTCTAAAATCTCCTCTTGAATTCTAACAATGATTTTGCCACAATTTATACAGAATAATTGTAATATTAAATCTGTGATATTCAAGTACTTCTTCAGAATCTGTATAATGTACTTAATTAGGACTTTCTACCAACTTAACTAAACTGAAAATAGAAAGACCTACGACTGGGAATTTTACAAAGTCTTCCTTGTTAAGTCTCTGTGATAACTCTAAAGTCTGACTTGATCATTGATATCGATCAGAGGAAATTCTTCCTGTACATCACTATCTAAGTGTGCATCTAGGAAGACCTATTTTCTTGAAGCTTCCTTTACATTTAGCTTCATTTCTAATTTTCATTCGAATTCACTCTGTAGAAGGACTTGTAATGTTAAGAGCCGTAATCTGCCACACTAGCTCAACGAGTATGAATAAACATAGGGTAATCAAAGATTACATAGCTCGCCTATACAGGTTTTTGTCAGAAACCAGGTTAAAGTTTTTGATAAGTAGGTCAAAGTCCAAGGTCAAGGTCACTAGGTCAAAGGTCATGGTCTCAAATGAAAGGTCTCGTCACAAGGTATCTATATGTGAAATATCAAAGCCCTACCCTTTATAGTTCAAGAGATATAGCCCAGGTTTAAGTTTTGTCTACGGACGATGACAATGACGACGACGACGCCGAGGGTATGGCATTAGCTCTCTGGACTTTTTCGTCCCGGCGAGCTAAAAATGTGTCCTGTACATGAAATTATTTCATTTCAAGAGTCTTTGATCAAATATTAGTTTTGTTTACATAAATATCATGAATGTGAGAAATAACCTATATTTTAATGTAGAAGTGAGGGTGGTTTTTTTTTTTATTTAAATGTATATAAACAATATGAGTGATATGTTGAAAATTTTCTAACAATTGGTCACTTTTGTTGAACTAAATGTTAAAATGAAATACAATGAAAAGATTCGATAAGATGTATCATGCTAAAACATGATTTTCTCCAAATATAATATTTCTGATTTATCAGGCTGTAAGCATGTGGCCAAAGATATATAATCAAACACTCACTCTCACTTTCATTGTACAATTAACAATGCCACCGTTATAAAACTAGTTTGATTCAGCTATTTTTCCAGTATATGAAAGGATATTTCTTTAACATTTATCATAATTACATTTTCTAAATGCTTTGTGAATGTTACCGAGAAGTTTTGAGCATTTCTCCATGATTTACTGGTACTACGGTCGTCAATGCTAAATGTTAACTTTTATTGCAAGTGATTGTTGAATTATCATTGATGCCAATGAGTAAAATAAAGGAGTTTGTTAGTGAAAAAGTAAACCACAACGAATATTTTTTGTTGAAAATTGATTAATTTGAAACTATCAATAAAGAAGTTGATTATTTGCCGAAAGCGAATAAAATGCCAAGTACTCTGTTAATTTCAAATCTTTCCTGCACCTCTTCCCGTCCAATCACATTTTGGTAATTTGACCATTGTTCCATCCTTTGAAACACAACTCCGCTTTTACAGTAAAATACATCTGAGGTAGAAGTGGTAAGGTGTTTCAAGGGGGGGGGGCAATATTTTATGAAACTTTTCCATTTTTCATTTATTTTTAAACAAAATAAGAAAATTTATACTCATATATCTCTCCATTGGAGAAATTTTATGAAAAATTTACGAAGAGGTTTATTAATCTTTTAAGAAATTTCACCAACTTGATTCAAGAAATAAATTACTTTGAAATCATTATTTTTGGGGAGATTTTACGCCTTATCCTTGCAGGTCATTTTCATCTCTTCAAGTAAATTTGTTTCTATCATTTGACAATGATATACTTGATCATGTTGAGCGTGAGGACATCACTACCTTGACCCTCTACTGATTACTCCATATACCAAGAAAATACACATCAACAATAACCTTCAATTTTGTAAATTCAGTAAATTTGCTAAGACACAATTTCTATTTTCAGTCATTTTGCAGACAATGGTTTGATGATCTCTGAGAACTAATTGGTTTTGCAGACACAAAAACAGCATGTACATGCCACTGCATGAGGTACATATACATTTTACAAAGAAAGCATCCACACATATGTTTTATTAAGTTGCACCATTCAGCTTTAAATTAAATCGTTACCTCAAACATTTGTTCATCCTTTAATCACTAACATGTGAGAGCGTTTGTCTATTTACAAATGTGTTGGTGCAAATAGACTGAAGTTTTGAAGATGAGCCAAAAAGATTGAAGCTTTTAATGATTTCAAACATGCAGTTCAAAAGCAGGTTTCTTAACACGTCATCCTGCATCCTGCAATTTTTGTAACAAATAACCGACCAGATATCGAAGTGAAAACGGAGATGCCAAACACATAATCATAGAATCATTACCAAGTCTATGATTATTTTGTTGCCTAATTTACACAGAACATTATCAGGAACGGAGATAATCAACGGGAAATACTACTACATCAATTGCTTCAAGGAAATTACGAAGAAAAGATTTAGTATTACTGCTGTGATTCAATAGTAACAGATAAGAAGACTTCCTCTATAATCTAATTCTATACATCGCTCCCTTGAAGTATCTATGTATGTGTGTTTATACAGCCTACTTCAAGATTGAGGTAAATTGTCTCTTCCTTTCAAAATGCTGTTTCTGAGAGAGAAGGAAAACATTCCTTTAAACATACTTTCTAAGAAAAACTACATAGAAATAATCCAACAATCCATGAAGGAATATGTGTTGTATAAATATACATAACTATTTATTTTATAGTGCACAATGGTGTTACACATGAATAAAGTACACCTGACACTGTAAATGATCCCAACAGTCATTCACTTTTTCGCGCCGTAATCTAATGGTAAGGGTTTGGTACTCATACAGTACATATCAAATCCAAACTATTTGTGAGAGCCTCAAGCAGAGTCAACTTTTTTCTGCACAGAGGACCAAGAGTCTTAGATTTTTTGGTAGTTTTTTCATCCATTGGACGTCTGCTTGCATCATCCAAGAAGGTGTGACAGAGAAAGAAGGAGCATTTTCATGAGATAGAAAAGTAAAATTTCCTCTATGATGTCAAAATTAAAGAAACATCATTGGTGTATAGTCTGTAATTGTTCAATCTGTTATTTTGATGGAATAAAATAACGTAGCAAGCAGGTAACAAAAAAGTTTGAATGACTACATAAATAGTCCTAATCCAGATAATACGACTTACTTCATACAATCCTCCAGGGATGAAAGGAAGCTGTTCTGGAATGTAACAATCTCCTCAAGATTTCCTACCAACTGTGTGTACTCTGCCGAACTCAAACTATCAATAAAACAGGATTGAATAATATATATCAACAGAAAGCTAAGATGTGATAGTGTACTTATTTAACCACAGCCATATTTTTACAAAGAGAAGCAAAAGAGGGACAGATTGACAAATCAGTGTTATTAAAAATTTCCATGCATACATGTACTTATTCTCTGTAATTTAATATAGATAATCACAAGTACTTGAAAAAGAACAACTTGACAGCATTAAATCCACAAAACTATTAATCTAACAAAAATATGTACATGTATATCTGTAATTGACAATTTTCAAATTCAGATTATAGAGGAAAAAGAGTACATAAAGTAAAGTTTCAATACCAAACAAGGGATCTCCTAACATACAATTTGCAATTTACATGGTTTTATGAACTGAAATCAAGGTCATCATACATGTACATGTACATGTAGACTGATGTAGTATTGGATCATAGTCAGTAGTTTCATACTAGAATTATACTCACATGCTAGAACTATGGATAGGCTGTATGTAAGTTTGTAATACTGTGGTCAACTCTTGGACATGAGTCTTCTCTGTATCTATCACATTTTGTAACACCTGAAAAATCAATCCAATCCATAAACTAATCATCACAATTTGAAGACATTTTCCTATCTCAGCTCAAAACAGATGTCTAAAATGCTGTCAGTGCCAGAAAAAATTCCTATATCTATGATAAGTACATTTCTAAATGATCAGAACTGCTGTACTTACCACATTATGGTAATATTGCATGCTTTCCCGTTTGTAGGCCTGTACATCCGAGCCCTTAACAGCACCTGATGATCGCTTTCCTCCTGGAATCTCGGTGGAGACTATATCTGTAATGGAAAATAATCATGTTTACCAAAATAAACAACTGACCAGCTGCAGCCCTTTTCTAAAAAAAATCTTACAAAAAATGTAAGGAATTTCAGAAAGATTTGATTGCTTAGTTCTTCTTATAAACTAATGAAAATTTCAATGTTTTGTTTCTGTATCTATATTCAGTTTGTAGAGATGAAATTTAAAACATAATACAATCTACATGGAAAAACTTACTAACCTTTTATTTGATGACAAAAGTTATAAAAGTTCCTGATTTTCTTTGTTAGAATTTTGTAAAAACCAGAAGTCTCTGATGAGACTGAAGCTCTCCTGGTTGTTTGCTTAAATTAATCTAAGTGACACACCCACTTTCCTAGACCCTGGGGATCAGGGACTAAAACAAAATACAAGACCAGAAAATGATTTATGTAATGGAAAAAGAATTAATCTCTACCACTTATACTTTCTGAGAATTGGTGCTCATAAGATTATGTTATATAGATTATATAGGAGAAAATGACCACACCCATTTCCAAGACCCTGGGGGTCAGGGATTCAAATGAAATACAAGGTGCACATCTAGACCAAAGACTGAGAATAATGCAAAAACAATTATCTTTCTATCAATTATACTTTCTGAGAATTGGTGCTCACAAGATTACTTAGAGTTATATAGGAGAAAATGACCATGGCCATTTTCCAAGACCCTGGGGGTCAGGGGCTCAAACAAAATATCAGGTACACATCTAGACCACAATCTGAGGATAATGCTAAAAAGAATTATCTCTTTATCAATTATACTTTCTGAGAATTGGTGTTCATAAGATTACAGAGTTATATAGGAGAAAATTAACACGCCCATTTTCCAAGACCTTTGGGGTCAAGGGCTCAAACAAAATATCAGGTGCACATCTAGACCAAAGACTGAGAATAATGCAAAAACAATTATCTTTCTATCAATTATTCTTTCTGAGAATTGGTGCTCACAAGATTACTTACAAGGTAGAGTTATATAGGAGAAAATGACCATGGCCATTTTCCAAGACCCTGGGGGTCAGGGGCTCAAACAAAATATCAGGAACACATCTAGACCACAATCTGAGGATAATGCTAAAAAGAATTATCTCTCTATCAATTGTACTTTCTGAGAATTTGTGTTCATAAGATTACAGTTATATAGGAGAAATTAACACGCCCATTTTCCAAGACCCTGGGGGTCAGGGATTCAAATAAAATACAAGGTGCACATCTAGACCAAAGACTGAGAATAATGCAAAAACAATTATCTTTCTATCAATTATACTTTCTGAGAATTGGTGCTCACAAGATTACTTAGAGTTATATAGGAGAAAATGACCATGGCCATTTTCCAAGACCCTGGGGGTCAGGGGCTCAAACAAAATATCAGGTACACATCTAGACCACAATCTGAGGATAATGCTAAAAAGAATTATCTCTCTATCAATTATACTTTCTGAGAATTGGTGTTCATAAGATTACAGAGTTATATAGGAGAAAATTAACACGCCCATTTTCCAAGACCTTTGGGGTCAAGGGCTCAAACAAAATATCAGGTGCACATCTAGACCAAAGACTGAGAATAATGCAAAAACAATTATCTTTCTATCAATTATTCTTTCTGAGAATTGGTGCTCACAAGATTACTTACAAGGTAGAGTTATATAGGAGAAAATGACCATGGCCATTTTCCAAGACCCTGGGGGTCAGGGGCTCAAACAAAATATCAGGAACACATCTAGACCACAATCTGAGGATAATGCTAAAAAGAATTATCTCTCTATCAATTGTACTTTCTGAGAATTTGTGTTCATAAGATTACAGTTATATAGGAGAAATTAACACGCCCATTTTCCAAGACCCTGGGGGTCAGGGATTCAAATAAAATACAAGGTGCACATCTAGACCAAAGACTGAGAATAATGCAAAAACAATTATCTTTCTATCAATTATACTTTCTGAGAATTGGTGCTCACAAGATTACTTAGAGTTATATAGGAGAAAATGACCATGGCCATTTTCCAAGACCCTGGGGGTCAGGGGCTCAAACAAAATATCAGGTACACATCTAGACCACAATCTGTGGATAATGCTAAAAAGAATTATCTCTCTATCAATTATACTTTCTGAGAATTGGTGTTCATAAGATTACAGAGTTATATAGGAGAAAATTAACACGCCCATTTTCCAAGACCTTTGGGGTCAAGGGCTCAAACAAAATATCAGGTGCACATCTAGACCAAAGACTGAGAATAATGCAAAAACAATTATCTTTCTATCAATTATTCTTTCTGAGAATTGGTGCTCACAAGATTACTTACAAGGTAGAGTTATATAGGAGAAAATGACCATGGCCATTTTCCAAGACCCTGGGGGTCAGGGGCTCAAACAAAATATCAGGAACACATCTAGACCACAATCTGAGGATAATGCTAAAAAGAATTATCTCTCTATCAATTGTACTTTCTGAGAATTTGTGTTCATAAGATTACAGTTATATAGGAGAAATTAACACGCCCATTTTCCAAGACCCTGGGGGTCAGGGATTCAAATAAAATACAAGGTGCACATCTAGACCAAAGACTGAGAATAATGCAAAAACAATTATCTTTCTATCAATTATACTTTCTGAGAATTGGTGCTCACAAGATTACTTAGAGTTATATAGGAGAAAATGACCATGGCCATTTTCCAAGACCCTGGGGGTCAGGGGCTCAAACAAAATATCAGGTACACATCTAGACCACAATCTGAGGATAATGCTAAAAAGAATTATCTCTCTATCAATTATACTTTCTGAGAATTGGTGTTCATAAGATTACAGAGTTATATAGGAGAAAATTAACACGCCCATTTTCCAAGACCTTTGGGGTCAAGGGCTCAAACAAAATATCAGGTGCACATCTAGACCAAAGACTGAGAATAATGCAAAAACAATTATCTTTCTATCAATTATTCTTTCTGAGAATTGGTGCTCACAAGATTACTTACAAGGTAGAGTTATATAGGAGAAAATGACCATGGCCATTTTCCAAGACCCTGGGGGTCAGGGGCTCAAACAAAATATCAGGAACACATCTAGACCACAATCTGAGGATAATGCTAAAAAGAATTATCTCTCTATCAATTGTACTTTCTGAGAATTTGTGTTCATAAGATTACAGAGTTATATAGGAGAAATTAACACGCCCATTTTCCAAGACCTTTGGGGTCAAGGGCTCAAACAAAATATCAGGTGCACAACAAGACCACAGACTGATAATAATGCAAAAACAATTATCTTTCTATCAATTATACTTTCTGAGAATTGGTGCTCACAAGATTACATAGTTATAAAGAAGAAATTTTCCAAGACCCTGGGGGTCAGGGGCTCAAACAAAATATCAGGTGCACAACTAGACCACAGACCCATTATAATGCAAAAAGAATTTATTTTGTACTATTCACAGATTCAGAGGATTTGCGCTCACAAGAAAAGTGTAACGGACGGACGGACGGTCAGTCGGACAGACAGACAGATGGCCAGAGGGCGATCGCATAAGCTCGACTAATCTTTCACCAGTAGAGCTGATAACAAATTCTCATACATAAAGATAATATTTTAAAGTAAGAGCTATCAAGAATAGGCTTATGTTGTTCATTTGTTCCAGCAATTTGAAACCTAACATTCTTAAAAGGTTTAACCATCAACCCATACATGTATATGGCTGCCATCAGGTCAAAATCAAACTTGCTGAATGCCCTCTGTTTGGCAAGATATTATACAGTGGTTAGAAAGAAAATGAATTTGTTAATGTGAAATGTTCATTGACGGCAGAAAGACAGTTGCCTGACATTGGGAAACGCTAATCATTCACATCATCCAGGACTCTGACTCAAGCCAATTGTGAATATAATGGAAGTTTTATGAAAGGACATATCTCCATCTATATGTAAAGGTTTGTATTCATGCTCATGGCATAGCAGTGTTGGGTTAATTAGTTTACCTGCTCGGATTTCTTTAATATAGTTGCTAGGAAACCATCCAGTTTTGCCGTTTAATGTTCCTTCCCACCACCCTCCTTCCATAGTCTGGGTCACTGTGATGATGTCCCCCTTCATAAAACATAGCTGTAAAATAATAATGTCATTAGCTTGATATCTTCATCAGTAGTAGATTCTGAGAAGAGAATAACAAAATAGATCCTGTCATATTCATTTATAGCAGTAGTAATAAGTTTGGAATACAAAACTTTCAACTTTCTCACAAATTGACAACACAATGAAAATATCACAAGTTGAAGTGTCAAATATCATGAGATATAGCAAAAATGCATTTGCAGAAGCAGTGCAAAAACATTTTCATTTCATATGCCAGGAACAGACAAATTTCATAGAAGTGCTCTAAAAGTAATTGTTTAATGCCAAAAATCTGTCTCATAAAAAGATTAAATCATATAAAAACATGAACAGTGTGATGTATCAATGGAAAAACCGAGAGATTGCTTGTTACATGATACTTTTAATAACATGTTTTTAAGAGTCATTTCACTTTTATCTATGAATACTCTAAATTTTAGAATTCATATCTTTTCCTTTTCTCATGTCATGCACTAGAAGCAACAAACGCCTTGATTTCGTTTCCAATTCACACATTTCAAAATATTGTATGAATTTAATCCATCCATCTGAAGATTCCAATGTGAACTACTTTCTGGTATCTGATAAGGTGGAGCCAGTATTAAGGCTTTATGAGTCGTGATTCTGATGATAAAACAGAACAAAAGGAATTCTGTGAGGTCACATCACGTGCGAATCCAGGAATACAGGGAGGGTACTCACCATCATCCATACGAGACATCAAGATTTATCTAGTTACTGGTCAATGAAAATTGAAAACTATGCGCAATTTTGAGGGAGGGGGGTTAATTGACTTTGCGGGCGGTGGGGGGGGGGGGGGGGGCTATTGACTTATTCTGTCGGATTCTGGATCCGCGCGTGCTTACTATCTTAAAACAGATGTGAAACTTCAATGACGAACCCTCTGACCTCTTATCTACATTAGACGGACTCTTGTACAGAAATTTGTATCCCGAATGTCTATCAATCTATCTATCTATATCCGACATGAAGGTAGCGAGAAAAACAAACACTGGGCTAATAAAACATAGGGAAGGACGGTTGTTTATCCCATCAGTATCTCATGCTTTACTTACATGGGTTAACAGAGAATCTATCTCATTCTTTCAGACAGGTGTAATGTATTTCACCTGGTTTTGCCATTATGAACAGAGAACCGCGGGGGGATAGGCCTTCATAAACAATTATAGGGCTATATGATCAGGACAATGTTATTCTGTGAGCAATCACCGGGCCCGCCCCTCATTCTGACCTATTAATAAAAGGAACTTGAAGCAATAATGAGAAGTTGTACTTGAAAATCTATGATAAAGGGACTCTTGAAACACTTTTTTTAATGTCAGTACTTGTAACAGAAAGAAACTAACCTATTTGCCCCAAGACCAATATGATTTTTTTTCATTTTCACATGTCGACATTACCTTCTTTAAAATATTGAAACAATTCATTAATTAACACCCCCCCCCCCTTTTCAAACAGACAATGACGAGGCTGTACTAGATTGTTCTATCAGGGGTTTTTACCTTATACAGTATTAACATTAATGAGCATAGTATTAATATTAATGAACATTGCTGAAGCCGCCCCCCCCCCCCCCCCACACACAAACTCCAGACATGTCTCATTTTCCATAACTTTGTGTTCTCCAGGGTGTGTGGATATCGTATTATGGGTGGAACCGTGAATCTTAGAGGAATCAACATTATTTTTTTGTAGCTACCTGTTGCTTCTGTTTTGATTATTTTCGAGAACGCTGACATTTTCCTTCTGAAGTTTACATAGTGCACCATATGGAAGTGATTATGAGAGATGAAAGGTGCCGAAAGGGCAGCACGGTTAGCACAGCACGGGCGTAATACAGTTAGGATGATAAATAACGTGATAACGACCTCACAGTACGTACAATAATGTCTGTCAAGGTACAATATCATTATGATTCACTAGACAGAAAAGGGACTCTGATACTCATTATTATACATGGCATGTATATGAAATATCCCCCTTCCGGCGAGATAAAATGGGACATCGTGAAGCCATTCCTCGTCATGATCGACGATTATTTTTGTCTCTTCAAACGATAAAAAGGCACTGGTACATTATAAGTTGATTGATGCTGCGACAGCGAGATACTTGTATCACGAAATAAAAAGTGGAATTCATTCATCGATAGCCCTCATTTTATTTGACAAAAGAATTTCCTGAAACCATATATTTCCTGCAGACGAAAAAAAAAATGTCAAGTTTCACTTGTATCCCCACCCGCTTTCTTGCCAATAAGATGCCTATACAGCTTGGGTTCGTTGATCTATGAGACAAGTGACAAGATATCACAAAGACGGTCAAACACCTATTTCTCGACTATTTTCGAGGGGGGGGGGGGGGGGTACAAGTACACTGTATATACACTTACCTCATCGTTGTTAGTTCCTTTGAAGTTATGTAAAGCTTTGACCCTACGAGTATGTTGGTTTGGTTCCATGGTTTTATGTAGGTTTTTAGGTTTTGGTTTCAGTGCCGGTTTTTGAGGTATCAAATTGGCTGTGGCTACTGCCTTGACCTTAAGAGGTGGTCCTTTAATAGCCTCATAGTCGTTTTCCTTCACATCATCGAAGGATTCGTAAATAGGCTCTGAGGACTCTTGTTCGGTGAGGAATAAATCGGTGTCCTCAATATGAATCACAGTATTCCTTGGAGAAATAGACAGTTCCGAGTCCTCAGAATCCTCCGATATGTCTACAGCCTCTAAAGCATTGTCCTCACGCTCAGGTTTCTGTGTCCTCAATTCAGCCTCTTTACTTTTACTTGCTGTCCTATCCTCAAACTCCTTACTTTTACTTTGTAACCTCGCCTCCGCCTCCTTATTTTGAAACTGCTGTCCTCGTTCCTCTAAAATAGCAATAAAATCATTGATTTCATTAACAATAAGATCAAATTCCCCTGATAACTCTGAACTGGTTGTTCTTTGTCGTGTATCATGTTCCTTTGGCTTATCCATTGTATATAATGATGCCAGATAAAAGTATAAACCTCTCACAAAGCACTGAATACACAGAAAACACTAATCAGCTGTTCTCTCACTTTGGTACTTCATCTTATCACATTCCACGAAAAATTTTAATGATGTGTACAATCAAAGAGTTATGTTACACCGTATATCTCTTTGAACGAAACTTTTGCCTTGAAGCACACTTTGAAACAGCGGTTAAAATTTATTTTGGGGGCACATCTAACGGGTAAAAATTTAAAAAACAAAGAATTAAAAAAATAAAAAGTTTCTATCGCACAAATTGGTAGGAAATCTTCCTCCTGCACTCATACTATCCGAAACATGGCTGTACTAATGAGTTTCCTATGTAATGTTATTGAAACAGTGGCAACCACAGAAGTTATATTTCTCAAACACATTGCTATATGCCACTTCAGAGAATTAAAAAAGTTTCCTATGTAACCCCTAATGCAATATATCTACATTGCTGATTGGCTATCTTTCATGCTTAACGGTGATTGGGGATCTCATGAGGGGAATTCAAATTCCAATCAGAACGAAAAATTCAAAGACTTCTATCCTGATTTTTTTCTTTAAAAATTCTTCATATACTTCGGATCATCTGTATTAAAAATTGATTTCAACAAAGTCGGCACATGCACAAAAAAAAAACTCACCCCACATGTTCGTTTCAGGAATAAAGTTTCTCCTATATCCCCCTATCGTACCTTAGCCGACTCAATCAGTGGAGGGATTATAGAAGCATCTTGAAAAGCAAGACCCCCAGACTCCCCACTGCTAAAAATAGTTGCGATGCCATTATGAGATAAGAATGATAGAAGAGAGGAAGAAGACTGGGGTATGGGGATTTGTTGATGATGGAGATATCACCCGAGTACATGTGAGTAGAAATAGAGCAAACAGATAACGTATATTGTTAGTATGTACATGTACTTTTACCTATAAAATGACGTAAGTTACCTCACAGCAGGTATACGTTGTTTTATGATCACTTACATGATTGCGATGTCAAAAGATAAACAGATGTACCTGTTGACTTTTTATTTTATTATTATTTTTTTTTATTTATTTATTTTTTTGAACATTTGAAAATGAAATTTAGGCCCGACCTTATTTCACTTTTCCCCCTCTCGTTTTCGTAACTATTTGTTCTCTCCTGTGTTTTATTTTTCATTTGGTCAAGAGTTGTTTCCTAAGATTTACTTACGAGCACTGCACACAAAAAAAAAAATCAAATTTTGAAGAAAAAAAAATCTTCTCGTGTCCTTCAACTTTGACCTTCGACATAGATAAGATCATCTTGACAGACCAAAGAAACGACGATACATTATTGTGGAAGACCAAAGGATATCAATAAATGTATGAAACAGAGCGAAATAAACATAAGTGTCATTCATGGGATGTCAGCTATGTAGTTCCATTCTCTACATATACAACAAAGCACTTTATTTCGCCTTGGACTAGAATGTCGAAAACTGATTGGATAGAGCCCGTCACGTGGAAGCGGTCTATAACTCTATAGACTTTCTTATACACTGCGTATAGCCGTACACCGGATATTGGTACTATCTGTCGGCGTATTGGTACTACCGAGGCGGTAAACAAGTATGACATAGGTATTACCTTTACCATTTGACAATGATTTGTGAAGAAAATATGATCTTATATGGAGTGAACTTCAAGCAAATAATTCTGTGATGGTAAACTCAACATCGAAATCCTCAAAACAAAGGATTTGATCGGACGATAATAGTAAAATAACACAAAATTGGGTACCTGGTACACATAAAATTGCACATGTTTGAAGTTTATTTTCTTTTGAACGAAAGAAAGTACTATTGCAGATCATGATTCTGTGCACAGTCTATGTAGAAGTTCATAACTATTAAATATTAATCAAGGGTAATGTAGAAATTGCATCTATATTTTACATACGAGCTCAACAAAGAAATTGTTTGTGTACGGCATGTTATTAGCTAACTGTACGGCTAGTTGAAAACCAGGTACTAGGATTCCTTACAGATAAAATCCTCAAACTAAAGACTCATGCAGATAAACTTATAGTTTTAAATTTCTTTCTTTCTTTAAAGATGTATATACATATGCGTATGAATGCTATATACAAAATAGTTTCGGCTTTTGTGTTTGTCAAATTGACTTTCATTTCCTGATTCGAAGCAGACTCGACAATTTTCAACAAAAAGCCATCATTACCTATATTTCGCGTCGACTAGGTGATTTATCGACGAAGCACGATGCCTTATTAGTTTTGAACTTGACTTTCATTTACTGATTCGAAGCAGACTCGACAAGTTTCAACAAAAAGCCATCATTTGATATTTTTTCCAAACAATGACCCCCCCCCCCCCCCCCAATAAAAAATGAAAAAAAAAAATGCATTGAAACATTTAATTTTCATAAGTACCCCAAATTTTTTCGACATCCTCTACTGGGCAGATGGACAACATGGACAAGTTACATTATACTTAAAATTGACAAAAGGAAAAAAAGTATCCTCGTCCGGGATTCGAGCCCACTCGGAAAGGTGTAAAATAAAATTCAGATGCAAATGTGATAACCACTACACCACAGAGATTCTTCACATCATGTATATTTTACAGTCAGATTTAAAACTTACAAAAATCTGATGCATACAAAATCAAATATTTACCACTTACTTCATAATATTTTTCAAATATTTATACAGCCAATCTACTTCTGTCCTCTCGTGCGATAATATAATTACTTTTCGAACGATACTGTAGTAGAATTTAAAAGAAATTTCTAATGACAGGGGATGTTTCAAAGTTCACGGGCACATGCGGTTGCGCAAAGCGCCATCTGGTATCAAAATTGAAGTTAGCATTGACGAAGCAATAACAGCATTAAGACGAAAGGATAATGGCAGAAAGAAGGATGTCATAACGCATGGTATAATGACAGTTATGCATTGACGAAGGACAAATGTAAAATGCAGGGAAGCAAAATCACACAAAGAAGAAAGATAAAGTCAATTTGAAATGAAAGCAAGACAAATGAACATGGAATAATCAAACATTGAATGAAGCAACATATCATGAAGCATGTAAGCTTTTGACCCTAATCCCCCTCCATAAAAAATGAGCATTTCTGACAAAGTCCGAAAAGATGTCATAAACACGTCAAAAATTTAACTTCGGGCTGAAACCAAAACAACAACACTTGTTAAGACATCCTTCTAGATCATCCAGATGCTTTCGATTTGTCGATATGTACTTCTGTTCTGAAGAAGAAGTTTGTCAAAGGAGGGTACCCCCGTGACCTACTTTTGTCCGTGGTGGCGCCACCTAATGACGGAACCGGACGAAAAAAACAAAACAAAACAAAACAAAACAAAGCTTGTAGGGGACTATGAGTACTTCATTTCTACCAAGCTTCATTAAAATCCCTTCCGTGGTTCTGGATAAGATGTCCAGTTTGTATGAAAATACCCCGCTCCCTCTCTTTCTTAACATAAGAAAAAAAAATCATGAAAAATCATGAAAATAAAAATTTCAACCAAAATCAATATGAAACCACTGATTGCCTTAAATATGGCAAACATACAGTTATTGAGGGCATAAAACCACATGTTTTGGGGGTTATTCAAAGAAACAGTTATCTCTAGATCATCCTGATGCTTTCGGTTTTTCGATATGTGCTTTGGTGTGTCAAAGGAGGGTACCCCCTGACCAGCTTTTGCTTGTGGTGGCGCCACTGAACCGGACGAAGAACAACACCACCTGTAGGGAGCCATGAGTATTTCATTCCTACCAAGTTTCATCAAAATCCCTTCAGTGGGTCTTGAGAAGTCGAAAATGTGAAAAATTTACGACGGACGGACGGACGACGCCACACTATGACAATAGCTCACTTGAGCTTCGCTCAGGTGAGCTAAAACCCCTTATTGACATACAGGTGCTGCTTTCCACATGCAGCGGCGGATTCAAGGGGATGACGTAGGGGGCGCCCCCCCCCCCCTAAAATTTGCAAATCATGGGTAAAACGATCATTTTCCTTAAAAAAAGAGTAAATATTGGTAAATATTTACTACCTGTCAGATAATATAATTGTCTTCATCAATTTCAATTCTTTAATCAATTTCAGTCACGAGAATGGGTTCGAAAAGGCTGAAATGCGTTAGCATCCGGGAGGCTTCGCCCCCCTGATCATCCTACCAGACCCCTCGCCGTTTTACGCCCCCTCTAACTCAAAGCTAGATCCGTCACTGACATGTGTCATAACGCCGCTATCATACATTTATGTATGTGCACCACAGGGCTGTCCTTCTCTTTTATTATAAATATTTTTTAAGAATGCATGCATAACACGAAAATTACGCCTTATGACCTGAGTGTTATTCAATACACCAGAGAAGTGAGTGGAGAAGAAACAAAGGAAATTTGTCTTAATTTCTAGAGAGTAGAAGCCATGCGCGCATCCAGCTTTTTTCACGTGGGGGTGTCTAAAAGGCCGGGGGTCTGGGGGCCGCCTTTAGCCCCCCAGTGGGTCCAGGACGAAGCCGTGGCGGGGGACCATGGGCGAAGCCCCCTGGAGCTCATGGATTTCCACATTTTAATCGCCTGTAAACAATGCGAACTGAATACCTAAAACTGAATATGTAAGCATATGGAAAGTATGGTAATTAACACAACTGATAAAAGGTCATTTTAATATCAATTCAATATAAGTATGTCTTAGTTGATGTTTCCTTTCACACAAGAGTATATGGCGAGCGAAAGCGAGCCTGAAAAAATCCATATGAAACAATTTAATCTTATGACGTATTTGGAACCCCCCCCCCCCCGAGATCTGTCAGAGGTGGGGACCATGGTCCGTGGACCCCACCTCTGGCAAATCTCATGGGGGGGGGGGGGGGTTCCGGACCTCCGGTCCCCCCTTCTGGATCCGCGCATGGTAGAAACAATAAAATTAGCATATTGGGGTTCTTGTCCTGCTGTGAGTACCAATGTTTTATGAATACATTCACACCCTTGAACTCTTTCGAAACAAAAATGTGTAAAGAAAGATGATGGATCAAGTGACGGACAGGTACACATAGTAGGTGGATTGTCATCTTCGTTCCATAAGCCCCGAAATTGCTTTGCAACTCCGATCCCAAAAGCAAGTCGCCGTACACTACCTATTTCAACATGCCGTACAGTAAATTCTTTTTCGTCCAGCAATATGCCGTACACCTGGCGTGTATCTTTTTGGGAAAAATACACGTTGTTCTTAGTAAGATCTTTACAAATCCATGAAATCATGATACAGTGATCAAATCGTAAAACATAGATGTATTGCAAGTCTAGAATAAAGTGCAATATGCGAATTTAAATCCAAATAAAGTTCTCAGTATGGAAAATTTTACGGTACTAGGTGATGCATTTTGCTTTTAAAAGTTAAAAAGTCTTCTACTTAGACATATCTTACTCATATAACTTCAAGGGTAACTTTCTGTAATAATGCATTATACAGTTGCTTTTGAAAGGAGCTGCCAGATTCAAATAAAAAACGATGTTAGAAAGGGACACTCACACCTCATTTGTTAAAATCTCTCGCCTCAGTAGTACCAATACGCCGACAAATAGTACCAATATCCGGTGTCGGCTATACACAGTGTTATAGACCGTCAGTAGACAATAAATTCGAAGTGGGAAATCCAAGATGGCGGACGTTAATATGAAAAATTGCAGCGGCCGGGAATCGAACCCGGGCCGCCCGCGTGGCAGGCGAGCATTCTACCACTGAACCACCGATGCTTATCAAAATAGGTAAAAAATATTAATTATATAGCTCAGACTACACGTAATCTATTTTTAGCTGATGACTCGTTTATGTAGGTTGAATACCTGGGAAGTGACACACTTTTGAATTCACAAAGGTAAGGGAAATTTGTGATGAAGGGGTCCTCGGCAAAATAAAACACTTATTTGGTCAGTTACAGACCGTCTACGGAGATATGTCGGGTTGGTAAAATCTATGGAAGGCTCGGCTTCGCCTCGCCTTCCATAGATTTTACCAACCCGACATATCTCCGTAGACGGTCTGTAACTGACCAAATAAGTAATATTGTTTTCCAACATCAACCATGACCCAATTTCCTCTTTATTAGTACTGATGTTCTTAAAATGTTTTTCTACAATTCCAAGAACAGTGACATTGACTTAACTAAATAGTAAAAACTCTAAAATCAAAATTAGAGAAATTCAAAATAAAACAAAACTCAACAAAATGTTTTTTTTTTGTTTTTAAGATTTCAAACATGCATGCTTTTCAATTTTCCGTTGAAGTTTTCGATGTACAAATGTATGTTGTGAGTTTCATGTGAGCATCAACGCTCAGATAGCAAAACCTGATAGAAAAAGTGGCATGGTTTCTGTTTTTCATAAATTTTTCATGTACATTAATTGACATAGATGAATAAAGGCACTAAGAAAACGAAAAGAAACTGAAAAAGACACGAATAGTGGATTTTATTCCAATTCTCGGAAAAAAAGTTCGATGGCTCGAACAAAACTCTATTTTCTTGCGTTTGCGGGGTTTTTTTTTTTTTTTTTTTGCTCTTCAACAAATTCGGACTTTAGGACCCCCCCCCCCACACACCTTGAAAAAAATCCTGGATCCGCCCATGTATTAGCTAGCCTAATGATATCTAACCCAGGAAAACGACAACACAAAACGAACCTAATGAAACATAAATGTCTCAGATCCTAAAAGTAGCAACAAATCAGATGTTAGCCTACATCAATGATTCCATGTTTTCCTGGGTACTGCCGCCTCAGACAACTATCAAAATAACCAACACTAAAACTGGGTTATTTTGGTTGTGATATATTTAATCAACATCATGTTTATCATGTGATACGTGATATGGAAATCAAAGGCATAATCTGAACGATAGAAGTGGTTGTAGACATGTGGCATGGAGCATGCGAGCAGGCAGCAGGTGCACTCTGATTATAATCTCTTTTTAAAGTAATTATCCATGGGAATGAAAATGAAAGGAAATATAAGTACACTGATGTGTACGGTACACACATAAAGGTAATCAAAGATTACATAGCTCGCCTATACAGATTTTTGTCAGAAACCAGGTTAAAGTTTTTGAAAAGTAGGTCAAAGTCCAAGGTCAAGGTCACTAGGTCAAAGGTCATGGTCTCAAATGAAAGGTCTCGTCACAAGGTATCTACATGTGAAATATCAAAGCCATACCCCTTATAGTTCAAGAGATATAGCCCAGGTTAAAGTTTTGTCTACGGACGACGACGACGACAACGACGCCGAGGGTATGGCATTAGCTCTCCGGACTTTCTCGTCCCGGCGAGCTAAAAAGCGAGTCTGAAAACTCTAATCCGTCTCCTATACCTCGACTAAATCAATAGGTTTTTTTTAAATAAAGAGATCATAATATACTTATTTTCTAGGCCGGAAAAGATGTTGATGAGCTCTGGAATAAAATTTCTTCTCTGAAATAATGAGTTTTTAGTTAACTTGACATGCACCTATCAGTTACCATTCAAGAGTTACAGTCTATGTAAAAGTTTGTCAAAAGAAGCTTACACTCCAAGGTCAAGATCACAAGGTCAAAAGTTGTGGTACCAATGGAAATGTCTTGCCACAAGGAATACACATGTGAAATATGCAAGTCTTACAGCCTTCCAATAAGAGTTATGGCTAATGTGAAATTTTATCAAAAGCATGTCAACTTCAAAGGTCAAGGCCATGAGGTAAAAAGTTTTTGTATCCATGGGAAGGTCTTGTAACAAGGAATGCACATGTGAAATGTGAAATCCCCATCACTTACCATTCAAGAGATATTGCCACTATTAAGTTTTTCAAATGTAGGTCAAATTTCAAAGTCATAAGGTCAAAAGTTGTGGGAAATATGATAGTTATATGACTTACCATTGAATGATTCGAGAGTAATGGCCAATGTATCAAAGTAGGTCAATTCCAAGGTCAAAAGTTTTGGTACTAATGGAAAGGTCTTGTAACAAGGAATATACCGGGACATGTGAAATATGAAAGCCCCATCACTTACCATTCAAATTTTAAGTGACTGTGTATCCAAAACAGTTCAAATTCATAGGTCAAGGTCATAAGGTCAAAAGTTCTGGTACCATTGAAAAGGTCTTGCCATAAAGGATAACATAATAACAATTAATGGCCTTGAATAAGGTCAAATTTCAAGGTAACAATAACCATGACCTTTTGACTCATATTATCAGAATTAAGAAATTGTTATTTATAAATTATGAACTTGTACTTCTCTTTATGAGGTTGCGTTGGAAAACAAATGCCCTTGAATGTATGCAAAAGTACTGAGGCAAATTCTAATCTCTTGACCTTGACCCATCACCCTTTAGAGACATTGAAAACCAGGTCTTGGTCAAACCTTATTTAATAACAAAGATCTACCCATTTGGATGCTTACAAACATTGTTCCTGTTTTTTTCTGCAGGACAGAAAGGTAAGGCTATCTTTTAAAAGATTTCCCTCAACACATTACACACAAAAGTATCAAGAGAGTAAAGTTCAAGAATTTGATGACCTTGAACATTTTTGAAAATAACAGGAAAATCTTCAGACAGGGTTTAACATCAAAAAAGGGTTAGAGATAAAGCAAAAGCCAGTATAATCATGGCAAAAATGGAAGTTCACTAGATCATTCCCGTCCTCGCCAAAAAATAATTATTATAACAATTGATATATTTGTCTTTATGCGTAAAAATATTTTTAGCAAAAGCTTGAGGGCTCTTGAACTTGTGCAGTATTCAAACTTGTATAATCATGTACATAGAATAATATTTTTCCTGTGTTCTTCCTGTTTTGCTTTATTCACAGCAATGGAGCTGATAGAATCAGGCGTAAAATCTGCCCTGAAAAAGTTAAATTGTCAGAATGGGAAATTCTTTCACAAAATTGAAACTGATGCCAGTTCTTGGTTTCATCATAATCAGCACTTGGATAAAATTTATCGTGCATCCTTTTCCTAAATTTTGGGGCAAAATATGTATTTTTTCTATAGAAATCAATGGAAAAGTTTTTCAAAACATTGCCCCCCCCCACCTTACCTACAGAATGCAACTTTTACAGAAGGTGTATATCACTAATACACATCTTTTCACAAAGTGGGGTTCTGTAGCTGGGGGGGGGGGGGGGAATGTCCCAGAAACGCAAAATTTAAAAAGGGAGGGGGGGTTACGAATCTGTGTTTTAGGCCATAATGTAGCAAAGTAGTGGGGTTCTGTAGCTGGGGGGGCAATGCCCCAGAAACGCAAAACTGAAAAAGGGAGGGAGGGGAGCTTTTTACGAATCTGTGTTTTAGGCCATAATGTAGCAAAGTTTCATTTTTTCCCTTTTAAAGTCACTCATTTATTTATTCTAAACATGTTCATATGAAATGTACAAGATTTTGGAAAGAAATAAACAAGAGTGTGCTGTTTATTTCTACACTGTGTGTATTTCGCTGTAAAATGCCTACTTTTTACCCCATTAATACAAAATGCAACCAATCCAGCCAATTTCAATCTTTTTGGAATGTGGGTCAAAGTTCAAGGTTGACCTTAAAAGTGATCTTGACCTTTATTGAGTGCTGAGTCTCATCATGCTTTACCATCCCTGAAAGTTTGAAAGAAGTCTGATGTATATGTATATCAATTAAATTATAGCCAAATATGTGAAAGTGTGATTACGTGACAAACTGACAGACGGATGTTGGACATAAAAATCCCTACCCCTTATAGTTCAAGAGATTTA